>CM051239.1:326400064-328800064 GCA_027917425.1 Gastrophryne carolinensis
ATAGGTGGAATGTGGAAAAGAGAGAATGATAGGTGGAATGTGGAAGAGAGAGAATGATAGGTGGAATGTGGAAGAGAGAGAATGATAGGTGGAATGTGGAAGAGAGAGAATGATAGGTGGAATGTGGAAGAGAGAGATGATAGGTGGAATGTGGAAGAGAGAGAATGATGGGTGGAATGTGGAAGAGAGAGAATGATGGGTGGAATGTGGAAGAGAGAGAATGATGGGTGGAATGTGAAGAGAGAGAATGATGGGTGGAATGTGGAAGAGAAGAATGATGGGTGGAATGTGGAAGGAGAATGATGGGTGGAATGTGGAAGGGAGAGAATGATGGGTGGAATGTGGAAGAGAGAGAATGATGGGTGGAATGTGGAAGAGAGAGAATGATGGGTGGAATGTGAAGAGAGAGAATGATAGGTGGAAAGTGGAAGAGAGAGAATGATGGGTGGAATGTGAAAGAGAGCGAATGATAGGTGAAATGTGGAAGGGAGAGAATGATGGGTGGAATGTGGAAGAGAGAGAATGATGGGTGGAATGTGGAAGAGAGAGAATGATAGGTGGAATGTGGAAGAGAGAGAATGATGGGTGGAATGTGGAAGAGAGAGAATGATAGGTGGAATGTGGAAGAGAGAGAATGATAGGTGGAATGTGGAAGAGAAAGAATGATAGGTGGAATGTGGAAGAGAGAGAATGATGGGTGGAATGTGGAAGAGAGAGAATGATGGGTGGAATGTGGAAGAGAGAGAATGATAGGTGGAATGTGGAAGAGAGAGAATGATGGGTGGAATGTGGAAGAGAAAGAATGATGGGTGGAATGTGGAAGGGAGAGAATGATGGGTGGAATGTGGAAGAGAGCGAATGATAGGTGAAATGTGGAAGGGAGAGAATGATGGGTGGAATGTGGAAGAGAGAGAATGATGGGTGGAATGTGGAAGAGAGAGAATGATAGGTGGAATGTGGAAGAGAGAGAATGATGGGTGGAATGTGGAAGAGAGAGAATGATGGGTGGAATGTGGAAAAAAGAGAATGATAGGTTGAATATGGAAGAGAGAGAATGATGGGTGGAATGTGGAAAAGAGAGAACGATGGGTGGAATGTGGAAGAGAGAGAATGATAGGTGGAATGTGGAAGAGAAAGAATGATAGGTGGAATGTGGAAGAGAGAGAATGATGGGTGGAATGTGGAAGAGAGAGAATGATGCGTGGAATGTGGAAGAGAGAGAATGATAGGTGGAATGTGGAAGAGAGAGAATGATAGGTGGAATGTGGAAGAGAGAGAATGATGGGTGGAATGTGGAAGAGAGAGAATGATGGGTGGAATGTGGAAGAGAGAAAATGATGGGTGGAATGTGGAAGAGAAAGAATGATAGGTGGAATGTGGAAGAGAGAGAATGATGGGTGGAATGTGGAAGAGAGAGAATGATAGGTGGAATGTGGAAAAGAGAGAATGATAGGTGGAATGTGGAAGAGAGAGAATGATAGGTGGAATGTGGAAGAGAGAGAATGATAGGTGGAATGTGGAAGAGAGAGAATGATAGGTGGAATATGGAAGAGAGAGAATGATAGGTGGAATGTGCAAGAGAGAGAATGATAGGTGGAATATGGAAGAGAGAGAATGATGGGTGGAATATGGAAGAGAGAGAATGATAGGTGGAATATGGAAGAGAGAGAATGATGGGTCGAATGTGGAAGAGAGAGAATGATAGGTGGAATATGGAAGAGAGAGAATGATAGGTGGAATATGGAAGAGAGAGAATGATAGGTGGAATATGGAAGAGAGAGAATGATGGGTCGAATGTGGAAGAGAGAGAATGATGCGTGGAATATGGAAGAGAGAGAATGATGGGTCGAATGTGGAAGAGAGAGAATGATGCGTGGAATGTGGAAGAGAGAGAATGATGGGTGGAATGTGGAAGAGAGAGAATGATGGGTGGAATGTGGAAGAGAGAGAATGATAGGTGGAATGTGGAAGAGAGAGAATGATGGGTGGAATGTGGAAGAGAAAGAATGATAGGTGGAATGTGGAAGGGAGAGAATGATGGGTGGAATGTGGAAGAGAGAGAATGATGGGTGGAATGTGGAAAAAAGAGAATGATAGGTTGAATATGGAAGAGAGAGAATGATGGGTGGAATGTGGAAAAGAGAGAACGATGGGTGGAATGTGGAAGAGAGAGAATGATAGGTGGAATGTGGAAGAGAAAGAATGATAGGTGGAATGTGGAAGAGAGAGAATGATGGGTGGAATGTGGAAGAGAGAGAATGATGCGTGGAATGTGAAAGAGAGAGAATGATGGGTGGAATGTGGAAGAGAGAGAATGATGGGTGGAATGTGGAAGAGAGAGAATGATAGGTGGAATGTGGAAGAGAGAGAATGATGGGTGGAATGTGGAAGAGAGAGAATGATAGGTGGAATGTGGAAGAGAGAGAATGATGGGTGGAATGTGGAAGAGAGAGAATGATGGGTGGAATGTGGAAGAGAGAAAATGATGGGTGGAATGTGGAAGAGAAAGAATGATAGGTGGAATGTGGAAAAGAGAGAATGATGGGTGGAATGTGGAAGAGAGAGAATGATAGGTGGAATGTGGAAAAGAGAGAATGATAGGTGGAATGTGGAAGAGAGAGAATGATAGGTGGAATGTGGAAGAGAGAGAATGATAGGTGGAATGTGGAAGAGAGAACATGATGGGTGGAATGTGGAAGAGAGAAAATGATGGGTGGAATGTAGAAGAGAGAGAATGATAGGTTGAATATGGAAGAGAGAGAATGATGGGTGGAATGTGGAAAAGAGAGAACGATGGGTGGAATGTGGAAGAGAGAGAATGATAGGTGGAATGTGGAAGAGAAAGAATGATAGGTGGAATGTGGAAGAGAGAGAATGATGGGTGGAATGTGGAAGAGAGAGAATGATAGGTTGAATATGGAAGAGAGAGAATGATGGGTGGAATGTGGAAAAGAGAGAACGATGGGTGGAATGTGGAAGAGAGAGAATGATAGGTGGAATGTGGAAGAGAGAGAATGATAGGTTGAATATGGAAGAGAGAGAATGATGGGTGGAATGTGGAAAAGAGAGAACGATGGGTGGAATGTGGAAGAGAGAGAATGATAGGTGGAATGTGGAAGAGAGAGAATGATAGGTGGAATGTGGAAGAGAGAGAATGATAGGTGGAATGTGGAAGAGAGAGAATGATGGGTGGAATGTGGAAGAGAGAGAATGATGGGTGGAATGTGGAAGAGAGAAAATGATCGGTGGAATGTGGAAGAGAAAGAATGATAGGTGGAATGTGGAAGAGAGAGAATGATGGGTGGAATGTGGAAGAGAGAGAATGATAGGTGGAATGTGGAAAAGAGAGAATGATAGGTGGAATGTGGAAGAGAGAGAATGATAGGTGGAATGTGGAAGAGAGAGAATGATAGGTGGAATGTGGAAGAGAGAGAATGATAGGTGGAATATGGAAGAGAGAGAATGATAGGTGGAATGTGGAAGAGAGAGAATGATAGGTGGAATATGGAAGAGAGAGAATGATGGGTGGAATATGGAAGAGAGAGAATGATAGGTGGAATATGGAAGAGAGAGAATGATGGGTCGAATGTGGAAGAGAGAGAATGATAGGTGGAATATGGAAGAGAGAGAATGATAGGTGGAATATGGAAGAGAGAGAATGATAGGTGGAATATGGAAGAGAGAGAATGATGGGTCGAATGTGGAAGAGAGAGAATGATGCGTGGAATATGGAAGAGAGAGAATGATGGGTCGAATGTGGAAGAGAGAGAATGATGCGTGGAATGTGGAAGAGAGAGAATGATAGGTGGAATATGGAAGAGAGAGAATGATAGGTGGAATGTGGAAAAGAGAGAATGATAGGTGGAATGTGGAAGGGAGAGAATGATGGGTGGAATGTGGAAGAGAGAGAATGATGGGTGGAATGTGGAAGAGAGAGAATGATAGGTGGAATGTGGAAAAGAGAGAGAATGATAGGTGGAATGTGGAAGAGAGAGAATGATAGGTGGAATGTGGAAGAGAGAGAATGATAGGTGGAATGTGGAAGAGAGAGAATGATAGGTGGAATGTGGAAGAGAGAGAATGATAGGTGGAATGTGGAAGAGAGAGAATGATAGGTGGAATGTGGAAGAGAGAGAATGATAGGTGGAATATGGAAGAGAGAGAATGATAGGTGGAATATGGAAGAGAGAGAATGATAGGTGGAATATGGAAGAGAGAGAATGATGGGTCGAATGTGGAAGAGAGAGAATGATGCGTGGAATATGGAAGAGAGAGAATGATGGGTCGAATGTGGAAGAGAGAGAATGATGCGTGGAATGTGGAAGAGAGAGAATGATAGGTGGAATATGGAAGAGAGAGAATGATAGGTGGAATGTGGAAGGGAGAGAATGATGGGTGGAATGTGGAAGAGAGAGAATGATGGGTGGAATGTGGAAGAGAGAGAATGATAGGTGGAATGTGGAAAAGAGAGAATGATAGGTGGAATGTGGAAGAGAGAGAATGATAGGTGGAATGTGGAAGAGAGAGAATGATAGGTGGAATGTGGAAGAGAGAGAATGATAGGTGGAATGTGGAAGAGAGAGAATGATAGGTGGAATGTGGAAGAGAGAGAATGATAGGTGGAATATGGAAGAGAGAGAATGATGGGTGGAATGTGGAAGAGAGAGAATGATGGGTCGAATGTGGAAGAGAGAGAATGATGCGTGGAATGTGGAAGAGAGAGAATGATAGGTGGAATATGGAAGAGAGAGAATGATAGGTGGAATGTGGAAGGGAGAGAATGATGGGTGGAATGTGGAAGAGAGAGAATGATGGGTGGAATGTGGAAGAGAGAGAATGATAGGTGGAATGTGGAAAAGAGAGAATGATAGGTGGAATGTGGAAGAGAGAGAATGATAGGTGGAATGTGGAAGAGAGAGAATGATAGGTGGAATGTGGAAGAGAGAGAATGATAGGTGGAATGTGGAAGAGAGAGAATGATAGGTGGAATGTGGAAGAGAGAGAATGATAGGTGGAATATGGAAGAGAGAGAATGATAGGTGGAATATGGAAGAGAGAGAATGATAGGTGGAATGTGGAAGAGAGAGAATGATAGGTGGAATGTGGAAGGGAGAGAATGATGGGTGGAATGTGGAAGAGAGAGAATGATAGGTGGAATGTGGAAGAGAGAGAATGATAGGTGGAATGTGGAAGAGAGAGAATGATAGGTGGAATATGGAAGAGAGAGAATGATGGGTGGAATGTGGAAGAGAGAGAATGATGGGTCGAATGTGGAAGAGAGAGAATGATGCGTGGAATGTGGAAGAGAGAGAATGATAGGTGGAATGTGGAAGAGAGAGAATGATAGGTGGAATGTGGAAGAGAGAGAATGATAGGTGGAATGTGGAAAAGAGAGAATGATAGGTGGAATGTGGAAGAGAGAGAATGATAGGTGGAATGTGGAAGAGAGAGAATGATAGGTGGAATTTGGAAAAGAGAGAATGATAGGTGGAATGTGGAAGAGAGAGAATGATGGGTGGAATGTGGAAGAGAGAGAATGATGGGTGGAATGTGGAAGAGAGAGAATGATAGGTGGAATGTGGAAGAGAGAGAATGATAGGTGGAATGTGGAAGAGAGAGAATGATGGGTGAAAGATGAAATGTGAAAAAGAGAAAGATGGAAAGAGTGTGGAAAAAGGAGGCAGAGAATGTGAAAGAGGGAGATGGAACAAGGAAATGAGAGAAAGAAGGAAGGAATGAGTAAAAGAGAGAAAGATGGAGGGAATGTAGAAAAGAGAGAAAGAAGGAGAGAATTCAGAGTTTTTATAGTTGATTTGTACCTGTCACAAATGAACCAAAAGTTAATACATTTGTAAAATGTTTCTCCCCTCTCGGTGCTCTATTTTTAGAAACATACCACTAAAGAACCATTAATGCATCTTTCAGAGACTATTTGAACTAACAAGACCTTAATTAACCTGGAATAATTATATCAAAAATATAAAAGTTTATTGTTTCATTTCTGGGTTTGTGTAAGCCCCTCATATCTAATACCACTCAGTTCTTTCCTCCTGCAACTTAGGCCTTGCCCATGGCAACAGACTGTTTACTGCTTCTTCTTTTATTCTTAAGAGTTGCAGGTCCAAGGTTCTGTGCTGTCCTCTCTATATACTCTATATACTGTCTATATACTGTAGCAAGGGTTATGGGGACCTAATGACAAATATCTCCCGTTTGTGGGAAGCTATACAAGATTCATTTTGGGGATTATTTATGAAGGGATAGCGCCAGGTAATGCCTCGTAGCGGCAGGTAGCGTCTGGTGAACGCCGGGCACTGTAGGCAAAACCACATTTCTGAAAGCAAATCTGGTGAGCGACTATAACAGCGACTATAACAGCACCATGTATTCCAATGTATTATTACAGGCGGCTCAGTGTATAGCGCTGGTGCTCTTGCTTCCAGAGCGCCAGGTATTACCTTTCGCTCAGTGTCGCTCTCCCATACATTTAAATGGCCGTTCATTTGCTTGTGTTTAAACAGCATGTTTGACATTTTTAATTTTTTTTATTGCTCAAATCATTGTGTGACCTCTCCTGGCTGCAAACAAACATTTTTAGAAACTTTTTTGACTTTTTATATTTTTATGAAGAATTGTCATTACAAGTCTGGCACTAAAGTGTTAATGTCACAGTGTTAAAACAATGTCATTCCATGTGTTTTCGCTTTGTTACTGGTGGATATGCGTCCAAAAACAGACTTTAATCGCACAGCGTCTGGCGCTCTATGCTATAGCGACCAGATTTAGAGCGCCGGCGCTCTGTGTGTGTCCTTTTGGTGTGGAGCGCTGAGAGTCAGTTGCACTGAGCTGGCGCTACCCCTCACTCCCTGCAGCTCTGTACTGGTGTTAGAGCGCCCAACATACATCACATTCAACAATGCCGGCTAGGTTACTACAGCGACTGAGGCTCTATGTTACAGCGCCCGATACCCGCTTACAGCGTCTACTAGCGGTCACTCTTAGCGCCGCTTTACAGATGCTCAGCTGCTGATACCTGGCGTTAGTAATGAATCAACCTCAAAGTATATTGTGTATATTGATGAGTGATTCCAGTTCATCGCCCCCTTGTTTCTGATTGTGCTTCTGGGATTCAAATGTGCCTGTAGTAATGTAACGTAATGTAGTTTATGGTCTATAAGGGGGGTATCAGGGGCAAAGCATGTGACAAGCCAGAAAATAAATAGTTTACAGATGAGGCAGACAAAAAATGTCCCCTTTATTGAGTTACTGAATTAAAGGAAGACTATCAACAATAAAATGGCCAAATGATAAAAATTCCTATCAAAATGCTGAATGGCAGGAGGTCACTTATAAGCCCAGCACCAACAAATATCCAGCCAGGCCTGTTTCCTTCTTTTAATAGAAGGAAGAGGAAATCAGGTTGGGGAAGGTTTTGCCCCCCCCGCCCCCATTAATACATACAAGGAGAAGAAAACCACAGGCTTGGCAGGAGTTTTATTCAGTTTGGGTGTATAAGTGACCCCTCCTCTCATTAGCCGACTTGTTGATATGGATTTTTAAAATTATACAATTTTGTGATACACCTCTTTATTTCAGTAAAATAGATGAATAATGAAATCTCAATGATAAAGTGGATGTTATATAACAGCAGAGCACAGGAAGCAGATCTCAAAGTCAGGCATACCATGGAAATTGGCAGTCAGTGACTCAGTAATCATACAAATCACAGTACAACTGTTGGAAAGGCAGTGTAGGGGGCTTAGATGGCCATTTATTTGGCCACACATTTATCCCATCCATGCAGTGAGTGCTCGGAGCAGTGGGCTGCACTAATTACCCTGTCCAGGGAGAGCTTGGGGGCTTAGGTGCCTTGCTCAAGAGCACTTCAAGCGGACCTTCACTCTGAATAACAGTCTATCTTATATGTTTCCCACACCCTGTACATACAGATTGTCCACATTAAAAATCATCCTACCTGCATCTACTGCATGTTATGAGCATTTAAAAATTCACAGGAAGTGCCTCCTGACTGTGCTGCTCTGCATTCTGGAACTGCTGACCTTTACCTGACCCCAGATCTGCTCTGTCTGAGCAAAGCACAGCTATAACCCACCCCCTGTACCTTATCCCACTCTCCTCTCCTCAGTAAGTGTGATGCTTCTGAGACAAGATGGCGGCGCCCGTATCCTAAATTCCTGAACAGAGTTGCAGCCCAGTGGGGGAAAGAATAATAAGTTAGTGACTAAAAACTTAAAATATATTAATTTTAGATGCTGGGGAACCGTTTTTTAAGAGTTTGGGCTTTTCATTAAATCACGCTGAAGGTCCGGTTTCAGTCATGTCTGATGACCAGGAAGCAAGCCTTGCCACCCACGACAATTCACCACGACCACTTCATTACATCTAGGCCACGACTTCCACTAACCCCCTCCCGATCCCTTATGTGTGCTACTAGGAGTTATTCTAAAAAATAGATATTGCTGATTATAATAAAAATATTTGGCTGCATGAAGCAACACTTGATTCAACAAAGGTAGAAAAAAAAATTTGCTTTGCTCGGAAAATTGGATTGCATGCGTGAATTTTTAACTTTTTCATGCAATTCAGCAAAGGGGTTGAATTAAATATGTGCGCTCTAATGTGTTCGAAAATACGATCGTTACATTTTCAAAGTACTCGTAAAAAGGCTGTAGCAAGGGAAAACTATTGGAAAATGTGCTTGAATTTTCCAGTAGGCATTCTTAACTGTGTATGTGCATTTCTGGGGCAGAGTATGGTGTCTCTGGCTGTTGCGTGTTGTTTTTAGCCTCTTCATAGATTATTTTTGCATGCATTGATTTTCCAACTATTTTATTTGCCTGTTTACCTATATTTACATGGTTAATATTGGGACTACATTTAGGCAAAAGGCAAGGTATGCTGTAGTGTAAGCACTAATGAAACTACATTTTTGGGGGAGGGGGTTTGGATTGGCAGTCAGCTGGTTGTTAGGATTAGTTCAACAAACAGAAAGAAATTTGTTTTGGTTGGAAAATTGGAGTCTTTACCCCAAATTGTGCATTTGTTTTCTACATTTCACACAGCTTCAGAATGATCAGATGACATCCCCATGTGATATATCTCAGGTGACAATTGTTTTTAATGCACTTGTGCAACTAGTCACTTTGTTATGAAGGATCACAGTCATCCATGTAATGCTAGTTATGTATTGAGCAATAGATCAAGGCAACCGGACCTGCTGTTTTGTCTTGCCCTACATGTTTTGTTATTCATCCCACTGGATGTATGTTAAGTTAACTTATTTATTTATTTATTTTTACTGTTTCAGTAAAAATTAAAACAAATCAAGACAAGTGCACCAGTCTGGTCCTAGCAACTCACTAGCCCCTTTTAGTCTTTGGCCCAGGTTTGTTGCTCTGCCTGGGGTGTCGGCAGTTTTAAATTAAAACAGTATAAAGTTACTTCCGCATGTCTTTTACACCTAGATTTTTTGGGTAAAATAACCATAAGGGAATGTGCTGAGAATTTTTTAAACCTGCTTGGGGCAGTTGTAAATAATTAGTACAAAAAGGGAGTATAAACTAGAGTCAAAACATTGCTGAATCACACTCATTTTTTACAATTGTAAATTTTAATTGTATTTTTTTCCCTTGAGACGAATTTTTTTCACTTCATGAGAAATGACAAGTGAAAAAAGTTAGTGTAGCAAATGAAGCATGATTATTTCTTTGTTCAATCACAATTTGCAAAAGCTAAAACAGTAGTATTTTTTTCTCAAGAAACAGACTAATTTCTTGTTACAAACTTTGTTGAATTGTGCCCTTGGAGTCCAATTTATCACTAGCACATAGTAGCGTCACTTGAGCGTCTGTGGAGAGACACTGTTAGCACCTTAGCCGTAACGCTGGCCACAAGCAGACGCCACTGTTAGTGTTCGGCGTTGTAGGCTACCTTGGGTGCTGTGTCTTGTAACGACAGGTAGCGCCGGTGGGGAGGGCCAGAAATCATTTGTATTTAACATGTAAATGAACAGAGCCAGCGGGGGCGCTGTTACACCACGATACTCAGGCATACAGCACCATGTGCAATACAAAACAAGGCTTTAACTGGGTATGGCTACACAGTGACCAAGTGAAAACATATGGAATGGCATTGGGAACATACAAATGACATGACACATGATTGGCAGACATGAAAACACAAGTTAGAAGCAGGTAACCTAAGTACAATAATGCTTAGGTTGCATGTCTGCAACATGGAAAATGATTTAGCTTTACTGGATAGATGTTCAAAACTGTGGAAACTAGAGTTTAATGTCTCTAAATGTAAAATCATGCACTTGGGTAGAAGGAATCCCTGCTCTGAGTACCGTATGGGCAGCACTGTGTTAGCCAGGACCTCGGAGGAGAGAGATTTAGGGGTACTGATTACTGATAGCTACAAGATGAGTGGACAGTGTAGCCAGGCAGTGGGAAAAGCAAGCAGGATGCTCGGCTGCATAGCTCGAGGCATCACCAGTAGGAAGAGGGAGGTTGTGATGCCGCTGTATAGAGCCCTGGTGAGGCCACAGCTAGAATACTGTGTGCAGTTCTGGAGACCTTCCCTGCAAAAAGACATTATTCAAATAGAATGGGTCCAAAGGCGGGCAACAAAAATGGTGGAAGGGCTTAAACTTAAAAATCAGGAGAGACTTAAAGAACTTAATTTGTACAGTCTGGAGGAAAGAAGGGAGAGGGGGACGTGATTGAGACCTTTAAATATGTGAAAGGATTGAATAAGGTTCAGGAGGGAAGTGTTTTTAAGAAGAAACTTAATGATAGAACAAGGGGGCACAACCTGAAGCTAGTCGGGGGGGAAGATCAGGAGCAATGTTAGAAAATATTATTTTACAGAAAGAGTAGTAGATGCTTGGAACAAACTTCCAGCAGAGGTAGTTGAAAAATCACTGAATTTAAACATGCCTGGGATAAGCACACATCTATCCTAAGATAAAGAGTACATACAGTTACATAAGGGCAGACTAGATGGAGCGTATGGTCTCCTTCTGCCGTCAACCTTCTATGTTTCTATGAACAAAAAAGTATTTACAACAGGCCAGGGATCCTGTGTCACTTGATTGACCAGAAGAAAATAAAAAAACGCCAACCAGGAGTCACGAAAGAAAACAGGACTGAAATGGCTAATTCAAGTCTATGGGAGAACAACAATGGCACTAAACATTTTTTTGCATCATAAAAATGATTTGTTGGTGGTGCTTACGCAAAGGACCTGCCACTATGTGTCACTATGTGGCATTAGTGTTTCTTAAATAAACCCCTTAATACACATTGTGTTTATACATTACAAAGTAAAATTTGTTTAGAAGTAGAGGAAAAGCAGCCTGCAAAGCCAGTCTCCTGCTAGTGCAACCGTCATTGGGACAGTTTAACCATTTTATCTCTCTCACTAGAGAAAATATTCACTTTTTGCACATAAGGTGTACATATAATTTTCTCTCAAGCTTTCATCAGGCTTAGCTAATCACAGTAAAAAGAGGATAGAACATTTCAGAAATCCACCACTATTATTATAATATTTATAAAAGATACAAAAAAATTAAATTGGAATTTTGGTAGATATGGCTGGCTTAATAAAATAAAAATAAATAAAGTTTATAGTTTCAATAAAATAAAAATTGGTGTTTCTTAAGACCTGTAGTTATATTGGGTATCTGGTATCCCCTCTCTTGTCTATGATATAATCAAAGTTAACTAGTTTGTAATCTTGTCTGTGAGAGCCTAGTGTGGCTAATGGTTTTGGTACTAGGGGCCTTATTTAAGAAGCACTAACGCTCCGTAGTAACACATTAGCGTCAGGTGAACACAGGGCACAGTATGTGAAAACCATTTATATACTGGTGTGTGCCTCTAATAGCATCATGTAGCGTTGTAGCATGTATCACTAGCAGTGGCTCAGTGTAAAGCGCCAGCGCTGTATGTTCTGCAGTGCCATGTAGCACCTGTTGCTTAGTTGCGTTCTCCCATAGACTTCAATGGTGTACATTTTGGTTGTGTAGGAATTGGATTAAATTTTTCAGCATTTTTTCACATAAAATGAGTGATGTGTTGGCGCTCCTGGGCAGCAACAAAAGACTTTAGCGTTGTTCCTCACACTTTGGGTTTAGGCTGCAGATTTGTATTTTGTGTAGCATCATTGCAGTGCCAGCGCTCCAGTGTGTTAACAATATCATTCCATGTGTTTTCACTCTGTGGCTGGGGTTTTTATTGTGAGAAACAGACTTTTTTCAAATAGCGTGGATGAAGATGACTCCCCCCAGATGCAGATTGAACCATTTCCCCAGCACTTCCTTTAGCTGCTCTGAGAAAGGGTTACCCCTGCCCCCCGGACAGTCAGGCGTCAGCGTATAGAGCCTTGGGTCAATGGCCAAATTTTGAAGGTGTTTTGTTTGTGGGCGTGGCCTTCCTTCTGTAAAATGTTGATGTATGTATTTTATTTGTTAGTGTTTCAACCAGTTGCCTAGCATCTTTGATTAGTGTATTTTGTGTTGCAGCGTTAGTTACTTTGGCGTTATGTAACTTTCTAGCCCACATCTAGCATGCGGATTAGCATTTTTTGACCAATGCTCAATATTCTTATAGCTTTTTTTTACATTTTTTTTGTGCACACATTTCTAATGTATCGATGTATTTTCAAACAAATAGATTTCTATGTATTTTGTATGATCATTTTTGTATTGTTCTTATTGTTTTTTTTTCCTTTGTGTGCATCTAGGATTTCTGTGTCATGGAATATGACTATGCAAAGGGCAGCAAGGGGCATATAGTGGAGGTGGTGAAAGCCACGGTGCTATAATCTGCACCCCAAAGCCATCAGGGAGCGATAGTCTGATTTCAAGTGCCGGGAGCTCAAAAAAGTGTATAAGGTGTATGATTCTTACGGATCTGGTAAGTTGATTACACACCCCAAACTCTTGGATCTGCCCACTTTAACCTGCTGTAGGCTTTGATGTATTTTCTGGTTTTCTTTTATGTCTCAATAGATAAGCACCCCCCCTGGGAAAGCATGACAAGGGCCTTCTCCCCCACACCAGAGTGCGGGATTTCGATGACTCACCGGGGGGGGGCCCTCAAGAGCGGAGAGGTGGCCCCATTCCAGTGAAATCCCCAGTGGAGTGTGCTGGTGATCTGGGGGAAGTGTGCATCCTCAGCTCCTCTGAAGAGGATTCAACAGGGTCCGGCTACCGCTGGAGCCAGTCTCAAGTGGGGAGTCCTGATGTAGAGGAGATAAGGGACTCCACCACACTTCCTGAGGGATCTGGGATTGAGAGGGAGAAGGCTGGCACCTTCGAATTTGGACTCTAATAGGAGGAGCAGTACTGATTCTGCTCACAACCCTCCCTGGATAGAGTCTAACCCCTTATAATGTTACTACTGTTTGCATATTTATTTGTTAGACTCTAGTGTGTAAATGTCAGGGCATCATACAGACAGCACCACCACCGCCCTCCTTGCTGAAGTTGCGTCCCTGTGTCTTCCAGGTAATATTGAGTTTAATAAGCACAACCACCTCAATGCATCCTGTGTTGGCTGTGTGTCTCTGTAGGTCATGATTTCACATTCACTTGTGTATGGAAGTTCCCATGTAGTGTCTCTAACGGTAGGGTATCTTCTGTTGTCTGCAAATATATCTAGTTGCATGTTTTTTTTTTTACATGTAGTTATGTGAGGCCTGTCACATGGACAAGTGTGGTCAAGCATTTGGCCACATCTAAGTCCTTAATAGAGCATATTGTTCAATAATCGATTTTGATAGAATATTCAGACGTCTTATATTTGTGTCTGCTCTTCCTTTATATCCACAAAGATATTGAAGGCCAGCACAGATGCCCACCAGCCCAGTCTTGCCCCCACCAGCCTATAGGAGGGTCTAGTAGCATGGCCCAATGCCAGAGTTGTCATGGTGTGTGATGTGCTGTGTGTCAATGACCTTGTTGACATGCATATGTATATGTCGATGACCATGTACCTGTGTTAGTCTCAGTTTTGAGCTGCCACTCACATATGTTGAGCCAGTTTCTTACCCACTCAATCATACATTATGAACATTCATACATGAACATTTCCTGCCTCTGTTTATGTAATAAAAGGGCAGCCTGCTTAATCCACAAGTTTGTTGTCTCCTTTCATTGCTGCTCTAACATCCCTGGTCCATTTATAACACTGCATTGTCTCTATGGGGCATTGTTTAGTCTATGACACCCAAATTCCCCCTGGAGATAGCTCCATTGGGGTCCTCACTAACTGATTGATGTTGTCAAGTTGGACTGTTGAATTCAGTTGTTCCCTTGTGTTAATACTAATATGGAGTGCTTATTGCACAGTTGTGTGTAGTAGACCCACGTTTCTAACTGGACCATGTTGTGCACCCCACAACCAAAATTTTAGTACCTTCTGCAAAACAACATTGTTTAGCATAGATCACTTGTGTATAGTTAACTTAGAAGTAGACATGTAGACTCATGAATGTTGTTTGTCTTTCCCCACAACTTGCATATGGGAGCATCACAGGCTCTGACATTTTGTTCTCCAATCAAGAGAGATGCTGCTGGAACAGCAACAGAAGGGTGGGGGCCAAGACTGATTTGGCTGCTGTGCAGCCTTGTGTGTTTCCATGTTGGCCGTTGTCAATAGCTTTATTTATATTTAAATATTTTTTCTGCTTGTGTTTGTTATTTTTTTTCTGTGTCCACACATGTATCAATGTTCCAAGCCTAAACCACATTATGGTGCACCATAGGGAAGTACATGACACAGGTTAACGCATGATAATTCAGAAATGTATTGTTTCAACTTCCAAGCTAGTGCAGTATATTATTCATTCAAAAATTTACATTGATTTCTCTTGGCCCACTTTATCAGTTTTGGCTTCTTGAGGACCGTTCCTGCCTTGGAAAGGGACATTAACATGGCGGTGCTGGAATCTGTAACAGCCATATTAGTTTGAGTTGTGAACGCAACCCCAACAACCATAAACTCTAATTATACTCAATGTATTGATCTGTGTTGGACATATGGTGCGTCATTACTACACATGTCATTCACTTATATCTATACAATATCTAGTGGTGATTTAGGCCATTGTGTCTTGGTGTGGGTCTAGGGCTACTCAATGCAGATGCTGCTACATTTTTAGACCCCAGGTCTTGTTGGTCAGCATACTATGTGGCATTATAACCTACTGATTCACGCCTTGATTGGTGTATTTCTGTGTTTGTTGATTCGCACATGGTGATGATGATCTTTGTCGGACTGTAAGTGGTTTTGGCAAGGCCAAATCCTACAACCACAAAAAAGGGGTGAGCCACATGTTGGTGTGTAACTCACCTAAACAGGCTCCAGTGGCCACAAACTTCACATCTTCAAACAAGTAAAACATGTTAACATACCTCTGTGGCACCCTCCCCTGAAGTTTGGGACATCTGTGTTAGTGGTGTAGGGTGGTCATTGTCAGATAATGGTGGGACATCCACGTATGCTATGGTATGGAACAACAAAAGTGAGTTAACTACCTCTAATTATTGATATTCAACCTTCCAAGTGTCAGCCAAATTGACATACCCTATCACACACATTGGTAAATGGTAACATCACACAGTGACAATGTAGCAGGGTGTTTTATGGCTAACACACAGGCCATAGTAAAAACATTGTGGCTTACTATTTACATCGGCTAGCTGCCCCCCCCCCCCCCCCCCCCCCCGTTGAGTATGGACACATACCAGCCACCTGCAACATGCTTTGACAAATTACAGGCATTCCAGATTGAAGGGCTAGAAACACAATAAACACAGATGAGGCAAAAAGTGATACACTTAAATCAGCTTTGCACACAACCGCCATTTGGCCAAAACAAAACACCCGCCGCCAGAGAGGCGTTCCACTTTCAGAATGGGCTGGTCTTTCCAAGTATGACAAGTTGTTTTTGTCTGCAGTGTGGCCAACAAAAAAATGTAAGGGACTATTTGTTGCCCAGGTCATACATGCAAGCATAACAAGACATTGGTGAAAAAATTGTCCATCAGCCAATGAAGTAGGCTAAATAACCACAAACAACACCCACAAACAAAGGACATTTGAAACTGTAACAAAGGACATTTGAAACTATACAACACATCAAGAAGGACACCTGCAACTCTTAACGCTAATCAATACATTGCCCCCACACAATAACAATTAGACAAAGTGTATTTTTGGCTGGCATAAGGATGGCTTGCTGAAGTGTTGTGCGGCCCGTGGGTCCTACAGTTACCAATACAATGGACATCAGGCACAATATCAATGTTACTAAGGCGAAGAAAATCTGGATATACAGAAAATGAACAGGCCATGCCACTATCTACTTACCAACATGCTCCTGTTGGCTGCGAGATGAGCAATGTGCGAATGAGGAACATGGAACAGTGGTGCCTATGAAACAGAGATAGATAACAACAAGGTCACAAACACACAAGGATATTAACTAATTAACCTGCTGTGACCTACACAATATCTGCATCTGCCATAAAATGCAAGTTCCGGAGGAAACAGCACCGGTGCCGCAAGTTCCAGACATGCCCACGCATACTATGGAAGACACCCAGACTGGCTTTGCCCGGCGGGCAGAAATGATCAATTCTTTTTTATAGGTAAGTGACCTAAGCTGTGAGATAAAAACTATGTACAAATGAACAGTGGGATATGTAGCTAACAATCAAGCAGACCTTAAGAGCTGAAGGAAGCCATGCCAATTAGAATAGCTAGAAACAAGATTAAGGTCAGCCCCAGCTAATGCTAACTTTTTTTACATATACAAAAATAAAAAAATACCAAAGACAGGGCAATGTATTGAAATGTTCACTCAGTTCTACAAAAAACATAGACCCGTTTTGTCTCTCTTGCAGGCACCAAAATTGCAATCAACATGGAATTGCAGTGTGGAGTTAGGTGGCACTAAAATAAAAATGTGTAGATTGTGAAATAATTTTGCTTTCATATGCACATATAAATGTAAACAAACACAAAATAATGAAAAATGATGTGTAAGTAAGCTGTTTGTGTAATGTGGGGGAAACAGAACGCTGCTGCAGATTATTCATAGCAGCATTGGTACACTCAGGCACTGCAGTGAATCAGAGCGAACACTTCTACAGCGCCCTCCTGAAGTCACATTTATCAATACTTGACAGGATACTCCAGCATCTCTTGTCCAGTGGCGAAGCTAGGTCACAGTGTCAGAGCCCCGTATTCAGTGTCCACTTCCAGATTCTCTGAGCGCCACTACAGAGACACACAAATGGCAATACGTGGAGCTAGACTTAAATCAGCTTCCACATGTAGTAACGCCCATCCTGGCACCGTTCATCATGGCTGTCAATAACCAGACCCATCCGCCTGTGCTGAGCCCTATTCAAATGTTGAAAAACAATAAAAACTATATACAAAGCGGGGGCCCCCAAAAACCCCCACAACCCCCAGGAGAAAAAAGGCACCACCCAAAAGTCTATTTAAAGTGGACCAACACCCAGGATTTTGACTTTGATTTTGGTCCACTCCGGCAGGGCACCCCGATCGGGGGTGCCCCGCAGTGTGAAACCCCCCAGAAACCCCGAAAAACTCACCTCTCCTCGCTCCCATGTGACTGCCGCTGCCAATCCCCGCCGACGGACAAGCGGGAGGCAGTGCCGGACAAGAGAGCGCGCCCGCCGCCGCCTCCCGCGTGTCACTCTTACAGGGCGCGCGCCTGCGCCGGCCATTCACAAACAGCCGGCGCGGGTGCGCGTCCTGCTAGAGGGATGCGCGGGAGGCGGCGGCGGGCGCCGCTGGATCGAGGATCAGGTAGGGATTTAGGGGTTTCTGGGGGGGGGAGTTTCACACAGCGGGGTGCCCCGCAGTCAGGGGGCTGATCGGTCCGGGAATCTTATAGATTCCCGGGCCGATCACGGGAGGGTGTTGGCCCACTTTAAATAATGCTTACTTCATTTATTGTAGCAAAATACATAATGTCACACAGATTAAAAACAAGTAAAAAACACAAAACACTAATGACCACCGGGGAGCGCTGTTATCAAGTACAAGCCATAACATAACACACCAATATAATATCCCTATTATTAACCCAAATCCATATATAAAGTGCTAGTGATAACTAAACTACTGTGCAAAAGATGCAATAAAGTGCTGTAGTACCTATCCAAATAATGAGTGAAGGAAAAAGTAATTACATCAAAGCATATGCAAATCTTACATGACCGTGATAAGGGCTTCACCCACAGCGCTAAGTACCCTGGAACCCAGCCGATGCATTTCGTAACGTATACCTGTTACTTCATCCGGGCAGAGAGCTCTCTGCCTGGATGAAGTAACGGGTATACCGTTACAAAACGGTCATGTAAGATTTGCATATGCTTTGATGTAATTACTTTTTCCTTCACTCGGCTGTCCTCATTATTTGGATAGGTACTACAGCACTTTATTGCATCTTTTGCACAGTAGTTTAGTTATCACCAGCACTTTATATATGGATTTGGGTTAATATTAGGGATATAAGGGTCGATTCAAAATCCAAAAGTTAATTGATTTCGGATCGGGAATCGTAAGTTTGGGTGGGTGTTAGTCATTTTTTCCTTTTTTTTTGGCCATTTCGGATTCGCACGAACGTTCGGGCATAGACGTATATGCTCTTTTGATATTCGGAAGTTTTCCGATCCAAAACGTAAATTTTCCGTTCGTTCAGAAAACTTCCGCTAATCAGATGTGTTTCCGTGGGAATCAGAGAGCTGATTACCGCCCAATAAATCCGTTTCATTTAAAAACCACTTCCGACACCTTTGAGGACTCGGATTGCTATTGTTGAACAGGTTTTGTGGCTATGTGGAGAAGTCTGCGCGCCTTCATGTATCAGCATGGCCGAGGCCATAAATTGTTTAGCAATGCATACCTGAATCAATACATTTCATGTATGCCTTCTAAAAGCATTTTAATGCGGACCTTAATTAGTCCTTTGCATGTAAACCTTTATTTTGCCACACATCAATATAATTGCTATATTTTTTTAAACGTATGTCCTTTGTTATTTATCTTTGGATTGTTGTACTTGAATCTTAATTTGTTTTCGGATTTATTGTTGTAGTAATTATTTTATCTCATCTTTGGTCAGATGCATCACACTTACTGAGGAGAGGAGAGCGAGATAAAGTGCAGGGTGTGGGTTACAGCTGTGTTTTGCTCAGACACAGCAGAACTGGGGGCCTGGAAAGGTCAGAAATCCCAGAATGCAGAGCAACACAGTCACAAGGCCCTTTCTGTTTGCAGGCTGCCTGATATTACCTGACCCGCCATCTTGGCTGTTTCCAGGCTCATAACATGCAGAAGATGCTGGGTGTTTTTTTCTTTGGAGAGCAATCTGTATGTACAGGGTGTGGGTAACAACACTAAAATTTAAAGTTGTACCATTTGAAACCAAAAATTTATATTAAATGCAAGAAAAAAATGCCAGGTCAAAAAACAACAAAAAAAAATCTGTATGATTTACTTTTAGAAATACATTCATTAATGGTTGGTTACCACTAAACGAATGAAATCAAGAAAAAGCAGATATGAAGATTCGCATGACCGCAAAGTGGTTTGGGTCAGTTTTAGAGGTAATAAATGTAAGTGTTAGACTAGCGCTAAGTAGTTGGGGTGAGCTTGGTAGTGTAATATACGTGGCCACATTTGTGGCAGAACAGTTTGATGAGTGTAGCTTGTATTGCGCATGCGCAAGATCTTCTACATTTCCGAACGAACGAATATTAGAGATTAAAAACCATTCTAACCCATTGGGAAACGCAAGGAATTCGTAGAGGTGGACGATGGAAGAAGGGAAAAAACACATGCTGCCGTCGCAACAATAGATCACTCAACCTATAATTTACGATGGAAAATGACAGAGCCAAGGTCGGAAGCTAGCATACGAACGGACGGGCATTTTACGATAGGAAGCGGATTAGTTTATAGAATCGCTCGCAAGTTCATACGAGTGCGCGAGCGTTCGGAAAAAATACCATGATCGGCAACAAAATCAAAGCTTTTAAATGTTTCTCTGAATCGACCCTATAGTAGTCCCGGTCATGAATTAATATTGGTGTGTTATGTTATGGCTTATACTTGATAACAGCGCTCCCCGGTGGTCATTAGTGTTTTGTGTTTTTTACTTGTTTTTAATCTGTGTGACATTATGTATTTTGCTACAATAAATGAAGTTAGCATTATTTAAATAGACTGTTGACTGATGCCTTTTTTCTCCTGGGGGTTGTGGGGGTTTTTGGGGGCCCCCGCTTTGCATATAATTTTCATTTGAGGTTCCCAGGGTGGCACACCTTTAGTATTGGCTGGTGCAGTTATTCAGTTTGTTATTTCTTGAAAAACAATAACGCGATGTACCCGACCAGCGGCCTGCCCCCCCCCCATTGGGAGCAGCACTAAGACTGACTGCTTAGTCATTGCAGTGTGCCATGATTGGCTGACTAAGCAGTTTATTTCACTAAAAAGGCTGCCTAACACATAGGGAACAGGCAGGCACATTGTTCAGGAGAGTCCCTTTTTATTTTTAAACATCTGAATGGTGCTTAGTATAGGGCGTAGTCACATTGGAGACTGGGCTTCCACTTTAATGGCACTTGTGATGAACACAGCTCTCTGTTTTCTTTGTTCTTATGCATGGTCAGTGATCAAACTTGTTGTCTTGTGGCCGACAATGTGTATTTACACAATGGTATTTAATGGTATTTACACAACACACATAGGCGTTGATTCAGCACCATGAGTATTTTTTGGGAGAAAATGCTTTGCTGAATCAACCCTATAGTGGAATCGTGGCATTCATTTTGCATGTGCAAAATAATACAGATTCGCTTAAATACTGTATGTGTTTCATTATATCTTAACTAACACATTTTTAAAAAAGAGTTAACTAATTTTCATGTGAAAGTGCAAAGGGTTGAATAGATTTTGTATTGACCATGTAGTTGTATTGTCCAGCTTCCCCATGCTGCTGTATAGTAATGGCAGTTGTGATGGGTGTGTGACCCTTTTCTCGGGTAAGCAAAATATGTTGTTGCTGTGCCAGTTACACCGTTCTCAGCCCAGTGACAATCATATTTCTCTTCCTGTTTAAGTAAATTAAATGTAAATCTGCCCAATGGGGACAAAAACAAAAAACAGATCAGGCTTTGGTACTTACTCTGGAGATACCCTGGAGTCTCATCCCAGGTTTTGGGCCACTTTAAAAACTAAATAAAACTTTTGTCTTTAAAAAATATTAATAATAACTTAAACCATCAGATTTGTAGAGCACAACTGCAACGTTATTTACAACTTTTTTCAGTGCTAATACAATAGTTGATAAAGATCACATACACTATATAGCTCTGGGAGCTCTCCCCTGTAGAACATACCCTGTGTTGCTAAGTGATGCCTTCAGGGCTTTGTGCCCTGCCTTTACTATGCACCACCGCTTCAGTTTGGCACTTCACAAACACTTACTCACACTTTCATCTTCATCTTGTTGCGATATAGTTTTTGTAGCATATTTTAGAGGACAGTCTGGAAAAATGCCATCCCAGCAAGGATGTTCCTTTGAAACCTGGAAGAGGAGATAACTGCCATTGTTTAGAAGTAGTTTTCCTTTCTCTGACTGGCAGCTCGTTGGCTGCAAAAATCATTTCTACCGACAGTCACTTGCCAGAACCTCACTTGAAGCCTGACGCCTATTAAGCTGATTATTTGTTTTTGAATAAGGAACAGCAGCGATTCTGCATGAACTGTCACACATGCCTTAACTCATGAAAAATGGTCAAATCATTCTGATGACATTTTCTTCATGTTCCCAATGGTATGAGGCTTATTTACATGTTGTCAGCGTCAGAACAACAGCTGAAACCTTCTACAGACAGCAGATTCCCAAGGAACTGAAAAGCCTGTCTACTGTGAGGTCAGTCTCGGAAAACTTATTTTAACACATTTGTAATGATATCTAATTCCCAGAGAGTTGATTACAATTTGTTCATAAAGGTCAAATAAATAAGCGAACACAGGATTATTTGAAGCAAAAACAACATCACCACATTTGAAATGTATCCTACAGAGTAATTTGTATTGAATGGTTTAAAAGAGGTATGCTATCTGATTTACCCAGCTTTTCCTGGCAAAACTGGTTACACGCATTCTCGGAATACAGTGCAGAAACTTCCTCATTTCGGGAGGCAGCTGCAAACACCTAAGTAGGCCACATATTAAAAAGTGAGAACATTTCTTCATTAGGGGATCTGAAAAAGCTAGCACAAGGCAAACAAGTTTCCGCTGGTTCACGGGCAACTAACTGTGTACCTAACAGCTAACAAACGGTTAGAGACCGTTACCCACCTGCCATTTAAACACTGCTAAACCAATCTCATAACCTTACCAATGCAATATCTGTATTTTACAGGGTTCTTCAAAAGAACAAGTCACACGGCCCCACCTAAATTGCAAGGCCTCATAATATACATTGCACAAGAGAGAAACTATGAAGTCCTCTCCAGATGGTATAAATGCCCTATAAACATTCACTGATTTGTGCTTTCCCTCTCTCATAGATGCTGGAGATGCCAAATAGAACCAGGTAGCATGTCTCATTTCTGCATTTCTGGTGGGGATACCCACCCATTAAAGTGATCTGGGACCTTATTCACTCAATCTATGGAGAGCTTTCAGACACTAAAGTAGCTAAGCCCGCCACCCCACCCAACTAGCCTTTTTGTCAGTAATCATGTGTTCCATTTTCAGTGTCAAAAAAGCAATTCTAACATAAGACTTTATCTCAGCCATGAGAAGGATCACTCAATTTGAGGTTTCTGACATCAAGGGCACCAAGGAACAATTTGTTCTACCAGGGTCGGGATGGATCTCTTTTCAGGATTTCTACTTCCCCTTACACTTGTGGAACAACAGGAAACTGCTGAGATTGGGAGGTTTTTGGAGGGAAAACCACCTGAAACATTGTTTGGAGCAGAGGTATTATAAGCAGAAGCCAGAGAGATAACGGGGAGCTCGTCCATAACCATGCTAAGGGGATGACTGATGTAGCCTCTTGTGTAAGACATCTGGTGAAGCTACTACAGAGATGAGGTCCAGGTGCAGTTTGAAGTGAATGAGAAGACATGGATGTGGTACAGCAGAGCCACACTGAAGTGCAGAGAAAGAGAGAGAGATGAGTTCTGTGCAGAGAGAGGTAAGGTTCATGCAGAAGGTAAACCCAGTGTGATCCCGACGTGGATGTGACAGAGGAGGCACACCTCCTTACTTCCCCTCCTTACTATGAGACAATCAACTATTCAGACAGGTAACTACTCCTTTTTCCACTCTTCTTTTTCTTTTCTTTGTATATTTGAGCTTAGTCTTGTGGAGACCATCCCCTACACCACCTACCCTACCTATGATCCTCCCTCCTTCCTACCATGCTCCATGTATCCAGATGACTCCACTCAATGTGTCTACCTAATCCATTTGTCTAGTGAGTGCATTTGACATATGCTGAAATACCTATTTTTGGTTCCAGTGGAATACTTGTGGACATTTAGGGCTCGATTCAACAAAGGTATAAAATTGATTTTTCGTGTGTTTTGTGCTTAAAAAGTTGTGATTTTGCGATCGTTTTTTTTACGAGTGATTCAGCAACCTGGAACCATTGTAAAACACAAGTGACTCGAATTAAATTTGATTGAGATTGTAAAAGTGCAAAATAAATTAGTGGATCGAAAAATTTACTACTGCATTTTGCGATTCGAAAATTTTACTACTGATTCAGGTGGACTTGATGAGCCACACACATGATATAAATTAGAGTGTTTCACACTACTTTTTTGAGGCAGCTTTCAGCAGGAGAAAACTCATTTTGCTCTTTCTCACAATGGAGCCCTTTTACTTTCTTTGCATTGACTTCGAACATATTGCAGATGATGTGGCGCAGAGAAGGCACAGACTGGGCATTCCCAAGTATTTTCTGACTAGTTTGGATGTGGATCAGCTGCCAGATTAAGCACTTTTCCAGGTTACTAGGCTAAATCGTGCAGCTTTGGAAGACCTCTATAGCCTGCTGCATCCATATTTGGCACCATTAACTGGTAGAGGACATACAATTTCTGGAATGACGAATCTAATAGTTTGCTTGCGCCTGGGCGGTGTGGCGGTTTGCATGTCCCAAACTTCTGTTTGCCGTGCTGTAAATACATTTTTAAAGGCAGTGCATGCCATTTTGCCAAGGTATGTGCATTTACTCTCCTCACCCTAGGAATGGACTGTAGTAAAACGGGTTTTTTATCGCATTGCTGGCATGCCACATGTCATGGGGACTGTGGATTGCCCCCATGTTTGCTTTAACATACCCAGTGTGGATGAATATATCTACCGCAATAGCAAGATGGGACATTCACTGAATGTACAGATAATTGCTGGTCCAGATCTCAAAATACTATACTCAAAAATGCTTTCCCGGATTATGCCATGATGCCCACATTCTGCGAAATTCATCAATTTTTTGACTATTTGAGGAGGGGCATTTATCTGGTGGATGGCGTCTTGGTAAGTGTTTAAACATTATTGCCTAACTTTCTGCAGAGTGCTTGTGACATTTTGGAAAGCTCCAACCTTTTAACCCCTTGCTAGCCTCACCCTTTTAGGAAGTTAGAATCTGTAACTGATGTTAGTTTCCCAAAGTATGCTGTTCTGTTGTTGTTGCTGTTATTGCACAAAGGTTTGAGTATGCAAGTGTAACATTTTGCCCATTTATTTGCTTATTTGTTGACTGCCATGGGCTTGCCTATTTAGACAAAAGCATTATTGCTGACGTGTGAGGGGACACTCCTTGCTATAACTTTAGCAGGGTATGCCATGGCACCAGTCATTTGTAAAGGTCTGGAGGAGACACACTCCCTGTTCCAGCCTAGCATGGCTGTATCTCAACTGGACTGTAGCTGAGTCCTTAAACAACCCTAGACCAGTTTGCATCTGGACCATTTATATGGATGAATGCATGGGAGGCCGCGCATGCGCCATAAGAACAAGGGAAGGTACATGGGAGTGGTCGACCTTTGGGTTTTTACACAGAGGGGCACCAAAACCCAGAAGAGTCAAAATCTGGGTTTTGGAGTGAGGTTAAAGCTAGCAAAGAGCTGCACCCTGCACCCAAGGTCACGTGGTACAATGTGAGCAAGCTTTGTATAGAGAACAATGGCCACATTTCTGCATTAAAGGAAACATTTTTAATACAGGTCCCTGGCAATCCTACCAACCCCCCCCCCCCAAAAAAAACAACATATATGCCTCTTACAAATATTACTGTTTAATTAGTACTTCCACTACAGCATACCTTGCATCTTTGTTACAAGTATCCACAATGTTAGCCATGTACATACAGCTACACAGGAAACTTAAAAAGTTGAAAAAAAATATACATTTACCCATTAAAAATCCTTACAACACCATGCAACAGTCAGAAAACAATACTAAACAATAGAAAAAAAATGTGAGTACATTTTCCAATAATTTTCGCTTGCGACAGCCTTTTGAAAGTCATTTTGAAAATTTTACGAGCAATTAGAAAATGTTATGTTCGCATTTTCGAGTGCACATATTTAATTTAACCCCTTTTTTGAATCACTCGAAAAAGTTAAAAATGTATGCATGCGATCTGTTTTTTCGAGCGACACTAATTTATTTCTACCTGTTGAATCGAGCCCTTAATTTGATAGCTCCATGCTGTTTTAGGCTTTTAATGGATTCAAATATTTTACTATAGATTTGGCATGTTTTTGATCTGTTTTGTCATTTGGTTAAGCTGTTTTGTAATTTAGTTAAGATTTAATAGATTTTTCCCCAAGTGTGGAATTTTTATGTTGATTGATGATTCAGCATCAGATGTAAAAGTTTTTTAAATAAAAACCTCATCTGAGGTTGTGGGGCCATGGAAAAGCAGTTTAGGGAGTGCCAGGGACTCTGGATGTATGTTCCACAGGGCGGATCAAAATAATCAATCTTTGTTTCCACCGAGAGCATTAGTGAGGGCACCTCTGGGGGAACAAAGTGTGGTCGCTGGTGCTCCTAGGTTGGAGACTGCACTCCTCAGACCCCACATCCATGCATCAGAGTCCTGTCACTATTCTGGGCCAAGCCCAGGGCTGTTTCTAGGGCAAGTCGAGCAAGGTGGTCACCCTGTGCACCAAGGTCATTGAGGCACCTTTATCCTAGCCATCCTGTTTTCTACAGATGAGTCAGGACCATAGTACACATATAGTATAAGCCCAAAAATGGAAAAGAGAATTTAATTCAGCATCTTAGAATCTCGGTCTACATTTGGGTAACAACAGGAAACTGCTGAGATTGGGAGGGAAAACTATCTGCAACATTTTATGGAGCAGAGATATTATAGGTCAGGCACTGCTGCAGTCATCTCCTAGGAGCCTTCCAGTAGTTCTTTCTGGAGCAATGGGCTGGCTGCAGCAGTGCCTGATTGGAGGCCATGGGGTGAGGGAACAAGGGCCATGCATCGGGAGATGAGTGAGGTGAGTAACGCACCACAAGCAAAGGTCAGTACATGTGATTTACCTGCTGTGGACATAGACTTCTTTTTTTTTCCCCCACTCTGTCCTTGTACCACCTCCGAACTTGGACTATACCGGATATAGGTCATCAGGGACCTGTATAATGCACCTTCATGTCCACGGAGGGAATTTCATCATTGTGGGTGCTGTTTTTTTTCTTTTACTTTCCTCTCTTCCCTATCCTTCCTTCTTTTAGAGTGTATACATTTTTGTTTGTTGTATTTTCCTCCCTTGTAGTCTTACCACCTATTTAGTTAATTAGAAGGTAACAAGGGTTTTGTGGGGTTAGTTTGTCCCTTCCCTCTTCATCCCTCCACCTTATCCCCCCATCAAATATGTTCTTGTTAAGGGCTGTTATTTTATTAATACTGTATTATCAGTTGGGCATAGCTTGGGTGGGGCCCCAGGGCTGCTTCATATTTGAGTTGTGGGATTCTGGTTCTCATCCATTGTGTTTTTTGGGTGCGGTAATGTCACCCATATCACTAAAGAGCTAAGCTGATCTGTGTAAATATTGAAGTTCTTTGGAGGGATGTATAGTGGGCCCCATGTGTGAGTTATATATAGCACGGTGTCTGTCAGATCAGTTAATATTTCAGATGTGTTATTTGATATCATCTTAATATGTACACCTTCCCACCAGAGGTGTAGCAGGGTGGCCTCTGCGCTCTTACATCACCAGCATTTGAATTATAGATGTTATTATAGTCCGATGTGTAATAGAATCTTTAAATACATTTGTGGGAGGGGAGTACATTTTCTGGATTTATTTGAATACTTTCCTCATTTTCAGTGAGATTTTCCGGTCGATTTCCCATTTCGTTGTATAATTTGTTAGTTTTTTTTTCTTTTAGTTTTATTACCTGAGTGTAATAGTGAGATAATGTGTTCGGATTGGCTCTGGTGTTTTAAAACATTTCTTGAAGGGCTGTAGGTGTGGATGGGTCTGTTGGAAGTGTTAATTTAGCTTGTAGCCTGATGATAGATTAACCCTTTCAGTGCCAGAGCCAGAGATTTTGTCACCCTCTGTTGCCAGACCATTTTTTTTTATCATACTCAATTTTTATTAAGACTTCAAAACAATAGACAACAAGTATACAGACAGTGGCCATATTATGCACATTGTTACAGAGGTGATATGAATAGCATACAGAAATACACAGACCTGATCTAACGCGGACATATCAAAGGAAATATACAAAACAGGTAGCAAGTCAGAAACAAGCAATCGAAGCCCTTCAATCTTATAAACTCCATAGAGGAGGAGGGTCTCCAAGTGTCAAGAAACCATCAACGCATTTTAACTTCAAGCTTACCCACCCTCACCATTCGCCCCCACCCCTCCACGCACCTCATCCCGAGCAAAATATAGACCAGGGATTCATTACCGAAGGGGCTGATTATCCTGGTCTAGAGACCCTCCCTCAGTGCCAGACCAAGACAAGGAACGGAGCCTCAGACCCAGATCTCAGCATGCTAAACATTTAGGCACACTAAAGACACCCGACATACAAGACAAACCGAAGGACCTACGAGGAACATAATAGGCAGGACAGACATTCATATCGGGTGGAAACATAAGGATAGGGAATATCTCAGAGAGACAAGGAGAAGGGCAAGAAGGGGGGATGACTAAGACCTAGTAGGGGAAGAGAAGGGAGACAGAAGCCGAGGAAAAGAGAATAAGAAAAAGAGGGGAGATAAGAACAGAGGGTAATAAGGAGAGAAGGCGAAAGAACAGAGAGATAAAAGGTAGGAGAGAGGGGGAAAAAGGAAGAGAAGAAGAGGAGGGGGGGACCCCACGATCTGGAACCCTTAAGCCCACTGGAGGGGGGGGGGGAAACCCTCGAGCTACCCTCCCGATCCCCACAGCGACTGTGACCTCCCTCCTTTCCCCCGGGAGAGCTGCAAATCCTACAAGCGTACGTTTATAAAGGAAGTCAAACCCAAACTCTCTTATATGCCTCAGTGTCTTTAAAGAGCGACCAAGTCGTTCAAATCTTCCTGTATGCATCCAACCTGTCTTGTCTAGCGTAGTAAATTTCCTCCATGCTCTCTACATGGTTGAGCTGACAGAACCAGTCTCTCACCGATGGGGATCTCTGGGACCTCCAATTCCTCGGGATAAGGACCCTAGCCGCATTTAAAAGGTGTCTGGCCAAGGGGGCACCGCCCGCTATCCCCCTTCCATCCGGAGACCACCCCAGTAGGACCGTCTCCGCGCTCCAATCTAATGATTCTCCCATTATCTGAGCATATAGCTCCTTAACCTTCTCCCAGAAATCGCCTATGGCCTGACAAGACCACCAAATGTGGAGTATCGAGGCTCCAGGCTGTCCACACCTCCAGCATGTATCTGGAACCACGGGGCAGAAAGAGTGCAGCAATTCTGGAGTCCGATACCATCGTGTGATCAGCTTGTAATTAGTCTCCTGCATCGAACTGCTTATCAAACCTTTGTGGGCATTCCTATAGACATTTCCCCAATCATCCTCTGACAAAGATCTACCTAAATCTGACTCCCATCTCCTCTCCCAGGGCCCACTCTCTCGCCTCTCCCTATGCCTCAGCATCCTATAAGCCCATGATAGAAGGTGTGAATCGGGGCCCAGTCCCAAGCAGGTCCTTTCAAAATCCGTAGGTTCATTTTTCACTCCTATTCTGATGTCCCTCGAGGAGAAAAAGTGCCGTAGCTGAAGGTAAGTAAGGATAGGTATCTCTCTTTCCAAAACCACCTGTAGTTTCTGTTTATCCATGAAAATCCCCCCCTCTAGCAGATGATACACCCGCAAGGGACAAGGACCCTTGCAGTCTCTCAAAAAGTTCGGGTCCCCCCCAGGAGGGAAGGCCGGATTGCGCCCAATCGGAGTCAGATAGCCAGATTGGGAGGATACCGCCCTCGATCCTCTACGGAAAAGACCCAAAACCTCCAGAGAGGCCCCCACAAACGGGTGATTTTTAATAGCCGCCGGAATGTCGCAGTTCTTCAAGTTGCATAGAACATCTAGCCTCCCTCCCTCCACTACCTCCCCCTCTATGCGCACCCAATCCTTCCGTGAGCTATTGATGTGCCAATCCACAACCCTTCCAATATGTACAGCCTGATAGTATGTCCACATACAAGGCAAACCAGACCCTCCCTGCTCCTTGGTTAGTAGTAGAATACTTCTCCTAATTCTAGGTGGTCTACCCGCCCAGACAAACCTCATAAAAGTTTTCCTCATTGTAGCAAAAAAGGAGTGGGGGATTTTAATGGGGATGCATTGTAAAAGATACAGCAGCCTCGGCAACACATTCATCTTAATTACAGCTATGCGGCCAAACCAGGACAGCTTTAATCTATTCCAGCCTTCCAGGTCCTTTTTAATCTTAGCTCCCAGGGGCGCAAAATTAAGTTGAAATAGATCCGTGGGAGAAACTGGTATCCTGACCCCCATATATCTTAGACTTTTCCTCTCCCAAGAGAAGGGGAAAACAGTCTGCAATTCACTCATCTCCCTTTCCGGCATCGAGATATTCATGGCACAGGACTTGTTAAAATTAATCTTCAGATTCGAGAGACGGCCGAAGGTCTCAAACTCTTTCAACAAATTTGGCACCGAGATTCTTGGGGAACTCAGAAAGAAGAGCATATCATCGGCATAAGCTGCTACCTTCCTCTCCTTTGCCCCTATCACCACCCCTTTAATGTCAGCATGTAGATTCACCCTTCTTAAAAATGGTTCCAATGAGAGAGAGAAATATTATCGGGGACAGTGGACAACCTTGCCGGGTCCCATTGCGTATGTGAAAGACCGGGGACGTGCAAGCATTCACTCTCACCCTGGCAATAGGATCGGAGTAGAGCGAGAGAATCCTGTTTCGCATATTTGTGCCTAATACTATATGTTCCAAGACCCTCCCTATCCACCGCCACTCAACCCGATCAAATGCCTTTTCGGCATCCGTAGAGAGCATAATTGCTTTGACTTTCCTAGCTCTTGCCCACCATTGCACATTGAGAGCTCTGATATTGTTGCGGGCCTCCCGATTCGGAACGAATCCCACTTGATCCTGCGTAACCAGGTCCGGTAAGAAGGAAGCTATCCTATTAGCCATGGCTTTCGCAAAGATTTTCATGTCAACATTCAAAAGGGAAATTGGGCGATAGCTCCGGCAGTCCGTCGGATCCTTTCCCTCTTTTGGAATCACTACAATCTGTGCCTCTAGAGATGAGTTGGGCAATTTACCCGAGGAAGACTCGACTCGAATGCCTTTTTCATCATAGGGATCAACAGGTCTGAAAAGGTCCTGTAATATTGTGTAGGGAAACCATCCGGACCCGGGGCCCTTCCCGATTTGGTTGATTTCAAGGCCTTCTGCAGTTCCTCGATCGAGATCGGGGCCTCCAAATGAGCCACCTCCTCCTCAGGCAACGATGGCATTTTTGATTCTAGCAGGTACGCGGCCATACGACTATCCTGATTCCCTCCAGCCTGGGGGTCCCTGAGATTATACAGGTCAGAGTAAAATCTACAAAAAGCATCAGCAATGGTTTCATTCTTTTGATGCAAGGTCCCATCCTTCCCTCTAACACCTTCGATCCTATTACGGGCGATCTTGGGTCTCAGTGCACGCGCCAACAACCGGCCGGATTTATTCCCCTGCTCGTTATATAACCCCGTGCGCTTAACGAGCCACTTGCTATTCTCTCTGGACATTAAGTCCCTGAGCTCCACCCGCTTCAGTTCCAGTTCCCCCAGATATTTATCCTGAAGTGACTGTTTGTGTGCCGATTCAAGGACTGCTACCTGCCTCATTAAGTCATTGAGCTTCTGCATCCTTTCCTTCTTGAGCCTCGTCCCCTCTTGTATCAGAAGACCTCTCATCGTGCATTTCTGGGCTTCCCAGATCACCACCGGATCCATCCCTTCTGAAACATTTTCCCTAACATACATGGTCAAACTCTCCTTTAGTCTCTTCACTACCCTGGGATCTTTCAGCAAGCTTTCATTAAGTCTCCAATGCCATTCCTTCCGTTCTATACATGGGATAGTTAGTGAGAGCACAACAGGCGCGTGATCGGAGAAGGTGATATTGCCAATCCCCGCCCGTTCCACCCTCCCCAAGTCCCTCTGCGAAAGGAAAATATAATCAATTCTGGAATATTTAGCGTGAATGGGTGAGTAATAGGTATAGTCCCTGCCCGTTGGGTTCATCAGACGCCAGGTGTCCACCAGCTCAAGATCCTGCATAGCTTTCTTGATCTGTTTCAATGCCTTGTAGGCGATGGCTGTCTTAGCGTCTGACGTATCCAGTATAACAGTAATATACCCTCCCAGAAACCCTCCAGTTTAGCAAGCACAGTGGAGTAAAATTTATGTTGGTCCTTGTTTGGGGCGTACATGTTTGCCAAAGTGATAGCTGTTCCATTTGTAAGAACCCCTTTCACAAACACAAACCTACCCTCCTTATCCCGCTCAGTTGCCGTGACCCGTAGTGCCACAGATTTGTCAATCAAAATGGAAACCCCCTTCGCTTTATTGTTGGGAGAATGCGCCGAATAGCAGGTCGAATATATTCTGTTTCCCAAGTATGGGGCTTTGTTTTTCTGGAAGTGAGTTTCTTGAATCATTGCAATATGATCTTTAAACTTCTTCAGCTCCCTAAACAAAGCGTGCCTCTTGAAGGGAGTGTTCAGTCCTTTAGCATTTATAGAGAGGATATTGAAACATAGGGGATCCATACTGACTAGGGAGACTGCTCAAACCTACCCCAATGTACTCCGTTTGAGCGAGCTGAAGATTAGACCCTATATATTTGTGTGCAGAACCCCTGTCCCCACCTCCAGTAGCAAAGAGAGAACAAGAGAGGGATAAGTATGTATACAAAAGAAAGGACACCAGGAACAGGTAGAAACAACACAGGGAAGGACACAGCAGGAACCAACCACAAATAAACCAATCACACAGACAGCCCACAGAGAACACACACCGAAAGAGGGTATGAGGAATTGGAACTACCACCGAATCCCCCCCACAGGATATGGAGACTATTGGGACAACTATTCAGAGAGGAGCACCCCCTCTGCAGTTATCCCCCAGGATCAAAGAGGACTACCTCTAGGATCGGGGTGGACGAGCACAGAGTGCAGGTCCCCTCAGGTTCCCCCCTAGACTTCAAACCCTTCTTGGGGGATGTGGAAGGTCAAGAGAACTACTTCCCAGAGTATTAGCTCCAAGTGCTTTCAACCCAACGGCTCCACCCGCAAACCCGGCGAGGCCCCCATCCCCTTGCCTACTATCAGACCACAGGTGTCTCAGGATCGGGAGATTAGCAGAGAAAAGGGAGCAGACCCTCCTCCACACTCTATATGTTCCCTCCACCCCCCCTCAGACCCCGAACCAAACCCTCCCCTATCTCCAGGAGCCCCCTGCGAAACCACCCCATCCGCCAGGGCATTCCTCCTCCAGCAGCGTGCAGCAGGTGAGAGAGTCGCCCCGGCACCAGAAACACCGGAGCCTTAAATACGCGGCCTCCAAGTCTGCCATTCCGATAACACAGCGGCCGCCCCCCGACGACGCCGCTACACACCGAGAGAGGAGCGCGAGCGCCCGTCCGTGTCCCACATTAAGACCCCTGATTTTATCCGGGGACGCCTTCACGCCCTCCCTCCCAGCATCAGCCCCCACCTTTTATAGACCGAAGGAGGGCGGCACGTCAGTGTAGGTCCCAGCACCAGCGTTCTTAGAAAAGCTGCCACGCAAATGGTACAGGCAGCGTGACTACGGAGCTCGTGATGTAGCGCCCTCCGCGATCAGCAAGAGACACCGCGTCAGTGTTCACTCCCCTCCGCCTCCTCCTAGAGTTCTCCCCCTCCAGCATAGTTTATGTGCAAGCCGTCTCCAGCTGGGTGTCCCGTACGCCAATAGTGCACCACACCAGGGACAGCCCGACTAAACAACCAAACACTTGGGGGGCAAAGATATATACTCCAACCCCGAGCACAGAAATAAATTCCTCATGAGATCATGATGATACAGGGAGGCGAAAACCCACTTCTCCCAATCATAAAGCTAAAGACCCCCCAACAACTGAAACTCGTCCCCGGTAGGATTTAACTGTAAGCCTAACAACCGTCAAAAAACTATACGAACATGCCCTCCCAACCGCCCCCACAGACCAACATGCTCTTTTCCCCAAACTCCCCCAGCGGCACCCCCAGCAATCATGTAGCGTGGGGGTACTACACCAAAGGGAGCCAGCGAAGGTACCTAAACCGGACATGGGTGAGTCACCTATAATGCTAAACAATCAAAAGGCCTAAAAGCTACAGGGAATGGGCCAATACACTAGAGTCTAAAAAGGGGTCAATAGAAAACATCTTAGCTCCAAAGGCCATGACGGCCGCAGCAAACAGCCACTCAGCTCCTGGATCTGGACCGGCTCCTCGCTCTGTTGGCGGCCCTCGGGGAATAATCCTGGGCCGTACGCTGGGATAGTCCGGTGCGGTCGTCACGAGTCATTCTTCGCACCAGCTGCGGGATGGAAAAATCTTGAAGCCAGTCCGGTAAGGATATCACAGGGATCCGCAGTTGGTTGCAAAAAACAGGTAAGTCCTCCGGCATCCGAAGCGTAGCAGTCTTGCCATTGCTCGAGGCCGACAAGGCAAAAGGAAATCGCCACCTATAAGGTATGCCTCTTTCTCTTAAAAGCGCTGTAAGGGGTCTCATAGCCCGCCGGTTTTGCAGCGTTATGCTCGACAAGTCCTGGTATAGTTGAATTTCACGGTTGTTGAATAGGATGCTATCTCGATCTCTAGCCTTCGCGAGGATCTCCTCCTTCAAAGGAAAACTCAGCAAACTCTGCAAGCAGCAGATAATATCTCTGGGGGTAGAGTCTCCCATACTGCGGGGCCTAAGAGCTCGGTGCGCTCTAACAAATTCGATCTGGGTGCCCGGCGGCCTCTACAAGAGGGAGTTAGAGATGGAAGACAGGGCCTTTTGCATTTGGTCTGGGGCCACCTCCTCGGGGACTCCCCGCACTCTGATATTGCACCTCCTATTCCGATTCTCAAGGTCTTCCAGATGTCGGTGAAAATCCAACAGGTGTCTGTTGTGCGCACGCACCACGTCCCGAACCTCGGTCAATCTGGTCGACGTGGCTTCAGCCTTCTCAGCTTTGTCAACTCTTTGGGATAGTTGTTGCAGGTCCTCTCGCAGATCAGCGATTGCTGCAGTAATTGATGCTTTAATCTCTCCCGCAAAGCTAGCCGGCTCACTACGGGTGGGTAGTTGGCTGAGTTGCGCCGACAACGCGCACTCCTCTTCCTCGGAGGCGGCGGCTTCTTCCCTCTCCGGTGAACTGCATACAGAACGTGCGTCCGCCATGTTGGAGGCACGTGGGTCCCCTTTCCTCTGGCTCTGGAACAGCTCCGGAAGACCCTTACCGGTCGTCTTTGGGGTCTGAGAGGATCTGGGGGTCCTAGTGGATGCCCCGGGTTTGTTTAGGTGACCCATAGTCAGGGTAGCGCGCAGATAATAAAGCTTCTTTGGGGACCTCGCCAGGAGCTCACAGATCAAGCGTCCATCTCGTTCCCCGGCCAAGCCACGCCCCCCCTGCCAGACCATTTTTAACTCTTTTTGCGCTACACCTGTTCGCCAGGGATTTCCCAACAATATTATATACGTTTTTTCAGCAGTGTCTGGACCTAAAATGTCTTGTTTATTATTTTTGTAGTGTATTCTCAATATTTTTGGGTGAAATATGTGCAAACAAAATTAAAAAAAATAATTTTTCTACATTTTATACAGTTTCTTGTAACAAAAAATGTACGTTTACTGGGTGGGCCGGGGGCAGGAGACCAGGAGAGCATGGGTACTGATTTTGGTATGTCACTAATATATATGTCCATATTATTCCAAAAACACAGAGCAATCAATGATAAAACAACACACTTTAGGTCAGCTTTAACTCTTAAAACATTATATAAAAAATCCAAGCTTCTGGGGTGGTTCCCCAATCTGAGAGTATCCTCTAAGGCCAAGGATTTTAGTGACCTTCTATCACAGGGATGTTCAAAACACTGTAGCAAATTCCACCACGTGTATATAACAGCAAATTGCTGATGAGAATCTGGTGCCCACCACCTCCTTCAAAATACTCTTACCAGATAATAATAAGCTTTAGTGCCTTATTAAAAATCCTCCATGTTTTATTCCTCTCTTATTGGATAGGAGAGCCGGTTAAATATTCTGGTCCCCGCTTTAACAGGTGGAGGTGTGCTTGAATGCCTTATTAGATCCTCAATATTCCATTCCTCTCTTGTTATTAACAGAGCCGATTTGGTATTCTTATCCCACTTTGGCTTTTAAAATTGTCCCAGATTGGACAAACCACCAAGTATTTAGGAGACGCCAGGCAAGATTCTCACCAAACCCTCAATGTGTCTAGTCCGATTGATGTCTCAAAGGGAGGGAGGGGAAGTGAAGTATCCCTGGAGTGTAGCTTGCACGCGTACTGATAAGATCTGTCCGCTGCCGTAACGCGTTTCATTGGTAACCAACTTTCTCAAGCTTTCTCATCTTTAAAACTAATATATATGTGCCCATGGATGTAGAAAAGGACATGTTCTTGATCTTGTTCTTCTGTATCATTGCCCTGTACTGTTTCCTTATATGATGAAAACCTACTAAAAAGATATTGAACGAAAAAAAATTTACGTTTTCCAGCATAATCACATTGTGTGTAAAAGCCCCATTTCTCCCGGTTACAACGGTACCACAAATGTATTGGTAGACATCAAACTGAAACAGCGCATTAGGAGATTTTGAGATAAGATACAACAGCTATGCGCACCTTGCAGTTTTTCAAGGAAAACAACCCTTTATGTTTGAAATACCCCCAACAAACTATATATTCTCTCAAGCTTTCTAGGTGTACCAGGCTTGTTGATGTGCACACAGTTTTCTGGAAGTAATCTCTTGATGAATTCTTTGGTTGAACAGGTTTTTCATAAAAAAAAGAATAACAAAGCAAAATCAAAGCCACATTTTCCCCCAAAAATATGCAAACAAGAAAATACAAGTTAAATCAGAAAAGGCAAGGTTCACCGAACTGAACAATACCCAACATGTATAGGTACTGTCAAGGGATAAGTTGGCAAACACCCCAAAGTAAAGCATGCACGTAAGGGTAATTTTATTTGGCAATTTTAGCTCTGCAGACAAAGTGTTTACCTTGCACTTTTTCAACCAAAACAACCCGTTACATTTGAAATACCCCCCACAAACCATATTCCCTGAAAGTACATATGTTAAGTTTCTAGGTGTGTCCAGCTTGTTGTGGGCTCATCTTTCTGTAAGTAATCCCTGAAGAATTCTTTGATTGCACACAGTTTCCCTAAAAAAAGTAAGAATAAAAAAAAGCAGAATATAAAACATTTTCTTAAAATATCAATATGCCAACAAGAAAAAACAAGCTAAATCTGAAAGCGCAAGGTCCCCCGAACAGAGCAATATCCAACATGCATAGCTACTTCACCATGTTTAACTTACTTAATGATTTTTGAAATTTCCAGAGAAATTATATACTTTATTTTTTTGCGCCAGCATTAACCCTTTAAATGCCAAGCACATAGTCTCTATGTGGTTGCTTCTCCTACCGTTAAGTACCAAGCACGTAGAAACTACGAGCCTGGCATTTCCCCCTGCTAGTTAAAAAATAGAAAAAAATAAACACTTACCTCTGGTATCGATGTAAAGCTGGGGGTCTCCTCTTCCTATAGGGGGCATCAGATCCCTCCCCTGGCGTCTTCCGTCTTCAGGAGGGGGCCCGAAACCGGACGCCCCCGTTTCCGCCGCTGACAGTTGTCTGTAAGAAAAAAAAAAAACAATAACAGTCAAGCACCTCCTCGCCCGATCCCTCCGTCCACATCTTCTCTTCACCAGGGGGGGTCCGATCCCCCCCCCTGGGCTCCGCAGGCTTCAGGTGAGGACCCTCTGTCGGGTCCTCACCTCCTCTAATGGCCGCCCCTAGCCTCGCCTTTTGTGGGAGGAGCGGGATGATGTCATCCCAGTACTCCTCACATACCCTCTCACCCGCACCCAGCTGTCAGATTCCGGTGGTGATCGGAGCAGGGCGGGTGAGAGGCGAGGAGGCTCCGACCATCGGCATCTGTCAGTGACAGCGGCGCGGGACAGTGGCGAGGAACGCAGGATCGGAGGTGAGTAGAGTAAAAAAAAAAAATAATAAAGGTCATTTTTTTCTCTTTGTCAGTGTGTTTATTTCTTACATTTAACCCCTTGTGAACTGGGAGGGTTATTTTCTTTATCGATTTAACCCTTTGTAGTGTGGATGGTAGTTGTATTTTATTTGTAAATGTTATAAAGTACTTGTTTCAGTTTGGGGGGTCTCCTGGGCAGGAACGGGGGGCTACCGATAAATATGTGGTACCGTTCTAATCGGTAGAAATGGGCTTTCACATACAATATGATTTTCTTTAAAAAAATACATTTTTTTATTTAAAATAAACGAGGCAATTTTCTAAAACAAAAAAAAAAAAATTTTTTTTTACTTAATAATTAGAGATGAGCGAACTTTTGAAAAATTCGATTCGACTGATTCGCCGAATTTTCCGACAAAAATCGTTTCGACCCGAATAAATTCGCGACGAATCGCTATTAAAAACGGCTATTTCTGAGCCTCCTAGAGCCTCAATAGGGTTGTAAACCATTCTGCCTTGCTGTAACATGCACAGGATGCGTGCTGGGTTAGTTAAATAATACTTTGAATAAATATCACATGCAGATCAGAGGCATCGCTAATAGAATTGCAGAGCGACACAATTGAATTCACGAGAGTTGAAGTGGCATCACTATGAGGGGCAGGAACCCAAACATTGCTTTAAAGAGACACTGGAGTTGGCAGCAGCAGGAGCCCAAAAATTGGAGGAATCACACCCTGGAGTTGGCAGCAGCAGCAGCAGGAGCCCAAACATTGGCTGAAAGAGACACTGGGGTTGGCTTCAGGAGCCCAAAAATTGGATGAATCACACCCTGGAGTTGCAAGCAGCAGCAGGAGCCCAAATATTACTTTAAAGAGACACTGGAGTTGGCTTCAGGAGCCCAAAAATTGGATGAATCACACCCTGGAGTTGGCAGCAGCAGCAGCAGCAGGAGCCCAAAGATTACTTTATAGAGACACTGGAGTTGGCTTCAGGAGCCCAAAAATTGGATGAATCACACCCTGGAGTTGGCAGGAGTTGACAGCAGCAGCAGCAGCAGGAGCCCAAATATTACTTTAAAGAGACCCTGGGGTTGGCTTCAGGAGCCCAAAAAATTGGATGAATCACACCCTGGAGTTGGCAGCAGCAGGAGCCCAAATATTACTTTAAAGAGACACTGGGGTTGGCTTCAGGAGCCCAAAAATTGGATGAATCACACCCTGGAGTTGGCAGCAGCAGGAGCCCAAATATACACTGGAGTTGGCTTCAGGAGCCCAAAAATTGGATGAATCACACCCTGGAGTTGGCAGAAGTTGGCAGCAGCAGCAGCAGGAGCCCAAACATTACTTTAAAGAGACACTGGGGTTGGCTTCAGGAGCCCAAAAATTGGATGAATCACACCCTGGAGTTGGCAGAAGTTGGCAGCAGCAGCAGCAGGAGCCCAAACATTACTTTAAAGAGACACTGGGGTTGGCTTCAGGAGCCCAAAAATTGGATGAATCACACCCTGGAGTTGGCAGCAGCAGGAGCCCAAATATTACTTTAAAGAGACACTGGGGTTGGCTTCAGGAGCCCAAAAATTGGATGATTCACACCCTGGAGTTGGCAGCAGCAGCAGCAGGAGCCCAAATATACACTGGAGTTGGCTTCAGGAGCCCAAAAATTGGATGAATCACACCATGGAGTTGGCAGCAGCAGCAGCAGGAGCCCAAACATTACTTTAAAGAGACCCTGGGGTTGGCTTCAGGAGCCCAAAAATTGGATGAATCACACCCTGGAGTTGGCAGCAGCAGGAGCCCAAATATTACTTTAAAGAGACACTGGGGTTGGCTTCAGGAGCCCAAAAATTGGATGAATCACACCCTGGAGTTGGCAGCAGCAGCAGCAGGAGCCCAAATATACACTGGAGTTGGCTTCAGGAGCCCAAAAATTGGATGAATCACACCCTGGAGTTGGCAGAAGTTGGCAGCAGCAGCAGCAGGAGCCCAAACATTACTTTAAAGAGACACTGGGGTTGGCTTCAGGAGCCCAAAAATTGGATGATTCACACCCTGGAGTTGGCAGCAGCAGGAGCCCAAATATACACTGGAGTTGGCTTCAGGAGCCCAAAAATTGGATGAATCACACCCTGGAGTTGGCAGAAGTTGGCAGCAGCAGGAGCCCAAACATTACTTTAAAGAGACCCTGGGGTTGGCTTCAGGAGCCCAAAAATTGGATGAATCACACCCTGGAGTTGGCAGAAGTTGGCAGCAGCAGCAGCAGGAGCCCAAACATTACTTTAAAGAGACCCTGGGGTTGGCTTCAGGAGCCCAAAAATTGGATGAATCACACCCTGGAGTTGGCAGCAGCAGCAGCAGGAGCCCAAATATACTCTGGAGTTGGCTTCAGGAGCCCAAAAATTGGATGAATCACACCCTGGAGTTGGCAGAAGTTGGCAGCAGCAGGAGCCCAAACATTACTTTAAAGAGACACTGGGGTTGGCTTCAGGAGCCCAAAAATTGGATGAATCACACCCTGGAGTTGGCAGAAGTTGGCAGCAGCAGCAGCAGGAGCCCAAACATTACTTTAAAGAGACACTGGGGTTGGCTTCAGGAGCCCAAAAATTGGATGATTCACACCCTGGAGTTGGCAGCAGCAGCAGCAGGAGCCCAAATATACACTGGAGTTGGCTTCAGGAGCTCAAAAATTGGATGAATCACACCCTGGAGTTGGCAGAAGTTGGCAGCAGCAGGAGCCCAAACATTACTTTAAAGAGACCCTGGGGTTGGCTTCAGGAGCCCAAAAATTGGATGAATCACACCCTGGAGTTGGCAGAAGTTGGCAGCAGCAGCAGCAGGAGCCCAAACATTACTTTAAAGAGACCCTGGTGTTGGCTTCAGGAGCCCAAAAATTGGATGAATCACACCCTGGAGTTGGCAGCAGCAGGAGCCCAAATATACACTGGAGTTGGCTTCAGGAGCCCAAAAATTGGATGAATCACACCCTGGAGTTGGCAGAAGTTGGCAGCAGCAGCAGCAGGAGCCCAAACATTACTTTAAAGAGACACTGGGGTTGGCTTCAGGAGCCCAAAAATTGGATGAATCACACCCTGGAGTTGGCAGAAGTTGGCAGCAGCAGCAGCAGGAGCCCAAACATTACTTTAAAGAGACACTGGGGTTGGCTTCAGGAGCCCAAAAATTGGATGATTCACACCCTTGAGTTGGCAGCAGCAGCAGCAGGAGCCCAAATATACACTGGAGTTGGCTTCAGGAGCCCAAAAATTGGATGAATCACACCCTGGAGTTGGCAGCAGCAGCAGCAGGAGCCCAAATATTACTTTAAAGAGACACTGGAGTTGGCTTCAGGAGCCCAAAAATTGGATGATTCACACCCTGGAGTTGGCAGCAGCAGCAGCAGCAGCAGGAGCCCAAATATTACTTTAAAGAGACACTGGGGTTGGCTTCAGGAGGCCAAAAATTGGATGAATCACACCCTGGAGTTGGCAGCAGCAGCAGGAGGCCAAATATTACTTGAAAGAGACAATGGAGTTGGCTTCAGGAGCCCAAAAATTGGATGATTCACACCCTGGAGTTGGCAGCAGCAGCAGGAGCCCAAATATTACTTTAAAGAGACACTGGGGTTGGCTTCAAGAGCCCAAAAATTGGATGATTCACACCCTGGAGTTGGCCGCAGCAGCAGGAGCCCAAAAATTGGCCTAAAGACATAAATATGTTTTGCACCATTTGCAAAGTGTAAAACGTGGCACCATGCTGAATCTAGTCGCATGCATCAGGCATTGGTGGGTGGAAATCCTGGCAGATCCATCCCTGATTCATTTTGACAAAGGTGAGTCTCTCCACATTTTTAGTTGACAGACGAGTTCTCCTCGCCGTAACTATGGCCCCCGCCGCACTAAACACCCGCTCAGATGGCACGCTACTTGCCGGGCAGGACAGCTTTTCCAGGGCAAACTCTGCTAGTTGTGGCCACAAATCAAGTTTGGCTGCCCAGAAGTCCAGCGGATCCTCAAGGTGTGTTGGCATGGTCATGTCAAAGTATGACATGACCTGCTGGTTGAGGTCCTGCTCCAGGTCTTCCTGCTGCTCATGAGTAGCCTCACTATGTGGGTGTAGAAAGCTACTCATTAGCGACTGAAGACTGAGGCTGCTGCTGCTGATGGAGCTGCTGCTGCTGCTCCTGCCAACCCCCCCCAGCGGCCATGGCAGTGGAAGGTGAGCGCAGAGGTCCCCTCGAGTCAGACCTGCGAGAGTATGGACCATGGCGCAGATAGGCATCGGCTAACTGCCTACGTAGAATGTCTTTGTAGTAGTTGAGTTTGTCCTCCCTCTCGGTGGGTTTAAAAAATGCCCCCATTTTGTGCCGGAAGCGAGGGTCCAATAAGGTGGACAGCCAGAAGTCATCCCGCCGACAGATGGAAACAATTCTGGGGTCACTACGCAAGCACGTGAGCATGCTTCATGCCATTTGCGCAAGTGACACGGATGGACTACCTGTCTCCATCTCCACTGCATACTGCCACGGTGTGCCCGGGTCCTCTGTCTCGCCTTCCTCAAAAACCTCTAGCTCCTCTGGCTGCTCCTGCTCCTCCTCTCCTGTCCGCTGACTAGATAAACCAGCCATTTCGCCAAGCCTAAACTGTGTTTCGCTGGGCAACTCCTCCTCCTCCTCTTCCTCCTCCAGTTCAGCTCCAACGGGGTTCATGTGGCCGTAAGATGTAAACGCCATGTCTCCAGTGCCCTGACCAGCCATGGTTTCCAACATGTGCTGTAGTACATGAAGCAGTGGAATCACGTCGTTCATCCCGTAATCCTGCCGACTGACAAATAAAGTGGCTTCCTCAAAGGGCCTGAGCAAACGGCAGGTGTCACGTATGAGCTGCCACTGGTTGACATTGAAGTTACACAGGGGAGTCCCCCTATCTGCTTGGATCATCAGGAAATCCGTGATGGCTTTTCTCTGTTCATATAATCGGTCCAACATGTGAAGGGTGGAATTCCAACGGGTGGAAACATCGCAAATCAGACTATGTTGGGGGATACCATTCTGATGCTGTAGCTCAAGAAGAGTGTGTTTGGCGGTGTAGGAGTGGCTGAAGTGCATGCAAAGTTTCCTTGAAGTTGTTAGGATGTCTTGCAGATGGGGGGAACACTTCAGAAACCGCTTGACAACCAGATTGAAGACGTGAGCCATGCAGGGGGCATGGGTCAGGCTTCCTTGGCGCAGCGCAGACAAAATGTTCTTCCCATTGTCGGTAACCATGATTCCCATTTTAAGTTTTCTCGGAGTAAGCCATGTTTGGATTTCCTGATGAATACATTTAAGCAGTTCCTCCCCTGTGTGACTCCGTTCGCCAAGACAAACCATGTGAAGCACTGCGTGACACCTCTGTGCCCTGCACACATGGTAGACTGGAGGGGCACTGAGACTTGAGCCTACAGTGGAGGGTGAGGAGATGGCGGAGGATGAGGAGGCCGAGTCGCACGGTGTCACAGGCCCAACGGGCAGGGAGTGCGGAGGCCGAAGCGGCGTGACCTGTCCAAGTTGCTGCTGCTGCTGCAAAGGGACCACATTCACCCAGTGGGCCGTAAACGACATGTACTGCCCCTGACCGTAGTTATAGCTCCAGATGTCGGCGCTGCCATGCACTTTGCTACACACCGACAGGCTCAAGGACTGGCCCACCTTCTGTTCAACAAAAGTGTGCAGCGCTGGTACTGCCTTCTTGGCAAAGAAATGACGGCTTGGGACTCTCCACCTCGGCTCGGCACAAGCCATCAGTTCTCTGAAAGGTGCAGATTCCACCACCTGAAAAGGGAGCGACTGCAGCACCAGCAACTTGGACAGGAGCACATTCAGCTTCTGCGCCGTAGGATGAGTGGGCGCATACTGCTGTCTCTTGGACATGGCTTCGCTGATGGATTGCTGGCGGGATGCATGACTTGGAGGAGGAGGAGGAGGAGGAGCAGGAGCGACAGAGGATGGGTATGACGCACAGCTGCCTTCAGCTGAGGTGCTGGAGCCTTGGCTGGCAGAAATTGGGAGCGGCGTGCCACTCGGTGAGGAAGCAGTCTGGCCCACCTCTCCGGAGCCTAGGTTCTCCCAGGCCACTTTATGGTGACGCTGCATATGTTGACGCAGGGCCGTGGTGCCAACATTTGGACCCTGGCCACGCTTCACCTTCTGCCTACATATCTTGCATGTGGCCATGTTACCCTCCTGCGGATGCTTCAGGAAAAACTGCCACACTGCCGAGTAGCTACTTTTTCCACCAACAGGCCTCACTGATTCGCTGCTGCTGTTGCCAACTCCAGGAACCCCTGCCCCACTACCTCCCGATAAGGTAGCCTGCCGCGCAGCAGGTGCTCTACCCCGACCCCGGCCCCGTTTGGCTCCAGGCTTTACAATTGTGCCCCCATGCTGCCTGCCAGCCATGCTGCTGCCACCTTGCTGCCTGAGCTGCTGACTCCGGGGCAACCTGCGCCCCTCTTCTCCTGATGATGACGATGAAGCCCCTTCATCACCCGGCTCCCAAGTGCGATCGGTTTCATCGTCATCATCATTATCGCCGAGTTGTGGCTGTACGTCACTGATGTTCGTGGATTCGTCAACAGTGTCTGGCGCAGGAGCTGGAACGCTCGCAGCACCCACAACACTGTCCACTTCACTACTTGTCTGCCTAGCTAAAGAAGCCACCTCCATTTCTTGGCTGGGCAGTAGCTGCTGACTGTCCTCTATCTGATCGTCCTCCTCACTAAAGAGAGGAGCTGAACCCAAAGCATAGGATACGTCGCTGGGGGAGGGAACGGCGTAGGACAGAGGCAATGGGAGGACAGGGACTGCTCTCGGGGCATGCCAACTCAGGGTTGTGTCAGAGGAACCTACCGACCCTAGACTGGGGGTCTCAGACGTAAGTTGTGATGATGTTGTTGATGAGCGCGTCAACCATTCAGCCACGGCAGATGCGTTACTGGTGGAGACCCGACCGCTAGCAGATACTGGCAGATTAGGTCTCTCAGCGTGACTCCTGCTGCTACTGGCCCCCAGTCTGCTGCGAGCTCTGCCTGCGGAATCTTGGCCTCTGCCACTCCTCTTTTCACTTCCAGGCACTTGTCTGCCCGACATAGTCTAACTGGTGTGGTAGTAGGTGATATTTTAAGAACCCCCAGGCAGCGGTGGGTCTATATGAAACAGAATATAATGCACACCAAAAGTGAGCAGTAACACTCAGCCTCCAACAGGCCTGCCTAGTGTAAATAAGAGAGCTGCTTAGTGTAAATAAAGAGGGGTATGCTATGATACAGAATGGGATGCCCCAAAAACCAGCAGTGCACCTGGCAGGCAGCAGTAAGACTATGCACAGCAAAAGTGTCTTTATCAGGCCTAATTTCAATTATAATAAGTGCAAATGGTTATATGGTGTTAAACAGAGGCTGCTGTAGTCACAGAATGGGATGCCCTAAAAACCAGCAGTGAACCTGGGACAAGTAGTGCTATGCACAGCAAAAGTGTCTTTATCAGGCCTAATTTCAATTATAATAAGTGCAAATGGTTATATGGTCTTAAACAGAGGCTGCTGTAGTCACAGAATGGGGTGCCCTAAAAACCAGCAGTAAGTACACCTGGCAGGGTCCAGTAGTGCTATGAACAGCAAAAGTGTCTTTATCAGGCCTAATTTCAATTATAATAAGTGCAAATGGCTATATGGTGTTAAACAGAGACTGCTGTAGTCACAGAATGGGATGCCCTAAAAACCCAGCAGTGAACCTGGGACAAGTAGTGCTATCCACAGCAAAAGTGTCTTTATCAGGCCTAATTTCAATTAGAATAAGTGCAAATGGTTATATGGTGTTAAACAGAGGCTGCTGTAGTCACAGAATGGGATGCCCTAAAAACCCAGCAGTGAACCTGGGACAAGTAGTGCTATGAACAGCAAAGGTGTCTTTATCAGGCCTAATTTCAATTATAATAAGTGCAAATGGTTATATGGTCTTAAACAGAGGCTGCTGTAGTCACAGAATGGGATGCCCTAAAAACCCAGCAGTGAACCTGGGACAAGTAGTGCTATGCACAGCAAAAGTGTCTTTATCAGGCCTAATTTCAATTATAATAAGTGCAAATGGTTATATGGTGTTAAACAGAGGCTGCTGTAGTCACAGAATGGGATGCCCTAAAAACCCAGCAGTGAACCTGGGACAAGTAGTGCTATGAACAGCAAAAGTGTCTTTATCAGGCCTAATTTCAATTATAATAAGTGCAAATGGTTATATGGTCTTAAACAGAGGCTGCTGTAGTCACAGAATGGGATGCCCTAAAAACCAGCAGTAAGTACACCTGGCAGGGTCCAGTAGTGCTATGAACAGCAAAAGTGTCTTTATCAGGCCTAATTTCAATTATAATAAGTGCAAATGGTTATATAGTGTTAAACAGAGGCTGCTGTAGTCACAGAATGGGATGCCCTAAAAACCCAGCAGTGAACCTGGGACAAGTAGTGCTATGCACAGCAAAAATGTCTTTATCAGGCCTAATTTCAATTATAATAAGTGCAAATGGTTATATGGTCTTAAACAGAGGCTGCTGTAGTCACAGAATGGGATGCCCTAAAAACCCAGCAGTGAACCTGGGACAAGTAGTGCTATGCACAGCAAAAGTGTCTTTATCAGGCCTAATTTCAATTAGAATAAGTGCAAATGGTTATATGGTGTTAAATAGAGGCTGCTGTAGTCACAGAATGGGATGCCCTAAAAACCCAGCAGTGAACCTGGGACAAGTAGTGCTATGAACAGCAAAAGTGTCTTTATCAGGCCTAATTTCAATTATAATAAGTGCAAATGGTTATATGGTCTTAAACAGAGGCTGCTGTAGTCACAGAATGGGATGCCCTAAAAACCAGCAGTAAGTACACCTGGCAGGGTCCAGTAGTGCTATGAACAGCAAAAGTGTCTTTATCAGGCCTAATTTCAATTATAATAAGTGCAAATGGTTATATGGTGTTAAACAGAGGCTGCTGTAGTCACAGAATGGGATGCCCTAAAAACCCAGCAGTGAACCTGGGACAAGTAGTGCTATGCACAGCAAAAGTGTCTTTATCAGGCCTAATTTCAATTATAATAAGTGCAAATGGTTATATGGTGTTAAACAGAGGCTGCTGTAGTCACAGAATGGGATGCCCTAAAAACCCAGCAGTGAACCTGGGACAAGTAGTGCTATGCACAGCAAAAGTGTCTTTATCAGGCCTAATTTCAATTATAATAAGTGCAAATGGTTATATGGTCTTAAACAGAGGCTGCTGTAGTCACAGAATGGGATGCCCTAAAAACCCAGCAGTGAACCTGGGACAAGTAGTGCTATGAACAGCAAAAGTGTCTTTATCAGGCCTAATTTCAATTATAATAAGTGCAAATGGTTATATGGTCTTAAACAGAGGCTGCTGTAGTCACAGAATGGGATGCCCTAAAAACCAGCAGTAAGTACACCTGGCAGGGTCCAGTAGTGCTATGAACAGCAAAAGTGTCTTTATCAGGCCTAATTTCAATTATAATAAGTGCAAATGGTTATATGGTGTTAAACAGAGGATGCTGTAGTCACAGAATGGGTTGCCCTAAAAACCCAGCAGTGAACCTGGGACAAGTAGTGCTATGCACAGCAAAAGTGTCTTTATCAGGCCTAATTTCAATTAGAATAAGTGCAAATGGTTATATGGTGTTAAACAGAGGCTGCTGTAGTCACAGAATGGGATGCCCTAAAAACCCAGCAGTGAACCTGGGACAAGTAGTGCTATGAACAGCAAAAGTGTCTTTATCAGGCCTAATTTCAATTATAATAAGTGCAAATGGTTATATGGTGTTAAACAGAGGCTGCTGTAGTCACAGAATGGGATGCCCTAAAAACCCAGCAGTGAACCTGGGACAAGTAGTGCTGTTCACAGCAAAAGTGTCTTTATCAGGCCTAATTTCAATTCGAATAAGTGCAAATGGTTATATGGTGTTAAACAGAGGCTGCTGTAGTCACAGAATGGGATGCCCTAAAAACCCAGCAGTGAACCTGGGACAAGTAGTGCTATGAACAGCAAAAGTGTCTTTATCAGGCCTAATTTCAATTATAATAAGTGCAAATGGTTATATGGTCTTAAACAGAGGCTGCTGTAGTCACAGAATGGGATGCCCTAAAAACCAGCAGTAAGTACACCTGGCAGGGTCCAGTAGTGCTATGAACAGCAAAAGTGTCTTTATCAGGCCTAATTTCAATTATAATAAGTGCAAATGGTTATATGGTGTTAAACAGAGGCTGCTGTAGTCACAGAATGGGATGCCCTAAAAACCCAGCAGTGAACCTGGGACAAGTAGTGCTATGCACAGCAAAAGTGTCTTTATCAGGCCTAATTTCAATTATAATAAGTGCAAATGGTTATATGGTGTTAAATAGAGGCTGCTGTAGTCACAGAATGGGATGCCCTAAAAACGCAGCAGTGAACCTGGGACAAGTAGTGCTATGCACAGCAAAAGTGTCTTTATCAGGCCTAATTTCAATTATAATAAGTGCAAATGGTTATATGGTCTTAAACAGAGGCTGCTGTAGTCACAGAATGGGATGCCCTAAAAACCCAGCAGTGAACCTGGGACAAGTAGTGCTATGCACAGCAAAAGTGTCTTTATCAGGCCTAATTTCAATTATAATAAGTGCAAATGGTTATATGGTGTTAAACAGAGGCTGCTGTAGTCACAGAATGGGATGCCCTAAATACCCAGCAGTGAACCTGGGACAAGTAGTGCTATGCACAGCAAAAGTGTCTTTATCAGGCCTAATTTCAATTAGAATAAGTGCAAATGGTTATATGGTGTTAAACAGAGGCTGCTGTAGTCACAGAATGGGATGCCCTAAAAACCCAGCAGTGAACCTGGGACAAGTAGTGCTATGAACAGCAAAAGTGTCTTTATCAGGCCTAATTTCAATTATAATAAGTGCAAATGGTTATATGGTGTTAAACAGAGGATGCTGTAGTCACAGAATGGGATGCCCTAAATACCCAGCAGTGAACCTGGGACAAGTAGTGCTATGCACAGCAAAAGTGTCTTTATCAGGCCTAATTTCAATTATAATAAGTGCAAATGGTTATATGGTGTTAAACAGAGGCTGCTGTAGTCACAGAATGGGATGCCCTAAAAACCCAGCAGTGAACCTGGGACAAGTAGTGCTATGAACAGCAAAAGTGTCTTTATCAGGCCTAATTTCAATTATAATAAGTGCAAATGGTTATATGGTGTTAAACAGAGGCTGCTGTAGTCACAGAATGGGATGCCCTAAAAACCCAGCAGTGAACCTGGGACAAGTAGTGCTATGCACAGCAAAAGTGTCTTTATCAGGCCTAATTTCAATTATAATAAGTGCAAATGGTTATATGGTGTTAAACAGAGGCTGCTGTAGTCACAGAATGGGATGCCCTAAAAACCCAGCAGTGAACCTGGGACAAGTAGTGCTATGAACAGCAAAAGTGTCTTTATCAGGCCTAATTTCAATTATAATAAGTGCAAATGGTTATATGGTCTTAAACAGAGGCTGCTGTAGTCACAGAATGGGATGCCCTAAAAACCAGCAGTAAGTACATCTGGCAGGGTCCAGTAGTGCTATGAACAGCAAAAGTGTCTTTATCATGCCTAATTTCAATTAGAATAAGTGCAAATGGTTATATGGTCTTAAACAGAGGCTGGTGTAGTCACAGAATGGGATGCCTCACAGCAGACTTAAGATCAGTTCAGTATATATGCACAGTTAGTTAGTATAAGCAGCCTGAAAACGCTAACAAAGCCAGTCAGCCAGCTAGTAACACTCAGGCTGGATGAAAAAAAAAAAAAAATCTCCCTGTGACAGCCTCCGATTTTTCCTACCTTTCCCTGTTTTTCGCTGACTTTCTGTCTGTCTCCTGTCTGTCTCCTGCCTGTCTCCAGCCTGTCCCTGTCTGCCCCTGCCTGTCTAACTGCCTCTCTCCCTCACTACAAAGTTCTGTCTCTCACGAATGTAATAGAGAAATGAGGAAGGAAAAGCAAGATGGCCGACTTAAATAGCGCTGTGACGTCACCGGGCTTGCTGGCTGCTGATAGGCTGCATGTGACTGCCCCAGCTTGCACTGGCGCGGGATAGATGTCCAGACATGTCCCGTCCGCCATCTTAGAATGCCTGTAAATGTAAATGAATGGATGTTAAAGGAAAACTTCGAGCGATCGAATCGCGGGGAAATTCGGATTCGATCCGAATCTAATTTTTCCTGAAATTCGGATCAAATCCGGGTTTGTCCGGATCGATTCGCTCATCCCTATTAATAATATTGTAAAAAACAGTATAAAATTTACAAACAAGACATTTTATGTTAAAGCCTAAACTCTGCTGCAAAAAAAAAATATAATTTTCCTGAAAATTCAAGGAAAAATGGCGCAAAACATGGCGCAAAATGGGGAAAAATGACCTATCAACAGAGGGTGAGAAAATCATGTTGGGTATTTGGGTATTGTTCTGTTCGGGGGACCTTGCGCATTCAAACTTGTTTTTTCTTGTTTGCATATTTATATTTTAGGAAAAGGTGTTTTTTATTCAGCTTTTTTATAAATTTTTTTAGGGAAACCCTGCACAACCAAAGAATTCTTTGAGGGATTAATTCCAGAAAGATGAGCCCACTACAACAAGCTGGGTACGCTTAGAAAGCTAAACATGTGTACTTTCAGGGAATATATGGTTTATGGGAGATATTCCAAATGTAAAGGGTTGTTTTGGTTGAAAAATCGCAAGGTGCGCACTTTGTCTGCAGAACTGAAATTTTCAAATAAAATTGCCGTTACGCACATGCTTTACTTTGGGGTGTTTGGCAACTCTTCCCTTGACAGTAGCTATGCATGTTGGGTATTGTTCTGTTCGGGGGACATTGCTTTTTCAGAATAAACTTTGTATATAGTTTTTTTTAGGAAAATGTGGCTTTGATTCTGCATTTTTATCCTTTTTTTAGGGAAACTCTTTGCAACCAAAGATTAAATTGAGGAATTACTTCCAGAAAACTGTGGCCACATCAACAAGCCTGGTACACCTAGAAAGCTTGAGGTGTGTACTTCCAGAGAATATATAGTTTGTTCGGGGTATTTCAAATGTAAAGGGTTGTTTTTCTGGAAAAACTGCAAGGTGCGCATAGCACATATCGCAGTTGTATTTTATCTGAAAATCCCCTAAAGCTCTGTTTCAGTTTGGGGGAGTCTCCTGGCAGGAAAGGGTGTCTACCTATATATATGTGGTACTGCTGTAACCAGGAGAAATTAGGATTTCACACGCAATAAGATTTTTTTGACAAACTTACATTTTTCATTACAAAAAAACACTACAAATTGTAAAAAATAGATTTTTAAAAAAAAAATATTCACATATTTCCCCCAAAAATATTGAGAATACACCTGAAACATGACAAACAAGACATTTCATGTTAACACCCAGACTATGCTGAAAAAAACATATAATTTTCCTGGGAAATCCCTGGAAATCCCTTCAAAAATCACATTTGAACATGGGGAGCGCAAAATTGTGCAAAATGGTCCGGCAACAAAGGGTGACAAAAACTCCAGGTAGAGATATTAAACTATACGCTAAAATTATATCTTCTAGGCTCCAGCCGCTACTCCCGGGAGTGATAAACCTAGACCAGGTGGGGTTTGTGCCGGGGCGGGAGGCACGGGACAACACCAATAAGGTATTGAACCTGATCGCATATGCAAACTCCAATAAGCTACCTGCGTGCCTGTTATCATGCGATGCAGAGAAGGCATTCGATAGAGTAGATTGGATGTTTCTTAAGGCCTCTCTCCAGCAGGTCGGTGTTGGTCCGTCCCTCCTGTCCAGGATATTGGCGCTATACTCTGGGCCTACGGCAAGAGTAAGGGTGAATGGTCTCCTCTCATCGGCCTTTAAGGTTAATAATGGTACACGGCAAGGTTGCCCACTCTCCCCATTGCTATATGTCATTACAATGGAGCATCTAGCGGTGGCGATACGGCAGAATCCTGACATTAGGGGCGTGGTAGTGGGAGACCGGGAATACAAGGCCTCCTTGTACGCTGACGACCTGCTGCTGCATCTGGGAGCCCCTTTGACTTCCTTTCCTGTGGCCCTCAAGGAATTTGAGACCTTCGGGCGTGTGAGTAATTTTAAAATTAATTACTCGAAGTCGGAGGCTTTGAATGTCTCCCTCTCGCAGCAGATGGTAAGACAGTTGGAGTCCGACTTCTCATTTAAATGGCAGCCCCACTCAATAAAATACCTCGGCGTCGAGGTGCCTGCCGACCTGTCCCGTCTATACGAACTTAACTACTCCCCCCTGCTCCTGAGGACGTTGAGTGAGCTGACTGCGTATAATAATAGGCAACTCTCATGGTTTGGGAGGATTAATGTGTTAAAAATGGATATTCTCCCCAAATTCCTTTATTTTTTTCGAACGATCCCCATATACTTACCCAGTTGCTTTTTCAGGAGGCTGAAAACGGCTTTCTTGAGATTTGTGTAGGGCACAGGGAAGCCACGGATAAGATTTAGTACGCTTACTAGGCTTAAACCGAACGGGGGGGCGGGGCTTCCCGATCTGAAAACATACCATGCAGCAGCCATGACTCTCCGCATCTTGGACTGGGCCGAAAGAGGGGAGAAAAAACAGTGGGTGGAGCTAGAGAAGATGCTGTCTCCCGTTAACCCAATCTCTCTGCCGTGGGGTGGCCCTCTACCCAAACAACGGAGGGATACCCTTCCATTCTTGGCAGGGCAATTCTTGAAGGTGTGGGACAACCTGACCAAGCGGGGAGAAGTGATCCATAGGCCCGGCCCTTTGACCCCACTTTATGATAATTACTCCTTTGCTCCGGGCGTGCGGGCCAGGGGTTTCCTGGCGTGGGAGGCATCCTCTAATGTTACTATAGGAGACATTATGGCCTCGGGCAGGTTCCCCACGTTGGAAGAGATGAGGCAGAACGCACCGGGTCGACGTATCTCGTGGCTCCTGTATAATCAGTTGAGTGCCTTTATAAAATCCCAGAACCTAGCGGACCGGGGCGTTAGGCCTCTAACGCAGTTGGAGCATACGTTGACTCGAGCCCCCCCCGGATAAACATGCGGTCGCTGTCCTGTATCGTACGATGTTGGGGATTAGGCATAGCTCACCGCCGGGATTCATTAGAAAATGGGAAAAGGAACTGGGCGTACAGTTAGATGACGAAGACTTAGATAAGATTTACCTCTTCACCCATAAACTCTCGACCCCATGTGCAGCACAGGAAAGGAATTATAAGGTTTTGACCCGGTGGTATAGATGCCCGGTGGATGTCCATAAATACAATAACTCCAGCTCTGATAGGTGCTGGCGGTGTTCGAAAGAGCTTGGCACCATGTTACATATCTGGTGGGGTTGCCCTACTGTTGGGAGCCTCTGGGAGAGGGTCGTGTCAACCTATAACTCCATTATGGGGGAGTCGGTGCAGAACACCCCGCAGTTGGCGCTGTTGTCTCTGCTTCCTGGGTCCATTTCTGGGAACAAAAAGGGGATCTTGCGACACTTCATCACAGCAATGAGAACAGTCATTCCAAGACATTGGAGGTCTGCGGTCTTGCCGACGTTCGTGGAGTGGGCTCAGGAGGTTGAGAACATACGCAGAATGGAGGAGATGATTATGGAGGCCAGGGGCATGCAGGAGGCGCACACGCGGGCGTGGGCGGTGTGGATTGACTACAGAGATAATCGCCTACCCTCTGAAGCACCATAGACGGTGATTGGCCACGTGCTCCTGCCTCCCTTACCCTAATCTCCCCCTTCCCCCTTGTTCCTCCCTCCCCTTCCTAGTGTCTCCTTAGTTCTATATCTAATCTTTTCTTTATCACTATTTCCTTCTCGTTATTGCTGAAGGTCTGCAGGGGACGAGGTAGGCCGAACCCGCTCCCGCCTGCATCAATCCTGCTCTGACGTGACCGGACGGTCTGCAGCTGAGAGGCCCGCTGGACCCTCAGACTGGCCCCATGGGAGGACAGGAGCCTCCGGCTTAAAGGCTGGGCTGGCGATTGTTATAGCCTACGGGATTAGAGTACGGCTTGAGGCACCGCGGTATGGAGCCGGGGTCGGGCGGGAGGCCGTGATGGGCGGGAGGGGGCGGTGGTTGATTTCGTTGCACGATGACTGTTTTGATGATAATAGTTAAACCTGCAGTCCGACATGCTTATGTTAGATTATCATTCTTGTCATTGTTATCTTGCTATGTCTTAAATGTACACTGTTAACCCTGAAAACTTGAATAAACTTATATTATACAAAAAAAAAAAAAACTCCAGGTAGGCTGGCACTTAAAGTGTTAAGCTACTTTTAACCCTTTTAATTGACAGCCTACATGAGATTTTGTCACCCTCTATTGACAGGTCATTTTTCCCCATTTTTGCTGGAATTTTCAGGAAAATTATATATATATTTTTTTTGCAGCAGAGTTTAGGCTTTAACATGAAATGTCTTGTTTGTAAATTTTATTCTGTTTTTTACAATATTATTATTAAGTAAAAAAATAAAAAAATAAATAAAATTTTTTTTAGAATATCTCCTTTATTTTAAATAAAAAATGTATTTTATTAAAGAAAACCATATTGCATGAGAATGCCCCATTTGTATTTTTTGTGAATTTTTGCCTTGTTTTTTGGTTTTTCCATTACTGTTTTCATGCGTATATGCTTTTACGTTAACACGTATATGCGCATTCGATGGACGGATCGATATCGTCATTTTTGCGTTATGTCTTAAAAGTTACGTTATTGTTATGGGCTTGCGTCTGATTCTGAAACCTCAGTGTTGGGGGTTACCTCCACCCCCGTGAGAAGTCCAGGGGACTAACAATTGCACTCACCACATAATTAATATTAGAGATGAGCGAACTTTTGAAAAATTCGATTCGACTGATTCGCCGAATTTTCCGACAAAAATCGTTTCGACCCGAATAAATTCGCGACGAATCGCTATTAAAAACGGCTATTTCTGAGCCTCCTAGAGCCTCAATAGGGTTGTAAACCATTCAGCCTTGCTGTAACACGCACAGGATGCGTGCTGGGTTAGTTAAATAATACTTTGAAGAAATATCACATGCAGATCAGAGGCATCGCTAATAGAATCGCAGAGCGGCACAATTGCAGAGAGTTGAAGTGGCATCACTATGAGGGGCAGAAGGAGCCCAAATATACACTGGAGTTGGCCTCAGGAGCCCAAAAATTGGATGAATCACACCCTGGAGTTGGCAGAAGTTGGCAGCAGCAGCAGCAGGAGCCCAAATATACACTGGAGTTGGCTTCAGGAGCCCAAAAATTGGATGAATCACACCCTGGAGTTGGCAGAAGTTGGCAGCAGCAGCCCAAATATACACTGGAGTTGGCTTCAGGAGCCCAAAAATTGGATGAATCACACCCTGGAGTTGGCAGAAGTTGGCAGCAGCAGCAGCAGCAGGAGCCCAAATATATACTGGAGTTGGCTTCAGGAGCCCAAAAATTGGATGAATCACACCCTGGAGTTGGCAGGAGTTGACAGTAGCAGCAGCAGGAGCCCAAATATACACTGGAGTTGGCTTCAGGAGCCCAAAAATTGGATGAATCACACCCTGGAGTTGGCAGAAGTTGGCAGCAGCAGCAGCAGGAGCCCAAATATACACTGGAGTTGGCTTCAGGAGCCCAAAAATTGGATGAATCACACCCTGGAGTTGGCAGGAGTTGACAGTAGCAGCGGCAGGAGCCCAAATATACACTGGAGTTGGCTTCAGGAGCCCAAAAATTGGATGAATCACACCCTGGAGTTGGCAGGAGTTGACAGTAGCAGCAGCAGGAGCCCAAATATACACTGGAGTTGGCTTCAGGAGCCCAAAAATTGGATGAATCACACCCTGGAGTTGGCAGAAGTTGGCAGCAGCAGCAGCAGGAGCCCAAATATACACTGGAGTTGGCTTCAGGAGCCCAAAAATTGGATGAATCACACCCTGGAGTTGGCAGGAGTTGACAGTAGCAGCAGCAGGAGCCCAAATATACACTGGAGTTGGCTTCAGGAGCCCAAAAATTGGATGAATCACACCCTGGAGTTGGCAGGAGTTGACAGTAGCAGCAGCAGGAGCCCAAATATACACTGGAGTTGGCTTCAGGAGCCCAAAAATTGGATGAATCACACCCTGGAGTTGGCAGAAGTTGGCAGCAGCAGCAGCAGGAGCCCAAATATACACTGGAGTTGGCTTCAGGAGCCCAAAAATTGGATGAATCACACCCTGGAGTTGGCAGGAGTTGACAGTAGCAGCGGCAGGAGCCCAAATATACACTGGAGTTGGCTTCAGGAGCCCAAAAATTGGATGAATCACACCCTGGAGTTGGCAGGAGTTGACAGTAGCAGCAGCAGGAGCCCAAATATACACTGGAGTTGGCTTCAGGAGCCCAAAAATTGGATGAATCACACCCTGGAGTTGGCAGAAGTTGGCAGCAGCAGCAGCAGGAGCCCAAATATACACTGGAGTTGGCTTCAGGAGCCCAAAAATTGGATGAATCACACCCTGGAGTTGGCAGGAGTTGACAGTAGCAGCAGCAGGAGCCCAAATATACACTGGAGTTGGCTTCAGGAGCCCAAAAATTGGATGAATCACACCCTGGAGTTGGCAGGAGTTGACAGTAGCAGCAGCAGGAGCCCAAATATACACTGGAGTTGGCTTCAGGAGCCCAAAAATTGGATGAATCACACCCTGGAGTTGGCAGAAGTTGGCAGCAGCAGCAGCAGGAGCCCAAATATACACTGGAGTTGGCTTCAGGAGCCCAAAAATTGGATGAATCACACCCTGGAGTTGGCAGGAGTTGACAGTAGCAGCAGCAGGAGCCCAAATATACACTGGAGTTGGCTTCAGGAGCCCAAAAATTGGATGAATCACACCCTGGAGTTGGCAGAAGTTGGCAGCAGCAGCAGCAGGAGCCCAAATATACACTGGAGTTGGCCTCAGGAGCCCAAAAATTGGATGAATCACACCCTGGAGTTGGCAGAAGTTGGCAGCAGCAGCAGCAGCAGGAGCCCAAATATACACTGGAGTTGGCTTCAGGAGCCCAAAAATTGGATGAATCACACCCTGAAGTTGGCAGAAGTTGGCAGCAGCAGCAGCAGGAGCCCAAATATACACTGGAGTTGGCTTCAGGAGCCCAAAAATTGGATGAATCACACCCTGGAGTTGGCAGAAGTTGGCAGCAGCAGCAGCAGGAGCCCAAATATACACTGGAGTTGGCCTCAGGAGCCCAAAAATTGGATGAATCACACCCTGGAGTTGGCAGAAGTTGGCAGCAGCAGCAGCAGCAGGAGCCCAAATATACACTGGAGTTGGCTTCAGGAGCCCAAAAATTGGATGAATCACACCCTGGAGTTGGCAGGAGTTGACAGTAGCAGCAGCAGGAGCCCAAATATACCCTGGAGTTGGCTTCAGGAGCCCAAAAATTGGATGAATCACACCCTGGAGTTGGCAGAAGTTGGCAGCAGCAGCAGCAGGAGCCCAAATATACACTGGAGTTGGCTTCAGGAGCCCAAAAATTGGATGAATCACACCCTGGAGTTGGCAGGAGTTGACGGTAGCAGCAGCAGGAGCCCAAATATACACTGGAGTTGGCTTCAGGAGCCCAAAAATTGGATGAATCACACCCTGGAGTTGGCAGAAGTTGGCAGCAGCAGCAGCAGGAGCCCAAATATACACTGGAGTTGGCCTCAGGAGCCCAAAAATTGGATGAATCACACCCTGGAGTTGGCAGGAGTTGACAGTAGCAGCAGCAGGAGCCCAAATATACACTGGAGTTGGCTTCAGGAGCCCAAAAATTGGATGAATCACACCCTGGAGTTGGCAGAAGTTGGCAGCAGCAGCAGCAGGGGCCCAAATATACACTGGAGTTGGCTTCAGGAGCCCAAAAATTGGATGAATCACACCCTGGAGTTGGCAGGAGTTGACAGTAGCAGCAGCAGGAGCCCAAATATACACTGGAGTTGGCTTCAGGAGCCCAAAAATTGGATGAATCACACCCTGGAGTTGGCAGAAGTTGGCAGCAGCAGCAGCAGGAGCCCAAATATACACTGGAGTTGGCTTCAGGAGCCCAAAAATTGGATGAATCACACCCTGGAGTTGGCAGGAGTTGACAGTAGCAGCAGCAGGAGCCCAAATATACACTGGAGTTGGCTTCAGGAGCCCAAAAATTGGATGAATCACACCCTGGAGTTGGCAGAAGTTGGCAGCAGCAGCAGCAGGAGCCCAAATATACACTGGAGTTGGCCTCAGGAGCCCAAAAATTGGATGAATCACACCCTGGAGTTGGCAGAAGTTGGCAGCAGCAGCAGCAGCAGGAGCCCAAATATACACTGGAGTTGGCTTCAGGAGCCCAAAAATTGGATGAATCACACCCTGGAGTTGGCAGGAGTTGACAGTAGCAGCAGCAGGAGCCCAAATATACACTGGAGTTGGCTTCAGGAGCCCAAAAATTGGATGAATCACACCCTGGAGTTGGCAGAAGTTGGCAGCAGCAGCAGCAGGAGCCCAAATATACACTGGAGTTGGCCTCAGGAGCCCAAAAATTGGATGAATCACACCCTGGAGTTGGCAGGAGTTGACAGTAGCAGCAGCAGGAGCCCAAATATACACTGGAGTTGGCCTCAGGAGCCCAAAAATTGGATGAATCACACCCTGGAGTTGGCAGAAGTTGGCAGCAGCAGCAGCAGCAGCAGGAGCCCAAATATACATTGGAGTTGGCTTCAGGAGCCCAAAAATTGGATGAATCACACCCTGGAGTTGGCAGGAGTTGACAGTAGCAGCAGCAGGAGCCCAAATATACACTGGAGTTGGCTTCAGGAGCCTAAAAATTGGATGAATCACACCCTGGAGTTGGCAGAAGTTGGCAGCAGCAGCAGCAGGAGCCCAAATATACACTGGAGTTGGCTTCAGGAGCCCAAAAATTGGATGAATCACACCCTGGAGTTGGCAGGAGTTGACAGTAGCAGCAGCAGGAGCCCAAATATACACTGGAGTTGGCCTCAGGAGCCCAAAAATTGGATGAATCACACCCTGGAGTTGGCAGGAGTTGACAGTAGCAGCAGCAGGAGCCCAAATATACACTGGAGTTGGCTTCAGGAGCCCAAAAATTGGATGAATCACACCCTGGAGTTGGCAGAAGTTGGCAGCAGCAGCAGCAGGAGCCCAAATATACACTGGAGTTGGCTTCAGGAGCCCAAAAATTGGATGAATCACACCCTGGAGTTGGCAGGAGTTGACAGTAGCAGCAGCAGGAGCCCAAATATACACTGGAGTTGGCTTCAGGAGCCCAAAAATTGGATGAATCACACCCTGGAGTTGGCAGAAGTTGGCAGCAGCAGCAGCAGGAGCCCAAATATACACTGGAGTTGGCTTCAGGAGCCCAAAAATTGGATGAATCACACCCTGGAGTTGGCAGGAGTTGACAGTAGCAGCAGCAGGAGCCCAAATATACACTGGAGTTGGCTTCAGGAGCCCAAAAATTGGATGAATCACACCCTGGAGTTGGCAGAAGTTGGCAGCAGCAGCAGCAGGAGCCCAAATATACACTGGAGTTGGCCTCAGGAGCCCAAAAATTGGATGAATCACACCCTGGAGTTGGCAGAAGTTGGCAGCAGCAGCAGCAGCAGGAGCCCAAATATACACTGGAGTTGGCTTCAGGAGCCCAAAAATTGGATGAATCACACCCTGGAGTTGGCAGGAGTTGACAGTAGCAGCAGCAGGAGCCCAAATATACACTGGAGTTGGCTTCAGGAGCCCAAAAATTGGATGAATCACACCCTGGAGTTGGCAGAAGTTGGCAGCAGCAGCAGCAGGAGCCCAAATATACACTGGAGTTGGCCTCAGGAGCCCAAAAATTGGATGAATCACACCCTGGAGTTGGCAGGAGTTGACAGTAGCAGCAGCAGGAGCCCAAATATACACTGGAGTTGGCTTCAGGAGCCCAAAAATTGGATGAATCACACCCTGGAGTTGGCAGAAGTTGGCAGCAGCAGCAGCAGGAGCCCAAATATACACTGGAGTTGGCTTCAGGAGCCCAAAAATTGGATGAATCACACCCTGGAGTTGGCAGGAGTTTACAGTAGCAGCAGCAGGAGCCCAAATATACACTGGAGTTGGCTTCAGGAGCCCAAAAATTGGATGAATCACACCCTGGAGTTGGCAGAAGTTGGCAGCAGCAGCAGCAGGAGCCCAAATATACACTGGAGTTGGCCTCAGGAGCCCAAAAATTGGATGAATCACACCCTGGAGTTGTCAGGAGTTGACAGTAGCAGCAGCAGGAGCCCAAAAAATGGCCTAAAGACATAAATATGTTTTGCACCATTTGGAAAGTGTAAAACGTGGCACCATGCTGAATTTAGTCGCATGCATCAGGCATTGGTGGGTGGAAATCCTGGCTGATCCATCCCTGATTCATTTTGACAAAGGTGAGTCTCTCCACATTTTTAGTTGACAGACGAGTTCTCCTCGCCGTAACTATGGCCCCCGCCGCACTAAACACCCGCTCAGATGGCACGCTACTTGCCGGGCAGGACAGCTTTTCCAGGGCAAACTCTGCTAGTTGCGGCCACAAATCAAGTTTGGCTGCCCAGAAGTCCAGCGGATCCTCAAGGTGTGTTGGCATGGTCATGTCAAAGTATGACATGACCTGCTGGTTCAGGTCCTGCTCCAGGTCTTCCTGCTGCTCATGAGTAGCCTCACTATGCGGGTGTAGAAAGCTACTCATTAGCGACTGAAGACTGAGGCTGCTGCTGCTGATGGAGCTTCTGCTGCTGCTGCTGCCAACCCCCCCAGCGGCCATGGCAGTGGAAGGTGAGCGCAGAGGTCCCCTCGAGTCAGACCTGCGAGAGTATGGACCATGGCGCAGATAGGCATCGGCCAACTGCCTATGTAGAATATCTTTGTAGTAGTTGAGTTTGTCCTCCCTCTCGGTGGGTTTAAAAAATGCCCCCATTTTGTGCCGGAAGCGAGGGTCCAATAAGGTGGACAGCCAGAAGTCATCCCGCCGACAGATGGAAACAATTCTGGGGTCACTACGCAAGCATGTGAGCATGCTTCGTGCCATTTGCGCAAGTGACTCGGATGGACTACCTGTCTCCATCTCCACTGCATACTGCCACGGTGTGCCCGGGTCCTCTGTCTCTCCTTCCTCAAAAACCTCTAGCTCCTCTGGCTGCTCCTGCTCCTCCTCTCCTGTCCGCTGACTAGATAAACCAGCCATTTCGCCAAGCCTAAACTGTGTTTCGCTGGGCAACTCCTCCTCCTCCTCTTCCTCCTCCTCCTCCTCCAGTTCAGCTCCAACGGGGTTCATGTGGCCGTAAGATGTAAACGCCATGTCTCCAGTGCCCTGACCAGCCATGGTTTCCAACATGTGCTGTAGTACATGAAGCAGTGGAATCACGTCGTTCATCCCGTAATCCTGCCGACTGACAAATAAAGTGGCTTCCTCAAAGGGCCTGAGCAAACGGCAGGTGTCACGTATGAGCTGCCACTGGTTGACATTGAAGTTACACAGGGGAGTCCCCCTATCTGCTTGGATCATCAGGAAATCCGTGATGGCTTTTCTCTGTTCATATAATCGGTCCAACATGTGAAGGGTGGAATTCCAACGGGTGGAAACATCGCAAATCAGACTATGTTGGGGGATACCATTCTGACGCTGTAGCTCAAGAAGGGTGTGTTTGGCGGTGTAGGAGTGGCTGAAGTGCATGCAAAGTTTCCGTGAAGTTGTTAGGATGTCCTGCAGATGGGGGGAACACTTCAGAAACCGCTTGACAACCAGATTGAAGACGTGAGCCATGCAGGGGGCATGGGTCAGGCTTCCTTGGCGCAGCGCAGACAAAATGTTCTTCCCATTGTCGGTAACCATGATTCCCATTTTAAGTTTTCTCGGAGTAAGCCATGTTTGGATTTCCTGATGAATACATTTAAGCAGTTCCTCCCCTGTGTGACTCCGTTCGCCAAGACAAACCATGTGAAGCACTGCGTGACACCTCCGTGCCCTGCACACATGGTAGACTGGAGGGGCACTGAGACTTGAGCCAACAGTGGAGGGTGAGGAGATGGCGGAGGATGAGGAGGCCGAGTCGCACGGTGTCACAGGCCCAATGGGCAGAGAGCGCGGAGGCCGAAGCGGCGTGACCTGTCCAAGTTGCTGCTGCAAAGGGACCACATTCACCCAGTGGGCCGTAAACGACATGTACTGCCCCTGACCGTAGTTACAGCTCCAGATGTCGGCGCTGCCATGTATTTTGCTACACACCGACAGGCTCAAGGACTGGCCCACCTTCTGTTCAACAAAAGTGTGCAGCGCTGGTACTGCCTTCTTGGCAAAGAAATGACGGCTTGGGACTCTCCACCTCGGCTCGGCACAAGCCATCAGTTCTCTGAAAGGTGCAGATTCCACCACCTGAAAAGGGAGCGACTGCAGCACCAGCAACTTGGACAGGAGCACATTCAGCTTCTGCGCCGTAGGATGAGTGGGCGCATACTGCTGTCTCTTGGACATGGCTTCGCTGATGGATTGCTGGCGGGATGCATGACTTGGAGGAGGAGGAGGAGGAGCAGGAGCGACAGAGGATGGGTATGACGCACAGCTGCCTTCGGCTGAGGTGCTGGAGCCTTGGCTGGCAGAAATTGGGAGCTCACTTGGTGAGGAAGCAGACTGGACCACCCCTTGGGAGCCTCGGTTCTCCCAGGTCGTTTTATGGTGACGCATCATATGTTGACGCAGGGCCGTGGTGCCAACATTTGGACCCTGGCCACGCTTCACCTTTTGCCTACATATCTTGCATGTGGCCATGTTACCCTCCTGCGGATGCCTCAGGAAAAACTGCCACACTGCCGAGTAGCTACTTTTCCCACCCCCTGGCCTCACTGATTCACTGCTGCTGTTGCCAACTCCAGGAACCCCTGCTCCACTACCTCCCGATAAGGTAGACTGCCGCACAGCAGGTGCTCTACCCCGGCCCCGGCCCCGGCCGGCTCCAGCCTTTGGAATTGTGCCCCCATGCTGACTGCTACCACCTTGCTGCCTCAGCTGCTGACTCCGGGGCAACCTGCGCCCCTCTTCTCCTGATGATGACGATGAAGCCCCTTCATCACCCGGCTCCCAAGTGCGATCGGCTTCATCGTCATCATCATCATCACCGAGTTGTGGCTGTACGTCACTGATGTTCGTGGATTCGTCAACAGTGTCTGGCGCAGGAGCTGGAACGCTCGCAGCACCCACGACACTGTCCACATCACTATCTGTCTGCCTAGCTAGAGAAGCCACCTCCATTTCTTGGCTGGGCAGTAGCTGCTGACTGTCCTCTATCTGATGGTCCTCCTCACTAAAGAGTGGAGCTGAACCCAAAGCATAGGATACGTCGCTGGGGGAGGGAACGGCGTAGGACAGAGGCAATGGGAGGACAGGGACTGCTCTCGGGGCATGCCAACTCAGGGTTGTGTCAGAGGAACCTACCGACCCTAGACTGGGGGTCTCAGACGTAAGTTGTGATGATGTTGTTGATGAGCGCGTCAACCAATCTACCACGGCAGATGCGTTACTGGTGGAGACCCGACCGCTAGCAGATACTGGCAGATTAGGTCTCTCAGCGTGACTCCTGCTGCTACTGGCCCCCAGTCTGATGCGAGCTCTGCCTGCGGAATCTTGGCCTCTGCCACTCCTCTTTTCACTTCCAGGCACTTGTCTGCCCGACATAGTCTAACTGGCGTGGGAGTAGGTGATATTTTAAGATCCCCCGGGCAGCGGTGGGTCTATATGAAACAGAATATAATGCACACCAAAAGTGAGCAGTAACACTCAGCCTCCAACAGGCCTGCTTAGTGTAAATAAGAGAGCTGCTTAGTGTAAATAAAGAGGGGTATGCTATGTTACAGAATGGGATGCCTCAACAGAAGTGCACCTGGCAGGCAGCAGTAAGCCTATGCCCAGCAAAAGTGTCTTATAATATAAATATAATAAGAGCAAATGCTTATATGGTCTTAAACAGAGGCTGCTTTAGTCACAGAATGGGATGCCCCCAAAAAAGATCCAGTAGTACTATGCCCAGCAAAAGTGTCTTTATCAGGCTAATTTCAAATATGATAAGAGCAAATGCTTATATGGTCTTAAACAGAGGCTGCTTTAGTCACAGAATGGGATGCCCTGGCAGGGACAAGTAGTGCTATGCCCAGCAAAAGTGTCTTTATCAGGCTAATTTCAAATATGATAAGAGCAAATGCTTATACGGTCTTAAACAGAGGCTGCTGTAGTCACAGAATGGGATGCCCCAAATAGGAGTGCACCTGGCAGGGTCCAGTAGTGCTTTGCCCAGCAAAAGTGTCTTTATCAGGCCTAATTTCAAATATGATAAGAGCAAATGCTTATATGGTCTTAAACAGAGGCTGCTGTAGTCACAGAATGGGATGCCCCAAATAGGAGTGCACCTGGCAGGGTCCAGTAGTGCTTTGCCCAGCAAAAGTGTCTTTATCAGGCCTAATTTCAAATATGATAAGAGCAAATGCTTATATGGTCTTAAACAGAGGCTGCTTTAGTCACAGAATGGGATGCCCCAAATAGGAGTGCACCTGGCAGGGTCCAGTAGTGCTATGCCCAGCAAAAGTGTCTTTATCAGGCCTAGTTTCAAATATGATAAGAGCAAATGCTTATATGGTCTTAACCAGAGGCTGCTGTAGTCACAGAATGGGATGCCCCAAATAGGAGTGCACCTGGCAGGGTCCAGTAGTGCTATGCCCAGCAAAAGTGTCTTTATCAGGCCTAATTTCAAATATGATAAGAGCAAATGCTTATATGGTCTTAAACAGAGGCTGCTGTAGTCACAGAATGGGATGCCCCAAATAGGAGTGCACCTGGCAGGGTCCAGTAGTGCTATGCCCAGCAAAAGTGTCTTTATCAGGCCTAATTTCAAATATGATAAGAGCAAATGCTTATATGGTCTTAAACAGAGGCTGCTTTAGTCACAGAATGGGATGCCCCAAATAGGAGTGCACCTGGCAGGGTCCAGTAGTGCTTTGCCCAGCAAAAGTGTCTTTATCAGGCCTAATTTCAAATATGATAAGAGCAAATGCTTATATGGTCTTAAACAGAGGCTGCTTTAGTCACAGAATGGGATGCCCCAAATAGGAGTGCACCTGGCAGGGTCCAGTAGTGCTTTGCCCAGCAAAAGTGTCTTTATCAGGCCTAATTTCAAATATGATAAGAGCAAATGCTTATATGGTCTTAAACAGAGGCTGCTGTAGTCACAGAATGGGATGCCCCAAATAGGAGTGCACCTGGCAGGGTCCAGTAGTGCTTTGGCCAGCAAAAGTGTCTTTATCAGGCCTAATTTCAAATATGATAAGAGCAAATGCTTATATGGTCTTAAACAGAGGCTGCTGTAGTCACAGAATGGGATGCCCCAAATAGGAGTGCACCTGGCAGGGTCCAGTAGTGCTTTGCCCAGCAAAAGTGTCTTTATCAGGCCTAATTTCAAATATGATAAGAGCAAATGCTTATATGGTCTTAAACAGAGGCTGCTTTAGTCACAGAATGGGATGCCCCAAATAGGAGTGCACCTGGCAGGGTCCAGTAGTGCTTTGCCCAGCAAAAGTGTCTTTATCAGGCCTAATTTCAAATATGATAAGAGCAAATGCTTATATGGTCTTAAACAGAGGCTGCTGTAGTCACAGAATGGGATGCCCCAAATAGGAGTGCACCTGGCAGGGTCCAGTAGTGCTTTGCCCAGCAAAAGTGTCTTTATCAGGCCTAATTTCAAATATGATAAGAGCAAATGCTTATATGGTCTTAAACAGAGGCTGCTGTAGTCACAGAATGGGATGCCCCAAATAGGAGTGCACCTGGCAGGGTCCAGTAGTGCTTTGCCCAGCAAAAGTGTCTTTATCAGGCCTAATTTCAAATATGATAAGAGCAAATGCTTATATGGTCTTAAACAGAGGCTGCTGTAGTCACAGAATGGGATGCCCCAAATAGGAGTGCACCTGGCAGGGTCCAGTAGTGCTTTGCCCAGCAAAAGTGTCTTTATCAGGCCTAATTTCAAATATGATAAGAGCAAATGCTTATATGGTCTTAAACAGAGGCTGCTGTAGTCACAGAATGGGATGCCCCAAATAGGAGTGCACCTGGCAGGGTCCAGTAGTGCTTTGCCCAGCAAAAGTGTCTTTATCAGGCCTAATTTCAAATATGATAAGAGCAAATGCTTATATGGTCTTAAACAGAGGCTGCTGTAGTCACAGAATGGGATGCCCCAAATAGGAGTGCACCTGGCAGGGTCCAGTAGTGCTTTGCCCAGCAAAAGTGTCTTTATCAGGCCTAATTTCAAATATGATAAGAGCAAATGCTTATATGGTCTTAAACAGAGGCTGCTGTAGTCACAGAATGGGATGCCCCAAATAGGAGTGCACCTGGCAGGGTCCAGTAGTGCTTTGCCCAGCAAAAGTGTCTTTATCAGGCCTAATTTCAAATATGATAAGAGCAAATGCTTATATGGTCTTAAACAGAGGCTGCTGTAGTCACAGAATGGGATGCCCCAAATAGGAGTGCACCTGGCAGGGTCCAGTAGTGCTTTGCCCAGCAAAAGTGACTTTATCAGGCCTAATTTCAAATATGATAAGAGCAAATGCTTATATGGTCTTAAACAGAGGCTGCTGTAGTCACAGAATGGGATGCCCCAAATAGGAGTGCACCTGGCAGGGTCCAGTAGTGCTTTGCCCAGCAAAAGTGTCTTTATCAGGCCTAATTTCAAATATGATAAGAGCAAATGCTTATATGGTCTTAAACAGAGGCTGCTGTAGTCACAGAATGGGATGCCCCAAATAGGAGTGCACCTGGCAGGGTCCAGTAGTGCTTTGCCCAGCAAAAGTGTCTTTATCAGGCCTAATTTCAAATATGATAAGAGCAAATGCTTATATGGTCTTAAACAGAGGCTGCTGTAGTCACAGAATGAGATGCCCCAAATAGGAGTGCACCTGGCAGGGTCCAGTAGTGCTTTGCCCAGCAAAAGTGTCTTTATCAGGCCTAATTTCAAATATGATAAGAGCAAATGCTTATATGGTCTTAAACAGAGGCTGCTGTAGTCACAGAATGGGATGCCCCAAATAGGAGTGCACCTGGCAGGGTCCAGTAGTGCTTTGCCCAGCAAAAGTGTCTTTATCAGGCCTAATTTCAAATATGATAAGAGCAAATGCTTATATGGTCTTAAACAGAGGCTGCTGTAGTCACAGAATGGGATGCCCCAAATAGGAGTGCACCTGGCAGGGTCCAGTAGTGCTTTGCCCAGCAAAAGTGTCTTTATCAGGCCTAATTTCAAATATGATAAGAGCAAATGCTTATATGGTCTTAAACAGAGGCTGGTGTAGTCACAGAATGGGATGCCTCACAGCAGACTTAAGATCAGTTCAGTATATATGCACAGTTAGTATAAGCAGCCTGAAAACGCTAACAAAGCCTGTCAGGCTGGATGAAAAAAAAAAAAAAACTGACAGCCTCCGATTTTCCCTTCCTTTCCCTGTTTTTCGCTGACTTTCTGACTGTCTCCTGTCTGTCTCCTGCCTGTCTCCAGCCTGTCCCTGTCTGTCCCTGCCTGTCTCCAGCCTGTCCCTGTCTGTCCCTCAGCTACACAGCGTTCTGTCTCTCACGAATGCAATAGAGAAATGAGGAAAAGCAAGATGGCCGCCGTTAAATACCGCTGTGTGACGTCACCGGGCTTGCTGGCTGCTGATAGGCTGCATGTGACTGCCCCAGCTTGCACTGGCGCGGGATACATGTCCAGACATGTCCCGTCCGCCATCTTAGAATGCCTGTAAATGTAAATGAATAGATGTTAAAGGAAAACTTCGAGTGATCGAATCGCGGGGAAATTCGGATTCGATCCGAATCGAATTTTTCCTGAAATTCGGATCGAATCCGGGTTCGTCCGGATCGATTCGCTCATCCCTAATTAATATCAATATCTAGTTTTTATTTTCAATGTAGCAAATCTTTAGTTAAAAACACATAAAATCATTACTCAATTCCAAAATGCGCCACAAGGGGGAGCCATTCTATATATACATATTATAAATTATAATCAATCCTATTGATTCTCTTTACTAAATTCCTCAAAATCATCAATTTTTATAAAGTGCATGTGCCTAATAAGTAGTGCATCGGTAGCCAACACAGTGTGCAAATATACAAAAGAATCCAGGACGTTAGCATAAAGTGCAGCAAAAGTACAAACACAAAAACACACAAAAATCTTTTCTTACAATTATATGAATGGCGACCCCGCGGCTACTGAAACCCACGCGTTCAGAGACCTCCAACGGGTCTCTTTCTCAAGGCATAGGTAAGATCCTGACAGGAGGGGCCCCATACTCCCCTTTATATACGCACCTCTCCACCCGTTCATACGCTCGGCTGCTCATTACTGCGGGCTGGCGCACTCCGGCCGGAAGTGTGTCAGCCCGCCTACAGGAAGCGGACGCTCGCGCTCCAGGCTGGAACTTCCTGTGTGGCGCAGCGCCAGTCCACCGCCAGCAGCCGCTGGTTGAAGCGGATGGCGCCTGCGCTCTGAGCAGCCCTGAGACAGCGCGGGACTGGGTTTAAGGGGAGGTGAGTATTCCCCGTCAGGACCATCCAATTTAGCCAATTGGAATTGTAATACATGGAATATCAAAAAACAACAAGCTACAGTTACTATCTTATTCATATCCTATGTTCCTATATTAAATAATATCACAATATGAGAACTATCATCATTACATTGGCTATGTATATTTTTACAACTTGCTATGACTGCAATAAAGTTACCTGTTAGTATACTTTTTTATTATGCAAATCAATGCATCCATATGACCACCGGTCAGAATCAGGATCCCAGCCAGTGCCATATGTACATACATGATACTAATATGGTGTTCAACAGCTTCATGATATACTAATATCTAAATGAGGAAAGTAAATTAAAACAAGGGGGAACTGTACCAATTGCATGAGTATATACAATCATATTTTCTCCTCAATGCACCAGATGCATTATTGTTATCTATACACATCCAGCCCTCCAAAGATGGTGATCTCATTCTTGGGCTCCTCATATGGAATCTTCCCCCAGACGAGCTTCAGTTATGGAGGTCATCTATAAGGTTACATCCATATTCAGGTCGTAATGGGTGTGTTCTCCAGTACTCAATAGATCTCCGATCCTGTTTACCCACCTTGCAGCAGCAGGCTATAATGGAGATGTCGCACCTAACCAAAGGTGCCCCTATATATTATTAATAAAAAACAATCAGTGTCCATACCAAAATCAAAATTGTGCACCAACTTATTATATATCCTCACACCAAACATCAACGTGCATCACTCCCAATCACTGTGCCAAACTACCCTGTGACCCCCCAACATTCTTGCCCCCTTATTAGTGTATAGTTGTTATCCATTTGATGTCATTCATCTATAGTGTACCCACCTCATATTACCACTAATTATACCCCCAACCTTAATCACTCCCGTGCCCCAAAAATTGTCCTCACATACCCTTGATTTATTAACCCAAAAACGGAGTGAAAGCGACATCTTCATTAAGACCTCGTGGGGATTGTGTATCTAAATTGAACATCCACCGTAGTTCTTTCTGCTGTAAGAGTTTTTTAAGGTCTCCCCCTCTCAAACCCAAGCTTATTTTTTCCAGAGCCACCACCCTTAAACTATCCCATTTGCCCTGATGTACCTCTAAAAAGTGGGCCGCTACTGGTGGTATAAATTTGCCCATATCCCTATTCCTTTTGGCGAGCCAGATGGATGATAAATGTGCTTGAATGCGGGCTTTGAGGGCATTCTTTGTTTCCCCAATATAGCTTTTGGGGCATCCACAAGTAATTTGATAGATTACTCCAGTGGTTTTACAGTTTATAAACTGTTTGAGATGAAACTTCCTGCCCGTCCTTTTGTTCACCACTTCTTTGGTCACTGGCATTAATGTGCAAATATTGCAACTACCACATGGGTAACTCCCTGCCACACTTAAGTTATGTCTGGATACCCCCTGTGGATCCCTGTAATGGCTCCTACAGATTCTATCACGTAGGCTAGGGGCCCGCTGGGCCACCATCAATGGACCCCCCCAGTCCATCTCGCCAATATGGGATCACTCCTCAATATGCTCCAGTGTTTTCTCAACACGCCCCTTAGTTGTGTCCAATTGGTGTTATATCTGGAGGCAAACCTTACCTCCTCAGCTGATTTCATTCGTTTCTTGGGTGCCAAAAGCGTGTCCCTCTGCGTATCTTGCGCTCTCCTTATGGCCCGCTTCACTACCGCATTGGGGTACCCCCTCCTCTGAAATCTATCCAACAATCCTTCCGTCTGTCTTGAAAATTCTTCTGTTGATGAGCAGTTTCGTTTCAACCGTAGAAATTGACCTATAGGGATTGCATCCCTGGTTCTTTTTTGATGGAAGCTGTCATAGTGTAGGAGGCTGTTGACAGCTGTATCTTTCCTGTATAATGACGGCATTCAGATGGAGGCTTGGCGTGCTGTGTGCGCGCCGCCTCCCAGGTTTCTTTTTTGACAACGTACAATAAACTTTATTGGCATTAACACTGGCCACATATAGTTACCTGGCTGTGATGCCGGCGCGTCGCGCACTTCCGGCCGGAGTGTGCGGGCGCGGGCTCCTTCCTTATACGTTATCTTACAACAATGATTGCCGCCGCCGGAACACAGGTGGGTCTTGGTCATGGATGAGGGGGTCCATTTGAGTTGCACCTGGGATGTGGGTGATGACCTGGGAAGGCTGGGGGAGGAGTGTACTCATTTCCAGCTCACATGGGTGATCCTTACTGGCCAATTTGTAGCAGCAGGAGGTGCTTATGCCCCTATATACTTGGATCTGGTCCCCCCCCTCAGCACTTTGCCCTGAGGAAGTAGTGTGGGTACACTACGACACGCGTTGGCGACGGTTTGTGGGGGCGCCCTTGGTCGGTTTGCATACTCACTGTTTCTTTTTCTTGCGCCCACCCAGGTGCGTTATCTTGCACCGGGTTGGGACCCTTTGGTAGATATTGATTAATCCTTTAGAATTCATTTAATTGGTTTGCACCTTGCACTTATATAGCACTTTGCACTTTTGATTGTATGACTAAATAGATTTTTTACTATGTATTGTGTCCAAATAGTGTTTGGAATGAATTTTCTCACCATATACTTTATATAGGACCTCTGGCGCCCTCTGGTGTTGTTTCATGTTTGTAATGTTATTGTCTATCCCCTCGATTCAAAGAGCAAAAGTTAATTGATTTCGTATCGAGAATCGTAAGTTTGGGTGGGTGTTAGTCATTTTTTCCTGTTTTTTTGGCCATTTCCGACTCGCACGAGCCTACGTACGAATGCGTATATGCTCTTACGATCAGCGGAAGTTCGTTCCTAAATTTTAGGATCAAAACGTAAAACTTAGGATCAAATCCTAAAACTTACGATCAAAACGTAAAACTTAGGTTAATTGGATGTGTTTAGGTGTGATTCAGAGAAACCTCTAAACGCGTTTTAAAAGAAAGCCACAGCCGACACCTTTTAGCAGCCGGATTGCTGTTCGTGAACATGTTTTTTGGCTAAGTGGAGGAGTCTGCGCGTCTTGTGCTCCAATGAACTGCATGTATCAGCATGGCCGAGGCCATAAATTGTATGGCAATGCATACCTGATTCATGTATGCCTTATAAAAGCATTTTAATGTGGACCTTAATTAGTTCTTTGCATGTAAACCTTTATTTTGCAATATATTTGCGTTAATTAAACAAACTTATGTCCTTAGTTATTTATTTTAAAATTGAGGTACTAGAATAATATTTTTAGATTGCATTTATTGGTGTAGTTGTTTACCTTTGCTTTGTTTAATTATTTAAGCACATCTTTGGTCAGATGCATCACACTTACTGAGGAGAGGAGAGCGGGATAAAGTGCAGGATGTGGGTTACTGCTGTATTTTGCACAGACACAGCAGAGCTGGGGGCATGGAAAGGTCAGAAATCAAAGAATCCAGAGCAACACAGTCACAAGGCCCTTTCTGTTTGCAGGCTGCCCGATAATACCTGAGCCGCCATCTTGGCTGTTTCTAGGCTCATAACATGCAGAAGTTGCTGGGTGTTTTTTAAGATTTGTGAGCAATCTGTATGTAGAGGGTGTGGGTAACCACACTAAAAATTTAAAGTTGTACCATTTGAAGCATAAATATTAAAATTAAATCCACAAGTAAAAAATGCAAGTTAACTAAAAATTAAACCAAGTAAGATTTACTTATGCAAATGCATTCATTAATGGTTGGTTACTACAAAATGAATGAAATAAAGAAAAATAAAAGACCAAATATTTAGAATGCACTTTAATGAGGTAAGTTTGTAGTGCGGAGCCGCAAGATCAGAAGGATTTACGTCCAGACAAAAAAGGACAAAGGGCAAAACCAATGTTGCAACCTGAGAAATGAAACGGAAAATTCAGGATGGAAACTGACATAGGTCTGATTCCCGAACTGCCATACGAACGGACGTATATTTTAGGATAGAAACGTATTTGCTTATTGAATCACTCGCAAGTTCATACGAACGCACGAGCGGACGTGAAAAATAGGATGATCGTGAGCCAAATCCAAGCTGTTACATGTTTCTTTGAATCAACCCATATATGTGATTTTTAAATTGTAGCTCATTATGTATTAAACTGTAATACATTTTGATCTTTTAGATATATTGTGGGGTGGTGCCACTTTTTCTCTAACACCTTGTGGGAGGTTTGGTCTCCTCCCCATTTGCCTGCTTTTTGATTTAATATAGGAACATAGAATATGAATAAGATAGTAACTGTAGCTTGTTGTTTTTTGATATTCCATGTATTACAATTCCAATTGGCTAAATTGGATGGTCCTGACGGGGAATACTCACCTCCCCTTAAACCCAGTCCCGCGCTGTCTCAGGGCTGCTCAGAGCGCAGGCGCCATCCGCTTCAACCAGCTGGCGGTGGACTGGCGCTGTGCCACACAAGCAGTTCCATCTGCGGACGTATGCACTCCAGCCTGGAGTTGACGCACTTCCGGCCGGAGTGCGCCAGCCCGCAGTAATGAGCAGCCGAGCGTATGAACGGGTGGAGAGGTGCGTATATAAAGGGGAGTATGGGGCCCCTCCTGTCAGGATCTTACCTATGCCTTGAGAAAGAGACCCGTTGAAGGTCTCGAAACGCGTGGGTTTCAGTAGCCGCAGGGTCACCATTCATATAATAGTAAGAAAAGATTTTTGTGTGTTTTTGTGTTTGTACTTTTGCTGCACTTTATGCTAACGTCCTGGATTATTTTGTATATTTGCACACTGTGTTGGTTACCGATGCACTACTTATTAGGCACATGCACTTTATAAAAATTGATGATTTTGAGGAATTTAGTAAAGAGAATCAATAGGATTGATTATAATTTATAATATGTATATATAGAATGGCTCCCCCTTGTGGCGCATTTTGGAATTGAGTAATGATTTTATGTGTTTTTAACTAAAGATTTGCTACATTGAAAATAAAAACTAGATATTGATATTAATTATGTGGTGCGTGCAATTGTTAGTCCCCTGGACTTCTCACGGGGGTGGAGGTAACCCCCAACATTGGGATTTTTTGTTTAGGAGAATTGTGCAGGGGCAGTGCACCACATTAGATAGGTTGTTGGTTGGTGCCACCCATATTTTTCTGATTCTGAAACCTGATTGCGATGCACCTCCTCCCTATATAACGGTTTCATTTCCGCTCCACTTACGGGCTCATTTTGGACTCGGAATTAGTGTTGATCATGTTTTGCGGCTATGTGGAGGAGTATGAGCGCCTTCAGCTCAATGGCATTACCTGTATCAGCATGGCCGAGGCCAGATTGCACCGGAGACGCATGAACATCGATCGCATGCATGACGTTGAGCTGTTCGAGCTGACCCCGACTCAATTGCGTTTCCCTCCATAAATTGTATAGTGAGCTGCGGCCATGGTTAGCCCGCACCACGAGGAAGGGGCAAGCAATTTCAGGTATGACCAAGATGCTTGGCTGCCTGCAATTTTTGGCGAACGGCTCGTTCCAGAGGCTGGGTGCCCTCTCCGTGGGGATGTCCCAGCCTACGCTGAGCCGCGCGCTATCCAAGTTTCTGGATGGCATGGTTACCCATGCCATATTTCCTTTCCTGATGACATGGTAGCCTGGAACGCGATTAAGTTGGGATTTATAATATCGCCGACATGCCCAACATCATGGGTGCGATCGATTGCACCAACGTTGCTTTAGTCCCACCCGCAGCCGATGAATACATTATTTATGTCATTTTTTAATATTTTTTAAGCTAACTTAATTTTATCTATCTAGTAATCCCTCCTTCTCAAGTAACAGTTTAGAATGCATACCTTAATCCTCCCTTCTCAAGTATCCCTTTTTAACAGTTTAGAATGCATATCTTAATCCCTCCTTCACAAGTATCCCTTTTAAACTGTTTAGAATGCCGACCTTAATCAATACTTAGCATGTAGCCCCTAGAAAAGCATTTGAATGCTGACCTTAATTAGTCCTTAGCATGTTCACTTTAAATTACAAACACATCCATATTATTTTTCTATTTAGTTAGACTTATGTCCTTTGTTTTATAGTGTTTCATTGTTTAACTATAATCTTTATTTTATTTTTTTTTTGGTTTATACCTTGGCTTGGTGTAATTTTTTTTTTTCTTCTTTTTTTTGGTCAGGAACTGCAAGATGGGCCACTCGCTGAACATCCAAGCAGTGGTTGGTCCGGACATGCTTTTCCTGAGTGTCCTTGCAGGGTATCCCGGGTCTTCCCATGACGCATATATTCTGCGTAGTTCAGGCTTATATGCTCGGTTTGAGTCTGGCGATTTATCTGGTGGATGGCTACTGAGTAAGTTTGTTCACATTAAATCATTCCCTTTTCACTGTATGCCTATGAATATAGTTGATGACCCCTGTATCAACCTATGGCTGTTTTTAGCCCTTGATGACATGTTAAACAATAATGTTGTTTAGAATGTGTAATTAATGTTAGTTTTTTGTTATGCTTTAGGGGATTCTGGATTTCCGCTGATGCCGTGGCTCCTGGCGCCCGTTTTTCACCCGCAGAATGCGGCCCAGGAGTCCTATAATAAGGCCCACCGCAAGATCCGGGCAGTAGGGGAGAGGGCCTTCGGCCTGTTGAAGTTGCGGTTTCGCTGTTTGGATCATACAGGGGGGGGGGGGCACTGCAGTATGAGCCCAACAAGATTATCAAAATTATTTTAGCATGCTGCGTGCTCCACAATTTTGCCCTGAGGCAGCAGGTCCCCCTTTATGTGGATATGCCCCCCTCTCCACCCAGGCAGGAAACTGATGATTTCTATGATGGCACCCCGAGTGCTTCTGGGCAATCCGTCCGTGCCCAGCTTATAGAATTTTTTTTTCTTAATATTTGGCTATTTTGTTATTGTTTTTGTGTTATTTGTCTATTTGTTTGATATCTGAAGGCATTTTTTTGGTTTAATAATTTTGTAATGATTTAATTACAAAAAAATTTACACCTGATTTGAGCGTAATGCAGTTTATTTTATCCTGTTTTTCATTACAAACCTTCATTAATTTAAAAAGTCCACAAACATAAATGCAGCAACTTAGGCCAGAACAGATAAAGTCCCATTCCATACATTTACAGTAAAGATCTAACATTGTATTTGAAGGGCACTCGCAGACCCCATGGACATCCATTTGCAAACGTAAGTATACATTGGGGTCGACTCCTGGCCCATAAAAATTTTCCCACATCCACTTACTCCAGGCCGAAGGTTCCCCGGCCACCAACATCAAGAGACATACGGAGCGTGACTTTCAAGGGGAATAGTAGGGCAGGAATACATAGGGCCACATACACACCCTCTCCTGCTTGTGCCACATTTCATCAGTCATCTGCAAACTCTAGGGCTGCAAGTTATTTTTCAAGCCTATGACAGCCAGCCCCCATGCAAGTGCAGTCCAATCTTTTCCATGGCCAAATGGTGATGTTCTTCAGTCAAGAATGTCCCCCAATATTGCCAACAAACAGGATGAGTCAGGCAGCATTTCATTAGGCCCAAGCCTGCTGCGTGTGAGGTTGAGCGGGCGCTTGACTGAGGCTCAAACTCAGGCATTGGCTAGTGGGGTATCTGAGCACTATAATGAGCTTTATGGGCGAATTCCAAAATAAACCAGCAAAGGCATCAACCACCAAATCTTTATTGCGTTCACCACACAGGTAAATTGTGTTGGGATAGGGAGAAAATATGTTGAGCAGATCCAGGTGAAATTCTTAATATTGTTGATGTTGGGGTTGGCCTTGGAGGTGGGCCAATACCTGGGCATGTGTGGCATTCATAATCTGCCACTGCTCCATCATCTGTCTGTTGCTAGTGTGAAAATCATCTAGCATGGCTGTGAAGTTGTTATTTAAGGTGGCCATTTGTTCTGCCATCTGGCTGTTGCTCGTCCTAAATTCTGTCAGCATGGTGGTGAAGTTATTATAGAAGGTCCCTAATTGTGCAGTAATCTGTTCTGTGGTTCTTTGAGTCACCTGCCTAAAGTAACGACTGTCATAGCGCCATGCTGACTCCAGGATCGGAACGCGCCTCCCCTGGGAAACTGGTCGACGTTTCTGACTGCGTCTTTCAATTGCCCGTGTTTGAGCACCTGCAGATGCTAGAGGTCTAGGCCGAGCAACAGTACCAGATGTACTAGGCAAAACCTCTGCTGCAGAGCTAGCACTGGGGACTGTAGGGTCAGTCTCAGCCTGCTGGCCACAATGGGCTGGCAGTATGCGTCCAGCTTCACTCTGCTGCAGAGGATTTGGTGCAGTAGGATGCTGGGGCAGTGGCAGATTAGGTTCCAGGGGGGTAATTGCAGAAGGTAGAATCTGGCTGGTATCCTCCTCCTCCATATGCTGTATAACATCCATTAGTGGGGGAGTCTGTTGGGACATGTGAAAAAATGTGTCAGCTTTTTTGAGAAATATATTTGTGAACAATTAGTCATGTTCATTCACATGCATCACCAGTTACAGCACAGTACACTTACCCTATCTAGCTGGTCCTGTGTCATAGGCAGCAGGGAAGTAGATGGCATGGTCAAACTGGATGAGGCTTCCACACTTGCAGAGGCATGATGCTGAGCTGGGGTTAAAATTAAAAGGCACGTAAACACACAAACATCCCTTGATGAGCCTGATGAGTAGATATGCTTTGCAACACACGGGGCAAAGCAGGAATCACAACTCTCACAACGGTTAAAGTGGATCTTCCCAATGAATCAGAGTCTATCTTATATGTTTTACTCACCCTGTACCTACAGATTGGTTACCTTAAAAAAAACATGCATGTACTGCATGTTAGGAGGCTTTATACATCCAAAATGGCAGCTTAGGGGCCAACAGTCAGCTTGCAAATAGCATTTGCCTTCTGACTGTGCTGCTGTGCATTCTTGGAATGATGACCTTTCCCTGACCCAGCTCAACTTTGTTGCAGGCCAGTGGTAGAAAGAATAAGAAGTAAGTGATCACAAATTGTCTAAATATTAACATCAGGCAAAATTGTTTGTTAATTTCCATAAATCATGGTGAAGGTCGTGTATAGACTGAAAACCTTTCTAAGGTTGAACTGCTGCACCCTGGGAGAGTGTCCATCATTAACCCCCTTCCTCAGCCATTCAACTCCCGCCTACAACATTAACCTCCCCTCAAACACACTCCCTAGTGGCCTGTGTTGATATCTGCGTGTGAGCCTCATTTAAAATGTTTCAAATAACTCTCATAAAAACAATCATTACTAACCTGCAGAAATTTCCTGGTTGTCCATGTCCCAGGTGCCAGAGAGCCCCTGTAATGCTATGGCGTGGATCAAAGCCAGGACCATTTCCTCTGCTCTTGTGTATTGCAATTTGGTGGTGAAACCTCCGCCTGTTTGCATCCTGAAAATAAGACAATAAACATTATTTGTCATGTTGGTAACTACAACAACCAGCAAAATGCAAACATCAATATGTACCTGTGATTCCTGCGTTTGTTCCGCTGCTTCCTTACTGCATATTTGAGGTCAGAAAATTTGCGCTGGATCTGCTCAACATATTTCTTCTCGTCCCCCGCTGCATTCACCTGTCTGTTGAGGTTTTCCCAGATTTGGTTTTTGCGCACTTTGCTAGTAGCTTTGGAATTGCGCCCATATAGCTCATCAAAATGCACTGTTATCCAACTTGCCAAGGCGAGTGTTTGTGCCTCACCAAATCGCCCACTCAAGTGCCCTTGCCACAAGGTTCGGCCTAATGTTTGCTGTTCTGGGTCTTCTCTGGTTGTTGACAATTCAGGGGACATTCTTGCCTGAGTGTGTGGTGAAGAATTGGCTGTCACGTCGCTCGAAAAGGAATGGACTGAGCTGGCATTTGGACTGGGGGTCATTGGCTGGCTGGCAACAGAACTTGCAGCTGTGGATGTGGCATAGGACTCGCTTGTTTCAACGTGTTCCTGTGGCAAATGTGGGCAACAGGAGAGGGTGTGCTTGGGGGGCTCGGGCTTCTCGGCCTCTGCTTCCTTTTCCCCTTGGAAGTCGTGCTCCCTTGCTCTTTCAATGTGGTTGGGCGGGGAGCCTTCTTCCTGGAGTAAGTTTCTTTCCATTTCCTGGTGCTGGCAGATTTGGATGGGCCAGGAGTTGGGGCCAATGTAGCCTTGTGGTGGACACTTTAGCTCCACGTTTCCGGCACCTTGTAACTTGATTTGTGGGCCCGAGTGCTTGGTCTTGAGGATGTATCCTCATGGCGCTCCGCCCTTTTTGTCTTGCGCTCCTTGGCTGGTGGTTGTTTGCCACTACTTTTCTATGGTGCCATGATGACATTCACAAAGAGAATGATCTGTGTGTCCATTACCCTTTAAATACTAATGACTGGGTATGCGGCTTACGCGTACACGTGCGTCCGGCCGTGCGCATCCCTGAAGCCGCTGGGGCACTACCTATCTGCTGCGGACTAGAAAGAAGATGGCGCCCACGATCTTCACCCACCAACAACAAGATATCATAATGCTCGTAAGTGTTTTTTAAGGACGTTGATTTGACATCTAAATGCATGCATATGCATTAAGGAAGCGCAGAAAGAAACAGTTGTTTTTGAAAGTGGTTTAAACTCCGTGCCAAACAGAAGTTAGTGCGCACATGTGCGAACCAACTCACTTGCATCTAGAAGGATAGGTTAAGGCTAGAAATGTGATGGGGAATGTCATTTAGTCAACTGATCTAATTGTGAATGAGATTTGTATGCTGTTTGATCTAACAACTATTTTTATTTATGTGTTTTTTAGACCATGATGGAGCGCAGGTACGACTACCTGCCCAACGACTATGAGAAACGGAAGTTGGCCCTGGAGATCGTGGCCAGGATAGATGAGGAAAAGGACACCACCTTCACTTTTAAGCACATCATCCAGCATTGGTCGGACCTCAAGCGACGTAAGAGGCCTCGGGTGTGGCGATTTTTTGCGACACATTTCCCAAGTAAGTACATTCCGATTGCATGCTAGATCTACCAAACACAGAAAGTAGGCCTTTATTTATAAATGCTATTCTTTTCTAGTGTCGGAATTGGAATATGGCATAACACCCACCCGAGGCGAGCAGTCCGGCCAGTGAGGGATGATTCTGCACCAAGTGAAGGTGGTGCATCTCCAGGACCAACCTCCTACCTCTGTAGGTGGCTCAGACCAGCCACTCGGGGCCTCACCGCATGGGCAGGCAGTCATACGAAACTACTGAGCCCATACATACCGGTATGTGACTCTGATTTTATCACACACAGGTACATACTATTTAAACAAAAACTCATTTCCTGATTCTCTTTTTATAGATGAATATGTAGCAGGTGAAGGATCGGGAGCAGATAGGGCAGCAGATCCAGCCCATTAGGAACATGGAGTAGGTGGGTGATGTCACACACATATTCTAAGTGTAATTTGATTTCTGTGCAATCAGACATTAGAAATTAGCCTATTTTAAATATCTTTACAGCCTCACATTCCCAGCAGTGGCAGGCCCCAGAGCAGAGGGTGGTCCCCAAAGCTGAGGCCCACCAGCCAAGTAAGTTTAAACTTTAAGATTTGGAGTATGTCGAACATGACATCATCAGCAAGAAACCAGAATCCCTAGCCAATGTAATTAGCATAATGACATATGGCGTCATCCGTTGATGAATTCATTAGCATAATGACATATGCCCTCATCTCTTATTATGATTATTATTGTTTATTTATATAGCGCCTTCATCTTCCGTAGCGCTTTACAAAGTAGTAGTTGCAGACAGGGTAGAAACATACAGTACATATACTATTTCAAATGCAGTTTTACAGTGTTGACAATGGATATTCTGAGTACAAGATACAATAGGAAGGAGAGCCCTGCCCTTGCGAGCTTACAGTCTAAAGGAAGAGGGGCGAAGACGAGGGGGAAGGATCACAAACAGTCAGTATTGAGCTTTGTGGCATATGCCCTTTAGAAAATTTGTTAGGCCAGATTATATGCTTGTCTGAATAAGTGAGTTTTAAGTGAACCTTTGAAGGTTTTGAGAGATGTGGAGTGGCGGATTAGGTGTGGGAGGGCATTCCAGAAGATTGGAGTTGCACGTGAGAAGTCTTGTAGGCGGGCATGAGAGGAGGTGACCAGGGTGGAGGACAAGAGAAGGCCAGCGGCAGAGCAAAGACTGTGTCTAGGTTGATATTGTTGGATTAGAGATGAGATGTAGGGAGGGGCCTGGTTGGAGAGAGCTTTGTAGGCGAGAGTTAGAATTTTGAACAGGATTCGCTGTAGGACTGGCAGCCAGTGTAGGGATTGGCAGAGAGGCGCAGAACTGTTTTTAAGTTGGAGGCGACAGCAGGTGGCCAGGGAGTGAATATGTGGTTTGAAAGAGAGGGCAGAGTCCAGAATGACTCCCAGGCACAGAGCTTGGGGGGTTGCTGTTATTGTGTAATTGTTGACAGAAATAGACGTGTTAGAGAGGGGAGGGGAGTTAGATGGTGGGAAAATTACCAGTTCTGTCTTGTCCATGTTTAGCTTGAGGTAGCAAGATGACATGAATGAAGAAATAACTGCAAGGCAGTTGGAGAGGTGAGATGGGAGATAGGAGAGATTGGGGCCTGAGAGATATATCTGAGTGTCATCCCCATAGAAGTGGTATTAAAAGCCTAGTGAAGTTATAAGTTTGCCAAGGCCATAGGTGTAGACTGAGAAAAGTAGGGGGCCTAGGACAGAACCTTGTGGCACACCGACGTGAGAATGAGACTGTGTTAGAATATGATACACTAAATAATCTGTCAGAGAGGTAAGAGGTGAGCAAAGAGAGTGCAAGACCTTGAACCCCAAGAGAGGAGAGAATATCAAGAAGCAGAGAGTGGTCGACAGTGTCAAAGGCTGAGGAGAGGTCAAGAAGGATGAGGATGGAGTAGTGACCTTTGCTTTTGGCAGTGAGCAGATCATTGTTGACTTTGGTGAGGGCAGTTTCAATGGAGTGGTTACGGCGTAATCCTGATTGTAAGGGGTCAAGTAAGTTGTTAGTGGATAAGTATTGTGCCAGTTCTGAGTAGACATGTTGTTCAAGAAGTTTGGAGGAGAAAGGGAGTAGTGAGATAGGGCGGTAGCTGGAGAGGGCAAAGGTGTCCAAAGAGGGTTTCTTGATTATCGGAGTAATAACTGCATGTTTGTAGGAGGAAGGAAAGCTACCAGTGGAGAGAGAAAGGTTGAATATAGAGGTTAAGGCTGGAGTGAGGGATGGAGACAGTTGAGGAATAAGGTGGGATGGAATAGGATCGAGGGAGCAGGTAGTCAGGTGGGCCCTAGAAATGAGAGAGGTTAGTCCAAGCTCAGTTATTGGAGTGAAGAAGGTAAGAGAGTAAGGCAGGGGGATTGTTTGAAGTGGTGAGGGATTCTGAGGGGCAAAGCCAAGTCAAATGTTGTCAATTTTTTCTTTGAAGAATGTAGAAAATTCTTCTGCTGTTATCTGGGAGGTTGGAGGAGGGGGTGGTGGGAGGAGTAGGGAACTGAAAGTTGAAGAGTTGTTTGGGATTCCGGGCTTGTGCAGAAATCAGTGAAGAGGAATATGCTTTCTTAGCAGATGAAAGGGCAGTCCTGAGTTCCTGAAGGGCTTGTTTATAGAATTGAAAGTCACAATTGGATTTGGTTTTCCTTCATTGCCGTTCAGCAGCTCGAGACAGCTGTTTCAATCTGGTTGTGCTTGCATTTAGCCAGGGTTGGCGATTTTTGGGGCAGGGACGGCTATAGGTGAGGGGGTGGCAGAGTCTAGAGATGAGGAGAGTGTATTGTATTGTAGTGTGATGATGCAGCGTCTATGTCCGTGAATAAGGTCAAGGTCTGGAGAGGTTGAAGTGAGGCAGAAAGGGACTGAAGATCTAGGTTTCTTAAGTCCCTGCTTTGAATTGTGGGTTTGTGTGGAGGGGGGTTAGCAGGCATTGGAGAGAGGTTCATAGTCAGCAAATTATGGTCAGAGAGGGGGAGTATAGAGGATGAGAGGTTTGATACAGAACAGAGGTTAGTGAAGAGGAGGTTAATTGTGTGGCCGTCTTTGTGGGTGGGTGCAGTGGACCATTGCTTGAGTCCGAAAGATGAGGTTAGTGACAGTAGTCTGGTGGCAGCAGGGTTGCTAGTGTCAACAGGTATGTTGAAGTCACCCATGATGATTGCTTGGATGTCTGTGGACAGAAACTGAAGGAGCCAGGTAGAAAAGTGGATGAAGAAAAGAGTAGTAGTTCCAGGAGGGCGGTAGATGACAGCGATTTTCAGGTTACAGGGAGAATATAAACGGACGCAGTGAACTTCAAAAGATGAGAAGGATAGAGTTGGCAGGGCAGGGAGTGGGTTAAAGGAGCAGAGTTCGGATAGAAGGAGTCCCCCATGTGAAAGGGCAGCGGGTGAAGCTGTGTCTGATGGGGTAAGCCATGTTTCTGTGAGTCCCAAGTGAGTGAGAGAATAGTTGAGACGGGGACATGAATGAGTTAATTTAGGTGTGTGCTTGCGTGATTTAGGACAGATTTTCATCTGGACGTTTATTTATAGAAAGCGGAATTCAGAATCTAACGGGACACGTAAATATTTTGTTAGAGGCGACGTTGGAAAAAGCAAAAGAAACGGAAGCCTACGTTGTTTTCTAAGTAACGTAAACGAAAAACAAAGCAGAAAAATGACATTCTCGTTGGCATACGCAGCGACGAACAGTTAACAGAAGGCTCCCGCTGCCTGCTTAGAATCACGGGTACACACATACGCCAACTGAAACAAAACGAAAACTAAACAGAACGAGTCAAAAACGAAAAAGATTTTATGCCTCTCTGAATCAACCCTATTGTGTAGTAAGTAAAGGTAATGCGGTAAGAAGAACATCTTAATTGCAGCAAGTTTGCCTAGCATATTTAAGTGCAGTATTTTCAATTTTCCGATCATCTCTTTTAACAGTTTTTCTAGGGGTACAAAGTTTACTTTAAATAGGTTATCCAGGTGATCTGGGATATTGATTCCTAAGTAATTTATATAACAGTTGCTCCAGGTCAAGTTATGATTTTTGGTAGTTTAGTCTGAAATTGGTATGATCTCCGAATTCCTCAAATATTTGCAGGGCGCTCGGAAGAGATTGCATCGGGTCTTATAATGTCAATAAGATAACATCTGCATAGGCAAGGTATTTTGTCTCAATGTCTTCAATGGTAATAGTGATATAGAAGAAGTTAAAGTTCAATTTATATTGACCTTTGCCTGTTTTTTTGTTTTTGTACAGGGACATTAATTTGCCTATAATGATGGGGCGAGCCTTATGTGTTCTTATGATGCTTGTAGAAAAGACCACAAAACCCTATGCCTTTCTGGCATCTAATGCCACTATTACAGATTTTATAATTTTATTATGTGATTGATAGCCACAATTGCCGTGGATATATTTTGATATGTTCCTCTATTCGGGATAAATCCTGCTTGGTGTTGAGAGATAAGATTGTGTATTATTTGTTGTAGTCTAGTAGCTATCAGAGCAAAAAGATTTTGACATCTACATTCATTAACGATATAGGGCGTTAGCTGGTGCAATGACATGGGCATTTCCCTGGTTTTGAAATTAATTTGATGATGTCAGTATTAATGTTTGGAGAAAGTGGATTCTGCAAGTCTATTCCCTGTGATTTACTTGATTTTTAATGTACTATTGCTGCTGCTACTTCTTCCATGGAAAATGTTTTTTCCAATTCTCCCGCTATTTGCTTAGAGTATTTGGTTTTATGATACTGAGAAAGTTTTTCACCTTTTCTGTGTTGTTTATATTCTTAAAAAAGATAGTAAATTCCTCCCTGGCATTAGCCTCGATTCAGAGAGACAAAAAAAACTTCCATTTTAGTTCCGATCTGTTTTTTTGTGTGAAATGTTTCCGTTCTCGTATGAGCGTACGAGCGATTCTATGCATGCATTGAAAACCTTCTGTAAAGTTTCCGTCCGTTCGTACGGCAGATTACGAATACAAGGATGTCATTTTCCATCCAGACTTTTCCGTTTCATTTTCACATGTTACAACGTAGGCTTTCGTTTTTGCCCTTTTCCCATCGTATCCTCCAACGAATCCTTTATGTTTCCCATTCGATTCTGTTTCCCTTTTTCAATAAATATTCATCCAGACGGAAATCCTTACGATCTTGCGCCTGCACACTACAAACTTAACTCATTAAAGTGCTCGCCTACATATTTGCCACCCTCACTTCTACTACAATGTTTAGCTAAATCACTTAGCACTGTCCTCCATCTTCCCTTTTGGACCCTTAAAGCTCACCCAAACCACTTAGCACTATCCTCCATCTTCCCTTTTTGACCCTTAAAGCTCACCCAAACCACTTAGCACTATCCTCCATCTTCCCTTTTGGACCCTTAAAGCTCACCCAAACCACTTCTTGGTTAGGTTCTTCTTCCATTTTAGCCCCCTAAAACTTACCCAAATCACTTCTCGGTCATGTGAATATTCATCTTTAAATATTTCTGGGCCCATTAGTTTTGTGTTAATGTATTTTGTAAATGAAATGACAATGTAACATTTTTTTTTTATACCATCATAAAATATAAAATGTTAAAAATTTTTGAAAATTTCAAATTTTTACAACTATAAAAAACAAAATACATAGCAATGGCAGGCCACTGAACATTATTCTTCATCTGTGGTCCCCAACCAGTTGCGCAGCTCCTGCATCTCGCCCACCAACCGATGGACCCTGACACTCAGTTGTGCCACTCTGGCACGTGTGGTCCCTGTTAAAAAACGTAAATTAAAATTTTGGTATAACCTTGTTGGGGTCATACTGCAGTGCCCCTCCCCCCCGTATGGTCCAAACACCTAAATCTGGACTTCAAAAGCCAGAGGGCCCTCGCCACCACGGCCCGGGTTTTGCATAGTGCCCGATTAAAGAACCCCTGGCCCGCATTCTGCAGGCAAAGAACGGGCATCAGGAGCAAGGGCGAGTGTCACATCTTGCAGTTCCTGCAACCAAATCTAAAATAATTACACAAAGCAAAGGTAACCAACTAAAACAATAACTCCTACAACAAATTAAGATTCAAGTTCAACAATCCAAATATAATTCACAAAGGACATAAGTCTAAAAAAATATAGCAATTATATGGATGTGTGGAAAAATAAATGTTTACATGCTAAGGCCTAAATAAGGTCAGCATTAAAATGCATCTATAAGGCATACATGAAATGTATAAATTCAGGTATGCATTGCTATACAATTTATGGCCTCGTCCATGCTGATACATGCAATGCCTTGGTGCTAAAGGCGCGCAGACTCCTCCACATAGCCGCAAAACATGTTCAACAATAGAAATCCGAGCCCTCAAAGGTCTCGTAAGTGGATTGGAAATGAAACTGATTTATAGGGTGGGGATCCGTCGGAAATCAGGGAATCAGACAGAAACCCATCCCAGCAACGGAAGTTTTCTGAATGAACGGAAAATTTCCGATTTTGTTTGGAAAATGATCCGAACTAACGGAAATGTTCCGATTTGCTTCCGTTCATCGGAAGCGCATTCCCGAACGTTCGTGCGAGTAGAAAATGGACGAAAAAAAGCAAAAAAATGACACCCAACAAAACTTTCACAGACAGCTACGGAAGTCCGGACGAATGTGTCTCTGAATCGAGGCTATTGTCTTAATCTCGCATCTCGCATTGCTAATATCGTAGTTCACCAACTCCTTAACATAACATTTTGATGTCAACACTAAGCAGCAAGATAGGCATCTAAAGAGGCTTTAGTGGGTTTCGGGACCATGCTTAACGCGGACCAGCAGTCAAAAATGACTTAAACCAGACCAACACAACAAACAGTGCTCATATGCATCCCTCCCCAGGGCAATTTATATTGCTGCATGTAAAAATCAATTTACCTTTTTTCTAACTCTTGCTTTGGTAAATTTAAAAACAAGATGGTGGCTTATGCATTTGCAGGCCACCTGCAAACAAGAAGTGCTGCTGGGCTTTCTGTTTGCATTTTCAGTTATGTCAGTTGGGAGATGAAGCTCCAAAATGGCCACCTTCTTTCTTTTCCAACTGTACCAGGCTGTGGGTCCAGTTTTAGTATTATTATTACTGTTTATTTATAAAGCACCATCATATTCTGTGGCGCTGTACAAGGTAGAAGTGCAAGGGTAAGACAAGTAAATACCTATAATACAACAATGACGACAATGCATATAAAACACATAATATTATGAATCAAATGTAACGGACATTTAAATGAAAGGGGTCTATTCAGAGCCAGGTAAATAATTCTCACTTCTTTTTTAGGAGAGAAAATAGCCATTCACTTTCATTGTTTACTGGGTGTAAATTTTTACCTGGCTCTGATTTAGCCCCAAAGATGTGGGAGCACATTAGAAGAGAGGGTCGTGCCCTTGTGAGTTTACAATCGAAAGGGAGGGGAATTGCGACATACACAAAGGATATGTATTAAGCATGGTGCCCAGTGTTCTGAGGGATGAGAGTGCCCTGCTATAAGATATGGATAATTACCCTCTGTAGACAGGGGCTAAGTTCTTTAACAATTTTTTATAGTACAGTGTGGGAAAACCATCTGACCCTGGGGCTTTAGGTGATACAAACTTTTTTATGGCTTTTAAAATCTTGAGCACTACAATTTAGCCAGTGGAGGGAGATACTATTAAAAAGGCATTACATTTTCTTAACAAGGTCTTGAAATGCTGATCGGTTGGTTGTCTCAGAACCGTTGAATGATCCTATGAGTATAAGGGAAATTTATATTGGGAGGTCCAGTAGGAAGGCATGAGGATGTAGGAACATTAATTGGTAATTAATGCTGCCAACCCCCTGCACCACCTTCTAATCTTTCTTTTCATCCTCCTCCTGAGATGTGCCCTAAACTCCATTAACTTGTGGCTCCTGTGCCTCGTCTCCTGCCTCCTTTTTCCTGCCACTTGTTTGAGTGCTGTTTTCACTTTTCATATTGTCATTACTTTGGCTGCTTAATTTTGTCTCTAAGCAATGCAAATAGCAGCCATACTGTGCTCAAGAATGCCTCAGAAGGCAGATCCAACAGCACTGTGCTCCACCAGGTTGGGGGGGGGGGCTTCAGACCTCTGGATAACCCTCTTGGAGGCTCCCCTATGTATCTTAACCTGTTTGTCATTATCCACCTTGTTATCTTTTGCATAGTTTCTCTGTTACCCCACCTCAGACTTCTTTCACCCATATTAAAGCTGATTCACAGCCTTTCTTAAATGCCTTTATGCATGAAAAAGTGTGCATATGCGTATCATTTTCATATATTTTGTTTCTGCTTCTGGTGCATAAGTGCGATTAAGCCTTTTCACTTGCGGTGTCTATTATGTATCTTCTTTGTGTGGTTTTTGCATAAGCAAGCATATAATACATGATTAGTATGGGCTTGCGCATGATTCACAGCCTTGATTAGACATGATTCAACCTTCGGGACGGGCCTATAAAATTGGCTATTTCATGCTCCACATACGGGCTCTATTTCCTGGCAAGAGTGGTGTGTTGTGCAGGAATGTGTGATGGAGCCCTCCGAGGAATACCCTGCAATGTATGAGCATCTGCAACGTTGCGTCTTGCTTTGCTTTGCAGACTTTCGATTGCATTGGGCATGTGTGGATATCAATCGCATGCATTATGTTGAGCTTTTCGAGTTGACCGTTAACCCTCTTTCCCTCGAGAAACTTTATAGTGAGTTATGGCCATGGTTGGCCCCCGCCACAAGCAAGGGGTCTTTCAATTGCTGGTATGACCAAATTGGTTGGCTGCCTTAAATTTTTGGCGAATGGCTCATTTCAGAGGCTAGACGCCCTCCCTGTGGGCATATCCTAGTCTATGCTCAGCAGCACCCTCAGCAGCTGGCTGATATGCCCAATTCCATGGGTGCGAATGACTGCCCGCACATTGTCCTGGTGCCTCTGGTTGCTGATGACTATCTCTACAGTTATGTCTTTGGTTTCCCTTTGCCTCCTTCATTCACTGCTTTGTAGTCACACTTATTTTAGTCTAGCTTCCCCATATTTAGTGTATGTTGTCTCCTGCTTTGTATTGTTTCCTGTAGAGTGGACCTCAATCTCCCCTTAAAACTAGTTAACCCTTTGTTGCCTGTAGCTGCTTCACTCTAACGTAAGCCAATATTAATGCTCATTTTCATTTTGTTCACACAAGTCATGGCCTCCCACCTAACACTATCTGCAAAGTCCCTTTTTCTTACTTACCCAAAGAAGGCAGTCTTACTAGTGGTTGTCCCTTACTGCTTAGCATCTGTTCTGTCAGCGTAGGTGCGCTTTAATGCTGCTTATTTATTGACCTTTGTGTCTATTATGCAATGTACAATGTGTTGTGGGTCCTGATCTTCGGTTCCTTAGCGTTCTGGCTGGATAGCGGTCTGGCGGGTGGCTACTTGGTAAGTTTTGTCATTATTCCTGCTTTATTTTTTTGTTGAACTTGTGTACATGTGGATGCATTCCCTGTCTCCCCCATTCCATTTTTATATATTTGATGTAGTACATTTTTTACAGGTGATAATGTGTTAATTATGCATGTGGCTATTACCATTTATTTTTGTAGGTGATTCTGGCTACCCCATGCTACCATGGCTGATGACCCCCATTTTGCACCCTCAAAGTCAGGCACATACATCTTATAACCGTGCTCATGTCAAGACCAGGGCAGTGGTTGTGCAGGTCACTGCTAAAAACCTGGTTTAGGGGCCTGGACCATACTGGGGGTGTCCTCCAGTAGAAGTTCATTAAAATTATTGTAGCCTGTATGGTTCTGCACAACTATGCCACCTTGGAGCAGGTTCCTTATTATGTAGATGTGCCCCCCTCTGCAGCTATGATGGATTTGCCTCCTGAGCTGTATCGGGGGAACACAGAGTGCTTCTGGGCAGTCTGTGCAGAACCATCTTGTCTCATCTCATTTTAGTTCATTTTTGTCCTTTTTTTGTTTCCCAGTGTAATTTTTGTGGTGTGTCTATGTAGCTTTGCCCTTTAAGGTTTGTTCTGTAAGCTGAAGTTCAGACATATATGGCCTGATGCAGAGCCTCATCTGAACTGCCCTTAAAACCTTCTGATTGTCCGGAATGGCTCCCTAACTGATCCTTCAATTTGACTTCACTCGGAAAGCTTTTTTTGCTCTCTCGGGTGCCTTCAATTTGATCGGGGCTCCCGTTCACGTTCACACGGGCGGCCCGTTTTTCCCTGATTTTTCCTGGCTTTTTGAACGTACCTGCTTGGTTTCCGTCGGATTTGACCTTCCATTTTGGTGGTTTTAGCAAGTATACTTACATCTCCATGGCTCTTCAGTTGCCAATCTGGCTACACGCAAGCGCACATCCCTCAAACTCCATTGGAATATGCATATGGCCACAAATGCAATTTTGACACACATCTTTCTTTTATTTTAGTTTTTTTGTGGGGGTTTCCTTGTCCTTAATGCATACCTTAATCATCTAGTAGTTCCTTCTTCCTTGTCCTTAATGCATACCTTAATCATCTAGTAGTTCCTTCTTCCTTGTCCTTAATGCATACCTTAATCATCTAGTAGTTCCTTCTTCCTTGTCCTTAATGCATACCTTAATCATCTAGTAGTTCCTTCTTCCTTGTCCTTAATGCATACCTTAATCATCAAGTAGTTCCTTCTTCCTTGTCCTTAATGCATACCTTAATCATCTAGTAGTTCCTTCTTCCTTGTCTTTAATGCATACCTTAATCATCTAGTAGTTCCTTCTTCCTTGTCCTTAATGCATACCTTTATTGTTTGTGTATTTTTATGTTTTATTGTCCCATATCTAAACCTTTTGTGTGTCATGTAAATGTGTGCTGATGTTGTGTGATTTTTGCACTTGTACTTTTGCAGGAAACACAACTCTCGAAATTTTCTTAATTATTTATTAGTTAATTTTTTTTTTTTTAAATAAAAACATTTTTGTTTTTAAAACGTAAAAAAACATATTTACATTTTGTAACCAAAAATTTAAAATTAGGCCTGTTTTCTTTGATCTGTGAATGAAAGACAACATTACTTTAGCATTGTTTTCTTTTTTTTTTTTTTTTTTTTGGTTTGTGCACTTTTTAAATCGGACCTTCTGCGTGATTTAATGAAAAGGCCAAACTCTTCAGAAACGTTTCCACAGCATCTTAAACTAATATATATTAATTTTTTAGTCAATCAATTATTATTCTTTCCCCCACTGGCCTGCAACTCAGTCCCAGAATTTAGGATACGTGCAACGCCATGTTGACTCTGAAGCATCACACTTACTGAGGAGAGGAGAGTGGGATAAGGTACAGGGGGTGGGTTATAGCTGTGCTTTGCTCACACAGAGCCGAGCTGTGCTCTGGAAAAGGTTGGTAAGATGATTTGTAAGGTGGTCAATCTGTATGTACAGGGTGTGGGAACTATCTTCTCTTATTCATAGTTAAGGTCCGCTTTAAGGGCTTTTTGGATACATTTTGATGGAAATGTTATTTTTTTTTTTCTAATGGTATTGTTTGCTCATTTACTTTAGTTTAAATAAACACCACTTACAAGGTTTAGGCCGCACATTGCGTCGGGGGCGGAGTCTCCCTTCATCCTCCCTCTGTGGCAGTTGTGAATCTGTATGAATGACAAACACACTGATATTAGAGACTGTTGTTCTTTAATTAATATAATATTATGTTAAGCTTCTAGGTATCAATCTACTCACCTTCCCCAGCAACCTCTTCCTCCTCGCCCCCTTCCTCACTCATCCCTTGGGATGTTCCAGCGACGTCTGAATCTAAAACAATAGTGCACATGAGTATCTGTATTTAATGCATGTCTTACCACATATCTAACTTTCTTTCCCTTACTGGAGTCCGGTTGAGGCTCTGTTCTGCTCGACTCCCTGCCGTCAGATTGCCCCCTCCCCTGCATGCTGAGGTCCAGAGCCTCCTCATACGTTGAGACTGGCGGTGGGCCACCTACACCTTCACCTGTTTCGCCCAACACTGGGCTGCGTGTCCTGGTCCGGGTGGGGCGGAACCGCAAATTCCATTCATGGGCTGAAATACAAACACAATCATTAAACCACGCCCAGGCGAGGCCAGGGTTATAGGTGCATTTACATTTTCAACACTTACATGGGAATTGTTTTGCGAAGTACCGCCTCACCCGGGGCTTATGTCTTCTTTTTAAATCAGACCAGTGTTGGGCGATCTGGGTGAAGGTATAGGTGGTTTGGGATATTCGTTCAATCGCGTCCACCACCGCCAGGGCCAACGTCCGCTTGTCATAATCTGACGGCAGGAAGTCGTAGCGAATCCTCAGCATCATCTGTCAAAAATAGATACAAGGACCCACCATTAATACACCAAATACATTAACAAGTTTCTTGGCTTAACTAAAGTCACTTTATTAACCTCTTGCTGCCTCACATTGCCCTAGTTCTGCTATCTGCATGTAGGCTAGTTTGTAGCTGCGGACATGTGTTAAACTAAGGTGGGCTTGTATTTCACGTCACAAACTAAGTTATTTCAGACTATTCTTGCGTTTTTTTTTTATTAGAAGGAATGTGTGTGCGCACATAAACGCAAGCTCGCACGCTCGCATACTCACATCCATGATGATGTCGTCCTGCTCCCGGGTAAAGATGGCGGGCGACATCTTTTCTTGGTTTGCAAGGTATAGCTCTGATGTTCCCCCGCGGTGACGTGCGTGCGTGCGCGCAGGCGCGCACCCGCTGTTGACCACGCCCACACGGGAAACATATTTAAAGCACAAGGCACTCAGCTCTGTGTTGGATACCATATCATTATAGGCAGACCTAAAGGGAGCAAAAAGAGCCAACCAAGGCCGGGGCACATAGCAGCCGCACACATGCCTCATCCTCCTAAAGACAGAAGAGCAGGCACCAGACACAGGCAGAACATGCCCCAACTAAAACTCAGGATACTCCACACACACAGGCACATTCAAAAAAACGCAGGACCAAGGAGACATTCACCCATTCACCACCACCTGCCACAAAAGCACGAACACACAAGGGTGCAAAGTCGAGTAAGACCCTGCAGCATCCTCAGCCTCAACACACAAAACATACCCACAAAAAAAACACATCAGCAAGGGAAAGCGTATTGGCAAACCCACCACCCCACCAAGGTCACCCACCCCTCCACCTCAACCCTCTGGTTCTCCCAATTCCAGTACCTCACATTCCACATGCAGCTCCACATCTGATAGCTCAACAGGAACCCAGACATTAAGCCATACCAGCACACACACCACATCACCCTCCCCCATAAGCCCCAGAACCACACACGACTCACCAGATAGCCAACCATCAATTTCCACAGATGCAGGGGACACCACACACCCATGTGGCCGACAACTACGCCGTGGCTCCCTAACTGCACGTTTTTGCGATGCTCAAAGCATGGCTGTGGCAAATGCAGTTTGTGAGCATTATGATGCCCTATTTGGCAGGACCTCCAAATCCACCACTAAGCAGGCTAAGCTGGAGGTCTGGACGAATATTTGCCGCCAAGTAAATAGTGTGGGATCTGTCAGGCGAGATATTCAACAAATCAAAACGAAATTTGGGGACCTGAAATACTACAGTAAAAAAAAAATGGACATGCGCCGTCAGCAGAGGTAAAGGGCAAATTAAATGCATTTTTAGTTGCATGGTTAAAAGGATGTAACACTTATTAGGTGTAATTTAATCTTCCCCAGCCAACAGACAGGGGGTGTAGCAGAGGTAAAGGGCACATTAAATGCATTTGTAGTCGCATGATTAAAAGGATGTAACACTTATTAGGTGTGATTTAATCTTCCACAGCCAAGAGACAGGGGGTGGCTTACCCACTAAAATAATCCTTACTCCCGCCGAGGAACATGTATATACATACATACACCCGGCCAGCATCCAGGGCCTGGCAGAGGCACAAGACACAGACCGGAATGTAAGGTCCCAAGGTCAGTCTGATTTTGCCATGACCTATTACAAAAAGTTCAAGAAGGCAGTGTTATGCTACACAACACACTGTACTTGGCCATTTAGCTAATCTTCCTATCTACATTCTAAGGACCAAGTCAACAGGACACACCAGGCCCCTAAACCCCTGCGTTAGCACCGAGGCCAAGGGCACACCAGGCTTCTACACCACAAACCCAAATTGTGGATTGCGATGAGGTAAGTCAATGGTCCTTGGTGTGTACTTTTAACATTGATATTTGAGAGCTTTTGTGGACAGAAATAAACTAAAAGGATGCTATATTTCTTTACAGACCACAGGAAGCCCACCCATCATCGACCATATACGAGATTTGGAGGAGGACACCCCACATATGTCACTAACCACTACTGAACCAGTGGCAGCAACGCAGTCAACCTCGGCACAGCCACCACATCCACAACCACCTTCGGAACCAGAACCAACCACCCGTCCCACTGCTCCAACCCAGTCTAGACGCCATATTTCCCAAAGAAGGCAACTTCAAATTTTGGAGGAAACATGGAGGCAGGAAAATATAGCCTTTGCTGCGACAACACAGCAATTCAATGAGACTGTGTGCACCCAACTCACAAACCTCAACGCCCAATTAGAGGTATTAAACAGAAATATCTCTGCCCTAACCAGCCATATGGGTGAGATTAATCAAAGCCTGGCCCACATTGCAGCCAATTTGCAGGCACAACATCATTCCTCGTCACCATGCAACCCAACATACCACTAATTTGTGGGGAATACATTTTCTGACCCCACGTGTAATTTTTCTTATGGTCCCAAAAAAACAAATGACAAAACAAAATTTGTTTGGAAAATAAAAAAAACTAAAAACCAAAAAAAATTTGTGGTCTCTGAAAAAACACTAAACACTAGTTGTGCACGTATGGTTTGCGCGGTGCCACTTTGGGTGCAAGAAAAAGGAGGGGTGGGGAGGGCTGAAACTAAAGGTGGTGGAGTAGCCCACAAGCCATGATTAGGTTTAGGACTGTTGCAGGCGTCTATTGTAGTGCCCCCCCAGTCTCATCAAGACAACGGAACCTCATCTTCAAGAGGACAAAGCCTCGCTCCAACACAGAACGAGTCCTCCTGGGGGCAGTATTGTAGCGCTCCTCTGCCTGTGAAGATCGGTGCAGGATGGGGGTCTTCATCCAGGGGACCAAAGGATAGGCAGAGTCTCCTGCCCTAAAACCAAAAAAAAAAAAAAAATTAAAAAAAAGGTGTGCATTGCAACAATAGAAAAGAGGGACAAATAGGTGAGCGGGGTAGGGTGGGAGGAAAGGACATTTGTAATGAGCCTACATGCACATCCAACCTGTACTCTGATTAAAAAAGTCTGGGGAATACTACTTACATAAGAGGGCAAGTACATGACGCAATAGGGTACAATCACTTAACCCATTTAGCTCAATAATTAGGCTCCAAATATACTACGAAAATATTTAACAATTAGTGGGTTAAGGGAAAAAACACAGTCAGACAGGGTGCGTAACCAATACAAGTTTCAAACACATACCCAGTAGCCAGCCACCAAAAAGATCGCCAGATTTGAATCGCTCATGTAGGCAGGAATTCCTAAGCAGGGAAAGCCAGCAAAACGACTCCCAAAAACCAAATCAGGGCCAGCCAGTGCCTGCACATTTATGCTATGTCCCATCTTCCAATTCCTGCACACAGGCAATAAAAAAAAAATTAGGGAGACCCTGTAAAACCCCCCTAAATATATCAAAGACTCATACCATCGATGTCCAAAGGCATGCGGTGCAGCCTGGTTTCTGCCATACTCAGCAGGACAAGACCGCGGAGCTGGCGCTGCTGATGTGCTCCAACAGAGGACTGCATATTATTGCCCGAGTGCAAATACGGCTGCTCTGACTTGCCGTAAGTGAAGGCTCGGCGGCCCCGTTTTATTAGGGTGATTTCAATCGGAAATCAAGGCTCTGCATCACTGAAAAAAACGGACCAATGAATGAGGCTTCCGTTTTCCCGGGGAACAGCCTCGTGCGAGCCGACAATCGGAAAGGCGGCTGAGCGCACACCTGAGCGCATAAGCGCACACTAAAATCAACGTAGCACCCTTTCCTGACCCGATCAAAGCCCAAAACCAACGGGAAAACGCACGGGGGAGCTGAACGGGGAGGCTCTGCATCAAGCCAATAGTGCGGACATGGCCCCCATGCCGGGACTGTGTGGGCCAAGATGGATCTATTGGATCTAGCTCAGTGTGGCACATAGATCTCTAAACAATGCTGCACATATACATTCATGCAGAGCTAAAGTGTTGGGGGTGCTTTTAGCAACCTGCTTAGCTTGACATTTCTCTGCCTTTTATCCATATTTCAGATGTTGATCTCTAAACAATGCTGCACATATACATTCATGCAGAGCTAAAGTGTTGGGGGTGCTTTTAGCAACCTGCTTAGCTTGACATTTCTCTGCCTTTTATCCATATTTCAGATGTTGATTACCCACCGTTATGACTTATGCTCGAAATCTATGCAAAGAGGACTTTGACACTTGAGATTGTCGAAAAGCTGGCGGAGGAAAGCGACACCACCTACACGTTCACACAAGTCATTCAGCATTGGTTGGACCAGAAAAAGAGAAAGAAGCCTCGAGTGAGGAGGTTTTGGCCACCTGCACTTTCCAAGTAAGTGACATTTCTTGACTAAACATTTACTACTAAAATCACATTAGGCAGGGATGTGTGCTATTCTCTTCTAGTGTAAGAGTATAGGTGGAGAGTGCAGGCCACCCAGAGGCGACAAGGCCTGCCAATACTGACAAGACCCGGGGGATGTGTAGGTGGAGGTGCACGGGAGCCATTGTCCTCACCACTCCTCTGCAGGTGAGCCCCAAGCTCACCTGAACCAACCTGCGCAGGGGAAGGCCCAGATGTCAGGCAGGGAGTCTGATGATGGTACCCATGATAATTCAGGTATGACCATCACACACAAACACACCCAGGAAGACACACTAAACACTCACACATATGTGTTGTAATATGGATTTTTGGGATATTTCATTCTAGATAGCCAAGATGTCCCCGCCGGTAAACAGCAAGGCCATGGAGGGGCTGGGATCCTAACTAATGAAGAAGAAGGTGGGTGATGTCCCACACACAACACAAGCCAATTAACACCTCAACCACAATGAGTTTGTTTCTTCTACAGACTCGGACCAAGAGGTGTGGCAGGTCCCAGTGAGAAGGGTGGCTCCCCAGCCTAGTAAGTTTATAGACATGTGACTATTAACTAACATGCCTTCTTCAACAGGTTTGCAGGAAGCAGATGCTAGACTCTTGATTTTTTGTCTTCTACAGTATACAGAGAAGATACACATCAGTGTCATCAGCGACATCAGTGGGGGAGATTTCACAGCTGGCCATAGCCATGGGGAGCCACCCACCTTAAGACACTGGGAGCCTCCAACATGCTTTTAACCCCCCCCATAGTTTTATGTAAATAGTTTTATGTTGTTTTTTGAAAAATCGTATAATTTTTTATTTTATTTCAAAAAAATAAAAAATATATTAAAATAAAAGATTTGGCCATTAGGCTACAAAGAAAACATAAAAAAATTACATAGATCCCTACAATAACATTCATCCTTCTAAACGTTGTTGTGTTTTTGTTTTAATTACATTCTTTCCAGTAGTAATGTGTACATTATATACATGGGGGAATCCCAAAAATACAATAAGCAAGGAGAAGGGGCTACACCGGAGAGAAGAATGTGGTACAGGTAAGCATTTAGGAGAAGAAAAGGCACTGGGTGGCAATACAGAAAGTGGTACAAGTAAGCATTTAGGAGAAGAAAAGGCACTGGGTGGCAATACAGAATGTGGTACAGGTAAGCATTTAGGAGAAGAAAGAACCCTGGATATCAATACAGAAAGTGGTACAGATAAATATTTAGGAGAAGACAAGGCACTGGGTGGCAATACAGAAAGTGGTACAGGTAAGCATTTAGAAGACGAAAAGGCACTGGATGGCAATACAGAAAGTGGTACAGGTAAGCATTTAGGAGAAGAAAGAACCCTGGATATCAATACAGAAAGTGGTACAGATAAATATTCAGGAGAAAAAATGGCACTGGATGGCAATATGGAAAGGGGTACAGGTAAGCAGTTAGGAGAGGAAAGAACACTGCGTGGGATTGCATCCTAAACTAAGACCAAGTAAGGAGAATGAGCAACACTGGAGAGAAGTATGGGCAGAGGTAAGCACTTAGGAGCAGAAGACACTTGGCACAGCAATAAGTAGGTTATTGATGCCAGTACCAGAATAGAAAACGCTAAAAGTGAGAGGCTTGTATATGCGTACAAGCCAGCGTATACATATTACAGAAATGCATACAAAATTGGAATGAACACACTAAATTGAGGGAGAAAACAGCTCTTTTCTGTAGGGAACTAGTAGGATTTCACTGGCCAGTGAAACCTTTCGTAGCAAGGTGCATGGAAAAACGGCAAAAAAATGCTGCAGGATGTGATAGTTCGCTCTACATATATAAAACTGTTGTCCATCCCATAAGCTGTACGCACTATGAAGGTGGAACAAATTGGTCCCGTTGAAGGCTCTGAATCATGTGAACGCACGTATTAACAATGAATTAACAACGAAAGATACATGTAATGGACAGGCTTATGCACGAAAACAAAAACTAATATAGAAGGCTGTGAATCAACCTTATTGTCTAAGGTAATGTTGAGTTGTATCCTAGTCAACTTGTTTATCTTTCTGACCTCACCTGTGAGGTTGGATTTATAGCTACTTTAAAGCTATCCAAGGGTTGAGTACATTTGTACCTTCAAGGGTTGAGTACTTTTTTTAAGGTTGCCTTTAGGTAGGGTTGGGGGCTACTCAATTTTTCTTTATTCCCCCCCCCCCCTCAGATTAGACAACTTTCTAGATTCACCACAAGAAGCGTAAGTTAATGAGTCTGGGCGGTTTTGACATTGGAACGATTTATGCAAATGAGAAAGGACTCAAACTCCTTTATTTTCTCTCCCTTTGCCCCTCCTCCAACCCATTCTCTCCCCTTCTCTTTCCCACCGCCTCTCCTCTCCCTCTCTACCCTTCTTCACTTCCTTCCCTTTCTTCTTTTTTTTCCTTCCTTAATTAGATTGTAGCTCTATATCTTGTTATCAGTTTTCTATCTGAAAATATTATCAAGCTAATGATAAGTTTTTTTGGTCCCATCATACCAGGGGCCTAATGAAGAATTTCTCCAATGTAATGTTTATTTCTAGTTCTATACAAAAGTGACCAATTATGCCCAAAATATCTGATTTGGGTGCAGCTCCACTATTGATAAATAAAGATGACCAGATTTTTCTTACACCACCAGCATCATGTTACTGGCAGATGGTTCTTAATGTTGTCTGCTGATTTAGATTACATATTTATAGTTAAAAATTCGAGTTGTGTATTGTATTTGTGAAGATGTTTAAACAACTGTTTCCATTGGGCTGGTTCTAATTTCTGTCATAAATCTGTTGTTCATTTATCTCTATTTGTATTTTATATGTTATCTATTGCTTTAAGTATGATAGAGTAGTATTTGGTTAGTGATATCTCATTATCAGAGGTATTTATGAATAACTATTAATCTGGTAGGTGTATAACTAAGATTAGTGTGTTTTGGTATTGGGGAAGTCCAGCAAGATTTGTAGCCTTGTTTCTCTTATTATTTATTCCTATCCCTGCTCGCACTAGTTTCAAAGTTATATGTGATGGAATGCTGTGGTTTCCAATCAATTTGACTATTCCCTCACTACAGGGACTTTATATTGAGTTGTTCATCAACTGGCATAAAGTTGGTGCTGCTGCTTTAACGATAGGATGCTTGGTGCCCCTAAATACTTCTCCTATCAGTATCCAATCCTGTGAATCAATGTAATCTATAAGTGACTTCTATATGTCTATTTACAACTTTATCCAGATTTCCTTATCCGCATTTTCTATACATCTATCCTTATGATTCTTTGTATATGAATATCCATTATCTGATGCTCCCCAACCTCCATCTGCTAGTTTCTTAACCAGAAGACAAGTCTCATTTTCTGCCATCAAAAGTCCTGTAATATATTATCCAGAACGAAAGTGGTATATATATTTTGTATTAGGAATATTATGGATATTATGAATATTAGGATTTTGTATTAGGAATATAAAGGTGTTGTCAGCAGAGAAATCCCCCTATTATAGAATGACCAGTAATTGAGAGCTGCGAGACAGAGGCGGATATGCGGCAAATCGTGTTTAATGGTGATAAACAGTAACAAGTATACATAGCACACAACAACCAGGATGCTGTACAAATATACAAGTTAACATAGTAACGTACATGTGCTGAAGTAGCTATACAGAAATACAGATGAACACTGCGTGCTACGGTTGCTATACAGAAATACAGGTGAACCCGGAAAACATACACATGCGTAGGCTGCTGTACATATACACCGGTGGACTCTGCAAACATACATGCACAGAGATCCAGTTAAAGTCCAAAATGGATAACAAGGCTGTAGCAGGGAAAGCAGATCGCAAGGCTGTGGCAGGGGTTCTGGGGTCTGGGTCTCTCTCTGGGTCTGGGTACAGGAACATAATGCAATGCTGATCCACTGGCTGCAGGGGTGGATCAGCTTATAAAGGAAAGGAAATGACACAGGTGCTGGCTTATTACCAGCACCTCTGCAGGAGAGGGCCACCTGCTGGTGGAGCAGCATATGGTAGGAGAGAACCCAGGAAAGTGAGCCAGCCAAAGGCAGAGTAAATGCATGACTCAATATTGTGGAGGAACTCCAGACCTGGCCTGACAGAAGTGTCGTATAAACATCTGAACATTGATTATTTTAGGTTTAGCCCACATTTCTGATATTAATCTATTTTTTGTTTGAAGGCACTAAGTAATGGGAGATAGTTTATAGTATACATATCTCCCATGTTTTGGTTAGAGTGATCCCCAGGCAGTCTAGACTAGTGTCCTGCACTAGTAGTTGAAATTTTGAATTCAACTCTTCTGCGTAACTTAGTATATTGAAAGAAGTAATGTGAGCTTCATTTTGGCTTATTTTAAAATTTGAGGTTGCTGAGAAATCAAAAATGATTTGAAGTAACTTAGGGAGCAATAATCCATATTTGTGAGGGAGAGCAGTAGATCAGCAGTAGATAATCATAGATAAGCTAAAACTAACTTTTATTTTAATACCCTGTATATTTTGTTGTGCATTAATTTGGTTAAGCAGTGTTTTCATGTATATGTTAAACAGTAGTAGAGGAAGTGGCCATTCTTGTTGCATGCCATTGAATATATTAAATGAAGGGGAAAGAGAATTGTTTATTATCCGTTGTGCTGATTAATTATAATACAGTGTCATCATTTTTAAATTAAGATTGTGTCAAGGCCATCCAGATAGATCCAGTTGACGTGATCAAATGCCTTTTCAGCACCACAGAACTTAAACAGTACAGAGGATGTGGACTTACAGGGTGAATGCAGATTAACCAGGGACAATGCTGAGTGGAAATTGGGCTGGTTGTCAGAGGGTTCTCTGTACATATGGGTAGGCAAGCTCGAGGTCAGGCAGGCGTTGGTCCAGGCAGCAATCAGAGGAGGGATAGACAAACGAAAGTTGGCAACAGGTAATCGGAATTCAGCTAACAGTGGTACTATAGCACCCAGCAAAAAGCTATAATGTGCCATGCATGCTGGGAGAGGCCACTGGCCAATCAGGACAGGAGGCCAGAGTCAGCCCACTACCTTAACCCCAGCAATACTTGCGGGGACGCTGAAACCGTGGCATTACCCCCCCTCCCGGTTGGAGGGGACTCCAGATCCTCCATGGCATTCTAGCAGCCTGTCTCCCCTGAACTGGTTTGGGCCTAGTGGGGTAACTGTCATCTTCATCAGAGGTATCTGTCCTCTGCAGAAGACAAGACATGACTGAGCTACGATGCAGTGGGACAGGTTTCATCCTCATCTTCAGTCTAACAGTATCATTCCAGGCTTCAGGGGAATGCAGCTGATTAAATGACTTATTGATTTGAGGTACAAGTACCCACTGAGCTAGCACTAGGGTATCAGGCACGGAACTAGGTATCGGGGAGTCAGGCTTAGGTTAGGGAGGATAAAGCCACTGGGCAGGCTAGAGAGTAGCTGGTAATGGGCAGGCAAGTGCCCGGGGCACTGGGCAGGTTGGAACTGGGGCCTTACAGTGGGCAGTAGCTTTAGGTGCCACTGGGTTGGGAGATTCCATGGCATACTGGGTGGACAAAATGGGCTCCCTAACCAACACCGGGTGAGGGACACATCTGGCAGCGCATCCAGGGCCCCACTCTGTAATCTGTCCTTTCCCAGTATATCTGGGGGTTATGCATGTGGAGCCAGGGCAGCCCTAAGATAATGGGTGTTGAGAGGGAATTGAATACATAGAACCTCAGACTTTCAAAGTAGGTTCTACCCACCATAACTTCGACCTCATGGGTAGCAGGCAGAATTGTCAATCACCAAAATGCTGCCTGCACCAGTGGATCACAAAGAGCCAGGGCAAAAGAGGTATCTATGAAGTTCCCTGTGGCCCCACTATCATTAATTTCAAGACACCAATACTATACATACATCAAGCTGCTGAAGCCTGTTCACAGGCTTCCAGGGAGTGGTTCTCACAAAGTGGCCGGCTTCTCTACAATACAGGCATAGGACCTGGGACTGCCTCCTTCCTTTTTCTGCATGAGATAACTTTGTGGCTCAAAGCTGCATTGGCTCCTCAGCTTGGGATGGAGGGCAGAGGGGCAGGATGGAGCCAGATGGCAGAAGAGGAAGAATGTCACTATAGGCTGCAGACTTTTCCTCTTGACGTTCTCTGTGCAGTCTATCAATCTGGATTTCCATTTGTATAGTCTCAACCGACTTAGGTGCAGAATAACTACCCAGGGGGTCAGAAAGCCCTACTTTAAACTGTGCTGGGTCAGTCCACTGACTACTGACAGCCCAGCAGCAAAATTCAGCACAATATTCAGCTGGTTTACGCCCTTGCCAGAGTTTGTGCATATTGGTGTCAGCTGTAGAAACATTGTCTGGGTCAGAGTAGAGCACTCCCATAGCTTCATAGAAAGCGTCCACAGTTTTACAGAGCAGGATCTTCAGGCAAGAGTCCAAAGGTTTCCCTGGAGAAAGAAATGTATATTGCCCACTCACTGGGGCTCTGGTCCAGTTGAATGGGGCAGAGCTTAAAATACAGCTTACAAGCATTCTGAAAATTAGTAAACTTATGGCGTTCCCCCAAAAACTTCTCTGGAAGGGGAACCTTAGACACGAAGGGAGGTATGTTCACTTGTGGGGTCGGTGGCTGGCAGTTCTCCTGGGCCACCATGTGCTAAGTAAGTAGGTTGATGGCAAATACCATGTCCTGCACTTGTCCCGCAAGATCTACTGTTCTTTTTTGGCCTGTTATAATGTCAGGCCCTGTGGGACGCTGGTTATGCCTCACCGGAAACAGTTGCCCCCAGGACTTAGATAGCACAAAGGATGTGGAATTACTGGGTGAAAGCAGATGAACCAGGGACGAGGTTGGGCGGAAGTCGGGCTGGCTGGGGTCATACACAGGACAGATTCAGGGTTCCAAGGGGACAAACAGGACAATGGTCAAGGGTCAAGCCAGTGGTTAAACCAGGTTGTCAGAGGGCTCTCGGTACAGTCAGCGATCAGAGGAGGGACAGACAAAGCGAAAGTCGGCAACATGAAAATTCAGCTAACAGTGGTACTATAACACCCAGCAAAAATCTATAAACGGCAAATGTATGCTGGGAAAGGCCTGGTTTTATGTGGTCACTGGCCAAGCAGAACAGGAGGCCAGAGTTAGCCCACTCCCTTAACCCCAGCAATACCTGCGGGGACACTGACCTGCAATGACTGACCCTGCTGGGGATACATAGAAGGTGATTAACCAGCATGTGGGGTAGCTAAAACCATGACACCAGTGTTGAAAAAGCATCTACCATGTTTTTTTGTTGAATATTATTTATTAAGCTAACAGCCATGTTAGTATTGTGTGAGGTATCCCTATTTTTCATGAATCCTGGTTGGGTGCTAGTGATAATAGCGGGGAGCACTATTTCCTTTTAGAAAGCATACTAGCATAGTATTTTAACATTTGTATGGATAAGGGCTATCAGGCGAGGGGGCACGCAATGTTGATTAATAGTTTATAGTAAAAGTAAAAAAAGCAATTCAGAGGTCAAAATATTAAAAATACATCACCACAAACTATGTACCAAGTAATTTAGGAATAGTCAGTAATGGTAATTCTAGAAATGTCAATAATATTTGAAGCAAATAAACATTTTACAAAATTAGAATTTCATTTCTTATTATTAAAACTAATATACCACAAGTTTTCACAAACTAATCAGAGAGCATTCTTTCCAATTAACCTCTTCATTGCTCATCTAAACAGATAAACAAATAATGTAATATGCATATATTAATTCATCTAAAATAAGTAGTGCATGACACCTAAATCAGTTTGTAATGAAAAACAGAATGAAAACATAATTGCTCTAAAATAACGGCCACAATATCATGACAGGGAAATTTTAGTCTCTATCTACAATGACTAGTCTAGACAGCAATATTGTCAACTAAGGGGGTTATTTAAGAAGATATAGCGCCAGGTAGTGCTTTGTAGCGGCAGGTAGCGTCCGGTGAACGCTGGGCGCTATACAGGAAGCCACATTTATGAAAGCGAATCTGGTGAGCGCTTCTAACAGCGACATGTAGCGTCACATGTATTACTACAGGCGGCTCAGCGTATAGCGCCGGCGCTCTAGGTTCAAGAGCGCCATGTATTACCTTTCGCTCAGTGTCGCTCTCCCATACATTTTAATGGCCTTTCATTTGTTTGTGTTTAAATAGCGTGCTTGGCAAAAAAAAAAAATTATTGCTGAAATCATTGTGTGACCTCTCTTGGCCTCTCCTGGCATACAAACACTTTTATAATTTTTTGGGACTTTTTATATTTTTATGCAGAATTCTATTCACGGGTCTGGCACTAAAGTGTTATTGTCACAGTATTAAAACAATGTCTTTCCATGTGTTTTTGCTTTGTTGCTGGTGTATATGTGTTCAAAAACAGACTTTGATCACACAACGTATGGTACTCTATGCTACAGCGACCAGCTTTAGAGCGCCGACGCTGTGTGTGTAGTTTTTTGTTAAATATGGTGTGGTGCGCCGAGTGCTGGACGCACTGAGCTGGTGCTACCTCTCGTTCGCTGCGGCATTATACTGTTGTTAGAGCGCCCAACACACATCACATTCATCAATGCCGGCCAGGTTACTCCAGCGACCGCAGTGCTAGGTTACAGCGCCCGATACCCGCTTACAACGTCTACTAGCGGTCACTCTAAGCGCCGCTTTACAGACGCTCATCTGGCAATACGTGGCGCTAGTAGTGAATCAGCCTCCACGTCTTTAAAGAGACTGTCCAGGGTAAAAAAAAAAGTTCCCTGTTCTAACTCTCCTACACATCCAGTGATACTAGAGATAAAATCATCTGGTCCTGGCTTGTCACCTACAGTTGATTGGGCTTATGCCTGCCATTTGCTAAGTAGCTTGTTAAATAATAGCAGCTACTAAGAGAGCCTTCTCAGTTTGGAAACCTGCAGTAAGATTAAAATATGGTGAGCTTTCTACTCAATATATTTCAACCATTGCATCTCCCAATACCCCTGCCCCCATTTCTTTTTTTTTTCTTCCTCCTGTTAGCCTTCCTTTTTATATTGCCTTTCTTTTTATTTCTGTTCAGTCTATTGTTCTCTATTATTTCTCCCAATGTGTTGTCCATTGAGAGTTGACAACTGAACCTCTGCTTAAATATTTGTTATGTTCTGCATGTTTTATGATATATGTGCTGGCCCGGTTCTCTGGCCTATTTTCAATGCTAATTTTTGTAAAATTCATAAAACTCAATAAACATATTAAAATCAAAATATGGCGAGTTTGTTGCGTTATCTTGAATATGTGAGCAGTTTTTTATTTTACTCTGTAGCAATGTATAGAGGTTTTAACTAACCAATGTGGAATCTGGATTCTGGACCTGTAGGTCAGGGTTCCACAATATGTAGCTTTGGAGAGACACAACACTTTCTTTGATTTGTGGCTCGAATGCTGTAAAAGGTCTCTTCAGTATTTTATCCATTCCAGTATGTTCTGTCAGTGTTAGAGAACTAATTATTTTGTGAAGCCAGTGTGACTTTTGGTGTGCATTGGGGTGTGGATTGCAACCTGCATCTGGGTGAGCTTTTTAGTGTTAACACACTCAAAAGTGCAAAAAAATATGTTTGTCCTACTTTTTTCCCAAACAAATTACCCGTACCTGAGATGGGGCATTTTACAGGTGAGGTACATAACATATTCAATAAAGTAAAAATATTTTTCTAAAGTTTGGAAATAACAGCACTAGGGATGAGCGAATCGATCCGGACGAACCCGGATTCGATCCGAATTTCATGAAAAATTCGATTCGGATCGAATCCGAATTTCCCCGTGCTTCGATCGATCGAAGTTTTCCTTTAACATCCATTCATTTACATTACAGGCATTCTAAGATGGCGGACGGGACATGTCCAGACATCTACCCCGCTCCAGTGCATGCTGGGGCAGTCACATGCAGCCTATCAGCAGCCAGCAAGCCCGGTGACGTCACAGCGCTATTTAAGGCGGCGGACATCTTGCTTTTCCTCATTTCTCTATTGCATTCGTGAGAGACAGGACGCTGCTGTAGTCAGGGAGAGACAGTTAGAGAGCCAGGGACAGACAGGGACAGACAGGAGACAGGCAGGAGACAGGCAGGAAGTCAGCGAGAAGCAGGGAAAGTTAGGAAAAATCGGAGGCAGTCACAGGGAGATTTTTTTTTTTTTTTTCATCCAGCCAGTGTTACTGGCTGGCTGACTGGCTTTTTTAGCGGTTTCAGGCTGCTTATACACTTTTGATGTTGTGCATATAAACTGAACTGATCTCAAGTCTGCTGTGGGAACATTACCATTTTGTAACATCTCATTAGCCTCTGTATTTACTGTAAGCTGCACAGTTATTTAAAGTAATTTGGTCTGTTTGAGCCTGCTTAGGCACTGTTGCTGTGCATATATACTGTTCTAAAGCCTGCTTCGGGACATCCCATTCTCTAACATCACATTAGCCTCTGTATTTACTGTAAGCTGCACAGTTATTTAAAGTAATTTGGCCTGTTTGAGCCTGCTTAGACACTGTTGCTGTGCATATATACTGTTCTAAAGCCTGCTTGGGGTCATCCCATTCTGTAACATCACATTAGCCTCTGTATTTACTGTAAGCTGCACAGTTATTTAAAGTAATTTGGCCTGTTTGAGCCTGCTTAGACACTGTTGCTGTGCATATATACTGTTCTAAAGCCTGCTTCGGGGCATCCCATTCTGTAACATCACATTAGCCTCTGTATTTACTCTAAGCTGCACAGTTATTTAAAGTAATTTGGCCTGTTTGAGCCTGCTTAGACACTGTTGCTGTGCATATATACTGATCTCAAGTCTGCTGTGGGGCATCCCATTCTGTAACATCACATTAGCCTCTGTATTTACTGTAAGCTGCACAGTTATTTAAAGTAATTTGGCCTGTTTGAGCCTGCTTAGACACTGTTGCTGTGCATATATACTGTTCTAAAGCCTGCTTCGGGGCATCCCATTCTGTAACATCCCATTAGCCTCTGTATTTACTGTAAGCTGCACAGTTATTTAAAGTAATTTGGCCTGTTTGAGCCTGCTTAGACACTGTTGCTGTGCATATATACGGTTCTAAAGCCTGCTTCGGGGCATCCCATTCTGTAACATCACATTAGCCTCTGTATTTACTCTAAGCTGCACAGTTATTTAAAGTAATTTGGCCTGTTTGAGCCTGCTTAGACACTGTTGCTGTGCATATATACTGTTATAAAGCCTGCTTCGGGGCATCCCATTCTGTAACATCCCATTAGCCTCTGTATTTACTGTAAGCTGCACAGTTATTTAAAGTAATTTGGCCTGTTTGAGCCTGCTTAGACACTGTTGCTGTGCATATATACTGTTATAAAGCCTGCTTTGGGGCATCCCATTCTGTAACATCACATTAGCCTCTGTATTTACTCTAAGCTGCACAGTTATTTAAAGAAATTTGGCCTGTTTGAGCCTGCTTAGACACTATTGCTGTGCATATATACTGTTCTAAAGCCTGCTTCGGGGCATCCCATTCTGTAACATCACATTAGCCTCTGTATTTACTGTAAGCTGCACAGTTATTTAAAGTAATTTGGCCTGTTTGAGCCTGCTTAGATACTGTTGCTGTGCATATATACTGTTCTAAAGCCTGCTTCGGGGCATCCCATTCTGTAACATCACATTAGCCTCTGTATTTACTCTAAGCAGCACAGTTATTTAAAGTAATTTGGCCTGTTTGAGCCTGCTTAGACACTGTTGCTGTGCATATATACTGTTCTAAAGCCTGCTTCGGGGCATCCCATTCTGTAACATCACATTAGCCTCTGTATTTACTCTAAGCAGCAAACTTATTTAAAGTAATTTGGCCTGTTTGAGCCTGCTTAGACACTGTTGCTGTGCATATATACTGTTCTAAAGCCTGCTTCGGGGCATCCCATTCTGTAACATCACATTAGCCTCTGTATTTACTGTAAGCTGCACAGTAATTTAAAGTAATTTGGCCTGTTTGAGCCTGCTTAGACACTGTTGCTGTGCATATATACTGTTCTAAAGCCTGCTTCGGGGCATCCCATTCTGTAACATCACATTAGCCTCTGTATTTACTGTAAGCTGCACAGTAATTTAAAGTAATTTGGCCTGTTTGAGCCTGCTTAGACACTGTTGCTGTGCATATATACTGTTATAAAGCCTGCTTCGGGGCATCCCATTCTGTAACATCACATTAGCCTCTGTATTTACTCTAAGCTGCACAGTTATTTAAAGTAATTTGGCCTGTTTGAGCCTGCTTAGACACTGTTGCTGTGCATATATACTGTTCTAAAGCCTGCTTTGGGGCATCCCATTCTGTAACATCACATTAGCCTCTGTATTTACTCTAAGCTGCACAGTTATTTAAAGTAATTTGGCCTGTTTGAGCCTGCTTAGACACTGTTGCTGTGCATATATACTGTTCTAAAGCCTGCTTCGGGGCATCCCATTCTGTAACATCACATTAGCCTCTGTATTTACTGTGAGCTGCACAGTTATTTAAAGTAATTTGGCCTGTTGAGCCTGCTTAGACACTGTTGCTGTGCATATATACTGTTCTAAAGCCTGCTTTGGGGCATCCCATTCTGTAACATCACATTAGCCTCTGTATTTACTGTAAGCTGCACAGTTATTTAAAGTAATTTGGCCTGTTTGAGCCTGCTTAGACACTGTTGCTGTGCATATATACTGTTATAAAGCCTGCTTCGGGGCATCCCATTCTGTAACATCACATTAGCCTCTGTATTTACTGTAAGCTGCACAGTTATTTAAAGTAATTTGGCCTGTTTGAGCCTGCTTAGACACTGTTGCTGTGCATATATACTGATCTCAAGCCTGCTTCGGGGCATCCCATTCTGTAGCATCACATTTGCCTCTGTATTTACTGTAAGCTGCACAGTTATTTAAAGTAATTTGGCCTGTTTGAGCCTGCTTAGACACTGTTGCTGTGCATATATACTGTTCTAAAGCCTGCTTCAGGGCATCCCATTCTGTAACATCACATTAGCCTCTGTATTTACTGTAAGCTGCACAGTTATTTAAAAAAATTTGGCCTGTTTGAGCCTGCTTAGACACTATTGCTGTGCATATATACTGTTCTAAAGCCTGCTTCGGGGCATCCCATTCTGTAACATCACATTAGCCTCTGTATTTACTGTAAGCTGCACAGTTATTTAAAGTAATTTAGCCTGTTGAGCCTGCTTAGACACTATTGCTGTGCATATATACTGTTATAAAGCCTGCTTCGGGGAATCCCATTCTGTAACATCACATTAGCCTCTGTATTTACTCTAAGCTGCACAGTTATTTAAAGTAATTTGGTCTGTTTGAGCCTGCTTAGACACTGTTGCTGTGCATATATACTGTTCTAAAGCCTGCTTCAGGGCATCCCATTCTGTAACATCACATTAGCCTCTGTATTTACTCTAAGCTGCACAGTTATTTAAAGTAATTTGGCCTGTTTGAGCCTGCTTAGACACTGTTGCTGTGCATATATACTGTTCTAAAGCCTGCTTCGGGGCATCCCATTCTGTAACATCACATTAGCCTCTGTATTTACTCTAAGCTGCACAGTTATTTAAAGTAATTTGGCCTGTTTGAGCCTGCTTAGACACTGTTGCTGTGCATATATACTGTTCTAAAGCCTGCTTCGGGGCATCCCATTCTGTAACATCCCATTAGCCTCTGTATTTACTGTAAGCTGCACAGTTATTTAAAGTAATTTGGCCTGTTTGAGCCTGCTTAGATACTGTTGCTGTGCATATATACTGTTCTAAAGCCTGCTTCGGGGCATCCCATTCTGTAACATCACATTAGCCTCTGTATTTACTCTAAGCAGCACAGTTATTTAAAGTAATTTGGCCTTTTTGAGCCTGCTTAGACACTGTTGCTGTGCATATATACTGTTCTAAAGCCTGCTTCGGGGCATCCCATTCTGTAACATCACATTAGCCTCTGTATTTACTCTAAGCAGCAAACTTATTTAAAGTAATTTGGCCTGTTTGAGCCTGCTTAGACACTGTTGCTGTGCATATATACTGTTCTAAAGCCTGCTTCGGGGCATCCCATTCTGTAACATCACATTAGCCTCTGTATTTACTGTAAGCTGCACAGTTATTTAAAGTAATTTGGCCTGTTTGAGCCTGCTTAGACACTGTTGCTGTGCATATATACTGTTCTAAAGCCTGCTTCGGGGCATCCCATTCTGTAACATCACATTAGCCTCTGTATTTACTGTGAGCTGCACAGTTATTTAAAGTAATTTGGCCTGTTGAGCCTGCTTAGACACTGTTGCTGTGCATATATACTGTTCTAAAGCCTGCTTTGGGGCATCCCATTCTGTAACATCACATTAGCCTCTGTATTTACTGTAAGCTGCACAGTTATTTAAAGTAATTTGGCCTGTTTGAGCCTGCTTAGACACTGTTGCTGTGCATATATACTGTTATAAAGCCTGCTTCGGGGCATCCCATTCTGTAACATCACATTAGCCTTTGTATTTACTGTAAGCTGCACAGTTATTTAAAGTAATTTGGCCTGTTTGAGCCTGCTTAGACACTGTTGCTGTGCATATATACTGATCTCAAGCCTGCTTCGGGGCATCCCATTCTGTAGCATCACATTTGCCTCTGTATTTACTCTAAGCTGCACAGTTATTTAAAGTAATTTGGCCTGTTTGAGCCTGCTTAGACACTGTTGCTGTGCATATATACTGTTCTAAAGCCTGCTTCAGGGCATCCCATTCTGTAACATCACATTAGCCTCTGTATTTACTGTAAGCTGCACAGTTATTTAAAGAAATTTGGCCTGTTTGAGCCTGCTTAGACACTATTGCTGTGCATATATACTGTTCTAAAGCCTGCTTCGGGGCATCCCATTCTGTAACATCACATTAGCCTCTGTATTTACTGTAAGCTGCACAGTTATTTAAAGTAATTTGGCCTGTTTGAGCCTGCTTAGACACTGTTGCTGTGCATATATACTGTTCTAAAGCCTGCTTCGGGGCATCCCATTCTGTAACATCACATTAGCCTCTGTATTTACTCTAAGCTGCACAGTTATTTAAAGTAATTTGGTCTGTTTGAGCCTGCTTAGACACTGTTGCTGTGCATATATACTGTTCTAAAGCCTGCTTCAGGGCATCCCATTCTGTAACATCCCATTAGCCTCTGTATTTACTCTAAGCTGCACAGTTATTTAAAGTAATTTGGCCTGTTTGAGCCTGCTTAGACACTGTTGCTGTGCATATATACTGTTCTAAAGCCTGCTTCGGGGCATCCCATTCTGTAACATCACATTAGCCTCTGTATTTACTCTAAGCTGCACAGTTATTTAAAGTAATTTGACCTGTTTGAGCCTGCTTAGACACTGTTGCTGTGCATATATACTGTTCTAAAGCCTGCTTCGGGGCATCCCATTCTGTAACATCCCATTAGCCTCTGTATTTACTGTAAGCTGCACAGTTATTTAAAGTAATTTGGCCTGTTTGAGCCTGCTTAGACACTGTTGCTGTGCATATATACTGTTAAAAAGCCTGCTTCGGGGCATCCCATTCTGTAACATCACATTAGCCTCTGTATTTACTCTAAGCTGCACAGTTATTTAAAGTAATTTGGTCTGTTTGAGCCTGCTTAGACACTGTTGCTGTGCATATATACTGTTCTAAAGCCTGCTTCAGGGCATCCCATTCTGTAACATCCCATTAGCCTCTGTATTTACTGTGAGCTGCACAGTTATTTAAAGTAATTTGGCCTGTTGAGCCTGCTTAGACACTGTTGCTGTGCATATATACTGTTCTAAAGCCTGCTTTGGGGCATCCCATTCTGTAACATCACATTAGCCTCTGTATTTACTGTAAGCTGCACAGTTATTTAAAATAATTTGACCTGTTTGAGCCTGCTTAGACACTGTTGCTGTGCATATATACTGTTATAAAGCCTGCTTCAGGGCATCCCATTCTGTAACATCACATTAGCCTCTGTATTTACTGTAAGCTGCACAGTTATTTAAAGTAATTTGGCCTGTTTGAGCCTGCTTAGACACTGTTGCTGTGCATATATACTGATCTCAAGCCTGCTTCGGGGCATCCCATTCTGTAGCATCACATTTGCCTCTGTATTTACTGTAAGCTGCACAGTTATTTAAAGTAATTTGGCCTGTTTGAGCCTGCTTAGACACTGTTGCTGTGCATATATACTGTTCTAAAGCCTGCTTCAGGGCATCCCATTCTGTAACATCACATTAGCCTCTGTATTTACTGTAAACTGCACAGTTATTTAAAGAAATTTGGCCTGTTTGAGCCTTCTTAGACACTATTGCTGTGCATATATACTGTTCTAAAGCCTGCTTCGGGGCATCCCATTCTGTAACATCACATTAGCCTCTGTATTTACTGTAAGCTGCACAGTTATTTAAAGTAATTTGGCCTGTTTGAGCCTGCTTAGACACTGTTGCTGTGCATATATACTGTTCTAAAGCCTGCTTCGGGGCATCCCATTCTGTAACATCACATTAGCCTCTGTATTTACTGTAAGCTGCACAGTTATTTAAAGTAATTTGGCCTGTTTGAGCCTGCTTAGACACTGTTGCTGTGCATATATACTGATCTCAAGCCTGCTTCGGGGCATCCCATTCTGTAGCATCACATTTGCCTCTGTATTTACTGTAAGCTGCACAGTTATTTAAAGTAATTTGGCCTGTTTGAGCCTGCTTAGACACTGTTGCTGTGCATATATACTGTTCTAAAGCCTGCTTCAGGGCATCCCATTCTGTAACATCACATTAGCCTCTGTATTTACTGTAAACTGCACAGTTATTTAAAGAAATTTGGCCTGTTTGAGCCTGCTTAGACACTATTGCTGTGCATATATACTGTTCTAAAGCCTGCTTCGGGGCATCCCATTCTGTAACATCACATTAGCCTCTGTATTTACTGTAAGCTGCACAGTTATTTAAAGTAATTTGGCCTGTTTGAGCCTGCTTAGACACTGTTGCTGTGCATATATACTGTTCTAAAGCCTGCTTCGGGGCATCCCATTCTGTAACATCACATTAGCCTCTGTATTTACTGTAAGCTGCACAGTTATTTAAAGTAATTTGGCCTGTTTGAGCCTGCTTAGACACTGTTGCTGTGCATATATACTGTTCTAAAGCCTGCTTCGGGGCATCCCATTCTGTAACATCACATTAGCCTCTGTATTTACTGTAAGCTGCACAGTTATTTAAAGTAATTTGGCCTGTTTGAGGATGCTTAGACACTGTTGCTGTGCATATATACTGTTATAAAGCCTGCTTCGGGGCATCCCATTCTGTAACATCACATTAGGCTCTGTATTTACTGTAAGCTGCACAGTTATTTAAAGTAATTTGGTCTGTTTGAGCCTGCTTAGACACTGTTGCTGTGCATATATACTGTTATAAAGCCTGCTTCGGGGCATCCCATTCTGTAACATCACATTAGCCTCTGTATTTACTGTAAGCTGCACAGTTATTTAAAGTAATTTGGCCTGTTTGAGCCTGCTTAGACACTGTTGCTGTGCATATATACTGATCTCAAGCCTGCTTCGGGGCATCCCATTCTGTAGCATCACATTTGCCTCTGTATTTACTGTAAGCTGCACAGTTATTTAAAGTAATTTGGCCTGTTTGAGCCTGCTTAGACACTGTTGCTGTGCATATATACTGTTCTAAAGCCTGCTTCAGGGCATCCCATTCTGTAACATCACATTAGCCTCTGTATTTACTGTAAGCTGCACAGTTATTTAAAAAAATTTGGCCTGTTTGAGCCTGCTTAGACACTATTGCTGTGCATATATACTGTTCTAAAGCCTGCTTCGGGGCATCCCATTCTGTAACATCACATTAGCCTCTGTATTTACTGTAAGCTGCACAGTTATTTAAAGTAATTTAGCCTGTTGAGCCTGCTTAGACACTGTTGCTGTGCATATATACTGTTATAAAGCCTGCTTCGGGGAATCCCATTCTGTAACATCACATTAGCCTCTGTATTTACTCTAAGCTGCACAGTTATTTAAAGTAATTTGGTCTGTTTGAGCCTGCTTAGACACTGTTGCTGTGCATATATACTGTTCTAAAGCCTGCTTCGGGGCATCCCATTCTGTAACATCACATTAGGCTCTGTATTTACTCTAAGCAGCACAGTTATTTAAAGTAATTTGGCCTGTTTGAGCCTGCTTAGACACTGTTGCTGTGCATATATACTGTTCTAAAGCCTGCTTCGGGGCATCCCATTCTGTAACATCACATTAGCCTCTGTATTTACTGTGAGCTGCACAGTTATTTAAAGTAATTTGGCCTGTTGAGCCTGCTTAGACACTGTTGCTGTGCATATATACTGTTCTAAAGCCTGCTTTGGGGCATCCCATTCTGTAACATCACATTAGCCTCTGTATTTACTGTAAGCTGCACAGTTATTTAAAGTAATTTGGCCTGTTTGAGCCTGCTTAGACACTGTTGCTGTGCATATATACTGTTATAAAGCCTGCTTCGGGGCATCCCATTCTGTAACATCACATTAGCCTCTGTATTTACTGTAAGCTGCACAGTTATTTAAAGTAATTTGGCCTGTTTGAGCCTGCTTAGACACTGTTGCTGTGCATATATACTGATCTCAAGCCTGCTTCGGGGCATCCCATTCTGTAGCATCACATTTGCCTCTGTATTTACTGTAAGCTGCACAGTTATTTAAAGTAATTTGGCCTGTTTGAGCCTGCTTAGACACTGTTGCTGTGCATATATACTGTTCTAAAGCCTGCTTCAGGGCATCCCATTCTGTAACATCACATTAGCCTCTGTATTTACTGTAAGCTGCACAGTTATTTAAAGAAATTTGGCCTGTTTGAGCCTGCTTAGACACTATTGCTGTGCATATATACTGTTCTAAAGCCTGCTTCGGGGCATCCCATTCTGTAACATCACATTAGCCTCTGTATTTACTGTAAGCTGCACAGTTATTTAAAGTAATTTGGCCTGTTTGAGCCTGCTTAGACACTGTTGCTGTGCATATATACTGTTCTAAAGCCTGCTTCGGGGCATCCCATTCTGTAACATCACATTAGCCTCTGTATTTACTCTAAGCTGCACAGTTATTTAAAGTAATTTGGTCTGTTTGAGCCTGCTTAGACACTGTTGCTGTGCATATATACTGTTCTAAAGCCTGCTTCAGGGCATCCCATTCTGTAACATCACATTAGCCTCTGTATTTACTCTAAGCTGCACAGTTATTTAAAGTAATTTGGCCTGTTTGAGCCTGCTTAGACACTGTTGCTGTGCATATATACTGTTCTAAAGCCTGCTTCGGGGCATCCCATTCTGTAACATCACAATAGCCTCTGTATTTACTCTAAGCTGCACAGTTATTTAAAGTAATTTGGCCTGTTTGAGCCTGCTTAGACACTGTTGCTGTGCATATATACTGTTCTAAAGCCTGCTTCGGGGCATCCCATTCTGTAACATCCCATTAGCCTCTGTATTTACTGTAAGCTGCACAGTTATTTAAAGTAATTTGGCCTGTTTGAGCCTGCTTAGACACTGTTGCTGTGCATATATACTGTTATAAAGCCTGCTTCGGGGCATCCCATTCTGTAACATCACATTAGCCTCTGTATTTACTCTAAGCTGCACAGTTATTTAAAGTAATTTGGTCTGTTTGAGCCTGCTTAGACACTGTTGCTGTGCATATATACTGTTCTAAAGCCTGCTTCAGGGCATCCCATTCTGTAACATCCCATTAGCCTCTGTATTTACTGTGAGCTGCACAGTTATTTAAAGTAATTTGGCCTGTTGAGCCTGCTTAGACACTGTTGCTGTGCATATATACTGTTCTAAAGCCTGCTTTGGGGCATCCCTTTCTGTAACATCACATTAGCCTCTGTATTTACTGTAAGCTGCACAGTTATTTAAAGTAATTTGGCCTGTTTGAGCCTGCTTAGACACTGTTGCTGTGCATATATACTGTTCTAAAGCCTGCTTCGGGGCATCCCATTCTGTAACATCACATTAGCCTCTGTATTTACTGTAAGCTGCACAGTTATTTAAAGTAATTTGGCCTGTTTGAGCCTGCTTAGACACTGTTGCTGTGCATATATACTGATCTCAAGCCTGCTTCGGGGCATCCCATTCTGTAGCATCACATTTGCCTCTGTATTTACTGTAAGCTGCACAGTTATTTAAAGTAATTTGGCCTGTTTGAGCCTGCTTAGACACTGTTGCTGTGCATATATACTGTTCTAAAGCCTGCTTCGGGGCATCCCATTCTGTAACATCACATTAGCCTCTGTATTTACTGTAAGCTGCACAGTTATTTAAAGAAATTTGGCCTGTTTGAGCCTGCTTAGACACTATTGCTGTGCATATATAGTGTTCTAAAGCCTGCTTCGGGGCATCCCATTCTGTAACATCACATTAGCCTCTGTATTTACTGTAAGCTGCACAGTTATTTAAAGTAATTTGGCCTGTTTGAGCCTGCTTAGACATTGTTGCTGTGCATATATACTGTTCTAAAGCCTGCTTCGGGGCATCCCATTCTGTAACATCACATTAGCCTCTGTATTTACTCTAAGCTGCACAGTTATTTAAAGTAATTTGGTCTGTTTGAGCCTGCTTAGACACTGTTGCTGTGCATATATACTGTTCTAAAGCCTGCTTCAGGGCATCCCATTCTGTAACATCACATTAGCCTCTGTATTTACTCTAAGCTGCACAGTTATTTAAAGTAATTTGGCCTGTTTGAGCCTGCTTAGACACTGTTGCTGTGCATATATACTGTTCTAAAGCCTGCTTCGGGGCATCCCATTCTGTAACATCACATTAGCCTCTGTATTTACTCTAAGCTGCACAGTTATTTAAAGTAATTTGGCCTGTTTGAGCCTGCTTAGACACTGTTGCTGTGCATATATACTGTTCTAAAGCCTGCTTCGGGGCATCCCATTCTGTAACATCACATTAGCCTCTGTATTTACTGTAAGCTGCACAGTTATTTAAAGTAATTTGGCCTGTTTGAGCCTGCTTAGACACTTTTGCTGTGCATATATACTGTTATAAAGCCTGCTTCGGGGCATCCCATTCTGTAACATCACATTAGCCTCTGTATTTACTCTAAGCTGCACAGTTATTTAAAGTAATTTGGTCTGTTTGATCCTGCTTAGACACTGTTGCTGTGCATATATACTGTTCTAAAGCCTGCTTCAGGGCATCCCATTCTGTAACATCCCATTTGCCTCTGTATTTACTGTGAGCTGCACAGTTATTTAAAGTAATTTGGCCTGTTGAACCTGCTTAGACACTGTTGCTGTGCATATATACTGTTCTAAAGCCTGCTTTGGGGCATCCCATTCTGTAACATCACATTAGCCTCTGTATTTACTGTAAGCTGCACAGTTATTTAAAGTAATTTGACCTGTTTGAGCCTGCTTAGACACTGTTGCTGTGCATATATACTGTTATAAAGCCTGCTTCAGGGCATCCCATTCTGTAACATCACATTAGCCTCTGTATTTACTGTAAGCTGCACAGTTATTTAAAGTAATTTGGCCTGTTTGAGCCTGCTTAGACACTGTTGCTGTGCATATATACTGATCTCAAGCCTGCTTCGGGGCATCCCATTCTGTAGCATCACATTTGCCTCTGTATTTACTGTAAGCTGCACAGTTATTTAAAGTAATTTGGCCTGTTTGAGCCTGCTTAGACACTGTTGCTGTGCATATATACTGTTCTAAAGCCTGCTTCAGGGCATCCCATTCTGTAACATCACATTAGCCTCTGTATTTACTGTAAACTGCACAGTTATTTAAAGAAATTTGGCCTGTTTGAGCCTTCTCAGACACTATTGCTGTGCATATATACTGTTCTAAAGCCTGCTTCGGGGCATCCCATTCTGTAACATCACATTAGCCTCTGTATTTACTGTAAGCTGCACAGTCATTTAAAGTAATTTGGCCTGTTTGAGCCTGCTTAGACACTGTTGCTGTGCATATATACTGTTCTAAAGCCTGCTTCGGGTCATCCCATTCTGTAACATCACATTAGCCTCTGTATTTACTGTAAGCTGCACAGTTATTTAAAGTAATTTGGCCTGTTTGAGCCTGCTTAGACACTGTTGCTGTGCATATATACTGATCTCAAGCCTGCTTCGGGGCATCCCATTCTGTAGCATCACATTTGCCTCTGTATTTACTGTAAGCTGCACAGTTATTTAAAGTAATTTGGCCTGTTTGAGCCTGCTTAGACACTGTTGCTGTGCATATATACTGTTCTAAAGCCTGCTTCAGGGCATCCCATTCTGTAACATCACATTAGCCTCTGTATTTACTGTAAGCTGCACAGTTATTTAAAAAAATTTGGCCTGTTTGAGCCTGCTTAGACACTATTGCTGTGCATATATACTGTTCTAAAGCCTGCTTCGGGGCATCCCATTCTGTAACATCACATTAGCCTCTGTATTTACTGTAAGCTGCACAGTTATTTAAAGTAATTTAGCCTGTTGAGCCTGCTTAGACACTGTTGCTGTGCATATATACTGTTATAAAGCCTGCTTCGGGGAATCCCATTCTGTAACATCACATTAGCCTCTGTATTTACTCTAAGCTGCACAGTTATTTAAAGTAATTTGGTCTGTTTGAGCCTGCTTAGACACTGTTGCTGTGCATATATACTGTTCTAAAGCCTGCTTCGGGGCATCCCATTCTGTAACATCACATTAGGCTCTCTATTTACTCTAAGCAGCACAGTTATTTAAAGTAATTTGGCCTGTTTGAGCCTGCTTAGACACTGTTGCTGTGCATATATACTGTTCTAAAGCCTGCTTCGGGGCATCCCATTCTGTAACATCACATTAGCCTCTGTATTTACTGTGAGCTGCACAGTTATTTAAAGTAATTTGGCCTGTTGAGCCTGCTTAGACACTGTTGCTGTGCATATATACTGTTCTAAAGCCTGCTTTGGGGCATCCCATTCTGTAACATCACATTAGCCTCTGTATTTACTCTAAGCTGCACAGTTATTTAAAGTAATTTGGCCTGTTTGAGCCTGCTTAGACACTGTTGCTGTGCATATATACTGTTATAAAGCCTGCTTCGGGGCATCCCATTCTGTAACATCACATTAGCCTCTGTATTTACTGTAAGCTGCACAGTTATTTAAAGTAATTTGGCCTGTTTGAGCCTGCTTAGACACTGTTGCTGTGCATATATATTGATCTCAAGCCTGCTTCGGGGCATCCCATTCTGTAGCATCACATTTGCCTCTGTATTTACTGTAAGCTGCACAGTTATTTAAAGTAATTTGGCCTGTTTGAGCCTGCTTAGACACTGTTGCTGTGCATATATACTGTTCTAAAGCCTGCTTCGGGGCATCCCATTCTGTAACATCACATTAGCCTCTGTATTTACTGTAAGCTGCACAGTTATTTAAAGAAATTTGGCCTGTTTGAGCCTGCTTAGACACTATTGCTGTGCATATATAGTGTTCTAAAGCCTGCTTCGGGGCATCCCATTCTGTAACATCACATTAGCCTCTGTATTTACTGTAAGCTGCACAGTTATTTAAAGTAATTTGGCCTGTTTGAGCCTGCTTAGACACTGTTGCTGTGCATATATACTGTTCTAAAGCCTGCTTCGGGGCATCCCATTCTGTAACATCACATTAGCCTCTGTATTTACTCTAAGCTGCACAGTTATTTAAAGTAATTTGGTCTGTTTGAGCCTGCTTAGACACTGTTGCTGTGCATATATACTGTTCTAAAGCCTGCTTCAGGGCATCCCATTCTGTAACATCACATTAGCCTCTGTATTTACTCTAAGCTGCACAGTTATTTAAAGTAATTTGGCCTGTTTGAGCCTGCTTAGACACTGTTGCTGTGCATATATACTGTTCTAAAGCCTGCTTCGGGGCATCCCATTCTGTAACATCACATTAGCCTCTGTATTTACTGTAAGCTGCACAGTTATTTAAAGTAATTTAGCCTGTTGAGCCTGCTTAGACACTGTTGCTGTGCATATATACTGTTATAAAGCCTGCTTCGGGGAATCCCATTCTGTAACATCACATTAGCCTCTGTATTTACTCTAAGCTGCACAGTTATTTAAAGTAATTTGGTCTGTTTGAGCCTGCTTAGACACTTTTGCTGTGCATATATACTGTTATAAAGCCTGCTTCGGGGCATCCCATTCTGTAACATCACATTAGGCTCTGTATTTACTCTAAGCAGCACAGTTATTTAAAGTAATTTGGCCTGTTTGAGCCTGCTTAGACACTGTTGCTGTGCATATATACTGTTCTAAAGCCTGCTTCGGGGCATCCCATTCTGTAACATCACATTAGCCTCTGTATTTACTGTGAGCTGCACAGTTATTTAAAGTAATTTGGCCAGTTGAGCCTGCTTAGACACTGTTGCTGTGCATATATACTGTTCTAAAGCCTGCTTTGGGGCATCCCATTCTGTAACATCACATTAGCCTCTGTATTTACTGTAAGCTGCACAGTTATTTAAAGTAATTTGGCCTGTTTGAGCCTGCTTAGACACTGTTGCTGTGCATATATACTGTTATAAAGCCTGCTTCGGGGCATCCCATTCTGTAACATCACATTAGCCTCTGTATTTACTGTAAGCTGCACAGTTATTTAAAGTAATTTGGCCTGTTTGAGCCTGCTTAGACACTGTTGCTGTGCATATATACTGATCTCAAGCCTGCTTCGGGGCATCCCATTCTGTAGCATCACATTTGCCTCTGTATTTACTGTAAGCTGCACAGTTATTTAAAGTAATTTGGCCTGTTTGAGCCTGCTTAGACACTGTTGCTGTGCATATATACTGTTCTAAAGCCTGCTTCAGGGCATCCCATTCTGTAACATCACATTAGCCTCTGTATTTACTGTAAGCTGCACAGTTATTTAAAGAAATTTGGCCTGTTTGAGCCTGCTTAGACACTATTGCTGTGCATATATACTGTTCTAAAGCCTGCTTCGGGGCATCCCATTCTGTAACATCACATTAGCCTCTGTATTTACTGTAAGCTGCACAGTTATTTAAAGTAATTTGGCCTGTTTGAGCCTGCTTAGACACTGTTGCTGTGCATATATACTGTTCTAAAGCCTGCTTCGGGGCATCCCATTCTGTAACATCACATTAGCCTCTGTATTTACTCTAAGCTGCACAGTTATTTAAAGTAATTTGGTCTGTTTGAGCCTGCTTAGACACTGTTGCTGTGCATATATACTGTTCTAAAGCCTGCTTCAGGGCATCCCATTCTGTAACATCACATTAGCCTCTGTATTTACTCTAAGCTGCACAGTTATTTAAAGTAATTTGGCCTGTTTGAGCCTGCTTAGACACTGTTGCTGTGCATATATACTGTTCTAAAGCCTGCTTCGGGGCATCCCATTCTGTAACATCACAATAGCCTCTGTATTTACTCTAAGCTGCACAGTTATTTAAAGTAATTTGGCCTGTTTGAGCCTGCTTAGACACTGTTGCTGTGCATATATACTGTTCTAAAGCCTGCTTCGGGGCATCCCATTCTGTAACATCCCATTAGCCTCTGTATTTACTGTAAGCTGCACAGTTATTTAAAGTAATTTGGCCTGTTTGAGCCTGCTTAGACACTGTTGCTGTGCATATATACTGTTATAAAGCCTGCTTCGGGGCATCCCATTCTGTAACATCACATTAGCCTCTGTATTTACTCTAAGCTGCACAGTTATTTAAAGTAATTTGGTCTGTTTGAGCCTGCTTAGACACTGTTGCTGTGCATATATACTGTTCTAAAGCCTGCTTCAGGGCATCCCATTCTGTAACATCCCATTAGCCTCTGTATTTACTGTGAGCTGCACAGTTATTTAAAGTAATTTGGCCTGTTGAGCCTGCTTAGACACTGTTGCTGTGCATATATACTGTTCTAAAGCCTGCTTTGGGGCATCCCATTCTGTAACATCACATTAGCCTCTGTATTTACTGTAAGCTGCACAGTTATTTAAAGTAATTTGGCCTGTTTGAGCCTGCTTAGACACTGTTGCTGTGCATATATACTGTTATAAAGCCTGCTTCGGGGCATCCCATTCTGTAACATCACATTAGCCTCTGTATTTACTGTAAGCTGCACAGTTATTTAAAGTAATTTGGCCTGTTTGAGCCTGCTTAGACACTGTTGCTGTGCATATATACTGATCTCAAGCCTGCTTCGGGGCATCCCATTCTGTAGCATCACATTTGCCTCTGTATTTACTGTAAGCTGCACAGTTATTTAAAGTAATTTGGCCTGTTTGAGCCTGCTTAGACACTGTTGCTGTGCATATATACTGTTCTAAAGCCTGCTTCGGGGCATCCCATTCTGTAACATCACATTAGCCTCTGTATTTACTGTAAGCTGCACAGTTATTTAAAGAAATTTGGCCTGTTTGAGCCTGCTTAGACACTATTGCTGTGCATATATAGTGTTCTAAAGCCTGCTTCGGGGCATCCCATTCTGTAACATCACATTAGCCTCTGTATTTACTGTAAGCTGCACAGTTATTTAAAGTAATTTGGCCTGTTTGAGCCTGCTTAGACACTGTTGCTGTGCATATATACTGTTCTAAAGCCTGCTTCGGGGCATCCCATTCTGTAACATCACATTAGCCTCTGTATTTACTCTAAGCTGCACAGTTATTTAAAGTAATTTGGTCTGTTTGAGCCTGCTTAGACACTGTTGCTGTGCATATATACTGTTCTAAAGCCTGCTTCAGGGCATCCCATTCTGTAACATCACATTAGCCTCTGTATTTACTCTAAGCTGCACAGTTATTTAAAGTAATTTGGCCTGTTTGAGCCTGCTTAGACACTGTTGCTGTGCATATATACTGTTCTAAAGCCTGCTTCGGGGCATCCCATTCTGTAACATCACATTAGCCTCTGTATTTACTCTAAGCTGCACAGTTATTTAAAGTAATTTGGCCTGTTTGAGCCTGCTTAGACACTGTTGCTGTGCATATATACTGTTCTAAAGCCTGCTTCGGGGCATCCCATTCTGTAACATCACATTAGCCTCTGTATTTACTGTAAGCTGCACAGTTATTTAAAGTAATTTGGCCTGTTTGAGCCTGCTTAGACACTTTTGCTGTGCATATATACTGTTATAAAGCCTGCTTCGGGGCATCCCATTCTGTAACATCACATTAGCCTCTGTATTTACTCTAAGCTGCACAGTTATTTAAAGTAATTTGGTCTGTTTGATCCTGCTTAGACACTGTTGCTGTGCATATATACTGTTCTAAAGCCTGCTTCAGGGCATCCCATTCTGTAACATCCCATTTGCCTCTGTATTTACTGTGAGCTGCACAGTTATTTAAAGTAATTTGGCCTGTTGAGCCTGCTTAGACACTGTTGCTGTGCATATATACTGTTCTAAAGCCTGCTTTGGGGCATCCCATTCTGTAACATCACATTAGCCTCTGTATTTACTGTAAGCTGCACAGTTATTTAAAGTAATTTGACCTGTTTGAGCCTGCTTAGACACTGTTGCTGTGCATATATACTGTTATAAAGCCTGCTTCAGGGCATCCCATTCTGTAACATCACATTAGCCTCTGTATTTACTGTAAGCTGCACAGTTATTTAAAGTAATTTGGCCTGTTTGAGCCTGCTTAGACACTGTTGCTGTGCATATATACTGTTCTAAAGCCTGCTTCAGGGCATCCCATTCTGTAACATCACATTAGCCTCTGTATTTACTGTAAACTGCACAGTTATTTAAAGAAATTTGGCCTGTTTGAGCCTTCTCAGACACTATTGCTGTGCATATATACTGTTCTAAAGCCTGCTTCGGGGCATCCCATTCTGTAACATCACATTAGCCTCTGTATTTACTGTAAGCTGCACAGTCATTTAAAGTAATTTGGCCTGTTTGAGCCTGCTTAGACACTGTTGCTGTGCATATATACTGTTCTAAAGCCTGCTTCGGGTCATCCCATTCTGTAACATCACATTAGCCTCTGTATTTACTGTAAGCTGCACAGTTATTTAAAGTAATTTGGCCTGTTTGAGCCTGCTTAGACACTGTTGCTGTGCATATATACTGATCTCAAGCCTGCTTTGGGGCATCCCATTCTGTAACATCCCATTTGCCTCTGTATTTACTGTAAGCTGCACAGTTATTTAAAGTAATTTGGGCTGTTTGAGCCTGCTTAGACACTGTTGCTGTGCATATATACTGTTCTAAAGCCTGCTTCAGGGCATCCCATTCTGTAACATCACATTAGCCTCTGTATTTACTGTAAACTGCACAGTTATTTAAAGAAATTTGGCCTGTTTGAGCCTTCTTAGACACTATTGCTGTGCATATATACTGTTCTAAAGCCTGCTTCGGGGCATCCCATTCTGTAACATCACATTAGCCTCTGTATTTACTGTAAGCTGCACAGTTATTTAAAGTAATTTGGCCTGTTTGAGCCTGCTTAGACACTGTTGCTGTGCATATATACTGTTCTAAAGCCTGCTTCGAGGCATCCCATTCTGTAACATCACATTAGCCTCTGTATTTACTGTAAGCTGCACAGTTATTTAAAGTAATTTGGCCTGTTTGAGCCTGCTTAGACACTGTTGCTGTGCATATATACTGATCTCAAGCCTGCTTCGGGGCATCCCATTCTGTAACATCCCATTTGCCTCTGTATTTACTGTAAGCTGCACAGTTATTTAAAGTAATTTGGCCTGTTTGAGCCTGCTTAGACACTGTTGCTGTGCATATATACTGTTCTAAAGCCTGCTTCAGGGCATCCCATTCTGTAACATCACATTAGCCTCTGTATTTACTGTAAACTGCACAGTTATTTAAAGAAATTTGGCCTGTTTGAGCCTGCTTAGACACTATTGCTGTGCATATATACTGTTCTAAAGCCTGCTTTGGGGCATCCCATTCTGTAACATCACATTAGCCTCTGTATTTACTGTAAGCTGCACAGTTATTTAAAGTAATTTGGCCTGTTTGAGCCTGCTTAGACACTGTTCCTGTGCATATATACTGTTCTAAAGCCTGCTTCGGGGCATCCCATTCTGTAACATCACATTAGCCTCTGTATTTACTGTAAGCTGCACAGTTATTTAAAGTAATTTGGCTTGTTTGAGCCTGCTTAGACACTGTTGCTGTGCATATATACTGTTCTAAAGCCTGCTTCGGGGCATCCCATTCTGTAACATCACATTAGCCTCTGTATTTACTGTAAGCTGCACAGTTATTTAAAGTAATTTGGCCTGTTTGAGCATGCTTAGACACTGTTGCTGTGCATATATACTGTTATAAAGCCTGCTTCGGGGCATCCCATTCTGTAACATCACATTAGGCTCTGTTTTTAGTGTAAGCTGCACAGTTATTTAAAGTAATTTGGCCTGTTTGAGCCTGCTTAGACACTGTTGCTGTGCATATATACTGATCTCAAGCCTGCTTCGGGGGAACCATTTTTTAAACTTCACATTAGCCTCTGTATTTACTGTAAGCTGCACAGTTATTTAAAGTAATTTGGCCTGTTTGAGCCTGCTTAGACACTGTTGCTGTGCATATATACTGTTCTAAAGCCTGCTTCAGGGCATCCCATTCTGTAACATCACATTAGCCTCTGTATTTACTGTAAGCTGCACAGTTATTTAAAGAAATTTGGCCTGTTTGAGCCTGCTTAGACACTATTGCTGTGCATATATACTGTTCTAAAGCCTGCTTCGGGGCATCCCATTCTGTAACATCACATTAGCCTCTGTATTTACTGTAAGCTGCACAGTTATTTAAAGTAATTTGGCCTGTTTGAGCCTGCTTAGACACTGTTGCTGTGCATATATACTGTTCTAAAGCCTGCTTCGGGGCATCCCATTCTGTAACATCACATTAGCCTCTGTATTTACTGTAAGCTGCACAGTTATTTAAAGTAATTTGGCCTGTTTGAGCCTGCTTAGACACTGTTGCTGTGCATATATACTGTTCTAAAGCCTGCTTCGGGGCATCCCATTCTGTAACATCACATTAGCCCCTGTATTTACTTTAAGCTGCACAGTTTTTTAAAGTAATTTGGCCTGTTTCAGCCTGCTTAGACACTGTTGCTGTGCATATATACTGTTCTAAAGCCTGCTTCGGGGCATCCCATTCTGTAACATCACATTAGCCCCTGTATTTACTTTAAGCTGCACAGTTTTTTGAAGTAATTTGGCCTGTTTGAGCCTGCTTAGACACTGTTGCTGTGCATATATACTGTTCTAAAGCCTGCTTCGGGGCATCCCATTCTGTAACATCACATTAGCCTCTGTATTTACTCTAAGCTGCACAGTTATTTAAAGTATTTTGGTCTGTTTGAGCCTGCTTAGACACTGTTGCTGTGCATATATACTGTTCTAAAGCCTGCTTCGGGGCATCCCATTCTGTAACATCACATTAGCCTCTGTATTTACTGTAAGCTGCACAGTTATTTAAAGTAATTTGGCCTGTTTGAGCCTGCTTAGACACTGTTGCTGTGCATATATACTGTTCTAAAGCCTGCTTCGGGGCCTCCCATTCTGTAACATCCCATTAGCCTCTGTATTTACTGTGAGCTGCACAGTTATTTAAAGTAATTTGGCCTGTTTGAGCCTGCTTAGACACTGTTGCTGTGCATATATACTGTTGTAAAGCCTGCTTCGGGGCATCCCATTCTGTAACATCACATTAGCCTCTGTATTTACTGTAAGCTGCACAGTTATTTAAAGTAATTTGGCCTGTTTGAGCCTGCTTAGACACTGTTGCTGTGCATATATACTGTTCTACAGCCTGCTTCAGGGCATCCCATTCTGTAACATCACATTAGCCTCTGTATTTACTGTAAGCTGCACAGTTATTTAAAGAAATTTGGCCTGTTTGAGCCTGCTTAGACACTATTGCTGTGCATATATACTGTTCTAAAGCCTGCTTCGGGGCATCCCATTCTGTAACATCACATTAGCCTCTGTATTTACTGTAAGCTGCACAGTTATTTAAAGTAATTTGGCCTGTTTGAGCCTGCTTAGACACTGTTGCTGTGCATATATACTGTTATAAAGCCTGCTTCGGGGCATCCCATTCTGTAACATCACATTAGCCCCTGTATTTACTCTAAGCTGCACAGTTATTTAAAGTAATTTGGTCTGTTTGAGCCTGCTTAGACACTGTTGCTGTGCATATATACTGTTCTAAAGCCTGCTTTGGGGCATCCCATTCTGTAACATCACATTAGCCTCTGTATTTACTGTAAGCTGCACAGTTATTTAAAGTAATTTGGCCTGTTTGAGCCTGCTTAGACACTGTTGCTGTGCATATATACTGTTATAAAGCCTGCTTCGGGGCATCCCATTCTGTAACATCACATTAGCCTCTGTATTTACTGTAAGCTGCACAGTTATTTAAAGTAATTTGGCCTGTTTGAGCCTGCTTAGACACTGTTGCTGTACATATATACTGATCTCAAGCCTGCTTCGGGGCATCCCATTCTGTAGCATCACATTTGCCTCTGTATTTACTGTAAGCTGCACAGTTATTTAAAGTAATTTGGCCTGTTTGAGCCTGCTTAGACACTGTTGCTGTGCATATATACTGTTCTAAAGCCTGCTTAAGGGCATCCCATTCTGTAACATCACATTAGCCTCTGTATTTACTGTAAACTGCACAGTTATTTAAAGAAATTTGGCCTGTTTGAGCCTGCTTAGACACTATTGCTGTGCATATATACTGTTCTAAAGCTTGCTTCGGGGCATCCCATTCTGTAACATCACATTAGCCTCTGTATTTACTGTAAGCTGCACAGTTATTTAAAGTAATTTGGCCTGTTTGAGCCTGCTTAGGCACTGTTGCTGTGCATATATACTGTTCTAAAGCCTGCTTCGGGGCATCCCATTCTGTAACATCACATTAGCCTCTGTATTTACTGTAAGCTGCACAGTTATTTAAAGTAATTTGGCCTGTTTGAGCCTGCTTAGACACTGTTGCTGTGCATATATACTGTTCTAAAGCCTGCTTCGGGGCATCCCATTCTGTAACATCACATTAGCCTCTGTATTTACTGTAAGCTGCACAGTTATTTAAAGTAATTTGGCCTGTTTGAGCATGCTTAGACACTGTTGCTGTGCATATATACTGTTATAAAGCCTGCTTCGGGGCATCCCATTCTGTAACATCACATTAGGCTCTGTATTTACTGTAAGCTGCACAGTTATTTAAAGTAATTTGGCCTGTTTGAGCCTGCTTAGACACTGTTGCTGTGCATATATACTGATCTCAAGCCTGCTTCGGGGCATCCCATTCTGTAACATCACATTAGCCTCTGTATTTACTGTAAGCTGCACAGTTATTTAAAGTAATTTGGCCTGTTTGAGCCTGCTTAGACACTGTTGCTGTGCATATATACTGTTCTAAAGCCTGCTTCAGGGCATCCCATTCTGTAACATCACATTAGCCTCTGTATTTACTGTAAGCTGCACAGTTATTTCAAGAAATTTGGCCTGTTTGAGCCTGCTTAGACACTATTGCTGTGCATATATACTGTTCTAAAGCCTGCTTCGGGGCATCCCATTCTGTAACATCACATTAGCCTCTGTATTTACTGTAAGCTGCACAGTTATTTAAAGTAATTCGGCCTGTTTGAGCCTGCTTAGACACTGTTGCTGTGCATATATACTGTTCTAAAGCCTGCTTCGGGGCATCCCATTCTGTAACATCACATTAGCCTCTGTATTTACTGTAAGCTGCACAGTTATTTAAAGTAATTTGGCCTGTTTGAGCCTGCTTAGACACTGTTGCTGTGCATATATACTGTTCTAAAGCCTGCTTCGGGGCATCCCATTCTGTAACATCACATTAGCCCCTGTATTTACTTTAAGCTGCACAGTTATTTAAAGTAATTTGGCCTGTTTGAGCCTGCTTAGACACTGTTGCTGTGCATATATACTGTTCTAAAGCCTGCTTCGGGGCATCCCATTCTGTAACATCACATTAGCCTCTGTATTTACTCTAAGCTGCACAGTTATTTAAAGTATTTTGGTCTGTTTGAACCTGCTTAGACACTGTTGCTGTGCATATATACTGTTCTAAAGCCTGCTTCGGGGCATCCAATTCTGTAACATCACATTAGCCTCTGTATTTACTGTAAGCTGCACAGTTATTTAAAGTAATTTGGCCTGTTTGAGCCTGCTTAGACACTGTTGCTGTGCATATATACTGTTATAAAGCCTGCTTGGGGGCATCCCATTCTGTAACATCACATTAGCCTCTGTATTTACTGTAAGCTGCACAGTTATTTAAAGTAATTTGGCCTGTTTGAGCCTGCTTAGACACTGTTGCTGTGCATATATACTGATCTCAAGCCTGCTTCGGGGCATCCCATTCTGTAACATCACATTAGCCTCTGTATTTACTGTAAGCTGCACAGTTATTTAAAGTAATTTGGCCTGTTTGAGCCTGCTTAGACACTGTTGCTGTGCATATATACTGTTCTAAAGCCTGCTTCAGGGCATCCCATTCTGTAACATCACATTAGCCTCTGTATTTACTGTAAGCTGCACAGTTATTTAAAGAAATTTGGCCTGTTTGAGCCTGCTTAGACACTATTGCTGTGCATATATACTGTTCTAAAGCCTGCTTCGGGGCATCCCATTCTGTAACATTACATTAGCCTCTGTATTTACTGTAAGCTGCACAGTTATTTAAAGTAATTTGGCCTGTTTGAGCCTGTTTAGATACTGTTGCTGTGCATATATACTGTTCTAAAGCCTGCTTCGGGGCATCCCATTCTGTAACATCACATTAGCCTCTGTATTTACTCTAAGCTGCACAGTTATTTAAAGTAATTTGACCTGTTTGAGCCTGCTTAGACACTGTTGCTGTGCATATATACTGTTCTAAAGCCTACTTCGGGGCATCCCATTCTGTAACATCCCATTAGCCTCTGTATTTACTGTAAGCTGCACAGTTATTTAAAGTAATTTGGCCTGTTTGAGCCTGCTTAGACACTGTTGCTGTGCATATATACTGTTCTAAAGCCTGCTTCGGGGCATCCCATTCTGCAACATCACATTAGCCTCTGTATTTACTCTAAGCTGCACAGTTATTTAAAGTAATTTGGCCTGTTTGAGCCTGCTTAGACACTGTTGCTGTGCATATATACTGTTCTAAAGCCTGCTTCGGGGCATCCCATTCTGTAACATCTGTGGAGATTAGCTCTGGTAGGCGACCGGCTGTCAGCAGTATAGAGGCGGAGGCAAACAGTTCAAAGTAAAGTCTGTGTTTATTTCACACATAAATCCACAAAAGCATATGTCCATACAGGTTACATCACCTTTTCAGGAAACAGCAGCATAAATGATTCAATCAGGCAAACAGCTTTTAGTCCTTGAGCAAACGTCCTGTTTACAGTCCAAATAGGCCTCAGGTCCGCATGAAACAGCCTCCACAGGAGATTTCAGCCAGGCTCACAGAGTCTCACTCCCATGTGAGCTCTAGACAAAGGACAGGCCACAGCTGATTCCCCAGGCTATTTAAACAACCCGCAAAACCCGGACCTGGGTAGTGGGATGAAGTCCCACCCTGCTCTACTCCATCCCAGTAAAGCCGTCCCAGGTTAGCCTTTCGGCTATTCTAAAGCAACAGCAGCAAACTACCACATACCCCCCCCCCTTTGTTCAACCCTGAGGGGGTGGACACATGCCAAACAATGTGCTCTGGACAGGGCATCCGCGTTACCCAATAATCGTCCCGCTCTGTGCTCTACTGTAAACTTGAAGTTTCGTAATGACAAGAACCATCGGGTGACCCTGGCATTCCTGTCCTTAGCCTGGCACATCCACTTGAGGGGAGAGTGGTCCGTAATCAGCCGGAACCTTCTCCCCAGCAAGTAGTAGCGAAGAGACTCCAGGGCCCATTTAATGGCCAAACACTCCCTCTCCACTATACTATACTGGGTCTCCGCGGGTGTTAATTTGCGACTCATGTAGACAACGCTGTGCTCCTCCCCGTTGACTTCCTGAGACAGTACAGCACCGAGACCTACCTCGGAGGCATCGGTCTGCACTATGAACTCCCTCTTAAAGTCGGGTGTCACCAACACCAGAGACCCACACAGGGCAGACTTCAAAGCGGAGAACGCTTTTTCGGCCTGTTCATTCCACTTCACCATGACAGACTTGCGTCCCTTTAACAGGTCTGTCAATGGTGCCGCTAGGGTGGCAAAATTGGGAATGAACCGCATATAATATCCCACCAACCCCAGAAATGACTTTACCTGGCGGGTGGTGTTAGGCCGGGGCCAGTTACGGATGGCTTCTAGTTTGTTCACCTGGGGCTTGACCACTCCTCGTCCAATCACATAGCCCAGGTATTTTGTTTCTTCTAGGCCTAAAGCACATTTTTTCGGGTTTGCCGTCAACCCAGCCTTCCTGAGGGAATCCACTACGGCCTGGACTTTGGGTAGGTGACTTTCCCAATCCGTGCTATGGATAATTATATCGTCCAGATATGCCGAAGCATACCGACGATGTGGCCTGAGGACAATATCCATTAACCTTTGGAACGTAGCGGGAGCGCCGTGTAACCCAAAGGGTAATACCTTGTATTGGAACAGTCCCTCTGGTGTAATAAAGGCTGTTTTCTCCTTGGCAGCCTCAGTCAAGGGCACCTGCCAGTACCCTTTTGTGAGGTCCAAAACCGAAAAGTACCTGGCTTGGCCTAGCTTCTCAATGAGTTCATCTACCCGGGCATAGGGTAGGCATCAAACTTGGAAACTTCATTAAGTTTGCGGAAATCGTTACAGAACCGCAACGTACCATCGGGCTTGGGAATCAAGACTATGGGGCTGGCCCACTCACTCTTTGATTCCTCAATCACGTCTAACCGGAGCATTTGCTGCACTTCCTCCGCGATAGCTTGTCGCCGGGACTCAGGTACCCGGTAAGGCCTCAACCGGACCTTGACCTAAGGTTCCGTGACAACATCATGTTGGATGACCGAAGTGCGCCCAGGGAGTTCTGAAAACACGTCCGTGTTTCTGCTAATAAACTCCCTGGCTTCCTGAGTCTGTTTAGAGGAGAGGTTGTCGCCAGTTTTCACCTCGACTACTGCTTCTCTAATAACAGACCGAGGAATGGGAAGCTCCACCCCCACCATACCTGGTCGGGGACTGTCACCCCCAGGGGTCTCCCTGTCTTTCCATAGTTTCAGCAGGTTTACATGGTACACCTGCTCGGGCTTCCTCCGCCCAGGCTGATGTACCTTGTAAGTCACTTCCCCAACTTTTTCAATGACCTCATAGGGACCCTGCCACCTAGCTAGAAATGTACTGTCCACCGTGGGTACCAGAACCACAACTCTGTCACCGGGGTTAAAGTTCCGTACCCTGGCTTGCCGATTATAAACCCTGCTTTGGGCCCGCTGCGCTGCCTCCATGTGTTCTCTGACAAGCGGCAAGACGGTCTCTATCTGTTCCTGTAGGTGAGTCACGTACTCTACCACACTTTTGTGGGGTGTGGGTTGCTGTTCCCAGGCCTCCTTGGCTATATCCAACAGGCCCCGTGGATGTCGACCGTATAAGAGTTCGAAGGGCGAGAACCCCGTAGAGGCCTGGGGCACCTCTCGCACTGCGAACATCAGATAGGGCAGCAGCAAGTCCCAATTCTTCCCATCCTTGGCGACCACCCTTTTTAACATGGTCTTTAAAGTTTGATTAAACCGTTCTACTAGGCCGTCTGTTTGCGGGTGGTAAACAGATGTCCGCAACTGTTTCACCTGCAGCAGTTTACAGAGCTCTTTCATTACTTTCGACATAAACGGGGTACCTTGATCGGTCAGGACCTCTTTAGGCAGACCTACTCTGGAAAACATTTCCATAAGCTCCTTAGCAATGAGCTTGGCAGAGGTGTGACGCAGGGGCACTGCCTCCGGGTACCGCGTGGCATAGTCCAAGATCACCAGAATATGTTGGTGCCCTCTAGCGGATTTTGGCACTGGACCCACTAGATCCATGGCAATCCGCTCAAAGGGTACCTCAATAACTGGGAGAGGAACTAAGGGACCACGGTAATGAGGCTGAGGGCTGGTCATCTGACATGTTGGGCAGGACTCACAATATCTCTCCACCTCCTTGTACACACTGGGCCAGTAGAATCATTGTAAAACGCGGTCCAGTGTTTTCTGCTGGCCTAGGTGTCCACCCAGAACATGTTGGTGGGCCAAATCCAACACCAATTTGCGATATGGATTGGGTACCACCAATTGTTCCACCACCTCTTCACGTACCTTGTTTACTCGGTACAACATTTCCTGGTGAACCACAAAGCGAGGAAACTGTAACTCCGCCCCTGGCTGTTGTGGTTCACCTTCCACCTCAAGAACATTCTCCCAGGCCCGAGACAGGGTCGGGTCCTGGTGTTGAGCGGTACCAAAGTTAGTTGTGGAGACATGGAGATCTGCCAACTCTGGACCTGTTGCCAACTCTTCCACATCTCCAACCATAACATTTAGTGGGGTTGACTCCCCCTCTTCCATTTTAGGGACGGGCACCTCTTCCACGGTGCCTCCTGATTCCGGTTCCCAGGGCACTGGGGTCTCCCCTGAGTAGGGCCAGTCTATTGGGGACACACCCGCCTCGCGGGTTTCCGGAACTGCCAGCTTGGCCCACAGTGACCTGAACCCTGGAAATTCTCTCCCAATAATCAGTTCATACGGGAGTTTAGCGGCGACAGCGACTTCATGTTTCCAGCTGCCGGAGACGGTGGTGAGAGACACTTGTGCTGTGGCATAGTCTCTCAAGTCCCCATGAATGCACAAAACCCCGGTTTCCCACCCAGTGTACTCATCGGGCAGTACTAAGGCGGGTCTTGCCAGGGTAACCATACTCCCCGAGTCCAAAAGGGCCACAGCCAGGGTGTCTCCCACTTTCACCTGACAGAGGTGACTTTGCCCCACAAGCTCAGGGACACCGGCAGCACACAGCCTCCTGGCATACATGGAAGGGCGGTAACCAAAGTTCACGTCCATGGGCTCCCCCTGGTGGGGACAATTGGCTCTGATATGTCCCGGCTCCTTACATCCCCAACACAACACTTGGGCAGGGACTTTGGGGGGTAGGTCCTGAGAGGGTTTAGGGGACGCCACTCGCCTGAGCTGGGGCGGGGACCTCCGGGGTTTCCCCGAATCCCTCCTCATGGAGCCGCCTTGCAAGTTCCTGGTGGCCTCATATCGCTCCACTAGGTCCACCATCCCTAGTGCGTTGTCAGGGGATACCTGGCCAACCCAGTGCTGAAGAGGGTGCGGTAAAGCCCTCCAAAACATGTCCGCCAGCAAGCGGTCCAACATGGCAGTGGGGCTTAACAACTCCGGCTGCAGCCATTTTTGCAGCAGGTGCAGCAGTTTATAATACTGGGGTCGGGCGGGCTCTGCCGACTGGTAGCTCCACTGATGCACCCGCTGAGCCCGAACCCACACATTCACCCCCAGTCTCGCCAGTATCTCACCCTTCAGAGTCGGGTAGTCAGCGGCTTGGTCCTCTGGGAGATCAAACAACACCTGCTGGGGTCAGGACGCCAGAAATGGAGCGATGACATCAGCCCACTGGTCATGCGGCAACTTCTCCCTTGCAGCCACCTTTTCAAACACCGCCAGGTAAGTCTCAACGTCATCTGAAGGGGTCATTTTTGTGAGCGCCGAGCGGACAGCTTTCCGGGCATCAGGAATACTTTTGGGCGCACCTGCAGCTTGCTGCGCCATCATATGTTGCAAAAACAGCTGGTTGGTCTCCTGCTGCTGCCGATTCGCCTCCAAGAGCGCTTTCAGGACTGCCTCCATTTTGTCTGCAGTCCCAGGTAGCAGCCTGGCAGGTTTAATATAGGACATGCACAAAACAAAAACTTTTTCGTCGGTTGCTCCTAGCAACGGCCTCACTGCTATGCCCGCATTCGACACCAAATGTGGAGATTAGCTCTGGTAGGTGACCGGGTGTCAGCAGTATAGAGGCGGAGGCAAACAGTTCAAAGTAAAGTCTGTGTTTATTTCACACATAAATCCACAAAAGCATATGTCCATACAGGTTACATCACCTTTTCAGGAAACAGCAGCATAAATGATTCAATCAGGCAAACAGCTTTTAGTCCTTGAGCAAACGTCCTGTTTACAGTCCAAATAGGCCTCAGGTCCGCATGAAACAGCCTCCACAGGAGATTTCAGCCAGGCTCACAGAGTCTCACTCCCATGTGAGCTCTAGACAAAGGACAGGCCACAGCTGATTCCCCAGGCTATTTAAACAGCCCGCAAAACCCGGACCTGGGTAGTGGGATGGAGTCCCACCCTGCTCTACTCCATCCCAGTAAAGCCGTCCCAGGTTAGCCTTTCGGCTATTCTAAAGCAACAGCAGCAAACTGCCACCAGCAGCTGATGCTGGAAATCAGACTACACGGCTTTACTGCACCAATGACAGGTACATTGGTGCTACATACCTGCCGTCAATAACGGCCCCTTGCACCTTACCACACATCCCATTAGCCTCTGTATTTACTGTAAGCTGCACAGTTATTTAAAGTAATTTGGCCTGTTTGAGCCTGCTTAGACACTGTTGCTGTGCATATATACTGTTCTAAAGCCTGCTTTGGGGCATCCCATTCTGTAACATCACATTAGCCTCTGTATTTACTGTAAGCTGCACAGTTATTTAAAGTAATTTGGCCTGTTTGAGCCTGCTTAGACACTTTTGCTGTGCATATATACTGTTCTAAAGCCTGCTTCGGGGCATCCCATTCTGTAACATCCCATTAGCCTCTGTATTTACTGTAAGCTGCACAGTTATTTAAAGTAATTTGGCCTGATTGAGCCTGCTTAGACACTGTTGCTGTGCATATATACTGTTCTAAAGCCTGCTTCGGGGCATCCCATTCTGTAACATCACATTAGCCTCTGTATTTACTGTAAGCTGCACAGTTATTTAAAGTAATTTGGTCTGTTTGAGCCTGCTTAGACACTGTTGCTGTGCATATATACTGTTCTAAAGCCTGCTTCGGGGCATCCCATTCTGTAACATCACATTAGCCTCTGTATTTACTGTAAGCTGCACAGTTATTTAAAGTAATTTGGCCTGTTTGAGCCTGCTTAGACACTGTTGCTGTGCATATATACTGTTCTAAAGTCTGCTTCGGGGCATCCCATTCTGTAACATCCCATTAGCCTCTGTATTTACTGTAAGCTGCACAGTTATTTAAAGTAATTTGGCCTGATTGAGCCTGCTTAGACACTGTTGCTGTGCATATATACTGTTCTAAAGCCTGCTTCGGGGAATCCCATTCTGTAACATCACATTAGCCTCTGTATTTACTGTAAGCTGCACAGTTATTTAAAGTAATTTGGCCTGTTTGAGCCTGCTTAGACACTGTTGCTGTGCATATATACTGTTATAAAGCCTGCTTGGGGGCATCCCATTCTGTAACATCACATTAGCCTCTGTATTTACTGTAAGCTGCACAGTTATTTAAAGTAATTTGGCCTGTTTGAGCCTGCTTAGACACTGTTGCTGTGCATATATACTGTTCTAAAGCCTGCTTCGGGGCATCCCATTCTGTAACATCCCATTAGCCTCTGTATTTACTGTAAGCTGCACAGTTATTTAAAGTAATTTGGCCTGTTTGAGCCTGCTTAGACACTGTTGCTGTGCATATATACTGTTCTAAAGCCTGCTTCGGGGCATCCCATTCTGTAACATCATATTAGCCCCTGTATTTACTGTAAGCTGCACAGTTATTTAAAGTAATTTGGCCTGTTTCAGCCTGCTTAGACACTGTTGCTGTGCATATATACTGTTCTAAAGCCTGCTTCGGGGCATCCCATTCTGTAACATCACATTAGCCCCTGTATTTACTTTAAGCTGCACAGTTTTTTGAAGTAATTTGGCCTGTTTGAGCCTGCTTAGACACTGTTGCTGTGCATATATACTGTTCTAAAGCCTGCTTCGGGGCATCCCATTCTGTAACATCACATTAGCCTCTGTATTTACTCTAAGCTGCACAGTTATTTAAAGTATTTTGGTCTGTTTGAGCCTGCTTAGACACTGTTGCTGTGCATATATACTGTTCTAAAGCCTGCTTCGGGGCATCCCATTCTGTAACATCTCATTAGCCTCTGTATTTACTGTAAGCTGCACAGTTATTTAAAGTAATTTGGCCTGTTTGAGCCTGCTTAGACACTGTTGCTGTGCATATATACTGTTCTAAAGCCTGCTTCGGGGCCTCCCATTCTGTAACATCCCATTAGCCTCTGTATTTACTGTGAGCTGCACAGTTATTTAAAGTAATTTGGCCTGTTTGAGCCTGCTTAGACACTGTTGCTGTGCATATATACTGTTATAAAGCCTGCTTCGGGGCATCCCATTCTGTAACATCACATTAGCCTCTGTATTTACTGTAAGCTGCACAGTTATTTAAAGTAATTTGGCCTGTTTGAGCCTGCTTAGACACTGTTGCTGTGCATATATACTGTTCTACAGCCTGCTTCAGGGCATCCCATTCTGTAACATCACATTAGCCTCTGTATTTACTGTAAGCTGCACAGTTATTTAAAGAAATTTGGCCTGTTTGAGCCTGCTTAGACACTATTGCTGTGCATATATACTGTTCTAAAGCCTGCTTCGGGGCATCCCATTCTGTAACATCACATTAGCCTCTGTATTTACTGTAAGCTGCACAGTTATTTAAAGTAATTTGGCCTGTTTGAGCCTGCTTAGACACTGTTGCTGTGCATATATACTGTTATAAAGCCTGCTTCGGGGCATCCCATTCTGTAACATCACATTAGCCCCTGTATTTACTCTAAGCTGCACAGTTATTTAAAGTAATTTGGTCTGTTTGAGCCTGCTTAGACACTGTTGCTGTGCATATATACTGTTCTAAAGCCTGCTTTGGGGCATCCCATTCTGTAACATCACATTAGCCTCTGTATTTACTGTAAGCTGCACAGTTATTTAAAGTAATTTGGCCTGTTTGAGCCTGCTTAGACACTGTTGCTGTGCATATATACTGTTATAAAGCCTGCTTGGGGGCATCCCATTCTGTAACATCACATTAGCCTCTGTATTTACTGTAAGCTGCACAGTTATTTAAAGTAATTTGGCCTGTTTGAGCCTGCTTAGACACTGTTGCTGTACATATATACTGATCTCAAGCCTGCTTCGGGGCATCCCATTCTGTAGCATCACATTTGCCTCTGTATTTACTGTAAGCTGCACAGTTATTTAAAGTAATTTGGCCTGTTTGAGCCTGCTTAGACACTGTTGCTGTGCATATATACTGTTCTAAAGCCTGCTTAAGGGCATCCCATTCTGTAACATCACATTAGCCTCTGTATTTACTGTAAACTGCACAGTTATTTAAAGAAATTTGGCCTGTTTGAGCCTGCTTAGACACTATTGCTGTGCATATATACTGTTCTAAAGCTTGCTTCGGGGCATCCCATTCTGTAACATCACATTAGCCTCTGTATTTACTGTAAGCTGCACAGTTATTTAAAGTAATTTGGCCTGTTTGAGCCTGCTTAGGCACTGTTGCTGTGCATATATACTGTTCTAAAGCCTGCTTCGGGGCATCCCATTCTGTAACATCACATTAGCCTCTGTATTTACTGTAAGCTGCACAGTTATTTAAAGTAATTTGGCCTGTTTGAGCCTGCTTAGACACTGTTGCTGTGCATATATACTGTTCTAAAGCCTGCTTCGGGGCATCCCATTCTGTAACATCACATTAGCCTCTGTATTTACTGTAAGCTGCACAGTTATTTAAAGTAATTTGGCCTGTTTGAGCATGCTTAGACACTGTTGCTGTGCATATATACTGTTATAAAGCCTGCTTCGGGGCATCCCATTCTGTAACATCACATTAGGCTCTGTATTTACTGTAAGCTGCACAGTTATTTAAAGTAATTTGGCCTGTTTGAGCCTGCTTAGACACTGTTGCTGTGCATATATACTGATCTCAAGCCTGCTTCGGGGCATCCCATTCTGTAACATCACATTAGCCTCTGTATTTACTGTAAGCTGCACAGTTATTTAAAGTAATTTGGCCTGTTTGAGCCTGCTTAGACACTGTTGCTGTGCATATATACTGTTCTAAAGCCTGCTTCAGGGCATCCCATTCTGTAACATCACATTAGCCTCTGTATTTACTGTAAGCTGCACAGTTATTTCAAGAAATTTGGCCTGTTTGAGCCTGCTTAGACACTATTGCTGTGCATATATACTGTTCTAAAGCCTGCTTCGGGGCATCCCATTCTGTAACATCACATTAGCCTCTGTATTTACTGTAAGCTGCACAGTTATTTAAAGTAATTCGGCCTGTTTGAGCCTGCTTAGACACTGTTGCTGTGCATATATACTGTTCTAAAGCCTGCTTCGGGGCATCCCATTCTGTAACATCACATTAGCCTCTGTATTTACTGTAAGCTGCACAGTTATTTAAAGTAATTTGGCCTGTTTGAGCCTGCTTAGACACTGTTGCTGTGCATATATACTGTTCTAAAGCCTGCTTCGGGGCATCCCATTCTGTAACATCACATTAGCCCCTGTATTTACTTTAAGCTGCACAGTTATTTAAAGTAATTTGGCCTGTTTGAGCCTGCTTAGACACTGTTGCTGTGCATATATACTGTTCTAAAGCCTGCTTCGGGGCATCCCATTCTGTAACATCACATTAGCCTCTGTATTTACTCTAAGCTGCACAGTTATTTAAAGTATTTTGGTCTGTTTGAACCTGCTTAGACACTGTTGCTGTGCATATATACTGTTCTAAAGCCTGCTTCGGGGCATCCAATTCTGTAACATCACATTAGCCTCTGTATTTACTGTAAGCTGCACAGTTATTTAAAGTAATTTGGCCTGTTTGAGCCTGCTTAGACACTGTTGCTGTGCATATATACTGTTATAAAGCCTGCTTGGGGGCATCCCATTCTGTAACATCACATTAGCCTCTGTATTTACTGTAAGCTGCACAGTTATTTAAAGTAATTTGGCCTGTTTGAGCCTGCTTAGACACTGTTGCTGTGCATATATACTGATCTCAAGCCTGCTTCGGGGCATCCCATTCTGTAACATCACATTAGCCTCTGTATTTACTGTAAGCTGCACAGTTATTTAAAGTAATTTGGCCTGTTTGAGCCTGCTTAGACACTGTTGCTGTGCATATATACTGTTCTAAAGCCTGCTTCAGGGCATCCCATTCTGTAACATCACATTAGCCTCTGTATTTACTGTAAGCTGCACAGTTATTTAAAGAAATTTGGCCTGTTTGAGCCTGCTTAGACACTATTGCTGTGCATATATACTGTTCTAAAGCCTGCTTCGGGGCATCCCATTCTGTAACATTACATTAGCCTCTGTATTTACTGTAAGCTGCACAGTTATTTAAAGTAATTTGGCCTGTTTGAGCCTGTTTAGATACTGTTGCTGTGCATATATACTGTTCTAAAGCCTGCTTCGGGGCATCCCATTCTGTAACATCACATTAGCCTCTGTATTTACTCTAAGCTGCACAGTTATTTAAAGTAATTTGACCTGTTTGAGCCTGCTTAGACACTGTTGCTGTGCATATATACTGTTCTAAAGCCTACTTCGGGGCATCCCATTCTGTAACATCCCATTAGCCTCTGTATTTACTGTAAGCTGCACAGTTATTTAAAGTAATTTGGCCTGTTTGAGCCTGCTTAGACACTGTTGCTGTGCATATATACTGTTCTAAAGCCTGCTTCGGGGCATCCCATTCTGCAACATCACATTAGCCTCTGTATTTACTCTAAGCTGCACAGTTATTTAAAGTAATTTGGCCTGTTTGAGCCTGCTTAGACACTGTTGCTGTGCATATATACTGTTCTAAAGCCTGCTTCGGGGCATCCCATTCTGTAACATCTGTGGAGATTAGCTCTGGTAGGCGACCGGCTGTCAGCAGTATAGAGGCGGAGGCAAACAGTTCAAAGTAAAGTCTGTGTTTATTTCACACATAAATCCACAAAAGCATATGTCCATACAGGTTACATCACCTTTTCAGGAAACAGCAGCATAAATGATTCAATCAGGCAAACAGCTTTTAGTCCTTGAGCAAACGTCCTGTTTACAGTCCAAATAGGCCTCAGGTCCGCATGAAACAGCCTCCACAGGAGATTTCAGCCAGGCTCACAGAGTCTCACTCCCATGTGAGCTCTAGACAAAGGACAGGCCACAGCTGATTCCCCAGGCTATTTAAACAACCCGCAAAACCCGGACCTGGGTAGTGGGATGGAGTCCCACCCTGCTCTACTACATCCCAGTAAAGCCGTCCCAGGTTAGCCTTTCGGCTATTCTAAAGCAACAGCAGCAAACTACCACATACCCCCCCCCCTTTGTTCAACCCTGAGGGGGTGGACACATGCCAAACAATGTGCTCTGGACAGGGCATCCGCGTTACCCAATAATCGTCCCGCTCTGTGCTCTACTGTAAACTTGAAGTTTCGTAATGACAAGAACCATCGGGTGACCCTGGCATTCCTGTCCTTAGCCTGGCACATCCACTTGAGGGGAGAGTGGTCCGTAATCAGCCGGAACCTTCTCCCCAGCAAGTAGTAGCGAAGAGACTCCAGGGCCCATTTAATGGCCAAACACTCCCTCTCCACTATACTATACTGGGTCTCCGCGGGTGTTAATTTGCGACTCATGTAGACAACGCTGTGCTCCTCCCCGTTGACTTCCTGAGACAGTACAGCACCGAGACCTACCTCGGAGGCATCGGTCTGCACTATGAACTCCCTCTTAAAGTCGGGTGTCACCAACACCAGAGACCCACACAGGGCAGACTTCAAAGCGGAGAACGCTTTTTCGGCCTGTTCATTCCACTTCACCATGACAGACTTGCGTCCCTTTAACAGGTCTGTCAATGGTGCCGCTAGGGTGGCAAAATTGGGAATGAACCGCATATAATATCCCACCAACCCCAGAAATGACTTTACCTGGCGGGTGGTGTTAGGCCGGGGCCAGTTACGGATGGCTTCTAGTTTGTTCACCTGGGGCTTGACCACTCCTCGTCCAATCACATAGCCCAGGTATTTTGTTTCTTCTAGGCCTAAAGCACATTTTTTCGGGTTTGCCGTCAACCCAGCCTTCCTGAGGGAATCCACTACGGCCTGGACTTTGGGTAGGTGACTTTCCCAATCCGTGCTATGGATAATTATATCGTCCAGATATGCCGAAGCATACCGACGATGTGGCCTGAGGACAATATCCATTAACCTTTGGAACGTAGCGGGAGCGCCGTGTAACCCAAAGGGTAATACCTTGTATTGGAACAGTCCCTCTGGTGTAATAAAGGCTGTTTTCTCCTTGGCAGCCTCAGTCAAGGGCACCTGCCAGTACCCTTTTGTGAGGTCCAAAACCGAAAAGTACCTGGCTTGGCCTAGCTTCTCAATGAGTTCATCTACCCGGGCATAGGGTAGGCATCAAACTTGGAAACTTCATTAAGTTTGCGGAAATCGTTACAGAACCGCAACGTACCATCGGGCTTGGGAATCAAGACTATGGGGCTGGCCCACTCACTCTTTGATTCCTCAATCACGTCTAACCGGAGCATTTGCTGCACTTCCTCCGCGATAGCTTGTCGCCGGGACTCAGGTACCCGGTAAGGCCTCAACCGGACCTTGACCTAAGGTTCCGTGACAACATCATGTTGGATGACCGAAGTGCGCCCAGGGAGTTCTGAAAACACGTCCGTGTTTCTGCTAATAAACTCCCTGGCTTCCTGAGTCTGTTTAGAGGAGAGGTTGTCGCCAGTTTTCACCTCGACTACTGCTTCTCTAATAACAGACCGAGGAATGGGAAGCTCCACCCCCACCATACCTGGTCGGGGACTGTCACCCCCAGGGGTCTCCCTGTCTTTCCATAGTTTCAGCAGGTTTACATGGTACACCTGCTCGGGCTTCCTCCGCCCAGGCTGATGTACCTTGTAAGTCACTTCCCCAACTTTTTCAATGACCTCATAGGGACCCTGCCACCTAGCTAGAAATGTACTGTCCACCGTGGGTACCAGAACCACAACTCTGTCACCGGGGTTAAAGTTCCGTACCCTGGCTTGCCGATTATAAACCCTGCTTTGGGCCCGCTGCGCTGCCTCCATGTGTTCTCTGACAAGCGGCAAGACGGTCTCTATCCGTTCCTGTAGGTGAGTCACGTACTCTACCACACTTTTGTGGGGTGTGGGTTGCTGTTCCCAGGCCTCCTTGGCTATATCCAACAGGCCCCGTGGATGTCGACCGTATAAGAGTTCGAAGGGCGAGAACCCCGTAGAGGCCTGGGGCACCTCTCGCACTGCGAACATCAGATAGGGCAGCAGCAAGTCCCAATTCTTCCCATCCTTGGCGACCACCCTTTTTAACATGGTCTTTAAAGTTTGATTAAACCGTTCTACTAGGCCGTCTGTTTGCGGGTGGTAAACAGATGTCCGCAACTGTTTCACCTGCAGCAGTTTACAGAGCTCTTTCATTACTTTCGACATAAACGGGGTACCTTGATCGGTCAGGACCTCTTTAGGCAGACCTACTCTGGAAAACATTTCCATAAGCTCCTTAGCAATGAGCTTGGCAGAGGTGTGACGCAGGGGCACTGCCTCCGGGTACCGCGTGGCATAGTCCAAGATCACCAGAATATGTTGGTGCCCTCTAGCGGATTTTGGCACTGGACCCACTAGATCCATGGCAATCCGCTCAAAGGGTACCTCAATAACTGGGAGAGGAACTAAGGGACCACGGTAATGAGGCTGAGGGCTGGTCATCTGACATGTTGGGCAGGACTCACAATATCTCTCCACCTCCTTGTACACACTGGGCCAGTAGAATCATTGTAAAACGCGGTCCAGTGTTTTCTGCTGGCCTAGGTGTCCACCCAGAACATGTTGGTGGGCCAAATCCAACACCAATTTGCGATATGGATTGGGTACCACCAATTGTTCCACCACCTCTTCACGTACCTTGTTTACTCGGTACAACATTTCCTGGTGAACCACAAAGCGAGGAAACTGTAACTCCGCCCCTGGCTGTTGTGGTTCACCTTCCACCTCAAGAACATTCTCCCAGGCCCGAGACAGGGTCGGGTCCTGGTGTTGAGCGGTACCAAAGTTAGTTGTGGAGACATGGAGATCTGCCAACTCTGGACCTGTTGCCAACTCTTCCACATCTCCAACCATAACATTTAGTGGGGTTGACTCCCCCTCTTCCATTTTAGGGACGGGCACCTCTTCCACGGTGCCTCCTGATTCCGGTTCCCAGGGCACTGGGGTCTCCCCTGAGTAGGGCCAGTCTATTGGGGACACACCCGCCTCGCGGGTTTCCGGAACTGCCAGCTTGGCCCACAGTGACCTGAACCCTGGAAATTCTCTCCCAATAATCAGTTCATACGGGAGTTTAGCGGCGACAGCGACTTCATGTTTCCAGCTGCCGGAGACGGTGGTGAGAGACACTTGTGCTGTGGCATAGTCTCTCAAGTCCCCATGAATGCACAAAACCCCGGTTTCCCACCCAGTGTACTCATCGGGCAGTACTAAGGCGGGTCTTGCCAGGGTAACCATACTCCCCGAGTCCAAAAGGGCCACAGCCAGGGTGTCTCCCACTTTCACCTGACAGAGGTGACTTTGCCCCACAAGCTCAGGGACACCGGCAGCACACAGCCTCCTGGCATACATGGAAGGGCGGTAACCAAAGTTCACGTCCATGGGCTCCCCCTGGTGGGGACAATTGGCTCTGATATGTCCCGGCTCCTTACATCCCCAACACAACACTTGGGCAGGGACTTTGGGGGGTAGGTCCTGAGAGGGTTTAGGGGACGCCACTCGCCTGAGCTGGGGCGGGGACCTCCGGGGTTTCCCCGAATCCCTCCTCATGGAGCCGCCTTGCAAGTTCCTGGTGGCCTCATATCGCTCCACTAGGTCCACCATCCCTAGTGCGTTGTCAGGGGATACCTGGCCAACCCAGTGCTGAAGAGGGTGCGGTAAAGCCCTCCAAAACATGTCCGCCAGCAAGCGGTCCAACATGGCAGTGGGGCTTAACAACTCCGGCTGCAGCCATTTTTGCAGCAGGTGCAGCAGTTTATAATACTGGGGTCGGGCGGGCTCTGCCGACTGGTAGCTCCACTGATGCACCCGCTGAGCCCGAACCCACACATTCACCCCCAGTCTCGCCAGTATCTCACCCTTCAGAGTCGGGTAGTCAGCGGCTTGGTCCTCTGGGAGATCAAACAACACCTGCTGGGGTCAGGACGCCAGAAATGGAGCGATGACATCAGCCCACTGGTCATGCGGCAACTTCTCCCTTGCAGCCACCTTTTCAAACACCGCCAGGTAAGTCTCAACGTCATCTGAAGGGGTCATTTTTGTGAGCGCCGAGCGGACAGCTTTCCGGGCATCAGGAATACTTTTGGGCGCACCTGCAGCTTGCTGCGCCATCATATGTTGCAAAAACAGCTGGTTGGTCTCCTGCTGCTGCCGATTCGCCTCCAAGAGCGCTTTCAGGACTGCCTCCATTTTGTCTGCAGTCCCAGGTAGCAGCCTGGCAGGTTTAATATAGGACATGCACAAAACAAAAACTTTTTCGTCGGTTGCTCCTAGCAACGGCCTCACTGCTATGCCCGCATTCGACACCAAATGTGGAGATTAGCTCTGGTAGGTGACCGGGTGTCAGCAGTATAGAGGCGGAGGCAAACAGTTCAAAGTAAAGTCTGTGTTTATTTCACACATAAATCCACAAAAGCATATGTCCATACAGGTTACATCACCTTTTCAGGAAACAGCAGCATAAATGATTCAATCAGGCAAACAGCTTTTAGTCCTTGAGCAAACGTCCTGTTTACAGTCCAAATAGGCCTCAGGTCCGCATGAAACAGCCTCCACAGGAGATTTCAGCCAGGCTCACAGAGTCTCACTCCCATGTGAGCTCTAGACAAAGGACAGGCCACAGCTGATTCCCCAGGCTATTTAAACAGCCCGCAAAACCCGGACCTGGGTAGTGGGATGGAGTCCCACCCTGCTCTACTCCATCCCAGTAAAGCCGTCCCAGGTTAGCCTTTCGGCTATTCTAAAGCAACAGCAGCAAACTGCCACCAGCAGCTGATGCTGGAAATCAGACTACACGGCTTTACTGCACCAATGACAGGTACATTGGTGCTACATACCTGCCGTCAATAACGGCCCCTTGCACCTTACCACACATCCCATTAGCCTCTGTATTTACTGTAAGCTGCACAGTTATTTAAAGTAATTTGGCCTGTTTGAGCCTGCTTAGACACTGTTGCTGTGCATATATACTGTTCTAAAGCCTGCTTTGGGGCATCCCATTCTGTAACATCACATTAGCCTCTGTATTTACTGTAAGCTGCACAGTTATTTAAAGTAATTTGGCCTGTTTGAGCCTGCTTAGACACTTTTGCTGTGCATATATACTGTTCTAAAGCCTGCTTCGGGGCATCCCATTCTGTAACATCCCATTAGCCTCTGTATTTACTGTAAGCTGCACAGTTATTTAAAGTAATTTGGCCTGATTGAGCCTGTTTAGACACTGTTGCTGTGCATATATACTGTTCTAAAGCCTGCTTCGGGGCATCCCATTCTGTAACATCACATTAGCCTCTGTATTTACTGTAAGCTGCACAGTTATTTAAAGTAATTTGGTCTGTTTGAGCCTGCTTAGACACTGTTGCTGTGCATATATACTGTTCTAAAGCCTGCTTCGGGGCATCCCATTCTGTAACATCACATTAGCCTCTGTATTTACTGTAAGCTGCACAGTTATTTAAAGTAATTTGGCCTGTTTGAGCCTGCTTAGACACTGTTGCTGTGCATATATACTGTTCTAAAGTCTGCTTCGGGGCATCCCATTCTGTAACATCCCATTAGCCTCTGTATTTACTGTAAGCTGCACAGTTATTTAAAGTAATTTGGCCTGATTGAGCCTGCTTAGACACTGTTGCTGTGCATATATACTGTTCTAAAGCCTGCTTCGGGGAATCCCATTCTGTAACATCACATTAGCCTCTGTATTTACTGTAAGCTGCACAGTTATTTAAAGTAATTTGGCCTGTTTGAGCCTGCTTAGACACTGTTGCTGTGCATATATACTGTTATAAAGCCTGCTTGGGGGCATCCCATTCTGTAACATCACATTAGCCTCTGTATTTACTGTAAGCTGCACAGTTATTTAAAGTAATTTGGCCTGTTTGAGCCTGCTTAGACACTGTTGCTGTGCATATATACTGTTCTAAAGCCTGCTTCGGGGCATCCCATTCTGTAACATCCCATTAGCCTCTGTATTTACTGTAAGCTGCACAGTTATTTAAAGTAATTTGGCCTGTTTGAGCCTGCTTAGACACTGTTGCTGTGCATATATACTGTTCTAAAGCCTGCTTCGGGGCATCCCATTCTGTAACATCATATTAGCCCCTGTATTTACTGTAAGCTGCACAGTTATTTAAAGTAATTTGGCCTGTTTGAGCCTGCTTAGACACTGTTGCTGTGCATATATACTGTTCTAAAGCCTGCTTCGGGGCATCCCATTCTGTAACTTCCCATTAGCCTCTGTATTGACTGTAAGCTGCACAGTTATTCAAAGTAATTTGGCCTGTTTGAGCCTGCTTAGACACTGTTGCTGTGCATATATACTGTTCTAAAGCCTGCTTCGGGGCATCCCATTCTGTAACATCACATTAGCCTCTGTATTTACTGTAAGCTGCACAGTTATTTAAAGTAATTTGGTCTGTTTGAGCCTGCTTAGACACTGTTGCTGTGCATATATACTGTTCTAAAGCCTGCTTCGGGGCATCCCATTCTGTAACATCACATTAGCCTCTGTATTTACTGTAAGCTGCACAGTTATTTAAAGTAATTTGGCCTGTTTGAGCCTGCTTAGACACTGTTGCTGTGCATATATACTGTTCTAAAGTCTGCTTCGGGGCATCCCATTCTGTAACATCCCATTAGCCTCTGTATTTACTGTAAGCTGCACAGTTATTTAAAGTAATTTGGCCTGATTGAGCCTGCTTAGACACTGTTGCTGTGCATATATACTGTTCTAAAGCCTGCTTCGGGGAATCCCATTCTGTAACATCACATTAGCCTCTGTATTTACTGTAAGCTGCACAGTTATTTAAAGTAATTTGGCCTGTTTGAGCCTGCTTAGACACTGTTGCTGTGCATATATACTGTTCTAAAGCCTGCTTCGGGGCATCCCATTCTGTAACATCCCATTAGCCTCTGTATTTACTGTAAGCTGCACAGTTATTTAAAGTAATTTGGCCTGTTTGAGCCTGCTTAGACACTGTTGCTGTGCATATATACTGTTCTAAAGCCTGCTTCGGGGCATCCCATTCTGTAACATCATATTAGCCCCTGTATTTACTGTAAGCTGCACAGTTATTTAAAGTAATTTGGCCTGTTTGAGCCTGCTTAGACACTGTTGCTGTGCATATATACTGTTCTAAAGCCTGCTTTGGGGCATCCCATTCTGTAACTTCCCATTAGCCTCTGTATTGACTGTAAGCTGCACAGTTATTCAAAGTAATTTGGCCTGTTTGAGCCTGCTTAGACACTGTTGCTGTGCATATATACTGTTCTAAAGCCTGCTTCGGGGCATCCCATTCTGTAACATCACATTAGCCTCTGTATTTACTCTAAGCTGCACAGTTATTTAAAGTAATTTGGTCTGTTTGAGCCTGCTTAGACACTGTTGCTGTGCATATATACTGTTCTAAAGCCTGCTTCGGGGCATCCCATTCTGTAACATCACATTAGCCTCTGTATTTACTGTAAGCTGCACAGTTATTTAAAGTAATTTGGCCTGTTTGAGCCTGCTTAGACACTGTTGCTGTGCATATATACTGTTCTAAAGCCTGCTTCGGGGCATCCCATTCTGTAACATCACATTAGCCTCTGTATTTACTGTAAGCTGCACAGTTATTTAAAGTAATTTGGCCTGTTTGAGCCTGCTTAGACACTGTTGCTATGCATATATACTGTTATAAAGCCTGCCTGGGGGCATCCCATTCTGTAATATCACATTAGCCTCTGTATTTACTGTAAGCTGCACAGTTATTTAAAGTAATTTGGCCTGTTTGAGCCTGCTTAGACACTGTTGCTGTGCATATATACTGTTATAAAGCCTGCTTCGGGGCATCCCATTCTGTAAGATCACATTAGCCTCTGTATTTACTGTAAGCTGCACAGTTATTTAAAGTAATTTGGCCTGTTTGAGCCTGCTTAGACACTGTTGCTGTGCATATATACTGGTCTCAAGCCTGCTTCGGGGCATCCCATTCTGTAACATCACATTAGCCTCTGTATTTACTGTAAGCTGCACAGTTATTTAAAGTAATTTGGCCTGTTGGAGCCTGCTTAGACACTGTTGCTGTGCATATATACTGATCTCAAGCCTGCTTCGGGGCATCCCATTCTGTAACATCACATTAGCCTCTGTATTTACTGTAAGCTCCACAGTTATTTAAAGTAATTTGGCCTGTTGGAGCCTGCTTAGACACTGTTGCTGTGCATATATACTGTTCTAAAGCCTGCTTCAGGGCATCCCATTCTGTAACATCACATTAGCCTCTGTATTTACTGTAAGCTGCACAGTTATTTAATGTAATTTGCCCTGTTTGAGCCTGCTTAGACACTGTTGCTGTGCATATATACTGTTCTAAAGCCTGCTTCGGGGCATCCCATTCTGTAACATCACATTAGCCTCTGTATTTACTGTAAGCTGCACAGTTATTTAAAGTAATTTGGCCTGTTTGAGCCTGCTTAGACACTATTGCTGTGCATATATACTGTTCTAAAGCCTGCTTCGGGGCATCCCATTCTGTAACATCACATTAGCCTCTGTATTAACTGTAAGCTGCACAGTTATTTAAAGTAATTTGTCCTGTTTGAGCCTGCTTAGACACTGTTGCTGTGCATATATACTGTTCTAAAGCCTGCTTCGGGGCATCCCATTCTGTAACATCCCATTAGCCTCTGTATTTACTGTAAGCTGCACAGTTATTTAAAGTAATTTGGCCTGTATGAGCCTGCTTAGACACTGTTGCTGTGCATATATACTGTTCTAAAGCCTGCTTCGGGGCATCCCATTCTGTAACATCACATTAGCCTCTGTATTTACTGTAAGCTGCACAGTTATTTAAAGTAATTTGGCCTGTTTGAGCCTGCTTAGACACTGTTGCTGTGCATATATACTGTTCTAAAGTCTGCTTCGGGGCATCCCATTCTGTAACATCCCATTAGCCTCTGTATTTACTGTAAGCTGCACAGTTATTTAAAGTAATTTGGCCTGATTGAGCCTGCTTAGACACTGTTGCTGTGCATATATACTGTTCTAAAGCCTGCTTCGGGGAATCCCATTCTGTAACATCACATTAGCCTCTGTATTTACTGTAAGCTGCACAGTTATTTAAAGTAATTTGGCCTGTTTGAGCCTGCTTAGACACTGTTGCTGTGCATATATACTGTTATAAAGCCTGCTTGGGGGCATCCCATTCTGTAACATCACATTAGCCTCTGTATTTACTGTAAGCTGCACAGTTATTTAAAGTTATTTGGCCTGTTTGAGCCTGCTTAGACACTGTTGCTGTGCATATATACTGTTCTAAAGCCTGCTTCGGGGCATCCCATTCTGTAACATCCCATTAGCCTCTGTATTTACTGTAAGCTGCACAGTTATTTAAAGTAATTTGACCTGTTTGAGCCTGCTTAGACACTGTTGCTGTGCATATATACTGTTCTAAAGCCTGCTTCGGGGCATCCCATTCTGTAACATCATATTAGCCCCTGTATTTACTGTAAGCTGCACAGTTATTTAAAGTAATTTGGCCTGTTTGAGCCTGCTTAGACACTGTTGCTGTGCATATATACTGTTCTAAAGCCTGCTTCGGGGCATCCCATTCTGTAACTTCCCATTAGCCTCTGTATTGACTGTAAGCTGCACAGTTATTCAAAGTAATTTGGCCTGTTTGAGCCTGCTTAGACACTGTTGCTGTGCATATATACTGTTCTAAAGCCTGCTTCGGGGCATCCCATTCTGTAACATCACATTAGCCTCTGTATTTACTCTAAGCTGCACAGTTATTTAAAGTAATTTGGTCTGTTTGAGCCTGCTTAGACACTGTTGCTGTGCATATATACTGTTCTAAAGCCTGCTTCGGGGCATCCCATTCTGTAACATCACATTAGCCTCTGTATTTACTGTAAGCTGCACAGTTATTTAAAGTAATTCGGCCTGTTTGAGCCTGCTTAGACACTGTTGCTGTGCATATATACTGTTCTAAAGCCTGCTTCGGGGCATCCCATTCTGTAACATCACATTAGCCTCTGTATTTACTGTAAGCTGCACAGTTATTTAAAGTAATTTGGCCTGTTTGAGCCTGCTTAGACACTGTTGCTGTGCATATATACTGTTCTAAAGCCTGCTTCGGGGCATCCCATTCTGTAACATCACATTAGCCCCTGTATTTACTTTAAGCTGCACAGTTATTTAAAGTAATTTGGCCTGTTTGAGCCTGCTTAGACACTGTTGCTGTGCATATATACTGTTCTAAAGCCTGCTTCGGGGCATCCCATTCTGTAACATCACATTAGCCTCTGTATTTACTCTAAGCTGCACAGTTATTTAAAGTATTTTGGTCTGTTTGAACCTGCTTAGACACTGTTGCTGTGCATATATACTGTTCTAAAGCCTGCTTCGGGGCATCCAATTCTGTAACATCACATTAGCCTCTGTATTTACTGTAAGCTGCACAGTTATTTAAAGTAATTTGGCCTGTTTGAGCCTGCTTAGACACTGTTGCTGTGCATATATACTGTTATAAAGCCTGCTTGGGGGCATCCCATTCTGTAACATCACATTAGCCTCTGTATTTACTGTAAGCTGCACAGTTATTTAAAGTAATTTGGCCTGTTTGAGCCTGCTTAGACACTGTTGCTGTGCATATATACTGATCTCAAGCCTGCTTCGGGGCATCCCATTCTGTAACATCACATTAGCCTCTGTATTTACTGTAAGCTGCACAGTTATTTAAAGTAATTTGGCCTGTTTGAGCCTGCTTAGACACTGTTGCTGTGCATATATACTGTTCTAAAGCCTGCTTCAGGGCATCCCATTCTGTAACATCACATTAGCCTCTGTATTTACTGTAAGCTGCACAGTTATTTAAAGTAATTTGGCCTGTTTGAGCCTGCTTAGACACTGTTGCTGTGCATATATACTGTTCTAAAGCCTGCTTCGGGGCATCCCATTCTGTAACTTCCCATTAGCCTCTGTATTGACTGTAAGCTGCACAGTTATTCAAAGTAATTTGGCCTGTTTGAGCCTGCTTAGACACTGTTGCTGTGCATATATACTGTTCTAAAGCCTGCTTCGGGGCATCCCATTCTGTAACATCACATTAGCCTCTGTATTTACTCTAAGCTGCACAGTTATTTAAAGTAATTTGGTCTGTTTGAGCCTGCTTAGACACTGTTGCTGTGCATATATACTGTTCTAAAGCCTGCTTCGGGGCATCCCATTCTGTAACATCACATTAGCCTCTGTATTTACTGTAAGCTGCACAGTTATTTAAAGTAATTCGGCCTGTTTGAGCCTGCTTAGACACTGTTGCTGTGCATATATACTGTTCTAAAGCCTGCTTCGGGGCATCCCATTCTGTAACATCACATTAGCCTCTGTATTTACTGTAAGCTGCACAGTTATTTAAAGTAATTTGGCCTGTTTGAGCCTGCTTAGACACTGTTGCTGTGCATATATACTGTTCTAAAGCCTGCTTCGGGGCATCCCATTCTGTAACATCACATTAGCCCCTGTATTTACTTTAAGCTGCACAGTTATTTAAAGTAATTTGGCCTGTTTGAGCCTGCTTAGACACTGTTGCTGTGCATATATACTGTTCTAAAGCCTGCTTCGGGGCATCCCATTCTGTAACATCACATTAGCCTCTGTATTTACTCTAAGCTGCACAGTTATTTAAAGTATTTTGGTCTGTTTGAACCTGCTTAGACACTGTTGCTGTGCATATATACTGTTCTAAAGCCTGCTTCGGGGCATCCAATTCTGTAACATCACATTAGCCTCTGTATTTACTGTAAGCTGCACAGTTATTTAAAGTAATTTGGCCTGTTTGAGCCTGCTTAGACACTGTTGCTGTGCATATATACTGTTATAAAGCCTGCTTGGGGGCATCCCATTCTGTAACATCACATTAGCCTCTGTATTTACTGTAAGCTGCACAGTTATTTAAAGTAATTTGGCCTGTTTGAGCCTGCTTAGACACTGTTGCTGTGCATATATACTGATCTCAAGCCTGCTTCGGGGCATCCCATTCTGTAACATCACATTAGCCTCTGTATTTACTGTAAGCTGCACAGTTATTTAAAGTAATTTGGCCTGTTTGAGCCTGCTTAGACACTGTTGCTGTGCATATATACTGTTCTAAAGCCTGCTTCAGGGCATCCCATTCTGTAACATCACATTAGCCTCTGTATTTACTGTAAGCTGCACAGTTATTTAAAGAAATTTGGCCTGTTTGAGCCTGCTTAGACACTATTGCTGTGCATATATACTGTCCTAAAGCCTGCTTCGGGGCATCCCATTCTGTAACATTACATTAGCCTCTGTATTTACTGTAAGCTGCACAGTTATTTAAAGTAATTTGGCCTGTTTGAGCCTGTTTAGATACTGTTGCTGTGCATATATACTGTTCTAAAGCCTGCTTCGGGGCATCCCATTCTGTAACATCACATTAGCCTCTGTATTTACTCTAAGCTGCACAGTTATTTAAAGTAATTTGACCTGTTTGAGCCTGCTTAGACACTGTTGCTGTGCATATATACTGTTCTAAAGCCTACTTCGGGGCATCCCATTCTGTAACATCCCATTAGCCTCTGTATTTACTGTAAGCTGCACAGTTATTTAAAGTAATTTGGCCTGTTTGAGCCTGCTTAGACACTGTTGCTGTGCATATATACTGTTCTAAAGCCTGCTTCGGGGCATCCCATTCTGCAACATCACATTAGCCTCTGTATTTACTCTAAGCTGCACAGTTATTTAAAGTAATTTGGCCTGTTTGAGCCTGCTTAGACACTGTTGCTGTGCATATATACTGTTCTAAAGCCTGCTTCGGGGCATCCCATTCTGTAACATCTGTGGAGATTAGCTCTGGTAGGCGACCGGCTGTCAGCAGTATAGAGGCGGAGGCAAACAGTTCAAAGTAAAGTCTGTGTTTATTTCACACATAAATCCACAAAAGCATATGTCCATACAGGTTACATCACCTTTTCAGGAAACAGCAGCATAAATGATTCAATCAGGCAAACAGCTTTTAGTCCTTGAGCAAACGTCCTGTTTACAGTCCAAATAGGCCTCAGGTCCGCATGAAACAGCCTCCACAGGAGATTTCAGCCAGGCTCACAGAGTCTCACTCCCATGTGAGCTCTAGACAAAGGACAGGCCACAGCTGATTCCCCAGGCTATTTAAACAACCCGCAAAACCCGGACCTGGGTAGTGGGATGGAGTCCCACCCTGCTCTACTACATCCCAGTAAAGCCGTCCCAGGTTAGCCTTTCGGCTATTCTAAAGCAACAGCAGCAAACTACCACATACCCCCCCCCCCCTTTGTTCAACCCTGAGGGGGTGGACACATGCCAAACAATGTGCTCTGGACAGGGCATCCGCGTTACCCAATAATCGTCCCGCTCTGTGCTCTACTGTAAACTTGAAGTTTCGTAATGACAAGAACCATCGGGTGACCCTGGCATTCCTGTCCTTAGCCTGGCACATCCACTTGAGGGGAGAGTGGTCCGTAATCAGCCGGAACCTTCTCCCCAGCAAGTAGTAGCGAAGAGACTCCAGGGCCCATTTAATGGCCAAACACTCCCTCTCCACTATACTATACTGGGTCTCCGCGGGTGTTAATTTGCGACTCATGTAGACAACGCTGTGCTCCTCCCCGTTGACTTCCTGAGACAGTACAGCACCGAGACCTACCTCGGAGGCATCGGTCTGCACTATGAACTCCCTCTTAAAGTCGGGTGTCACCAACACCAGAGACCCACACAGGGCAGACTTCAAAGCGGAGAACGCTTTTTCGGCCTGTTCATTCCACTTCACCATGACAGACTTGCGTCCCTTTAACAGGTCTGTCAATGGTGCCGCTAGGGTGGCAAAATTGGGAATGAACCGCATATAATATCCCACCAACCCCAGAAATGACTTTACCTGGCGGGTGGTGTTAGGCCGGGGCCAGTTACGGATGGCTTCTAGTTTGTTCACCTGGGGCTTGACCACTCCTCGTCCAATCACATAGCCCAGGTATTTTGTTTCTTCTAGGCCTAAAGCACATTTTTTCGGGTTTGCCGTCAACCCAGCCTTCCTGAGGGAATCCACTACGGCCTGGACTTTGGGTAGGTGACTTTCCCAATCCGTGCTATGGATAATTATATCGTCCAGATATGCCGAAGCATACCGACGATGTGGCCTGAGGACAATATCCATTAACCTTTGGAACGTAGCGGGAGCGCCGTGTAACCCAAAGGGTAATACCTTGTATTGGAACAGTCCCTCTGGTGTAATAAAGGCTGTTTTCTCCTTGGCAGCCTCAGTCAAGGGCACCTGCCAGTACCCTTTTGTGAGGTCCAAAACCGAAAAGTACCTGGCTTGGCCTAGCTTCTCAATGAGTTCATCTACCCGGGCATAGGGTAGGCATCAAACTTGGAAACTTCATTAAGTTTGCGGAAATCGTTACAGAACCGCAACGTACCATCGGGCTTGGGAATCAAGACTATGGGGCTGGCCCACTCACTCTTTGATTCCTCAATCACGTCTAACCGGAGCATTTGCTGCACTTCCTCCGCGATAGCTTGTCGCCGGGACTCAGGTACCCGGTAAGGCCTCAACCGGACCTTGACCTAAGGTTCCGTGACAACATCATGTTGGATGACCGAAGTGCGCCCAGGGAGTTCTGAAAACACATCCGTGTTTCTGCTAATAAACTCCCTGGCTTCCTGAGTCTGTTTAGAGGAGAGGTTGTCGCCAGTTTTCACCTCGACTACTGCTTCTCTAATAACAGACCGAGGAATGGGAAGCTCCACCCCCACCATACCTGGTCGGGGACTGTCACCCCCAGGGGTCTCCCTGTCTTTCCATAGTTTCAGCAGGTTTACATGGTACACCTGCTCGGGCTTCCTCCGCCCAGGCTGATGTACCTTGTAAGTCACTTCCCCAACTTTTTCAATGACCTCATAGGGACCCTGCCACCTAGCTAGAAATGTACTGTCCACCGTGGGTACCAGAACCACAACTCTGTCACCGGGGTTAAAGTTCCGTACCCTGGCTTGCCGATTATAAACCCTGCTTTGGGCCCGCTGCGCTGCCTCCATGTGTTCTCTGACAAGCGGCAAGACGGTCTCTATCCGTTCCTGTAGGTGAGTCACGTACTCTACCACACTTTTGTGGGGTGTGGGTTGCTGTTCCCAGGCCTCCTTGGCTATATCCAACAGGCCCCGTGGATGTCGACCGTATAAGAGTTCGAAGGGCGAGAACCCCGTAGAGGCCTGGGGCACCTCTCGCACTGCGAACATCAGATAGGGCAGCAGCAAGTCCCAATTCTTCCCATCCTTGGCGACCACCCTTTTTAACATGGTCTTTAAAGTTTGATTAAACCGTTCTACTAGGCCGTCTGTTTGCGGGTGGTAAACAGATGTCCGCAACTGTTTCACCTGCAGCAGTTTACAGAGCTCTTTCATTACTTTCGACATAAACGGGGTACCTTGATCGGTCAGGACCTCTTTAGGCAGACCTACTCTGGAAAACATTTCCATAAGCTCCTTAGCAATGAGCTTGGCAGAGGTGTGACGCAGGGGCACTGCCTCCGGGTACCGCGTGGCATAGTCCAAGATCACCAGAATATGTTGGTGCCCTCTAGCGGATTTTGGCACTGGACCCACTAGATCCATGGCAATCCGCTCAAAGGGTACCTCAATAACTGGGAGAGGAACTAAGGGACCACGGTAATGAGGCTGAGGGCTGGTCATCTGACATGTTGGGCAGGACTCACAATATCTCTCCACCTCCTTGTACACACTGGGCCAGTAGAATCATTGTAAAACGCGGTCCAGTGTTTTCTGCTGGCCTAGGTGTCCACCCAGAACATGTTGGTGGGCCAAATCCAACACCAATTTGCGATATGGATTGGGTACCACCAATTGTTCCACCACCTCTTCACGTACCTTGTTTACTCGGTACAACATTTCCTGGTGAACCACAAAGCGAGGAAACTGTAACTCCGCCCCTGGCTGTTGTGGTTCACCTTCCACCTCAAGAACATTCTCCCAGGCCCGAGACAGGGTCGGGTCCTGGTGTTGAGCGGTACCAAAGTTAGTTGTGGAGACATGGAGATCTGCCAACTCTGGACCTGTTGCCAACTCTTCCACATCTCCAACCATAACATTTAGTGGGGTTGACTCCCCCTCTTCCATTTTAGGGACGGGCACCTCTTCCACGGTGCCTCCTGATTCCGGTTCCCAGGGCACTGGGGTCTCCCCTGAGTAGGGCCAGTCTATTGGGGACACACCCGCCTCGCGGGTTTCCGGAACTGCCAGCTTGGCCCACAGTGACCTGAACCCTGGAAATTCTCTCCCAATAATCAGTTCATACGGGAGTTTAGCGGCGACAGCGACTTCATGTTTCCAGCTGCCGGAGACGGTGGTGAGAGACACTTGTGCTGTGGCATAGTCTCTCAAGTCCCCATGAATGCACAAAACCCCGGTTTCCCACCCAGTGTACTCATCGGGCAGTACTAAGGCGGGTCTTGCCAGGGTAACCATACTCCCCGAGTCCAAAAGGGCCACAGCCAGGGTGTCTCCCACTTTCACCTGACAGAGGTGACTTTGCCCCACAAGCTCAGGGACACCGGCAGCACACAGCCTCCTGGCATACATGGAAGGGCGGTAACCAAAGTTCACGTCCATGGGCTCCCCCTGGTGGGGACAATTGGCTCTGATATGTCCCGGCTCCTTACATCCCCAACACAACACTTGGGCAGGGACTTTGGGGGGTAGGTCCTGAGAGGGTTTAGGGGACGCCACTCGCCTGAGCTGGGGCGGGGACCTCCGGGGTTTCCCCGAATCCCTCCTCATGGAGCCGCCTTGCAAGTTCCTGGTGGCCTCATATCGCTCCACTAGGTCCACCATCCCTAGTGCGTTGTCAGGGGATACCTGGCCAACCCAGTGCTGAAGAGGGTGCGGTAAAGCCCTCCAAAACATGTCCGCCAGCAAGCGGTCCAACATGGCAGTGGGGCTTAACAACTCCGGCTGCAGCCATTTTTGCAGCAGGTGCAGCAGTTTATAATACTGGGGTCGGGCGGGCTCTGCCGACAGGTAGCTCCACTGATGCACCCGCTGAGCCCGAACCCACACATTCACCCCCAGTCTCGCCAGTATCTCACCCTTCAGAGTCGGGTAGTCAGCGGCTTGGTACTCTGGGAGATCAAACAACACCTGCTGGGGTCAGGACGCCAGAAATGGAGCGATGACATCAGCCCACTGGTCATGCGGCAACTTCTCCCTTGCAGCCACCTTTTCAAACACCGCCAGGTAAGTCTCAACGTCATCTGAAGGGGTCATTTTTGTGAGCGCCGAGCGGACAGCTTTCCGGGCATCAGGAATACTTTTGGGCGCACCTGCAGCTTGCTGCGCCATCATATGTTGCAAAAACAGCTGGTTGGTCTCCTGCTGCTGCCGATTCGCCTCCAAGAGCGCTTTCAGGACTGCCTCCATTTTGTCTGCAGTCCCAGGTAGCAGCCTGGCAGGTTTAATATAGGACATGCACAAAACAAAAACTTTTTCGTCGGTTGCTCCTAGCAACGGCCTCACTGCTATGCCCGCATTCGACACCAAATGTGGAGATTAGCTCTGGTAGGTGACCGGGTGTCAGCAGTATAGAGGCGGAGGCAAACAGTTCAAAGTAAAGTCTGTGTTTATTTCACACATAAATCCACAAAAGCATATGTCCATACAGGTTACATCACCTTTTCAGGAAACAGCAGCATAAATGATTCAATCAGGCAAACAGCTTTTAGTCCTTGAGCAAACGTCCTGTTTACAGTCCAAATAGGCCTCAGGTCCGCATGAAACAGCCTCCACAGGAGATTTCAGCCAGGCTCACAGAGTCTCACTCCCATGTGAGCTCTAGACAAAGGACAGGCCACAGCTGATTCCCCAGGCTATTTAAACAGCCCGCAAAACCCAGACCTGGGTAGTGGGATGGAGTCCCACCCTGCTCTACTCCATCCCAGTAAAGCCGTCCCAGGTTAGCCTTTCGGCTATTCTAAAGCAACAGCAGCAAACTGCCACCAGCAGCTGATGCTGGAAATCAGACTACACGGCTTTACTGCACCAATGACAGGTACATTGGTGCTACATACCTGCCGTCAATAACGGCCCCTTGCACCTTACCACACATCCCATTAGCCTCTGTATTTACTGTAAGCTGCACAGTTATTTAAAGTAATTTGGCCTGTTTGAGCCTGCTTAGACACTGTTGCTGTGCATATATACTGTTCTAAAGCCTGCTTTGGGGCATCCCATTCTGTAACATCACATTAGCCTCTGTATTTACTGTAAGCTGCACAGTTATTTAAAGTAATTTGGCCTGTTTGAGCCTGCTTAGACACTTTTGCTGTGCATATATACTGTTCTAAAGCCTGCTTCGGGGCATCCCATTCTGTAACATCCCATTAGCCTCTGTATTTACTGTAAGCTGCACAGTTATTTAAAGTAATTTGGCCTGATTGAGCCTGCTTAGACACTGTTGCTGTGCATATATACTGTTCTAAAGCCTGCTTCGGGGCATCCCATTCTGTAACATCACATTAGCCTCTGTATTTACTGTAAGCTGCACAGTTATTTAAAGTAATTTGGTCTGTTTGAGCCTGCTTAGACACTGTTGCTGTGCATATATACTGTTCTAAAGCCTGCTTCGGGGCATCCCATTCTGTAACATCACATTAGCCTCTGTATTTACTGTAAGCTGCACAGTTATTTAAAGTAATTTGGCCTGTTTGAGCCTGCTTAGACACTGTTGCTGTGCATATATACTGTTCTAAAGTCTGCTTCGGGGCATCCCATTCTGTAACATCCCATTAGCCTCTGTATTTACTGTAAGCTGCACAGTTATTTAAAGTAATTTGGCCTGATTGAGCCTGCTTAGACACTGTTGCTGTGCATATATACTGTTCTAAAGCCTGCTTCGGGGAATCCCATTCTGTAACATCACATTAGCCTCTGTATTTACTGTAAGCTGCACAGTTATTTAAAGTAATTTGGCCTGTTTGAGCCTGCTTAGACACTGTTGCTGTGCATATATACTGTTATAAAGCCTGCTTGGGGGCATCCCATTCTGTAACATCACATTAGCCTCTGTATTTACTGTAAGCTGCACAGTTATTTAAAGTAATTTGGCCTGTTTGAGCCTGCTTAGACACTGTTGCTGTGCATATATACTGTTCTAAAGCCTGCTTCGGGGCATCCCATTCTGTAACATCCCATTAGCCTCTGTATTTACTGTAAGCTGCACAGTTATTTAAAGTAATTTGGCCTGTTTGAGCCTGCTTAGACACTGTTGCTGTGCATATATACTGTTCTAAAGCCTGCTTCGGGGCATCCCATTCTGTAACATCATATTAGCCCCTGTATTTACTGTAAGCTGCACAGTTATTTAAAGTAATTTGGCCTGTTTGAGCCTGCTTAGACACTGTTGCTGTGCATATATACTGTTCTAAAGCCTGCTTCGGGGCATCCCATTCTGTAACTTCCCATTAGCCTCTGTATTGACTGTAAGCTGCACAGTTATTCAAAGTAATTTGGCCTGTTTGAGCCTGCTTAGACACTGTTGCTGTGCATATATACTGTTCTAAAGCCTGCTTCGGGGCATCCCATTCTGTAACATCACATTAGCCTCTGTATTTACTCTAAGCTGCACAGTTATTTAAAGTAATTTGGTCTGTTTGAGCCTGCTTAGACACTGTTGCTGTGCATATATACTGTTCTAAAGCCTGCTTCGGGGCATCCCATTCTGTAACATCACATTAGCCTCTGTATTTACTGTAAGCTGCACAGTTATTTAAAGTAATTTGGCCTGTTTGAGCCTGCTTAGACACTGTTGCTGTGCATATATACTGTTCTAAAGCCTGCTTCGGGGCATCCCATTCTGTAACATCACATTAGCCTCTGTATTTACTGTAAGCTGCACAGTTATTTAAAGTAATTTGGCCTGTTTGAGCCTGCTTAGACACTGTTGCTATGCATATATACTGTTATAAAGCCTGCCTGGGGGCATCCCATTCTGTAATATCACATTAGCCTCTGTATTTACTGTAAGCTGCACAGTTATTTAAAGTAATTTGGCCTGTTTGAGCCTGCTTAGACACTGTTGCTGTGCATATATACTGTTATAAAGCCTGCTTCGGGGCATCCCATTCTGTAAGATCACATTAGCCTCTGTATTTACTGTAAGCTGCACAGTTATTTAAAGTAATTTGGCCTGTTTGAGCCTGCTTAGACACTGTTGCTGTGCATATATACTGGTCTCAAGCCTGCTTCGGGGCATCCCATTCTGTAACATCACATTAGCCTCTGTATTTACTGTAAGCTGCACAGTTATTTAAAGTAATTTGGCCTGTTGGAGCCTGCTTAGACACTGTTGCTGTGCATATATACTGATCTCAAGCCTGCTTCGGGGCATCCCATTCTGTAACATCACATTAGCCTCTGTATTTACTGTAAGCTCCACAGTTATTTAAAGTAATTTGGCCTGTTGGAGCCTGCTTAGACACTGTTGCTGTGCATATATACTGTTCTAAAGCCTGCTTCAGGGCATCCCATTCTGTAACATCACATTAGCCTCTGTATTTACTGTAAGCTGCACAGTTATTTAATGTAATTTGCCCTGTTTGAGCCTGCTTAGACACTGTTGCTGTGCATATATACTGTTCTAAAGCCTGCTTCGGGGCATCCCATTCTGTAACATCACATTAGCCTCTGTATTTACTGTAAGCTGCACAGTTATTTAAAGTAATTTGGCCTGTTTGAGCCTGCTTAGACACTATTGCTGTGCATATATACTGTTATAAAGCCTGCTTCGGGGCATCCCATTCTGTAAGATCACATTAGCCTCTGTATTTACTGTAAGCTGCACAGTTATTTAAAGTAATTTGGCCTGTTTGAGCCTGCTTAGACACTGTTGCTGTGCATATATACTGGTCTCAAGCCTGCTTCGGGGCATCCCATTCTGTAACATCACATTAGCCTCTGTATTTACTGTAAGCTGCACAGTTATTTAAAGTAATTTGGCCTGTTGGAGCCTGCTTAGACACTGTTGCTGTGCATATATACTGATCTCAAGCCTGCTTCGGGGCATCCCATTCTGTAACATCACATTAGCCTCTGTATTTACTGTAAGCTCCACAGTTATTTAAAGTAATTTGGCCTGTTGGAGCCTGCTTAGACACTGTTGCTGTGCATATATACTGTTCTAAAGCCTGCTTCAGGGCATCCCATTCTGTAACATCACATTAGCCTCTGTATTTACTGTAAGCTGCACAGTTATTTAATGTAATTTGCCCTGTTTGAGCCTGCTTAGACACTGTTGCTGTGCATATATACTGTTCTAAAGCCTGCTTCGGGGCATCCCATTCTGTAACATCACATTAGCCTCTGTATTTACTGTAAGCTGCACAGTTATTTAAAGTAATTTGGCCTGTTTGAGCCTGCTTAGACACTATTGCTGTGCATATATACTGTTCTAAAGCCTGCTTCGGGGCATCCCATTCTGTAACATCACATTAGCCTCTGTATTAACTGTAAGCTGCACAGTTATTTAAAGTAATTTGTCCTGTTTGAGCCTGCTTAGACACTGTTGCTGTGCATATATACTGTTCTAAAGCCTGCTTCGGGGCATCCCATTCTGTAACATCCCATTAGCCTCTGTATTTACTGTAAGCTGCACAGTTATTTAAAGTAATTTGGCCTGTATGAGCCTGCTTAGACACTGTTGCTGTGCATATATACTGTTCTAAAGCCTGCTTCGGGGCATCCCATTCTGTAACATCACATTAGCCTCTGTATTTACTGTAAGCTGCACAGTTATTTAAAGTAATTTGGCCTGTTTGAGCCTGCTTAGACACTGTTGCTGTGCATATATACTGTTCTAAAGTCTGCTTCGGGGCATCCCATTCTGTAACATCCCATTAGCCTCTGTATTTACTGTAAGCTGCACAGTTATTTAAAGTAATTTGGCCTGATTGAGCCTGCTTAGACACTGTTGCTGTGCATATATACTGTTCTAAAGCCTGCTTCGGGGAATCCCATTCTGTAACATCACATTAGCCTCTGTATTTACTGTAAGCTGCACAGTTATTTAAAGTAATTTGGCCTGTTTGAGCCTGCTTAGACACTGTTGCTGTGCATATATACTGTTATAAAGCCTGCTTGGGGGCATCCCATTCTGTAACATCACATTAGCCTCTGTATTTACTGTAAGCTGCACAGTTATTTAAAGTTATTTGGCCTGTTTGAGCCTGCTTAGACACTGTTGCTGTGCATATATACTGTTCTAAAGCCTGCTTCGGGGCATCCCATTCTGTAACATCCCATTAGCCTCTGTATTTACTGTAAGCTGCACAGTTATTTAAAGTAATTTGGCCTGTTTGAGCCTGCTTAGACACTGTTGCTGTGCATATATACTGTTCTAAAGCCTGCTTCGGGGCATCCCATTCTGTAACATCATATTAGCCCCTGTATTTACTGTAAGCTGCACAGTTATTTAAAGTAATTTGGCCTGTTTGAGCCTGCTTAGACACTGTTGCTGTGCATATATACTGTTCTAAAGCCTGCTTCGGGGCATCCCATTCTGTAACTTCCCATTAGCCTCTGTATTGACTGTAAGCTGCACAGTTATTCAAAGTAATTTGGCCTGTTTGAGCCTGCTTAGACACTGTTGCTGTGCATATATACTGTTCTAAAGCCTGCTTCGGGGCATCCCATTCTGTAACATCACATTAGCCTCTGTATTTACTCTAAGCTGCACAGTTATTTAAAGTAATTTGGTCTGTTTGAGCCTGCTTAGACACTGTTGCTGTGCATATATACTGTTCTAAAGCCTGCTTCGGGGCATCCCATTCTGTAACATCACATTAGCCTCTGTATTTACTGTAAGCTGCACAGTTATTTAAAGTAATTTGGCCAGTTTGAGCCTGCTTAGACACTGTTGCTGTGCATATATACTGTTCTAAAGCCTGCTTCGGGGCATCCCATTCTGTAACATCACATTAGCCTCTGTATTTACTGTAAGCTGCACAGTTATTTAAAGTAATTTGGCCTGTTTGAGCCTGCTTAGACACTGTTGCTATGCATATATACTGTTATAAAGCCTGCTTGGGGGCATCCCATTCTGTAATATCACATTAGCCTCTGTATTTACTGTAAGCTGCACAGTTATTTAAAGTAATTTGGCCTGTTTGAGCCTGCTTAGACACTGTTGCTGTGCATATATACTGTTATAAAGCCTGCTTCGGGGCATCCCATTCTGTAAGATCACATTAGCCTCTGTATTTACTGTAAGCTGCACAGTTATTTAAAGTAATTTGGCCTGTTTGAGCCTGCTTAGACACTGTTGCTGTGCATATATACTGGTCTCAAGCCTGCTTCGGGGCATCCCATTCTGTAACATCACATTAGCCTCTGTATTTACTGTAAGCTGCACAGTTATTTAAAGTAATTTGGCCTGTTGGAGCCTGCTTAGACACTGTTGCTGTGCATATATACTGATCTCAAGCCTGCTTCGGGGCATCCCATTCTGTAACATCACATTAGCCTCTGTATTTACTGTAAGCTGCACAGTTATTTAAAGTAATTTGGCCTGTTGGAGCCTGCTTAGACACTGTTGCTGTGCATATATACTGTTCTAAAGCCTGCTTCGGGGCATCCCATTCTGTAACATCACATTAGCCTCTGTATTTACTGTAAGCTGCACAGTTATTTAAAGTAATTTGGCCTGTTTGAGCCTGCTTAGACACTATTGCTGTGCATATATACTGTTCTAAAGCCTGCTTCGGGGCATCCCATTCTGTAACATCACATTAGCCTCTGTATTAACTGTAAGCTGCACAGTTATTTAAAGTAATTTGGCCTGTTTGAGCCTGCTTAGACACTGTTGCTGTGCATATATACTGTTCTAAAGCCTGCTTCGGGGCATCCCATTCTGTAACATCCCATTAGCCTCTGTATTTACTGTAAGCTGCACAGTTATTTAAAGTAATTTGGCCTGTTTGAGCCTGCTTAGACACTGTTGCTGTGCATATATACTGTTCTAAAGCCTGCTTCGGGGCATCCCATTCTGTAGCATCACATTAGCCTCTGTATTTACTGTAAGCTGCACAGTTATTTAAAGTAATTCGGCCTGTTTGAGCCTGCTTAGACACTGTTGCTGTGCATATATACTGTTATAAAGCCTGCTTGGGGGCATCCCATTCTGTAACATCACATTAGCCTCTGTATTTACTGTAAGCTGCACAGTTATCTAAAGTAATTTGGCCTGTTTGAGCCTGCTTAGACACTGTTGCTGTGCATATATACTGATCTCAAGCCTTCTTCGGGGCATCCCATTCTGTAACATCCCATTAGCCTCTGTATCTCCTCTAAGCTGCATACTTAATTAAAGTAATTTGGCCTGTTGGAGCCTGCTTATCCACTCTTGCTGTGCATATATACTGATCTCAAGTCTGCTGTGGGGGCATCCCATTCTGTAACATAACATAACCTACCTCTCTTATTTACACTAAGCAGCTCTCTTATTTAAACTAAGCAGGCCTCTTGTTTACACTAAGCAGCTCTCTTATTTAAGCTAAGCAGCTCTCTTATTTAAACTAAGCAGGCCTCTTGGAGGCTGATTGTCCACTTTTGGGTGTGCATTTATATTCGGTTTCATATACAGTGGGGTATCCCAATTTGTAAGATAACCTACCCCAACCATGTAAACTAAAGAGGCCTGTTGCAGCCTGAGTTTCTCTGCTTGCGTATGGCCTGCATTACAATCTGTCTCTTTCAATGACACTGCTGCCTGGGGTATCCCAATTTGTAAGATAACCTACCCCAACCATGTAAACTAAAGAGGCCTGTTGCAGCCTGAGTTTCTCTTCTTGCGTATGGCCTGCATTACAATCTGTCTCTTTCAATGACACTGCTGCCTGGGGTATCCCAATTTGTAAGATAACCTACCCCAACCATGTAAACTAAAGGTTACGTCCTTCCAGAAGGAAAACTTATGCCGAACACTATTTTTGTTAGGGGCATTGACCTTTGGATTGATCGGCATGAAATTAAGGATTTTTTTTCAAAGTATGGCGCTGTAAAGAAGGTCAAAATTATTTCTCATACTTGGATTATTGTTACTTTTTGTTCAGCTTGAAATATACCAGGCCACACGGGCATCCCAAGGCACATGCTATTTAACCCTATTTGTTAAGCACAAGCATTTCTCATACTTGGATTATTGTTACTTTTTGTTCAGCTTAAAATATACCAGGCCACACGGGCATCCCAAGGCACATGCTGATTAACCCTATATGTTAAGCACAAGCATTTCTCATACTTGGATTATTGTTACTTTTTGTTCAGCTTAAAATATACCAGGCCACACGGGCATCCCAAGGCACATGCTGATTAACCCTATATGTTAAGCTAAAGCATTTCTCATACTTGGATTATTGTTACTTTTTGTTCAGCTTAAAATATACCAGGCCACACGGGCATCCCAAGGCACATGCTGTTTAACCCTATTTGTTAAGCACAAGCATTTCTCATACTTGGATTATTGTTACTTTTTGTTCAGCTTGAAATATACCAGGCCACACGGGCATCCCAAGGCACATGCTATTTTAACCCTATCTGTTATACAACATAAGCGTTGATCAGCATCAGCTGCTTTATTATGCTACTTCAGTTTGCACTTGTTTTTGACTGCTTTAAATAAACCAGGCCGCAGGGCACCCCAAAGCTGCACCTTGCACCCTATCTGGTATACAACATAAGCGTTGATCAGCATCAGCTTCATTAAGCTACTTCAGTTTGCACTTCCTTTTTGACTGCTTTCATTTAACCAGGCCGCAGGGCACCCCAAAGCTGCACGTTGCACCCTATCTGTTTATACTAAATAAGCATCTACAGCCTCAGCTTTATTAAGTTATTGCATTTTGAATTGGTTTTGATCTGCTTTAAATACACCAGGCCGCAGGGTATCCCAAACCTGCATGTTGCACCCCATCTGTTATACTAAATAAGCGTTGATCAGAATCAGCTTTATTAAGCTATTGCATTTTGCATTGGTTTTTGTCCTGCAGTCAAAACACTAGCCGATATGGGCATCCCAAACCAGCACATGTCACTCTATCTGTTATACTAAATAAGCTTCTACAGGCCCTTTTTTTTATTTATTTATTTGTATTTATATAGAGCTGTAATAGCTTATATAGTGAGGTAAATTTGCCATTTTGCTTCATTATATAGAGCACCCCCTCTGTAAATATGAGGGGCAATAGTTTATATTATGAGGTAAATTAATGGTTTTGCACCATTATATGGAGCAGCCCCTGTGTAAATCTGAGGGGCAATAGCTTATATAATGAGGTAAATTTGCCATTTTGCTTCATTATATAGAGCAGCCCCTGTGTAAATCTGAGGGGCAATAGCTTATATTGTGAGGTAAATTTGCCATTTTGCAGCATAATATAGAGCACCCCCTCTGTAAATCTGAGGGGCAATAGTTTATATTATGAGGTAAATTAATGGTTTTGCAGCATTATATGGAGCAGCCCCTGTGTAAATCTGAGGGGCAATAGCTTATATTGTGAGGTAAATTTGCCATTTTGCTTCATTATATAGAGCAGCCCCTGTGTAAATCTGAGGGGCAATAGTTTATATTATGAGGTAAATTCATGGTTTTGCACCATTATATGGAGCAGCCCCTGTGTAAATCTGAGGGGCAATAGCTTATATTGTGAGGTAAATTTGCCATTTTGCTTCATTATATAGAGCAGCCCAGTTGCCATCTAAATCAACTACTGTCCGGCCAGTACAGCTTTTCCAGGGCAAACTCTGCTAGTTGCGGACACAAGTCAAGTTTGGCTTCCCAGCAAATCCAGTGGATCCTGAAGGTGTGTTGGCATGGTCATGTCAAGGTATGACATGACCTGCTGTTTGAGGTCCAGCTCCAGGTCTTCCTGCTGCTCATGAGTAGACTCACTATGCGGGTGTAGAAAGCTACTCACTAGCGACTGAAGACTGAGGCTGCTGCTGATAGAGCTGCTGCTGCTGCTCCTTCCACCCCCCCAGCAGCCATGGCAGTGGAAGGTGATCGCAGAGGTCCCCCCGAGTCAGACCTGCGGGAGTATGGGCCATGGCGCAGATAGACATCGCCCAACTGACTGCGTGGGATGTCTCTGTAGTAGGTCAGTTTGTCCTCCCTCTCAGTGGGCGTAAAAAATGCCCCCATTTTGTGCCGGAAGCGAGGGTCCAATAAGTTGGAGAGCCAGAAGTCTTCCCGCTGACAAATGGAGACAATTCTGCGCTCACTAGTACGCAAGCATGTGAGCATGCATCGTGCCATTTGTGCAAGTGACTCGGAGGGACTACCTGTCTCCATCTCCACTGTAAACTGCCACGGTGTGTCTGTGTCCTCTGTCTCGCCTTCCTCCCAACCCTCTAGCTCCTGTGGCTGCTCCTGCTCCTCCTCTCCTGTCAGATGACTAGATAAAATGGTAATTTTGTCAAACCTAAACTGTGGTTTGCTGTGCCCCACCCCCTTCTCCTCCTCCACTTCAGCCCCCACAGGCTTCATGTGGCTGTGAAATGTATGTGCCATGTCTCCAGTGCCCTGACCAGCCATGGTTTCCAACATGTGTTGTAGTACATGAAGCAGTGGAATCTCATCTTTCATCTCATAGTCCTGGCAACTGACGTAAGTAGCTTCCTCAAAGGGCCTGAGCAAACGGCCGGTGTCACGTATGAGCTGCCAATGGTTTACATTGAATTTACACAGGGGTGTCCCCCTATCCGTTTGGATCATCCAGAAATCCGTGATGGCTTTTCTCTGTTCCTATAGTGGATCCTGCATATGGAGGGTGGAATTCCAACGGGTGGAAACATCGCAAATCAGACTATGTTGGGGTACACCGTTCTGACGCTGAGGCTCAATAAGGTTGTGCTTGGTGGTGTAGGAGTGCCAGAAGTGCATGCTAACTTTCTTTCCTGTTGTTCGGATGTCTTTCAGATGGGGGGAAGACTTCAGAAAACGCTTGACAACTAGACTGAACACGTGTGCCATGTCAGGACGCATGACTCTGGCTTCCTTGTCGCAGCGCAAACAAGATGTTCTTCCAAGTATCAGTCACCATGGGTCCAAATTTGCTGTTTTCGTGGATTAAGCAATGATTTCATGGATTGAGTTCTCATTTTTAGTAGTTCCTCCCATGTGTGACTCAAGGAAAACCATGTGAAGAACAGCGTGAAACCACAATCACCAAGGGGGCCTAAAAGGATATATATTGTCCACCATGAGTCCATAGTTACAGCTCCAGACGCAGACAACACTGTGCACTTTGGTACACACTGACAGGCTAAAGGACTGGCCCACCTTCTGTTCAACAACATTTTACAGGGCAGGTACTGCCATCTTCGCAAAGCAATGATACCATGGGACTCTCCGCCTCGGCTCGGCACAAGCCATCAGTTCTCTGAAAGGTCCACCACTGGGTAATGCAGCAAGCTGGACTTATGGTGATGCTGTCTGAGAGGAGAAATCCCTCAGACATCAAGATTAAAAATTCCAAGAATTTTTGAGGGCTAATTATTCAGAGGCAATGATACCTAGTTGTTTCTGATTTAATTACAAGGTGGAAACACACCCTCAAACAAAACTTCACTTTGTTTATTCATAATTTTATGTATATATACTAACTAACCTACTTTTTCTCCACAGGATTGTGGATGCTACATGAAAAACTGCCACATCGCTGAGTAGCTGATTTTTCCTACCAACAGTCCCCAATAATTCACTGCTGCTGCTGCTGCCGCCGCCACCGCCGCAGGCTCCAGGGACCCTCTTCCACTACCTCCGCCTGCAACACCTCCTCCCACGACACTCTCCTCATCACTAATTGCCCGGCTAGTGGAAGAAGAGGCGAGTGTCTCCTCCACTTCTTGGCTGGGCAGTAGCTGCTGAATTTTATGATTATCATCAATGGATAGTGGAGCTGAACCCAAAGTATAACAACAGACAGTTGACTGGGGGTGTCAGATGCCACTTGTGATGCAGTGGACTGCTTTTGCAGCACTTGGAGACAAAGTTGCTTCATTGGCTGACACAATGACTGGTAAAGCTGTGGAACATATGGTTGAAAAGCAAGAATAACCATTTGTTTTTATATGAAAAAAACCCTGGTTTATACATACTTTTTTTTTTCCAGAGACTGCCCTGTGTGGAAATGAATGGCGCATGGATCAGCCAAGCTTTCCTCCCAACAATGCCTGATGTATTCCAGTAGATTGATGACGGGGCCAGACCAACACTAAAGAAAGATGGATTGTGCAAAACAGATTTAAGGCGCTGCTCTCCAGTTACAGACATTCCTCCGCATCGGACCACAAGTAAGTATTGATAAAAAATCCTTTATGTTACTCTTACTTTTTATTAATATTCTTCGGATAAGACGGATCAGACATCCAGATTAAAAATTCCAAGAATTTTTGAGGGCTAATTAGTCAGAGGCAATGATACCTTGTTGTTTCTGATTTAATAAAAGGTGGAAACACACCCTCAAATTAAACTTCACTTTGGCAATACTTTTGCATTTGTTTATTCATAATTTTATGTAGATATTACTAACTAAGCTACTTTTTCTCCACATGACTCTCCACAGGGTGTGATTCATACAATCTTTGGGCTCCAACAGCCAACTGCAGTGTCTCTTTCAAGCTATGTTTGGGCTCCTGCAGCTGCTGCTGCTGCTGCTTGCAACTCCAGGGTGTGATTCATCCAATTTTTGCGCTCCTGAACCCAACCCCAGTGTCTCTTTAAAGTAATGTTTGGGCTCCTGCTGCTGCTGCTGCTGCTGCCAACTCCAGGGTGTGATTCATCCAATTTTTGCGCTCCTGAACCCAACCCCAGTGTCTCTTTAAAGTTATGCTTGGGCTCCTGCTGCTGCTGCTGCCAACTCCAGGGTGTGATTCATCCAATTTTTGGGCTCCTGAAGCCAACCCCAGTGTCTCTTTAAAGTAATGTTTGGGCTCCTGCTGCTGCTGCCAACTCCAGGGTGTGATTCATCCAATTGTTGGGCTCCTGAAGCCAACCCCAGTGTCTCTTTAAAGTAATGTTTGGGCTCCTGCTGCTGCTGCTGCTGCCAACTCCAGGGTGTGATTCATCCAATTTTGGGCTCCTGAAGCCAACCCCAGTGTCTCTTTAAAGTAATGTTTGGGCTCCTGCTGCTGCTGCTTGCAACTCCAGGGTGTGATTCATCCAATTTTTGGGCTCCTGAAGCCAACCCCAGTGTCTCTTTAAAGTAATGTTTGGGCTCCTGCTGCTGCTGCTGCCAACTCCAGGGTGTGATTCATCCAATTTTTGGGCTCCTGAAGCCAACCCCAGTGTCTCTTTAAAGTAATGTTTGGGCTCCTGCTGCTGCTGCCAACTCCAGGGTGTGATTCATCCAATTTTTGGGCTCCTGAAGCCAAACCCAGTGTCTCTTTAAAGTAATGTTTTGGCTCCTGCTGCTGCTGCTGCTGCTGCTTGCAACTCCAGGGTGTGATTCATACAATTTTTGGGCTCCTGAAGCCAAACCCAGTGTCTCTTTAAAGTAATGTTTGGGCTCCTGCTGCTGCTGCTGCCAACTCCAGGGTGTGATTCATCCAATTGTTGGGCTCCTGAAGCCAACCCCAGTGTCTCTTTAAAGTAAGGTTTGGGCTCCTGCTGCTGCTGCTGCCAACTCCAGGGTGTGATTCATCCAATTTATGGGCTCCTGAAGCCAACCCCAGTGTCTCTTTAAAGTAATGTTTGGGCTCCTGCTGCTGCTGCTGCTGCTGCTGCTGCCAACTCCAGGGTGTGATTCATCCAATTTTTGGGCTCCTGAAGCCAACCCCAGTGTCTCTTTAAAGTAATGTTTGGGCTCCTGCTGCTGCTGCTGCCAACTTCAGGGTGTGATTCATCCAATTTTTTGGGCTCCTGCTGCCAACTCCAGTGTCTCTTTAAAGTTATGTTTGGGCTCCTGCTGCTGCTGCTGCCAACTCCAGGGTGTGATTCATCCAATTTTTGGGCTCCTGAAGCCAACCCCAGTGTCTCTTTAAAGTAATGTTTGGGCTTCTGTTGCTGCTGCTGCTGCCAACTCCAGGGTGTGATTCATCCAATTTTTGGGCTCCTGAAGCCAACCCCAGTGTCTCTTTAAAGTAATGTTTGGGCTCCTGCTGCTGCTGCCAACTCCAGGGTGTGATTCATCCAATTTTTGGGCTCCTGAAGCCAACCCCAGTGTCTCTTTAAAGTAATGTTTGGGCTCCTGCTGCTGCTGCCAACTCCAGGGTGTGATTCATCCAATTTTTGGGCTCCTGAAGCCAACCCCAGTGTCTCTTTAAAGTAATGTTTGGGCTCCTGCTGCTGCTGCCAACTCCAGGGTGTGATTCATCCAATTTTTTGGGCTCCTGCTGCCAACTCCAGTGTCTCTTTAAAGTTATGTTTGGGCTCCTGCTGCTGCTGCTGCCAACTCCAGGGTGTGATTCATCCAATTTTTGGGCTCCTGAAGCCAACCCCAGTGTCTCTTTAAAGTAATGTTTGGGCTTCTGTTGCTGCTGCTGCTGCCAACTCCAGGGTGTGATTCATCCAATTTTTGGGCTCCTGAAGCCAACCCCAGTGTCTCTTTAAAGTAATGTTTGGGCTCCTGCTGCTGCCAACTCCAGGGTGTGATTCATCCAATTTTTGGGCTCCTGAAGCCAACCCCAGTGTCTCTTTAAAGTAATGTTTGGGCTCCTGCTGCTGCTGCCAACTCCAGGGTGTGATTCATCCAATTTTTGGGCTCCTGAAGCCAACCCCAGTGTCTCTTTAAAGTAATGTTTGGGCTCCTGCTGCTGCTGCCAACTCCAGGGTGTGATTCATCCAATTTTTTGGGCTCCTGCTGCCAACTCCAGTGTCTCTTTAAAGTTATGTTTGGGCTCCTGCTGCTGCTGCTGCCAACTCCAGGGTGTGATTCATCCAATTTTTGGGCTCCTGAAGCCAACCCCAGTGTCTCTTTAAAGTAATGTTTGGGCTCCTGCTGCTGCTGCTGCCAACTCCAGGGTGTGATTCATCCAATTTTTGGGCTCCTGCTGCCAACTCCAATGTCTCTTTAAAGTTATGTTTGGGCTCCTGCTGCTGCTGCTGCCAACTCCAGGGTGTGATTCATCCAATTGTTGGGCTCCTGAAGCCAACTCCAGTGTCTCTTTAAAGTAATGTTTGGGCTCCTGCTGCTGCCAACTCCAGGGTGTGATTCATCCAATTTTTGGGCTCCTGAAGCCAACCCCAGTGTCTCTTTAAAGTAATGTTTGGGCTCCTGCTGCTGCTGCTGCTGCCAACTCCAGGGTGTGATTCATCCAATTTTTGGGCTCCTGAAGCCAACCCCAGTGTCTCTTTAACCCTTTAACCGCCAGCCTACCTTGAGATTTTGTCACCCTTTGTTGCCAGACCATTTTGCACTATTTTGCGCTCCCCTTGTTCAACTGTGATTTTTGAGGGGATTTCCAGGGATTTCCCAGGAAAATGATATATTGTTTTTTTCAGCAGAGTCTGGGCTTTAACATGAAATGTCTTGTTTGTCATTTGTTAGGTGTATTCTTAATATTTTTGGGTGAAATATGTGCAAAAAAAAAAAAAAAAAAAAAATTTTTACATATTGTAGTTTTTTTTGGAATAAAAAATGTAAGTTTGTCAATAAAATCTTATTGCGTGTGAAATCCCAATTTCTCCCGGTTACAGCGGTACCACATATGTATAGGTAGACACCCTTTCCTGCCCAGGAGACTCCCCCAAACTGAAACAGCGCTTTAGGAGATTTTCAGATAAAATACAACTATGCTATGCAATATGCGCACCTTGCGGTTTTTCCAGAAAAACAACCCTTTACATTTAAAATACCCCCAACAAACTATATATTCTCTGGAAGTACACACCTCAGGCTTTCTAGGCGTACCAGGCTTGTGGATGTGGCCATAGTTTTCTGGAAGGAATCCCTCAACGTAATCTTTGGTTGCAAAGAGTTTCCCTAAAAAAAGGATAAAAAAGCAGAATCAAAGCCACATTTTCCTAAAAAAACTATATACAAACAAGAAAAATCAAGTTTAATCTGAAAAAGCAACATCTCCCGAACAGAACGATACCCAACATGCATAGGTTCTGTCAAGGGAAGAGTTGCCAAACACCCCAAAGTAAAGCATGCGCATAACGGTAATTTTACTTGAAAATTTCAGCTCTGCAGACAAAGTGCGCACCTTGCGATTTTTCAACCAAAACAACCCTTTACATTTGGAATATCCCCCATAAACCATATATTCCCTGAAAGTACACACGTTAAGCTTTCTAAGGGTACCCAGCTTGCTGTAGTGGGCTCATCTTTCTGGAATTAATTCCTCAAAGAATTCTTTGGTTGCGCAGGGTTTCCCTAAAAAATTTATTAAAAAGCTGAATAAAAAACACCTTTTCCTAAAATATAAATATGCAAACCAGAAAAAACAAGCTAAGTCTGAAAGCGCAAGGTCCCCCGAACAGAACAATACCCAACATACATAACCCTTTTAATTGCCAGCCTACTTGAGATTTTGTCACCCTCTGTTGACAGGCCATTTTTCCCCATTTTGCGTCATGTTTTGCGACATGTTTTGCGCCATTTTTGCTGGAACTTTCAGAAAAATTATATATTTTTTTTTTTGCAGCAGAGTTTAGACTTTAACATGAAATGTCTTGTTTGTAATTTTTTTTTTTTTTTTTACAATATTATTAAGTGAAAAAAAAAATAAATAAATAAAATTTTTTTTTTAGAAAATTGACTCCTTTATTTTAAATAAAAAATGTATTTTATTAAGGAAAATCATATTGCATGTGAAAGCCCCATTTCTACCGATTAGAACGGTACCACATATTTATCGGTAGCCCCCCGTTCCTGCCCAGGAGACCCCCCCTAACTGAAACAAGTATTTTATAACATTCACAAAAAAAACACAAAAACCATCCACACTACAAAGGGTTAAATCGAGAAAAAAAATGACATAGGGTCCCCCCTCCCAGGGGAGGGAGACCCCATTTTTTTTTTGATTTTTAAGGGTTAAAAACCCTTAAAAATCAAAAAAAAAATTGACGTGGGGTCCCCCTTACCCGAAGTAACCAGCCCGGGACCAGCTATGGGGGCTTGTAGGCACAGAGTGGGGGGGCCAGCTTTTGTGGCCCCCCCACCCTGCAGCCTACGAGCCCACATAGCCCATGTGGGCCCGGGCTCTTCTGCCCCCCCCTGGCCTTTGGGGAGGCAGGTAATGGGGGTGCCGGGGGTTAATGGCAAGCCACCTGCTAGCGCAGGTGGCTTGCCATCCCCCCAGCCTTGTGAACTGGTATAGGGGTCATGGACCCCTTACCAGTTCACAAGAGGTTAAAAGTAAAAAATGACACAGACACACAAAAGAGAAAAAATATTTTATTAATTTTTTTTTTTTTTTTTTTACACTGTACTCACTTCCCATCCATCCTGGAGCACTCTGTCCCTCGGCGATCACTGGCTTCTGCTCACTTGCTAGAAGCCTTTTATAGCTGCTGGATGACAGAACACAAAGGGTTAATAAAAAAAAAAAAAATGACATAGGGTCCCCCCTCCCAGGGGGGGGGCGGACCCCATTTTTTTTTGATTTTTAAGGGTTAAAAACCCTTAAAAATCAAAAAAAAAATTGACGTGGGGTCCCCCTTACCCACAGTAACCAGCCCGGGACCAGCTATGGGGGCTTGTAGGCACAGAGTGGGGGGGCCAGCTTTTGTGGCCCCCCCACCCTGCAGCCTACGAGCCCACATAGCCCATGTGGGCCCGGGCTCTTCTGCCCCCCCCTGGCCTTTGGGGAGGCAGGTAATGAGGGTGTCAGGGGTTAATGGCAAGCCACCCGCTAGCGCAGGTGACTTGCCAGACCCCCGAGCCCTGTGAACTGGTATAAGGGGTCACATGGACCCCTTACCAGTTCACAAAGGGTTAAAAGGTAAAAAAAAAAGACAAGACACGTTTTTTTTAAAAAGTTTATTAAAAAAAAAAAAAAAACTTTTACTTTACTCACCTCCGATCTTCATCTTCTGTGTCCCGCGGCGATCTGCTGTCAGTGACGGCTGGGCAGAGAAGGGGGGAGGCAGGCGATCGGAGGATCGCCTACCTCCCTCCTTCCCCGCCCAGCCGTCACCGGCATCTGAGAGACGAACTGCCGGGTGCCCCGATGACACCCGGCGGTGAAGTCATCTGGCCCCGCCCCGTGACGTCACCAAGATGGCGGCCGCCATCGGAAGAGGCAAGTGAGGAGGGCTGTTATGCCCCCTCCAGAAGACAGAAGAGCGGGGGGGGGGGGATCGGAGCCCCCCCCCGTGAAGAGGAGAGCCTGCGGGAGCCGGCGGGGACAAAGGTAGGTGACTGTTTTTTTTTGTTTTTTTTTTATAGTAAACCGGGCGGCTGCTGAAACGGGGGGGGGCACCCTGTTCCGGGCCCTCCCCTGCAGCCGGAGGAGCCCCGATGGGCGATCGGAGCCCCTCTGGCTGAAGAGGAGACCCGACCGGATCGAACGAGGGGTCAGGTAAGTGTCTTTTATTTTTACTTTTTTTTTTTTTTCTGGGGAAAGTCAGGCACGTAAATTTTACGTGGCTGGCGTTTAACTGTTGGAGAGGCAGCCACGTAAAATTTACGTGGCTGGCGTTTAAAGGGTTAAAGTAATGTTTGGGCTCCTGCTGCTGCTGCTGCTGCCAACTCCAGGGTGTGATTCATCCAATTTTGGGGTCCTGCTGCCAAATCCAGTGTCTCTTTAAAGTAATATTTGGGCTCCTGCTGCTGCTGCTTGCAACTCCAGGGTGTGATTCATCCAATCTTTGGGCTCCTGCAGCCAACTCCAGTGTCTCTTTCAAGCTATGTTTGGGCTCCTGCTGCTGCTACTGCTGCTGCTGCTGCTGCTTGAAACTCCAGGGTGTGTCAGTCAGTTTTTGGGCTCCTGCTGCTGCCAACTCCAGTGTCTCTTTCAGCCAATGTTTGGGCTCCTGCTGCTGCTTGCAACTCCAGGGTGTGATTCATCCAATTTTTGGGCTCCTGCTGCTGCCAACTCCAGTGTTTCTTTAAAGCAATGTTTGGGCTCCTGCCCCTCATAGTGATGCCACTTCAACTCTCTGCAATTGTGCCGCTCTGCGATTCTATTAGCGATGCCTCTGATCTGCATGTGATATTTATTTAAAGTGTTACAGCAAGGCAGAATGGTTTACAACCCTATTGAGGCTCTAGGAGGCTCAGAAATAGCCGTTTTTAATAGCGATTCGTCGCGAATAAATTCGGGTCGAAACGATTTTTGTCGGAAAATTCGGCGAATCAGTCGAATCGAATTTTTCAAAAGTTCGCTCATCTCTAAACAGCACCCTATGGGCTATGCCAAAGAATTCACTTCTGCGAGGGCGCCTATTTCCAGATTATAATGCAGTGAAAGAGGCAGTAGCAGGGTTTTTCTGCTGAGAACGTCCAATCACTGGAAGCAAAGTGGAATACGTGTGCTGAAGTCTAAGGGGATTAAAATGAAAAGTAAAAAGTTTAATTATAAGAAAATATTGTTTTCATATTCAGGTTGACAACTTATTTAACCCTTATATGCTAGACTAGAACACCTGGAAGGGTACATGGGCAGTAAAATGAATGCTACCCCCAAATAGAAAGATACAGTATATCATATAACCCAATCAATATAAATACTACATCACAAAGGACAGCTCATCTATTAAGATACATAATGAAGGGGGACACATCACAATTTAATCCAGCATCCAACGCTCTATGTTCTGTCCACAAATTAGGCGTGCTGCCCCTGTGCAAGATGCAAGTAGGTATAAGAAACACCAACATCACTGCTAACACCTCTACCCCTACTTAAACAGAGGTGAACCTAGCTTCCCAAGGTCTGTGCACTACTCAGAAAGGACAACATTTGAATGGGCAATAAAAGATATATAAGTTTCTCCCTTGCAATAGGCAGCCCATGTAAATGAGCTCATTACCCCTCAAGCTTGGATATGGATGACGACATGGGGGGGGGGGGTAGGGCTTGGAATGCCAAAACATCATCATAAACTTTGTTTAGATGATTAAAGAAGATTTTAGAAGACTAAAGATACCGAAAATCCAGATACAGAAGTTAAGAATTTTACCCCTGTGTCTAATGCATGTCACTGCCAACACCTCGACCACCATCATAACCACTAATAACCACTTCTTTCCTGCTGCTCAATCATCTAAATTTACCAGTATGCAGTGGTGGACTCGAGACAAAAATCAGCCCAGGATTTTACTAGAACCTGGCCTCCCCATGACCAGCCAGTGGCATCTCCGCTGCTTCCTGGTCAGTCAACCAGTATGCTCAAAGACTGAGGCTATATCATTAGGGTGAAGACATGGGCTGGGGTTGCTTGGGTGAGGGGATAGAGTGGTGAAGGGGATGGGAGGGGTTGGGAATGGATGGGAGTGTTATTAAATGTAACAGCCCAGACTGCCTCAAAGCAGTGCGTCCCACCAGGCATTTGTCCTGGTCTCCATATCGCCAGTCCACCCCTGCTAGAATGCTTTCTTTTATAAACCCAGAACATTATACAATTCAATTCATGACATAGAATTTCAGCTAGGATATTAGGATTTATATTATTTTATTTAGGATAACTTCAACCAGGCTTTTCACACTCACTGCACACATCTACTGTATATACTCACAATGTATCCCTGATTTTTTGTTGTCAAAATGGTCGTGCTGCTGTTATACTTACAGAACCTTATATGAACATGCCAGGTCAGTAACAGAGCAGCCTGCTATTGCATGGTTAGGGCCAACTATCATCTCCCCAGGACAAAGCACTACGGGGAGAGAGCAGAGATATCCAACCAACTGATTAATGGGATCAAAAGTGGAGCAGCTGTCATGTCATGAGCAAATAAGAAAGTCCCTTTTCCCTACAGGTTACATTTATGACTCGACTTCTTCGCCTAAGAATGAGATAATTTCCTTAAAAAACAATGCAATGGTGGCCACCCTTCAACGCTTCCTTATTTTAAACGAAAGCAGTTCTTTACTGTTCCTGATACTTGGCTGGCACTAAGATGAGGGTAGATCTTTATTTTTACATTCATCGAAAAGCAAATGCTGCTTACTGTAGTAGGTTGGGGATACTTTCCAAATTAGTAGATGAAAATGAAGAGACTTCAGTTGCCCCGAGATCTGTATAGAATCCCCTTGTCTTTCCTTCTTCTTAAAGTGGACCTATCACTAGGATTTTACTTTCCTGTTAATAGGTTCCTGTCCCTAAGGCATCCAAAATTGGGATGCCCCCTGTGTGAAACCCAAGGTTGCCCTCAGAATTCACCATTCCCATGGTACATGAACAGACTCTCGTCCAATCATCACTGTATATTACTGTGCACTATGCATATTATTGAGAAATCAGCATAGAGAAAGGGGAGCAGCTACTGCCCCAGCATTTACTGTAAATGGCTGGGTGCAGGTGTGTGCCTGCACCCGAGAGCTGATCCAGAGAGCAGATCCAGCAAGACAGTGTTAGGGCACACAATCTGCACTCTGCCAGCCAAGTAGGGACCATGTGACCAGCAGCACCCAATCGCATGGCCCGTTTAGCTGAGTAGAAAGGTATGAAAAGGAGGTCTTTTGCCGGGGGTACCCTGACAATCGGAATATCTCTCCCATGCTAAATGCATCTGATACCAAATGCCAGTTTTAAATAAAATGGGAGCTAGTACAGGTTAATTATTAATTTTCTACAGCATTCAGTGGCTGACACGGTCAGGGCCGTATTTAGGATTTGTGCTGCCCTAGGCACCTTTTGGCCCAACCCCTCCCCCCCCCTCCCGATATTTAAAGCGAAACAAAATCCGGGAACTAGATTTTTTGTTCTGGTCCCTCGGGGCACCCCGAATTTAGATGCCCCATTGTGTGAAACCCCCAAGAAAGACATTTTCCACTCACCTCTTCCTCACTCCAGCGATGCACATGTGCGGGGTCTTGTACAATGAGAGCCGCCTGCTGTGACTATGTCCTTTGTCAAGCTGGTTTCATTGTTGTGGATGGGCAGCGCGAGCACATGCTCCCCATTATACTCAATAAGAGCTGTTTGCAGAATGACATGGTCACGGCTGGCGGCACTCAATGGACGAGAGCCCGCGCATGTGCATTATTGGGACAGGGAAAGGTGAGTGTTTATATGTGCCCCAGTGGGTTCCACACAGTGGAATGGTAGACAAATGGTAGAACATCACTGTGAAAAGGTAAGGGGGGTGACAGAGACACATAAAAAGAAAGTAGGAGAAAGGGGATAAAGAAGCAGGATAGGGAAACAGATAAGAAAAAGTAGAAAGAAAGTCTAGTAAGGTAGAAAAGGGACTGGTGTAAAAACAGGAAAAAGAGGAATGCATATGGAAAATAAAAGGAAGGTGGCAAAAAAAAAAGATGAGAGGAATGTGGAAAAGAGAGGAAGACATGGAAAAGGTGAAAAAATGGTGGTGGGGGGGGGGGTGACAAGAGAAAGAGATGGACAAAATGTGTAAATGAGAAGTGGAAAGCAATGGGTAATAAAACATGAGCAGAAAGATGTAGAAAAAATAGGAGTGAATGTGGAAAAACAAAGGCAGACAAGAAGGTTAAATAAGAGAGTGAAGAAAGGTGACGAGCGAAAGATAGAAAGACTGTGGAAGAGAAATAGAAAGTGTAAATAAAAGCAGGAGGGTATTTGGGAATTAAAAAAAAAAACCAACGTAGAAGGAGGGAATGTAAAAACTAGAGCGGGACGAGGGGGAAAAGAGATAATTAAAGGGGAATGTAAAGAAAGCAAGACAAAGGAAAACAGAAGAAAAAAGGCAAGCTGAATGTCCTGGTGCCCCCTTACAGAGATATCAGGATGGAACCCTGTGTGCACACCTCACACACCCCAAAGGAGGCCATGGTGAAGAAAATGTAGAAGAGACAAAGATTGGGGGTATGAGAGGGAGAGAGAGGAAATTATATGTAAAAATGAAGAAGGGAAGGTGGAAAAAAATGAGAAAAAGGACTAATGAATGAGAGATAGAGAAGTGAAAGTGGGGGGTGGAAGAAGATTGAGGGAAAGTAGAAGGACAAAGTTTGGAGAAATGAGGGGGGTAGAAAGCAGCCTAAGGGAGTGACAATGTGAGGAGAGATGGACAACGCAGGAGAGAGATGGACATGAAGGTGGGGAAAGAAGAAAATGGGGAGGAAAAGTGAAATAGAGATTGAGAATGTAAATAAGAAAGACAGAGGAAGCAGTGCAGCAGAAGAATGGAAAATAAAAGAGGGGCGTGAGAAGGAGAGTGTGGGAGAAAAGGAATTAGAAGAGCGAGTAGAAGAAATAATATGAAAGAGAGGGGGGTGTAGTAAGCAAGAGAGAGAGCAGAAAAGAGGTTATGTATGGGACAACACTCGCTTTCACTTGGCTTCCTTTGGCGCCACTGACAGCTAAGCAGCTGAGGGGCACCAAAGGGAGGGAGCAGAGTGTGCATCTGGCCACATCCCCCACTCACCTCCTAGCTGTCGCGTGTGCGGTGGGCTGTGGGCGTGTGGGCGGTGCGCCAATTCAGAATGTGGGTGCGTGCAGAAGTGAGCCAGGGTGCGGCCGTGGTGCAGAGACGCGGTGAGGGCTCTGGGACAAGGTGATTAAAATGAGGCTTCTGGGGTTTTTTACACAGCGGGGCATCCCAGTTCAGGATGCCCCTAGGAGTGGAACTCGGATGGTCCTGGAGTCTCCAATATTCCGGACAGGCCGCCGGCTTTATCCCGGGATACCCCGCTGTGTATAACCCCCTCAGAAAGTCCAGTAAACACTTACCTTCCCTGGCTCTAATGATGCATGCGTGGGCTCTGGTCCAATGAAAACCTCCCACCATCAATGCGTAATTCTGCAGACTGGGATCCCCATTGATACTAATGAGAGTCAGCTGCCGAATTAATTAGTGACAGTGGCCAGCTCTCATTGGACCAAAGCCTGCGCATGCACTGTTGGACCGGGAAGAGGTAGGGGTCTATGGGTGTTGTGGGGGCTGGCTTCATGACCTTACCCCCAGGGCATTCCAAATTGGGATGCCCCTGGGGAAGGCCAGGGGCCTGACCTGTGATCTCTAGATCTAGATCCTCTGAGTGGTTTGTTCCACTTTAATGTGGACCAAAACCCAGGATTTTGACTATCCTGGTTTTTGGTCCACTCCCCCGGGGAACCCTGATCGGGAGTGCCCCACTGTGTGAAACTCACCTCACCGTGGTCCTATGGCGCATGTGTGGCTGCTCCTCCAATCAGCGCACTTGGAACCGCTGAGCTATGGCCGGCTAAGTGACGTCTTAGCTCAGCGGCTCTGAGCGCACACTGGTGACTGCATCTCGCGCTTCCCTCTAACAGGGAGCGTGCCCATGCCATTCACAAATGCCTGAGGGATATCAGGGATGCGGCCGCAGCCTGCACATGCGCCGTTGGATCAGGAAAGAAGAATAAGTGTTTGGGGCGACCTGGGGGGGTTTCACACAGCGGGGCATCCAGATTCCAAAATCTGGATGCCCCAGGGGGGAGGGAATCGATCACTCTCTCACACACACAGACACAGAGGCACACACACGCACACTCACAGTCACAGACACACACACACACACACAGACACAGTCACACACAGACACAAAGGCACACACGCGCACACTCACAGTCACACACACACAGACATACACACTCACCGGAGCCTCTGAGATGCGGCTGCTGCGGGTGGCAGAGCCTCTGAGATGGGGGTGAGCTGCGAGCGCCGGAGCTGCCTTGTCTAGCCAGAAGGGGAGGGGCCGGGATCCTCCGAGGCAGGGAGGGGGGCTGTGGGCTCCGGAGCTCCCTCGCTAGGGCGGAAGGGGCGGGGCCGGGATCCTCTGAGGCGGGGAGAGGGGTGCGGGCGCCCGAGCTATCGAGCCCGTGGGGAGTGCCGCCGAAGCCGCCTGGGCAGTTGCGGGCGCTGAGCCAGGCAGGCAGACTTGTTTGTTGGGCGCGGTCACCCCGCGGGTACGCGCACCTGGCAGGCCGCGACCGAAGTTAAGGAAAAGAAATAAAAATGTTGTTGCTGCTGTCATGGACGGCCGCCCTACTGCCATTGCAAGCGCCCTAGGCACAGGCCTAGGTTTGCCTTGCTGTAAATACGGCCCTGGACACGGTACACCACATTATTGCTAGAAACACATGAAAAGTAAGATGACAAGCTAGGAAACACTAATCAATTGCCAAGGCTAAATAGTGCTTTGCCATTTAAGCACACCCCAAAAATGTATAGGTGGTGTAGTAAGCACTGAAAATATCATAAATAGCATAATTAATCATTTACCCCTTACCTGTAGAACTGTCCCACATGGGCAGGGGCTTTTTCTGACTTCTCCACACTCAGCCTATCCAGAAAAATCATTTGGATAACCCCTATAAAAAGCTTTGACAGGATTTGATGTCATACATGTTCCCCCACGGCCAAAACCCAGGCCCCCCAGAATCACCTTCTTTGGGACTAGTTGAGCCGTGGCCATTCCTGGACCTATGTGAATGCTGGCAGCTAGTTGCTATGGCCTCGCAGGTGTTGGACGCTGGAGGCCACATGGGTCTGGGAGAGGACGACAGAGGCAGAGGGGGTGAGTTCTAGGGTGCGGGGTCTATGTGCGGGGTGGGGTCACCAGTAGGGAAGGCCCCCCGCCCCTCAGACCCAAGTATCGGACGTTTCCTTGCAAAAAATCTTTCCCACACCATTGAAATAGCTTTAAGTAATTGTCTTCACTAAAGAGAGCCTGTCACTTTTATTAACATACTTATTTATGTGAGAAGTAGAGAGAGTGTACCTGTCTTCATACACTAGAATTATCAATCAAGGGACTTTTTATACTTCCCTTTACAAATCTGATAAGACCAGATCAGTCATCCCCAAACTTTTTTTACCATGAGAGCCACATTTAGGACTGAGAGATGATTAAGAGCCAAATTTAACAATAATAAATAGATCCTAGAAACTATATAACCTCTTTGGAACAGTTTCAAATAATGCAGCAAATCACTTGATCCTATACACAGAAAGGAAGTTTATGTAATCATCTTCTATCCTCAGTGCCCCAAACAGCCTGTGTTCCTTTGTTTACTAAAGCCTGCTAAATGTTTGAATGGCGGCCGCTTCGGTCCCTGGGTGCAAAGCAACTTCCCCTGGAGCTCTCCGGCAATGATACGTTCAGTTACAAGCTAAACTGCCATCTAAAGTGTATAAGGCAGTTTATCTTGTAGTGCTTTCAGATTTATTGCAGTTATTATCACTGAGAAGGCTGACCCTCAGTGCTAAACTGTGTGCCACTGAATCATCAGATTGGAAGAGAGCCCAATGTGAACTGTGGGTACGGCAAGAATGTGAGTTGAGTGGGTGACCTGGGGGGGGGTTTACCCAGATCGGGATGCCCCAGAGACAAGAACCAATCACCAGTGTAGTCCTCTGGTCATTTTTTTTTCAAAGAGTTGTAATCTTTAAATAAAAATAAATAGAAAGAATTGGATGTCATAGTGCATTCATCACTAAAAAAGAGATGTGACAAAATGCAGCCACTAAGCATATCTACGTGAAAACCAAAAGTACACATCCAAACACTTGAATAATCCATGTCTTGTTATTTTAATAAAAAATTATGACAAAAATGAATCATAATAATCATTGAACTGATTGTGCCAGTTACTATTATAAGCCCCCTTTGCTCTTGTTGACATCTGAACTACTGTTCATGTTACAGTTCGTTATATACCATCATCCTTGTGAGACATGTTCCACTGAGTGAGAGAGGAACAGAGGAACAGAGCATGGAGCACAGTCTCTTTAGCGGGCTCCATGGCTGGCGGTGGTGCTGATTTAAAGGAGGAACGAGACATTAGCAGGTTTCGGCCTGCCTCCTTACACCCACACCCTGTCTTCTGGGCCCACTGGTTGGACCCCTCGCTTCTGGCTGGGCTTGATCCGCAGCCAGAATTCCCCAACTACAAAAGAAAATATAATTTTGTAAAACATGTGACTCATTACCCTGGTAGCTCACTTTCTCTGTTGTGCAGCCACTTTCTCCGTGCGACCAGTGCTGCATTATTTGAGTGGATGTCCCCTCACCACTCACATGGGCTGCCACTTCCTCTGCCAATGTCCTCTTTTCATGTGTGTTGGGCTTCAAGTCGTACTGTTGTTCTATAAAAGTCTGAAAACAGCAAAAAGATGTGCATTGTTATTTCCTCTGTTTGGGTCTCCCTTAGCTCCACATGCACGTCCCTACCCCTTTGAGTAATTTTCTGGGACAGTGCAAGTATCCAAGCCTCGTATACATTAGTGTATGCCAGCTCTCCCATCCCACAGTAGTAGTGGATTGCAAGCGCAGGTGCACTTAGGCCAAAAGGTGCGCTTAACTCTCCACTCTGCTACTACTGTCGGATAGGGATCACTGACCACGACCAGCAACAAGGCAAGTCCACAGCGGAGCCCCATGCGGAGCCAATGGGGGAGCCAAAAGCTGAGCACCGTTGCCACAGCCAGGCCTGCTCTTTTCCCAGCCAGTAGCCTGGAATTCATCCGTTCTAGGCCTGGAAGTGTGCATAGTGGCTCCCCCTTCAACCAAGATACCACGCAGCAGACCACAGCATCGGCCACTCACCCTGGGCACAAACTAACAAGGGGCAAGTTGAGTGGCTGGGTCCCGCTCCCACTCAACCCCCAAAGCGCTGCAGGAGAAGTCATGGTAAGTGGCAAACAACCAGAGGACTGCTTGTACAGGAAACATTGGACAACTCACTAAAGCAACCCTTTCCTTTGTTTGTATCTAGCTTGCAAACTGGCGGGGGGCGCCTCAAAACTCTACAATTTACCCATGCTGAGGAGCAGGTGTTGGGGATGCTCTTCCCAAACACATACTAAAGGGGAGTCGAGCACCATGCACACCAATAGGTGGCATCTGCTCACTAGTGGTAAGACTTGTTAGCAAATTTAAGCTTTGTACAGGGGGGAGTAGACCAACCAACACCTCACCCACCAACCTGAGTTCCCACATGTACACCCAAATTTGAGGGCTTGCCCTGCGCAACATATGTTGTGCAACAATACACACCAAGGGTATTAGGCAACCTTTACATGTAACCCCTAGCATGGATGTGAGCAGACAAAGATTTAGAGGCCCACGTTGATGTGCGCCCCAGTGTGTAGCCCTTGTAGGGATTTTGAAGAGGCACATATACTGTTAAGAGAAAACTACCAGTGCATTTACCTTGACTTTGCAGCAACACCCCAGCCAGCAACACCTCACCAGCAAGACCCACAACCTGCAGCCACAGTATAAGTTTGAAGCGGAAACCTACGGCTTTTATTGGTCCTAAAACGCACAAGTCAAGGCTCAGAATCATGCGCAGACTAAAACCATAAAATTATGGATGCACGGACCCCTTTGAGCCGTAAATATACAGGGAACACTTGGTTTGGTGTACACATACCATAATTTCCCCCCAAAAGGACAACTTGGCCAAAAAAACAAGGCTCAGAATCACCTGACACGGAAAAGAGACCAAATATAGTCCTTTGACGTAATTCCCGCTGGAGGGGCGTGTTTGTAAGAGGGGCTTTGAATCAGGACGAATAACAATCATATCAAGCAAATATACATAAATGAATGAAATTGTATTAGACAAGTTGGCAGTAAAATTCAAATTGCATGTATGTAATGTTTTTTTCTTTTTTGGAAAAAAAGATTGAAAAAAGGAAGAAAAAAGAAATTAACCTCCCAAAAAGTGTACAAACATGTAAAATAGCTGACTGTCACCAAAATAGCATTATATTTAAAGGGACTATTCTTAGAATGTGTTTTGATAGTTCAATTTTACTGCTACCAGCAAAATGGGTTTACCTGAATGGCCTACAAACAGTGTTGTGCAAGCTGACCAGGTGAACCTGATAGGCTGCACCTCTTCCTGGTTCCTATGATTCAAATTTCCTAAAAAGCAAAAGACCTAAATGGAGCGGGCACCACTAGCCATATCGCAGCTCATGCCTCTCGCTGCGGACACACCAGTTCCTGCCATTCAGTAAGGCATCATGAGGACACACCCAAAGCAGGTGTGGTGGGGATGTGGCCGTGCCACGGGCTCGTTGAAGAGGTAAGTGGATTAGGCAATCTAGGAAGGTTTTACACATGGGGGCATCCAAATTCTGGTATTGTATACTAAGGATCACAAATAAATCATTTATAAAGAAAAAAAAATATTAACAATAGCAAATTCCTCTAAAACTGCAGTTTAAGTTCAAAATGCATTTGAAAACACACGAAGCCAAACCCAGCCTAAAATGTTTTTCATGTATTTATCCTTTATCTTCAGACTGTGAACAGTGAGCAAAGATTTAGCGTAAGACTCAACATTCAGTTTCAAGACAATGATACTAATTAGCTGCAAACTGTTTAATGTACAGCATTAAAGTACATGAGAACAGTAGCAATGGTTCGCTGTAAGACACACATCTCATTAACCTTACAGCTTCTCATGCAACATCCATGTTTATCTTCTCTTTGTGTTAAATACCAACACATATTTTAAATTACATTTTACTCTTGCTGCATTTTCTGCAACATATCGATAAAGGAAACCAATTTAATTTAATTTAATTCCCTTATGAAGTCCTTAAAAAAATTAAAATCATATTGAAATTAAGTCATTTTGACTGTGGTTATGGGTGTATTGGGGTGGGTACCATGGGTAAGTATCCCAAGGTTATTGTAAAGAGCTCTTTTGGACTAACAGGCTGATTCATCACTAAAGCCAGGTAGCGACAGATGAGCGGCGCTATGAGCGACCGCTAGTGGCCGCCACGATCAGCCGTCAGTCGCTATTACAGGGCTCCTCAGTCGCTACCTGCTGTAATCACGCTGCCAATGTTAAATGTGATGTTTCAGATGTGCTTTAGAGGTGCTTTTGAGTTGTTACACCCTATTCAATACAGCGCCTGAGCATTTCTTTGCTGTTGTATAGAATTCAATCTGTAAAAGTGAGAAATCTGATATAACATTATGCAAATGACACATGTAACCAGATATTTTGTTGAATTTTGTTTTTTTATTTAAATAAGCATATTCTTTTTTATAGTGTAAACAAAAAAAGCAGATGTTCCCATCTTCATGGTGCCTGAAATGGAGACAAAAGTGTAGTTAGTCTATGTTGTTTGTCAAAAATAAAGTTGCCAAAATCCCCTTTGTTTTGTGTTTATTAATTTAATTACATACAAAACACCTTTTAACTTTATAGAATTAAAGCAAGCCACTTTGTATTTATCAATCTAAAATACCACCCACATATATTTTAGAATAAATTTAAGCTACACATTTTTCTTGTTAATAATTTTAGACCACCCACATATTTTTGATGTAATGTTTAGAAGGGCCTTGTAGTACAGTAGTTGTAGTATAGTTAAGGTGAGCTAGCTTACGGAAAAAAAAGAGCTAATCATGCTTTGCCATCGCTCAAACCCAGTCTGGGTGTTCTCGTTACTGTCTGCGGCCATGTTGAGGACTTCTGGCACCAGTGCTGTTTCCTCGGGGGGTTCGATTCAGTGACATATGCAAATATTGTGTAAGACACAGCATGTGAGGATGATTTTGGAGATCTTTTGTGGACTGTACAACATCTCTCCTCCTGGGCGTGCCAAACAGAGAAAGCGTGCTTTCAGCAGGCCGATGGTTCTTTCCACAATGCATCTGGTTTTGCGATGTGCTGCATTGTAGCGTACTTGGGCAGAGGTCTTTGGGTTTCTGACCGGAAACATTAGCCACGTTTTCTGCCCATATCCCTTGTCCGCTGTGGAATAAACAAAGTGAGAGAGAGCAATTAGTAATGTGCCATGAACACAATGTATACATTAAAGCTTCTGTTATATAGTTTTGCAATTTAGGTGTCAACATATTTAACTTGTTATTATGTCAAGAATTATTATTTACCCAGTAGCCAACCAGGTGGCATTTCATTGTTCTCAAACTTCCGGCACAGGACTTATTGCTGGAGCACGTAAGAATCATGGCATGAGCCAGGAAAGCCAGATCTCACGGCCCGCAGCTTCATGTCACATACCACCATGACGTTCATGGAATGGAATTGTTTCCTGTTCCTATAATGCAGCTCCTGTGCACAGGGAGGGCGGAAAGGGATAAGTGTACCATCCACGCACCCTAGCACATTAGGGATCCCTCCCATGCGGTAGAACGCACGTTTAATATTGGCAACCTCATCCTCAGGAAATGTAATATAAACGGGGATAAAGTCGCAAATTGCCAGGACTACCTTGTAAAAAAAGTGGCTCATTGTAGCCTGGCTGATTCCACTGAGGAGGGCAGAGGTTGCCTAGAAATTCCCCTGTGCCACTATATTTAGCATTGAACATAGGCAAACTATTCTAGGGATGGATTGGGTGCATCTGGTGGATGGATCGATTTTGGTCTTAATCTGATCATATAAGGACTGTAGTGCTGCACGATTCAGGCGAAATCGACTTCTGATCTGCTTGTCACTTAAATCCCATACAGAGAGGCGGATGCCAAAGAATTGGGGTGCCCTAAGCCTCACAGCACCCTCTTCCCTTGACTCCTAACCTTCCTCTGCGCTGCCACAACAATACATCCATACCCCAAACATCACCCGCACATCCATCTCACACTCACTGGCCATAGCTCATGCACTGGAAAAAAAAAACACAATCTCAACACACAACCAGTCCACATACCCAATCACAATCCTCACACAATCACACAAATGCAGCTCACCACAAAACCAGATGTATAGTGGTTAGAACCATCAGCCTGCTGAAAGTATGCTTTCAAAGTTTGGCACAACCAAGAGGGGAGTTGCTACACAACCCACAAAAGGTCCCCAAAACAATCCACACTTGCTGTATCCTACACAATATTTGTAGATGCCACCAAAACAAATCTCCCAAAGAAACAGCACTGATGCCAGAAAAGCTCAACAAAGCCACAAACAGTAATCAAGAAACCCAGCAAGCCAGCTTGCGCCAGCTAGGGCAAAGTAACAACAAACAAACACCACAGCCTTTGCCACAGTGTATCAAGATAAGAATGAATAAAGTATTTTGAATTTATACTTAACTTATCCAAAGGACTGGTCCGCTTAGCCGCCTCTTGCGTTTGTTAGCTGTGTCCGGTCTGTAATTAGCTTACCACAGGTGTTGCAGAAACGCCTAGCGCTTCCATAATAGTGTACTTGTGCGGATCTGGTTGCACAGACATCTATTGGCCAATCCAAGGTAACCTTTTCAAATATCAAATAGCATTTTTTTCAACAACATTTCCAATGTTGTTAAGAGACATGGATCCTAGTCATTCCTAATGTCTATATGGCTTGGTAAGTAGCTAATTAATTAGTTTATTGACTGCAACACATGTTTGCCTGATACATCATTCATTGTAGTACAGATGTATCTCCAAACACCTGTACAGTATGTGCCTGTTTGTTATTGTGTAATAAAGCACATAAATACTGACAGACACCTTCAGCAGTTGTTGCCATTCTGTAGTTTGCATGCGTCCTTGCATGTTTGTTGTTTGGTGGTGTGTGCAGCTACAGGATGGAGCCAAATTCTGCCGGCCACTGCTGTGTCTCCTGGGGCTCCCAGTACCAGTGGTGTGCGTCGTGGCCGCAGACCTTCCTCAAGGAAAAGGGCACAGGCTGAAGGTGAAGCCCCACCCAAGCCCAAGCGTGCCTATGCCAAGAGGGAATTTTATTTGGCGGATAATAATACTCTTGTGCGTCTGACACTGGCTAAATGGGAGTTATTATTTGGCTCCCAAAGTCAGTGTTTAAGCAAACAAGAAAGGAGAAAATTGTGGGATGCCATTGGTGAGCAGCTTACTAGCACTGCTCAATACCACGTAGTGGCCCAGCCTGCAGGAAAGGTTGGGGTGAAGGTACATAGTTTTTACCTTGTAAATTATTGTTGATAATCATGTAGACCCATTTCTGTAACTAAACTCTTTATCATACTAAAAGTAGGCCAGGGTAAGTATCATATTCTAGCTATGTCATTTTTTGTAAACATTTCTCTTTGTTTATGCATAGTGGCACATGAGGACTCGCAGGAGTCGGATGATGAGGGGTCCCAGATTCCTGCCCTTCCCCCAGCCTCTACATTAGCCCAGTTTGAGGTTGAAGGTAAAGAGTCTTGATAATGTGATTTTATGGTATTGTTGTGGAAGTTTATTTTAATAGAGCACATTAACAATGCCTAATTCTTTTAATTTGTTTCACATATATGCCCTCAGAATTGCACTGACATCTCCTCATGAGTCTACATAATCTTTGGATGCCAGTAAGTGCATGTGTCAAGGTGGCTTTTGCTAAAGTAATTTAAATGTGTAAATGTATCTCAAGCATGCTTTTCATTTGTAGGCCAAGTCCCAGCTTCATCTTTGGACCCCACTTCCTGTGTTGCAGGCATACAGGACCCTGTTGGTGTGTATTGCAAAGCACACTGTATCCTTTGTGTATTTTGTTATAGAATGTGTATATTTGACAAATGCCAAACCATGAGACCTCACATTCCAAGCTAAATAGTTGTTTCTGTTTGCGCATCAAATGGATACTAGTTCAGATGGAACAAACAAGGAAACTGTTAAATACATGTTTTGAGATTTTGGTGATATTCTAATACATTTACATTAACAATACTATGGCAGCTTAAAGTAATACCAATTATGCTTTCTGTTGTTAGGCCCGAAAACAGGAAGTGCTGGTCCTGAAAGGCCCTTCACAGCGTGGCTGCTAGGGATGAGGGTATGAATGTGTTTGAATTTTGTAACGTAAGGATGTTGTTCTTCATAAAATGTTGGGTGCCTCTTGACATTTGGTATGAACCATGTTTTTTTAGGCTCTAGTGATGGGCTAAGTCTGGACATCTCCGATGTGGCGGGTATGTGTGTTTTTATATATGAGATTATGATCTGTGGAAACACAATGAGCTTACCTTGTTTCTTAAACAAAGATCTTTCTTACAAAAATATCCTGAATGTAAAGGGTGTGTGTATTGCCCAATGGGTAACATTTTACAGGTATTGACTATACTGGTTAAACCAAGTCGACACACAATACCAACAACAAAACAAATAACACGCCTTTTCTCTTTAGCATATGTGATGTTGCCCCTTTCTGGCAGCCAGACACCTGTACCATTTGAGGAGGAGAACACTCAGGTACCATTGATAAATTGGTTATCGTTGAGCAACGTTTACATGTTTTTGGGACACTCATGTAAACCCATGTAACATACAACATACTTTGATCTTAGCAGGAATCCCTGCCGCCAACCCAGAATGTGCCCTCCTCACAAGTCCCATGTGGTCAGGCTACAGAGGCAGCACCAACGGCACATGTTAATCTAACCATAGATGTGTTTGTTAGAGTTTTATCTGCTAAATACATTCTAGAAACTAATATCTGGCATTTTCTTTTAGCCTGTGCAACAACCAACTGCCAGAGCTGCCCCCACAAGTGCCGAGCTCTGTGAGTTAGGGAGCCGGATGCTGGAGGCCAACAGCCGTGTGATAGAACTCAGAAGCGCACTGCGGCATTGGAAACCCAATCGCTGGTGGACCAACAACAAATTCGGGAACTGAGGCAAGAAGTACGTGATCTGCGCAACCAACCCCAAGCAGAATTGATGCATGCCATCCATCAATGTATTGAGCACCAGGACGAAACTTGTTGTTACATCAGCTAATACAGTATTTTTTTTACTGCACTGTTGGCCCCCCAACACCGCCCCTACAAATGACTTGGCACCAACCAGGCCACCCAGGGACTAAAATTCCATTTTTTATTTTGGTCAAATCAAATGATGTTCAAATTTGGTTTGACTTTATTCAATTTAATACATTTTTGTTTATCTGGACAAATTTGTGTTTGGTACGTAATTACAGAGATAGTAACCCATACATTAAGACCTCTCTATATCTATATATGTGAATGTGTTTTAAAAATTACAACAGTAATAAGTTGGGATACATTAGAATGCTTCAAGAATGTAAAGGGTAACAATGTGTTTCACAATCTAATAACTAATGGGTTAATGTTAACTTTAACTTTGGTTTCAAGGTCATGCTAATGCACTCAGATGCGCTAAAATGTTTACTGCTTTTTCAACAACAGCGACTCTTGGCATTACAAGGAATTTCATGCCCCAAAAAAAAAAAAATGTATCAAAAGCACAGCGCTACAGCCAGCGACAGGTAGCGACTGGTCATAGCGACTGGCCCTCACCGCACTAACCCAGATTTAACAAGAAATTTCTATGAAATGGCGTGGGCGCTGTGTTTTGGCTGACTGCGGGATAGAGCACCAGACACGGTTAGATTAAAGGGATTTTTTGTGGTGGAAACAAAAATTATAGCTGGAAAAATAACGGGAATGACATTGGGGTAGGGCTGTGAGTTCAAGATTTAAGTGGCACACTATAAATTAACTTTTCACACAAAAAAAAAAACAGTAGGAAACATTACATACAGTTCAGGAATAATGTCTCTAACACATTTGTAGTCTGAACAAAAAAAAAAGGACATAAAAAATGGGATTTAAGGCCCTGCCATAGAAATGTATGGGAGAGCGACAGGTAGCGAGAGGTAATACGTGGCGCTCTGCAAGGCTGAACGCAGGCGCTGTTCGCTGAGGCTGGGATCATGTTGAATCTAACGCTACATGGCGTTCTCCCAGTCGCTAAACAGGATCGACTTCATAAATGTGTAATTGCGTATTTGAGCCGGCGTTCTCGAGCCGATACCTCTCGCTACCTGTTGCTAAAGAGTCACTACCTGACGCTATCCCTTGTTTTTTGAGCAGCCGAGACAGGTCAGTACCATGTAATGTGAAATACTGAATGCTTTCACATGTCTCCACACCCTCCTTGTGCTGTGCAGACACACGCAAGCGACTGTATTCTGCAAGGAAACAATGTTTCAATTTACAGATTATTTTTCCTTGGAGCTTTTTTGATGCTTCTTAGGAGTATTTTAGGCTCTACATATATAATGCATGTGGATACTTTAGGCCAGATATGCTCAAATCATGTGAAACAGAAGCCACCCTTTTTGCCCTGCAAACTTAAAACAGTGTAATGTAGGGCTGTGAGGAAGTGGAGGGGGAACAGGAGTATTATTCAAGGAAGGATGTAAGTGTTCTGCTGTGTGGAATGTGTAAGAAGGGTAGATGGCACTGGTGTGTAAAAGGATGGGAGACTGCAAGGAGAGTGATACAGGGGTACATTCACGAGTAGGAGGTGGCAACAGTGGCTTGGAGGAACATGGCGACACTGAGTGGCCTAGGGCAAGTCCAGATAGAAATAAAGGGGGGGATCCAAAGTACAAGATCTGAGCACCTGGGTGCAATCTCTAACTCAAAAAAGAGAAGTTTTCTATATGAATTGTATGCTTAGCATTGGTGGGAGTTTAAATGGGTTGGGGGTTGGAAATGTGTGACTGATATGTGACTGATAAGGGAAAAGCTATAAATATGGGACCCATATATTCGTAAAACAAAGGCAATTGGCATGCATATTGGTAGCATGTACAGGATGTTAGATATGAATGTTGTAATAGGGTGGGGTGAAGGAGTTTGTATTGCATGTGTGTGTTGGTTTGCAGGGATTGTGGGGGTCTGCGCAATAGGCATGTGAGGGTGAATAGGTATGAGCGGTAGAATGTTTTTGGAATTGGTGTGCAGGATTGTGGACTCTTCAAGTACTGAAGTACTCTTCAAATGGCTGAGCATCCTTGCTTTAGATGTACAGCTAAGAGTGTCCTCCACCTTAAAATCATGTTACCTGGAAGCTAGACCGCTTATGTTTTCTATGGTTATGTTTCTGTTGTGCTTGATGTTTACATTGGATTATCAGGGCACCAGTCCCTTCATCTTTGAACATTTATAGTCAAGGTTGGTAAGCTGGTCACCTTTTCTTTTAAGCACTTAATTGTCACTTTTTACCCAACACCAAGCTGAAAAAGTTTTACTATCTGGAAGCCAATCAGTGTTTTTATATAGTTCTTATGAATGGCCTGATTGGCAGACAGCCAACTGATAGCAGACAAAAGATCAGTCACAGTTTCTGCATTAGTACATTAGCTCATCAGTGCTTCAGCATCTGTTTTGGACAACCAAAATTAACTGCTGCAAACAGAAGACAAGAAAAACATTAAATTAGGCAGACTGCAAAGAGGGACTGGCTAAAAGAACATGTTGGGCATAGTTGTCCTTTAATTTTTTATTACAGAACACCCTTTAAATACATTACACTAGCATTACAGGAAGGCTTAACTATCAAATGTGTGTACCAGCAGCAGCATAACACATCAAAAACCATTCACTACATATGGTCAATTGTTGAAATAATTGAACTGTCGCACATCCTTCAGAGAGCCATAGCTAACCCAATTCTCTTTTGTTCAGATACAGTGATTCTTATTTGTAAGATATTATTGCTACAGCTCACTACTTGCTACAACAACAAAATCCCCAGGGTTGTCCTATTATATACTATTGAACTCATATGAGTTGAGCGTGCTACATACGGAAGTCCCTTGTTCATGAAAATGTCAGATTAGCTCATTCTAACACATATATCTCCGCCTGCACTAAACAGCATTCCCTTTAATAAACTTTTGTTATGGGATATAGGATCCTAATTTATTATTCTGTAATCCATCTCGCTCATCTCTGATGACCTCCGTGGCCTGATTTCTAAAATCGCAAACTACGAAGAAGAAATATCTGACCTTTACTGAAAGTTATCCTTACACCTTTATAGTAGAGTTATTTGTATTATTATCTGTTAAGGTATAGACATCTATTCATATATACTGTATATCATTTTAAGAATTATTCATTTTACCAGATGTACATGTGCATGACAATAATTTGCCTCTTGAGTTGCAGATTTGAGGCAAGCATATATGCAGCATGCACTGTGAGTCAAACTGAGGGCACCAAAGATAATAAAGGTTTCATTCAAGCATTCAAGTCAGGGTGGGGACATGTAGACACCAGCTATATCAGGAGGAATACATGGGGTAGCCCAGCCATCAGGAATCTTACTTGTGGGTGTCCGCCACTGGATATAGCCAGGGGGTCTCCAGCACCAGTACCAGTAATCTAGGATACATGCCAGCATTTACATAAGCCACCAGGCGGAACTGCTGATATCCACAGGCAACGGCAAGATGTTGGCCTTGAATTTTCACTTGAATAGACTGACATGAGGGGGTGCAGGAGCAGGTGATGCAGCTCTGTACACCCTCCTGTGTCAGCTGCCCTCAACCCCAGGAGAGGCAAGCAGAGTGGAGGGGTTGTGTTATGATTGGGCATCCACTTTAAGAGAATTATAGTATAGATGCTCTTACCTGACTTTCTGCCCTATGGGCCTCCACCACACTTGGCCCTGATTTGCATACATTTGAATTGACATGCTTTCATTTTGTTATTAACTGGCCCTTTGAAGGCAACGAAAATGCTTATGTGTTCCTCAGTGAAAATGAGTCTGACATCCCTGGTTTAGAGGTTTAGAGACACAATAGAATCGTGTTCCACAACCCTCTCCTCGAGAGCCACCAACAAGTCGTGTTTTGTGGATCTCCACGTAGCTCAATCTTTAACTCTGCTGCTGCACTGATTGCTCTACCTGCGTGTCTGAGTGGAGATCCACAAAACCTGACCTGTTAGGAAAGGGTTGGAGAGCACTGCTATAGAACCACCATTGTTGTGGGTAGAGATGAGCGAACTTTTGAAAAATTCGATTCGACTGATTCGCCGAATTTTCTGACAAAAATCGTTTCGACCCGAATTTATTTGCGACGAATCGCTATTAAAAACGGCTATTTCTGAGCCTCCTAGAGCCTCAATAGGGTTGTAAACCATTCTGCCTTGCTGTAACACGCACAGGATGCGTGCTGGGTTAGTTAAATAATACTTTGAATAAATATCACATGCAGATCAGAGGCATCGCTAATAGAATCGCAGAGCGGCACAATTGCAGAGAGTTGAAGTGGCATCACTATGAGGGGCAGGAGCCCAAACATTGCTTTAAAGAGACACTGGAGTTGGCAGCAGCAGGAGCCCAAAAATTGGATGAATCACACCCTGGAGTTGCAAGCAGCAGCAGCAGGAGCCCAAATATTACTTTAAAGAGACACTGGAGTTGGCTTCAGGAGCCCAAAAATTGGATGAATCACACCCTGGAGTTGGCAGCAGCAGCAGCAGCAGGAGCCCAAACATTACTTTAAAGAGACCCTGGGGTTGGCTTCAGGAGCCCAAAAATTGGATGAATCACACCCTGGAGTTGGCAGCAGCAGCAGCAGCAGGAGCCCAAATATTACTTTAAAGAGACACTGGAGTTGGCTTCAGGAGCCCAAAAATTGGATGAATCACACCCTGGAGTTGGCAGCAGCAGCAGCGGCAGGAGCCCAAATATTACTTTAAAGAGACACTGGAGTTTGCTTCAGGAGCCCAAAAAATTGGATGATTCACACCCTGGAGTTGGCAGCAGCAGCCCAAATATTACTTTAAAGAGACCCTGGGGTTGGCTTCAGGAGCCCAAAAATTGGATGAATCACACCCTGGAGTTGGCAGCAGCAGGAGCCCAAACATTACTTTAAAGAGATCCTGGGGTTGGCTTCAGGAGCCCAAAAATTGGATGAATCACACCCTGGAGTTGGCAGGAGTTGGCAGCAGCAGCAGCAGCAACAGGAGCCCAAACATTACTTTAAAGAGACACTGGAGTTGGCTTCAGGAGCCCAAAAATTGGATGATTCACATCCTGGAGTTGGCAGCAGCAGGAGCAGCAGCAGGAGCCCAAACATTACTTTAAAGAGACACTGGAGTTGGCTTCAAGAGCCCAAAAATTGGATGATTCACACCCTGGATTTGGCAGCAGCAGCAGCAGGAGCCCAAATATTACTTTAAAGAGACACTGGAGTTGGCTTCAGGAGCCCAAAAATTGGATGAATCACACCCTGGAGTTGGCAGCAGCAGCAGCAGGAGCCCAAACATTACTTTAAAGAGACACTGGGGTTGGCTTCAGGAGCCCAAAAATTGGATGAATCACACCCTGGAGTTGGCGGCAGCAGCAGCAGGAGCCCAAACATTACTTTAAAGAGACACTGGAGTTGGCTTCAGGAGCCCAAAAATTGGATGAATCACACCCTGGAGTTGGCAGCAGCAGGAGCCAAAACATTACTTTAAAGAGACACTGGAGTTGGCTTCAGGAGCCCAAAAATTGGATGATTCACACCCTGGAGTTGGCAGCAGCAGGAGCCCAAACATTACTTTAAAGAGACCCTGGGGTTGGCTTCAGGAGCCCAAAAATTGGATGAATCACACCCTGGAGTTGGCAGCAGCAGGAGCCCAAATATTACTTTAAAGAGACACTGGAGTTGGCTTCAGGAGCCCAAAAATTGGATGATTCACACCCTGGCGTTGGCAGCAGCAGCAGCAGGAGCCCAAACATTACTTTAAAGAGACACTGGAGTTGGCTTCAGGAGCCCAAAAATTGGATGAATCACACCCTGGAGTTGGCAGCAGCAGCAGCAGCAGGAGCCCAAACATTACTTTAAAGAGACCCTGGGGTTGGCTTCAGGAGCCCAAAAATTGGATGAATCACACCCTGGAGTTGGCAGCAGCAGCAGCAGGAGCCCAAACATTACTTTAAAAAGACCCTGGGGTTGGGTTCAGGAGCCCAAAAATTGGATGAATCACACCCTGGAGTTGGCAGCAGCAGCAGCAGGAGCCCAAATATTACTTTAAAGAGACACTGGGGTTGGCTTCAGTAGCCCAAAAATTGGATGAATCAGACCCTGGAGTTGGCAGCAGCAGCAGCAGCAGCAGGAGCCCAAACATTACTTTAAAGAGACACTGGGGTTGGCTTCAGGAGCCCAAAAATTGGATGAATCACACCCTGGAGTTGGCGGCAGCAGCAGCAGGAGCCCAAACATTACTTTAAAGAGACACTGGAGTTGGCTTCAGGAGCCCAAAAATTGGATGATTCACACCCTGGAGTTGGCAGCAGCAGCAGCAGGAGCCCAAATATTACTTTAAAGAGACACTGGAGTTGGTTTCAGGAGCCCAAAAATTGGATGAATCACACCCTGGAGTTGGCAGCAGCAGCAGCAGCAGGAGCCCAAACATTACTTTAAAGAGACCCTGGGGTTGGCTTCAGGAGCCCAAAAATTGGATGAATCACACCCTGGAGTTGGCAGCAGCAGCAGCAGGAGCCCAAACATTACTTTAAAGAGACCCTGGGGTTGGCTTCAGGAGCCCAAAAATTGGATGAATCACACCCTGGAGTTGGCAGCAGCAGCAGGAGCCCAAACATTACTTTAAAGAGACCCTGGGGTTGGCTTCAGGAGCCCAAAAATTGGATGAATCACACCCTGGAGTTGTCAGCAGGAGCCCAAATATTACTTTAAAGAGACACTGGAGTTGGCTTCAGGAGCCCAAAAATTGGATGAATCACACCCTGGAGTTGCAAGCAGCAGGAGCCCAAACATTACTTTAAAGAGACACTGGGGTTGGCAGCAGGAGCCCAAAAATTGGATGATTCACACCCTGGAGTTGGCAGCAGCAGCAGCAGGAGCCCAAATATTACTTTAAAGAGACCCTGGGTTTGGCTTCAGGAGGCCAAAAATTGGATGAATCACACCCTGGAGTTGGCAGCAGCAGCAGCAGCAGGAGCCCAAACATTACTTTAAAGAGACCCTGGGGTTGGCTTCAGGAGCCCAAAAATTGGATGAATCACACCCTGGAGTTGGCAGGAGTTGGCAGCAGCAGCAGCAACAGGAGCCCAAACATTACTTTAAAGAGACACTGGAGTTGGCTTCAGGAGGCCAAAAATTGGATGAATCACACCCTGTGGAGAGTCATGTGGAGAAAAAGTAGCTTAGTTAGTAATATCTACATAAAATTATGAATAAAAAAATGCAAAAGTATTGCCAAAGTGAAGTTTTGTTTGAGGGTGTGTTTCGACCTTTTAATTAAATCAGAAACAACAAGGTATCATTGCCTCTGACTAATTAGCCCTGAAAAATTCTTGGAATTTTTAATCAGGAATCATGTCTGATCCGTCTTATCCGAAGAATATTAATAAAAAGTAAGAGAAACGTAAAGGATTTTTTATCAATACTTACTTGTGGTCCGATGCGGAGGAATGTCTGTAACTGGAGAGCAGCGCCTTAAATCTGTTTTGCACGATCCCTCTTTCTTTAGTGTTGGTCTGGCCCCGTCATCAATCTACTGGAATACATCAGGCATTGTTGGGAGGAAAGCTTGGCTGATCCATGCGCCATTCATTTCCACGCAGGGCAGTCTCTGGAAAAAAAAAAGTGTGTATAAACCAGGGTCTTTTTAATATAAAAACAAATGGTTATTTTTGCTTTTAAACCATATGTTCCACAGCTTTACCAGTCATTGTGTCAGCCAATGAAGCAACTTTGTCTCCAAGTGCTGCAAAAGCAGTCCACTGCATCACAAGTGGCATCTGACACCCCCAGTCAACTGTCTGTCTGTTAGGCTTTGGGTTCAGCTCCACTATCCATTGATGAAGATCTGATAATCATAAAATTCAGCAGCTACTCCCAGCCAAGAAGGGATTTCTCCTCTCAGACAGCGTCACCATAAGTCCAGCCTGCTGCATTACCCAATGGTGGACCTTTCAGAGAACTGATGGCTTGTGCCGAGCCGAGGTGGAGAGTCCCATGGCATGGTTGTTGAACAGAAGGTGGGCCAGTCCTTTAGCCTGTCAGTGTGTACCAAAGTGCACAGTGTTGTCTACGTCTGGAGCTGTAACTATGGACTCATGGTGGACAATATATATCCTTTTAGGCCCCCTTGGTGATTGTGGTTTCACGCTGTTCTTCACATGGTTTTCCTTGACCAACAGAGTCACACATGGGAGGAACTACTAAAAATGAGAACTCAATCCATGAAAGCATTGCTTAATCCACGAAAACTGCAAATTTGGACCCATGGTGACTGACACTTGAAAGAACATCTTGTTTGCGCTGCGACAAGGAAGCCAGAGTCATGCGTCCTGACATGGCACACGTGTTCAGTCTCGTTCTGAAGTCTTGCCCCCATCTGAAAGACATCCGAACAACAGGAAAGAAAGTTAGCATGCACTTCTGGCACTCCTACACCACCAAGCACAACCTTATTGAGCCTCAGCGTCACAACGGTGTACCCCAACATAGTCTGATTTGCGATTTTTACACCCGTTACAATTCCACCCTCCATATGCAGGATCCACTATAGCAGTGGTCCCCAACCCTGTCCTCAAGGCCCACCAACAGGCCAGGTTTTGCAGATCTCCACAAAGATGCACAGGTGGAGTAATTAGTGCAGCTGCAGAGCAATAGAGTTGGCTATTTGGAGATCCAAAAAACATGACATGTTGGTGGGCCTTGAGGACAGGGTTGAGGACCACTGCACTATAGGAACAGAGAAAAGCCATCACGGATTTCTGGATGATCCAGATGGGGGCATTTTTTGCGCCCACTGAGAGGGAGGAAAAACTGACCTACTACAGAGACATCCCACGTAGTCAGTTGGGCGATGTCTATCTGTGCCATGGCCCATACTCCCGCAGGTCTGACTCGGGGGGACCTCTGCGATCACCTTCCACTGCCATGGCTGCTGGGGGGGTGGAAGGAGCAGCAGCAGCAGCAGCTCCATCAGCAGCAGCCTCAGTCTTCAGTCACTAGTGAGTAGCTTTCTACACCCGCATAGTGAGTCTACTCATGAGCAGCAAGACCTGGAGCTGGACCTCAAACAGCAGGTCATGTCATACCTTGACATGACCATGCCAACACACCTTCAGGATCCACTGGATTTGCTGGGAAGCCAAACTTGACTTGTGTCCGCAACTAGCAGAGTTTGCCCTGGAAAAGCTGTACTGGCCGGACAGTAGTTGATTTAGATGGCAACTGGGCTGCTCTATATAATGAAGCAAAATGGCAAATTTACCTCACAATATAAGCTATTGCCCCTCAGATTTACACAGGGGCTGCTCCATATAATGGTGCAAAACCATGAGTTTACCTCATAATATAAACTATTGCCCCTCAGATTTACACAGGGGCTGCTCTATATAATGAAGCAAAATGGCAAATTTACCTCACTATATAAGCTAATGCCCCTCAGATTTACACAGGGGCTGCTCTATATTATGCTGCAAAATGGCAAATTTACCTCACAATATAAGCTATTGCCCCTCAGATTTACACAGGGCCTGCTCTATATAATGAAGCAAAATGGCAAATTTACCTCACTATATAAGCTAATGCCCCTCAGATTTACACAGGGCCTGCTCCATATAATGGTGCAAAACCATGAATTTACCTCATAATATAAACTATTGCCCCTCAGATTTACACAGGGGCTGCTCTATATTATGCTGCAAAATGGCAAATTTACCTCACAATATAAGCTATTGCCCCTCAGATTTACACAGGGGCTGCTCCATATAATGGTGCAAAATCATGAATTTACCTCATAATATAAACTATTGCCCCTCAGATTTACACAGGGGCTGCTCTATATTATGCTGCAAAATGGCAAATTTACCTCACAATATAAGCTATTGCCCCTCAGATTTACACAGGGCCTGCTCTATATAACGAAGCAAAATGGCAAATTTACCTCACTATATAAGCTATTGCCCCTCAGATTTACACAGGGGCTGCTCTATATTATGCTGCAAAATGGCAAATTTACCTCACAATATAAGCTATTACAGCTCTATATAAATAAAAATAAATAAATAAAAAAAGGGCCTGTAGAAGCTTATTTAGTATAACAGATAGGGTGACATGTGCTGGTTTGGGATGCCCATATGGGCTAGTGTTTTGGCAGCAGTACAAAAACCAATGCAAAATGCAATAGCTTAATAAAGCTGATGCTGATCAACGCTTATTTAGTATAACAGATGGGGTGCAACATGCAGGTTTGGGATGCCCTGCGGCCTGGTGTATTTAAAGCAGACCAAAACCAATTCAAAATGCAATAACTTAATAAAGCTGAGGCTGTAGATGCCTATTTAGTATAAACAGGTAGGGTGCAAGGTGCAGCTTTGGGGTGCCCTGCGGCCTGGTTAAATGAATGCAGACAAAAAGGAAGTGCAAACTGAAGTAGCTTAATGAAGCTGATGCTGATCAACGCTTATGTTGTATACCAGATAGGGTGCAAGGTGCAGCTTTGGGGTGCCCTGCGGCCTGGTTTATTAAAAGCAGTCAAAAACAAGTGCAAACTGAAGTAGCTTAATAAAGCAGCTGATGCTGATCAACGCTTATGTTGTATAACAGATAGGGTTAAAATAGCATGTGCCTTGGGATGCCCGTGTGGCCTGGTATATTTCAAGCTGAACAAAAAGTAACAATAATCCAAGTATGAGACATAATTTTGACCTTCTTTACAGCGCCATACTTTGAAAAAAAAACCTTAATTTCATGCCGATCAATCCAAAGGTCAATGCCCCTAACAAAAATAGTGTTCGGCATAAGTTTTCCTTCTGGAAGGACGTAACCTTTAGTTTACATGGTTGGGGTAGGTTATCTTACAAATTGGGATACCCCAGGCAGCAGTGTCATTGAAAGAGACAGATTGTAATGCAGGCCATATGCAAGCAGAGAAACTCAGGCTGCAACAGGCCTATTTAGTTTACATGGTTGGGGTAGGTTATCTTACAAATTGGGATACCCCACTGTATATGAAACCGAATATAAATGCACACCCAAAAGTGGACAATCAGCCTCCAAGAGGCCTGCTTAGTTTAAATAAGAGAGCTGCTTAGTGTAAATAAGAGGCCTGCTTAGTTTAAATAAGAGAGCTTCTTAGTGTAAATAAGAGAGGTAGGTTATGTTATGTTACAGAATGGGATGCCCCCACAGCAGACCTGAGATCAGTATATATGCACAGCAACAGTGGATAAGCAGGCTCCAACAGGCCAAATTACATTAAATAAGTGTGCAGCTTAGAGTAAATACAGAGGCTAATGGGATGTTACAGAATGGGATGCCCCAAAGCTGACTTGAGATCAGTATCTATGCACATAGCAGCAGTGTGTAAGCAGGCTCATACAGCCCAATTTCTTTAAATAACTGTGCAGCTTAGAGTAAATACAGAGGCTAATGGTATGTTACAGAATGGGATGCCCCAAAGCTGACTTGAGATCAGTATATATGCACACAGCAGCAGTGTGTAAGCAGGCTCATACAGGCCAAATTTCTTTAAATAACTGTGCAGCTTAGAGTAAATACAGAGGCTAATGGTATGTTACAGAATGGGATGCCCCAAAGCTGACTTGAGATCAGTATATATGCACACAGCAGCAGTGTGTAAGCAGGCTCATACAGGCCAAATTTCTATAAATAACTGTGCAGCTTAGAGTAAATACAGAGGCTAATGGTATGTTACAGAATGGGATGCCCCAAAGCTGACTTGAGATCAGTATATATGCACACAGCAGCAGTGTGTAAGCAGGCTCATACAGGCCAAATTTCTTTAAATAAGTTTGCAGCTAAGAGTAAATACAGAGGCTAATGGGATGTTACAGAATGGGATGCCCCAAGCAGACTTGAGATCAGTATATATGCACACAGCAGCAGTGTGTAAGCAGGCTCATACAGGCCAAATTTCTTTAAATAACTGTGCAGCTTAGAGTAAATACAGAGGCTAATGGTATGTTACAGAATGGGATGCCCCAACAGGAGTGCACCTGGGACCAGTAGTGCTATGCACAGCAAAAGTGTCTTTATCAGGCCTAATTTCAATTAGAATAAGTGCAAATGGTTATGGTCTTAAATAGAGGCTGGTGTAGTCACAGAATGGGATGCCACAAAAACCAGCAGTGCACCTGGGACCAGTAGTGCTATGCACAGCAAAAGTGTCTTTATCAGGCCTAATTTCAATTAGAATAAGTGCAAATGGTTATGGTCTTAAATAGAGGCTGGTGTAGTCACAGAATGGGATGCCCCAAAAACCAGCAGTGCACCTGGGACCACTAGTGCTATACACAGCAAAAGTGCCTTTATCAGGCCTAATTTCAATTAGAATAAGTGCAAATGGTTATGGTCTTAAATAGAGGCTGGTGTAGTCACAGAATGGGATGCCCCAAAAACCAGCAGTGCACCTGGCAGGCAGCAGTAGTGCTATGCACAGCAAAAGTGTCTTTATCAGGCCTAATTTCAATTAGAATAAGTGCAAATGGTTATGGTCTTAAATAGAGGCTGGTGTAGTCACAGAATGGGATGCCCCAACAGGAGTTCACCTGGCAGGCAGCAGCAAGTCTATGCACAGCAAAAGTGTCTTTATCAGGCCTAATTTCAATTAGAATAAGTGCAAATGGTTATGGTCTTAAATAGAGGCTGGTGTAGTCACAGAATGGGATGCCCCAAAAACCAGCAGTGCACCTGGGACCAGTAGTGCTATGCACAGCAAAAGTGTCTTTATCAGGCCTAATTTCAATTAGAAAAAGTGCAAATGGTTATGGTCTTAAATAGAGGCTGGTGTAGTCACAGAATGGGATGCCCCAAAAACCAGCAGTGCATCTGGCAGGCAGCAGTAAGTCTATGCACAGCAAAAGTGTCTTTATCAGGCCTAATTTCAATTAGAATAAGTGCAAATGGTTATGGTCTTAAATAGAGGCTGGTGTAGTCACAGAATGGGATGCCACAAAAACCAGCAGTGCACCTGGCAGGCAGCAGTAAGTCTATGCACAGCAAAAGTGTCTTTATCAGGCCTAATTTCAATTAGAATAAGTGCAAATGGTTATGGTCTTAAATAGAGGCTGGTGTAGTCACAGAATGGGATGCCCCAACAGGAGTGCACCTGGCAGGCAGCAGTAAGTCTATGCACAGCAAAAGTGTCTTTATCAGGCCTAATTTCAATTAGAATAAGTGCAAATGGTTATGGTCTTAAATAGAGGCTGGTGTAGTCACAGAATGGGATGCCCCAAAAACCAGCAGTGCACCTGGGACCAGTAGTGCTATGCACAGCAAAAGTGTCTTTATCAGGCCTAATTTCAATTAGAATAAGTGCAAATGGTTATGGTCTTAAATAGAGGCTGGTGTAGTCACAGAATGGGATGCCCCAAAAACCAGCAGTGCACCTGGGACCAGTAGTGCTATGCACAGCAAAAGTGTCTTTATCAGACCTAATTTCAATTAGAATAAGTGCAAATGGTTATGGTCTTAAATAGAGGCTGGTGTAGTCACAGAATGGGATGCCACAAAAACCAGCAGTGCACCTGGCAGGCAGCAGTAGTGCTATGCACAGCAAAAGTGTCTTTATCAGCCCTAATTTCAATTAGAATAAGTGCAAATGGTTATGGTCTTAAATAGAGGCTTGTGTAGTCACAGAATGGGATGCCTCACAGCAGAGTGCACCTGGGACCAGTAGTGCTATGCACAGCAAAAGTGTCTTTATCAGGCCTAATTTAAATTAGAATAAGTGCAAATGGTTATGGTCTTAAATAGAGGCTGGTGTAGTCACAGAATGGGATGCCCCAAAAACCAGCAGTGCACCTGGGACCAGTAGTGCTATGCACAGCAAAAGTGTCTTTATCAGGCCTAATTTCAATTAGAATAAGTGCAAATGGTTATGGTCTTAAATAGAGGCTGGTGTAGTCACAGAATGGGATGCCCCAAAAACCAGCAGTGCACCTGGCAGGCAGCAGTAAGTCTATGCACAGCAAAAGTGTCTTTATCAGGCCAAATTTCAATTAGAATAAGTGCAAATGGTTATGGTCTTAAATAGAGGCTGGTGTAGTCACAGAATGGGATGCCCCAACAGGAGTGCACCTGGCAGGCAGCAGTAAGTCTATGCACAGCAAAAGTGTCTTTATCAGGCCTAATTTCAATTAGAATAGGTGCAAATGGGTATGGTCTTAAATAGAGGCTGGTGTAGTCACAGAATGGGATGCCCCAAAAACCAGCAGTGCACCTGGGACCAGTAGTGCTATGCACAGCAAAAGTGTCTTTATCAGGCCTAATTTCAATTAGAATAAGTGCAAATTGTTATGGTCTTAAATAGAGGCTGGTGCAGTCACAGAATGGGATGCCCCAACAGGAGTGCACCTGGCAGGCAGCAGTAAGTCTATGCACAGCAAAAGTGTCTTTATCAGGCCTAATTTCAATTAGAATAAATGCAAATGGTTATGGTCTTAAATAGAGGCTGGTGTAGTCACAGAATGGGATGCCCCAACAGGAGTGCACCTGGCAGGCAGCAGTAAGTCTATGCACAGCAAAAGTGTCTTTATCAGGCCTAATTTCAATTAGAATAAGTGCAAATGGTTATGGTCTTAAATAGAGGCTGGTGTAGTCACAGAATGGGATGCCCCAAAAACCAGCAGTGCACCTGGGACCAGTAGTGCTATGCACAGCAAAAGTGTCTTTATCAGGCCTAATTTCAATTAGAATAAGTGCAAATGGTTATGGTCTTAAATAGAGGCTGGTGTAGTCACAGAATGGGATGCCCCAAAAACCAGCAGTGCCCCTGGGACCAGTAGTGCTATGCACAGCAAAAGTGTCTTTATCAGGCCTAATTTCAATTAGAATAAGTGCAAATGGTTATGGTCTTAAATAGAGGCTGGTGTAGTCACAGAATGGGATGCCCCAAAAACCAGCAGTGCACCTGGGACCAGTAGTGCTATGCACAGCAAAAGTGTCTTTATCAGGCCTAATTTCAATTAGAATAAGTGCAAATGGTTATGGTCTTAAATAGAGGCTGGTGTAGTCACAGAATGGGATGCCACAAAAAACAGCAGTGCACCTGGGACCAGTACTACTATGCACAGCAAAAGTGTCTTTATCAGGCCTAATTTCAATTAGAATAAGTGCAAATGGTTATGGTCTTAAATAGAGGCTGGTGTAGTCACAGAATGGGATGCCACAAAAACCAGCAGTGCACCTGGCCGGCAGCAGTAGTGCTATGCACAGCAAAAGTGTCTTTATCAGGCCGAATTTCAATTAGAATAAGTGCAAATGGTTATGGTCTTAAATAGAGGCTGGTGTAGTCACAGAATGGGATGCCCCAACAGGAGTGCACCTGGCAGGCAGCAGTAAGTCTATGCACAGCAAAAGTGTCTTTATCAGGCCTAATTTCAATTAGAATAAGTGCAAATGGTTATGGTCTTAAATAGAGGCTGGTGTAGTCACAGAATGGGATGCCCCAAAAACCAGCAGTGCACCTGGGACCAGTAGTGCTATGCACAGCAAAAGTGTCTTTATCAGGCCTTATTTCAATTAGAATAAGTGTAAATGGTTATGGTCTTAAATAGAGGCTGGTGAAGTCACAGAATGGGATGCCCCAAAAACCAGCAGTGCCCCTGGGACCAGTAGTGCTATGCACAGCAAAAGTGTCTTTATCAGGCCTAATTTCAATTAGAATAAGTGCAAATGGTTATGGTCTTAAATAGAGGCTGGTGTAGTCACAGAATGGGATGCCCCAAAAACCAGCAGTGCATCTGGGACCAGTAGTGCTATGCACAGCAAAAGTGTCTTTATCAGGCCTAATTTCAATTAGAATAAGTGCAAATGGTTATGGTCTTAAATAGAGGCTGGTGTAGTCACAGAATGGGATGCCACAAAAACCAGCAGTGCACCTGGGGCCAGTAGTGCTATGCACAGCAAAAGTGTCTTTATCAGGCCTAATTTCAATTAGAATAAGTGCAAATGGTTATGGTCTTAAATAGAGGCTGGTGTAGTCACAGAATGGGATGCCCCAAAAAACAGCAGTGCACCTGGGACCAGTACTACTATGCACAGCAAAAGTGTCTTTATCAGGCCTAATTTCAATTAGAATAAGTGCAAATGGTTATGGTCTTAAATAGAGGCTGGTGTAGTCACAGAATGGGATGCCACAAAAACCAGCAGTGCACCTGGGACCAGTACTACTATGCACAGCAAAAGTGTCTTTATCAGGCCTAATTTCAATTAGAATAAGTGCAAATGGTTATGGTCTTAAATAGAGGCTGGTGTAGTCACAGAATGGGATGCCACAAAAACCAGCAGTGCACCTGGCAGGCAGCAGTAGTGCTATGCACAGCAAAAGTGTCTTTATCAGGCCTAATTTCAATTAGAATAAGTGCAAATGGTTATGGTCTTAAATAGAGGCTGGTGTAGTCACAGAATGGGATGCCCCAAAAACCAGCAGTGCACCTGGGACCAGTAGTGCTATGCACAGCAAAAGTGCCTTTAGCAGGCCTAATTTCAATTAGAATAAGTGCAAATGGTTATAGTCTTAAATAGAGGCTGGTGTAGTCACAAAATGGGATGCCCCAACAGGAGTGCACCTGGCAGGCAGCAGTAAGTCTATGCACAGCAAAAGTGTCTTTATCAGGCTTATTTCAATTAGAATAATTGCAAATGGTTATGGTCTTAAATAGAGGCTGCTGTAGTCACAGAATGGGATGCCCCAAAAACCAGCAGTGCACCTGGGACCAGTAGTGCTATGCACAGCAAAAGTGTCTTTATCAGGCCTAATTTCAATTAGAATAAGTGCAAATGGTTATGGTCTTAAATAGAGGCTGGTGTAGTCACAGAATGGGATGCCCCAAAAACCAGCAGTGCACCTGGGACCAGTAGTGCTATGCACAGCAAAAGTGTCTTTATCAGACCTAATTTCAATTAGAATAAGTGCAAATGGTTATGGTCTTAAATAGAGGCTGGTGTAGTCACAGAATGGGATGCCACAAAAACCAGCAGTGCACCTGGCAGGCAGCAGTAGTGCTATGCACAGCAAAAGTGTCTTTATCAGGCCTAATTTCAATTAGAATAAGTGCAAATGGTTATGGTCTTAAATAGAGGCTGGTGTAGTCACAGAATGGGATGCCTCACAGCAGAGGGCACCTGGGACCAGTAGTGCTATGCACAGCAAAAGTGTCTTTATCAGGCCTAATTTCAATTAGAATAAGTGCAAATGGTTATGGTCTTAAATAGAGGCTGGTGTAGTCACAGAATGGGATGCCCCAAAAACCAGCAGTGCACCTGGGACCAGTAGTGCTATGCACAGCAAAAGTGTCTTTATCAGGCCTAATTTCAATTAGAATAAGTGCAAATGGTTATGGTCTTAAATAGAGGCTGGTGTAGTCACAGAATGGGATGCCCCAAAAACCAGCAGTGCACCTGGGACCAGTAGTGCTATGCACAGCAAAAGTGTCTTTATCAGGCCTAATTTCAATTAGAATAAGTGCAAATGGTTATGGTCTTAAATAGAGGCTGGTGTAGTCACAGAATGGGATGCCCCAAAAACCAGCAGTGCACCTGGGACCAGTAGTTCTATGCACAGCAAAAGTGTCCTTATCAGGCCTAATTTCAATTAGAATAAGTGCAAATGGTTATGGTCTTAAATAGAGGCTGGTGTAGTCACAGAATGGGATGCCACAAAAACCAGCAGTGCACCTGGCAGGCAGCAGTAGTGCTATGCACAGCAAAAGTGTCTTTATCAGGCCTAATTTCAATTAGAATAAGTGCAAATGGTTATGGTCTTAAATAGAGGCTGGTGTAGTCACAGAATGGTATGCCCCAACAGGAGTGCACCTGGCAGGCAGCAGTAAGTCTATGCACAGCAAAAGTGTCTTTATCAGGCCTAATTTCAATTAGAATAAGTGCAAATGGTCATGGTCTTAAATAGAGGCTGGTGTAGTCACAGAATGGGATGCCCCAACAGGAGTGCACCTGGCAGGCAGCAGTAAGTCTATGCACAGCAAAAGTGTCTTTATCAGGCCTAATTTCTATTAGAATAAGTGCAAATGGTTATGGTCTTAAATAGAGGCTGGTGTAGTCACAGAATGGGATGCCACAAAAACCAGCAGTGCACCTGGGACCAGTAGTGCTATGCACAGCAAAAGTGTCTTTATCAGGCCTAATTTCAATTAGAATAAGTGCAAATGGTTATGGTCTTAAATAGAGGCTGGTGTAGTCACAGAATGGGATGCCACAAAAACCAGCAGTGCACCTGGCAGGCAGCAGTAGTGCTATGCTCAGCAAAAGTGTCTTTATCAGGCCTAATTGCAATTAGAATAAGTGCAAATGTTTATGGTCTTAAATAGAGGCTGGTGTAGTCACAGAATGGGATGCCTCACAGCAGAGTGCACCTGGGACCAGTAGTACTATGCACAGCAAAAGTGTCTTTATCAGGCCTAATTTCAATTAGAATAAGTGCAAATGGTTATGGTCTTAAATAGAGGCTGGTGTAGTCACAGAATGGGATGCCTCACAGCAGACTTAAGATCAGTTCAGTATATATGCACAGTTAGTGTATAAGCAGCCTGAAAACGCTAACAAAGCCAGTCAGCCAGCCAGTAACACTCAGGCTGGATGAAAAAAAAAAAATCTCCCTGTGACTGCCTCCGATTTTTCCTAACTTTCCCTGTTTTTCGCTGACTTTCTGTCTGTCTCCTGCCTGTCTCCTGCCTGTCTCCAGCCTGTCCCTGTCTGTCCCTGTCTGTCTAACTGTCTCTCTCCCTGCCTACAGCAGCGTTCTGTCTCTCACGAATGCAATAGAGAAATGAGGAAAAGCAAGATGGCCGCCGGCCTTAAATAGCGCTGTGACGTCACCGGGCTTGCTGGCTGCTGACAGGCTGCATGTGACTGCCCCAGCTTGCACTGGCGCGGGGTAGATGTCTGGACATGTCCCGTCCGCCATCTTAGAATGGCTGTAATGTAATGAATGGATGTTAAAGGAAAACTTCGAGCGATCGAATCGCGGGGAAATTCGGATTCGATCCGAATCGAATTTTTCATGAAATTCGGATCGAATCCGGGTTCGTCCGGATCGATTCGCTCATCCCTAGTTGTGGGCTTTATTTTGAAATGAAAGATTCAATTTAATTGCTTCGATTAGCAACTCATAAAAACAAACAGACAAGAAATAGAGACGTGATACTGCGTGAAAGTGTGATACTGTTAAAATTAAGGTTCTGCTCACATCTTTGAATATGCTCACCAGTTCACAGGTGTCAATATACTTTGTAACAAGTTCCAAGAGGAAGTCAACACTGTCGGCCAATGCTGGAAAGACCTGGTGGACAGGTAGGTGGGAGCACAGAGGTGCCAATGTCCTCACCCTCCTCTGAAGGTGAGCCCCAAGCTCACCCGGTCCAGATGTTGGAAGAGGCACAGATGTTGGGCAGGGAGGCAGAGAATCCTGGGCATAATGATTCAGGTATGAGCATCACACACAGCCACACACAGGAAGACACAGACTAAACACTCACACATATGTGTTAAAATGTGGATTTTTGGGATATTTGCTTCTACTTCTAGATAGCCAAAAAGTCCAAGTGGGTGAACAGTGGGCAAGGACGACCACCAATCCTGCAGCCCCAAGAAGGTGTGTGATGTGCCACACACAACACAATCCAATTCACAGCTCAGCCACATTCTTCAACAGGTTTGCAGGGAGCAGAGGCTAGACGCTAATTGATTTTGGTCATTTACAGGAGACAAAGACAATGCTCAGCAGTGGCTACAAGAGCTCTCTACTGCTGTACATAGGCTGGCGGCAGAGATTGCAGAACCTAAATATACGGAGAATCTGCCACATTAGTTTTAAGCTCCCCCTTGAAAATAGTTTATTACCCCAATTGTTATCCCCTTTTTATTATTTATTTTATTTAAAACTTTTATTATAAGGCACATTAGGCCATTAGGTACATAATAACATTTTTATACAGCAAAAGAATAAACACATTTTATTATTCATACATTTAAAGTGGATGAAAACCCAGGATTTTGACAACGGGGGTGCCCTGCTGTGTGAAACTCCCCAGATCGCCTACGGCTCGGAGCTGCTGGCGCCACATAGTCTAAGGCTTCGTCTCAGGACAGCGGCTCCGAGCGTGATGACTGCTGCCTCCCCTGCTACAGGGAGTGTGACCACGCCACCCCACTAGATGGATAGCGGGTATGCTGCTGTGGCTTGTACATGCACTGTTGGACCGGGAAACAAGGTAAGTGTATGGGGCGACCTGGGGGGGGGGGGGGGGGTGGATGCCCCTGTGGGAGGGAATCGATCTGCCCAGGAAACTTATAGATTCCTGGGCCAGGCGCAGTGTGTTTTGGTCCACATTGTGGTGTCTTTCTTTTACTGTGATTTATTGCAAGAATAATGTGTGATTTACATACATGGGGCCATCCCAAACAAACAACAAGCAAGGATAAGGAGCATCACTGGAAAGGAGGATGAGTAGAGGTAAGCACTAAGGAGAAGAAATAACACTGGATGGGACATCAGAAAATGGTACAGGTAAGCACTTAGGAGAGGAAAAAGCACTACATGGGACATCAAAAAGTGGTACAGGAAAGCACTTAGGAGAAAAAAAAGACACTTCATGGGACATCAGAAAGGGGTACAGGAAAGCATTTAGCAGGCGAAAAATATTGGATGGGATATCACTAACAAACACCAAGCAAGGAGTAGGAACGATGCTGGAGAGAAGGATGCCAGGGGCAGGGGCAGAACACTGGAAAACACAAAAAATGAGGCTCGCAAACGCATACAAGCCAGCGTATGCATACACACCTCAGTTCTGCGTACAGAAAACAGACTGAACACGCAAAAATGAAGGAGAAAGCAGCTCATTTCGAAAGTAAACTTGTAGGACCTCACTGGACAATTAAAGATTTTGCAGCAAGGTATGATGAAAAACGTTCAAAAACTCTGGAGGACAGGTCGTCAATTGCATAAGCTGCGAGAGCTGTATGCGCAATGCTCTCACAGGCTTATGCCTGAAGAGGTAATAAAGCAGCCCCAATGGAGGCTCTGAATCATGCGAGCGCATTTACATGCATGGACAATTACATGTAACGAATGGGCTTACCCACTAAAACGAATTCTAGGTTAGAAGGCTATGAATCAACCCTATAATCCCTGGGCTTTGGGGTAATACCTGATTTCTCACTTTCTTGCATTTAGCTTATTAAAACATGAACTACTGTACTTGCTATACCTCCTGTCACCCTGTCAAAAAATCCCCTCACCAGTCCCTTCCTCAAGTGCAACACAGTTAAAATGCCCCCATCATTTCCAGACATGGCTAGTTTACCAAGCTACTCTGTGATGTTCTAATGAATAGACTCACCCCTCTACATTATATTGTATTGTTAACTTTGTTAACAGAATCCTTCATTAATCTACTGATTCTAACCTATGCATAAACTTTGCTTAGCCAGCTATATTTGCTTGGTCGGTTAAATCAGAAGTAGGGATGAGCGAATCGATCCGGACAAACCCAGATTCGTTCCGAATTTCATGAAAAATTTGATTCTGAACGAATCCGAATTTCCCGGCGATTCGATCGATCGAAGTTTTCCTTAAAATTCAATGACAGGCATTCTAAGATGGTGGACGGACATGTTCAGACATGTCCCCAGGGGCAAGTGACGATGGGACAGTCACATGCAGCCTATCGGCAGCCAGGAAGCCCGGTGACGTCACCGTGCTATATAAAGCGGCGGCCATTTTCCTTTTGCGCAGTTCAGACTTGCATTGCAGACAGAACGGAGCTAGCTGCAGGGAGGGACATTCATAGTTAGGTGAGAGTTAGCGATAGCTAGAGACAGTTACAGATAGGTAAAGAGAGAGACAGATAGGGAGATTTAGAGTGGTATACAGAGCTAGGGAAAGATAGATTTAAAACCGGAACAATCCAGCAGCATACAAGTAACAGTGACAGGGTGCTTAGTGCTATGATTCATATTTCATAATAACTGGGTTACTGTTAATATATTTGGTTTGGTTTAAATACAGCTGCACACTGTGCATGCCATTCACATGCTATTTAACCCTTTCTGCTATTTAGCCCTGAACGCTTTTTTTAACCCTATCTGTTAAACAAAAGCATTTCTCATAATTGGATTAGTGTTAATATTTTCTGTTCAGCTTAAAATACACCAGGCCACATGGGCATCTAAAGGCACATGCTATTTTAACCCTATCTGTTAAACAAAAGCATTTCTCATATTTGGATTATTGTTAATATTTTCTGTTCAGCTTAAAATACACCAGGTCACATGGGCATCCCAAGGCACATGCTATTTTAACCCTATCTGTTAAACAAAAGCATTTCTCATAATTGGATTAGTGTTAATATTTTCTGTTCAGCTTAAAATACACCAGGCCACATGGTCATCGCAAGGCACATGCTATTTTAACCCTATCTGTTAAACAAAAGCATTTCTCATAATTGGATTAGTGTTAATATTTTCTGTTCAGCTTAAAATACACCAGGCCACATGGTCATCCCAAGGCACATGCTATATTAACCCCATCTGTTATACAACATAAGCGTTGATCAGCATCAGCTGCTTTATTAAGCTACTTCAGTTTGCACTTGTTTTTGACTGCTTTCAATAAACCAGGCCGCAGGGCACCCCAAAGCTGCACCTTGCACCCTATCTGTTATACAACATAAGCGTTGAACAGCATCAGCTGCTTTATTAAGCTACTTCGGTTTGCACTTGCTTTTTGACTGCTTTCAATAAACCAGGCCGCAGGGCACCCCAAAGCTGCACCTTGCACCCTATCTGTTATACAACATAAGCGTTGTTCAGCATCAGCTTTATTAAGCTACTTCAGTTTGCACTTGTTTTTGACTGCTTTCAATAAACCAGACCGCAGGGCACCCCAAAGCTGCACCTTGCACCCTATTTGTTATACAACATAAGCATTGATCAGCATCAGCGTTATTAAGCTACTTCAGTTTGCACTTGTTTTTGACTGCTTTCAATAAACCAGGCCACAGGGCACCCCAAAGCTGCACCTTGCACCCTATCTGTTATACAACATAAGCGTTGATCAGCATCAGCTGATTTATTAAGCTACTTCAGTTTGCACTTGCTTTTGACTGCTTTCAATAAACCAGGCCGCAGGGCACCCCAAAGCTGCACCTTGCACCCTATCTGTTATACAACATAAGCGTTGTTCAGCATCAGATTTATTAAGCTACTTCAGTTTGCACTAGCTTTTTGACTGCTTTCAATAAACCAGGCCGCAGGGCACCCCAAAGCTGCACCTTGCACCCTATCTATTATACAACATAGGCGTTGATCAGCATCAGCTGCTTTATTAAGCTACTTCAGTTTGCACTTGTTTTTAACTGCTTTCAATAAACCAGGCCGCAGGGCACCCCAAAGCTGCACCTTGCACCCTATCTGTTATACAACTTAAGCGTTGATCAGCATCAGCTTTATTAAGCTACTTCAGTTTGCACTTGTTTTTGACTGCTTTCAATAAACCAGGCCGCAGAGCACCACAAAGCTGCAGCTTGCACCCTATCTGTTATACAACATAAGCGTTGATCAGCATCAGCTGCTTTATTAAGCTACTTCAGTTTGCACTTGTTTTTGCCTGCTTTCAATAAACCAGACCGCAGGGCAGCCCAAAGCTGCACCTTGCACCCTATCTGTTATACAACATAAGCAATGATCAGCATCAGATTTATTAAGCTACTTCAGTTGGCACTTGTTTTTGACTGCTTTCAATAAACCAAGCCGAAAGGCACCCCAAAGCTGCACCTTCCACCCTATCTGTTATACAACATAAGCGTTGATCAGCATCAGCTGCTTTATTAAGCTACTTCAGTTTGCACTTGTTTTTGACTGCTTTCAATAAACCAGGCCACAGGGCACCCCAAAGCTGCACCTTGCACCCTATCTGTTATACAACATAAGCGTTGATCAGCATCAGCTGCTTTATTAAGTTACGTCAGTTTGCACTTGTTTTTGACTGCTTGCAATAAACCAGGCCGCAGGGCACCCCAAAGCTGCCCCTTGCACCCTATCTGTTATACAACATAAGCGTTGATCAACATCAGCTTTATTAAGCTACTTCAGTTTGCACTTGTTTTTGACTGCTTTCAATAAACCAGGCCGCAGGGCACCCCAAAGCTGCACCTTCCACCCTATCTGTTATACAACATAAGCGTTGATCAGCATCAGCTGCTTTATTAAGCTGCTTCAGTTTGCACTTGTTTTTGACTGCTTTCAATAAACCAGGCCGCAGGGCACCACAAAGCTGCACCTTGCACCCTATTTCTTATACAACATAAGCGTTGATCAGCATCAGCTGCTTTATTAAGCTGCTTCAGTTTGCACTTGTTTTTGACTGCTTTCAATAAACCCGGCCGCAGGGCACCCCAAAGCTGTACCTTGCACCCTATCTGTTATACAACATAAGCGTTGATCAGCATCAGCTTTATTAAGCTACTTCAGTTTGCACTTGTTTTTGACTGCTTTCAATAAACCAGGCCGCAGGGCACCCCAAAGCTGCACCTTGCACCCTATCTGTTATACAACATAAGCATTGATCAGCATCAGCTGCTTTATTAAGCTGCTTCAGTTTGCACTTGTTTTTGACTGCTTTCAATAAACCCGGCCGCAGGGCACCCCAAAGCTGCACCTTGCACCCTATCTGTTATACAACATAAGCGTTGATCAGCATCAGCTGCTTTATTAAGCTACTTCAGTTTGCACTTGTTTTTGACTGCTTTCAATAAACCAGACCGCAGGGCACCCCAAAGCTGCACCTTGCACCCTATCTGTTATACAACATAAGCATTGATCAGCATCAGCGTTATTAAGCTACTTCAGTTTGCACTTGTTTTTGACTGCTTTCAATAAACCAGGCCGCAGGGCACCCCAAAGCTGCACCTTGCACCCTATCTGTTATACAACATAAGCGTTGATCAGCATCAGCTGCTTTATTAAGCTACTTCAGTTTGCACTTGCTTTTGACTGCTTTCAATAAACCAGGCCGCAGGGCACCCCAAAGCTGCACCTTGCACCCTATCTGTTATACAACATAAGCGTTGTTCAGCATCAGCTTTATTAAGCTACTTCAGTTTGCACTTGCTTTTTGACTGCTTTCAATAAACCAGGCCGCAGGGCACCCCAAAGCTGCACCTTGCACCCTATCTGTTATACAACATAAGCGTTGATCAGCATCAGCTGCTTTATTAAGCTACTTCAGTTTGCACTTGTTTTTGACTGCTTTCAATAAACCAGGCCGCAGGGCACCCCAAAGCTGCACCTTGCACCCTATCTGTTATACAACATAAGCGTTGATCAGCATCAGCTGCTTTATTAAGCTACTTCAGTTTGCACTTGTTTTTGACTGCTTTCAATAAACCAGGCCGCAGGGCACCCCAAAGCTGCACCTTGCACCCTATCTGTTATACAACATAAGCGTTGATCAACATCAGCTGCTTTATTAAGCTACTTCAGTTTGCACTTGTTTTTGACTGCTTTTAATAAACCAGGCCGCAGGGAACCCCAAAGCTGCACCTTGCACCCTATCTGTTATACAACATAAGCGTTGATCAGCATCAGCTTTATTAAGCTACTTCAGTTTGCACTTGTTTTTGACTTCTTTCAATAAACCAGGCCACAGGGCAACCCAAAGCTGAACCTTGCACCCTATCTGTTATACAACATTAGCGTTGTTCAGCATCAGCTGCTTTATTAAGCTACTTCAGTTTGCACTTGTTTTTGACTGCTTTCAATAAACCAGGCCGCAGGGCACCCCAAAGCTGCACCTTGCACCCTATCTGTTATACAACATAAGCGTTGTTCATCATCAGCTTTATTAAGCTACTTCAGTTTGCATTTGCTTTTTAACTGCTTTCAATAAACCAGTCCGCAGGGCACCCCAAAGCTGCACCTTGCACCCTATCTGTCATACAACATAAGCGTTGATCAGCATCAGCCGCTTTATTACGCTACTTCAGTTTGCCCTTGCTTTTTGACTGCTTTCAATAAACCAGGCCGCAGGGCACCCCAAAGCTGCACCTTGCACCCTATCTGTTATACAACATAAGCGTTGATCAGCATCAGCTTTATTAAGCTACTTCAGTTTGCACTTGTTTTTGACTGCTTTCAATAAACCAGGCCGCAGGGCACCCCAAAGCTGCACCTTGCACCCTATCTGTTATACAACATAAACCTTGATCAGCATCAGCTGCTTTATTAAGCTACTTCAGTTTGCACTTGTTTTTGACTGCTTTCAATAAACCAGGCCGCAGGGCACCCCAAAGCTGCACCTTGCACCCTATCTGTTATACAACATAAGCGTTGATCAGCATCAGCATTATTAAGCTACTTCAGTTTGCACTTGTTTTTGACTGCTTTCAATAAACCAGGCCGCAGGGCACCCCAAAGCTGCACCTTGCACCCTATCTGTTATACAACATAAGCGTTAATCAGCATCAGCTGCTTTATTAAGCTACTTCAGTTTGCACTTGCTTTTTGACTGCTTTCAATAAACCAGGCCGCAGGGCACCCCAAAGCTGCACCTTGCACCCTATCTGTTATACAACATAAGCGTTGTTCAGCATCAGCTTTATTAAGCTACTTCAGCTTGCACTTGCTTTTTGACTGCTTTCAATAAATCAGGCCGCAGGGCACCCCAAAGCTGCACCTTGCACCCTATCTGTTATACAACATAAGCGTTGATCAGCATCAGCTGCTTTATTAAGCTACTTCAGTTTGCACTTGCTTTTTGACTGCTTTCAATAAACCAGGCCGCAGGGCACCCCAAAGCTGCACCTTGTACCCTATCTGTTATACAACATAAACGTTGATCAGCATCAGCTGCTTTATTAAGCTACTTCAGTTTGCACTTGTTTTTGACTGCTTTCAATAAACCAGGCCGCAGGGCACCCCAAAGCTGCACCTTGCACCCTATCTGTTATACAACATAAGCGTTGATCAGCATCAGCTGCTTTATTAAGCTACTTCAGTTTGCACTTGTTTTTGACTGCTTTCAATAAACCAGGCCGCAGGGCACCCCAAAGCTGCACCTTGCACCCTATCTATTATACAACATAAGCGTTGATCAGCATCAGCTTTATTAAGCTACTTCAGTTTGCACTTGCTTTTTGACTGCTTTCAATAAACCAGGCCGCAGGGCACCCCAAAGCTGCACCTTGCACCCTATCTGTTATACAACATAAGCGTTAATCAGCATCAGCTGCTTTATTAAGCTACTTCCGTTTGCACTTGCTTTTTGACTGCTTTCAATAAACCCGGCCGCAGGGCACCCCAAAGCTGCACCTTGCACCCTATCTGTTATACAACATAAGCGTTGTTCAGCATCAGCTTTATTAAGCTACTTCAGTTTGCACTTGCTTTTTGACTGCTTTCAATAAACCAGGCCGCAGGGCACCCCAAAGCTGCACCTTGCACCCTATCTGTTATACAACATAAGCGTTGATCAGCATCAGCTGCTTTATTAAGCTACTTCAGTTTGCACTTGCTTTTTGACTGCTTTCAATAAACCAGGCCGCAGGGCACCCCAAAGCTGCACCTTGCACCCTATCTGTTATACAACATAAGCGTTGATCAACATCAGCTTTATTAAGCTACTTCAGTTTGCACTTGTTTTTGACTGCTTTCAATAAACCAGGCCGCAGGGCACCCCAAAGCTGCACCTTCCACCCTATCTGTTATACAACATAAGCGTTGATCAGCATCAGCTGCTTTATTAAGCTACTTCAGTTTGCACTTGCTTTTTGGGCACCCCAAAGCTGCTCCTTGCACCCTATCTGTTATGGAGGTAGTCCCTCCGAGTCACTTGCGCAAATGGCAGGAAGCATGCTCACGTGCTTGCGTAGTGACCCCAGAATTGTTTCCATTTGTCGCCGGGATGACTTCTGGCTGTCCACCTTATTGGACCCTCGCTTCCGGCACAAAATGGGGGCATTTTTTAAACCCGCCGAGAGGGAGGACAAACCGAACTACTAAAAAGACATTCTACGTAGTCAGTTGGCCGATGCCTATCTGCGCCATGGTCCATACTCTCGCAGGTCTGACTCGGGGGGACCTCTGCGCTCACCTTCCACTGCCATGGCTGCTGGGGGGGTTGGCAGGAGCAGCAGCAGCATCTCCATCAGCAGCAGCCTCAGTCTTCAGTCGCTAATGAGTAGCTTTCTACACCCGCATATTGAGGCTACTCATGAGCAGCAAGAAGACCTGGAGCAGGACTTCAACCAGCAGGTCATGTCATACCTTGACATGACCATGCCAACACACCTTGAGGATCCGCTGGACTTCTGGGCAGCCAAACTTGGCTTGTGGCCGCAACTAGCAGAGTTTGCCCTGGAAAGCTGTCCTTCCCGGCAAGTAGCGTGCCATCTGAGAGGGTGTTTAGTGCAGCTGGGGCCATAGTTACGGCGAGGAGAACTCGTCTGTCAACTAAAAATGTGAAGAGACTCACCTTTGTCAAAATTAAATCAGGGATGGATCAGCCAGGATTTCCACCCACCAATGCCTGATGCATGCAACTAGATTCAGCATGGCGCCACGTTTTACACTTTCCAAATGGTGCAAAACATATTTATGTCTTTAGGCCAATTTTTGGGCTCCTGCTGATGCCAACTTCAGGGTGTGCCTTCCAACCAATTTTTGGCCTCCTGCTGATGCCAACTTCAGGGTGTGCCTTTCAGCCAATTTTTGGCCTCCTGCAGCTGCTGCTTGCAACTCCAGGGTGTGATTCATCCAATTTTTGGGCTCCTGCTGCCAACTCCAGTGTCTCTTTAAGCTATGTTTGGGCTCCTGCTGCTGCTTGCAACTCCAGTGTGTGATTCATCCAATTTTTGGGCTCCTGCTGCCAACTCCAGTGTCTCTTTAAAGCAATGCTTGGGCTCCTGCTGCTGCTTGCAACTCCAGGGTGTGATTCATCCAATTTTTGGGCTCTTGCTGCCAACTCCAGTGTTTCTTTCAGCCAATGTTTGGGCTCCTGCTGCTGCTGCTTGCACTCCAGGGTGTGATTCATCCATTTTTTGGGCTCCTGCTGCCAACTCCAGTGTCTCTTTCAAGCTATGTTTGGGCTCCTGCTGCTTGCAACTCCAGGGTGTGATTCATCCAATTGTTGGGCTTCTGCTGCCAACTCCAGTGTCTCTTTCAAGCTATGTTTGGGCTGCTGCTGCTGCTTGCAACTCCAGGGTGTGATTCATCCAATTGTTGGGCTCCTGCTGCAAACTCCAGTGTCTCTTTCAAGCTATGTTTGGGCTGCTGCTGCTGCTTGCAACTCCAGGGTGTGATTCATCCAATTGTTGGGCTCCTGCTGCAAACTCCAGTGTCTCTTTCAGCCAATGTTTGGGCTCCTGCTGCTGCTTGCAACTCCAGGGTGTGATTAATCCAATTTTTGGGCTCCTGCTGCCAACTCCAGTGTCTCTTCCAAGCTATGTTTGGGCTGCGGCTGCTGGCAACTCCAGGGTGTGATTCAGCCAATTTTTGGGCTCCTACTGCTAACTCCAGTGTCTCTTTCAAGCAATGTTTGGGCTGCTGCTGCTTGCAACTCCAGGGTGTGATTCTTCCAATTTTTTGGCTCCTGCTGCCAACTCCAGTGTCTCTTTCAAGCTATGTTTGGGCTCCTGCTGCTGCTGCTTGCAACTCCAGGGTGTCATTCAGCCAATTTTTGGGCTTCTGCTGCTCCTGCTGCCAACTCCAGGATGTCTTTCAGCCAATATTTGGGCTCCTGCTGCTGCCAGCTCCAGGGTGTGTTTTTCAGGCAATATAGGGGCCCCTCATAGTGATGCCACCTCAACTCTCTGCAATTGTGCCGCTCTGCTATTCTAATAGCGATGCCTCTGATCTGCATGTCCTAATTATTTACAGTATTATTTCACTGACCCAGCACGCATCCTATGCGTGTTACAGCAAGGCAGAATGGTTTACAAACCTATTGAGGCTCTAGGAAGCTCAGAAATAGCCGTTTTTAATAGCAATTCATCGCGAATAAATTCGAATTGAATTTTTCAAAAGTTTGCTCATCTCTAGTCAGAAGGAAGGGAGTGCCATACTAACCGCTGTTCTGCCTTTTAACCCTTCAAGTGCCAGCCTACCTAGCGATTTTGTCACCCTCTGTTGCCAGACCATATTTTATATTTTGCGCTACACATGTTAAAATGTGATTTTTTAAGGGATTTCCCAGGAAAATTATATATATAGTTTTTTTTCAGAGAAATGTAAGCTTCAACATAAAAAGTCTCTTTTGTAATTTTTTTATTGTATTCGCAATATTTTTGGGTGAAAATGTTTTTGTAATAAAAAAAATGTTTTTCAATAAAATCATATTGCGTGTAAAAGCCCTATTTCTCCCGGTTACAATGGTACCACATGTATTGCTACATACCTTTTCCTGCCCAGGAGATTCCCCCAAACTGAAACAGCGCTTTAGGAGATTTTCAGATAAAATACAACTGCTATGTACACCCTTCAATTTTTCAAGAAAAACAACCCTTTACATTTTGAAATCCCCCACAAACTATAAATTCTCTGAAAGTAAACACCTCAAGCTTTCTAGGCATACCAGGCTTGTTGTTGTGGGCTTGTTTTTTTTAACGTAATACATCAATAAATTCCTTGGTTGCACTTGTTTTCCCCAAAAAAGAATGAAAAAAAGCTACCTAAAAAACAATATGCATCAAGAATAAACAAGTTAAATCTGAAAAAAGCAAGGTACGGTCAAGGGAAGAGTTGCCAAATGCCACAAAGTAAAACGTGCATAGGGGTAATTTTAATTAAAATTTTCAGCTTTGCCGACCTTGGATTTTCAGAATAAAAAACTATTTTTTCTAACATATCAAACAAGAAAAAACAAGCTAAATATAAATGTGCAAGGTCCTCTAACAGAACAATACCCAATATGCATAGGCAATTTTACCCTGCTGGCCTATTTGAGTTTTTGACACACTATGATGCTAAGCCATTTTTCACCATTGCGTGCTATGTTTAACTGTGATTTTTTGCAAATTTCCATTTTGTTTGTTTTTTTCTACAGAGTTTGGGCTTTAACATGAAATGTCTTGTTTGTTTTTTCCATGCTTTCATAATAATTTTGTGTAAAAATCTAAAATAATTAAATACATATTTTTTTAAAATCTCACATTTTTACTTAACCCTTCTAGTGCCAGCTACGTAAAATTTATGTAGCTGCCTCTCCTGTTGTTAAACGCCAACTACGTAAATTTTACGCACCTGGCTTTCCCCCCCGCTTGCGGGCAAAAAAAAGCCACTCACCTGACCCCTCTATCGAACCGGCCGGGTCTCCTCTTCATTTGGGTGGGCTTCGATCCCCCACCCCGGCCCCCCTATCTGCAGGGGAGTGCCCGGAAAAGGTGCCCCCCAGCTTCCACAGCTGCCAATATTACATGTAAAAATAAAAAAAAGACATTTACTCACCTCGGTCCCCGATCGCTCACACAACTCTCCTCTTCTTCGGGGGGCCTCTGATCACCCCCCTGGCTCTTCAGTCTTGAGGAGGGCAGCCAACAGGCCCTCTACCCCGGTCCTCCCGACAGGCGCTGCCATCTTGCCGAAGTGGTGTCCGCGGCTAGTGGGTGACCTGCCATTAACCCCGAGCCCTCTCATTACCTGCCTCCCCAAAGCCCAGGGGGGGCAGAAAAGCCCGTGGTCAAAGGCTATGCCGGCTTGTAGCCTGCAGGGCCAGGGGCCACCAAAAATGGCCCCTGCATCCTGTTCTACAAGCCCTGCATAGCTGGGCCTGGGCTGGTTAAGCTGGGTAGGGGGGACCCATGCCATTTTTGCGGGGAATTTTAAGGGTTTTTTTTTAATTAACCCCATGTAAGGGTTTCTCATTACTTGCCCCCTCAAAGCCCATGGGGGGGCAGAGGAGCCCGTGGCCAAAGGCTATGCAGGCTTGTAGCCTGCAGGGTCAGGGGCCACCAAAACTGGCCCCTGCAACCTGTTCTACAAGCCCTGCATAGTTGGTCCCAGGCTGGTTAAGCTGGGTAGAGGGGACCCCATGCCATTTTTGGGGGGGGGGTTAAGGTTTTTTTTATTTTAAATGAACCCCATGTAAGGGGTTTTTTTTTTAATTAAAATTAAGCTAACCCCATGTTACCTGTCACCCAGCAGGTATGAAAAGCTTCCAGCATCAGCAGGAGAGCAGAAGCCAAATTGATCAGCGTGGGACACAGTGCTCTGGGATGGATGGGAGGTAAGTATTAAAAAGATTATAATAAAATATTTTTTCTCTGTGTTTGTGTTTTTTTTTTACATTTAACCCTTTGTGAACTGGTAAGGGATCTATGAGACCCCTATACCAGTTCACAAAGCTCTGGGTCTGGCAAGTCACCTGCGGCTAGCGGGTGACTTGCCATAAAACCCCAGCACCCCAATTACCTGCCTCTCCAAAGCCCTGTTCTACAAGCCCACATAGCTGGTCATGGGCTGGTTATGTTGGGTAGGACGGACCTCACGTCATTTTTGGGGGGATTTTTAAGGGTTTTAACCCCTAAAATTACAAAAAAGATGCTCCCCCGGGAGGGGTACCCCACATCAATTTATTTTTTTTATTTAACTCTTTATAGTGTGAATATTAGTTGTATTTTATTTCTAAATGTTATAAAGTGTGCTTTTCAGTTTGCGGGGTTCCTCTGGACAGGAACGGGGGGCGATCGATACATATGTGGTACCGTTGTAATCGGGAGAAATTGGGCTTTCACATGCAATATAGTTTTCTTTAATAAAATAAATGGTTTATTTAAAATAAATCAGACAATTTAAAAAAATATATATTTTTTAGTTTTTTTTAGTTTTTTTCAAAAATATTTGAAAAAACAGTAGAAAAATTACAAGTAAGACATTTCATGTTAAAGCCTAAAAAATATATATAATTTTCCTGAAAATTCACAGTTAAACATGGAACAAAATGGTGAAAATGACCTGTTAACAGAGGGTGACAAAATTTCGAGTAGGGTGGCAATTGAAAGGGTTAAAATTAGCTATGCATGTTGGGTATTGTTCTGCTTGGGGGACCTTGTGCTTTCAGATTTAGCTTGTTTTTTGTTGTTTGCATATTGATATTTTAGGAAAAGGTGTTTTTTATCCTACTTGTTTATACATTTTTTTAGGGAAACCCTGTGCAACCAAAAAATTCTTCGAGGGATTACTTCCAGAAGGATGAGCCCACTACAACAAGCTGGGTACGTCTTAAAGCTTAACATGTGTACTTTCAGGGTAAGGATTGTGGACAGTATTCCAAATGTAAAGGGTTGTTTTGGTTGAAATAGTGCAAGGTGCGCACTTTGTCTGCAGAGCTGAAGTTTTTAAGTAAAATTACAGTTAAGCGCATGCTTTACTTTGGGGTGTTTGCCAACTCTTCCCTTGACAGGGCCTATGCATGTTGGGTATTGTTCGGTTCGGGGGATGTTGCTTTTTCAGATTTAACTTGTTTTTTCTTGTTTGCATATAGTTTTTTTTAGGAAAATTTGGCTTTGATTCTGCTTTTCTATTCTTTTTTTTAGGGAAACCCTGTGCAACCAAAGAATTCATTGAGGGATTACGTCCAGAAAACTGCACCCATGTTAACAAGCCTGGTATGCCTCGAAAGCTTGAAGTGGGGGGGTTATCTCAAATGTAAAGGGTTGTTATTCTTGCAAAACTAGCACATAGCATAGTTGTATTTTATCTGAAAATCTCCTAAAGCTCTGTTTCAGTTTGGGGGAGTCTCCTGGGCAGGAAAGGTCTCTGTCTACCAATACATATGTGGTACCGCTGTAACCGAGAAAAATTGGGATTTCCCATGCAATAAGATTTTATTGACAAACTTACATTTTTATTACAAAAAAAAACTACAAATTGCAAAAAATAGATTTTTAAAAAATTTTTGCACACATTTCACCCAAAAATATCGAGAATACACCTAAAAAATGAAAGACAAGACACGTTCATGTTAAAGCCCAGACTCTGTTGAAAAAACAATATATAATTTCCCTGGGAAATCCCTGGAAATCCATTCAAAAATCATGTGGAACATGTGGAGCACAAAATAATGCAAAATGGTCTGGCAACAAAGTGTGACAAAATCCCCAGGTAGGTTGGCAGTTAAAGGGTTAATAATGTTTTTTTAAGAAAAACCATATGTACCATATACATCATATTGCATATAAAAGCCCCATTCCTCACAATTACAATGGTACCTATCAGTAGCCCCTAATCCCTCCCAGGAGCCCCCCCCCCCCCGAACAAAAAATAGTGTTTTATGACATTTTCAAAAAAAAAACTAGTAATGCATCTGCATTGGCTCCCCGGCTCTGAAGGCTACAAGCCTGCATAACCTTTGCAGGCCATGGGCTCTTCTGCCCCCTGGGCTTAGGGGAGGCAAGTAATGGGGTTAATGACAAGTCACCCTCTTGCCACAGGTGACTTGCCAGCCCCCCAAGCCATGTTAACTGCTATAGGTATATTCACAAAGGGTTAACTGTAAAAAAATATACACACACACTCTGCAGAGCAAAATGCCTCCAATCCTGTGTCCCACACCAATTACGTGTCTGGTGCAGGGCGGATGGGGGAGCAGGTATTCCTGCCCTCCCACTCACTCTGCCCCGATGCTACCAGCATCTGTCATTGTTGGAGCCAGAAACTACAAGGAGGGGGATGATGTCACCCCACCCCTGTTACAAAAGTTGATGCTAGGCGGCCTGCGGTGTCAGAAACTGGGGAGGGCTTCTGGCGAACCCCAGTGTCTGTAGACTGTTAAATGGGAAAGCACAGAAATGTGTCGGGAGGCATCATCCTGTAGTCCAACACTGGGCACCTTCCATCCTAAGGCCGGCCCCGAGCATCAAAATTATTTTTGGTTAGCAAGGTTACAGTAAGTCACAGCAAACAAGAGCCGATCCTCTAAAGGTATACTGAAATGTATCTGACTGATATTTGCACAGCATTATGTTACCTGCTATTTTTTTTTTACTTATACTGGAAGTAAACAGTTATATTATATTTATCCTTCTGTTGAAGTGGTTTTGTGGACATCTTTTCCCTTATTTTACAATAGCCTTATTGTCTCCCTTGTCTTGGGCTTTGCTTTGATACACTCCTAGAATACTTAATGCACTTTCTCAAGTTTCTAGAGATGTAAATAACTTTTCTCCAAACCTTAGAAGATGCATCAAGTAAGCAAAGTCTCAAGGTGCAGATTGTTTCGTACCAGTGACCAATCATACATGACAAGTAGAGAGCAAAAAAAAGAGAAGTCAGCGGATATGTGTCATACAAAAAATACAGTATATGTGCAAATATATTTATATAATCAACATGACTAGCTATATTTTTAAAGCAGAGTTTACCAGAGTGCTACCATTATGACAATGTGAATATTTTTTTAAGTGTCTTCAAACAGTGACATGCCATGGCTTCATCCGCTATCATCCTAGGAATTGCCATAAGAAAAGATGAATATTTACACACCAATATACAAGCAAATGTTCTCCCAGAGAGTTTGACTTTATGCAATTTTCTTGCTCCATATTAAATCAAATTCAAGACTCTATTTTTCTACTTCAACCTTTATTTCCCCCAAGAATGTAGAGAGACTGCAAACTGCAGACAAAGCATTGTTTTGTTTGTAAGATTTATTTTCAATGTGCCTTTCCAGTTTATCTCAAGTCTCACCAATCCAACGTCATGGCTCAAACAAAAAGGCTAAACTTTCCTGACAGCACGTCATTCGTGGTTTACAAAAAAGATGATTTTTTAACAGATGCTCAGAAGAGAAACTCCTAACTTCTTAGATTTCCCAGGATGAAAAGTATAATATTAAAAACGCACACAGTAGAAATAATAGCCATTTGTTCGTATTTCAAGGCTGATGTTTTAAAATGAGTCTACATATTTGTGATAACTGCCAAACATTTCTCGTCTTAAGCACCGAATCAAAGCAAGTTAGGTTTCAATACATGGCACTGTTGTGTACATATTAACATAAAGTATATATCCAGGTTGGATGAAAATTACTGTTTCACATTTACATAAGAACAGATTGCAAAGTCTGATGGTCATCGAAAGGTCAAAAATTACAATGAGCATAACACAAAATAGATCATATTTTAATTAGAGAGCAGATGACCCAAAAACATTACCAGTTCCCTTGCTAGAAGCCATTACAGACATAACTGCTCTCTGAAATAATGTTCCCATTGTTTTTATACTTTGCATTAGATAACCTGCACCAGCATCCCACAATATCGATGCTGCTGACCTATTACAGCAATCGCCTGACTGTTGGGACTAATTGTATTTGTAAGGAGAATCATCTTAAAGGGTATAGAGAAGTGCAATGCCATTACATTAACCAGCATGATCATTTACACAAATAGCAGCATGAACAGTTTTCTCAAGTGCACCGGCAACTCTATTAATCAGTTTGGATAGTCCTTTTAATTTTCCATCAACAAAACTGAAGCGGTAACATAAGAAGAGAACAATAAGAAAATGTTTATTAGTTTTGGTACAATAAAGTAGTATTGCATAACAAAGAGGCATTATATAGAGGATTAGCGGGAGTTGTAGAGTTGTATTATTGTGTTCTAGATTTCATCCTTTGCTCTTCCATCACACATGATATAATAAATATCAAACGGTAGCAAACTATTACTTTGGGAGATGTGGTGCTGCACGATGCAACGGGGGCATTGTCTTCCAACCTATTGAGAAAGATTTACAGCCGGTTTAAATGAAGCCATGGTAACATCAGCTCTGTTTTTACTGGACTTCTTAATATGATTTATGAAAATTCCTCACCAACAATTGTCTTTTATGCTGACATACCCAAAGCAATACTGATTTGTTGGGTCTCCTGAGATAGTCAATACAAAACTGATAATTATATTAAAAATACATAGACAATAAAGAGTGTGTTTACATAACCATGGTCATAAATATCTAACGGAACAGGCATTGTTCTCAACCCCTTTTAAGAAGCCCCTTGGAGGAATCCTTGTTTAATGACATGATGGTTTAAAAGATGTTGCTCAGTCTTGTTCCATATTTAATTAACTTTCCTTTTTTAAACTTGTGATGTCTCAGACAATAAAATATGTCGAGGAAAACAAAATGGGGTTGAAAGCAAAAATGAGACTTTTTCACGCTTACTCAGGAGACGAGGCATGCTTGGGTGGTTTGTTGACCTGGGACTATTTTACATCCTATGGGCATTCTCTAGTTTTTTTTAATGCTTCATTGCTTCACATTTGTGTCTTCACAAATTCAGTTGAACAAACATTGCAAAGAGAATGGTACATTTACCACTCAAAGGTAAAACTCCTGAACATATAATTGAGCAGTGGGCTGTGAATGAACTCATTACAGAGGATTACTGAAAAGGTTTATTTAAACCATTGGTCACCTTTATATCAGCTACTCAAAAGATTTTCTTTGCTACAGCATGACTTTATTTAATAACAGATAGTAGGATTCATCACTAAGTTATTGAGTCTACTGCAATCTATTTTCCAAATGTCCAATTTACTAGTATTAATAGAGAACCTGGACATGTTGCAGCTTGTGAAATTCCTAAAATGTTTAAGAATATTCAATTTTAAGTTTCTTTTGAACTACCTAAAGGCAATTTTGGAGGTTTGGGGCGAGGAAGGACTAAAATGACAATTTTTTGTGGTCTTAAAGTGGAAAAGCTTAAATCAGTTTGTGGGTTATAGGCAGGGTTGGGGTGTGGTTTAATAGTGTGGCGGCATGTGGTTTATTGGTGTGACGGCATGTCGTTTAGGGGTGTGACATCTTTACAGGCTTTTAATGAACTAATATCCACAGCTACATGCTACTCATGTGTGTAAGTAGGTAGCGGCTCACATGCGCCAGGGATCTTCATTCCTTAAAAGATTTTGGTAATTCAGCCAATGCTAACCCAATCAATGTGCTCCACTAATGACATTCAGCCAAAGAGTCAGAGCGGCTGAAATCTAAAAACATTCATATTTACATAGCAATCCAGTTGAGAAAATGTCCATATGTCCATGAAGTTCCTGCATTCTTCTTTCAGTGGGAAAGTCTTCCCCATAATGCCAACAAAGTGGGACATTTAGATTTTCCCATAGTTTCCCATAGTATTCGGAGGGACAGGCGCATGCTTGAAATGCTTCCTGGTTTAGGGATATGATGTGAAGAATTATTGCAACTCAATGGCCTTGATTCACTAAAAGTCGAAAAAAATTCTCATGGTAGTAAAAAATTCCATTCATGAGAAAAAAGCCTGAGAACTTAACTTTTAGTGAATCACCAGATAAGAATACAATGACATTCAATAACACTTTTTACTCCTTTTTACTCTAGTAAATAGTGCCAATAACTTTTATTGTCTTGCTATCTTGTGATTCGCTAAAAGTGAAATTCTCATGCTTTTTTCTCATAAATCAAATATTTTTAATAGCATGAGAAATAAGGCCAATGGTTTTTAAACATATCAAGCAAAAGTTAATCTTTGGATTTTGGTTGGGGGGAAGGGTTAAAGGCTGGCCTGTCTTATCTACTATGGGGAAGAAATAGGTCCTTAAAAATACTGATAGCCTACATAGGGTGTTGCCTTATTTCTCCACTTTTATACTATTCACAATAGCTAACATGATACATCACAATTCTGACTGCACATTTGCACCCAATCACAGCACTGGCAGCGCTACTGTCACTCATGCAGCATGCTGGCCCTGGGATTTTACTTTTTTTATTAACCTGGGGGAGTGGGTGGGCTGGGTAATCTGACACTTTAGGGTCTCTTGGGACTGCAGGGCTTCCTAATTTCTATATGGCAGCCCTTGCTATTGCACTGATACGTCAGGACAGGGTTGTGCCCAGTAGCTCTAGAAATAGAATCCCTTATGGGGCACTTGTGTATGATCAGTACAGTGCATGTATTTAGCATAAGCATAATAAGTAAACTGTGGATTTTTCCAAGGTAGAACCAGCAGAGCTACTTATTACTACCATGATCCCTCACAGCCTTGGTGTGGGAGAACATCCCAATGTGCACATTGTTTTTGTTGACAGGTGGTCTGCTTTACACCCTTTAACCAGACCAAATTTAAAAATAGACTTTTGGTCTGGCCAGCAGCTTTCCTAGCAGGTATCCCACATTTAACCCCCACATAACTCTTAGGGATACAGGTATGATCAAATGAGGCATGGAAGTGGAAACAGTGGCATCCCTGCTCCCTCCACTTTGTGTGGGAGCATTTGAACCAGAGAGGTACAGTTGAAGGTAAGAGGTTGGGTCACAAGTAGAATGTAATTAGCATAATGGCAAAATCTCTGAAGGATGTCAAGACTGTTAAGTGGGTTGCTGAAACCATATGATAGGCTTGTCTGAACAGGTAACAAGTTATAACTTGAAAGTTTGGTTTTGGGGGCAATTGCAAATTGTGAGAGGGAGGATATTCCAGAAAAAGTACTGAACTTCAGAGGAAATGATCAGGGTTGAGAACAGGAAGAGACTTTGGCTGGGTTGTTGTCTTTGTAGGAGACAGCTTGTCTGGGGAGAGCTTTGTAGGTTAAAGTTAAATGTTTAAACTTAGAGGAGAAGCAAAGAAGCAAGAGGAGATGTAGATGAGAGGTAGTGGAGACAAGCAGCAGTTGGAGAACATGAGAATCAATTAGAAGGGGTAAGTGTTGCAGTAGACTAGTGGGGATATGATCAGAGCACATGCTAAATGTTAGCAGTGAGGCTTTGGCAAGGTGAGACTTACTGAAGTGCCAAACTGAAAATGAATTCAAAATCTTCATTGCACCTGTTTTGTTTTTTCTATCTACAGGTGATGTAACAAGAGTACTTACAAGAGTACTTACTCTGAGTGCAGCCTGGCTGAGCATAATTTGTATTTCATGAGTTTGGCCAAGTTGATTTGACTGTGGTCAAGATGAGATAGTAGGTACATAGCTGAACACCAAGGCCAGGATCTGCAGAAAATGTACAGTATGTCTTTACACCATGGTTCTGGAGCAATCAACAGAGTCAATTTAATATTAAACATCTCTCTTCAACTTTTTAACTTCTTCTTAAAGTTTACCCTCATTTCCTGAAGGCTTGACATGATAAAGAAGACCTATTAAAAGTATTTAGCAGGTGTACAGTCTAAATAAAAAGGGTGTGGAGGCAAAAAAAGCAGTATACACTAAGCAATATAGCAAATGGCCTGGTTGCGGGAAGTTTTGTAGGATAACGTTAGAATCGTGACCTGAATTTCTTATTGGCAGCCAGTGGAGGGACTCACAATGGGAAAAATGAGAGGAGTGGTAGATAAGGTGAGTACCTGAGTGAATAGACTGGAGGGGGCGCCAAGTATTTAGTTGGAATATAATCAGGATGGGCACTAAAATGTTATTGGTGAAGGAGAATATTTGTGGATGATAGCTGGGAAAAAGTTAAGAGAAATGTTGTAGAAGAATGATCTAAAGGCAAAAGTAAACTATCTTGAATATTAGGTCGATTGGAAGCTAGTCAAGCACGTGTGCTTGCCAGAGTGGAGGAGCAGTGGAAGGAATGGGAAAGCCATGAAGCCATTCATCCATGTTAAATTAATGGAGCTGAAAGAAATAATAGGAAAAGAAAAACATAGACATCTCTCATGTTGGGGGGGGGGGGGGGTGCTTCAGAAAAAACACAGATTCAACAGATATTGTGAATATTAGAAAATGAAGAGCACAATAAGCAGTTACATTATCCTGGACCTGTTGGTGGATAATCCCTGAAGACATTTGGGAATAACCATTGGAATTTAACCCAGAGACAAGGAGTTGATTGCTTTGAGATAGCAGTTGAGTGTGGTGTAACTCTGCATCCTGTTTTCCAACTATTGATTGGTTTGCTTGGGATTGCGTTGAGTTTTCTATTCCACTTTTACTTCGTCACATATGTTAATGTGGTTGGACTATGTGTCAGTTAAAGATATAGGCAGAAAGTGTCCTTACAAGCAGAAAAGAGTCAAAACCCTCACATACTTCTAAGCCAGGGGTCCCCAACCTGTAGCTCGAGGGCCACATGTGGCTCATGGACCCTTGCTGTGTGGCTTACAAGCTGTCTGCCAGAACATAGCACTTGTGGATGTCTAGCACACTATTGAGGATAGGGATACATGGTTAATGCAAGGTTGTACATGCAGCAAAACATGCCAGTTCCCCAGTCTTTTAAGGGACACTTGTGTCACAGTGGACGTGAAGATGGAAGCTGAAAAACAGATTGTGGTAGGTCAGCATGTATCTTGGCCTGCCCAATGATGCCATTTCACCTCTTGTGGGCTAGTGGATAAGTATTTTATGGGCTTGTTGGTACACTATACTTATACACTATATTTATTCATTGAGGGCCTTGAGGGAGACCATGCTTATTCCTTGTTATAATCTATTCAAGTCGAATATGGCTCATTGCCATCTATCAGTGCTGAATGTGGCTCTCCTGGTAAGAAAGGTTGGTGACCACTGATCTAAGCCATTGAAGCAATAGAGACAATGTGTAAGCGGCAAGATTACAAGGTAACAAGACAAATCCCCCAATATTGCAGATCTAGTCATGTGTGTGCAGTGCCCCTTGGCAACCTACTATGGTTTAATGAGGCAGGTGCTGTGAAAGCAACTAAATCTGCATTGCATTGCTGCCCTTTTCTGCAAGGCAGGCCATAAACAGAGTGACATCAAAGTCATGATGCTCAAAAAAGAGGCTTCCAGTCACAAAAAGAGAAGTTGGAGTGGAAATGTCAATATATGTACCTTACCTCTCTCATATCTACACAGGCCCAGAACTGTTTAAAACGTTTAATTATCTGCTTCCCACACTACCACCTCCTCCCATCTCCCAAATAACAGCTGAGCAGCTGTGCTGGCTTAACTCCTCTATCTACCTCATCCCACATGACTCCCCCTCTAATGACTTCCCTAACACATTTCACACTGCTATCAGAACAAAGATTATACTCCCTCATCTCCAAGGCCCAACTCACTTCTATCCCTCTGGACCTCATTCCATCCCACCTTATTCCACAACTGGCCTCATCCCTCACTCCATCTCTTACATCACTATTTAACATCTCTCTTTCATCCGGTACCTTCCCTTCACTATTCCAACATGCCATCATAATCCCAATACCCAAAATGCTCTCTGGACCTATCGGCCCTCGCCAATTACTGACCTATCTCGCTGCTTCCTTTTTCATCCAAACTTCTGGAACAGCACATTAACTCTGAATTGGCGCGCTATATTTCTGCTAACTTCTTTCTAGATCCTCTTCAATGTGGATTCCGCTCAGAACGCTGAAACCGCCCTCGCCAGAGTAACTGAAGATCTATTAACAGCAAAATCTAAAGGCCACTATTCTATCCTTATCCCCCTTGAACTATCCTCTGCTTTCAATATTGTTGTTTATCCTCTGCTACTCCAAATTCTTAAATCTCTGGGAATTACCAGAGATCGCACATTTAGTGCGTCCCACTCAAATGTGGTTTCCTCTCTCTGTCTTCTGTCAGTTGGTGTACCACAAGGTTCTGTTCTTCAACCACTTCTCTTCTCAGTCTACACCTATGGTCTTGGACAACTCATAAACTCATTTGGCTTCCAACACCACTTATATGCAGATGAAATCTACCTCTCTGGTCCAAATCTCTCTTGTCTCCTATGCTATGTTCCTGACTGTCTGACAGCTAACTCATCATTCATGTCATCTCACTCCCCCAAACTAAACATTGACAAGACTGAGTTTGTTATTTTCCCACAATTAAACTCTTCTACTGCCTCCACACCAGCTATATCTGTCAATAATCTCACAATTACTGCAACTACCCAAGCATGATGCCTTGGTGTTATATTGGACTCCTCTCTCAAATTCACACCTCACATTAAATCACTTGCCACCTCCTGCCGTCTTCAGCTCAAAAACATCTTCCGCATCTGCCCATTCCTCTCAGCTGATGCCACCAAAATCCTAGTGCATGCCCTGATCATCTCCCGACTAGATTACTGCAACACTCTTCTTTGCGGTCTATCCACAAACAGATTGGCACTGCAATCTAGTCTCAACTTTGCTGCTCGACTCATTCATCTCTCCTCTTGCTTCTATAGTGCTGCTCCTCTATGTCACTCCCTCCACTGGTTGCCAATATCAGACAGAAATGTAATTTAAAACACTAACCTTAACATACAAAGCACTCTACAATCAGGCTCCTGCCTACATTTCTTCACTTATTAACAAATTCCAACCCAGACGCAATCGTTGCTCTACCCAGGACCTCCTCTTGTCCTTAACCTTAATCAGCTCCTCCCACTCCTGCATCCAGGAATTTACATGCGCCAACCCCATCACTCTGGAACACCCTCCCCCATACAATTTATCACTCCCCAAGGCTTCAAGCCTTTAACGGTGCCCTTAAAACCCATCTATTCAGATGAGCATATCACTTGTATTAATTGAAAGACAGCCCGAGCCACTTCAGATCACTTCCCATTATACTATAAGTAAGTATATACTACTTGTGACCTAACTTTTGTCTTCAACTTTATCTTTTAGATTGTAAGCCCGCGAGGGAAAGACCATCTCTCCTAGTGTATTTCAGTATGACTATGTGTTTGTGCTTTTCTGTAATGTATTATAAGTTGTTTAACCCTGTTTGTAATTTCACATTGTACACATTGTAATTTCACACCCCGATCGGGGTGCACCGCTATGTGAAACCCCCCCAATCGCTCATAAAAATTCACCTTACCCCGCTCCTACATCGCATGCATGGCCACTCGTCCAATCAGCGTGCTTGGAGCCACTGTGGTATGCGCGTCCAAGCGACGTACAACCACAGCGGCTCCGAGCACGCTGGCGTCTGCATCTCGTGCTACTGGACATCTATTATTTTAAGCAAAAGAAAGTATAGGTCCATAGGGATTTCCGCTCACCAATTATTCCTGTATTAACATTAATCACACCTTCTCTTAGACATGAATATAACATTAAGAATCATTTTTTATAAATATGCAATAATAATCTATTACATTGTAATTCTTTCAACATTCCGTATTAATTTATAATCCTAAAAATATCAATTGATCCTTTATCATACCCATATTCCCAAAGCTACTCTGATATTTCCTAAACTTCAAAATAATAAAATAATAAAATTAAGAAAGAAGAGCACAAACCATCACTCTACAAAATTCCCATTGCTTTCCGTTCTCCTCCCCATCCCTCTCCAGCCTCCCTCTTTATATTGTATCCAAGGTGAAACCCACTGGAACTGTTCTCGTGTATCGTTCATAAGACTTGATAGTTTTTCATTGACCATTACCAATTCAACTTTCTGTTTCCATGCACGGGCAATTGTAATTCTTGTAGCAGCCAGCATGAAAGTTATCAATTTCTATTTATCTACACTGTCTATAGGCTTTTCAATGAATAGAGCTATGTTTGGCGTACATTGTATCTCTGCTATGGTAATTTTATTGATTGTCTTTATAATTCTCAACCAAAAAGATCTAACTCCACACACTCCAGCCACCACACATAGAGCATATCTACTTTGACTTCTCATTCCTGAAAGCAATTGGCAGAGGAGCTGGGAAGCACCCCTGCTATATGAGAGGAGACCATATACCATCTCGCTATTAATTTTATATTTGTATTTTAAACCGCTTAAAAATGTTTTATAGACAGCTTGCCTCTCTTTTTAAGTGTACCGCTTTGAGTCACTTCTTTTACCTTGCATAGTTTGTATAAATTTAAAAATCTGGATCATTCCATAAGTTTCATTTGGTGGTATATTGAATGTATTTTTCATGGCTGACATATCTAACCCCTTGCCTTCGGGGAAAAAGTGCACTTTCTTTATCAACCCCCGGTTAATCCACCTATGGAATTCCTTCATTGAACCATTGTTATCTCTATATAATAATTCCCTTCAATGGTTCTTGTTTTGAAAATAAAATCCCCTGGACATGATTCCACATTGCCAAAGACTCCTTTACTATCTCATATAATGAGATATAATTTTCGGTCTAGCCTTTTAAGGTATTTCTAGAAGATGGTCTATCTGCATATGTGGAAGATCTTCTTGTTCAATATCCACCCAAATAGGTTTTTCTAATGATCTCTAAATTTCTGTTAATTGCCAAAAAATATTACTTTCAACCAGTAACCAGTTTTAACCAGTTTTGGAACACCCAAACCTCCATGTTCTTTTATTACCAAAACAGTTAATATCTCGTTCCAGCTCCTCCAGCTCCCCTTGCTTGATCTTAATTGGCAAAGCTGGGAAAAAGTAGTTTAGGAAGAATATCCAGAGAAAGCACATTTTCCATGAGTTAATTTTTTCCCTAATATTTTTATAACAGCAGGATAATTAAGCTGATATCTTCCTTTTGCATCTGGAGATATCTTTATGCCAGGTATGTAATGCATTTGGATCTATAGAACTAGAAAAAGGAAAAAAGAAGAAGAGAGAGAAAAATAAATAAATTAAAAGAAGAAGTGTCCCTTCTCATTCCTTCTCCTCCCCCCTCCTCCTTTTTTAAAACCCACGCAAGGAAAAAGAACCCTACAATCCTCTATAAGGAGGAAAAGAAAAAAAAGAGAGAAAAGATGCCCCTCAGTGCATTTATACGATGAATCCCTCAGCTACCCTATATCTGATTTGTGAAGAACAACTTACAATTACAATTTCTCTTGTGACCCAATCCCTCAGTGGCAATATTTTCTATATCAATGTGACAAAAAAAATGTTAATTGATTTTTTTATTTTTTAAAGTGTCGTACCAATATTTAGTGACTAATTGTACTCCCCAAACCCACCAGATCCAGTGAACATTTATATCCCCTTTCTGAGTATGGAAGGTGTGGGTAATATGAGAGAATAAAAAAAACAAAGAGAAAGGAGAAAGAAAGAAAAAAAGTTTCACATACCAATTAGTTATGTGAAAGAGACTTTAAACCTTAAAGCAAAATAAGTTGCATATTATTAACCTCTTTATCAAACACCTCCTTACTCTGAAAAAAGAGAGATGGGGCCCAACAGTCTTATCACTTAAAAATTTATTTAATTTTAAATAAAATTAATACATTAAAATTCAATTACTAAAAATGTAATAACATTAAAATACAATTTCTAGGCACACTATGATTTTTCATGCCACAGAGAGGAAATAGGTCTGAGGCTTTGATCTCTTTGAGTATTATATGCTTCCAGAAGTAAGCCTAGTTTCCTAAGTAGCTCTTCGCCTGTTCCACTGTTGAACAAGATAATAGTTGGCATTTGTCGTAAAAGAGCAATTAAAAAGGGAATGTCCATCTATATTTTACCCCGCCCTGGCCTGGTCTGCCACCTGAGGAAATCTCTCTTGCTCTGTCCCCGCAGTGCCGCAGCAGCTTCTCAGCTCCGGCTCCCTATCACCAGCACAAGGCTCACTCAGGCTCTCTTTACACAGCTCAATTGTTGGTGGAGGGGAGCGACTCTCTCCTCACCACGTTCTGCACCTGTGTGGACTAAACAGCCCCCTTCTGTTCGCACCTTTTACTAGTGGAGCTCCAGCCGAGCTACATCTTTGGATGGAATTTGCTGCACAAAGTTTTCAAGGCAAAAAATTGTGTCTGAGATTCTTGACTTGTCGGTTGTTTCTTTGTGCTCCCAAAAAACAGCTTTGACTGTTCCTCACCCACTATTAGGCCTACAAAGCTGTTTCGTTTAATAACTTTGTTTTAAAGTGGAACAAAATCCAGAATATTGAATATCCTGTGTTTTGTTCTGTGCCCCCAGTGCATCCTGAATTTGGATTCTCCACTGTGTAATACCCCCTAGTTCCTCCAGTATGTGGTAGGTCGTGCTCCCCCCATTGAAAACAATCAGTCAGCAAATGGCTCTGATTTGACAAGAGACAAGGCATGCATCATTGGACTGGGGAAAGGTGAGTGATTACCTGCTCCCCGGGGAGTTTCAAACAGTGGGGCACACCAGCGGCCAGCCAGGTTTTGTTCTGCTTTAACCTACATTTGAACAGAATGATTTTTCCAATCATCCTTCAGCATGACCCACAGAGAGAGAAGGCTCCACTCCCTGGGAGGAAACACAAACTGAAACAGAGGTTAAAAGCCCCACCTCTTCCTTCCCACCTCAGTTCTTTGTGTTTCCTCCCTAATGAACTACCGGACAGAGTGTGCTAAGATGTTGTTTGACTTTAGACGATTTTTTATTTAAGTTTATTATTTTCGGACTCCAGAATTCTGTATGAGCCCGCTAAACCCTTGGACATAAACCTGGTGGAGTTCACCCGAGGTCTTGGGATGACCAGGGCTTATTCCCACAGTTTGACTAAAGCACAAGTAGTGCGATGTCCCCTTTAAATCCCGGACAACTGAGTTAAGTTGCAGTTCTGCTGGACCTTTAAAGATTGTTTAAGGAATTGCCAAAGCACTGGTAAGAGAACTTAAAATCAGTGACCCATCGCTCTGACGTTGCTTCCGTTGCAGTGCTGACATGTGCGGTGATTCGGAAGTGTAAAGGCGACAGCTTTGGAAGGCAGTGGCAGGAGTGGCAGCAAAGGTAGCAGCAGCAGAAGCAGAGCCAGCAGTGGCAGCAGCCGCAGACGGATTCCTCAGTGTGGGGCAATGCAATGGGGAGCAGTGGCGAGGTCCCAGTGGTCCAAAGTAGCAGAAAGGGCAGCATGGAGCCCGCAGCTGCAGCAATGTCGGCTAGCCCAGCAGATGGTGAACCAGCAACTAAAGAGACAGGCTGGGGCGCGGACAGTCTTCAGCAACCGGTAAGATAGAAATGTTATTTTTCCTAACAGAGTTATGGTATATATAAAATGGTTAGGTTTTTCTTGTCTTTTAGCCTGAAACGCATAAGGTTAAGGATTCTGAGCCCCCTAAAGCAAAGCGCAAGGCATCCAAAAAATCAAAACGCTGTTAAGAATGCAGCATTGTGCTTCTGGATACTTGGCAGAAGCCTCTGTGCCATGATTGTAGAAAGACAAAAAAGGATGCAGACTCGGTGGTCGTACTCAGGGAAATCCGGCAATGTGGCAAGAGATTGCCTCAATACGGGGAGCCCAGAGAGGCTTAGTGGCTAAGTTAGAGTTATCTAATGCTAACACACAGATTCCTCATCCAGTTATAGAGTCCGATAGATAAATCAGAGGTATCCCTTATTGCTAATAGTAAGTGAAGAGGACCTGTCCTCACAGGATTCCTTGGATGTGGAAGCCTAGGCTGAAGGGGGGCCAGGTTATCCAAACAAACTATTTGAACTTGAGAAATTGTTAGACGATATGTATGAAACCTGGGGAATTCAATATGATGATAAGCCTTTGTCAGTACATGATGAAATGTACAAGAAATGTTTAGGAAAAACTTCCAACTTTTCCCATCCATTCGGCAATTTAGGTGGATATTAAGGCTGAATGGGCAAACCCAGAGAGAAAAATTTTCATGCCCAACTCATTAAAAAGGAAATTCCCATTCAATGAACAGGACATGGAACCATGGAGCAAGTGTCCAAGATTGGAGGTGCCACTGGGTCAGATGTCCAGAGCAGCGGATTCATGTTTTGACATGGGTGCATTACACAATTCCTAAAAAGACCTTGGGATGCTATCACATTTACGTTTAGGCTGTGTTGGCATCTGATGGTATTCTCAGGAGCATGGAAGTATGGATTAAGTACCTCAGGATCACATGGAGAGTAATACCCCTACAGAGAGCTTACTAGCGACCTTGCCTACTCTCTTTACCTTACTAATGCTTCAGAGGCAATATTCAGAGCTACATCAAACGCCTCAGTTTTCTGCACTAGAAGCTTTAGCTAAAAACTTAGTCAGTAGACAATCCCCTCGATTCAAAGAGCAAAAGTTAATTGATTTCGGATCGAGAATCGTAAGTTTGGGTGGGTGTTTGTCATTTTTTCCTGTTTTTTTGGCCATTTCCGACTCGCACGAGCCTACGTACGAATGCGTATATGCTCTTACGATCATCGCAAGTTCGTTCCTAAATTTTAGGATCAAAACGTAAAACTTAGGATCAAAACCTAAAACTTAGGATCAAAACGTAAAACTTAGGATAATCGGATGTGTTTAGGTGTGATTCAGAGAACAGTTTTCAAACCTCTAAATACGTTTTAAAAGAAAGACACTGCCGACACCTTTTAGCAGTCGGATTGCTGTTCTTGAACAGGTTTTTTGGCTATGTGGAGGAGTCTGCGCGTCTTGAGCTCCAATGAACTGCATGTATCAGCATGGCCGAGGCCATAAATTGTATGGCAATGCATACCTGATTCATGTATGCCTTATAAAAGCATTTTAATGTGGACCTTAATTAGTCCTTTGCATGTAAACCTTTATTTTGCAATATATTTGCGTTAATTAAAGAAACTTATGTCCTTTGTTATTTATTTTTAAATTGATGTACTAGAATAATATTTTTAGATTGCATTTATTGGTGTAGTTGTTTACCTTTGCTTTGTTTAATTATTTAAGCACATCTTTGGTCAGATGCATCACACTTACTGAGGAGAGGAGAGCGGGATAAAGTGCAGGATGTGGGTTACTGCTGTATTTTGCACAGACACAGCAGAGCTGGGGGCACGGAAAGGTCAGAAATCAAAGAATGCAGAGCAACACAGTTACACGGCCCTTTCTGTTTGCAGGCTGCCCGATAATACCTGACCCGCCATCTTGGCTGTTTCTAGACTCATAACATGCAGAAGTTGCTGGGTGTTTTTTTATATTTGAGAGCAATCTGTATGTAGAGGGTGTGGGTAACCACACAAAAAATTTTAAGTTGTACCATTTGAAGCCAAAATATTAAAATTAAATCCACAAGTAAAAAATGCAAGTTAACTAAAAATTAAACAAAGTAAGATTTACTTATGCAAATGCATTCATTAACCCTTTAAGTGCCAGCCTACCTGGAGTTTTTGTCACACTCTGTTGCCAGACCATTTTGCACTCCCCATGTTCAAATGTGATTTTTTAAGGGATTTCCAGGGATTTCCCAGGAAAATGATATATTGTTTTTTTCAGCAGAGTCTGAGCTTTAACATGAAATGTCTTGTTTGTCATTTTTTAGGTGTATTCTCAATATTTTTTGGCGAAATATGTGCAAAAAAATTTAAAAAAATCAATTTTTTACAATTTGTAGTTTTTTTTGTAATAAAAAATGTAAGTTTGTCAATAAAATCTTATTGCGTGTGAAACCCCAATTTGTCACAGTTACAGCGGTACCACATATGTATAGGTAGACACCTTTTCCTGCCCAGGAGACTCCCCCAAACTGAAACAGAGCTTTAGGGGATTTTCTGAAAAAATACAACTGTGATATGCGCTATGCGCACCTTGCAGTTTTTCCAGAAAAACAACCCTTTACATTTGAAATACCCCCCACAAACTATATATTCTCTGGAAGTACACACCTCAGGCTTTCTATTTGTACCAGGCTTGTTGATTTGGCCACAGTTTTCTAGAAGTAATCCCTCAATGTATTCTTTGGTTGCAAAGAGTTTCCCTAAAAAAGGATAAAAAAGCAGAATAAAGCCACATTTTCCTAAAAAAAAAACTATATACAAACAAGAAAAAACAAGTTTAATCTGAAAAAGCAAGGTCCCCCGAACAGAACGATACCCAACATGCATAGTTACTGTCAAGGGAAGAGTTGCCTAAAACCCCAAAGTAAAGCATGTGCGTAACGGCAATTTTACTTGAAAATTTCAGCTCTGCAGACAAAGTGCGCACCTTGCGATTTTTCAACCAAAACACCCACCTTTTCCTAAAATCTAAATATGCAAACAAGAAAAAAACAAGCTAAGTCTGAAAGCGCAAGGTCCCCCGAACAGAACAATACCCAACATGCATAGCTACTTTTAAACCTTTTAATTGCCAGCCTACTTGAGATTTTGTCACCCTCTGTTGACAGGTAATTTTTCCCCATTTTGCGCCATTTTTGCACCATTTTTGCTGGAATTTTCAGGAAAATTATATATATTTTTTTTGCAGCAGTGTTTAGGCTATGTAACATGTAATGTCATGTAACATGAAATGTCTTATTTGTAAATTTTATTCTGTTTCTTACAATATTATTATTAAGTAAAAAAAAAAAAAAAAAATACAACATTTTTAGAAAATTGTCTCCTTTATTTTAAATAAAAAATGTATTTTATTAAAGAAAACCATATTGCATGTGAAAGCCCCATTTCTACCGATTAGAACAGTACCACATATTTATCGGTAGCCCCCCGTTCCTGCCCAGGAGACCCCCCTAACTGAAACAAGTACTTTATAACATTTACAAAAAAATACAACTGCCATCCACACTACACAGGGTGAAATCGAGAAAAAAAATGACATAGAGTCCCCCCTCCCGGGGGGGGGGGGGGGCATTTTTTGGGGGGATTTTTAAGGGTTAAAAACCCTTAAAAATCCCCTAAAAAATGACATGGGGTCCCCCTTACCCAAAGTAACCAGCCCTGGACCAGCTATGCAGGGCTTGTAGAAACAAGGCGCAGGGGCCAGCTTTTGTGGCCCCTGGCCCTGCAGGCTACAAGCCCGCATAGCCCATGGCCACGGGCTCTTCTGCTGCCCCTGGGCTTTGGGGAGGCAGGTAATGTGGGTGCCGAGGGTTAATGGCAAGTCACCCACTAGCCGCAGGTGACTTGCCAGCCCCCAGCCTTGTGAACTGGTATAGGGATCTCTTGGACCCCTTACCAGTTCACAAGGGGTTAAATGTACCTTACCTCCCATCCATCTTGCACTGTGTCCCTTCCCAATCACTGGCTTCTGCTCACCTGCTGGAAGCCTTTTATAGCTGCTGGGCGACAGAGCATAAGGGGTTAATTAAAAAAAAAAATAGGGCCCCCCCTCCCAGGGAGGGGAACCCTATTTTTTGGGCCCCCCCTGGGCTTTGGGGAGGCAGGTAATGGGGGTGCTGGGGGTTAATGGCAAGTCACCCGCTAGGCGCAGGTGACTTGCCATCCCCCAGACTTGTGAACTGGTATAGGGGTCTCATGGACCCCTTACCAGTTCACAAGGGGTTAAAAAAAAAAAGACACAGACACAAAGAGAAAAAAATGATCTTTGTTTTTTTTTTTTTTTCACTCACCTCCGATTCCCTGTCAGCCAGCGATCTGCGATGACAGCTGACAGTCTGCTCGGGTGTTTGGAGGAGAGAGAGCCTGGGGAGGGGGGGCGATCACAGCCCTCTCCCCCTCCCCACCTCTCTCCTCCAAGCACCCGAGCAGACTAATTCAGAGTCTCAGGTGCCAGTATAATGAAGCCGGCTGCTGGTGACATCACAATGATGTCACCTGGCCCCGCCCTCAGGGGGCTAGCAGTCACTATGCAGGAAGTGGGGGGGAGGGCGATTTCTGCCCTCTCCTCACTACGGAAGAGGCTGGGGGGGCGATCGGAGACCCCCCAGTGAAGAGGAGACCCGTCGGGAGGCAGCGCAGACACAGGTAAGTAAATGTAATTTTTAATTTTTTTTTACAGTTAGAAGCTGCGGCTGCTGAAGCGGGGGGGTGCGCTATTCCGGGGGCTCTCCTGGAGCCATCCGAGCCCCCACGGGGGATCGGATGGCACCAAATTAAAGAGGAGACCAGGCTGGATCCAACGAGGGGTCAGGTGAGTATTTTACTTTTATATGTTTTTTACTGTGGGGGTTTAAATTCAGCTACGTGAGTCTCATGTAGCTGGCACTTAACGGTAGGAGAGGCAGCTACGTGAGACTCACGTAGCTGGCACTAGAAGGGTTAAAGAAAACCATATTGCATGTGATAGCCCCATTTCTCCCCATTACAATGGTACCACATATGTATCCGTAGCCCCCTAATTCTTGCCCAGGAGACCCCCAAACTGAAAAGAGCACTTCATAACATTTACAAATAAAATATAACTACTAACCACACTATAAAGGGTTAAAAAAATGTAGGTCCAGCTTTGGTGGCCCTCTGCGCTGCCGGCTACAAGCCTGCACCGCCTAGATTGGCCCCCAGCCATTCTGCCCCCTCCTTGGCTTTGGGTAGGCAGGTAATAGGGGGGCTGGTGGTTATAGCAAGTCACCCACTAGCTGTAGGTCACTTGCCAGCCCCTAAGCCTTGTAAACTGGTATGGGGTCTCATGGGCCCCTTACCAGTTCACAATGGGTTAAATATAAAAAACACACACACCCTGAGAAAAATATTTTTTCTTTTTTTATTTTTTAATACCTGCCATTCCTCTCCTTACCTCACCAATCACTCTGGCTTCTGCTCTGCTGCTGCTGGAAGCCTTTTATAGCTGCTGAGTGACAGAATATAAGTTAATAGGCCCACCCTTAAAAATAAGTTAATAGAAACACCCTTAAAAATCCCACAAAAAATGAAATGGGGTCTCCCCTACCCAGTATAACCAGCCCAGGACCAGCTATGTGGGGCTTGTAGAACAGAGCACAGGGGTCAGCTTTGGTGGCCCCTCGCCCTGCCGGCTACAAGCCCACATAGCTTCCATGAACCCGGGCCCTTCTGCCCCCCCCCCTTTGGGTGCCGGGGGTTAATGGCAAGTCACCCGCTAGCTACAGGTGACTTGCCAGCCCCCAGCCTTGTGAGCTGGTATAGTGGTCTCATGGACTTCTTACCAGTTCACAAGGGGTTAACAGTATAACTAAACAAACACACAGAAAAATTAAATTTATTTCTCTACTCACCTCCGATCCTCTGCTGTCCTCCGCCGATCATATCCCCAATGACAGCTGGCAGGTGGTCAGTGGAGGGGGCTGGGGGGCGAGAGATCACAGCCCTCTCGCTCCTCCAACCTGCATCCTCCGATCACCTGGAGCAACTGAGCTTCCCGGCCACAAAGGCAGCTGGCGACCTAGGAAGTGTGGAAGAGGACGATTTCTCGCCCTCTCCTCACCATGGAAGAGCCTGGGGGGGCATCAGAGGCCCCCTCAGTGAAGAGGAGACCTGGCGAGAGGGATCGTGGCGGCAGGTGAGTAAATGCCATTTTTTTTAACTGCGGCAGTGGCTGAAGCAGGGGGCGCTATTTTGGCGCTCCCCTGAAGCGAGAAGAGCCCTGGGGGGGAGGGATCAGATGCCCTCTGGGTGAAGAGAAGACTCAGCCTGATCCAATGAGAGGTCAGGTGAGGTTAACTTTTATACTTTTTTTGTGTGGGGGTTTAAAGCAAGCTACGTGAGTCTCACATAGCTGGCACTTAACGGTAGGAGAGGCTGCTACGTGAGACTCACGTAGCTGGCACTTGAAGGGTTAACACCCGCATTAGTAATAGAGGTAGAGCTGCGGTACGTATAACTTAACCTAGACAAAATGTCCCAAAGAAGGGTTGGACTCCGGCTACATGGGACTTTTATTAAAAGGACTAATAGAACCCCTCTTTAAACCTTTAGATGTAGTTCCAGAAAAATGGTTGTCACTAAAATTTCATTTCCTGCTAGCCATTACTTCTGCCAGACGAGCTGCAGGCCTTATCTATGAAGGAGCCCTATTGTTTAGTACTTCCAGATAAAGTTATACTGATACCTAACCCATTATTTTTGCTAAAAACAGTGACTTCCACTAACAGGTCGAGAAGAAGAGGATCTTTTGCTGCTAGATGTTAAAAGAGCTCTGATCATTTATCTGGAAAAATCCAGGGAATGGTGTATAGTAACATAGTAGCTTTCAGTGGTAAAAAGAGAGGCTTAGCAGCCTCGAAGTCCACTATAGCTGGATATAGATGGATAAAGCAGACCATTGCACAAGCACATTCTACAAGAGCGATGTCAGCATTTCGGGCAGAGAGGACTGGCGCCTCTTTGGAAGAGATCTGCAAAGCAGCAATGTGGTCTCCACCTCACATCTTCCTCAAACATTAGACTTGATTTACTATCTGCAAAGCATCAGGCCTTCGGTAGAAGGGTACTACTATTTTTAAAGAATCCTACACCATGACCGCTTATTACCCCCCCATAACAAAGTATAAATAGCAAAGAAAAGGGTATAAGCACTGCCCAATCTAATGAAAAAATAATAAGGTGTGGGGTGCAACACCTCTGACTCTTTAGACGTCGATAAATATAAAGTTTTGGGGGCTCTGGGAATTCCCCACAAGAAACACAAAGAATAGGTCTGCACTCACCACAACTAAATATAAAATTGTATCAAATTTATTTAGGCTCACAAAAGAGGGACAGAACACAAGGCAAAATTAAAAAACATCTTCACATGTCACCGGGGGATCCCTAGCAGGCTCTCAAAGTATATCAAATGTATATCAAATGATCATATTATATATAAAAAAATCAGTTTGTTAAACAATGAGTTAAAGACCAGCAGACAAAGGAAATTTTACATATGTGAGCAGTCAGCCCCAAAGATGCTGGCTGTAAGCAGAAAAAACATCAATAGAAGTGCACTGTGCATGGTAAACGTTAAAATATAAAGTGCCAATGTGCTATATACAATACTGGTGAACTATGCCATACAAATTTATACAAAAATGCAGTGTGATGAATGATCACCTGCTATACAGCAGGCAGCTGCTGGCCAAGTATAACCAATATATGTAGCCAATATGAAACAAAAGAATTACATCACCTTTACATCATAATGTAAGCCATAGGGTCCCCCAGGAGAGCGGCCAGCCGACGCGTTGCTTGGAGTTAAGTTTCCACTTCACCAGGGCTGATGGTTGGACATCACCCCCTCCTCCCTTTATACTGAGCTGCGCTGCATCCAGGCAGCGTCACTCCGACCCCTGCACGTGCGCCCCGCCCGGCCAATCAGAGCTGCCCGTAAGGGTCAACACATCGGGGGCAGATGTGTCGTCTATCAGATGGAGCGCAGCATCGCTGGATCATGTGACGGCGTGCACGCGCCCCAGCCGGCGCCGGCCCGCGCACTCTCCCCTGCAGTGGGAGGTGTCGGATCGGTGCCCGCCGGGGCGCGCGCCCACCGCACACGCTCAGACTCCAGTAAATACAGTATAATGTAGAAACTTGTCATGGCAGGTACAATGCTCACATATGCAAAAATGTCCTTTGTCAGCTGGTCTTTAACTAATTGTTTAACAAAGTGATTTATTTATATATAATATGATCATTTGATATACTTTGAGAGCCTGCTTGCTAGGGATCCCCCGGTGACATGTGTAGATGTTTTTTAATTTTGTCTTGTGTTTTGTCCCTCTTTTGTGAGCCTAAATACATTTGATACAATTTTATATTTAGTTGTGGTAAGTGCAGACCTATTTCTTGTGGGGAATTCCCAGAGCCCCCAAAACTTTATATTACCCCCCCATAGTCTAGTCCTAGGGGTTACTTAGGTTACTCTATAAAGACTGAGGTGGGGAGGAAGGAGTGGAGCTTTTAACCTCTGTTTCAGTTTGTGTTTCCTCCCAAGGGGTGGAACCTTCTCTCTTCGTGGGTCATGCTGAAGGATTCCTAAAAAAATTTCCGAAAAGTCTAACACGTTTTTTTAGCACATGTTTGGTATAAATGATTAATCACACACATTTAATGCTGCGACATCACTGACCTAATGCAAGTGTACCTAGAAGAACTGAAGAGTGGTCACGCCAAATATTGATTTGATTCAGACGTCTCTTTTATTCATTAACTTGTCCTTGTCCTTGAAGCAGCATGGGGGCTGCGTGCGCAGACATTTTTCATTGAGGTTGGCCTGACTGTTGCCCTGGGTGTTATCTTATGACGTGAGATTTAACCATTTATTTTCTCTCTGCTGGCACTTGCATTTATATCATATACTGTTATTGTCTGCACTTTAAAGTCTTATTGGAATGGGTTTCCCTGTGCAATATTAGGTAGTGTTTTAGGTTTATGTGTTTTTCATGCATTTGCACTTTATATATTGATATTTTTGTTTATATTGGATTATTGTATATACACTTTTTTGCACATATTTTTGCCATATATATTATTAATATTTTTCTAGTATTGGTTTTATGAAATTGCACATATATTTACATGTGGTTAGGATTTTTTGTGCCGGCACAAAAAGGATGGGTTATTACTATTCTAGGATAATTAATATTATTCACCCATAGGGCAGTTATTTAAGAGGCCCTCAGGGGCCATACACATTGATATAGATAAATTTGGCCATACTGGTTGTTTTTAAATGTGTCTTGTGGTGTATGTATTTTAATTTTTTGGTTTTTTTGCACTAATAAAATCATTAATATATACTGTTGATTGTAGTGGTGCTTCCTTTGGGAGATTGGTGTGTTTTTTGCACGCCCACTCCAAATTATTGTGGATTGCATTTTTGATGGGTGAGCACACATTTGTATGCGTTTTGTAGGAAGATTTGGGCGGTGCACCCTTTGTTAGTAAATTGTCTTCGTGGGTCATGCTGAAGGATTCCTAAAAAAATTTCCGAAAAGTCTAACACGTTTTTTTAGCACGTTTGGTATAAATGATTAATCACACACATTTAATGCTGCAACATCACTGACCTAATGCAAGTGTACCTAGAAGAACTGAAGAGTGGTCACGCCAAATATTGATTTGATTCAGACGTCTCTTTTATTCATTAACTTTGCATTTTAATAATTAAAAAAATAACACTTTTATTTGTGGCTTTTGAGGAACAAATCATTATCTGTGACTCCTCTATATGTAAAAGTAAACTTCCCCTTTGCGACATGCTCAAAGCACAACTCTCTGTAAAGGTTTTTGATGACTGACCCAGCTCAAAGCTAATCCACACATTCTACTATTGCTGTTTAGCCAATGAGCTGGAACAGGACCCCAGTTGTAAGCTAACTAAAAGACCAGATTCAGAGGGATGTCAGAAAAGTCGGCAATTAAGTGTCCCATAGTTTTTGGGGTGACAGTGGAACAAGGTGCCTGCAACTGGGATGTTTGGTCAGTTCACACATAATTCTCCTAAAGGTTGGGTAGAAGGGATAACATTTTTTCATTAATATAGTACGCAGCTGCGTCTAAGAGAGACTCAAGCTGCACCTCCAATGGTGCAATAATGGTGAACACTTTCTCCTGTCTGCTGCTGAGTAGCCTTACCAGGAGTTCTCTCATTTTCATAGCACAGGGCCTAATCACTTTTCATAAAGTTGAAAAATATTGTCTGGTAAGGACCAGATTGTCTGTACTTGTACTTATCCATTACTGTCAAGACCCTTTCTACCTTTTCCCTTTTTGAATCAGTTTTTCTTAATGGTTCCCAGGAGAAGACTATTTGAAAAAAAACAGCTAAACTGTTTTAAGTATTTCACATACTTATGGACTACACATTTATCTGTGGATCCCTAGCATTAATAATGTGCATTCATCTTATTCTCTGTACCCTCTTCTGAATTCACAGAAGCCTTCTGCATCATTCACATTTTTTCCGACTGACACAACAGAGTACAGTATGTGACAGAATACAATGTGTCACTGGGACATTGCCTTGTCTTCCATTACAAGACAAATGTATAATAATGAGGAGGTTTGAATAATACTTAGAATAATGTTTACCGTCTCTGCTTCTGCCATCTAACAGATAGCTAGACAAGGTCTGAGCCTCCCCGGGGGACTATGCAATTTCAGATCATATGTAGTATAAACACCTGGTTATGTGATTCAGTATAACTGAATCTGTTAAAGCCAAGCTATAAATGTACAAACTGAAAATACAACAAAATGACTTCAGAATACTTTACGAATTAAATAAATAAACCTAAAAGACAAAAATGTGATACAGCAACTGATGCAAAGAATAACCCAGGAACATGCCAAGCAGGGAAGTTTTTTGAAACCTAATATATAATGTAAAACAATACTAGAACAGTAGTGCAAAAATACCTTAGGCTAAAGGATGGGCCATGCTAATTACAGTATTTGTTGAAGTGTTAACTAAGCCTGCATCTCATGAGCTTTTTAACTTAAAATGTTTGTTCTAAATTTTCCAAAGAAAATCACCTGCATATGCTATGTGGTATTTTTACAGGTTAGGTACATGATTTTTCCAATGAAGTAAGAATATATTTTTGAATATTTAACAGCAGCATACTTTTGACATGAAACAATCGCCTCGTAGTGTTTTTCTAGCGTTTTTTTCACGTACCTTGCCACAAAATGTTTCAGTCTCCAATGAGATCCTACTTGTTCCCATCAAAAAAGTCCTGTTTTTCTTCAATAATTTTTATTGAAAGCCAGAAAGACATATGCCAAAAAACAACGTTCAATGTTTTTGCTCATAAAATAGAATACAATCCTTGAGGTGTACAAGGCTTACCAAAGCATAAATCCTCGGAACAAAAAACATGACATACACACAGGTAATAACCCACCCCGACCACACCCTCCCCAACGTTCCCTTAATATTAGGAAGAGAGGTTGTGCGTCAATGGCACGAAAGGGCAGGATGAGAGAAATCTCAAGGAGGAGAGAAGAGAGAATAAAAGCAGAGAAGAGAGAAAGGAGAAGGAAAAGAAAGAGGAAAAGGAAAGGGATGGCTACCACGCCTCTACCTAAGGAAAGGCAAGGCGAGCTCTCTAAATTGTAAGAAGGTCAAGATCGAAATGTCCCGGATGAAAGTGGGCTATCCATCCCCCCCAAGTGGCTAGGAAGGGAGTGAAATCTCCCTGCAAGGAGGCCGCTATCTTTTGAAAGAACATAATTTCGTTAACTCAAGCAACCAGGCTCCCAGTGGATATGCTTGGCTTTTTCCAATGTGCAATGATTAATTTGGCTGCCGTAAGAATATGTCTGATGAGCTCAAACTGGGTCCTTAAGCAGCCTTGAGGTCTTGAGAAGGACCAATTGCGGTGAAGGGGTCAATTGCAGCCCGGTTGCCTTCCTTCTGACATAAAATACTTTGGCCCAGAATTGTCTAATCACTCTGCACTCCCACCAAGTGTATATATACGTTCCAGGGAGGTGGCAGCTCCTAAAATACTTGGGGGGGTAGGAGAAAAAGTCCTGCTTTTATTCTTCATTTAGCCCCTAAACTCCATAATATTTTAATTTTTGTGAAATGTATACGCATACGTTGGCTTTTTAGTGGCTTCTACGCATATGCGAACCTCTTTTTAGACAAAAAGTCTTTTTTTGTCTCCTAAAGCCTGGCCCTGCTAGCCCATTACTTACTTATTGCTGTGCCAAACTGCTTGGCCATGCTTGCCATGCATTCTTCTTTTTACCTAATGCTTACCTTTACCACATTAATGCTTACCATGCATGTTTCTTTTCTTCTTTTTCCTAATGCTTATCTTAACCACTTTCTACTTTCAAGTAAAGCTCATTCGCCTTGAAATTTGTATCTTTAACATGGCCACATGGATCGAATGTCAACATTTCTCTGATTGTTAGTTATAATAATTGAAATACATTTATTTATTGTTTTTTTTTTTAAATTTTAATGTATATTGATTTTTTTCATATATTTTTTAAATATAAACTTTAACTCATTAAAGCATATATAAAAATATAATTTTTTATATAAAAATGATTTACAATTTAGTACTGGTGGATTAAAAGATGTTGTCAGGTCCCCAGTGCCTTATAGTGTGTGACCCCCCCATGGCTGTGGTCAGCTCCTCAATATCCCCCACCAGCCCATGCACGGCAGCTGTCAGCTCCTGCTATCGCTGCTGCGTCTCATGTGTGTGTATATTAGAAGAAAAAATGACAACAATTAGTGTTTTGCCTCTGCTTCTTGACAACTTGTTGAAGAAGTTATGTTAGTAAGTAGTCAATTGTGTTAACACTGGTGAGGTTGCCGGGGTTGGGGAGCCACTCTTCTGACTGCGATCTGCCACACCTCTTGGTCCGAGTCTGTATAAGAAAACAAAAGCAATAGTTAGTGTATGTGTTTCAGGTGTTCCTTGATCACCTCCTTCTTCTTCAGCTTGCATCGGAGCACCTCCACCCCCTCGCTGCTCACCCACGGAGACATTTTGGCCATCCAGAAGGAAATGTCACAAAATTACACATAACAACACATATGTGTGTGTGTTTATTCTGTGCCTTCCTGTGTGTATGTTTGCGTGTGATGTTCATACCTGAGTCCTCCTGTCCACCATCATCCTCAGACACCCTGCCCGACATATCTGCCTCCTCCTCTGTAGGTTGATGCAGGTTGTGCTCCTCTGCAGAGGAGTCAGAGGTCATTGGCACTTGCCCGCCACCACCTCCACATCCACCAGATCTTACCATCCTTGGCCGGCCTCGTCGCCTCATTGCCTCCTGGTGGGACGCACTCTTGCGCAGAATTCTGACACTAGAAGAGAATAGCATTATTTAAAACACTGCCTAATGTGATTGCAGTAGTTCATGTATTGGCAAGACTTGTCACTTATTTGGGAAGTGTTTCTTGAAAATGTCCTCACCCGGGGTTTTTCCTCCGTTTCAGGTCTGACCAATGCTAAATGATCTGCGTGACCATGTAGGTGGTGTCAGACTCCTCCTCCAGCATTGCTACAATGTCCAGTGCCAACGACCTCTTAGCAAATGCATATATATATGTCAGGCAGATAGTCTTATTGGTATGTCATCATCATCTAAAATGTAGAACAAATACATAGGGATTAATACACTACATCATGTACATATTCTAAATAAGCCTAGCAGGCTTTAACCCCCTACCACTTTAAGTCTTCATTAATGTAATTATTCCATGTTTTTGTGATCTAATTGTGTGTTGTTGTTATCATCTGGGATGCCCCCCCCCCCCAGGTATCTTGCTGCCACTGCCAGCTAGGCACCAATAAACCTACCTTGCTCGTGCAACAGGACAGCTCAATTATGGAGAGCCCTGTATAACCATCACCATCCACTCCTGCCACATCATGGGCCACCCAGGACAACACACCCAGCCCCCAACCTAGCCCTGTGCAGTCTTGGCAACACCAATCTCCACCCACTCCAATTCCTCTAACACACCTCAGGGCCACATGTCCCCCATTCCACCCAGCACCCAGGGAAGCTTTGTGGGCTGACACCTGCGATGGGGCACTCTAAGTGGGAGATTCAGTGATGCCCAATGTATGGCTTTGGCCATGGGGCGTCTCTGACCACTATGATGAGCTTTATGGCCAAAGTTGTGCTGTTGTGGATGTTGATGTTGGGCATGACCCTACCATGACACCATTTAATTATTGTTTTTGTTAAGGTTGCAAACCAGAGGTGGTCTACCACTAAAATTAACTTTTCCAGCAGAGGAACTTGTATATGAACTACTGAACCCTGTCACACTCCAGGGCTAACCAGGGACTATTGATTCCAACCGGAATGCTGCTGCAGTTGGTAAATAGTTATAATGTTTTGGTTGCTTAATATCCAAAGACATATGACTCAATTGCCTAGTTCTTCATGCTATCATGGCCTAAGTGTTTTTGGTGGTCCATGAAAGGCCAAGATAACAAAAGCAATAAAATGCCAACGCATACATTTTTAAGTAAGTGGAATTTAATGTGCATAATCCAATACATTCATAACTTGGCCAACCTGGAAGCAGATGGATTAGCCATTGCTTATGCACACAAAGTATATGTCTAGATTAACATTAAGTCCTCTTATCATTGCAGAAAAACAACATCATTCCCACATGAGCACCCATGAACTGAAACTACCATGTACTGGTGCAAGTAGTTCAAGAACTGCCTATTTAAGGAGTGCAGCAAATGAAGATTTAGATATGGTAAGTGTAATGTGACAGACTGCCGATGCATGCTAAAACATGCATATTTAAATAGAAGCTTGAATGTGTAGATCTAATAACAACTATCTAATGGATTTGTCTGGCCCTACAGACACCCCCACTACTGGCTGCCATACAAGATATTGAGGAGGATGAGCCACTGCATCAGCCTCGAACACAAGGGCCACATCAACAGTTTATGCAGCACCAGTTCCCACTGCACATGCCACTACAGCAGCAGCAGCAGCAGCAATAACAGATGGCAATGCTACAGCACCAACATATGCCAATGCTGCAGCACCTACATATGCCACAGCAGCAGCTACAAATGCCACTGCAGCAGCAGCTACCAATGCCACCGCAGCAGAAGCTACAAATGCCGCTGCAGCAGCAGCTAGCTACAAATGCCGCTGCAGCAGCTACATATGCCACTGCAACAGCTACATATGCCACTGCAGCAGCATTTGTTAGTGTGGCCACCAATAACAACACCTGGCAGAGGGAAACACTGGTAGGGCAGTTGCAGATGCTCAATGACAAACCTGTCCCAGCTGGTGACACTACAACAATCCAGCCAACCAACATACTTTGCTGCCCAACCACCCTACCAATGATTACACATACTTTGTGTTTGATTTTTCTAGATTCCCTGCACATGGCTAGGTTAGGGGCTGGGTGTGTTGTCCTGGGTGGCCCATGATGTGGAAGGCGTGGATGGTGATGGTGATACAGGGCTCTCCATAATTGAGTGTCCTGCTTAGCTGCAGTAGGAGAGGGGGTTGTTGGGGGGCTTATGTGTTTTCCCTTACCATTCCCTTTGCTCTTCTTCACACTTCTGCAAGATGTTTGGCTAGGGCCAGCAATATGTCTGGGGCTAGCAGTGCTTGCCCAAGTATTAGGGCTGACGCTTCTCTCCTTTTTTTTGGCATCCACTACGTATGGGGCTAGATGGCCTACTATATGGCCTCCTATGGCTCTGCTTTGCCTTCCCACTCTTGGTGTTAGTGGGCTTGGATGGCCGAGCAGTTAGGGTATGGCAGTTGCAGATGCACAATAAAGACAACCAGCATACTTTGCTGCCCAACCACCCTAACAATGCTTAGACATACTTTGAATTTTCTAGATTATGTTGTTTAAAAATATTGCAGTTGGCTAAGATGTTTGTACACTACATACTATGATGTAGTTGAGTTACAACAATAAACCCATAAACAAAAAAATGCCTTTGTCTTTCAGTTTAATCTCACTGAATCTATGCAAATAAGCTTTTAAGTAAACACAACACACCTTAAAAGGCAAGCCTTGCATCAAATGAAAATGAACACATACACATATAAACATAGAGACATCACAAAAAAGACACTGGGAAAAAAATTATAAACTAAAATGAGATGAGACAAGGTGATTTCTGACCACCTGGCCAGAGGCACTCTGTGTGCCCCGATAAACAGTTTGTGGAATCTCCAACATAGGTAGAGAGGGGAGACATCCATATATCGGGGGACCTTCTGCAGGAGGGCAACATTATGAAGTACCATGCATGCCACAATTATTTTGATGGCTTTCTCTGGCCGGTACTGCAGGGCCCCCCCGTGTGAACCATGCAATGGAACCGGGTCTTCAGTAAGCCAAATGCATGCTCGACAACAGCCCTTGTCTTCCTAAGTGCCCAGTTGTAGGCGGCATGTGCCTGGGTTTGTGGCTGGTGAATAGGCGTCTTGAGCCATGGGAGCAGGGGGTAGCCAGAATCACCTACAATAAAATAAAATTAAAAATTAGGAGCCAAATACATTTTCCCAGAAAATAAAATTTACCTCAACAAAAACATTGGGAGGGGGGAGGAAAATGGGAGGCATTGACAAGTTAAACATGAGGCAAAATTAAAATAATAAAGGGGCTATAATGTTAAGACTTACCAAGTAGCCACCCGGCAGATAACTCGCCAGACTCAAAACGCCCATACAGACTTGAATTCCTCAGGATAAATGCATCATGGGTGGAGCCCAGGAATACAGCCAACACACAGTGAAAACCTAAGAACAGGACCCGCTACACATTGAACATTGATTTAATGTCCAAGCTTATGGTTCCTACACAAAAGACACAGAGCACACCGGTCAAAAGCACAGCTACATTAAAGCACACCTACAATGACTGAAAAGATGCTATGCAGGAAGGCACTACCACTGGTAAGATTGGCATTAACTTGTGTGAAAGGGGAGATGATTGAGGTCCACTTTAGATAAGCTAGTACATTGCATGGTGAAATTAAACATTACATTTGCTAACGCTAGACTACTAAAGAACAAGAAAGTGGCTTAATACATTAATGCCTTTGGGAATATGAGATGAAAGGGGAGATTATTGAGGTCCACTTTAGGTAAGCTAGTACAATGCATGGTGACATAAAATATGGTGAAGCTAAACTACTAAAGGACAAGAAAGGAGCTAAATACATTCATGCCTTTGCTACACTACTTAACACATCCAATATAGTGCATGAAATGAAAGAGGCAAAGGGCAAACAAAGACATACCTGTATAGATACTCATCAGCAAATGGAGGCACCAGCACAACGTGCGTTCTATGAATAGCATCCATTATGGCATATTGGCCAGCTCATAAAATCCAAAGTTGACCGCATACCAGGCTACCATGGTGTCAGGGAAACAAATGTATTTTTCTACCAAGGCCAATGCCATCGAGAAACTTATTGAGGGTGCGACTACGTGTAGGCCAGGACATAACCACGGACAGGGTGCCCAGCCTTCGGAGTGAGCCATTCGCCAGAAATTGCAGACAGCCAACCAATTTGGTCATGCCTGCAGTTGCATGCCCCTTGCTTGTGGTGGGGGCCATCCATGGCCACAACTCACAATATAGTTTCTCGAGAGAGAAACACGGTCAAGTCGGGTCAGCTCGAATACCCCAATTTCATGCATGCGATTAACATCCAGACATGGCCAATGCATTTCCAAGTCCATAAAACACATGCAGAGTATGGCGCAACGATGCAGCAGCTCCATCTCAGCAAAAGACTCGTCAGAGCAATCTATTCCATTCCCACGAACACCACAAAAGTCCAACCTCACAAGCAAATACTGGCCGTAAGTGCGGCCGGAAATGTTTTTTTGGCCTCGTAATCAGGGCTCTGAATTATGTGCAAGCCCTCAGTAATCACGGCTTATACGCATCACTTTTATGCAGATGACACTCAGATCTACCTCTCTTCGGGCCCAAATCTCTCTTTCCTCCACTCTCGCCTTCCTGACTATCTAACCGCCATCTCTTCCTTCATGACATCTCGCTCCCTTAAACTGAACATGGACAAAACAGAACTGGTCATTTTCCCACATTCTTACTCCCCTCTCTAACTCCACAATCTCTGTAAATAATCTTACAATAACTGCAAATCATCAAGCTCGATGCCTGGGTGTCATTCTGGACTCCTCTTTCTCATTCACACCTCACAATAACTTCCTAACCCCTCCTGTCGTCTCCAAGTCAAAAATATCTCCCGCATCCGCCCCTTCCCCTCACCTGATACCACTAAAATGGTCATCTCCCGACTTGACTACTGTAACACCCTTCTCTGTGGTTTGCCAACAAACAGACTGGCACCCCTCCAATCTATTCTAAACTCTGCCGCTTCCCTCATCCACCTCTCCTCTCGCTTCTCCAGTGCTGCCCCCCTCTGTCAATCCCTCCACTAGTAACCTGTAACCCGTTGAGTTCAGTTCAAACTTCTAACACTAACCTACAAAGCTCTCTCTAACCAGGCCCCTCCCTACATTTCATCTCTGATCCAGCGTTACCAACCCAAGCGCAACCTCTGCTCTGCCTCTGACATTCTCCTGTCCTCCTCCTTGGTTACCTCCTCGCACTCTGCCTTCAAGACTTCTCTCGTGCGTCCCCACTTCTCTGGAATGCACTTCCCCGCTCAATCCGCCACTCTCCTTCACTCCAAGCCTTTAAACGTGCCATCAAAACTCAGTTCTTCAGACAAGTATATAACCTGGCTTAAGCAATTCCTATTACCTTCAAATGTCACATGCAGCCCAACTGTAGCTCTACCACTTGTGAGACCTTTCGTCTCCACCCCCATCTTTTAGACTGTAAGCTAGCAAGGGCAAGGCTCTCCTTCCTATTGTCTCCTGTGCTCAAAACACTAGGTTTAAACCTTGTGGCATCTAATTTTGTATTGTTCCCTGTGCTATTTGTTTTATCTTATCTGCAATCATAGTTGTCTGTAAAGCACTACGGAAAATGATGGCGCTATACCAATAAACAATAATAATAATCTAAGTGAAAACTATACGAAGCAATTACACATTAAATACGCAAACAAAAAGCCTTAAACACACCCACGAAAATGCAAATACAAAGAACAAAAGCTGACGAGAAACTCAAATATGGGCCAAAAAAACAGGAAAAAATATACATACACATGCTTTTTAAAAGAGGCTGTGAATCAACGTTAATGGCCTTCATCAAGAGTTGTAAAAAGGAGTAAAAAGTTTACTACTTTTCTCAGGATTAAAAAAGTGCCAGGATTATGCTCATGCTTTTTTCTCATGAAACCATTTTTTACTACCATGAGAATTGTTTTCAACTCTAAATGAATCAAGCCCATTGAAAGCAAATGGCAATTTTCTCTCCTAAAAAAGGAGTTAGAATTCTCGCCTGGCTCTAAATCAACCACCATGAGCATGACCACCAATGGCACATAATGATAGCAGACTGGAAAACACTTGCTATGTCATACCAATAAAAAGATCGAAAAACAAATAAGAAGACCAAAGAGTAAAGCTGTTAAACCAATGGGAATTTAATCAGTTTTTCCGATCCTGTCCAAGCCTTAATCCTGCCTCTTGGATGGTGCAATAAAAAAAATCACATTTTTTCCATTCAGTTCGTCTGTCCGGCTGCGGTGTGTTTTAACCCCTTATATATCAAGCAGGTATATTCACGTAGAATCTACTTGCCTGGCATTCTCCCAGGTTTGCAGCACAAAAAAGAACACTCATTTCCCACTGGGATCTCGTCTTCCTCCATGGGGGCATGTGATCTCTCCCACCTCAAATTTAGCGAGGCAAAGAACACACGTTACCTGCCCTGCACGGTGGCTTCTGCTGGCTTGCCTGCCAGTGCAGGGAGGTGCCTTTTATACCAGGATTGAGATGACGTCTTCTCACCTAGCCGGTATAAAACACCGCTCCCAGCAGCAGGAGTCAGAGCAGGAGTCAGAGGTGATCAGTGAAAGCAGGTGTGGAGGCAGGTGACTCTGATTCTCCAACCCTTAACTGGGCTTCCACCAACAACGTTTATCTGTTAGTGACAGCAGCACCGCAGGACCAGCGATTGGCGATGGATCAGAGGAAAGTAGAAAAAAATAATAAAGGACAAAGGCCTTGATTCACTAAAGGTAGAATAAAAAAATTAACGCTTGGAAAATTGGATTGCATGTGAGAATTAAATTAAATATGCTTGAATGCCCTTGAAATGCGGGCACATTTTTTTCAAGGTCAGTCGAAAATCACTTTCCAACTGGTAAACTTTTCCATAACAAAATGCTGTGTGTTTTTTTTTTCTACTGCTCACTATTTTGTAGCCAACTATGACCTGTTGATGCCCTTTGTTCTCTGTAATTTTTGGGGGTTTGTTTTCCTGACTTTATAATTAATGTGGAAAAGTAGATGTCATTTAATTATCTATCACTTTTCATTTGGTATGTGTGTAATGTTTGGGTGATGCTGTTTTTTTGCAGTGTTGCTTTGTATCGCTTTACTGTAGTCTGTTGGGTGGTTTGCAGATTAACATTTCATAGATTTGACTTTGTTCTGTGGATACATTTAAAGGTGAATGTGAGTCTTGCCGTGAGTGTTATTTACAGTCAACCTTGGTATGTGGCTTGGATCGTTAGCATGCAGATAAGCATGCAGATGGCTCATTCATTCAGAAGGCATCAAGACAGAAAGGGGTAGCCAGCACAGCCAAAGTTATTAAAATGTCCAAAATGTATTCCAGTTATTTAAAATCAGCATAAGGCCACCATGGCCAAAATGACACCCGGACCTGAGCAGATAAGGCAAGATGAAAGATCTTATGCTTTGGTCCTTAGATGCAGTTTTTAGGACTATAAGGACTAGTGATGAGCTGCTCCGCTGAAGTTCAAATTTGCTGAGTTTGGCCGAACTTAAACTCCCCCTTTGGGGGAGACATGTGGCCTTGTTGTTTGGGAGGTGGAACTGGAGGCTGAGACAGAGGGAGACTCGGGTGTTTGCAGGTTTTTCTGGTAGTTATGCCACTGCAGCTCTTGTTTTGTTGATGCCTGGTCATGCATGAGGTGTAGAGATGATTATCAGTTATCCCTTGTTTCAGCGACTGTTGGCCTTCGTGCATATGACCCGTGTCTTGTCCTTTGTGCGCTGCTCAAAAAAATCTCACACTGGTGAGATCCTTTGAGCCAGTTTTTTCATGCTCAGTCCCTGGACTTGGTGGCCTGTACTCACAACAGACTGACCCCTGATGGTTTGCACCCTTCTCCTTCTTTGGCTGGCTGCCTGGGGCTGTGTGACCAGCACCTTATCTTCTGAACTCTGATGGCCTTCAGTCCACATTGGGTCTAGAACCTTGTCATCACCCCGGGCATTCTCTTCCACCACTCTTCCCTGCTAGCCTCCCTCTCAACCTCATTGCATTAAGCTGCAGCAGTCGGCACTTGGGTCTCATCGTCATCCATGGTTTCCTGTGATGTTACACTGGCCATGTCCTCATTCTCCCACAGAAGTTCTTGGGCATCCATGAGGCCTAAGTCTGCAACTGGGGCAGGCGGATGGCCCATGGTATCCCAGCCAGGCATGTCATCATAATGCATTAGTGATGGCCTAGCAAATTTGATGGGGTGTGAGGTGGAGGGCTCTGTACTCTCGGCAGCAGTGGAGTGGGTGGAAGAATATCCCGCAGGACTGGTAGCACTGCGTGCCATATAATCTACAACTGCTTCAATATGTTCTGGCCTCACTACTCTGCCAGCAGTATTGGGGCCTACAAAAATGTGCTCCAAACCCTGGCACCTGCTTGCACCAGAAGAAGGTGAAGTAGGCAAGGATTAAAGACATCCCTGCAGCACCAGTGACTGAAAAAGCACCAGTTTGTGGTTCTGCGGTGTTAGACAACCTGTAGTTACAGTGGCCCTAAATAGACAAATAAAAAAAAATGCAGTAGATCCCTTTGGGCTTTGATAAAACTAGTTACTTGTGGGCACACCTTGCATTAGACCATTTGGGGATTTAAAAAAAAAGTAGTTACTTGGCAGCACACCTTGCATTAGACCCTTTTGGGCTTTGATAAAACGAGTTACTTGTTGGAAAACCTTGCATTAGACCCTTTTAGGCTTTGGTAAAATGACTTAATTGTGGCCACATCTTGCATTAGACCCTTTGGGCTTTGATAAAACAAGTTACTTCTGAGCACACCTTGCATTAGACCCCTTTGGGATTTGAAAAAACTAGTTACTTAGTGGCACACCTTGCATTTAACACTTTTGGGCTTTGATATAACTAGTTACTTGTGGGCACACCTTACATTAAACCTTTTTGGGCTCTTAGAAAATGACTTAAGTGTGGGTGCATTTTGCATTAGACCCTTTTGGGCTTTGATAAAACTAGTTAATTGTGGACATTGTGGACGCACCTTGCATTAGAGGCTTTGATAAAATAGTTACTTGTGGGCACACCTTTGCATTAGACCCTTTGAGCTTTGATAAAACTAGTTACTTGTGGGCACACCTTGCATTACACCTTTTTGGGCTTTGATAAAATGACTTAAGTGTGGGCACACTTTTCATTAGACCTTTTTGGGCTTTGATAAAACTAGATACTTGAGGACCTTAGACTCGATTCAGAGGCACATTTGTCTGGACTTCCGTAGCTGTCTGTGAAAGTTTTGTGTGTGTTTGTCATTTTTTGGGTTTTTTTTGTTCATTTTTCATTTGTATGAACGTTCGGGCAAATGCGTATATGCGCTGTCAATGAACGAAAGCAAATCGGATCATTTGCATTAGTTCGGATCATTTTCCCATCAAAATCTGATATTTTTCGTTCGTTCAGATAACTTACGTTATTGGTATGGGCTTTCATCTCATTCAGAGAGCTGATTGCTGATGGACCACCACCCTATAAACGCGTTTCCTTTGCGATCCCCTTACGGGACCATTTTGACCTCGAGACTAGCAACTATGGATGACTCTAGTGTATTTGAGGAGCATGAGGATCTGCAGCTCATGGGCATTGAAATTGTCCGGAGGGCTGAGACCAGATTGCACCGGCAACGCATGCACATCGATGGCATGCATGACGTTGAGCTGTTCGAGCTCACCAGACTTAATCGCGCTTCCCTCCATAAGTTGTATAGTGAGCTGCGGCCATGGTTAGCCCGCACCACAAGGAAGGGGCAAGCAATTTCAGGTATGACCAAGATGCTTGGCTGCCTGCAATTTTTGGTGAACGGCTCGTTCCAGAGGCTGGGTGCCCTCTCCGTGGGGATCTTCCAGCCTACGCTGAGCCGCGCGCTATCCAAGTTTTTGGAAGGCATGGCTACCATTACTCGGAAATATATTTGTTTTCCTGAGGACATGGTAGTCAGAAACGCGATTAAGCTGGCATTTTATAACATCGCCGACATGCCCAACGTAATGGGTGCCATTGACTGCACCCACGTTGCCCTGGTGCCTCCGGCAGCGGACGAGTACATCTACAGGCAAGTTCAATCTGTCATTTTTACAATTACTTTACCTTATTTTTTTTTTAAATAAAAAAAAAATCAACTTGTAAAAAGTCCCTCCTTGTAAAAAGTCCCTCCTTGTAATTATTCCCTCCTTGTAATGATATCCTCCTTGTAATTATTTCCTCCTTGTAAAGAGTCCCTGTGAAACAATGGACTGTATTTAGTTTCTCCAAAATTTCACGTGTTCAAAAGGGAAACATTTTAATGTGTACCTGAAATAGACACTTCAAAGTTAATCTTTACTTTTTCAAACATACATATCCTTTTTTTGTGTACAAAATATTTTTGTACTTGGTTAGTGTTATTTGTATTGGCCCACAGGTTTTGCTTAGGGTGTGATTAGTTAGTGTTTCACTAGTTTTCCTTGCCTTGCTAATGTTTTTGTTTTTCTTTTTTCCCAGGAACCGCAAAATGGGCCACTCACTGAATGTCCAAGCAGTGGTGGCCCCGGACATGCGGTTCCTTAGTATGCTCGCTGGGTTCCAAGGCTCATCCCATGATGCCTACATTCTTCGAAGATTTGGATTGTACGGTCGGTTTGAGTCTGGGGAATTTTACGGTGGATGGCTCCTTGGTAAGTTGACGCCAATAATGTCATTTTTTTTTTATATGTATGCCTATGAATTTAGTTTGTGTCCCATGTATGAAACTATGCCTATTTGAACACCTTGTTTACATGTGAAACACGACCTTAACCATTAGATTTTTCAAACAACAAAGCCTTGCCAAATGTTTGTCCTCAATTTGCAAAATTTAAAATTTTTATTTATAGTAAATTAATCATTAGTCTTCCCCACACTCGGCTGAAATTATGTTCTTGACTTTATGATAGGGTCTGCGCCATCTTTGCTTAGATGCATTACACTTACTGAGTAGAGGAGAGTGGGATAAAGTGCAGGGGCCGGGTTAGAGCTGAAGAATGCTGAGTAGCACAGTCCTAAACCAATACCTGTTAGCAGTCTGGCTGATTGGCCATCATCCGCCATCTTTGATGCTTAAATTGTTCCCACATTTATTAGATGTTTTTAGGCTTTTTTTTTGCCTGTGCAATATGTATGCTCATGCTGTTTAGCAAATGTGACCTAGCCTCTTAGTCATGTTTATGGGCCGTTTTTGATATTCAATTTAGGGAGTAATGTGTAATTTATGTGTTTTGCTTACAATATTTGCAGGTGATTCCGGCTTTCCACTCCTTCCGTGGCTACTGACACCCGTCCTCCGGCCCCAGAATGCCGGCCAGGATGCATATAATAGGGCACACTGGAAGACCAGGGCCGTGGTGGAGAGGGCGTTTGGCCTATTAAAGACCCGCTTCAGATGCTTGGACCATACCGGGGGAGCCCTTCAGTATGACCCCAAAAAGGTCATAGATATTATCATGGCGTGTGCAGTGTTGCATAATTTTGCCATATTGCAGCATGTCCCCCGATATGTGGATTTGCCCCCTCTCCACCTATCGATGATCCAGAGGAGGACTACCATGGCCCACCTAGTGCGTCTGGCCAAGCCGTGCGGTCAAATTGGATAGCCACACATTTTTCCTAATTTGTTGTCCCTTTGTTTGTTTTGTCACTTTATTGATTGTAAATTTAGTTTTTTGCCCTTTGTGTTGGCTTCTTTATTTTTTTTATGTACAAAAGAGTAAGGAATTAATTACTAAAAACCTCACACCTGATTTGAAACTCATGTCTTTTTTGTGCCCAAGTTGTTAGTGCAAACTTTAAGTAATCTTTATTCCAAAAAACCTAAAGGCATCAACTTAGTCAACAACAGGTTAAGTAAAAATGTATGGGGTTTATTTGAAAAGCAAACCTTGGAGTTGATGGTCACTCCCATAGTTCATGTAAATACATGGTCAAACAACAAATGTCATTTTTTGCAAATCATGCCACATAGCAATTGGCCACAGGCAGGAGTTTCAAAGTAAGGCACTCCAGGCCAAAGTTTAATACAAAATTTCAATACAAACACATATGTGACAAGCATTGGCATGTCCAGATTTTTTACAAAACAAATAGGGCCACAGACACAACCTCTCCTGCTTGGCCACATTTGCCACAGGCACATGTGTAAAGCAGCCATACCTATGCCACATCTACACCTGTTACTCAGTGGCCCACCCAAACAAGAACCCCCAGTCCAAATCCAAGTCCTGTTCAATCTCAGCCAGGGGTCAAGGTAGTAGTTTTCCAGCCCAGAATGTCCCCCAATCATGGCTACAAACAGGAGGAGCCAGAACCAATGTCATTAGGCCCAAGCCTGCAGCGCAACAGCTAGAGTGGCAGGTTCAGTGAGGCTTGACCTCCGGCATTGGCTAGTGGGCTACTTTAGCACTCTAATGAGCTATATGGGCGCAAATCCAAAGCATACAAGCAAAGCCATACTAAAAGGGTATATTGGTAGGGCTCACCAGACAGGTCAATACAGTGGGGATGTAGAGCAAAGATGTGGAGCAGTTACAGGCCAAATAGGCCTTAAAATGGGGGATGCCCATAAAACCCAGGTTGGGGCCCTTAGAGGTGGGCCCTCACCTGGGCCTGTGTGGCATTCAGAATCTGCAACTGTTCCAACATGTTTCTATTGGAAGTTCGAAATTTAGTCATCATGGCACTGAGATTGTTAAATAAGGTGGCCATGTGGCTGTTGCTATTTCGAACTTCCTCAAGCATGGCACTGTAATAATTTGATAAGGTGGCCATGTGGCTGTTGTTGGACCTAAATTCAGTCAGCATGGAGTTTACGGTGTTATTTAATGTCTCTAATTGGACATAAACGCCACTCATGGTGCCATGCTGACTCCATCATCGGCGCGCCCCTCCCCTGGGAAACTGGCCGACGTAGCTGACTACGCCTCCCAATTCCCCGGGTTGTGGGGCGTGCAGATGATGGGCCTCTAGGTCCACCAACAGCCACAGGTCTGCTTGGCAAATCCTCAGCAGCAGAGCTAACACTGGGGACTGTAGGCTCAGTCTCTGCATGCTGCCCACGATGGGCTGGCAGCATGCAGCCAGCTTCACTTTGCTGCTGAGGATTTGTTGGAGAAACATGTTGGGACAGTTGCAGATTCTGTCCCGGGGGGGCTGTACAGAAGGTCCCATGAAGGTTCCATCCTCCTCCAGCTCCTGGATTTCCTCCATCAGTGTGTGGGTCTGTTGGGACATGTAAATAAAAAAGGTTCAGTTTGGGCAATACATATGTAATTCCGCAAAAAGAAACATGGCAAGTCACATGCATAAGCAAAATCAGAAAAAGACACTTACCGTATATCGGATCCTGGGTCCGAGGCAGCACGGAAGTTGACGGCATGGTGAAACTGGCTGAGGCTTCCCCACTAGCTTAGGGATGATGCTGGGCTGCATTGTTGAAAAAAGGCATGTAAACACACAACTATGCATTGCTGATGTGTAATAAAACACATGCTTCACTAAAACACATGGCCAAGCATGAATGGTAACTCCCCCAACGGACCAAGTTGACCATGACTATGAATGCCATTATCTGTTAGATGTATTAGTCAACAAGTACATACACATTGGTCACCTTAAGCCAACTAAACATGAATGTACTGGCTGTACTGGCTTCACACATCCCTAAAAGCCCATTAGGGGACCACACTCAGCTTGCAAATAGCATTTGGCATCAGATTATGCTGGTTGCCATTCTTTCTAGGTCAAACTTTCAAGCACCCCAGATCAAGTATTTCAGACCAAAGCACAGCTCCAACCCAAGTGGCCTACAGATAAAGATGGAAGTGTTGGATGTAATTGACTCTAAATACATAACAGGCAGTCCTTTGCTAATCTCAATAGTGTTCCTAAAGACTCTCAAAGCTCATGTACGGGCAAGCAAATTAGCAAATGATGAGTCCACAGACATAACACACCCTGTTTAAATTGTTACCTCCACTACAAGACACCCCCTAGGGGCATGTGTTAATATATGGCTTGGAGCCTCATTTTACGCAAAGCTCACATTTCACATACACACTAACATTACTAACCTGCAGGAATAGTCGGAATGTCCATGTCCTGTCGGGCCAAGTGTCCCTCTAAGGCCACAGGATGTAGCAGGCCCAGCACCATCTCCTCAGCTCGGGTAAATTGTAGTTTAGTGGGGAATCCCCGCCAGTTTGTAAGCTGAAAATTATAGTTGTACACATTTAGCAAAATGGTGCCAATACAAGAAGAAGACAAATCCACAAAGTATATATGTACCTGTAATGACGTTGTTTATTTTCTTTCTTCCATGCTGCATACTTGAGGTCCGATATTTTCCCTTGAATCTGCTCCACATCTTTTAGCTCTTCCCCCGCTGCATTGACCTGTCTGGTGACCTCCTCCAAAATTTCGGCTTTGCGCTGTTTGCTTGTAGCTTTGGATCTGCGCCCATATAGATCATCATAATACAAGGTGAGGCCACTAGCCAATGCCAGAGTTTGGGCCTCCCCAAACCTGCCACTCAACTGGCCTCTGCGCAATGTGCACCCTGTTGGTTGCAGTTCTGGCTCCTCAGTGTTTGGCGGAAAATCAGGGGACATTCTGGCCTGGCTGTGTTGGGGTGAAATTACGGACTGCTGGCTGGCTGAAGATTGAACAGGACTTGGAAAAGGACTGGGTGTTCGTGGCTGGGTGGCCACTGAAGTAGCAGGTGTAGATGTGGCATATGGTGAGTGCCTTGACACCTGTGCCGGTGGAGAATGTTGCCGAGGAGGAGAGGGTGTGGTTGAAGAAGTCGGGCTTGGGGCCCTGTGCCTCTGTGGGCCCTTAGAAGAAGCATGCCCCTTGGAGGTAGTAGGCCGGTCCAGGGGTGAGCCAGAGCTTTGACTTCTTGGCCGGTGCCTTGCCCTCTTGGCCGAGGATTTGGTGACCATTGTGGGTGGGGATGGCGACCTTGGGCTTCTTGGCCGGTGCCTTGCCATCTTGCCATGAGACTTGTGGCCACGTGCGGGTGGTGGTGATGCCAAGCTCAGGCTGCTGGGGCTTCTTGGCCTTCTTTGCCAATGCCTTTGGCTCTTGCAATATTTTTCAACACGTGCGGGTGGTGGTGATGGCGAGCTAGAGCTGCTGGGGCTTCTTTCCCGGTGTGTTCTTTTTTTAGCCTTGGCTTGGGAGACACGTGGGTGGGGTGATGGGGACCTGGGGGGGCTGGGGCTTCGCACCCTCTTGGTTCCTTTTTTGGCGCCCGTTGTTGTTGCCTTGCTGGCCTGTGTCTTCCTCTTGGCCGCTGGCTCCTTTTTTGGCATGTTTTTTTTAGTAGGCTTTGGCTGAGCACTGCGGGTTGCCTGCAGCTTACATTTTGGCATCTGGGAGCGAGTTGTTGGCCTTGCACAAGGCTCCTGTCGCTTTGATGGCTCTTTGCTGCTGCTGCTGGCGTCCTTTGCTGCTTTTGGCATATTCTTTTTGGGTGCCATAATGTTGAGACCCTCAAAGAGAATGAGCTGTGTGTCCAGGACCCTTTAAATAAGATTGGCGGGGTCTGACGCTTACGCGCTCGCGTACACATGCGTACAGATGTTCGTTCGGCCGTGCGGAACCCGGAAACCGCAGGGGCATTACTTATCTGCTGCAGACAAGAGGCAAGATGGCACCCACAATCTTCACCCGCCAACAAGAAGAGATCATCATGCTTGTAAGTGTCTTTTAATGCCTTTGATTTGCCATCTAAATGCATGCCTAGCCCTTAAGGAAGCACATGAGGAAACGGTTTGTTTACAAAGTGTCTAAAACGCCATGCAAAACCGACGTGAAGGCCCACACGTGCGAACCAACACTGAGGCCAGCTTCAAGGATTGGATTAGGCTAGAAATGTGTCTGTTAATGTCATTTAGTCAAATGATCGATTGTTGACAGATATTTGCATGCAGTTTTAACTAAATCCTATGTTTATTTTGTGTTTTGTAGACCATGCTGGAGCTCAGGTACGATTACCTGCCCAACTGTTTTGAGAAGCACACCGTCGCCCTGGAGATCATTGGGAAAATACAACATCGGACGGACACCACCTTCACCCACACTCAGAGCATTGGTCGGACCTGAAACGGCTGCACATGCTCCGGGTGCGGCGGTTTTTCGGACTCTATTTCCCTAGTAAGTACATGGCGATTGCATGCCAGATGTAACTAATCCAGAAGGTAGGCATTTATTTATAATTGCTTTTCTTTTCTAGTGTACCCGGAGGCGCACAGGCCGACCAGTGCTGCATGAATCTGCAGCTGGAAGTGAAGGTGGTGGATCTCCAGGGCGATGGTCCTACCCCTTCTCTGTTGGGTCCTCCGACCAGCCCCTGGACCTTTCCACAGAGGAGGGGCGGCACGGCTTGGGCAGGTAGTCGTACCCAGCGACGCAGGCGGGAGCCTCTGGTATGTGACTATTCATGTAACCGCACACACATACATGCTATTTCCATCAAAGCTGATTCCCTTAATCTGTTTTTGTAGATGCTTCCGGAGTGGGTGAAGATGTGGAGGATGCAGCAGATCTCGCCCAGGAGGCACAGGGAGAAGGTGAGTGATGTGACACACATATTGAAATAGACATTTGATTACTGTTGACTAAGACATTATAAGTGACCCTATTTGCCATGTCTCTACAGTCTCTACTTCACAGCAGTGGCAGGGCCCAGGACGTAGGGTTGTCCTCAACGAGCCATCCGTCGGACACCAACCAAGTAAGTTGTAATGTCATTCTTTGCAGTAAGTGGTAATTGACATGATCACCCAGATACATCAAGCCACAGTCAATGGCATTAGCAGAATGACCTCTGCCCACTTCCTTAGATTAATGACTGAGCAGAATGACCTCTGCCCACTTCCTTAGATTAATGACTGAGCAGAATGACCTCTGCCCACTTCCTTAGATTAATGACTGAGCAGAATGACCTCTGCCCACTTCCTTAGATTAATGACTTAGCAGAATGACCTCTGCCCACTTCCTTAGATTAATGACTTAGCAGAATGACCTCTGCCCACTTCCTTAGATTAATGACTTAGCAGACTGACATATGTCATCATGATTTAGGTTGGCAACTAACAAACATTCCATCCACAGGTGAGAAACATGTATTTGTCGCAAAATAATGTATTTTTTAAAATTTTATACAGGAACCACACGGGCAAGAGTTGAAGAAATTAGTAGAAGGGTCCTTGAGTTGGTGGCCGATATGCAGTAGCTGGTTGACTCGTTGGGGACAACATAAGAAGAATAGTGTTCTGGGTATTGTCACTGTGTGTTTTTATGTAAATAGATTTTTATTTTTTTAATTTTTAAACATTTTAAAGTTTTTTTTTTTTTTTAAGTTTTTCTAAAATTTGTACCAAAAAAACATTTTAAAAAGCCAAAAAAAACGGGCTTCTACTAAAAAAAAACAAAACCAATATAAAAGTTTCAGTGTCTATTTACACAAATACATTAACACCAAACGAAGGGTGAAATAAATATTTAGAGATGAAGATTCAGATGACCGGGAAGTGGTTTGGGTAAGTTTTAGGGGCCTAAAATGGAAGAAGAACCTAACCGGGAAGTGGTTTGGGTAAGTTTTAGGGGCCTAAAATGGAAGAAGAACCTAACCGGGAAGTGATTTGGGTAAGTTTTAGGGGCCTAAAATGGAAGAAGAACCTAACCGGGAAGTGATTTGGGTAAGTTTTAAGGGTCCAAAAGGGAAGATTGAGGATAGTGCTAAGTGGTTGGGGTGAGCTTTAAGGGTCAAAAAGGGAAGATGGAGGATAGTGCTAAGTGGTTGGGGTGAGCTTTAAGGGTCAAAAAGGGAAGATGGAGGATAGTGCTAAGTGGTTTGGGTGAGCTTTAAGGGTCCAAAAAGGGAAGATGGAGGATAGTGCTAAGTGGTTGGGGTGAGCTTTAAGGGTTCAAAAGGGAAGATGGAGGATAGTGCTAAGTGGTTGGGGTGAGCTTTAAGGGTCCAAAAGGGAAGATGGAGGATAGCCCTAAGTGATTTAGCTAAACATTGTAGTAGAAGTGAGGGTGGCAAATATGTAGGCGAGCACTTTAATGAGTTAAGTTTGTAGTGCGCAGGTGCAAGATCGTAAGGATTTAAGTCCGGACGATTATTTATTGATAAAGGAAAACAAAATCTATTGGGAAACGTAAAGGATTTGTGGAAGGAGATGATGGAAAAAGGGCAAAATCGAAATCCGACGTTGTTACATGCGAAAATAAAACAGAAAAGTCACGCTGGAAAATGACATCCTCGTACTCGTACTCTGGCATACGAACGGACGTAAACTTTACTGAAGGTTAGCAATGCATGCACAGAATCGCTCGTACACTCATACGAGAGCGGAAACATTTTTTAAAAATATGAAAACGGCACAAAAACAAAAGCCTTCTTTTCTCTCTGAATCGAGCCTATTGTGGACACACCTGGCATTAGAGGCTTTGATAAAACTAGTTTCTTGTAGGCACACCTTGCATTATACCCTTTGGGCCTGGATAAAACTCGTTTCTTGTTGGCACACCTTGTATAACACTGGGTGTTAAAGAAAAGCTACTCACTCGTTGGCACCCCTTGCATTCTCTTTACTGAGTGTTACAAAAAGCTACTCATTTACTTGCCCCCCTTGCATAACACTTACTGGTTGTTAGAAAAAAAAGACTCACTTGTTGGCACCACCTGCATCCTACTTACTAGGTGTTTGATACTACAACTGCCCTTTGGCCATTACCTGCATTGTAAATACTGAGTTTCTGATACTACTACTGACCTCTGGCTATCACCTGCATCATAAATACTGGGTGTTTGATAAAACTACTCACGTCTGGCCATCACCTGCATTGTATATACTGAGTGTTTGAAACTACTAGTCACCTCTGGCCATCACTTGCATTGTAAATACTGGATGTTTGATACTTATCTATGGCGATCACCAGCATTGTAAATACTGGGTGTTTGATGCTACTACTCACCTTTGGACATCACCTGTATTGTATGTATTGGGTGTTTGATATTACTACTCACCTCTGGCCATCTGCATTGGAGATACTGGGTTGCATAGACAACATCCAGGGCTTGTCAGCTACTGGGGACATTTAAAAACATCTGCTGACTTCCTCCATATTTCCCTGGATATCCAGCTACAGTGCCACATGTGCTAATTGACCCTTTCATACCAAATCCAGGGAAAGTCAGCTTTAAAGAGTAATTCCAATTTCAATGGCATTTTTTAAGTTTTTTTTGTTTGCAATTATGTGTTATAAAAGAAAACAGTTTTCCCTAGCAACCATGTGTTTTCTAGGGAAAGTCTAGATTAAGACTTCTTTACCCTGGTTTGCTAATGCGATGCTTGGCTAAGGCATATATGATAGATTTAACTGTGGCAGAAGAGAATAGCAGCTGCAGAGGCAGTGGCGGGACATGTGAGGGGCGTAAGAGTAAATAAATAAATACATAAATAAATAAAAATAATTAAAATAAAATATATACATTTTTTAACAGGTGTCAGAGGTCCAGAGGGGGAGGTGGCGGTGTAGGTGGAGATGGAGGTGACCAACACTTCAATCTCTCTCTCAGGTGCTGAAACATCCAAGTCCTGTGGGATCCATGTGCGCTTTATCTTCACAAATGTCATGTCCACATTGGCTGTGGATAGGTGGATTCTCTTGTTGGTGAGAACACCCCTGCGGTGCTGAAAACATGCCCTGATATGACACTTGCCACAGGGCAGGCCAGCACCTTCAAGGCATAGAGGGCAAGCTCTTGCCAGGCGTCCAATTTACGACCCATAAATTCAGTGGTGGAGGACCCATCGCTTAGTACCAGGAGTCCTGTCAACAGATACTCATCCACTATGCAAGTCTGAGTCTGCCTCCTGGTATTACGGTCTGTTCTTAAAGGTGGATGTGGCAAAGAATTGAACAACTTGTCCCACATTGTGGCCATGCTTACCCTCCCCTCTGAGGTGGAGCTGGTGTCCCTGCTGCAATGGTGACTTCCTCCTGCTTGGGCCACCACTGAGGCAGTGTCAGATGGGGACTCCACAAAGGATGGGAATGGTTGCGCTGACAATGGCATCATCCATCAGCGCTAACCATATTGGTGGAGTATTGGAAGCACAGCACCATGGCAAAAATGTCCCTCCTGGAGGCCCACTCATGGGTGGTGAAGTGCTGTTGGTTTGCACGTCGCATCACCTGGGCATTTTGGAGCTGGAACTCCACTATTGCTGCTGCTCATATACCCTTTCCAACATACAGTATGTAAAAGTGGAATTCCACCTGGTTGGGAAATCACCCATGAGGCGGTGGATGGGAAGGCCAAAAGGTTCTCTGTGGTGCAGATAAGCGAGCAGCAGCAGGGTGTGAACTTCATGCAGCAGCTCTGGCATGTCTGCACCACCATGCTGAGCACATGCAGCAGTCAACAGATTTGCCTCAACCCAGCTTGGCCCAAGGCTGCTACTAGGTTCTGCCCTTTGTCGCACATCACCTTGCTGGGTTTCAGGTTCAGCAGCAGCAACCGCCCATCTGTCTGCTCCTGGCTGCCAATCCACAGATCCTGGGTGGTGTGTGATCTTTCGCCAAGAGAGATGAGTTTCAGCACCGTATTTGGGGGAAGCTCTTCGGATCTCATTCTAAGGCAATGTAGTGTCCACTGGGAAATGCACCAAAGTCTTAAGAGAAATAGAAAAGGTTCTAAAAACAGGGACTTATTCTCCAGGGATGAAAGGGTAGTATAAGGTCCCAACTTTTTCCTTAGGAATTATCAACAGTGGTTGTATAAATGAATCATGTTTTTACTATATATAAGGTTGTTTCATACAAAGAAATAATCTGTAGCAAGTCAGAGGTACAGAACAAAAATATTATTCACACAGATTTGTCACCATTGTACCACAGACCAGGTTAAAACAGCTTGTACAAGAGGAGTGCTCCTAAAAATAGAGATAAACCCATAGCTCACGTGCCCTGGCATGTTAAGTTTGGACTAGCATTGACCATAGCTGGACTGTCTGTAAGGAATACCCATACTATAGAGAGGTTAGCAGAATTGTTTGACAATGTAACAGATGGCATTTTTGATGCTTAAAACATGACTGGTTCAATTGTTTATGATGACTACTGTACTGAACCAGCACACTCTAGTTTTGGATAATTTAACTTCTGCACAGGGGAAAGTGTTTCAAATAGTAGGACCCGCTGTTGCCATTATATGAATAATAAGGGTATAGTTTAAATAGTCCATGACATAGAGCATGCCAAACGACTTCAGGAACAAAGGCAAACTTGAAGAAGACTGGAATCTAGACTGGCCCTCTTGGCTCTAATGGCTGAATCTTACTTTTTAGATCTAGGGGGTGGTTTTGAAGAATTATACAACCAGGCTTACATGTACTGATAATGGCAATAGTCTTATATTGCTGTGTAAGGGTCATATTGTTTTCAATGAAAAGACTAACCAGGACCGAGAAGAAAAAATCTACCTGCCTGGTCTGACAACTGATGCTCAGACAGCTCCTTTCTCCTCTCTGTAAGATCTCTAGGCCTTCTCCAACTTATAGGCTTAGGAAATGATCTGGAGACGTGGTAGGTAAATTTCCCTGACATAATATATAGTCTCCTAGGATCCTAATTATACAAATTAAAAGTTAATCTCTAGCTTCAAATTCATTTTATTATAAGTGTCATACATGATGCTTAAATTCATATTTGTGTTAAATAAATTAAAGTGGACTGTTGTATCCCATTAAGAAGGTGATGTTGTGGATCAGGTGATGGATAGGGAACACGCCACCGTTCCTGTGATCCTGTAAGTCTGGCTACAAAGGGGGGTGCCACCACTAGGCTCCATTCGTCTCAACCGCAGTAAAGAAATCCCCACCCCTTTTTCCTCGGGTTAAGGGGAACCTAGGGCAGGGTGTAGGGTGTAAAGAATAGGGTTTCACCATGATCCAAACCAAGGGGGGAATGATAGGAATAGATTAACATTTTGTCCTAGAAGAAAGTTAGAGTTTTTGGAATGTGTAGAAGGAAGGTCTTGATGTCCTGTATTAAATGTTTGGGCTAACATGACCTTGCTCACTACTTAGGAATGTGGCAGGATTCCCGAGAGATAACGAGAATGCAAATGAAGAATTGAAACCCTGAAAGACAATAAGCAATCAGAAGTTATGAATAATCAGCTTAATCAGCAGGTCAACCAATGAATACTTGAACTTTGTTTTAACCAATGATTTTATAGTTTTGTTATGCAGTTTGAAATACTACCCAATCTGTTTGTAGTTTAACCTGTCTGACGCCACATTTCCAGTAAAAGGCCAGAGAGAGCCTCATGATTGCATTCTAAACCTGTGTCAGCCTGTTTCTTTTATGTGGCCGCTCCTTAGTCACCGGTGACTCCTGTGCCCCTTATTTGGATCCACAAGGCATCAGACCAGCTAATGTCCTTATCAACCCTTAAAAATTAAAAAAGGGGGGGACCACTCGCCAAGTCTTACCCTTGATAGTAGCAGAATTTTATTTGAAAATCTCATAAAGTGCTCTTTTCAGTTTGCAGTATCTCATGGGCAGGAATAGGTAATAACTAATACATTTCTCAAAACCTTACATTTTTTATTAAAAATATGCAACAAAATTAAAAAATATATATATTTTTCACATACCGTATTTCACTAAAAAATAGTGTGAAAGCAAATTAGAAACAAGACATTTCAAAGCTATTTCATTTCAAAAGAACCTATGCATGTTGGGTATTGTTCTGTTCCGGGGACCTTGCACTTTCAGATTTAGCTTGTCTTTTCTTGTTTGTATATTGATATTTTAGGAAAATTGGTGATTTTCATCCTGCTTTTCTAAACATATTACAGCAAAACCCTATGCATCCAGTGAATTCCTTGAGGTTTTGTGTCCAGAAAACTGTGCCGACAACAATGAACCTGGTGCAGCTAGAAAGCTTGATGTGTGTTTTTCGAAATATTATGTAGTTTGTGGGGAGTAGTTAAAATGCAAAGGGTTGTTAAAACTGAAAGGTGTACATAATAGTTGTATTTTTTTTAATCTCCTAAAGTGCTGTTTCGGTTTGCGGTGTGTCCTGGCCAGGAAAGGGTGTATACTGATAAATATGTGGGATCGCTGTAATCGGGAGGAATGAGGCTTATATGCACAATATGATTTTCTTGAAGAACTTACATTTTTTATTTTAAAATTTAAAAAATAGCATTTTTTTATTTTGTTTCCACATATTTCACTTAAAAATTACGAAAAAATACTGAAAACATAAAAACAAGACATTTTATATTAAAGCACAAAGTCTCCTAAAAAATATAAATAATTTTTCTTTAAAACCCCGGGAGGTTCCTTCAAAAATCACAGCTAAAAATGTATAGCACAAAACAGTTAAAAAATGTCTGGCAACAGAGAGTGACAACATCTCTAGGTAGGCTGGCCTTAAATGGGTTAAAACTTACAGTTATTGGAAAATGAGCGGAGTCCATTGATGGTCAGATATGGCAGCCTCCATCAAGACGAAATTCCATCCCTCCACATACTCACACCATTCATTACAATGCAGGGGGTGTGCCAGTCCTGACACATACTGGCACAGGACAATGGCCTTTTTCTCCGGTATCAAGAGCAGACCAGAGCAGGACAGAGGCGCTGCGGGGGAGTAAGGGGAGTATAGTTTTTTTTTGTGCCTGGACATTGACTTGACTTGACCAGGTGGATCATTTGCTAGATGTTACCATTGCCTGTCTTAACCCTTCTACTGCCAGGCACGTAAATTTTACGTGGCTGCCTCTCCAACCATTAAACGCCAGCCACGTAAAATGTACGTGCCTGACTTTCCCCAGTAATAACAAAAAAAGTAAAAAAAAAGACACTTACCTGACCCCTCGTTCGATCCGGCCGGGTCTCCTCTTCAGCCAGAGGGGCTCCGATCGCCTATTGGGGCTCCTCCGGCTGCAGGGGAGTGCCCAAAATAGGGTCCCCCCCCCTGTTTCAGCAGCCGCCCGGTTTCCTGCAAAAAAAAAAAAAATGACAGTTACCTACCTTTGTCCCCGCCGGCTCCCGCAGGCTCTTCTCTTCACGGGTGGGGGGGGGGGGGGGGGCGCCGATCACCCCCCCGCTCTTCTGTCTTCTGGAGGGGCATAACAGCCCTCCTCCCTCCACAGCTTCCGATGGCGGCTGCCATCTTGGATTCTGGCCCCGCCCCCGCCGGGTGTCATCGGGGCACCCGGCGGTTCAGCTGTCAGATGCCAGTGACAGCTGGACAGAGGAGGAGGGAGGTAGGCGATCGTCCGATCGCCTGCCTCCCCCCTCCTCTGCCCATCCGTCACTGACATCAGATCGCCGCGGGACACAGGAAATGAAGATCGGAGGTGAGTAAAGTAAAACATTTTTTTTTTTAATAAAGTTATTTAAAAAAGTGTGTGTGTCTTTTTTTTACATTTAACCCTTTGTGAACTGGTAAGGGGTCCATGTGACCCCTATACCAGTTCACAGGGCTCGAGGGTTTGGCAAGTCACCTGCGGCTAGCCTCTGAGCCCTGGGTTACCAGTCCCTATGCCTGGTGCACAGACTAGTCGGTTCTTTTTTCTTTTTTCAGTTTTTAAACGTTTACAAGTTTCATTTTCATCGAAAAAAAAGCATGCCGTGTAATGAAGGCGGCCTTTCTCGATAGCTCTGAGCTGGTGAGAAATGCCAGGACACAAAAACCAATCCTGCCCCATTCCAAACACTCTCTATCAATTACAAGTTTACACTTTTTGGTAGAATTTTTGTGTGATTTTTCAAAAATTCTCTCAAGAAAATCCCTCAGACCTATGTTTCATGCCATGTAGGACCAGCATCTAAAAATCCTTTCAAAGATGTTTACTGCATGGCTTTGTAAAACAGTTCTGAGGGACCCCTTGGTAGATTATGGGAAATACAGGTCTTGGAGTACTAAAGAGTATAAAATTGAACAATTCATATGTCACTCATTTGTGGTGTATCTGATAAGTTGCTACAAACAACAGCTCATGGTAACCTCAGGGAACACATCTATAACATCAAGAGAGAATGTGAGATTTGCAATTTATCAGAACATTTAAAAAAAAACCTGCATCAATGAAATTCAGAGGAATTGAGAAATGCGTAGGACATTGGCGGGGAGGGAACCAGGACACTTTGCAGCCTAAAGGACTTAAAGGACAACTCCCTTTTCAGGTGTTTGGTGTTCTGCCTTATTGTTTTCCTCTTTTGGAATGTAAAAAAAAAACATTTGTGTTATAAGTGTGACCCCATACCTGTGATTTACTTATCAGCATACTGTTTCCAATTTTCTTATATTCCTGGGACTTTTCTACAGTGGGTAAGGTTTTCACGGCCGTGAGTAAAACACATGGACTACAAGTCCCACAATGTAACAGGTGAACTCTTTAGCAGCTTTGGCTGAGGGGTTTATTCATCAAGGGATAACCACACGTAGTGCCTTGTAAGCGGCAGGTAGGGTCTGGTGAACGCGGGCGCTGTAGGCAATACCACATTTATGAAGCCGATTCTGGTGAGCGTCTGGAACAGCGCCATGTAGCGTACGATTCATCATTACCCAAGGATCAGCGTATACTGCCGGCGCTCTGGCTTCCAGAGCGCCTGGTATTACCTGTCGCTACCTGTCGCTCTCCCATACAGTTCAATGGACGTTACTTTCGATCTCTTTAAACAGGGTTTTCTTTTTCTTTTTTTTTCTTTTTTGTAAATCAAATCATTGTGTGAGCTCTCCTGGCCAATTAAATGTCATTTTTGAAAACTTTTTTGATTTTTAATATTTTTATGCAGAATTGTCATTACAGGTCTGGTTAATGTCACAATGTAATGACAATGTAATTCCATATGTTTTCGCTTTGTTACTAGTGGATATGTGTTCAAAAACGGACTTCAATCAGACAGTTTCTGGCGCTGTGGGCTACAGCGACACAATTTTGAGTGCCGGCGCTGTGTGAGGCTGTTTTTTTGATGAATATAGTTTGAGTCGCTCACACTGACCAGTCGCTACCGTTCGCTCCCATATAGTGCTGTACTGGTGTTATAGCAACTCACACATCAAATTCATCAATGCCAGCCATGTTACTACAGCGACTGAGGCACTCTGTAATAGTGACTCACGGCCGATCAGAGTGACCACTAGTGGTCGCTTTTAGTGTCGCTGTACAGACGCTCATCTGCCGATACCTGGCGCTAGTAATGAATCAGCCTAATGACCTATCCAGCCAAGAACCCGGCCATTAACTCTTGTTACTGGAACACAAGACTTTGATCGTTTCCAACAGCAGTCACCCATGTTTAGCCAGATGATTAGCAAGCTGGACTGAGGAAGTCTATGATATGAACTCAAAATTACCACTTTGGTGTACATAGCTAAGGTACATTGTTGCTATGAAAAACATTTTTCTTTTATAACACAAAGTTGCAAACAAATAGAAAATTTAAAAAATAACAGATAAGCTTAGCACATTGAAGACATCATTTTGCCACACAATAATGAAAACTTTAAAAAAATGCCACTTCTGTGAATCTGGAGGGCGGCATTTTGAGTGCACAGTTATGATCTTGTTTTAAAATATTTTTAATTTATAGAGGAATAAATAATTATTTTTAAAAAATAATTTGGACAGCCGGTAAGCACAATTGAGTGCCCTTGGTGGGATCTCCATATTACCACCCTTATGCTGTATGTCAGAGCTGAAAACTCTGTTTCATAGCATTGAAGCTTGTATCTTTAATGAAGCATTTTTAAAACATTTTTAGCACAGATATATATATATATTTATTTAATATTTATTTTTTTTACTACTTCAAGTAGTAAAATGATGGAAAATGATGGACCTCACCTAGCAAAATGCCACAATCGCAGGTGCAAGTGGATTTTTGGGAAACATTTTTTAATTGCATTATTGTGTGTTGAAGTTGTTTCAATTCACACCCAAAGTTAAACTTATTTTACAAAACATTTAGCTGACCCCCATTGTGTCACATTTGCTTAGATTTTGCTCTCTATCCTTGAAATCTGCACAGTTACTTCCATTTTTTGCTGATTGTTATATCAAAAATAAAAAAAAGTAATTGTTGTGTTCAGATTTTACATTGATTAGATGTTTTGCATATTTTACAAGTATTTATTTCTCCTGAATCTCCATTTGTTTCATGTGAGTATGGGTTTATTTTAGGCTGAACATTCCTGCTGTCAACATGGGATCATTTATTTATCTTGCCAAATTCTAATCTCTGGACATTAACAGTGTTCCTACAATAAATAATCAGTGCATCATTCAATTCCCCTGCTTTTCTGGATATTCAGCGTCTGTTCAACAATTTGGGGATTTGTGCATTCAGACTGATGTTCATTAAGAGAAAAAATGTATATTTGGCAGTTAGATACTAGACAGCAGATAACTTGAACTGGCTCGCAGAATATTCAGCTTTTTTTCCTTTCGGGTCTGATGCTTTTCCAGTAGCCAAAATCAGACATATATTAGGTTGTTTTATTTTTTATTTTTGGCAGTTAACAGAAACACAAAACAAATGCATGGTAATAATAAATGTTATATATATATATATATATATATATATATATAGTGAGCGATTTGGGGCGAACGGCAGTGACACGGACAACAGTTCTTCAACAGCAAAGGCAGTTTTGTTGAGAAAATAAAATGTTCAAAAGCGCAAGTCCAGGGTTTGATACTCCAGCAAGCTGCAAGTCCGGGGTATCAGGTTCCGCTTTACAGGGAATACACGCCCCTGCTGCTCATCCACACAAGTCCAAGTTTTTGGGGTCGCAGAAGCCAAGTCCTTCGGCTTAAATTCAGTCTCTCATTTACCACTGAGCAGTACAGCCTGGGCTCCTTCCTCCAGGCTGGTCAACAGCAACACTGACAGGCGAAGCGGTTCCTTTTATTCAGGCTTCCCCTGCAATCAGCCTCATCACCTGTGCAAGGCCTGAGATCAGGGAACAAACCTGTAGAGGACTGGGAAATGTGAGCTGGGTCCTGAAAACCCGGCATGGATTGTGCCTGATACAGCATAGCAGGGGAAAAATACACACCATTCAGGACTTTTCCATACACTTTACCACAATATATATAGATTCCTATAACGTGGAGGCTGATTCATTACTAACGCCAGGTATTGCCAGATGAGCGTCTGTATAGCAGCGCTTAGATCGATGCTGTAAACGGGTATTGGGCGCTGTAACAGGGCGCCTCAGTCGCTGTATTAACCTGGCCAGCATTGATGAATGTGATGTATGTTGGGCACGCTAACACCAGTACAGTGCTGCAGGGAGCGAGAGGTAGCGACTGCTCAGTGCATCCGGCACTCGGCGCTCCACACATTATTTAACAAAACACTACACACACAGAGCGTCGGCGCTCTAAAGCTGGGCTCTGTAGCATAGAGCGCCAGATGCTTTGTAATTAAAGTCTGTTTTAGAACACATATCCACCAGTAACAAAGCGAAAACACATGGAATGACATCCACTGGGCACTGGGACAATAACACTTTTGTGCCAGACCTGTAATGACAATTCTGCATAAAAATATTAAAAGTCCAAAAAGTTTCTAAAATTGTTTGTTTGCAGCCAGGAGAGGTCACACAATGATTTGAAAAAAAAAAAATAAAATTGGCAAACACGCTATTTATACACAACTAATGAAAGCCCATTGAAATGTATGGGAGAGCGCTACAGAGCGACAGGTACTACATGGTGCTCTGGAACCTAGTGCGATGGCGCTATAGGCTGAGCCGCCTGTATTAATGCATGTGACGCTACATGGCTCTGTTAGAGGTTCTCACCAGATTCGCTTTCTTAAATGTGGTTTTGCATACAGAGCCCAGTGTTCACCAGACGCTGCCTGCTGCTACGAGGCACTACCTGGCGCTATCCCTTAAATAATCCCCATAGTCTTAAACTGTTTGTTGTTTATTGCCTCGTAGTACCCCGTAGCGTCAGGTGAAAACCGTATATATGAAAGTCATAAAAAATCTGGTGAGCGCCTCTAATAGCACCATGTAGCGTCAAATGTATTACCAGCAGCTGCCATGCAGCACCTGTCGCTCAGCAGCCATATCCCATACAATACAATCGTGTTTTTTTGCTTTTTCATTACCTATGTTTTAGGATCAAATGATGTCATACCATATATTTTCGCTCTGGTGCTGGTGTATATGTGTTGAGAAACAGACGTTTTTCATATAGCATCCGGCGCACACTTTTAGAGCGCCAGTGCTGGTTTTGTGTTTGATTTTCTTAAATATGTGCTTCAGCGCTGAGTGCCAGGCGCACTTAATTGGCGCTACCTATCGTTTACTGATGCTTTGTCCAGTTGTTATATGTGGTATTGCTCTGGGCGGCTTTTCCTTGGGGCACTACATATGCATTGACTCAGGGAGAGCACTTCTACAGCGTCCTCCAGACATCACATTTATCAATGTTGGACAGGATACTACAGTGCAACTTGTCCTGCAGTTACGCTAGGTTATAGTGCCAGACACCCACTTTCAGCGTCTACTAACAGATGCTCTAAGTGCCGCTCCATAGACGCTCAAATGGCAAAACGTGGTGCTAGTCTTAAATCAGCCTCTAAGTTTTAATAAATAGGAGGTCAAGATCTACTAATCTAATTGAAAAATATCTTTATGACAATGGACTAGCCCTTTAAACTGTTTATTAGATCATTGTTACCATTAATTAGTATGTTTCTATGATCCATTTAAAGTACAGTAGAATGTTTTATTTTTGTAATTGACATACATAGTTAAATTCGTAGATATTCATATAGTCAATTTAAATAATTAGCTTTTTGGATGAAACTTATATTTAGATTTTAATTATCACTTATATTCAACTACTCCATTTTAGGTTCATGTATAATTGGTTGGTGTTTAGATATACATCCAGCTAGGTCCAGAAATATTTGGACAGTAACACAAGTTTTAGAATTTTAGACTTTTACCAAAACATATTTAAGATCCAGCTATATAATCCATATGAGCTTAAAGTGCTCAGCTTAAGTTGGAGGAAGGCTATAGGAATGACAGATCTTTAATATGTAGATGTCTCCTATTTAACGGATAGATAGTTGGACAATTATCTCAAATTTATTTAATGGGCTGCATGGGCTATTCTCTTGTTAATCCATCATCAATTAAGCAGATAAAAGGTCTTGATTCAAGGTGTGACCTCTGCATTTGAAAGCTGTTGCTGTGAACCCACAATATGCACAATAGGCATCCCACATTACAGCAAGAGAGCGGCATCCCCTATTAAAAGCAGGGTGCGGCATCCCACATTATAGGCAGAAAGAGGCTATAACAAGCAGTGTGTAGCATCCCCTATTACAGGCAGTGAGTGACATCCCCTAATACAAGCAGTGTGCGCATCCTGCATTACAGGCAGTGAGTGGCATCCCCTATTACAAGCAGTGTGCGCATTCTGCATTACAGGCAGTGAGTGGCATCCCCTATTACAAGCAGTGTGTAGTATCCCCTATTACAGGCAGTGAGTGGCATCCCCTGTGCGCATCCTGCATTACAGGCAGTGAGTGGCATCCCCTAATACAAGCAGTGTGCGCATCCTGCATTACAGGCAGAAAGCGGCATCCCTATAACAAGCAGTGTGTAGCATACCCTATTACAGGCAGTGAGTGGCATCCCCTATTACAAGCAGTGTGCGCATCCTGCATTACAGGCAGAAAGCGGCATCCCTATAACAAGCAGTGTGTAGCATACCCTATTACAGGCAGTGAGTGGCATCCCCTAATACAAGCAGTGTGCGCATCCTGCATTACAGGCAGAAAGCGGCATCCCTATAACAAGCAGTGTGTAGCATACCCTATTACAGGCAGTGAGTGGCATCCCCTATTACAAGCAGTGTGCGCATCCTGCATTACAGGCAGAAAGCGGCATCCCTATAACAAGCAGTGTGTAGCATCCCCTATTACAGGCAGTGAGTGGCATCCCCTAATACAAGCAGTGTGCGCATCCTGCATTACAGGCAGAAAGCGGCATCCCTATAACAAGCAGTGTGTAGCATACCCTATTACAGGCAGTGAGTGGCATCCCCTAATACAAGCAGTGTGCACATCCTGCATTACAGGCAGAAAGCGGCATCCCTATAACAAGCAGTGTGTAGCATACCCTATTACAGGCAGTGAGTGGCATCCCCTAATACAAGCAGTGTGCGCATCCTGCATTACAGGCAGAAAGCGGCATCCCTATAACAAGCAGTGTGTAGCATCCCCTATTACAGGCAGAAAGCGGCATCCCTATAACAAGCAGTGTGTAGCATCCCCTATTACAGGCAGTGAGTGGCATCCCCTATTACAAGCAGTGTGCGCATCCTGCATTACAGGCAGTGTGCGGCATCCCTTATTGCAGGCATTAGGCAGCATTACAGCCAGTGGCGGTCAGTCCTGTTACTGCCAGTGGCAGCCTGCCCCATTACTGCCAGTGGCAGCCTGCCCCATTACAGCCAGTGGTAGCCTGCCCCATTACAACCATGGACACCATTCCCCCCCCTGCGACGTGCCCCCCTACTCGTCACAGCTGGGACAGACACACACACACAGACACAAACATACATACATACAGCTTACCATCCTCCATCGCCGCCTGTCTCCACCACCACCCGTGTTCCCTGCTGCATCCGCCCAGCTTCAAGCAATACCCCGAGCTAGTGCAGGTTCAGGGCTGTGGGTGTTCATGATCTGGCCATGCCTAACTTCGGCCGGGAACCAGCGCTAGCTCTGGGGATGTGTGCCGTGGCGGAGGTAGACTTTAGTGGCTGCAGAAGCGTGTTTGCGGCAGCCACAGCTGCTGCCAGAGTGACTTGTGAACGTTGGAAGTATGTTTTTTTATTTCTATATATTCCCCCCCACACATTTTTAGAGTGATGGCATCTTATAGGGTGAAATATGGTATATTTATTTGTGGAGGTTTTAAAAATGATGTAAAATTTACTTTGTTTGCTATACACATTATTGTAGTCACAATCACAACCTGGCTGCTGTTGTGATTTTTTGAAAGTGTATTTTACAATACCTGTAGTGGCCAAAAAGACAGGACATGGCTTCTAGTAGAAGTAAGGACTACAGGTGCGAACCAGTAATGATATATTTTCAGCATGTAGTGAAGTGGAAGTCCAGTGAGTAATGATTTTATGGGGGTGATCTGCTCTATTGCAATGCCTATCTCCTGAGCCAGCCTGTGAGGAGCAACAGCATTACTCAATCTTATCATTATCTACCGAAAGCATTGCATTATGGGTAAAAGCATCTTCAAAGATCACAAGAGCAATAAGCCATTATGCCAGCAAAGGCAGTTAATTATGCTATGCCCAAATATCTGTCACCCCTGAATCTTCTTCATTCTAGTAAAATAGAAAAACAAGCTTTGTAGGAAGCTCTCTGATGCAAAATATATAGGAAACCTTGCCACATTCTATCATGCAAATTTAAAAATACTTTATGTCGTCACCTTCTATTCCCAGCCCAGTGCCCCAAAACAGCTTGTGGTCTTTTTTGTTACTAAAGCCTTTGGCCAGTGACAAAACAACAACAGGAAACACTATAATGTCCGAATTGAAACTATATGTTAATGAATTCAGTTACAACTAAACTGTCACATAATGGACTTGTTATAACAGATAAGACTGACCCTTATCCACGATGGAAAGCTTCAAGGGGCGGGGCTGATCGGCCAGGAAGCAATACGGTTGACTGCATCCTGTTTGTGTTTTTATTAATATTGGGCAAAGGTTTTAATAAAAAAAGAAATGCAGGCCGTTTTGGCACACCGGGCTGGGGATAGAAGGAGACCACATAAACTTCTTTTCTCCCATCTTCCTTACTCCTTTTAATGTAAAATGAGCCATTTCAAAGCATCTTAAAATCTCTGATTATATGTAAAACAGTATATATTCTAAGTAAAGCTGCTGGCTTTGCTCCCATTACTGGATGTGGCTGTGCTGGGATGGGCATGTCATGGCACTGCTTCATGAGCACACTCTGCTGTGTTCAGAGCCAGCAGCATGACCTTTGTGGCCTGCAGTGCTTGCTCACTCTAAGGTCAAAAATGGTGAAATATCTAGACAACCCTATACAAGTGCTCTATCAATGTGCTTTCATTGGAGTCAGTCTATAGCATGCTAATGTTCTGGTATTTAGTTTTGGATCAGATTGCCATGGCAGTACCAGATTATTCTAGCAATTGCTTCAGAGGCTTTCCAGATGAGGGCTCTCTCCTACACGTGGTGGAACTGCCATAAAGTTATATGCTTTTGATCAATAGTCTTCGTATTCTTGCTACAAATGAGGTTGCCCTGCTGCTTGTGAAGCCAGACAATATTATCTGTACTTATTGCAAAAGTAAGCTCATGGCTGCTTTAGAAGGTATTACAGCTGATCAGAGTAGAAACAATTAAGATAAATGAACTGCTGTTTGGCTTAAATAATGTAACACAATGGACCTCCCAGCATGGAGCTGGCAGGCTTTTCAGACTGACTCATCTTGTTTTTTTATAGCCCCAGCAGGAGGAAGAGATAACGCATCCCAAGATTTTAACATTCCATCTCAATATATGGCTCTCTGCAGTTTAAGGCTATTATTTAATTACACCTTGTAATCATTGTATAATACAGTTTCTATATGGCAAAACATTCATCTTAGACCAGGGAGGCACCAGACTTATCCTACACTTACTTCCACACTGCTGATTACTCTACTGAGGGAGATCTCCGTATGTTAAGCCCAGAGTTGCACTTCCGCTATGTGGCCCGCAGGTTGGCATGGCCTGTGTACAGAGGTGTCCATTATTCTCAAAGGGTGCTTTATACACCAGCATACACGAGCCATGTCCACTTGAAAGCTGTAACATGGAAATGCAGATCCCAGCTCCACATACCAAAGCTGTGTGTTGGTGGAGGGGGGGGGGGGGGTTAGAGCCCCTGATCTGATGCCTGCACTGGACTTTCCCTTAAAAATAAATAAAAGATAATGAAAGTAGAAAAATGACAACACTTGCATTTAATGATAAACGGAATTTATTTTCTCTTGGTAAACAATTCCAGTAATCTCCAGGTTCAGACTGCAGAGTAAACATTGAGAACGGTAACATACAAGTTTAACAAATTCAAGAATTTTTGGCAGGGTGAAACCATTGTTAAGAAAGAGAAAAAAAATTCTGGACACACAAAGCATCAAAATGGTCTTCTGGAAATTTTTTTTTGACAATCTACATAATGACTGTTGCATATATGGTAATGCTATCTGCCATACCGCGAGGCTTACAAATATATATATGTAAGTATGTATGTATATATTTATATATAGGCCTTATTCAAGATATTTTTTCCTCTTGATGAGAAAAGACTTTCTGTGCAAGAATCTTCTGCTGCAGTATATAAAAAAGAATTCTTCAGCTGGTTTATATTAAAACCAAGATCTACTGGAAAGGAAGTTGGAATACAGCAACCATTTTTCTTGCTCTGTCTGCGAAGGAATACGTTGATGTCAGTCCCTTTCTTCGCCAGTTTTAGCTTTTTACTTTGAATACGGCCCAAGTCAGCTGTCTTTATAAGACTGGTTTGTATTGAACAACATAATACATGTGTAACACTGTATATACAATAAGTTTATCCGGTGCAGAAAGTTCCAAACACATGAACACCCAACAGCTCCAATAATACAAGTTTTATGGTAAAATACAATGTTTTTTTTAGTTAATATACATGAACAATCAAAATTTCGTGCAAAGATTAAAGGTTCCCTTTTCTGTTTTCCAGATGATCTTCGGATGGATCTGTTTTTTGCATTAACTGCTATGCTGGGTCATCGTGTGGTTCTAAAAAGAAGATGTATAAAATTAAGCCAGTGATACTTAAAAGCACTTATTCATTTCAAACGTTCATTGTTATGTTATCCTATTTCATTCAGGTCACAGACAGCAACAAGAGCATTGGCTTAAATCATCTTCCACTTTATAAAAAATGTGGAGCTTTTATGGTATGAGGCCGACTACAGCACCTTGTATACAGACCTTGGTTTGTGGCGGGGATAGTACAGGACATCTACAAACTTCTACTGTGCCATTAACGAGCACCTCCACAAAAAAGGTGGGGGGGTTCCAACCTACCCCCTGACATAATCGGTGACCCCTGTATTAAAGAGATACTCACCCTTTTTGTAGAAAGTTTCTATCTGATCGGGGACAGTAAATAGCTACACACACAATTGTCCCAGGAGCATTTGTTAAAGAGGACCTAGAGTCATCTGTGTCTATAGGTCGGCTTTAATAGTAACAGAGAGGGTTGAGTGAGCACCTAGTGGGTTCTTGAGAGTTGTATGTTGCATATTGCTAGGACATTTTATTCATTTCATGGATATATTATATTATAATATATATATATATATATATATATATATATATATATATATATATATATTATATTTTTAAAGCACAATGTTTATAAGCTAGTTGCAGACTTATAGGCTAATTCCACACCTTTCACATGGATGGCAGGATGGCTACAGGGCGTTTGCAAATTGCTTGCCATCAAGTTTCGGATAGCAATTTCCTATAGGACAATGCAATGCCCTGATGTTAAACCAGCCTTTATTAAGAATTAACAATAGGTTTGCAGCCAAAGACACATAATACATTTGCATAGGGCAAATACCCCTTCCCATAACTCCCTACAACTGTGCAGGGAAAAAGTATAGTATAGTATTATGGAACTGTCTCTCAACCTGCGGTAAGCGTACCCCAGGGGGCACTCGGCAATGTTTAAGGGGGGTCTGACAGGTCTGGTATATTATTTTAACAGTAAAACATTATTCTTTCTTGCTTGAAAAAGTGCTACAAGACCCCTGACCTACTTATTTTGGTAACATTGGTAATTGATCTCATACTCGGGGGTACTTGGTTGTGATTGCTTGTCACTAGGGGGTACTTTGCCTAAAAAAAGGTTAAAAAACACTGCTTTATGGAATATAATTTAGTAATAAATATGTGCGCTTAGATATATGTGACATCATCCAAGCACACCTTTTGATTAGAGGCTGTGATATCGTGTAGCTGATGCTTTCTTTTTAAAATTACATTCATGTACCCAAAAATGTTCCCTTTCCAAATTTTAATGAAAAACAACATAACATTTTATAGATGGAACTAAATGAAGACCATGGTAAATTTTTAATGGTGCAGTTATATTGCTGGGAATAAGTGATACCACAGTGATTAATCAATAGGAACAGGATATGCAGCAAGAACTAGAAGTAAATGGTCACTCAGAATATTATACACGTTTAGGAGCATCTTGCTAGTCATTTTTGGGAATGCAGGTTTATATATGATATTTGTTTAAATGAAGATACCAGGTAAGGCTGTGCTTGGGGTGACCTCAAGTGCTGGTGAGACAGAGGCATCTGATAAAGGAAATCTTAACTTTACCCCCAGATTGTCTCCTTTCTCCGTTGAGAGAAAATTAGAGCTGTGACCAGGATAAAGAGAGATATTGCTGTAGTCACTCCTCTGTGCAGCGTGGAGACTAGTGGTGGTGCACTTGTGGGTGTTTAGAATGGTCACCATTTGTACTAGGACAAGCACAGAGCCACATTGAAGGCTGAATAAGGACCAGTGGAAGCAAATTGAAAGGAAAACTGGGTTTAGGGAAGGGCAAATGAGGCAAAAAGGCATATTGGGAGCTGGAATGGATCTTAGAAGGCAACACAAATAAGACTAAATAGAAGGCCTGTAGATAGTTGATAGTTTGACAGCGACAACAAGAAAATAAACTTAACAGCATGAAAAGTGGTATGGAGGAAGCTCATTGGAGCACAGATGAGCTCCATGTGAGGGTCCCTAGGATTCCTGAAAGGGGAGATGCAGGATGTGTTTCAGTAATGAATCTTTTATGCCTGGTTTAAGATCAGAGTGTGATGTGTGCGTGTTCAGCGTAGCCCTGAACTAAGTCTCCTGTTGCTTAACACAAACAAAACCCGTGGATTTTTATTAAGCTGGGTTTTGTTGCCTGCTCTAAAGGCATTCCCAAATACAATGCCACACTGTGTGAAAACAAATACAGAACAACAACTCATCTCTTCCTGGTCCTTTGGCGCACGTGTGGGCTCTCGTGAATCAGAGTCTCTTGCCGTGCATATTAAATGTTCGGCAAATGGCTCTTGTTGTGGCATCGGAGCAAGGGTGGCCACTTCCCCTGCAGGGCACACCCTCCCATCTGAATGGCTGGGCTAGATCACACTAAGCCCAAATATGCAGGGGATGTTCCTGCCGGTGATCAAATCGGCGAGAGAGCATGGAAGCAGGTGAGTGTTGTAATGTCTCTGGGGTTTTCACACAGCTTGGGATGCCCTGGGGAAAGGCCAGCGGCTAGCCTTAGAATCTTTAAGATTCCAGGGCTGTGCCTTGAGGGTTTTGTTTCAGTTTAATAGCAATCCCCTGAAACAGTTATGGGAGGCCAGCTGGCAGTTGTTACAGAATGAACACTTGTTGTTACACAATGAACTAGGATATAGCTACAGTATCTTGATGCTGCATTGAACAGATACCACGAGAAGTTGAAGTATTTAACCAAGGTGGAGCTGAGGTATAGGTGGAAACATGTGTAAGTCTGGATTACGTCAAGGAGAAGATATAAGTAGCAGTCAAGAATAAAATGTAGGTAGAGCTTTGAGTTTGGAGTTACAGGTAAATGGAGTAAAGGTAAATCAGATATGGTTCTGCTGAAAAAGCCCTGTGTAGATGTCTACAAAATGCAGAGTTTTAAAGAATAGGTGGAAAGGAAGACGGTCATAGCTAACTCCCAATTAGTATAGTAGGTTGGAGTTGGGGAGTAGATGTGTAATCTGTGTTATAAGGTTCTTTATGCTATGCACCCACTTTTAATTATGGTTATCCACATGATTGCACTGTGTAATAATATAATGAATCTGCTTCTGGTACATCACCCCAGTCGTTGTCTTGAATCTAAATGAGCAGCCCAAGATTTTGGGGGCCTGGCCAAACTGGCCATACATTTCCTGTATGTTACTATGGTTTCCAGGTTGATACAATGCTGCTTTAAAAACATCATTTAGATCTTCTTATGTTGAAGTCAAAAATACCAAATAAGAAAGGTCAGCATTTTAGCATTTTATACAACAATCAAAGCTTTTGAACTCCTATGGTGGGATAGATTGGATCAGACAGATTTAGCCGTTGGTCAGATATTATAGCAATGTGCAAACCTGAGGACAACTGTTTCCTTTAAAGTAGGCCTATCATTTTATATTACCTGTCAAAATCACAACTAGAATAAAAAGTCAAAACAGCATCTGCAACAATACTGAACTGGCATTCTGTTCAGTCCAGACATCAGGGTTAAACCAGTACCAGTACTATTAAGTGGCCATGCAGGCCTCTTGACTACGAAAGCCCACAAAGTAAAGCCACTGGTGACCACTGGCCCTTGCAAAAAAACTTAGCTGGGACTAAATTTTGGATTGAAAATTGTCAGATGCACTTCTTGGTGCCAACTTTTTTATATTTAACTATGGGGAATACACATTACTAATGCAATATACAGAAATATGAACATCATGCTGAAATTAACATTCTATTTCCATTGGCCCTAACAAAAATCATACCAATCATCCCAGCCATACGCTTCTGTGTTGTAGAAGGATGTAAACTCCATGCAGATCGGGTAAACGGGTAAATCTAGAAGTAGGTTAGCATACTAACCACTTATCTCTAAATTTGGGTACCTATATCCCATGCAATATATTTCAACACATGAGATGTGCAGTAGACGATTCCTTAGCAGATGGTGACAGTGTTGAAGCAGCATGTCACTCTTTCTATAGTTCAAGTACACAAACACAAGTAATTCATCATTACTGATTAACTAATTATTGTACACTACACGCTTCTTGTTCTGAGGATTCTCTTTGCCACAAACTTTATTATGCGTATAAACCAGAGACAGGCAACCTGTGGCTCTCCAGCTGTTGTGGGCTGCAGTTTCACAACAATAATGAGAAATTGTCATTTCTATAAGCGTAAAGTGTCTATACTATGGAAACCAGATAAATACAAAACAAGTCAATATATATGTATGTACTATATGAAATATATATATATGTATGAGCCTTTTATAGCGGACCTGCATTCTTCCCTTGCAACCACCTAATACCACACTAACCTAACCAACTCCTTATACTATCAGTGAGCCCTGTATTAGAGAGGTACTCATCTTTCCTCATTGAAGCTCCATCTGAATAGGAAACAGCTGCCCCCGGAGCTTGGGCTATCAAGGGGCAGATCACCACTTGTAATAGAGTATTGCCCAGCATCCCCACTCTACCAAGGTTTAGAGAGAACCAAGATTTAATTTAAAAGCCATAAAATAGTTCCAAAATAAAATACTGTAAGCAAGCAATGTTTTTATTTCTGTAATGTATTTTATTGGCTTACATTTTAAAGACCACCTATGGGTAAAAATAAATCATGTATATTGATCTTATCTCTTGCAGTCTTCACCTCACACAGCAAGCTGACACTCAGCTGACAATGCCAAAGGTAGAAACTAGTGGTGTGCCCCTGTGAATAAATGTTTAAAATGACCACAAGTGGCACTAAGACAAGCAAGGGTCCACAGCCATTCAGCCAGGCTAAATAAGGAGCAGTGGAAACAAACTGAGAGGAACACTGTGTGCAGGGAAGGGCAAATAAGGCACAAAGGCATATAGAAGGCAACCGCCAAAGGTGTTTATATCAGCCGTAGTTGGTACTGGCATCTTATAGCCAGCTAGAGAGCAAGTGTCAGCCATATAACTGATGGCAGTAGAATTGCTGTGTTTCACCCATGGCCGCCAAGGCTCAAGGCTTCAGGAGGTAATTTTAATCTACAGATGGCCTTTGAAGGTTAGTAAGGTAATGGGGGACATTTATGGAAAACACATGTTGGCCGGACTACCACTTAAATCCTCATGACATGGATAGGCTGCCTGCATCTAGAATAAAATAAAGCTACTAGACACTGTTACATGTGCCTTAGATGTTAATAATGCAAAGAGAAATTTGTTGGGTGGTCCTATGATATGTGCTAGGTTGCATAAATAGTTACATAGTATTTACCAACTGCTACATCATTTGTTGGCCATCATGTTAGACTTGGATAAACAGATTATGAACTATAGACATTTTGCTTTGCACATCTTCCCTGTTTGGATTGTTTTATTTTTAAAGTTTAGAAATAAATATGCTTTGACTTTAAACTTTGCTGTTTCTTATTAAAATAATTGGCTTCCATTAGTCTGGATAATATGTCTGTTGGCCTGCATTCTACTTTGACCTATTAAGGTCATTGCTATGTTCAGGCTTGTAGCGGATTTCACAAATGCCTGCAAGTCCTACATTTTATCTCCTGCCCACTCTGAATAAAGCACTCTTTAAATGCGAGTGTACGAGTCCCATCTGACGAGAGAGGCATCCCTGTTGTGGGCAATGGAGGGACAGAAAGCTCTGCCTTTATTAATGAATGCAGACCATTATGAGTCTGGCTGGCTCCTGCTCTGTTCCCAGAAGCATATACTGTACGTGACTTAAAATGCTGTAATATTGACACAAAGCGAGCCGAGCACCCCTAAGGAAAATTACTCCTTGGATATAATGTAGGCTCATAACAGCTCTAAGAGTACAAAATACAATCCTTGGGGATCACACTGACATATACCGCATTCCACCTAGTCCCTGAACGTTACAAAGAATTTCTTTGTGAAGGAATTCTCAAGGACGGCATTAAACTGAGTTTTTAGCATCGTTTTAGCTCTGAGCTCCCAGCACTAAATCGTTTGCTTTGAATCAATGAAAGTGCTATATCAACTGCATGAATCGATGCATTTGGTTCAATACAAGTTCTATTAAATTATACTTTCTAATTGAGATTTTCTAGCACTACCCCCATGCTCTGTGCTATGCTGTATTTTCCAACTAGTTAGAATTAAATTTCTGAGTGAAGAGTTAAGGAAAAAAAAAATATTTCATTAGTGTATTTCTAGTATGCTCTGGTAATAAGTAAAGGAATAAGCTATTGTATATAAAGTAGCTTTCAAATATATTTTGCATATTTGAGTGCCACAATGCATTAAACACAAGGTGTTCTATATGCCTTACAGAATTCCATGTCCTTGTCTGCTGCATTATGTTGACTTTTTCCAACAATAAGACTACCTGCATGACCTGACACTTATTTGCATAGCATTAAATCTATTAGAATGTGAATAGAAAGTGGAAAATGTATTAACAATCTGTATTGTGATGGTAATTTAAAGGGACTGTGGACTGTCCACCGCACCTGATCTGTCCGGCAGCAACCGGATTACCAGATTGTGAGATCATGTTCCACGACATTTAACCCTGATCTCCAGCTACTTGCACTTCCAGTCATAGTTACTCTAGCACACCCACCACATTTACCGCAACTGAGGCAGTGAGCAGAGGTCATGTCAAGGCCTGACCAAACAGTCTAGAGGCTGCATGGTGGATTTAAAGGCAAAGCACTACAAGTGGTTTGTATTACATTTGGTGGTATGTTCACCAACAAGCATGGCACCAATTGAGGGGTTATATATTTTGAAAACTTGGAGGACTACAAGAATGATTGAGTGGGGGGGGGGGGGGTTCGAAAGAAGTGGAGAGGCACAAGGGCTTAAGCCTTGTTAAGCATGAAATGGAAAAACTTACCAGGGATTCCCAGACAGCGTCACAACTACTACTTGTTTTACTGAAGATCCTTGTGGTGCTAAGTGATGCTGCAGACTGCTCTGCCACCCCAACTGGTTCAGCTTTAATCCATACATTAACTAGGCCGGATTTGCTCCATGAAGACAAAACTGTTCAAAAGGGTGATAAAAACGACTTATGTGTATTTTGTGTATGTTAAATTGTGTTTTAAATATGATTTAGGATAGCCCGTATGTATCACCCAGATATTGGAAAAAATTAGCACAGGGAACGTGCTACTTCATTTACAAAGTTTGGGAGCCCCTGTCGATGCTATTTACCTAATGCGAGCTCAATGCACAAGAGGGGATTGGACAAGGTCCCCTGTTTTCCTAACGAGAGTCGTGTTGATGAGCTTTCTCAATTTAAACCTTCATGTAAAGAAGACCTAGAAGTACTGAGACAGATGTGCCTATATACCAGTTTCTGCTCGTCTTTAGGTTCTGCTGTAGTGTTTAATTTATTACATTTGTGCTTCTCAGCTATACATCTGTGCATGTCTCAACCGTGTTCATTTTCAATGCTTTCATTTCAGATACCTGAATATGAACGTGAAGGCCAACTTCCTGTTTGGCACCGCGCAGATGTCTTAATCCTAGGTGGATAAAAGTTTTCCCAGATGTCTACAGAACACATTCTTTGTGCTGATGTTATATTTCATGCCCTTCTACACTCAACTTCAATTAAACTCCTGCTAAATATTTCAATGCGGGGTCTGGTAAATGGCAACAAATAATGAAACCTTAAATTAATAATAATAATTACACTCAAACAATTTGCACTATTCATGATGTTGGAATGCCCTCTAATCCCTTTTTTGTGTGTAGAAAATAACTTAATGGAACAAAGCTCTCTTTAATTGTTCATTTGTTTCTATTTCTTTGAAAAATACATTTATGTGTCAACAGCTAAAATATTCCTTTAAAGTTCTTTGCCAGATTCATGCATTGATTTCAAGCCCTGAAGTGACTGGTGCTTAGGATTTAAACCCTTGTCCTCTGGCCTGGAAAGGTGAAATATAGAAAGCGTGTGATGCTAAAAAAAAGAGCTGTAATTAGTATGCAAAGGGAAACCTTCCAGATATGTATTTCTTGTTATGGCATGCTAGAAACACAAGTTATGGGCAACTCTTTATGTGCAGGTGGCTTGGCTTCCGACTGCTTTATGATACATATTTAGCCATCCATAAACCTTGATTCAGAGCCCCTTTCTTCAATCATTTTCTCCCCTCGTCTGATTCAGCAGTCTTTTTTTCTGCAGGATTTTGTTTTTGGGAATTTTAGTTTTTTGGTATGATTTTTCATCTAGTTGTGAGACTTCCAAATGGAGAATCACACAAAAAGTTTTAATTGGTGTGATTCAGGGGTCTTTTTTGGGAGGAAAAAGAATGTATTTTCTTCACCGGCCGCTCTCGGCAGCAAAAAGCTGACGGTAGTTTAAAATCATGTCCCTCGAAATGGCACAATTTCTTAAAAATAAATTGACATTTATAAATTATATTATATTATTATTTTTATCTAATGCAAAAATGCCTGACCATTTTTGCTCTACTCGGCATGAATTTAATCAATGAAACAGTCAGTGGGGCTTGGTTTTATTTTTATTATTAAATGTTAATTTAAAAAAAATGCAAACATAAGGGCTTGTAACCCAGGGCTCAGAGGCCATGCTGTGCGGCCATGTCCCTGCAATATAAAAGCCCTTATAATCTTTGGTATAGGGCAAAGGCTCTTATGCCCCCAATGCCTTAAATGAGGGTGCAGGTAATATGTTAGGTTAGTGGCATGCTCCCCCAAGTCCGGCAGGTGCCATGGCCTGACCATGGTGATCTGGCACAGGGGTCCCCTGGACCCCTTGCCAGTTCACTCCAAGTAGTTAAAAAAAACACATCACAAAAAACTTTAATGTTCTTATTTTGACTACTCATCATTCCCGCCTAGTAGCTTACTTCTCTCACCAGGCGCCATCCACTTCCTCCTTCACCGGGGTCCCCGATGAAGTATGCTAGACTTTGGGGCTCTTTTTTGCCCCCTCTGCTGTCTTCTTGTGGCTTTTTTTCTGCAATTTTGGGGAATTTTTGTTTTTTGGTGTGATTTTTCGCCTGGTTGTGATACCGCCAAACGAAAAATCATGCAAAAAAGTTTAGATTTGTGTGATTAAGGGTTTTTGGGGGGAGGGAACAGAGTGTATTTTTTCGGCCATCTCGGAAGCAAAAAGCTGGCCGTTGTTTAAAATCATGCCGCATTATATCAGCCATAGCCGCATTGCTTTTATCAATAAAAAAAAAAAAAAAAAAAAGTACGACTCGCTGACAGCGATTCATTCAACTGTCGTGCGAGTTGTAGATTCACATATAGAAACGACAATTCACACATGAATTCGCACTTCTATGATGCCACAAGGAATTTATCTCGAAGGGGGCTGGGAATCACCAGAGTTAGTATGAATTTCCTTCTTGAAAAAAAAAAAAGAATTTCCATGGAGGCTCTGAATCAAGGCTATAGTGTGGGATGGTATGGTGCTAATATGATAAAGCTGTACTATATACTATACTATGTACTATAAGCATATACACATATTGGTATGTGATTATTATCTAATTTGTGCAGGAAACTGCACAGAAAGTCCCTCTCCAGGAACACGCTTACCTCCCGCCCCACCACCCTTTATCCCCTTTACAAAATGAGTTTCAAAGTGCCTCAAAAACTCTGATTTTTTTTGTAAACAGCCATTGGCTTCGCTTCTATTCCTGGTCTTCGCTTAACTAGAAAGAGGTTGCTATTGCGCAGTTGTGCAACCACTATGGCTTGCATTGATCTCTCAGGAGTGGGCCTCAGCTGAAGAGAAACCAGGGATGTGGCCACAGACAGCAATAGCTCCGTAGGTTAGTTTAATGGTGACCCCGGGGGTTTCACACAGTGGGGTATCCCAATTTGGTATGCCCTGGGGGGGGGGTGGTTTAGCGACTGATCCTCAAATATTTCAGGATCCAGGGCTGCCGTGGAAAGGTTTATAGCCATTTATTAATTTTATTAAGCCCAGCTGTAGCAAACATTCTGGATATTTAGCCTTCCTGTCTGTGGTGACCAAAAATAGATTCGTTTAACACGAAATCCAATGGATAGATGCAATGTGAAAAGGCAACCTACCACTCAATATAGTGGCAATAAGGTTTGCATTCTGGCTAAAATATTCATACGATGGCCCCATTCTGCACAGGGACATATAACCTATATAGATCAAGCAAAAAACGAAAAACTGTTCCAAATGCAGTGAAGTACATAAGGTCCCTGTAAAGGCAAAAAAACACCTTTTGTGTCTGCAGCTCCTCGGTACATTGCCTCCATCTTCCTACTCAGTGAACTGTCGTCCAGTGGCATCCATCAGACTGGCTTCATGCCTCCTAACATGCCTGCTCCGCTCATTGCAATGAATGGAGAAGGCCTGTGGGGGCAGAAATACGGCCCCCATTACCAGCAGAAAAAAGCTTTCAAGCTGGAAGATGGAATCAGGGTAAAGAGGCGAGTATGGGCTTTTTATTATTTTAGCCTGGACTGTCCCTGTTTCATACTCAACAGTTCAGTGTGCGTGTGGATCCATTCCAGACCCCCAAAAGTAAATAAGCACAGCGCATGTGGATCCTTCCACCCAATTAAGTACTTGCCCAACACAAGGTTATGATAATAAAAAAAATAACTTACCTGGCATTGGCAGCCAGTGTATTCCTTCAGCACCACTGGCAGCCAAGGCAATTACTGTACCGTCTCATCATCTCCGATCTGTGCGTAACAGCAAGGGCAACCAAAATCGCCCATGCTGGATTCCAGCTACTATCCTCTACCATTCCCTAGAATGGGACACTGGCATCACATGACACTCAGCAAGTGTGCCAAGGCCTAGCCTCCAGGTTTAACAGTGTGCAGCAGGGGCCTGTGTGCCACATTTGGCTCCTGAGCTACAGGTTGGATTCCCAGATCTAATTTCTTCTCTGGGGTAGTGCTGATTCTAACTTAAAGTAAAATCCATAACAATTTATAAATAAGGGATTAGGAGTTGCTGTGTTTTAGAAATCATTTCCCAATTCGTCCCTTCTCTTACGTTATGCCATAGACATTAGAAACCGAGAATTATTTCAATGGTCGGATATGTGCTGTAACTATGGAGAACATAATCTACAATTTTCCTGTTCCCTTAATTTGCTTCAAGTCAAGTCAGTTTTAATTCACTACAATACAACTGCATAATTGGGAGGGGGGATTGGCACTTTGAAAATGAAGTATTTAATTTGATGCTAGAATAAAGGCGAAATCACTCTTATCAGAGGCCAATCTACTGTGCAGCCCATGAATACTTGTAGAAATTCAAAAGGTAAGCCATGAACAGGCGCTCACAGCAACACTTCCAAGTGTGAAGAGACAGGCAATAGGAGGCCAGCCTTCTAATCAGTCCTCAAAGGAGCCTGCGATAAAGAAACGCCACTTATCCTAATTTAAATCTAATGCAGGCTTTTCACCCTCACAAAAAGCAGAGAAGAATGGCTTCATTAAACTAACAGACAAAAAATCTGTGTGCCACTTGTAGTCAACTTATATTGCAAAAAACAAAATTGCTCCAAGATCGGATGTAATTACAGCCACTGCAATCATAACAAGATGTTTTATACGTGTTCAGCAAAAGAAGGAAAATGGATAATTGATTCATAATGCATATTCTAAGGTCACTTTTTCATATTGTTTGTGAAACAGTCCTACTGAATATGTTATTGAATGTAATACAAAACTAACCTGTAGTACAAATATTAACTCTGCCAATTTAGCCATTCAGACATCATTCAAAAAAAGCCAGGTATCAACAGATGTCTTTTAGAATTTTTCAGTTTATTCAAGGGTATATATGCATCAAAACAAACCATGGCAGACTGCTATGGGGCCCAAATGCACAGGCGGTTCTTTACTGTCCAAAATAAGTAGATGAATGCAAGCAGCAGTCATGCTCTACATAACATTTCAAATAAAATAAGTAAACACAAAACAGGTGCTTTTACTAACAATTATTGTCTTGCAATAAATAAGAGATCACTGCTAGTCTTGATTTTAGTAGCCCAGCATAACTTTTTTAAAGTGGGTCCGCTACTCAAACTTAATGCTATAATTATTCCAAACCCAGGATGCATGGCATTAGCCTGTGATATCACCAGTATCCTATTATTATTGTTTATTACTAGGGATGAGCGAATCGGTTCTAACTAACCTGAATTCGCTCCGAATTTCAGGGAAAATTCGATTCAGCACGAACCCGAATTTTTAGTGGTTCGTGCTGACCGAATTGTCCCTGAAATAAAAAAAAAAAATGCCGGCATGGTGGGAGCGGGGAGACCGGCTGCGCTGTCAGCGGGCGGCGGAAGCCGGCTTCCTCTGATGACGCGTCCTCTGATGACAGCTGACAGCGCAGCCGGCCTCCCCGCTCCCACCAAGCCCTCCCACCAAGCCTTGGAATGGAAAAAAAAAATGCCGGCATGGTGGGAGCGGGGAGACCGGCTTCCGCCGCCCGCTGACAGCGCAGCCGGCCTCCCCGCTCCCACCAAGCCCTCCCACCAAGCCGTGGAATGGAAAAAAAAAATGCCGGCATGGTGGGAGCGGGGAGGCCGGCTTCCTCTGATGACGCGTCCTCTGATGACAGCTGACAGCGCAGCCGGCCTCCACACTCCCACCATGCCAGTAAGTGTTTGCTGTATAATGGGAGCGGGGAGGCCGGCTGTGCTGACAGCGCAGCCGGCCTCCCCGCTCCCACCAGAGATGAGCGATTCGCTAAAGTTCGATTCGGACGAACCCGAATTTCTTTGAGAAATTCGGCGAATCTCCCGAATCGAATTTTTGAGAAGTTCGCTCATCTCTATTTATTACTAGACCACCATCATCTTACATGGCACTGTAAAAGGTAAGGATTACGGGGGGGGAGCTGGTAATATACATATAATAGACAGGGCATCAGAAGTGACAGAAATGTTACAAAGAATATGATACTTATAATTCACATGGCACTATAAGCTGTGATAGAAGTGCTACAGATACAGTACATATTGATACAAGAGCACACTAGGAAAGAGGGCCCTGCCGTTGTGAGCTCAAAATGTAAAAGATAAGGGGAAAGATGGGAAGCTGAGTCGCAAGTTGTATGTATTCGGCATGTTGGCAATTGCTCTAAAGTGTGGCAAGACTGGAGAGAGGGTAGGTTAGGTCAAATGGTATTTATAAATTATTGATACATTTCTAAGGGCATTAAAAAGGCTTAAAAGTTGGGAGTGCTAATTTTATGGGGAAGCGCATGCCAGAGGAGTGGAGCAGCAGGTGTGGAGTCCAGAAGAAGAGAATGGGAGGAGGTGATCGAGGTATAGGACAGGAGAGGATCAGGGGCAGAGTGGAGGCTGTTTTGGGTTGGTATCTTTGGATAAAATGTAGGACGGGGATTGGGCACAGAGCTTTGTTAGAAGTTTAAACGAAATAATTAAAGTTGCTGGCATCCAATGTATGGACTGAAAGTGAGGAGCAGCAATGTAAAAGGGGGAGGGGACGTGGATGAAGCATGCAGCATTGGGTAGTGGGAAAATGACAGTCTCTGTTTTAAACTGGACCTCCACCATGATTTATTGAAACGCCCAAACCCTTAAAAAATGATTCCCCAGCATCTAAAGTTTTATATTTACGTTTTTAGTCACTTGCTTATTATTCTTTCCCCCACTGGGCTGCAACTCTGTTCAGGACTTTAGGATATGGGCGCCGCCATCTTGACTCAGAAGCATCACACTTACTGAAGATGTTTAAAGTCTCATAACATGCAGTAGATGCAGGTAGGATGATTTTTAATGCGAGCAATCTGTATGTAAAGGATGTGGGAAACATATAAGATAGACTCTTATTCAGAGTTAAGGACCGCTTTAAGTACAAGAACAAGGAAAGAAGATTGTGTTAGCGAACATGCCAGATCTTGTATTCCTAGGGAAGTGAGTATTTGGAGTGAATTTGAAATGAATGGTCAATAGTGTGAAAGCAGAGGGCAGGTAGAGAAGGATAAGAATGGTGTAGTGGTCTTTAGATATGACATTTAGTAGATTGTTCATGATTTTAGTAGGGGCAGAGTTAATTCAGCAGAGTAATTAAATCAGAATCCAAATTGCAAATCTAGCAGTATATTTAGCAGATATTGTGTACCAGGCTTGCTGGTGTTCACAGATGTAAATTCTTTATTACCGCCACCCCTGCATCATGGAGGCATCCTGATTTAGGATGCTCTGCTGTGTCTCTCCGCACCACAAGCTCGGCACACAGAAGGCCTGTACATACCACAACTGTGTTTCATCAAAGCAGACTGTCCCTCTGCCATGTAACAGGACCACCGGAAATCAGCCAGGTCTATTAACAGAAATGACTCGTTGCTGGGTGGGACATAGTGGGGAAACCCAAATTGGGTTGGAAGTCTTTTGGGACTATACTTCCTTCCTTATAGTCGCATTAAAATGGAAATGTATTTGCTTGAAGGACACTACTGTGCCTGGCGGCCTTCTGTATGCACAGTTACTGCAGTCATGCTAATTATGTTATCATATAAATAAAAAGTACATATATTGGCATTAAAAGAATGAGCTTACATATTTACTGCTGCATTTACCTGCAATAAATGCCAAAGTTATTGCCTTATGAACTTTATAACATGTAGGATGTCCAAACCGACTGTCTGAAAACTAGGTACTGCAAAGTACCTGGGTAAATACACAAGTTGCTGGACCAGCACTATAGGCTGCCAAGGCAATATATGGTCTTCTTGGCCCAGTGAGGCCTTTCCAGCTAATAGAGTGTAACATTAACAACGGTGGGTCTCATCAGAAAGGTTCGTAATCTTGATGTGATAAGCATTCTATGGAGCATGTTTTTTGTATAGAACTTGACATTACAGCAGAGCTCTAATGTAGTGGTTAATATAAAACATTAGCAAAAGCCACAGCAAAATCAGCGACACTAAGTAAAGCACAAGTAAAACAAAATAGATGGTTACATTACTAGTCCATTTTTTCTCATACAGCCATGAATAGGAACAAATTAAGCAGCCAGACTTACTCCAGTTAAAAACGTCCTAAAAGTCAGCAGTTAGTTTGACAGCCTTCACATACAGAACCTTCCGGTTTGCTTACCTCAATTTATATATTTTTCTCAAAACCAATTGAGATGACATAGTGTGCATGTCCTTGGGCAAATAGTCTAGTCCCCAGACTACAAACTGTGACAGTGAGTGTGGGTAGGTAGATGATCTTGTACATCATATACCTTAAAGATCTAAAAGGAGGGTCACTAGCGAAGATCATGTCTCAAAAGGTTCCACAATCGAAGTAGCAGAAACTAAGTTCATTCTGCTTGTGAAAATGTTAACCGTGAAACTGTCATGAGAGACACATGAACAAACATACATAGCAAAGGGCAACAGTAGCTGAAGAAGGCAGCACCCCATGCCTGTTTAAGTTCAAACTAATAAAGGGCCTACATTAACCTTGGTGCAGACAGCTGGAAGCATGATTTAAAGAGGAAGATGCAGTAGGGCATACTGAATTGGGCTGTTCTGCTGTGCACCTGCACCCCGTAAATTGGAAAACTTCTGGGATCCAAGTTCCACATAATTGTGAGTAGCCTGCCATTACTGTGTGCCCACCATCCATGCGATTGTAGTTCAACACAAATTATCTTAGGTAGGTTTAGACAAAATAAATATTTGCCTTTACCTGTGATCTGCACATCTTTTGTAGATGTTACAATAGGGTGGTCCCCATTATCCTTCTACATGTGAAAGTGACCATGTCCCTATTAAAACACAATAAACAATAAAGCAAAAGACAGCTATGCTAGTAATTGGGTACTATTGCATGTTTGCCTTGCTCTAGCAAATCTAAAGGGACTGCTTGTATTATTACTGAACTAGAGGGGTATATCTTTATATGAGGCACTTCTAGTTTATAGGGGCCTGCATGTCCAGAAAGCAGGGCAAACTTTTGACCATATTAATATATCCGTTACTAGCGGTAGAGACCTCTAATCATTTAAAGTTCTGCACCCCAACTTTCTTGGAGGCCTGTATATCTGATTCTATTGAATTGGCATGCAACCTAAAAAAATTACAAAAAGGCAGATTGAGGAACTCAACACAAAATTGACATTTTAGTCAAGCAGCAGCTGAGAATGGCAAGTGGATAATTCAATCCAACAACATCCCTTTAGTATGAATATCACTTGTTTTAACTGGCAACAGGAATGTGCACCAGGGAAAGCACTGCACAGAAGGTGCACACTACCAGTACCAGAGCTGATAGCGTGGAAACCGAACTGGATCTCTTTGCAGTATTCAATGGAATGGAGTATGCCTCTTGCCTCCGTCTGGCATAGTGAAATATCAAAGTACTCTCTAGCCTGGCATAAGCGGAGTCGATCTTGCCTAAAACTTCTTACAGTGGCTATATGGTGGAGGCTCAGGTGTTGTGCCATGTGGCACCATACTGGGGCAGAGTTTACATAGTTGTGCACCTGAAACGATGCCAACTGGCACACACTTAGTGCTCCTTGGAGAGCTACAGTATGAGTCCATATGTGGTGCATCATAAACCAGCTCAATATTTTATTGTTTAATAGTGAAGACCATTTTCACATTTTACAGAGATGTCACTGCCATGTACAATATATAATAAATAATTGCCATTTATACATTCATGTTTTCTAAGTCATCTGGGTACTGTAAATGCATCATTTCTTTAAAGAATAATATGTATACTTTAAATAATATGCTTTCAAATTAGCAAGTCTCACAATGGAGAGCTGGGCTTAGTTGCAGGCTTAATTACTAAACTGCTCTCCGGAGTAACCGACGGTAAGTTCCTATACAAACAAAAATTAACATTTCTACACATGTAAATTCATACTGCTTTTCTTCCTTCTCCGCCAATTTGCTGCTATCATTGTGCTGCTTAACACTAATGGAAAATGACATGGAGAAGTACAGCCGGATTAAAATTGCATTTTCCCAGAACATTGAAATCTCACTGATATGAGTCCTGACACCTGACATTACTAGATGTTGTATATAATCAAAAATAATAACGCCGGATAAAAACTGAACAAAAAAATGTGCCCACAATTGTATTTTCTCACAAGGAAAGCTGTGAATATAAAAAGCAGGACTTCGTTACCAAATAAATGAGATTGTAAATAAAAGTAAATTTTCTTTGCACCATTCACATTACATTTCATGCGATAATACAAGCTTAAATGCTAACTATACCACTCATGGAAAAAACTCCACTTTGTATTTGATCAGGCTCATTTCTTGGGACAGGCAAGCAGGGTGATTGTCCAGGATGCCAGGAGGGCACCTGGCCTCTGTTAGTGGTGCCAGTCTTATCCCAAGCCTCTTAATACCTCGTATTGGGGTCAAACATGGGTGGGGGCATCTGCCTACTGCTGAGGAATAGGCTAAACATAGCAGGGTGTGTGAGAAAGGGAGAGAATTTGTATTTCTTCCTAATCTGAGAGTGATTTCAACTAGAAACTTTCCTGTATGTGACAAAGGTTATATGAGAAGTAAAACAACTATAAGGTTACTTACTCTGGTCCTGTTTCTTCCCTGTGGACCCTACTTTAAGGTTGAGTTGTGCAACAGCCACAGCCAAGACTACTTACCCTAGCACCCATGCGGTTAGCCGACCCCCGGGCAACAACTAGTGCTTTAATTTTATTTAGAGCATATATTTCTGTACTTAGCCTTAGAGGTTTCTCTGGGACAGAGTTTGAATTATGAACACTCTCATACTGCCTAAAATAGTAATAGCTGGGGAGGGCAGTAGCATAGACAACTATGTACTGAACATCCTGAAGTGGAGTATTTCTTTAATGTGTGAATGTGTACAAGAAAATAAAGCCTTAGCTTATGCCTAAAGCTCACTCCATGAGAATTGAAAACACAAAGCCATTCTCCCTTCACCCCCAAACCCCAGTGATTCTTTTCCCCTAAAGATCCATAGCCCTGGTTTCACTTGCTTTTTTTCTGGCTCCATCTACTGCTGCAGGGATCTTCATCACATGACAGGATAAAGCCTGTACTGAAATTAGTGGGTGTGGTTTCTGGTAATAGTCACAGGAAGAAGGATAGGTACAATGTGGAGGGAAATTTTATTTTTCCTGACTGTGACCATATTGTGGGAATTAACCCCCTAACTGTTTTAGATGCGATTTGCCCTTTTGATAAAAGGAGTTTCTAGATTTGGTTGAGCTAACTGCAGGCCCTTACTGCCCCTTGTGTGCCAGGACCCCACATTCTGCACTGTGTGTCTGGAGCTGCCTCTGCTAATAGAGAAATATTTTCTGATGTTTTTTTGCTACTTAGGACGAGTGGGGGGTTAAGCATCACTTACTAATGCGACTAAAGAGGAAGTTTAACAAAAAAACGTCAGTGTATCCAAAATAAAAATAATGTTATGAACACAAAGACATCATTAACACAGATGGATTTCTGCTTAATACAATTCCAGGTTCCATTGAACAGCTAGGCTAGAAATGTTATGCTCACTGAAAGACAGCGAAGGAGCTTACATAGCAACTGTCCTATTCAAATAGGTTGGTGGGTAAAATGTTTTTGGGTCAAATTAATCCTGAATTCAAGAGTCTCTGCTGGAGGAGCTATACTATATATTTTTGAAAATATATATATATAGTGGTATGTGCTGCGTACACTGCTGTTTAACACCCATTTTATACAAAATTATGGAAATTTAGAGTCCAGGTTTGTAGGAAGGACTACAAAAGGTGTCCACATATTCCTCTGCATTCAGCAATATTCCCTAATTCAGTTAAATTTCTCCTTGCCTTGCCCAAAGTTACTCCTCTTTAGTAGAAGCTTACTAATGACACCTGGGCAACTGACCACTCTCTCAGAATCAAAAAATGTGTGATCATGAGTGGCCATGCTGGGTTTATTAATTCATCTGCAAATCCACTCCCAAATCAGAGGATTTGCGTTGGCGGGTTATGTGTTGCTGTAGGTTCTATGTTGCTTTGACATGGGAGAGACTAAAGAGAGACAGAAAAAATAAGGAAACAAAAATATTGGGAAATGGGCTTTAAAGAATATCTAATGAGGTTTAGCAGTACAAAGGTTGGTACACAGAGCCATAACGTGGAAATATATTTTGCTCTGAGGTGTACAGTGCCATTTGATAATGGCCTTCTTTATCTGCTGCGCATTAAGGCAGAGATGTTTTATAGAATATTTATTAGAAAATAAAAGCCCTCTTCCTCCTCGTCCATATTAGAACCATAAATATACAGGAACATTAATGCTTTCAATGACAATGAGCTGGAGCAGATAGCTCTATCAATATGTTCTGGTATTTACAGCTAGTAGCAAAAGTAAAAAAAATACCTTGTCTGTGTCTGTTATGAGCTTACTAAATTCTAAAGTGAATCCTTTGCCAATATAAAAGAAAAACAACTTTTGTTAATATCAACCAATGTCTTCAGTGGACTCCCACTGTTTTATCTTGCCCTTAAATAATCAAGTTACAGAGGATGTAGCGGTAGCCTTTTACTTTTTACCTATAAATATCCAGCCCGGCGCATTATTTATATACCGTATGACGGATCTCTTTCGCTGTGATCCCTTGGAAAGCAGAGGGAGCCTGTCTAGAAAGCTGGCCTCGATATAAAGACGTGGAATAAGCAATGCTAAATAATGCTGCACAAAGTTGCAGACAGTTCGGCTAGAGGCCAGAAAATGAATCCAATTTTTCATTCTGTCATAAATATTTCAGTGCAAATGTTCCTGATTTGCTGCAACTGTGGTTAAGCAAAGGGCCTCCATGTGAATATTAAAAGCAAAAGAAAAGGGGAAAACGTACAAAACAATAGCTAATTAATTTCTTATCGTTTGTGGAGGGAAAAAAATCTAGAAATATTAAACAGTGTGGTGTATCACGACACAAACAAGTGAAGGAAAAAAAAACATTTATCCGGCTCTTCCTCTGACAGTTTCTCATAAAATATCTGCAGTCCATCTATCTTTTAGTACTCCAGGCTCCTCTGGAGAGCAGAAAATAGTAGTTTAAAGCTCACTTCAGTGCCAGTCTGCAGGAGATTGCTTTCCACAGGACTCCTGCTGATGGAGGCCTAGGGGAAGAGGCCTAGGAGTTATTCAATCAGCTCGAGACTCTGGGGCGGCTGGGGGTCCTTTGAGGGCTGATTATAAAGCTGCCCTCCTGTTGCCTGCCTCAGAACAGAACAAAATGAGCAGCCTCTTGCTGAGCCGATTCTGTGAGAAGGAATTTCACCTGTCATGGAGTTTGTCAGAATTTCAGGATTTATCTTTTTGCAAAATTAATAAAATACCAGCCTAGATTTCAGTCTGACTACTCGACTGTGTCATCTCATGGTGATCTTTCACCTGAAAAGACCGGGAGAACCAAAATAAAGTCATCCATGCCCTACTTAAAGCTGAGAACTTCTACACCACTGCCTATGGAGTAGCATTAAAGGCTTTTTTTTTAAGATTGTCTAAAGAATGTGTGTTTTTCCACTTTATTTCTTATGATGTCTCTCTCTGGATGTTTTTTACCTTTAAGGGGAGCTGGGGTCTAAAACCCTTCCCTTGAATGCATCCCAAATTAGATTGCCAAGCAGAGTTGAGCATTCTGCTCTGCCACGGACTCTCCAACCCCTCTGCTTTGTGGGCAGCAAGTAGCGGACCATCATGTCTGGGGGATAACCCAAGCAGGTCACCAACGATGTGGTGTTTTCATTGGACTAGATGAGTTTTACACTGTGGGGCACCACAATTTGTTATGCCCCCCCCCCCCCAGAGAAGGGTTGTTTTACTGTTTACTGTGGTCCACTTTAAAGTGGATTAAAGAAGGACACATGCTTCACTGTAGCTAGTTCTTGTCCCTGTTATACAGAGCTCCTTGTCTGGTTTTCCTAAGAATCTTTACCTAGAGGGGAGGGCATCCCAGAGATTCCTCAGGGGAGACTGTTAAAAGGGACCATACATTTTTACTCCAGAACTGCTTTACAGAGGACCAAGGCATGTAGGTATGGTGTGAAAGGAAAAAAGAAAAGTAGCACAAGTGCTACCGCTTGTGCACTGTACACTCTTAGAGTGGATTAAAAGTCTACACAAACAGACAAAACCGACTCTTGCTTCACTGCCTAGGGAGCATCCTGATTTGGTATGCAGTACAAAATAGTGTACAAAGCACCCAGCTGCACCAGCATTGCATTGAGGTTAAAGATGTGTGGGGGGGGGGGGGGGGGTAGCCTGCAGGAAGCCTCTTCTAAAGATTATGTACAAGTAAGTCTGCACAGTTTGCTGAAGCAGACTAAGGACATGGATTGCTGGAACCAGGACCAGGTGAGGAGTACAAGAACAAGTGTGTCTTGCCTACAGACAAGCATGGCAGTGGGATCATCGTGGTTTAAGGGCTGCATGAATGCTGCACGCTGTGACATACTGAAGCAGAGCATGCTCCCCCTTCAGAAAATTGTCCACATGGCAGGATTCCAACCTGGTAATAAACCCAAACACACCTCCAAGGGGACCACTGCCTTGCTAAAGTAACTGGAGGCAATAGTGCTGGACTGGGCAAGCAGGTCTCCACACCTAAACCCTTATGAGCATCTGTGGGGCAGAAGGTAAAGGAGAGCAAGGTCTCTAACATCCACCATCTCAGTGATGTTGTCATATAGGTGTGGAAGAGAATTCCGAGGGCAGCCTGTGAAACATGTACCTCATCTGGCAGTAAGGTGGAAAAGCCCTCCAGGGAACACTGCATACTGCAGCTAAGGGCATTGTCTTCTTATTGTGAGGTAAGTATGTTTGTGGTGACTTTGTGGTGGGTGTGTATGTGATGAGAAATCATAGGAAACCATTGTCTCTTCTCTAACTAGCATTAAATCCTGTATTTTGGTTGTTAAAACCTGGGAGTTATGGATGCAATGAGTGGTTTAAATTGACCTATAGAGGCAGCAAATTTCAGAGTTATAAAACGTGTGCGATTGTCTCTCTCCCTTGCGCAGTTACATTGCAAGAATCATTTAATCCTTTTTTGAAGCAAATATTAGAGTTATAAAACATGTGCGATTGTCTCTCTCCCTTGCGCAGTTACATTGCAAGAAGCCCCACGTTCCGCTTTCTTACAATGTAGCAGTAACATGTCCTGCTTAATACGTTACAGTGTAACAAGTCCTGTGTCCCAATATGTTGCAGTGTAACTGCAGGAACATATCCGGCTGTAACAGCTTCCCTGCTCCTACCCTATAGTGTGCTATGCTGTAGCCTCAGATTGGTTGCAGACAAGTACGATTGCGGGGCAGAGCCAACTAAAAAAAGTTGGTTCTGAGGGCAAGTTGTAGCAGCACAGGTCTAACCTGAACTGAAATGTTTTTACATAAGAGCCTACTTGAAACTTGTATTAGATTTTGGAGTAAGGTTTACAGCAAGGCAGGAAAAACTGCATCCTACAGAGACAACGTGTGCTGTTGCCTCTCTCCCTCGCATTGTAAGATTGTTACATTGTAAGAGGCCCTACATGATGTTTCAATGTAACAGCACTGCGTTCGGCTAAGTTATAGTGTAACAAGCTCTGCAATCCTCTGTCGTTGCAATGTAACAGCAGCATTGCTTCTTACTGTTACATTATTAAAGCAGCACATTTGTATGGCCTACCACACAATGCTGTTTTAGCACCTATGCAGTATATGAACTCATTGAAATTCGAATCATTGAAACACCTTACCTCTAGAAGGTCCGTGATGCCAAGGCTGGTTATGATAATAGAGTAATATCTGGGTACTAACTGAAGCCAAAAATCAAATTAATGCTGGAAAAATTAACCTAATGGAAAAATTAACCAGCAAAAGTAGGAGAGCTGGAAGGACTCAAACAAGGATCAGGTTGGTTGAAAGAATGAAACAAAAAAATAACATACACATGACCAATAATACACATCATAGAAACTTCCTTTAACACTGGGTTCTCTTCTGTACCTACTTGGAGCAGAGTTTATCTATCAATATTTGTGTAATCTAAATTCTACAAAATAAACTGGCTGATATACATATATGTACAGTATCACAGTTCCTGTGGATTTAATAACTGTCTTCATTTGCACTGCAAAATGCTCAGCAGTTTATATTTAAAGCACACGTCAGAATCATCACAGATAAAATGGTTCTAAAGATAACACTTTGTAAGGAAATGTCTATATATGAGCATTAACATTACTAAGTGTAAAATGAATTTATATTCATAGTCACCCCTTGATAAAAATTTAATTCCCTTTAATACCCAGGAGGGAAAGACATTTCCATACAGAAATAGCACCCAGCCGAGCCTGTGAATTCTCAGAGACCAGGAGGCAGGGGATCAGGGTGCTGTCAGGTGGTCCCTGCAGAAATGCATTAACTCCACAGAAAGAGATAAGCAATTCCCCATGGTATGCTCATGAATTATAACTGAGCGTGACAAGGTCTGAGTGCTTATCTTACCAGCACTGCACTAGCATGCTTCTCCATTGCAATGGAAAAAACAAACATTTTAAATCCAAATGTCAGACAAGGAGATAGGTATTTTAAGACAACAAAAGCTATAATACTGTGGTGACAGATATTAATCACATTTTAAATATCTGCTCAATAGTATGATATTACCTAAATGCTACAGTGCTCCTCTATGTTGAATGAGGGATGCTAAAACAGCATTGAACTTATAGAACTACTGCCTTGCTTTAATAAACAAAGGTCATTAAAAAGACATTGCCACGTCACACATACAAAAGATACAATGTAGAAGGTTCATATAACAAGACAACACTATTTAGACACCCTACTCCAGCTCAGTTTGCCACTGCCTGTGCTTTTTTATCCCAGCTGTCAGTGTGGCAGCTACTGCAATGTTACAGGTTTACTTTAAAGTGGTTCTACAGCCATGTCGTGCAAAGAAACCTTGTCTACCTGCAACCAGTTTTCATCAGAACTCCCCTGTTCCCAGGCTGGTTCCTTGTGGGACACGGGACCTGCAGGAGATGCACGCATATAGTTTATTTTATCTTTATGCTTAAGGTAGACATATACCCTCCTTGGAAAAGACCTCCAATTACAAATTCAAATTACAATAACTTCACACTTTTATCAGAACACCAGTGGTTTGATTATTAAAAGTGTCTAAATGATTGTGGCTGCGGATTAACCATAATGGACACGTTAAGTATTTCATGTCAGACAACACTTGAGTTTACAGTTTTAAAGCCAAAACCCAAAAATGACATAGTTACAATGGTTGAAAAAAGACATATGTCCAAGTTCAACCAAGGGTGTTGGGATAGGGAAAGTTATATTTTATATTATTTTTTTTCTACTGATAACAGCAGGGACAGCTGATAGTAAATGTTATTTTCTTCTAAATAAGCATTTAATCCTTTTTTGAAGCTGTCAGCGGTTGATGCTGTAGCAACCTTCTGTTTTATTGCACAGGTTTATAGTTCTTATAATAAAAATGATTTTCTTTTTTTCCAATCGAAGGGCGTGCCGCATTGTCTTTACAGAGGATTTTACCTGAAATAGTGTTCTCCCATATGTTTTGTATTGCCCATTTATATATTTATACAAGTTAATCATGTCCCTCCTCAGTAGTCTCCTCTCAAGACTAGACAGATTTAATTCTCATAATCTTTCTTCATAACTAAGATCCTTCATTCTTCTTATTAGTTTGGTGGCTCTCCTCTGCACCTTTCCATAGTCCTTTCTACGAATGGGTGCCCAGAACTGAATGGCATATTCCAGGTGAGGGCGCCTGAGTGCCTTGTAAAGAGGCAAAATGACATCTCTATCCCATGATTCCATGCCTCTTTTAATCCATGATAATATCTTGGTGGCCTTGGAAGCAGCTGCTTGACATTGCATACTGTTATTTAGCCTGTGATCTACCAGTACCCCCAGATCCTTCTCAACAAATGATTCTCCCTGTTTTAATCCTTTAAGGACATATGTGGCCTTCAGGTTATTAGACCCCAAGTGCATGACTACTGATCTTTAATTGAAGGAACCTTCCAAAATGGTCTAGGGAGAAGGTGTAAATCAGACCTAAGAGGCCGATTCATTAATAGCGCCAGGTAGCGACAGATGAGCGCCAGTAGCGTGATTTTCACAGCACCAGCTAGTATTCGCTGTGCTTGGCCGGGGTTTGCTTGTTGACAGCGACTCAGTCGGTGTGCGGTAATGTTGAATACGGGGTTAGGGGTCGATGTTTCACAGGTTCCGCTTGTATGGGTGCGCCTGACAACGAATGGCCAGAGCGAACGGCTTGCTGCAGATTCATTAACAAATCACGCTCAAAAATTTCTCGCGCTGTGAATTCCTTGTTTAAACCCCTGAGCGCTGGCGGCGATGTGTGTAAACAACCATTTTTTTTTTATGTAAAAATTATACAAGTTTTTCTAAACATTTTGTAATATGAATATATTAACATCAGACCTGTAATATCAATTCTGCACAATTTTTATTATTTTTTTTTTTTACTTAAAAAAAAATCCTAACATTGCAGAAGTGGTCACAGAATTTTTGACATAAAAAAAAAAACAAACAAAAAAAAAAAAAGCAATTAATTATGATTATTTAAAGATTGCTCCATTGAAATGCATTGGACCACGCCAGGGAGCGCCAGGTCATACCTGTCGCTGTGATGGGATTATCAGCGGCGCTGTTCGTTGCAGTCGGCTACATGATGAATCCCGCGCTAGCTGACGCTCTCACCGGCGCTAGCCTCATTTAGCGTGATAAATGCGTTATTGTGACCGCCGCCGGGCGTACTTGAGTCGGTAGCCGCCGTTAGCTGGCGGTACCTGGCGCTCGTCAGACACTACCTGGCGCTAGCCCTTGATAAATAAATGTTTTAGGAGATTTTTAGCATGCTTTAGGAGTAACTTTAGGCAGACAAACCCCGGTGGATGTGCGTGCCTCAGACCTCTTGTCTCTGACTTGGTCTATACCAACAGACTTGCACAGTTGGAAAGGAAAACTACCCAAAACTCACTTGCCCCCTCTGCATGCATGATACTGAATAAGTGTCAGCACTTACATTTGCTCTTGCATCCACTCAAAGCAAATATGCTGTCGCACAGATTTTATCCTGGTAGCGGCCATTTTGAAGCTTTGCTTCCCAGCATCCATGCCGTGGTGCTGCCAAATTCAACTGACATAACATGACAATGCACAGTAGCAGGACACCACAGCAGGAGTTAGAAAACGGTCAATTAATATTTAAGTGCAGCAATCTGAATTGCCCTGGGGAGGGATGCAAAAGAGCACTGTGTGTTGTTAAGAGTGTTGGTCCATTTTAGCAGGACAAGTTTCAGTAAGAGTCATGGGTCATATCCACTTTATATCATTTACACACTCTCTTTCAACTGGGTGCATGTTTTTGAAAAATACATGTATAATTTAAAAGGACAGTCCAGGCAATGGTAATAATACCAATTTGCTGTAGCCTGTTGTAGCAGGTCTCCAAAGTTTGCCCCCTCTTTTCTCTTCAAGCTTTTCATGGCCACAATCCAAATGTGGCCACACTGCTGTCCCTACCTCTGAGCGCTCACAGCTTAAGCAAGCTTGGCAAGCCACAGTGGTCTCACTTGTTCATGCTGGGAGAACTGATAGAGAAGCTGTATGACTATGAAAGCGAATCTGGTGAGTGCCTCTAACAGCGCCATGTAGCGTCCAATGTATTATTACAGGTGGCTCAGCGTATAGCGCCGGCGCTCTAGCTTCCAGAGCACCAGGTATTACCTTTCGCTCAGTGTCGCTACCCCATAAATTTCAATGGCCGTTCATTTGCTGTTTAAACAGCGTGTTTGACCATTTTTTTTTTTGCTCAAATCATTGTGTGACCTCTCCTGGCTGCAAACAAACACTTTTAGAAACTTTTTTGACTTTTTATATTTTAATGCAGAATTGTCATTACAGGTCTGGCACTAAAGTGTTAATGTCACAGTGTTACAACAATGTCATTCCATGTGTTTTGGCTTTGTTACTGGTGGATATGTGTTCAAAACAGACTTTAGTCACGCAGCGTCTGGTGCTCTATGCTATAGCGAACAGATTTAGAGCGCCGACGCTGTGTGTGTGTGTCCTTTTTTGATAAGTATGGTGTGGCGCGCCGAGTGCCGGATGCACTGAGCTGGCGCTACCTTTCGCTCACTGCAGCGCTGTACTGGTGTTAGAGCGCCCAACATACATCACATTCATCAATGCGGCCCAGGTTACTACAGTGACTGAGGTGCCCTGGTACAGCTCCCGATACCCACTTAAAGCGTCTACTAGCGGTCGCTCTAAGCGCTGCTATACAGACGCTCATCTCCCGACACTTGGCGTTAGTATTGAATCATTGTCTGAAAAAACACTGCAGAAAATAGAGGGGAGGCACATGGGACAGGCTTCCTGCTGCCTTATTATGTCATGTCTGGACTGTCCCTTTAACCAAAATAAAAAATATAAATACAAAGCACCAATGTAGCAGGCTTTAAGGCCATCTTGTAGAAAGGGCGCCATCATAAAAAAGCAATCTTGATAAACTGGTTAAACCTGAAAAATGTGCTTAAAACTAAAGTAAAACCTTTAAAGACTCTGCATGTGTGCTCTGAGAATCGGGGGTGGTCAGCAATCATGCGCTACATTCAAAAGCCAGGCTTTATTTCATAATGTCATCTTTGCCAAGAGAATCTTTAAAGAAAATGCAAATGTTTAGTTCCTCAGGAGAGGCCAAGTTTTTGCCACCCCACAATCCTGATAATGGCAGTGGCTGCTCATTTCTCGGGAGTCGTTTAAAATTACACAGTTTTAACGGATTATTTTACCCTGCATATTCAGGAGTAGCTTAAGGCTTCGGTTGTATTTTTTTGTTCTTAATGACACCGCAAGCGCTGCTTTTAAGCACAATTCATCTTCTCTGCAACGTTTCAGTCTTTTCGAGGGCGCTCAGCACCCTCCCCCTTCCTCTGGCTTGCCTCCTGCTAAACTCTGGAGCCGTGCTAGGTGTAGCTTCGGGGCAGAAAGGATGTTACACGCTGTGCCTAGCTGCAAATGCTACAATAAAAGATAGTGCTGCGGATTCCTTGGACACTCAGACTTCAGCTGTCTGATTGCGCAAAATCAATCATGAGAATACAATCAATGTTTCTCTAGGTACACAGCAGTGGACAGCTGCATTCAGATCTCCATATTATCCCATGTACAGCTATGTATGGATATTGCTAAAAATGATCATTTTATTGGCAATTATCCTAGTAACAGAGAATGGAAGATTTGTGGGGTTGGGCAAATAAAGAAGAGCATGGTGCAGTGTGCCAAGGCTAAAAGGAGAGGAGAGAAATTCTGAAACCTGTGATAAACAGCAGCATTGCAGGTGCACAGACGCCCCACCACCTGCTGCAGAAGGAGCACGCTGGGACAGTGCCTGGTTACCCCCATGCTCCATTTACTGTGACATCAGCCCACCATTTCTCCTACTTGGGTTAATCCTTTCAATCAGATCATGGAGGCAGATTCACTACTAACGCCAGGTATTGTCAGATAAGTGTCTGTATAGCCGCGCTTAGAGTGACCGCTAGTAGACGCTGTAAACAGGTATCGGGCGCTGTAACAGAGCGTCTCGGTCGCTCTAGTAACCTGGTCGGCACTGATGAATGTGATGTATGTTGGGAGCTATAACACCAGTACAGCGCTGCAGGGAGCGAAAGGTAGCGCCAGCTCAGTGCGACCGACACTCGGTGCTCCACACCATACTTATCAAAAATATACGCACACACAGCGGCGGCGCTCTAAATCTGGTTGCTGTAGCATAGAGCGACAGACGCTGTGTGATTAAAGTCTGTTTTTGAACATATATCCACCGATAACAAAACACATGGAATGACATTGTTGTAACACTGTGACATTAACACTTTAGTGCCAGACCTGTAATGACAATTTTGCATAAAAAAATTCAAAAATTAGTTTTACCAGCCCAGGAGAGGTAGCACAATTATTTGAGAACCAAAAAAAAAAAAAAATTACCCAAATTTTTTTTAAAGAGATTGGAAGGAACATCCATTGAAATGTATGGGAGAGCAACAGGTAGTGACAGGTAAGACCTGGCGCTCTGGAAGCTAGAGCACAGGCGCTATATGCTGAGCCGCCTGTAATGATGAATCGTAAGCTACATGGCGCTGTTAGAGTCGCTCACCAGAATCGCCTTCATAAATGTGGTTTTGCGTACAGCGCTCACAGCTGTAACAGGGGCCATTATCTGGGATTAGCGTGAAGCAGAAGCATAAGTATGTATCTCCTTAGTGAATGTGTTCTCACACTTACTAATACAACAGAGTACAAATGCACCAAATACAGGGGTGCTGCAGAGGTGTGGCTTCAGCATACATTTGCAAATGTGTGCCAACCAAGATCTCTGTTTTTGACACATCAGGGCCGAATTAAGATACATACATTTTTTCCTTTAAAATAATAGTTTAGCCAGGTAACTGATTGGTGGTTGTCTGGCACCAACCTACTTACTGGAACGTCCCTTGTGCCACCCATGTGCGGGTGCGTGCTGCTCGGCGCTCCTGCTTTGCCATTCTGGGAGGGGGGTAGTGTAATCTCCCAGCTGGTCCAGCAGAAAACAACCCTGCATTGAGCTGCCAGCAGCTGTGCTTGGTGGCTTATGTGCAGTGAGATGACCCTGAGGACAGGCGATAAAGCCTTCAATACAGTAGAAAGAAGTTTGCCATCATGATGTAGCAGTATGGACAATATGGCACCTTCATTCGAGGCTTGCAAGGTAGCAGTGGGATTTTTTTTATTTTTTTTATTATTCTTTATTTAGGTTTGGCATAAGGAAAACAGTACAGGGTATTGACAACATGCATATTTCAACATATATGGTATACAAAAATAATGAACAGCGCCATGCCTCTCTGAGACAAGTCGGTTCTTTGTCACTTTATCATGTGTTCCATTACTCAGAACCCACTACTGACCTTAGTTTCTATTTTGTATAGCACTGAGAAAAAAGGGGCACTTGATGATATTTATGTTCTGCTATCCTGCAATTTCAATTGTGTACCTGTTTACCCTTACGTTTTTTTTTTCATAGGGACAGACAACTAAAATGGATAGGGTGTCTAACAGGGGATGGAGGGATGGATTTTGCGGGGGGGTAGGGACACGGGCAGGGCTGAAGAAGGAGGGGGCCCCCCTCACGGCTCCCAACGGTAAGCCTCAGTACCTTCGGCCATTCAATGCCCCAGGTATTACCGTCGTATCTCCTCAGGTGTCTACCTGTTCAACAGTTCTCGGAACTCATTTGACTCTTGGAAGATTAGCCATGGTAGCCTGGTGTTCCTAAACTGCTCATCTTTATCATGTAGGGATAACATCATGTCTTCCATTTCCTTAATGTGCTGAACCTCTCCCACCCAGTCTCCCACTGTCTTTTTTCTGTTTCCAAAGCCGGGGTATCACCTGTTTAGCTGTGTTTAGAAGATGTACCTGTAGGGATTTCTTGCAATTGCCTATCGATTGGTCCATCATGTGCAATAGGATCTGAGCTGGGTCGTCCAGTACCCGAGCTCCCATGAGTTCTGTGACTACCTGAATGACCTTGCCCCAGTAATCCCGAACCACTCTGCAACCCCAAAATATATGGAATAGCGTGCCCCTCTCCTCCCCGCATCTCCAGCAGGGGATCAGCTGCCGGGAACATCCTACTGAGGCTGTCTGGTGGGAAGTACCATCTTGTTAGCAACTTATAATTGGCCTCTTGTATTTTAGTTGCTACCGAGGACTTGTGTGCCAGCGTTGCTATCTTTTCCCTCTGCTTTTCGGTAAGATGTCTTTCCAGGTCGGCCTCCCATTCTCCACAAAAGGTTGGGGGGACCTTCTGCTCACCCGAGAGGAGTAAATAGATCTGAGGTGAGAGCGGTCCTGTTCTTCTAGGCACAGCCTCTCAAATGTCGTGAGGGGTCTGCACCTATCCCTTCTAAGGCCTAGCTGAGACAAGAAGAGCTGAAAATGTATCAGGGTCCATGGATCCAGGTTGCAGGAGGCATCTGGCTCTCAACTCTCCCAAGGGAATCTATCCACTCGTATTGATCAGGTCTCTGCTTCTGAGGGAGGGTAATTCTCCCCACCCTCTGAGACCAGCCCTAGAGCGACTCAATGGTAACAGTGGATTGTTCAAAAGCGATATCATGGGAGAGCGCCAGGGTGATATCTCCTCCTGCTCTCTGGATCCCCGGAATGTATCCAGGGTGGCTGATACCGTGGGGTGTGTTTTAAGTCCGTCCCAGGGGCTTCTCTATTCCATGGGGTGGTGTCTAAGGGAAGTTTCACTATTGCTTTCTCCAACTGGACCCATCTTTTTGTTTCCTGGCACAGGTGCCATTCGCACACCCTCTGTAAGTGGGATGCAACCCAGTATCGTTTGATGTTTCGGCCTGCAAAGGACTTGCATATTCAGTCTGGGCTTCTTTTTCTGCCATATGAAGGGTTTTGTTTAGATCCCTGAAGAAGTACACCTGGATCCTGATTGGGAGGGCCTGGAATAGGAACAGCAACCTGGGCAACACTGACATCTTGATAATATTCACCCTTCCCATCCATGAGAAGGTGGGTATATCCCATTTCTCTAGATCTGTCTGGATCCGCTGGTAGCAGTGGGATTTTGATGGCCCATATGCAGCTGTGGAAACTACAGGAGAGGAGCAACCAGCACCACAACATCCATGAGCTCAAGCTACATTAGCCACTACTGGCTTAGTGAATGCATGCCTAGTCTTTTAATTTGCTGACTGCATATAATGTAAATCATAAGGGTGACAGGTATTGATGAGCAAACATTCTGAGCCATGATGCAGGACAAGAAGAAGAACCAAAGCCTGCTCTGGCACTTAGACTGCTTGTAAAAGACTTTGATCCGCTTCATTAAACTTGACATGGGCACCATTACAAGGGCTTGCTACATTTGTCTCTGCATTCTGAAGCCTCACCTCTAGACTGCCATGAACTCCTTAGGTTGTGCTGAGGGTGATCAAAAAATGTACATAAAATGAAGAATTATGGCTGCCTGAAATTTAAAGGACAGCTTTGAACATTGAAAAAAAATCAGACTGATCTGATCTGCCCACTGGTTAAGTGTATGGGTAATTTGGTTATGGTTGGTCATCATGTACCTACATGTTCTAAAAAAGCTCTCCTTTCCTTTTATAACCTGTTAGTAGTTTTTGATACCCTTTTTTCTTTAATGCATGGCACGGCCCGCTTCGGTATTCATGACTGATGGGTTATTCCGCCACAAGGTGGCGCAGCAGCACTGCAGCAAGCTGTGGCAGCTCCGGGCTCCCTATAAAAATGGGATTAACCAACAAGTTCCCAGTGTTGTCTCTGCAGTGACACTGTGAAGTTAGAAGATGGCTATCTCTCTCGCAGGTGAGCGGGGCAACCAAGCCTGCGGCCCTGCAAGTCTATTTCCATCCGTTTCTGGACCCTAACTGCCTCTCAGCCTTGGCTGACAGATCGGGTGAAGGCAGAAGAGCACTAGGGTCAAGTGCTCCTGGAGCGCCGCAGACCCTGTGCCACAAAGGGTAGCCGGCCATAGGCTTTATGGTGAGCCTTCTTGGGATGCGGAGTTCCTGCCCTAGCTTCTGAGGGGGTGAGTTGTTTTCCTTTTGGGGTCCCCCCCTTCCCCTCCCTGGCCATGGCTGCTCGCCGCTGCCTACTTGTCCCTCTCTTCTCCCCCTCCCTTCTCTGACTTGTTCGGGGGGGGGGTGGGTGGTAGCGGCGAGGAGTAATATCTGTGGTGTTTTGATGTTTTTTGTGTGTTTTTTGGTGTTTTTAGCTGCTACGCCGCTTTGTACTACGCCCCGCGGCTGTGGGCGCTATAACCTGAGGTGATTTTGCCTTGTCATGGCGCCGGCCGGGTCACGTGAGCGCTGTTTTCGTGCTCTTCGGGGGGGGGGGGGCGGGGCTGCTTGGTGATGCGTATTGCATCGTCTCCCCGCGGCCCGCCCTTTTGAGAGAGCTGGGCGTCTGGATTTCTCCCTTCCTGGCTGCTTCTGGCTGTTCCTCTGGTGTGTCGCTTCTCCTGTGGCGGTGCCTGAGTGACGCTGTGGTGTCTTTGGTCCGTGAGTCCCCCTTGGGGTTTTTTTTATTGGAGAGTGTATTTGCTGCGGGATGCTCATGTGTCTTTTTTCTTATGTCTTTCAGCCAGGATACCATTGGGTTGTGGCATATCCCGGCTCCATTCCTTCCCTCCCTTCATTCCCGCCTTCACTAATTTCTGGGGGAATCCTATGGGAGGGCATCCCGGGTGGCCTTTGTATAGCCTTTACCCACCGCAGGCCTATTGCGCCTGTGTTAATCACCATATGGAGGCTGCTGGGGATAGCGTGCTTGGGGGCCCTTTGGGGCAAGCTCGGCTGTGTTCAATGTGTAGGGTGTCCCCTGTGAGTAACAGTGTCACGGTGTGCGTTCCGTGCGCTGAGAGGGGCATTGCGCTACAGGCTGGTTTGCCTGCTTCGTAGGCAGGGAGTAACACTCTGATTTGGCTCTGCGGGTGGCCAGTATTGAGTGACAGCTTGCCAAGTCTATTCCCAGGAAGGCCTCTGGCAAGAAGCGGCACCTGACTTCCACTCCCTCACGCTCTACTGAGGAGTATGGGGAATTGGATGTCACTGCTGGACGTTATTCCCTGGAGGAAGGAGAATTGCCTCTGGATTCTGACTCCTTGGGGAGACCAGCAGGAGAGTTATGACAGTGACGCTGCATCTGGGGATTCATGGTATCCTGAGGACACTGGCAATTTACTGTCTCATATTTTTGAAATCCCACACATTGCTCCTCCTGTGGAGGCTAAAAGGAAACAGGGTGAGCTGTTTCGTCCTGTTAAACAGCGTCTGGAGTTTCCTGAGCAAGATTTAGTAGTAAGTTGTTGTACCGTGTTAGCCATCGATGTAAGCAGGAAATCCAAGGTTAAGGTAATACCATTGTTTGTAGGGCCTTTCCTTTAACACGTATGGTGGTGTCAAGGAAATTGATTTCTGTTGGTGAATGGGTGAGTTTCAAACGTATTGTGGGATGGAAGTCGTTAAAACTCATGTGGAAGTCAATGAGGTCCTCCTGGCTTGCAGACCAGATGATTAGGATGTCATCAATGTAGCGAAAATAGGCTATTGGTTTAGTGGCGCATTGTGATAGGAACTCCTCTTCCAGTTTTGCCATGAATAAATTTGCATATTGTGGTGCAAATCTTGAGCCCATTGCCACACCCATCTGCTGCAGGTATAGATCTTGGCCGAAACAGAAGTAATTGTGGGTCCGCTCACAAAAGGAGAGATTGGAATGGGAGTGCAAATGCATCCAAATCTTTAAATCGATGGACTGTGGGCTAAACAGGGACAATAATTTTATGTGTCACTATGACATGGATTGAATAGACAAGACTCATCACAAGGTCTGATATTAAACAGACTGTCTGGCCTGGTGTGAGAGCAATAAAAATTCCACACACTTTCTCTCCCCCTCTCATTCTTATCAGCCCACCATTAATTGTTATAATCCCCCTGATCCTTATCTCACAGTATACGATTTTACGACTTAGCTATTTTTCATGTATGTCAGTGTAAAAACAATTGTCACTCCTTTGTAGTTTTTTGTATAAATGTGTGTCTAAGTTACAGATCTGTATTGTGCCTGAAGAAGAAGCTTGAACAGCTTCGAAAGCTTGCATTTTCAATCTAAATGAGTTAGCCAATAAATGGTATTACCTTAACCTTGGATTTCCTGCTGAGCAAGATTTCAACTCTATGATACTTAAAGCATGGGAACGTCCTAACAAGCCACCGGCTGTGTCCAAAAGTTTGGATAAGAGGTATCCCTTTTCTGCTGATCTTGTTAGGAGGTGTTCAGTTCCCCCTGAAGTGGATGTTCCCGTGCTGGGCTTGTCCAACACTTCGGTCATGCCTTCCCCGGACACAACCACTCTGAGGGACGGTGAGGACAGGCGCATGGACCAGTTGGCCTGTCATGCTTTTACCTGTGTGGGGGCTGGATTGCGCCCGACCTGTGCCGTGGCTATTACGGCTATTGTCTCTGCTCAAGCGCCTCATGGATGGACTTCAGCTCGTGGAGAGGGAGAGTAGTTTAGGTCTATCTTCCTTTGCTCTGATTTTGTGACCTTTATTCTTGCCGCTATAGATGATGTTGTGCGGCTAAGTGCCAGGGCCTCCGCGCTCTTGGTGACTATGTGACGATCTGTCTGGTTGCGCCAATGGGCTGCTGATGCTGCTGCTAAGAAAGCTCTCACTGGTCTCCCCTTCGCGGGGTTGCGGTTTCTTGGAGAGCGTCTTGATGTTCTTGCTAAGGATGGCAAGCTGCCTCAGCGTAGGAGGTAGTCTCGGCCATTTCGTGGGTCCTCTGCCCCACTCCCTTCCTTTCGTGTTCCCAGAGGAGGCCGGGGCTCTCTCCTCCATAGTGGCCGTATAGATGCTTGGGGCCGTGGTAGACCCCGTGGTCATCCCGGTCTCTCCTGGAACTCCAAACCCAATCCCTCCTCTAAGCCCCCTCAGGCATGAAGGGGCGCCCTCACGGGGTGGGGTGGGGGGACGGCTTCGGTTTTTTGCTCACGTCTGGAGGCTTCACGTCTCAGACCGGTGGATACAGGAGATAGTGTACAAGATACAGTTTACAGCCTGGTCCCCCCCAAGATTCGTCAGATCCAGGATGTCTTTAAGCCCCCTGTATGCTCAAGGGTTGCGTCTGGCGGTTCAATGCCTGTTAGAGTCAAGAGTCATTTGTCCAGTGCCCCCTCAAGAACGGGGTCAGGGGTACTATTCCAATCTTTTCACAGTCCCCAAAAAGGACGGCTCTCTAAGGCCCATTCTGGATCTAAAGAGCCTCAACAAATTTGTCAGATTCAAGCATTTTCGCATGGAGACGCTACGCTCTGCTGTCAGTACCCTTCGCCAGGGCGACTTCATGACCACTGTGGACATCAAAGATGCTTATCTTCATGTGCCTATCTTCCTAGGTCATAAGAGATTTCTAAGGTTTGCGCTAGAGGATCCGCATTACCAATTTGTGGCTCTACCCTTCGGAATCACCTCGGCACTTCAGGTGTTCACCAAGGTACTGGCTGGAGTGATGGTTCTGTTTAGGAACATGGGCATCCGCATCATTCCTTACCTGGACAACATCCTGATTGTGGCCGAATCCTTTCCTCAGGCCGAGCAGGACACTCAGATGGTGATCTCCACTCTACAGTCCTTCGGCTGGGTGATCAACTATCCCAAGTCTTCTCTGTCCCCGTCCTTGGTGAGGTCCTTTCTGGGCTTGACTCTGGATACCTCTCAAGTCAGGGTATTCCTTCCTCAGCAGAAGGCGGAGGGTCTTCAGAAGCACGCTCGTGTCCTCATCCCTCCATCCGGCAGGGGATGCAGTTAGTGGGCCTGATGGTGTCCTGCTTCGAGGCAGTCCCCTTTGCCCAGTTTCACATGAGACATCTCCAGTTGCACCTCTTGTCAGTTTGGGATCGGGACCCTGTGTCATTGGATCAGGAATTTGCTCTGTCTCCTCTGGCCAGGCAGTCCCTCTCGTGGTGGCTGGACTCAAGGAACCTTCTGGGGGGCAGGACCTTCCTGCCCCCGTGCTGGGAGACGGTCACCACAGATGCCAGTCTGACAGGTTGGGGAGGTTTCTGGCAGTCCCTAAAGTTCCAGGGTCGGTGGGGCCCTCAGGAGGCCCATGCTCCTATCAACGTCCTGGAACTGAGGGTGATCAGGTTGGTTCTTTCTCACCTGACAACCCACCTTCAGGGTCGGGCTGTTCAGATCAGCTCAGACAACCAGACGGCGGTTGCCTACATCAATCATCAGGGAGGTACTCCCTGCAAGCGAGCATTCAAAGAAGTGTCACAGATTCTGTCTTGTGCGGAGCAGCATGTTCCCTGCATCTCAGCGGTATACATTCCGGGGGTGGAGAACCAGGAGGCGAACTCCCTGAGCAGGGGGACGTCTCGTCTGGGGGAATGGTCTCTCAACAACCGGGTGTTTCTCTCCCTGTGTCACCGCTGGGGTCAGCCGGACGTGGACCTGTTTGCGTCCCGTCACAATCACAAACTTTCCAGATTTGTCTCTCTGTCTCAGGATCCTCTGGCCTTCGCCACGGATGCCCTGGCAATTCCTTGGACAGAGTTTCGGCTTCTATATGTGTTCCTTCCGTTTCCTCTCCTGGGCAGGGTCATACGCAAGATAGTCCAGGAACGAGTACTGGCCATCCTGGTGACCTCTTGTTGGCCATGAAGGTTTTGGTTCGCAGACGTCGTGCAGTTGGCAGTAGACAGGTATGTCTTACTCAAGGATCCAGATCTCCTCACTCAGGGGCGGCTACTTCACCCCAAGTTACAAATGCTGGCTTTAACGTCTTGGCTGCTGAAACCTCCATCTTGAGGGAAAAAGGATTACTGGCTTCTGTGGTCGATACCATGATTAGGGCTAGAAAGAAGTCTTCGTCTTTCATTTATTACAGGGTCTGGCATGCTTACATTGCCTGGTGCAAGTTCAAATCTCTTCCCTGTCAGGTGTTTTCTATTCCCTGGAATTCTTGCAACATGGTTTGGACTTGAGCCAAACCATGTTACATAGAAACATAGAAGGTTGACGGCAGAAGGAGACCATACGGTCCATCTAGTCTGCCCTTATGTGTATACTGTATGTACTCTTTATCTTAGATGTGTGCTTATCCCAGGCATGTTTAAATTCAGTGACTGTTGATTTTTCAACTACCTCTGCTGGAAGTTTGTTCCAAGCATCTACTACTCTTTCTGTAAAATAATATTTTCTAACATTGCTCCTGATCTTCCCCCCGACTAGCTTCAGGTTGTGCCCCCTTGTTCTATCATTAAGCTTCTTCTTAAAAACACTTCCCTCCTGAACCTTATTCAATCCTTTCACATATTTAAAGGTCTCAATCATGTCCCCCTTCTCCCTTCTTTCCTCCAGACTGTACAAATTAAGTTCTTTAAGGCTCTCCTGATAAGTTTTAAGTTTAAGTCCTTCCACCATTTTCGTTGCCCGCCTTTGGACACGTTCTATTTGAATAATGTCTTTTTGCAGGTAAGGTCTCCAGAACTGCACACAGTATACTAGCTGTGGCCTTACCAGGGCTCTATACAGCGGCATCACAATCTCCCTCTTCCTACTGGTGATGCCTCGAGCTATGCAGCCGAGCATCCTGCTTGCTTTTCCCACTGCCTGGCTACACTGTCCACTCATCTTGCAGCTATCAGTAATCAGTACCCCTAACTCTCTCTCCTCCGAGGTCCTGGCTAACACAGTACTGCCCATGCGGTACTCAGAGCAGGGATTCCTTCTACCCAAGTGCATGATTTTACATTTAGAGACATTAAATTTTCCACAGTTTTGACCATCTATCCAGTAAAGCTAAATCATTTTCCATGTTGCAGACACCTCCCGGAATATCCACCCTATTACTATCCTTTGTATCATCAGCAAACAGACAAACTTTTCCTACCAAGCCTTCTCCTATGTCACTTACAACATGTTGCAAGAATTCGTACTCTCAAGGGCCAAGGGCCATGTTTCAGCTCTGACAATTTTTTTCCAAAGATCCTTTGCCAATCACCGGCTGGTTAAAACTTTTTTCCAGGGTGTTTCTCATGTGCGTTCGCCACATAAGCCTTTGCTACCAGTCTGGGATCTGAATCTGGTGTTGTCTGCTATGCAGGGGCCTCCCTTTGAATCTATTCGTGAGGCCGCCTTGCCCATTTTGACTCTTAAAGTAGCCTTTTTAGTGGCTATCACTTCTGTAAGGCGTGTTTCTTTACTAGCGGCGCTTTCCATCAAGCCTCCTTATTTTGAGCAGCATCAAGATGGTGTTCCGGCTTAAGCCAGATTTCTTGCCCAAGGTCGTGTCTGCTTTTCACCTTAATCAGGACATTGTCATGCCTTCCTTGTGTCCTAATCCCGCTAATTCCAAGGAGCAGAATCTGCATTCTTTGGACGTGGTCAGGGCTCTGAAATTCTATTTAGTTGCTACTGAGACCTTTAGGAAGTCTGATGCTCTGTTCGTTCTCACTTCTGGGCCAAGGAAGGGTTTGCCTCCGGCCAAATCCACTATCAGCAAATGGATCCGTCAGGTGGTGGTTCAAGCCTATTCTGCTAAGGGGAAAGAACCTCCCTTTAGAATTACTGCTCATTCCACTCATGCTATTGGTGCCTCTTGGGCTTTTCAGCACCAAGCTTCTGTTGAACAAGTTTGCAAGGCCGCTACTAGGTCTTCTGTTCATACCTTTTCCAAGTTTTACAAAGTTGATGTTAAGGCCTCAGCGGATGCTGCTTTTGGCCGCAAGGTGCTTCAGGCGGTAGTGGTTTGATCTACTGGCCTTTACTCATTTGGGATCCCACCCTACTTTTGGACACTGGTTTTGGATGTCCCATCAGTTATGAATACCGAAGCGGGCCATCCCATGCATTAAAGAAAAAAGCAATTCTTTGAGTACTCAACTGTAGAATTGTTTTTGCTTTTGCATGGCGCGGTCCGCTTCGCCCCACCCTGTTATAGTTGTTCTTGGTTGCCTCTTTATGGTGATTGTTCCAAGTTAAGTTGGGGTTTTACCTTTTTTATGGTGATTGTTCCAAGTTAAGTTGGGGATTTTACCTTTTTTACATTCTTACATTTATTCGCTCCCGGCCTCTTGTCTCACTGCTCGTCTCCGCTGGGAACTTGTTGGTTAATTCTGTTTTTATAGGGAGCCGGGAGCTGCCACAGCTTTCTGCAGTGTCGCTGCGCCACCTTGTGGCGGAATAACCCATCAGTTATGAATACCGAAGCGGGCGGTGCCATGCAAGAACAAAAGCAATTCTACAGGTGAGTACTCACAGAATTGCTATTTTGGTCTCTAAACCTAGCGGCAATAATAAGGCAGCAAGCAGTTTACCTGATACCTGTCCTATGTGCCTCTCGTCAATTTCCTGCAGTACAGTATAGAAACTGTGGCAAGGCTCCAACGTTTGCCCTTTCAGTTTCTCTAGGACAACACAAACAAGTGGTCTGACTCTGTCCCTTGGTGCTCTCAGCATGAGTGAGAACAAGCATTTGTGGTCCAACAGCTGTCTCTGACTACAGCACAGCATGCTCAAGACTCATAAAGCTGCCCCATGACACACCCTTTGTAACTCAGCTATTAACCAGAATTTGAAGGAAAGAAAGCGGCTTTGCTTAGAGTAAAGATGCCCCATGACATACCCTTCCCAGCTCAGCCACAACCCAGAAATTGAAGGAAATAAAGCAACTTCACTTAGAGTACATTTAGTTATTTATGTTGAGACTTTTTTTGTGGCTTTGAAATGGCCCTTTTTACATCATTCCCATGGGGAATAAGGTGGGAGACAGTTAATGTGTGCCTAGGCAGGAACAAAACCCACCTGGGTTGGCCATTAAATCTAAAAGATTCCAGAGTAGGCCTCTTGCCTTCCCCTGGGGCATCCAGAAATGGGAGGGGATGATGTGTGTCCAATGAGAGCTGTCTGCTGTGACTATGTCCTTCAGCAAACAGATTTCATTGTTGTGAATGGAGGGCGCACCCTGAATGCTGCTGCCGGCGAGGCGAATGGCATAGTCACACAGACAGCACTCGTTGGATGAGAACCTGCACTGGTGGAACCAGAAAGTGGTGACACACACAGCGGGGCTTCGCAACTTAGGATGCCCCAGGGGAATGGAACAAAACCCAGGAAAGTCAAATTTGACTATCAGGTTTGTTGCTCTTTAAGTCTACTTCTTTAAGCCTGCCTCTCTAAGATGATTTACTATTGAGTGATTTCCTGTCAAAGTGCTTTATTTGATCTTACAATACAGCCATGTTGGTGCAACATGTGCACCTTAGAGTAGCAAGTAAGACAGTAACATTTTTCTAAATAAGTGCTAAACACCAAAGGAAAAGCTGCACACTAGTGGTAAAAACATTAAGTTTCCTGTCCATTGAGGCCATATATTCAAAGTGAAAAAGTCATTTTTAATGGAAAAACTATTTCTAAAGCGGATAGCCTGGATCTAGATTCATCCTGGGTGATGAATGTTTACATATTTTAATAACCACACTGTTACCAAAATTTTGACTGCACATAAAATAAGTGCTTGAACCTGTGCCTAAAATGAGAAAAGCTCCCTTAAGGATGCTGATGGTATACGAACCATGAGGCCTTAAGCCTGACGAATCGTGCAGCTTAAGCTCTGCATAGTACACCTGCTTTACATCCTATTCACAAGAGACTGAGATTTGTCTCTGTCTAAAGCAAGCTAGCACAGCTGGCTCTCTGTTTATAAATTGTTCCAATTTGTATACTAGGCACCATAATGTGATCTAAATTGAAGTCTCAGCAATGATTCGAACAGGTGGATGGAAAACAGTTTGACAACTGCAGGTGTCCACGAGATTTCTAATGGGCATACCTGGGAGCGCTCAAGAGCTGACCCCGAGACTCAAGATTTTTAGATAAATACAGGGTCACCAGATTTTCTGCTTTACATGTCATTTGTCTTAAGATTTACAATTTAATCAGTAAATAGAATACTTTTTACTTTAGTAAAGACTTTAGTTAATACAGCAGAAAAAAACAGCATTAGATTTTAGTTTATTATATTTCTTTTTCATTAACTCAAGGCCACAGGCAATTTATCTTCGCCAGCCTAACCCTCTAATGGCAGTGCTTTACCTCCCAGCATTCTCACGTTTGAGGAACATTTATTTGGTTGACCAGTCAGTAAGAATGTCCTTCTACCCCACATGGATGAAAACTGCAGGGATTCTGCAAAACGTCCATAACCCCTCATTCTATACAATTCAGAAAGCTTCAGACTGAGTGGAAATATGCCAGGAAGTTTGAGATTTTCAGTCTGAAGTAAGTTTTATCAGAAACAGGATGTTAGAAGTAAATGCTGGGATAGGGAACAGTGGGGGAGAAATGGGGTATATCTTTTGGAGTCCTCAGGTGGCGAACTAAGCTCATCGGTGCCCGGCCGCCATGTCAGTCTCAGACGCCGGCTCTGTACACAAGACCTCTCGTACACCAGACCTTTATGCCGTTGCTGGCACTGAAGGCAGCACAGCCGCTGAGGTTGTTCCCTGGGCTACCTAGCCCCTGTGAAAATTGGGCTGATCAGCCCTTGGTTTACTTTGGGTCAATGAGCCCGTCCACCGGTCAGTCAATTCCTGCTCTCCTTGCCCTATAAATGTACCCCAGCCCCTGTCATTAGTGCCCATGCTAGCCTGTGCTTTGGCTGTTGCTCAGTTACTCATGTTTGACCTGGAATTGACCTTTCAATTTCCTGACCTTGTTTCTTCCAGCTGCCTTCGGTACCACCACCCTTTCATTGGTGTTTGACTTTTCGGCCTGCCCTCTCTCTGCAGAGAGTTTGGGCGTTATTTACTAACCTGGATCTGCTATATGGTAAGCCTTACAATAATATTTTGCCCAAGGACCAACTAGAACAGGAAAGAGGTTGATATATTTAGTTTTTAACCTTTGTCAGCTGTCACCCTGCGTCCGGTAAACTTCACTGGCTAGCGCCAATAATATGAGGCCGTACATGGAAACATGGAAGTGAGTAACGGCCCAGGGATCAGGTTACCCAGGCTTGTATGCACTGCTGGACATGTCTAAATCAAATGCTTCCCTACTGCTTGTCTGAGAAGACCAAAAGCCATTTTTGACCATTGAAAGGGACAAAATAGTCAAACTATCACTCATTCACATCTTTAGAAAGTGATGAAATCAGACAATACCTTTGGCTGAGTATATTTAAGGTAAGCTTTCGAAAAAACCCAGTTCTCCTCACCATACATGATGCATGATTTCTTCACTTTCTACTGCTTTGAATGGCTAACACAATGCTCGTTCATATTTGGCAGAAAGTCATGTGACCACCGGTAACCATACAAGTTTGATGTACAAGCCACTCGGCAAAATAGGCGGTCATTTAATGAATGACTATAGTGCCACTTCAAAGTGGGCCTATCACCTATAAGCCAACACTCCAGGGTCGGCCAACGAAGTGCCCCTCGATCATCCTCATTCATGATGCTCCACTGTGTGAGCCCCCCAGACAGGCCCGCCTAACTTTCCAGTGCTTCCACACCACATTCTCCGGCGGTGGTGGCAGCATCCCTGTAGCTAACAATTTCTAATGCCCATATTTTATTAAGCCATTTTTACAAATTAAGCTGAAATGTGGTTGGCTGAAAAGTATTACACATAAGGTTCAGAGAACTAAAATGCATTTGTCCTGGAGTTCTGCTGAATTAAAGCCATTAATGAAAAAGGGAATGAAAAAATAAACACTACACTGTACTACAGTGTCAGCTCTATTATCACTTAGGCCCTTCAGGAAAAACATAAAAACTAAAGTTTATTACAGACTGTGACACACAGGCTGATCAAATTCTCTACAAAACACTGAAACTGACCATAAAGGCTTCACTTCCACTTATCATATAGCCCTGTAGGCAATTGCCTAACCTTGAGTTACCTCAAAAGAACACCTAGAAAAGCACAGAGTAGGTTTCCTATAGAATGGGAAAAGACGGATTATATAAGATAAGACTTTCTATGGTATATACAATAGACCAATATCTATTATGAAACACTCATTTGCACTGTCACCAAATAAATATATACCGATGCAGCATGGTTTAGCCTGCTGCTTATATAAGATAAGACTTTCTATAGTATATACAATAGACCAATATCTATTATGAAACACTCATTTGCGCTGTCACCAAATAAATATATACAGATGCAGCATGGTTTAGCCTGCTTGTGGTAGCGCACTGCCATGATGCGCTAGCATGGAAAAATCGCAATGTGCTCTTATAAGCGCATAACATTCAGTGCGCACAACATGTACGCTGATGCCTATTTACATAAAGGGTCTGTTTGTCCTGCAGGCTAGACCCTTGGTCTAGTAATACTACTAGTATTTAACTACTTAGTATGAGACTAAGTAGGTCAGATACTCTTCAGTGGTTACATGTATGGACAATTTTTCGCTTTCTTTTGGTGTCTTTTCTTTAAATGATAAATACAATTAAGTTTTAACATGTCATTTATTTTCCCACTCTCTATTTAGTGGCAGCATCCTTTCCCTGTGTTGTTGACTGTATTTGATCCCGGCAGAGTATTCATAGCAATTTTTCTTTTTTTGAGCGATCCCTACCCTTTCATCTCTTTTATCGATTTAGTGCTTTACAATAGCTGTGATGCCCTATTTTTTTTTTTTACAAAAAAGTTATCAGCATTAACTCAAACTGTGTATGCAGCAGCAGACCAGGAGGCTAGGAAAGGAAGTTTCCATTTTACACTTCCCCTATGAAGAGAGGTAAACAGCTTAATCTCTTTGCATGCTTAAATCTAATTCCTTAAATAAGGAAGTTCTTGGAATTGATATCACAAAGGTTTTTAACATTCTACATGTATGTTAAACATAGTGCCAGATTTGCTTTATGAATGCAGCTTTTGATAGATGCCTGCCATGTATACCTGAAGAGATGAGAACCTTGAGAATTGCTTCAGAGTTCACTATTAATACAAATATACAACCCGGAGAAACGGAAATCCTTACATTGGGATTGCTACTGTAGGTGCACAGCAAATAATAGCAGGGAAACAGATGATTAAATTACCTGAAGCTCGGTCTGGAAAAAGAATTTTTGTGGACACTGTGAGCAATCATAGATCTTGTCCTCTTGTCCGTGGGCTGAGAAAATGTGCTGCTGCAACTTGTTGGCTTGAACAAATACTAAAAAGAGAAATACAATATGTATCATTACAATAGGTCAAATGCTACACCATCTTTAAAGCAGACCCCACCCATAAGCCATAGTGTGGCAGCAGGAGGCTTACTAGGGCCCCATTGAGCCCTGCTCCCAGTTAGCTTCCCAGCCGCCCAGCCGCTCAAGGAGAGTGCTCTATGGCTAAAGCTATAGCATTACATGGACAGATCATGGACGGGGGGTATGGCCACTCTAAAAGTGAGAGCACTTCTATAGACTTTCCCTGTCAACCTACTTACCTTCCACTAAGTTCCGCGCTGCACATCTCTAATCCACAGCACTGGTATGAGAAGCCAGCGTTGCGGGTAGGTGCATGATCTCTGCATGGAGCACTCCCGTTGATATCAACAGGTGCATCGGTGCAGGACTGTTGTGCAAAGGAGGACTTACCCTTTAAAGCAGAAACCACCTGCCCTCCCCCACCTGCGGGTGGCTCAGTGGTGGTCCGATTTAAAAAATACAATTCTGTGATTACTCACCTGTAGAATTGATTTTATTGGTATCCTGCTCGCTTCATCTTCATTCTTCACGATTGGGTTAACCGCCACAAGGTGGCGCAGCTGACTACAAGAAGACTTGTTGCTTCTCCCGTATAAGGACAGCAAATTCCCCATAATTCCAGTGTTGAAAAGCAGTAATACAGAGAAAAACCGGGAGGCCAGAGACCATGTTACTTCACATGGCCCAACAATAAACTCTCTCAACGTAATCACCATAACAAGGCAAAAGGGGATAACAGAACAAGGGTGGGATGAAGCGACCCAAGCAGGATACCAATAAAATCAATTCTACAGGTGAGTAATCACAGAATTGTATTTTTCTTGGTATCCTGCTTGGGTCGCTTCATCTTCATTCTTCACGATTGGGACATCCAAAAGCAGTGTCCAAGAAAAAAAGGGTGAGCAACAGCACGTAGTTCATGACACTACCGCCTAAAGCACTTTGCGAACAAAAACAGCATCAGCTGAGGCCCTAATGTCAACCTTGTAAAACTTAGAAAAAGTATGAACTGAAGAGCACGTAGCGGCCTTACAAACCTGTTCAACAGAAGCCTGGTGCTGAAAAGCCCAAGAGGCACCAATAGCCCTAGTGGAGTGAGCTGTAACACGGAAAGGGGGTTCCTTCCCCTTGGCAGAATACTCTTGCACCACCGCCTGTCTGATCCACTTGCTGATAGTGGATTTGGCTGGAGGCAAGCTCTTCCTAGGTCCATCAGGTAGGACAAACAGAGAATCCGACTTCCGAAAGGACTCCATAGCGACCAAATAGTACTTAAGCACCCTGACCATGCCCAGGGAATGAAGGGTCCATTCCTTAGAATTAGAAGGTGCAGGACACAAGGAAGGCAAGACAATGTCCTCATTGAGATGAAATGCAGAGACAACTTTGGGCAGGAAATCCAGTTTAAGATGGAAAACCACCTTATCCTGATGGCGCTCAAAGTAAGAAGGCTTAATAGAAAGCGCTGGCAACTCAGAGACGCGGCGCACCGAAGTGTTAGCAACCAAAAAGACCACTTTCAGAGTCAAAATAGAATCACACAAGGGCTCAAAAGGAGGGCCCTGGAGAGTGGAAAGCACCAAGTTCAAATTTCACACCGGTAACAAGGGCTTACGCGGTGGGTGAACATGAGTAACTCCTTGGAAAAACGTCTTGATAAGCCTATAATTGGCGAAAGATCTTTGGAAAAAAATTGCCAAGGACGAAACCTGCCCCTTGAGGGTACTCAGTTGTAGGCCTGACTCCAGGCCATGTTGTTGGAATTCCAAGATCCTGGAAAGGGAAAAGGAGCGATATGGAAACAATTTAGATTCACACCAGGCAATGTAAGCGTGCCAGACCCTGTAATTAATCATGGAAAAGGATTTCTTCCGAGCCTGAATCATGGTACTCACGACCTGGCTCCTGGAGGCCGACTCTGTAGGTGGCTGCTTGGTAAGTGGTGAGTTAAAGCAGGATCTCCTGTGGTAAGCTTTGGGAAACTGGGCTCATTTGGTAAGTAATATATAACAAACTGTAGTTGATTTACTTTTGTGAATCAGTGTGTTAATGCTGGCACAAAATTTTTCTCTCTCCTGGATTCCTGGCCTAATTGAAGCAGGTGTGTTATAAGCAATTGTACAGCTCTTGGAGCTTGCTCCTGGAGCCTGACTCTGTAAGTGGTGAGTTAAAGCAGGAAGTTACAAGCAGAAGTGCTGAAGCTGTAAGTATCTACCTTTGAATTCAGATTGTTATTTTAAGTGTTGTAAATTCTTCACTCAGTGTTCCAACAAATGGATAAAATGGGTTCCATGCCTAACAATGCTGTTCAGTGTACATCTTGTGCTATGTATGCACTTTTTGATCAATCGGCCGATGGTGGATATTTATGCCCCGGATGTCTGCGAATTGCTGATTTGGAAGCCGTCATTCACGATCTAAATAAGCGATTGGCAACACTGAGAGACAGTGTTGTCATGCAAAAGAGTCTGGATATCACTGATCTGGCAATACATGGGTCAGGGGAGGGTGGTAGTATGGGGGGAGTGGAAAAGCAGGAAAATGAGGCATCTAGCTGGATAACAGTTAGAAGGCGGGGTAGGGGTAAAAGTTATAGGGAGGCTAGCCCTGAACAGGCACCTCCAAACAAGTTTGCCCGGTTGGCAGATGGATGGGGGAGGATGTTAGCTCAGGGATGGCACAGCTGCAGCAAGACACATCTGTCAGCTCCAGTAAGAAAGGGAGGGGAAATGGGAGAACAGGGCAGGCAAGACAGGTGCTGGTAGTGGGTGACTCTATTATTAGGGGAACAGACAGGGCGATTTGTCACAAAGACAGGAATTGCTGAACAGTGTGTTGCCTGCCTGGGGCAAGAGTACGGCATGTAGCGGAGCGGGCTGACAGATTATTGGGAGGGGCTGGCGTGAACCAAGCGGTCATGGTGCATATTGGCACAAATGACATAGGAAGAAGTAGGTGGAAGGTCCTTAAAAATGATTTCAGGGACTTAGGCCGTAAGCTTAAGGCAAGGACCTCAACTGTAGTATTCTCAGAAATACTACCAGTACCAAGAGCCACACCAGAGAGGCAGCGGGAGATTAGAGGGGTAAACAGGTGGCTCAAATTGGAGTAAAAAAGGAGGGGTTTGAGTTCTTAGAGAACTGGGCCGACTTCACAGTGGGCTACAGGTTCTGGCAGGGATGGGTTGCACCTCAATGGGAAGGGTGCATCTGTTCTGGGGGAGAGGATGGCTAAAAGGTTGCAGGAGTGTTTAAACTAAGCACTGGGGGGAGGGTAATAGCAGTTACAAAGGGGAAGTTAGGAAAGAAAGTGACAGTGGGTGTAGACATGAAACTGGGGGTGGAGAGGGGGGAGGGGTTAGCACATCTAGGAGGAAAAAGGGCAATATACAAAATTATCAAAATTATCATAAGCATTGGAAATGCATGCTTACAAATGTTAGAAGCTTGACTAATAAAATAGATGAACTAAAATTGATAATAACAGAAGAGCAATATGACGTAGTGGGGGTAACAGAGACCTGGCTGGATGAAATGGAGGGAGAATGGAGGGAGAAACAAAAATAAAATACTGATGGGAGTTTCCTACAAACCTCCAGATATATCCGAAACATAGAAGGTTGACGGCAGAAGGAGACCATACGGTCCATCTAGTCTGCCCTTATGTGTATACTGTATGTTCTCTTTATCTTAGGATAGATGTGTGCTTATCCCAGGCATGTTTAAATTCAGTGACTGTTGATTTTTCAACTACCTCTGCTGGAAGTTTGTTCCAAGCATCTACTACTCTTTCTGTAAAATAATACTTTCTAACATTGCTCCTGATCTTCCCCCCGACTAGCTTCAGGTTGTGCCCCCTTGTTCTATCGTTAAGTTTCTTCTCAAAAACACTTCCCTCCTGAACCTTATTCAATCCTTTCACATTAATTTCCACTTAGCAGTCACTAGGGTGCCTTATCAAGGAGCCACAAAAGCGCGGAACTTCAAAAAGGCAAAGTTTGATCAACTTAGAGATGCCCTAAACTGCATTAACTGTGAAAATGTCCTTAAAAACAAAAGCATGGACACTAAATGGGATACTTTCAAAGGAATCCTTAATTTTCATTGTGACAGATATATACCTTACAGGAATAAAACTATTAGACACACATGTAAACCGATGTGGCTAAACAAAAAGGTTAAGGGGGCAATAAACACAAAAAGGCATTTAAACGTTTAAAGCAGGAAGGGACAGCGAAAGCGCTAAAAAATTATAAAGAAGAAAATAAACAATGTAAGCAACAGATAAGGGCAGCTAAGCTGGAGACAGAAAGACTGGTCATGAAAGAGAGTAAAACTAACCCCAAATTATTCTTTAGCTACATAAACCGTAAAAGGTACAAACCTGAGGGTGTGGGCCCCCTGAAAGCAAGGAGGGGACACCTATAGAGGGAAATGAGGAGAAAGCAAATTTACTAAACAACTTCTTTGCTTCTATATTCACAAAAGAATGTGACATGCCGAGTGAAATGCAGGGGAATAACCGAAACCCTCCATTAAATGTCACTGGTCTAACCAAGGAAGAAGTCCAGAACCGTCTCAAGCAGAAAAAAAACGATAAATCACCGGGACCAGATGACATGCATCCTTGTGTTTTTAGGGAGTTATGTACAGTAATAGACAAGCCATTATTTCTAATATTTGTGGACTCAATAACTACAGGGTCTGTTCCGAGGGATTGGCGCTTGGCAAATGTGGTGCCAATATTCAAAAAGGGATCTAGGGGGGAACCTGGGAACTACAGACCGGTAAGCTTAACATCTGTGGTGGGCAAGCTGTTTGAAGGTTTCTTAAGGGATACTATCCTCGAGCACCTTGGGAAAATTACCTTATTACTCCATATCAGCATGGATTTATGAGGAATCACTCCTGCCAGACAAACTTAATCAGCTTTTATGAGGAGGTAAGTTCAAGATTGGATCAGGGGGAGTCACTGGATATCATATCTTGACTTTTCTAAAGCATTTGATACTGTGCCACATAAAAGGCTGGTACAAAAGATGAGAATGCTTGGACTAGGGGAAAACGTGTGCAAATGGGTGGGAAATTGGCTTAATGATCAGAAGCAGAGGGTGGTTATCAATGGTACACACTCAGATTGGGTCACTGTTACTAGTGGAGTACCACAAGGGTCAGTTCTGGGACCAATTCTCTTTAATATATATATAAATGACATTGGGTATGGATTAAACAGTAAAGTCTCAATCTTTTCAGATGATACTAAGCTGTGTAAAGTAATTAAAACAAAAGAGGACAGCAGGCAGCTGCAAACAGATTTAGATAAATTGGAAGCATGGGCAGTTAAATGGCAAATGAAGTTTAACACAGATAAATGTAAGGTTATGCACATGGGAAGGAGAAATCTGTATCATGATTACACACTAAATAAACAAACACTTGGTAAAACAACAATGGAAAAGGACCTAGGGGTTTAAGTTGACAATAAGCTCAACTGTAGTAATCAATGCCAGGCAGCTGCTGCCAAAGCAAAAAGGATCATGGGGTGCTCATGACCAGAGCATCATTTTACCCCTGTACAAGTCACTGGTCAGACCCCATATGGAGTACTGTGTACAGTTCTGGGCACCTGTGCTTAAGAAGGACATATCAGAACTGGAGCATGTTCAAAGAAGGGCAACAAAGTAAATAAAAGGAGTGCGGAGACTAGAGTACCCTGAAAGATTGTCAAAGTTAGGTTTATTTAGCTTAGAAAAAAGATTGAGGGGTGATCTAATAACTATGTATAAATATATTCGGGGTCAATACAAAGATTGTCCCACAATCTATTTATACCTCGGAGTGTAACTATAACCCAAGGGCATCCACTAAGGTTAGAGGAAAGGTGCTTTCTCCACCGACATAGGAGGGGATTCTTCTCTGTAAGAGCAGTGAGACTATGGAACTTGCTGCCAGAGGAGGTAGTTATGAAGGATACAGTAAAAACGTTCAAAAGTGGCCTTGATGCCTTCCTGGCATGTAATAACATTTCCAGCTATGGCTACTAGACCACTGGAAGAAGATCTATAATGGCCGGGATGCCCTCCTTGCATGTAATAACATTTCCAGCTATGGCTATTAGACCACTGGAAGGAGTTAAACAGGCTGAACTGGATGGACTAAAGTCTTTATTCAGCCTTACATACTATGTTACTATGAGGCCGGCAGCCCCTTTCCCATAAGGATAGAGGTTTCAGCAGCCAAGCCGTCAAAGCCAGCGTTTGTAAATTGGGGTGGCGTAGCAGTCCCTGAGTGAGAAGCCCTGGATCGTCGGGCAGAAGGTACTGATCCACTGATCGGGAGAAACCACAGAAGTAATAAGGGACCCGCCTGAAAGACACAAAGAGGGACAAAAATGAGCGTCCCACAGCACATGCATAGCACCACACAATAAGAAGAACAAAGAAGCGTAAAGGACCGGACTCACGGACCAGGCAATCATCGCGCGCCCCCGCCCCCCTCCGCAGCGCGTAAACCTCCAGGCACCCGAGTGAGGAAAATGGCGCCCGGAGAGGAAGCAGGGAGAGACTCCCCCCCTTCTTTCCACCCCCGCCGGCGGAGTACACGCCACCGGGAAACTGCCGGGGGAAGGAGCCGCCCCCCGAAGCCAGCTGTCAGGAGGCAGAGGGCAGGAGTGAGGAGGTCTAGGTAAAACACACACACACACAAGTAAAGCATAGAGAAGCATAAGTGAACAGTCACACAAACCAATAAAGCATGTGGGATACATAATCAGGCATGAGGGATCCCCAAGTGGTTTCTCCCCCCCCCCCCCCATATAGGCTCACCATAGCCTATGGCCGGCTACCCTTTGGGTACAGGGTCTGCGGCCAGGAGAATAGCTCTGTGAACACCCGACCCTAGGTGTTCTCCTGCCTTCACCTGAACTGCAGCCAGGGCTGGGAGGCAAGATGGGTCCTGGAACAGGTGGGAATAGGCCTGCAGGGCCGACGGCCTTGGGATGCCCCGCTCGCCTGCAATAATCCAGAGAGAGAAAGTCTTCCATCTTCGCAGCCAGACTGCAAGGAAACTCTGGAATTATGGGGAATTTGCTGTCCTTATATGGGCCGGGAGGAGCCACAAGTCTTCTTGCAGTCAGCTGCGCCACCTTGTGGCGGTTAACCCAATCGTGAAGAATGAAGATGAAGCGAACCGAGCAGGATACCCTAATAAAAGTTTCCACTTTCAAGTCTAGACACCACCTACCATTTTGAGATTGCAGATTGGCTGATCTCATGAATGCCAGCTGATGCGCACAAGTCCGCTGGCTGCATCCCCGATTTCCCTGTAATCTGGTGAGTGCTCTTGCCTATCTGAATGGCTGGGCTTGGAAGCGTGCCTCAGATACAGGAAAAATGGGGATGCCACTGCCGGCAAAAACAGTGATGTGGGAGCCGTCCGTAAAGGTGAATTGGCTGACAACCTCAGGGGTATCACACAGTAGAGCACCCTGATTTCAAATGCCCTGGGGGCAGGCTAGCAGACGGTCCTGGAGTCTTTCAGCTTCTTTAAGTTTTAGTATTTTAGGGGAAATATTCTCCATGGTGCTGCAACCCTCCACACCTTCTTCCAATTTTTGGTCTACCGCCCTACCAATATTCTCTGCAAATGATACATATATATACATCAAACATTCAAATACTCCCATCTTAGAAGATTTCTTCCGAGCTGCACCAAATCTTTACAACACCCTCCCCCCAACAATCATATAAGCCCACAACATCAACAATTTTAGATGCTCCCTAAAAAGCCTCTTTTAGGGTAGTCTACCACATTCCCTAATCTAACTCTACTTCTTTAACCCCCCTTCAACTTTTTCTGAATCCACGACACCCTTGCACTCAAGCACTAAAATATTGTAATTAATATATTATTAAATATTCTACCCTACCATAACCCTAACATAGCTGGACCATGGTACAAACAAGCACTCATTACCTGTGTCACTCATATATGCTCTTGGTTGTAAGCTCTTGCAAACAGGGCCCTCATTCCTTGTGTTCCAATTATTAGTTGTTTGCATATGAACCCTCTGATTGTAAAGCAGCGCATAATATGTTGGTGGTATATAAATAAAAGATTATTATTATATTATTACATATAATGTGGTAGAGGTTAGTATGCCCCCACGGCTAATATGCTAAGGCTATAGAATTACAGGGGGAGAATATGGGCAGGGTGGTCTTGGCTGGGAAGTACAGTAAGAATGGATATAACGAAAAGGGCTGGGGGGTGCCTGGGGGGCAGGGCATATGAGGTTTGAAGCAAAATTGCCCTGACAGAGGTGAGTGGGCTGAAGGCTGGAGGTTACCCTTAACCCAGTTGGCCTAAGCATCTTTAGTTTTTTTTTTTATAATTTTACTAGTCATTTTACCTTCTGAGCAGCATATTGTGCCCAGTTTGTAACACTGGAGAAGCTTGCCAATCTTTATAGTATAATATTAGGAAAAATACTAGAGTGAGAGATGCTCTCCAATTAGATACATTTTAATAAATAGCCCATTCATAGCACTTCAGGGAGGTCACCCAATATATCCAGAATAGTACTTTAAACATTTGCTTTCTACATCCATTCACATTACCTTTCTTCCATGTTTCCCATTACTTATCTTTCTGTACTGAACTAGCTTTCTTTATTTAGGTTTTATTCTTACCAGAGGGTAGGAAAGGACGACACATACATGATTTTGACACGGCAGGGAAAATAGCTGTATTACTAAACAAGAGGATGATTGTCGGTAATAAATAAGAATCACATCTCGCAGGTACTCCTGGGCAGGGACAGGAAATGGGAAATCGGAAAGTTCCTTTTGGACACATTCAGATCAACTAAGCTTACACTGAGAATGCAGGGGTTTCAATAATACAAACATGTTCAATTTTAATGACTACAAAACAAGGCCCTAAGAATGTGTAAGAGTTTACCTGAGAGACATGCTATTAATAATTAAACTGTATATGCCAGAGGCAGAATTTGGGTTGGCAGCACTGACTTCTAATGGATGCTTGGTGCACTGTGACCGGAAAAAGTTTACATGCGGAATATTTATTGGTATAGGCAGAGAGAGATTGATTAGGAATGCTGCCATTTGACTTTGTCCTCAGTCCTATTATTACAATTATTCTAATTTTAAGCCAGATGAAAATTTAGGATATTGCACAATGATGACTCATACATTTTAATCACATTTTCTCATTAGGTTAGGACCACTGATCTCATAAGGAAAACATTATTCTATTAAGTAAAAAAGAAAATTCTGTTTATGAATATGAAGGTATAGTAGTATAGTAGTGTTAGCAAACTTTGATCAAAGGGCAACTCCAATCAGAATGTTTATTTTACTTTTTGATAGCATAGGAAAAGAGCTGTTTTACCCAAAATAAAGCGGCATAAACGCACCAGGGTCGGCCACTGTCCTGCCCACAGGGCATCTGAAATTGGGTTGCCACGTCATGTGAAATCCCCACAGTCTTAAGACGCACTGTTGGTTTGTGTTTATATTTATTCTGTATTAAATAAGTTTGGTTAGATATTGTGTGTTACCAGCACCTTGCACTGATGCACTTTATAACTTAGCCAGGAACTAGATATTTTGAATTGTGACCACATCAATTATAAGTGCCATTCCCATTGCCCCTATAAGTGTTGTTCCCTTCCTTATTGAACATCATTTCTGTCTTGTTTTTTAGCGATGTTTAGTGTTTGTAGGTATGTGATTTTTCTACTAATAAATAAATACTTTTAATATAGCAGTGGTGCTGTGTTTTGGTGGGTGTTTAGGAAGGAGTGGGACCTTCCTCATTGTATATTTACAGAGTGTATCTCACCCACATGTGCACACTGCTTTGTGTATAATGATTTAGTTTCCAGTGCAGTCTCACATTGTTTTCAAGCTGATAAATTAATATAAGCTGACTGGAGGTGAGCCAGTGAGTTATGTATAGCGGCCAACCGGCAGGGGGAGAATGGAGCAAAACCTAGGATTTTGACTATCCCAGGTTTTCGTCTTTGTCCCTGGGTCACCCTGATGCTGGATGCCCCACAGTGTGAAACCTCCCAGACAACTAACCCTTTCTCAGTCCTACAGCGCATGTGTGGCCTCCTGTCCAATCAGCGCAATCGACTGCGCTGATGCAAGCTTGTCTAGGCTCGCCTAAGGAGCCGAGTCTAGCCAAGCTGCGGAGAGCGTGCCGTCGGCAGCATTACCGCTATCCCCTAATAGGGGGCCCCCCGGCCATTCACAAATGCCTGGTGCCCTGCTAAAGGGATGGCAGGAATGCAGCCGATCCTTGCGCCGTTGGGCATGGGACGTGAGTGTACCGATGACCTGGCAGTTTTTACACAGTGGGGGATCCTGGTTCTGAGTTCCCCTTAGGAAGAAGAAATATAGCGCCTCTGGGAACTGCATATCTGGGGCAGCGGGGGTGTTAATGTGGACCAGAACTGAATATCTGGGGTGAGGTAGATGTTAAAGTGGAACAAAACTGCATATCAGGGGAGGGGGTGCCTAAGTGGACTAGAACTGTCCAGGGGGGAGGGGAGTTGTGTTAGGGCAGGACCATAACCCAGGGATGGCTGCTGGTCTATCCCTGTGACATCCTGAATTGGGTTGCCCCACTGCGTGAAAACCCCCACAGGTAGGTAGTATTCACTCACCTGACCCCGGTCCAATGACACATGGGGGGCTCTTGTATTACCAGTGCCATTTTCTGTGCCTATGTAATTCGCCAAACGTCTATGATAGGACGAGAGCCAGCACATGCGTGGCATACAAATTCTGGGGCATGGGACAAAATCCAGGATAGTCAAAATCCCATTTTTTTCCACTTTAATGTGGACCAAAACTACATATCTGGAGTGAGTGGAGGAGTTGTGTTAAAGTGGAACAAAATCTGCATATCTGGGGGAGTTGTGTCAAAGTCAAACATTTTAACAAAAGTTAACATTTTAATTTTATTATTTGATAAAATGCGCACACGGGGGGCGCATCCTATATTTCACTTAAGAAGACAGAGAGGCTAGGTACACCCCTGGCCTGACACAAGTCTTAACCCCACCCCTTCCCTCAGACTTGGCAGTCTGGCACAGTTGGAAATATGTAATATTTCACATCTATCTGGCATCTAAATTGAAAGTGAATCTGTCACCAGAAGGGCTTGGATCCCAGTTATAGGTCTTTTCCAAGACAAAAAAAATTAGAAATATGTATTCATTGGTGGTGGGGTGGGCCCTCATTTAAAATAAAAACAGAAATATCAGCTATTTTTTTAAATTTGGATAATTAATTTGTCCTATGCATGGTGGAGTATTGCATTGCATTTAAACAGAAAATGTGGCAGCCTATCCCAAAGGAGTTTAATCCTGAGTGGGCCACAGCCTATTGGTAAGTTACCTAGATGTGTGTAGATGTTGGCTTGTGATTTTCTGTGTTGAAGCTGAACTCCAGACAAACAAGAGAAAGTTAAAATGGAAAACCTTCTACACGTACGTCTGTGCAATACCACAAAGTCAGAGTACAGTCTTTTTAAAGACTAATGCAAACACAATTTGCACAACTTACATCTAAACAGGAAATGGGGGATGATATGGCGTTTTTGTAGCTCAGTGGTGACTCTCCTGAAAGTGGGATCACTCTGGAGTCTATTCTGTGAAATCTGTTAACCAGTAGGTAGGCCAGTAGGCCTGTTTTGGGTTGCCCCACTGTGTGAAACCCCCCAGAACACTGGACAAGCCCATGGCGCAGGCGTGGACGCTCATCCAATCAGCTTCTCCCGCCGTGCATATTAATGTGTGGCTGGAGAAACTAAGTGAAATACCAAGCCGCACACATCAGCGATGCGCATCATCACTTTCTCCCTTCGGCTGTGCATGGCCATGCACAGCCATTAAGTTGGGTCAGGCAAAGCTGCACACAGCCAAGAAGGGAGGCAAGTGATGCTGACACTGGCCGCACATGCTCCATGGACTCAGGTGAAAAGGTAAGAATATTGGACGCCCTGGGGGGTTTCACACAGCAGGACATCCCAGTTCACAGGATGTCCCGCAAGGCAGGAGTAAGCAAACCCTGGAGTCTCAGACTCCAGAGAGGGTTTTGGTCCACCAAAAAAAAGTCCAGTCACCCCCTAAACCTTTTTTTCTCAGAACACACTGAGAAAAGCACAACAAGCAGTTTTACATGTAAAGTGCAAACATTTATTGTTTTTACACATGTGTACATAACAGTACCCCATGTTGTTATCCCCACGGTTTATCCATCTTATGATGGAGTACCTCACTGGCCTCTCTAAGCTTTCAGCTACTGGTCTCTCTGAATCTAATGGCAATGGAAATAATAGAGCAGCAAGAGGTTTACTTGAGCCCTGTCTCATGTGCCTCTCCATTTTCTGCAGTGTGAGGTAGATGCTGTTGTAGGTTTCCAAAGTTTGCCCCTCCTTTTCATTCCATTCCTTCATGACCAAGCTTCAAATGTGGTTGCATGGCCACCCTTTATCTCAGCATTCCCAGTGTGAGTGAACCCAATAGGTGCAACCACTGTGGCTTGCTGGGCTCACTAACAATGGGGGTTGGGGTGGCCCTGGCGTATGGAAAGCAAAGGAGGGGAAAGGTTGGAGACCTGCTACAAGCTTCTACCCTGCACTGCGGGAAATGAAGTGGAGGCACAGGGGACAGGCTTCAGGTGATCTGCTTGCTGCCTTATTATTGTCACTGCCAGGACTGTCCTTTTAAAGAGAAACATCAGACCTCTTTACGACTAGTTGCCATCTTCCCCCTCGCTGGGTGGTGCACACCTTTTGGATGTCGCTACAATCGGGACGCGGCGACATCCTGCTGTTTCAGGGCTATTTCTCTGCCCCCCTGGAGGCTTAGCTGTCTGAAATAGACAGCTATATCTTTAGCCTCCCTCGTCCAGAAGCAGGTCTGAAAAAACACTGCTCTTTAACTCTCACGGCTCTTTCTTCGGCTCGCATAGCAGCACATTATATCGGCACTGTGCATGCGTGAGATGGGGATTTGCACGCAGTGTCTGAAGTGGGAAAAATTGCACTGTCCAACAGAGGAAAACAGGGAATCCGATGGACAGGGAATACAGATACACCAGTAAGGTGAGTAAAGAATACTCAAAATGCAAACCGGAGGGGGGGGGGGGGGGGCAACAGACTGATGAGGATTTAGGGGCTTTGAATGTGCCTCTGATGTTCCTCTTTAAAAAACCTAAATGGGGCATTATTTACAATACTGTATAAAAAAACTCATTAGAAACAATATGCACCCGACCTGAAGAGTCTCTACAAGCTATGCACAGGTATCCCAAACTAAGGTGGGAGGGTCCCACCAAGCCCAAGCGCCTCTCAGAAATCGTTCTCTCAGCATCTGTTGACTGGTGAAAAAATACAATTCTGTGATTACTCACCTGTAGAATTGGTATTATGAGTATACAGTACTTCCTGCTCCAGATACTTACACTCGGGTACTACTCCGCCAGATGGCGCTGGACTGCAGAGACATCGGAAAAATAGGCTCCTCCCGGCCCCTCAAAAACCCAGGGACCTCCCACAATCCCCAGCATTGAAAATCAGTTAACGAGAAGCCGGGAGAATTAAAACAACTCAAAACAGGTAACTATAACAATGATAACAATCACCATACAGGGGATCCAAGATAATGCAAAAACCAAGGATGGGGTGGAGCAGGACGTACTGTATATTCATAATACCAATTCTACAGGTGAGTAATCACAGAATTGTATTATTCTTAGTATACGATACGTCCTGCTCCAGATAGAATACTTACATTCGGGACATCCAATAGCAGTGTCCAAAAGTAGGGTGGGATCCCCAAAAAGGTAACAGCAGACAGTTTAAATCACTGCCGCCTGCAAAACCTTGCGGCCAAAAACAGCATCAGCTGAGGCCCCAACATCAACCTTTTGAAACTTTGAAAAGGTATGAACAGAAGACCAAGTAGCGGCCTTGCAAACTTGTTCAACAGAAGCCTGGTGCTGAAAAGCCCAAGAGGCACCAATAGCACGAGAAGAATGAGCAGTAAGGAGGAAGGGAAGATTCTTCCTCTTAGCAGAGTAGGCCTGAATAACAGCCTGACGGATCCATTTGCTGATAGTAGACTTGGCAGGAGCCAAACCCTTCCTTGGACCAGAAGGGACCACAAAAAAAGCATCAGTTTTTCTGAAAGGTGCAGTAGCCACCAGATAGTACTTCAGACACCTAACCACATCCAAAGAATGCAAAACCCTCTCCTTAGCATTACTAGGATTAGGGCACAATGAAGGAAGAACAATGTCCTGATTCAAATGAAAGGCAGACACTACCTTAGGCAGAAAATCTGGCTTGAAGCGGAACACCACCTTGTCCTGGTGTCTCTCATAGTAGGGGGGCTGAATGAAAGCGCCGTCAACTCAGACACACGCCTAACAGGTGATAGCCACCAAAAAGACAACTTTGAGAGTAAGAATGGCCAGGGCAGCATCCTGCACAGGTTCAAAGGGAGCCTGCAAGGCTGACAAAACCAAGTTCAAATCCCAAACAGGCACCATATGCTTACGTGGAGGACACACATGAGTGACCCCCTGGAAAAATTCCTGATCAGAGAATGCTGAGCAAAGGACTTCTGGAAGAAAACAGCCAGGGCAGAAACCTGACCCTTCAGAGTACCGAGTTGGAGCCCCATCTCCAATCCATGCAACTCCAGAATCCTGGGAATAGAGAACACACAACAGGGAAGAGACTTAGACTCACACCAGTCAATGTAAGTATGCCAAACCCTGTAATAAATGGAAGAAGAAGACTTCTTCCTAGCCTTTATCGTGGTATCAACAACCGAGGTAGACAGCCCCTTCTCCATCAAGATGGAGGTTTCAGCAGCCAGATCGTCAAATCCAGAATTTGTAAATTGGGATGGCGTAAGGGGCCCTGAGTGAGCAGATCTGGCACCCTGGGCAGAACGTACTGATCTACTGCCAGCTGCACCACGTCTGCGAACCACACTCTCCTTGGCCACCTGGGGGCCACCAGAATTGCTGCCACCCTTCCAGAGCAATCTTGCGCAGAACCCTGCCCAGCAGGGGGAATGGAGGAAAGACATACAGGAACTGAAAGTCCTGCCATGACATTGCTAGGGCATCCGTGGTCAAGGCCAATGGATCCTGGGACAGGGAGACAAAGGCCGGGAGCTTGTGATTGTGACGGGACGCAAACAGATCCACATCTGGTTGACCCCAACCGTGACACAGAGATTGGAAAACCCTGTTGCAGAGGGACCATTCTCCCTGGCGAGAGGTCCCCCTGCTCAGAGAATCTGCCAGAAGATTTTCCGCCCCCGGGATGTACACAGCTGATATGTAGGGAACATTGGCCTCCGCCCAGGTCAGGATCAGAGACACTTCCTGGAGGGCCCTCTTGCTCCGGGTCCCTCCCTGATGATTGATGTAGGCAACTGCCCTCTGGTTGTCTGAGCGCACCTGAACAGGCAGGCCCCGAAGGTGAGGAGTCAACTGAGCCAGAACTAACCTGATCGCCCACAGCTCCAAGACGTTGATAAGAGTGTGGGCCTCCTGAGGGCCCCACCTCCCCTGGAACTGCAGGGACTTTCAGAAACCCCCCCCCCCCAACCTGACAGACTGGCATCCGTGGTGACCGTCCCCCAGGAGGGGGTCAGAAAGGATCTGCCCCCCAGCAGGTTCCTGGAGTCCAGCCACCATGAGAGGGACCGCCTGACCAGGGGGGAAAGCACACAGACCTGGTCCAGGGACGCTGGGTCCTTGTCCCATACTGACAAGAGGTGGAGTTGCAGAGGCCTCAAGTGGAACTGAGCATAAGGGACCGCCTCAAAGCACGCCACCATCAGGCCCACCAGCTGCATTACCTGCCTGATGGAGGGATGATGACAAGATAGCAGGAACTGAACCTGTGCAATCAGACTGTCCACCTTCTGCTGAGGAAGAAAAATCCTTGCCTGAACTGTATCCAGATTCATTCCCAGGAATGGAGTCATCAAGGAGGGGGGCAGAGAGGACTTGGGGTGGTTGATCACCCATCCAAATGACTCCAGGGTGGACACCACCAGCTGAGTATCCAATTCTGCCTGATGTAGAGACTGGGAGGTGATGAGAATGTCGTCCAGATAAGGCAGCACGTGGATGCCCTGAAACCTGAGCAGAAACATCACTCCTGCCAGCACCTTGCTGAACACCCTGGGAGCTGAAGTGAGACCAAAGGGCAATGCCGCAAATTGGTAGTGTTGATCCTCTAGAGCGAACCTGAGGAACCTTTGATGACCTGGAAATACAGGAATATGAAGGTAAGCATCTTTGATGTCCACAGAGGTCATGAAATCCCCTGGGCGCAGGGAACTGATGGCAGAGCGCAGAGTTTCCATCCGAAAGCGCCTGCTCCTGACAAATTTGTTGAGGATCTTCAAGTCCAGGATGGGCCTGACTGACCCATCTTTTTTGGACACTGTGAAGAGGTTGGAATAGAAGCCCTTGCCTTTTTCTCTTAAAGGGACCTTGCAGATGACCCCCAGCTCCAGGAGGATTTGCACTGCCTGCACTAGATCCTGAGCTGACACAGGGTCCTGAGGAATCCGGGATCTGATGAACCTTGGGGGCGGCCAGGCAGCAAAATCTATCTTGTAACCGGTGGACACTATCTCCTGAATCCACCGGCCTGAGACATGAAGCCTCCAGACGTGAGCAAAGTGCTGAAGCCGTCCCCCCACCCGGATGGGTGAGGGCGCCCCATCATGCCTGAGGGGGCTTGGGAGAGGACTTAAGCTTGGGGCCCCAGGAGGAGCCAGGACGTCCACGTCCTCTGCCCCTACCCCAGAAGTCTCCCGGGCCCCAGTAAAGGAAACCCCCCTCCCTTGTCTAGCACCACGGTAGGGGGAGGAAAAGGAGCCCTGACCCCGAAAGGGCCGAGACTGCCGCCTGTGCTGGGGTAACCTGCCTCCCTTAGCAAAAAGGTCCAGGCGGTCCCCAAACAGGCGTAGTCCTTTGAAGGGAAAACCAGTGAGGGCCTTCTTGGCAGCGTTGTCAGCAGCAGCCCACTGGCACAGCCAAACCGAGCGGCGTATAGCCACCACAAGGGCAGATGTTCTGGCACACATTCTAATGGTGTCATCCAAGGCAGAGAGGACAAAATTCACAAAAACATCACAACTAGAGAGTGCATTAAACTCCTCACAAGGCAAATCATCAGGGGCACTATCAAGGATACTTCTGAGCAGGGTCCTAATAGCCACAGCCGTAATGGCCGAGGCACAGACCGGGCGCAGCGCCGTCCCCACACATGCAAAGGCATGGGACGCTAGCTGGTCAATGCGCTGGTCCTCAGCATCCTGCAGGGTAGTAGAGTCAGGGGAGTGCGTGACAGAGGTGTTAGATAACCCTAGGACCGGGGCATCCACTTCGGGAGGGGATGACCAACACTTTACCACATCAGCAGGAAAGGGATACTTCCTATCCCAAGTCTTAGGTACACCGGGAAGTCTACTGGGACGTTCCCATTCCTTGAGCACAAGGTTATTGAAATGTGGTTGCTCAGGAAATTCCAAGCGTGACTTAGCAGTATGAAAAAGTTCCCCCCTCAGAAAAAGGTCAGCAATCCCAAAATGCAGAGCAGCACAGTCAGAAGGCACTTCCTGTTTGCAGGCTGCCTGATGTTTCATGATGTTTCACGCCATCTTGGATGTTTAAAGGCTCATAACATGCAGTAGATGCAGGTAGGATGATTTTTAATGTGAGCAATCTGTATGTACAGGGTGGGGGAAACATATAAGATAGACTCCTATTCAGAGTGAAGAACCGCTTCAAATCTCAAGACCGTTTTTTAACTATACTGGACAGTCGTACAGTAAAGAAGTCTGAAGCTCAGAAGCAGACAAGAAAAATCCTGTTGAAAAAATTGACCTGTATCAACCACCAAAATACGACTGTGTTTTCAGTTTGGTTGAAGAACACGGAAATACTTTAATTCAACAAATGTCAAATTAATAGCTGCTTTGATGAAATATTGTAAAATAAAGCATTACTGGACACAGAACATTTTATAGCCGATCTGTGTTTCAGCTGTACTTGCAAACTGGACAATAAGCCCCTCAGTAACTTATTAGAGAATTACGAGTGTTTTCAATAGAAAAATCAATTTCACCAAAGGATTTCTAGCCTTCCGCTGTATTACAGAATTGATGTATTGGTCTGAAGACATTAGTTCCATGCAGAAGGCAGAATTTCAGGAGGGCGTGTGGTAGTCAGCAGAGAAAGCTGCATGAATCTTTTGAGAGCATCTTCACACAGAACAGATTGCCTTTAATACTGCAGGACATGTAGCCTGTTCACCTGTTGGGTTCACAATGGGATTTCTTAAAGCGGAAAAATAGAAATAAATTAACTTTGGTGGAAATAGGCACCATATAGGTTTATTCAGTGCATTTCTCCTTCACTGTCCTCGTAATGGAATCAACAGTTTGGTTTCATTTTTCTTTTTTAGGTTTTGTTTCTTTCATATTGTATTAAAAATAGTCAATAATACAATGTTCAACACTAGATGTCACTGTCTGATGCCACTTTCTACTGGGACTCTATCAGCTATCCATCAGTTGTAAAAGCATTAATGAAAGGTGGCCCTATGGATCCATTGTTTAGAAAAATCTACAAATTATATCTATAACTAGGGTGCGGTAATGATACAAGCCTGTAAGTTACAATGCATGTGTCAAGTGCTGAATGGCAAACAATGTGTAATAAAAGAAACCTTGAACAGTCCTAGTAAAATAGAAATAAATGCCACATGCATTAGCAGAAACAGCTCCAGACAAGCAGTGAAAATTGCACACAAGATGAGTGGTAGTAAAGGTCAGCAATCTGCTGAAACTGTATGTTCCCCTTTATCAATGCCACTATTAGGTGGGTCAGTATATAGTATGTCAATAGATAGCAGGGCAGATAACACAAAATCTAGACTCGGATCATGCGTGTTTGTGCGTTTATACTAGCATGCATAAATGTAAACCTGGGCACATTTAGGAAATTGCCCTTGTGTCTGTTGGTATGAACCAAGTGTCATGTATTGCTACATTAGGACTGAGTAATCTCATGAAAAGGGAAAAAAAACTAAATGTATCTAAATAGGCTGCAAACATTCAGGTAGCAGATTGTGCCACAGTTGAACTTGAAACTGAAGTAGCAAAAAGTCTAAAAGCCATAAATACTAAGCTAAATATACAAAAAAATTAATAATTAATGCCAGCAATGCAGGAGTGCCGGTAAGGTGAGTGGACTGTTATACTAAAAGTGTGTGTGTGGCACAGTGCAGCAGTTAGCGGAGGACGTGCTTTGGGTGATTTGGTGGGATTCTGCACACTACCTGTTATGGGGTTCTCGGGAGGGGGGATTCTGCACACTGCCTGTTATGGGGTTCTTGGGAGGGGCGATTCTGTACACTGCCTGTTATGGAGTTCTTGGGGGGATTCTGAACACTGCCTGTTGGGGGAGGGGATTCTGCACATCCTATTATTAGTTTTTTACTTATTTTCCCCCTCTAAACCCTAGGTCTTATATTGTGAAAATACTGAAAATCGATTATTTACATACAGCATGAGAAAAGGTTTCATTTAACATGTTTAAAAAGCTACATTTCTGGCAACTATGTCTAGAGTCTATTTCAAAGCTAGTAACTGGCTTAGTAATCGCTAAGCCGGTTACGGTGAGCTAGGACCCACATTTGGTGTGCTCTAACATGCAATGCTGAAATGGGACTTTTCAGCTCCCTGCCTAAACTAGGCGACTGTCCTGGCTAACAAAAAAATATATACTTACCCTTGATCCCCTGCAGCTGCTTCACCCAGGTCTGGTGCTCAGAAACATACCAGTGTCTAAGATTAAATCCGACAGCACCCTGGGATTCTGTGGATGCTAAATTAGGGTTGCCCCCTGCGTCAATTACAGCGACTGAAGCACACCCAACACTTTTCATTACAACAGAGGGGGTCACAGAGAGAGCTCGCCAGGATGCCAAGTGAAACTGCTTTGGGGGATTTGCTGGCAAATATCTGTTTTTTGTTTATTGCTTGGATAGTCCCTTTAAAAAATCTTTAGGCAAAAGCTATAACAGAAAAATACTTTGAATCTATTCTATAAAGTCTACAAAAGCAGAAAGGACCAAACTATTTCACTCATCTATTAAGTTTGAGCACCCCCCCATTAAAATATTTACTCGTTGCTAGATTTGACCTCACTGCTGATCTCAACAAAAACGTTCTCCCCTTTTTGTGCTGGTGGTGCAAGGCTCTCTACACCACAGTTTTGCATATATGGTAGGACAGTAGGTAGACTATAAAATTATGACAGTGGTCATTGACCTTAATAAAATACCTACTTAGGTTCGAAATATCTCTCTCCCCAGCAGGTGACCTTTTGCATTTAATAGATCTAACTGACCCAAATCTACATAAACAAATCATCTCTTCTTTTCATATTCTGGGCTACAAAAAAATTACTTTAAGGGGATCACAAGTCACACCATCTGTCCTTAAACTATGGGAAACCCAAGTCTCCCTCTAGTTAGAAAATGAAATACCTTTAACCCCGACACCAGACTATGTGAACTTAGTAAGGCCCTAGTGTCAAATTAACCCTGTGGAAAGTTATATTGAGTGTCATTCCTAATATACAGAAGCAAGAAATTTGATATCTAAAAGTGTCCAAATCATGGTTTCTCGATTGCAAACCCCAGTATGTCCCAAATTATTGGCTATAGTTTTTGGATGAGCACCAGCTCCTTCACTTTGTGGCCATAAGGGTGCATTGGCTATACAACAAAAAAATCCTTTTATTAATATATATTCATAGGTCCCAAAGATGTATGCAGCACACCGTCACATCCCTCCTATCTCTTATTATGGGCAGATATTTCCAGTCAGTGGTAAGGGCACCACTGGTGGTAAGGGACAGTCAATCCGGTGGTACACTGCAAGACTACAGACTGATCCCAGACCCCAACCTAATTTGTTGCCTTCCATACTTTCCCCAAGCCTTATATGCTTCACAAATACTAAACTCCTCTTAAACATGTACATGGGTGTTTATTTCATGCACTTTAAAATGCATTTCTAATACAGTTTAGGTGACAGCCCATATCTACCACCCAGGTGGTGCTTGAGGTCATTTAAAATGGAAAGTGGCACTTAATGAAAAAAAGGTTGGGGGCACCTGGCCTACAGTACACTTTTCTAAGAGCCAACACAGATAGATTATTTTTGCATTCTGTAACCATTGGAAACGTGCGGCCTTTACTGACACAAAAAACAGTATACAAGTAACAACCCATTGTTCCATCCCTCTATGTTGCAATTTGTATATATAAACATTAGCTATAAAGTGTAAAGCCACAGACAATATATTGCAAAGGCATAATTACCTGTAAAACAAACTGGGCATTTGAAGGTGCCTCCCATTCCTTCAAAGCTGTGCTCAATCAGATGGCACTGAAGTTTGGCCGGGGAGTCAAATGACTGGCTGCAGAGTTTACACTCATGGTTCAGACCTTCATCTATAAGAATATAACACAAAGCGTTAATACTAAACACATTTGTTGTGCCAGGAAAATGTTGTCACAGTAGAACTGTTGCAGTCTGACAAGTAAATTGCCATTGTAAAACTTCCATACACCTAAAAATATCCATCTTTAAGTTGAAAGAGTAGTGCTTCCAATTTGGTAGAGTAGAACAAAAACTGAACAAAAACTCCCCTGCAGCTCCCATTAACAGAATTAATAGCAGAAGACCGAATATCTATCCGCAGATCTTATCTCAAAATATAAAAAGTGTGGGTTTATATACATGTGTCTGTAAGAATGGCTTTCACTTATTGTAAACAGGAGTCGCATCTTGGACACAGAAGGCAGAGTAACTGCTTATAAAAGAATGTGTCAAGCAGCAAACCTCTTTTATCCAGCATTTACCAGAATATAATAGAAAGATTTGCATGGTAATGATGTGGAATTGATGTCTTTTTTTTACTTCGGAACCACAGCAGATCTGACAGCTATCATTTCACAAGCTTTTATGAATGAAGCCTAGAAAAAACTGCTTATGCAACACGTGTTCCAACTGTGCTAGACATTATACTGTTTGCTAAAACCCAGATGTTTCTGTTGTGTTGGACAATTTTCAGACCTCTGTTTTCATTAAAGTCAATCAAAGCAATTCTAACTCAACTAGTTCCAAACAAAAAGCTAAAATAAAACAAGCATTACAACAGGATCAAAGCCTAAATGTCTAATTCAGGCCATCAATGCAATAAGCGGTAACTGAAAATAATTTATACAGTGATACACAAGATACTGTTACAGCTTAACAAAGATATGGCATGTCCTAATTTTACAAACATACAAATATTTCATATTATCATACACAACCAGTGCTGGCAAACTGATCATTTAACACTTTCATTGCCAGCCTACCTAGGAATTTTGTCACTCTCTGCTGACTGGCCATTTTTCAGCATTTTGCGCTATATATATATATATATATATATATATATATATATATATATGATTTTTTGCAGTTATTTTCAGGAAAATTGTATATTTTTTTCAGCAGAGTTTGCACGTTAACATGAAATATTTGTCATTTTTTCAGTCTCAATATTTTTGTGTGAAGTATGTGGAAAAAAGAATTACAAAAATCTGTTTTTAAATTTTGTAGCATTTTAATTTTTATAAAAAGTTTTTTTTTTAACATATTGCATGTAAAAGCCCAATTCCTGCTGTTTACAATGGTACCACATATGTATCCGTAGACCTGTCCCTGCTCAGGAGATACCCGAAACTGAAAAGAACGCTTTATGAGATTTTAAAATAAAATACAAACTACTATGCGCATCAAGGGTTAAATCTTTAAAAATGTAGAAAAAAAATGGGTGGGGTCTCCCCTCACCAGCAAAACCCTAAAGGCTACCAGCCTGCATAGCCCACATGGGCTGTGGGCTTTTCTGTACCCCCTCGGCTTTGGGGATGCATGGAAATGAGGTGGAGGGTTATGGCAATTCACCCGCTTGCTGCCAGGTGACTTGCCAGCCCCCCCCCCCTGCCATTTGTATAGGGGGTCTAAAAAACACAACCTTAAAAACTAAAAATGCCTTTATTATTTTTTTGTACTTACCTCCTTCTATCGCTGAACCCCGCGTTGCCCGATCGCTGCTTCTGACAACTGGAAGTAATTAGAGGAAGCCAGGAGCGGGACAAAAGCCTATGCTCCTGCTCCCGGCTTCTGATGATCCCTCTAGCTTCTATGATCACTTTTATGCATGTCTCTTTGCTAGGCATGATTCCATTTCACAGGCATCCTTCATTGATAGTTAACACACCCAAAGGCCACCCAAAGACCTGATGCCTTGAATCACTTCCTTTTTTAAAATCTGCTTTTAATGCAGATATGTAGCTGAAATGCAATGCTGCCATTCCTGATCCCGTCACTTTGCAAAAAGCTTTCTAGGTGTTATGCATGGCACTTAAATGGCTCCCTTTTAAGTGGTGCCATGTAACTAACACAAGGAAACCTGTTGCCCTGACCTCGCTTAAGTATCTTTCACTTTGCACCAGTGACATGAATGTTCTAAGAGCGTTAAATAACAGCAAAAAAAACAGCACAGACAAAAAATTATTTTACTGTTCTTTAAGAGCTTTACTTTTATTCATAAGTTAAAGGCTAAATTGCTTTATAATAAATGAACATTGTATTTTTCAAGCTGGAGCTTAATGGTGGGGCTACACATAAAATAATGATTATATTCAAGGTCAGGAGGAGCAATCCTGAGCTCTGTGTTCCCCAAGGCAGCACTGAAAAAGAGCTTTGTAACCTCTTGACTGGGACATCTGGTTTTGCTAAAATGGGAAAAAGTAAAGGAATGAAGAATCTCCGAAGTGTCCATACTGTCCACAAGTCAGGTCATACTCACAAGAAAAGGTGAAACCCTTCTCTAAGGTCCCTTGTGACCTTGCATGGTGCATACAACATTTAAACAGTGCATTCATTTAGCAGGACTTCTAGCCTATATAAAACCGTATACCTTTAAAAATAACATTAACTATTCAAATAAAACTGACTTAATTAAATTAACCCTAAGAACTTAGCAAAATAGTTAAATGACCCATCCACCAATATTTTGTTTTTTTAAACCATGGTGCACCTGATACAAATGGCATAACAGTAATTATATCTGCCTCATCAAGCTGTCACCTCCACTAAGCTGGAATGCATTGCTTTCTCTCTTGTAGCTAAAGATGAAATAATGTGTTGCCACTTACAGGTATTGATGTTGAATATATACAAATTAAATCTTTTAAATGAGGTCTGTAATTAAGAAATCAAATGACGGTCCTTCATATTTAAGCTGTCTGATTAGGCACAAACACTCACAGCTAAGTGCAAGCATCACAAGGGTGCTGTGATTCATAACAGCCAACAAATTAAAGGGCTTTAATAAAACAGGACTCAACTTAGCACATTACTTAGGTGGTAAACATTATTGCAAAAATAATGTTGTTTGGGAAAAGGATGAACGATTAGCCAGTCATTTTTAGTCTCCAAACCAAACTTCAAGGTGCAGACAAATGACAGTGCCAAGGATGGCCATAGAAGTAATCAAGTCATGTTCCTAATCTTTTTGTTCCTATTTTATCATTCCTGGTGTTCTTGCTTAATGGATGCCCATTACTTCTAGTCATTTATTGTCTGTTTACAAGAAAAAACAATCGTGTCTATATATGTGCATTGTTTGCATTCTGTAGATGATGTTGTGTTTCTCTGCACTATGAGGTGGCTTGATGTAACATTTGTTTACAGCAGAATAACACTGGAAAATTAAGTATCCCCTCACACGGGGGGTGTGAGGGGATACTTAATTTTCCAGTGTTATTCTGCTGTAAACAAATGTTACATCAAACATCACTCCCAATCAGGAGAGGCTTATCAGGAGGTGGGGGACCTCCTGATAAGCCTCTCCTGATTGGGAGACAAAACTGTTGCTCAAAACCCATGGAAACTGCATGCAGAAGCTTGGACTAGGCAGTTAAACTACAAGTCCCACGTGTCTTGAAGGCTCACTTTAAAGACATTCTCAGCCCTGACATTGTGATGCCTCGATAAAGGGTGTGGGGGGGCAGACTGGAGGAGGGGCTAAAACATGGGCTTGGTCTCCGTCAGGAGCTAGTAGACAGATGTAGTCTGATAAATGTATAAGACATAGCAAAAAATGTATAAAACATAGCAAAAAGTACCAAAGGCCAGAGTTGAAAGTAGAGAGCTAAAAGCTAAATTTTGTAGGGTTAGCAATCTATCCAGTTTTCTTTAAAGAGTTACCAAACCCAAAATAAAAAACAGCAGGTCCTGGACAGTCCATCGGTATCGGCCCTTCTTTTCCCATCGCTTTCAGCAGGGCAGTGGCATTTTGATGTTTGTTACCTTCAAGCATGCAGTACACACACCCCAGGAGCTCAAGTCTGCACAGCTTATTGCTCATCTATGCCATACAAGTAGTCTCCAAAAGCCAAGAGTTTAACAACAGCTATGTATCTGAGAGAGAAATGTGGCTTGCTCCCGATCACGAGTGGCTAAGGCAGCAGTGGGGCATACAAAGAGGAAACACAACAGGATGATGGCATTCCATGGGACGCCATCATCCAAAAGGTCACCAGCTGGGGGAGGAATGTTTGGCCACAAATAGGGTAGGAGGCCTGTTGTTTTTCTAATATTACATGTGGATATGCACATTTTACCTTTTGGTTATCAGAAAGCAGAGGTATATTATGTGTTTAGCAGCCAATAAAAAAAACTTGAAAAACATAGCAAAATGTAACCTTACCAAGTCTCAAAAAATGTGATTTAAAGCTCCCGAACATTCATAGCCTTTTTATGTCCTTGTCAACTTTGACAGTTTAATATACAATGAAATGTTTAAAGAAAAAGCTCTCCACAACTTAACAGTCTTAAGCAATGTTTCAAAATTTAGATCAGTTTAACAGCTCTCTTTTTTTCTATTCAGGTCTGCAAGCTTAACAGAACATCAAATCTGCATCATGTCTTCTGGGGCTGCCTGGGGCACTCCAATGATGCCATCAAAATTCACAAGTAGAATCTAAACCAGTTCAGCAAAGAGTCAGAAAAGTCAGCAAATCTTCTGCAAAATAACATCCAGAATGTCACACAGCTACACCTATATATATAATCATTATAAGCTGAAAATTAAGAGTCACATTTTAAACCACCACTTATGTTTTCTCTTCTGCGGTCATAAAAATATAAATATGACCATTGTCTACATATACGAAGAATAATGCAACACTATTACAAATACAAGGTGATATTGGCATTTCAGTATCATGGTTATCCTCAACAATAAGCAATGTTCCTTGATTGCATCACTCACATTTACTATTTCCATCAGGCAGTCATTTAGCCAAATGTAAATCTACATTATAGAAAGGAAAAAAATACCACAGAGGAGCTGTAACTGATTGCCAGGGTTCAATCAGACGACAACCCTTCATCCTTTTCTCTGCCTATAGACACTCTGTCTGCCAAGATGCATGACACACCTACCCGATCTAGCTGCCTCCATGACTTATGAGCCCAAGAGATGTCACCTGAGAAGAAAAGGCCAATGATCTATCAGTCCCACATGAGAAAAATGAGAATGTGGAGTAGTCAGGATAGCTGGGTCACCAGTACCAAGGGGGTTTAGGAAAGAGAAAGAGTCAGGTCAAGGGTCAGATGTCAGCTGGACAGAGGTTCGCACTACAGAAGGACAGGAATAGGTTCGCTAAGACAACGCACACCCAAATGTCTGAATGCTATTATTGGCAGACAAATTTACTTTGACTCTTTACTTATTGTTTTTTTAACAATATGTATGTATTTATTGCTTAACAGCAATTAAAGGGATTTTCATGCAAAAGGTTAAAACAATAAACATAAGATAACTTTGAAAGGCGCTCCTCTGGTGCTGTGTCTCCTCTCAGTTTGGCACCATGAATGTGGAAATATACCTTCCTCCCTCCAGCACCACTCCACTTATGTGGACCACCAATACTAGTTCAAAGAGCTAGTCCAAACCATGCCCCCCTCTGTATTGATGGCTTAAATGGCACCCTCCGAGTTCCCATTCTAGCCCTGCTAACCCCATGAGAATTCAGTGTCTGAAGTAAGCTCTTGGGCTCTTATAGACTCAGCCCTTTATGCTGATTATTTTGCTGGAGCACAGCACCAAAGCTATACACACATGCTTCAGAAGAAAGATCATAAATTAAAACTATAAACCTTGATATCTCGGACATTTCTAATTTGATTTAAACATATAGAACAGTTTAGGACATTGCCAAACATACCCTGACACAATGGTCTAACAATTGGCTTTGCCTGTTCTATGACTTTAATAACTGCACCAACTACCAACTACACTCTGCAAGGTACTATAGAAAAAAAAGATGCTAAGGTACCTGTAATCAGCTCTACACAATTATGAATATATATATATATATATATATATATATATATATATACCTTTCTCTCTAGAGATATATATACAATATATATATATATATATATATATATATATATATATATATATTCACACATCTGTGACTTTAAAAAGTAAAAGAAAAGCTCACTAGAGTAAAGGCTGAACTCCATAAACTGGCAGAGCATTATACAACAGAGCAGACATTTGGTGCCACAGAGGAAAACAATATAAAGAACAAGTTGAGATTTGTGCCTGTACTAAAATGCATAGCAGCGATGCATGTGTATCCATTTTGAATATAGCACCTTAGTACTGCTTCAAGATATAACCATAAAACACTAGATAAAATTACAGCCTGCAGGATGTGCTGAGGGAAGGAAAGAAAAAAAAGAAGAAAACAAACATTTCCTTGTAGGCGTTCTCGGGCAGAGGTAATTTTCTGAAGCGAAATCAGTGACGGCTGAGGAGACGCTATGTTTCCATCAGAAGCAGAGGTTGATAACACCCTTAAGTAGTCAGATCGTTAAACAAGAGATCACTTCATCAGGCCCTGATCTAGGTGCCCTAACTTAATGCTCTTTTCCCTGAAACACATCCCTAGCTCAGATACAATCAAATGTTCATTGGCTATCTTACATGTAGTTCTTATGCCTTAAGTCCATGGAGACCCCTTTGTATTGTCTGATGAACACGCCAGCCATTACGGAGCACCATTTTGAAACTGTTTGCAAGTAAAGGGCTTTTCTTTTTTTTTTTTCAAACCCCCTCTCTAGAGACAGTCCAGAAGGGTCCTGTAACCTCAGATGCTGCATATATCCAAAGGCTAGCATCCAAAGCAATATATGTCCTCCCAGCACACCATAATATGTCAGGAAATTTACCAAGGGCTTTGACCACCACAGCAGTAAACAAGAAGGATTTGAATAGCCTTAAGTTGCAATCAGCATTACAGCTTAAAGCAGATGCTTTTCAGAAATTCAGTGTATGTCTATTTTCTGCATTACAGGGGAAAAAAAATCACAGGACACATAAAAGGTTTTTCATCTATAAACTAGCGTGATATTTCGCCTAAGAGCTGCAAGACAGAAAAATAAGGTGTAAGTGGTAGCGTTGCTGTATAGATGACAGGTAGGAGTGCACAGTATTGACAGATTTAAGAGAAGCAGCAAGCTCGAGGAGTGTAAACAGCACAGATTCCAGCTTTTTAAGTGAGTAGTCAACCTGCAGAAGTATATCAGAAGTACAAATAAGAATTTTGACGGTATGAAAAGGACACTAATTATGACAAATATTAAACACAATATTAAATAAATATATATATGTGTTTATGAAGTGTCAGATTCAGAGAATCAGGAAATTGTAAATATTTTATGGTACGTGAGGATTGCAGCTAAAAGGAGGGGACATGTGAATATTGGCATCTGCCTATTATCCCCATTACAACCATGGCTTCTTTCCATCCTTCTCCTTCGTACGGATGGTCAGTAGTATGTGCTATGAAAACCCTTCCTAGACCTGCATAAGAATGGCAACATGACAGTACCCACTTCGATATTGCTCTCCATGGCCCACAACTGGTCTGGCATCCCGCTACTAGTCACAAGGAAGCAGGCTCTCTCGTTAATTGGTAATATGGGAAATTAATATGTTAGCAGAACAGATTCAGAGGGGTTAGCTCCGAAACGGGACTGTCTACAGGCCGCTAGGCTACATGCGATCAAGCCTAAGAATGGTAAAGTAACTTTTTTATTTTGCCAACCGATTTCAAGGTTCTGAGTCACCCCCTGCCTCCAAAATTACCCAAAACAATAACCACAAGTAAATTATCTTCCAAAATGATTGGATTGTGCTTTGATGCTTTGATTTGGCCAGTGCATGGGTAGTAATCCCAATAGAAAAACATCAAATAGGCTCCATTCTCTGAACCAACAAGGAGAGACAACCGTTGAAATTTTCCCACAAGCCATTAAGATTCCAAATAGTCAACACATGTCGTGCTACTGTATAGTTTATGCATGTGACCAATAAAAAGAACATTGGTCCTAAAAACACTCTGAAGAACCCCCCAAATAGTGGTGAAGTACGTTAGAAAAAACATTACTGGGGGATGAAGGATCTTCCACAAAATGTACAAAACAGACCGATTTTGTTTGCTTTTTTAAATAATTCATGATTCTGATCAGGCTATCAGTACCATAACATTTTGACATAAACAAACCATATGCATTTTGGCTAAAGACGGTGATACAGCTTATCTGATGTAAAAGAAACACAGTAACTAAGGTCTGTCAGTTAATGCTCTAGGAAAACATGGATTAAAAGAGGGATTCACAGATATGCACCTGCAGTGCCACCGGGACTTTAGGTCTACTTCTTCCCAAAATTACAAAGTGGGCCTCTCCAGGGTTCTGCCATGACATACAATCGCATCACCACACATCATTAAGAGTTTATTGTAACTTAGCAGGTGAAGCAAAACTTGACCCTTCTTGTGAAGACTGTGCTATAGGATAACAGTGAGCAATACCTCTTTAAGGTAGGTTCTCCTTCCAGCAATAGCAGCCAATGAGGCAGCTGTCACCCCCTCCAATAGGAGTAGCAGAATCAAATCAAATCACTCCCTTCTAGGGGACCTTTCACTACATGTATTGGAGGATGACAATATTTTACAAAATCTGTCAGTGTGAATGACAACATGTGTCAATTGCACAACATTCTGCCTGTGACAATATAACCACAACCAACTTTTCAAAATTAGATCCAACCAGTGATTTTCTATCTTTAAATTGATATGATTTTAAATTTAAGATTCATTAAAACTACAAAAATTGGGATTGTACTGTGCATTAATACATGTGTAGTAATCAAGGCAAATCTATTTGCTGTATTTGCCATTGGATGACTAGCAAAAACTCTTCAAGAAATGTAACTAGCAGCGCGTAAAGTGATGAAAAAATAAAGCTAAAAGTCATTTCTATATTCATTGTAATATACTTAGGAAGACATATTTCAAATATATGGCCGTCCTACATAAAATATTTAGAACATCATATTTGTTTTCAATATGGTACAGGGCATCGTCGTCAACATTGTAGACATCAGCTGTAGGAAAGGATTAAGCAAAAGTCACTCTGCTGCATCCTTCAGTGTTATCATTCCTAGAGCAAGGGATGCATTTCACTTCAACAACTGTTCACTTTTCTGCTTGGCTGCACTTACTTCTGTTGCCGGAAAGTGAACTATGCGAGCCACATGTTTATTAAATGCATATTATTTCACTGCATAACTGCTCTAAGGCTCAGGAAATACCCACAATTAACCCAGAAGTAAAACGGCATATAAAGGGTCACTCCAGCCAAAGTTACATTTTGATAGGGACAAAGACTTCTAGATTCTAGACTTAGAATCAATTTAATTTAGTTTTTGCCAAATTTTACCACATTGGGGATCACAGAAAACCAAGAGTGTCATCAGCACAATTAATATAATAAAAAAACTTGTTTTTAAATATAAGATGAACATCCATTTAGGTTAGCTGGATGGGTAATTCTATTTAACTATAAAAATTCTCCATTAAAAAAAATATTACATTGGAACATTTTACCAAGATCGCCAAACATCTGTCTACCACTATTTGTGCAATGGTTGACTTAGGCCCTTATTTATCAGCGCCAGGATAGCGCCAGGTAGTGTCTCACTAGCGCCAGGTAGCGCCAGCTATCGGCGGCTACCGACTCCAGAACGCCAGGCGGCGGACACAATCACGCATTTATCACGTTAAATGAGGGTAGCGCCTGCGAGAGCGTCGGCTAGCGCGGGATTCATCATGTAGCGGACTGCAACGAACAGCGCGGCTGCTAATCCCATCACAGCGCCAGGTATGACCTCTCGCTACCTGGCGCTCTCCAATGCATTTCAATGGAGCAATCTTTAAATATTCATATTTAATTGATATTAATGTTTTTTTTTTTTTTTTTTTTAAATGTCAAAAATTCTGTGACCACTTCGGCAATGTTAGATTTTTTTTTTAAGGTAAAAAAAAAAAAATGTGCAGAATTGATATTACAGGTCTGATATTAATGTATTCATATTACAAAATGTTTAGAAAAACTTGTTTAATTTTTAAATGAAAAAATATGGATGTTTGGGGGTTAAAAACTACTTTTAAGCCATCGCCGCCAGCGCTCTGGGGTTTAAACAAGCTTTTCACAGCGCGAGAATTTTTTGAGCGTGATTTGTTCATGAATATGCTGGGAGCCGTTCGCTATGACCATTCGCTGTCAGGCGCTCCCATACAGCGCGGACCCAGTCAAACAGCGACTCCTAACCCCGTATTCAACATTACCGCACACCGACTGAGTCGCTGTCAACAGCCGAACAACGCCCAAGCACAGCGAATACTAGCGGGCGCTGTGAAAATCACGCTACTGTCGCTCATCTGTCGCTACCTGGCGCTATTAATAAATCGGCCTCCCCGACACTAAAGTTTGGTCATGCAACTAGGTATATCATGTGATCCTCACTGCCAGTCAAGAGAGATATTCTTTAATAAGCCTTGTATGTATTGAATACTGATTCTATATCCTAAATGGTTATTTTTAGACCCCGACCCCAGGGGCGTAGCTAGGGGGGAGCAGGGGGGCACTTGCCCCGGGTGCAGCAGGTCAGGGGGGCACCAAAGCTGGGCCTGGGCAAAGGTGGAGGGGCACCATTTTTAATCTTTGCCCCGGGTGCCAGAAAGCCTGGCTATGCCTCTGCCCGACCCACTATCACCCTGCAATAGCCTGAAGTTAAACAGAAGAGGCTGCTTCCTGCTACATTTACCTACTTCTGGATAATCTAGATGACCCTGCTTCCACCATCTCTCCTTGACTGCTGGTGACAAATTGGTGTTCAAATTGATGGGCAATGTTGCAGTGATCCTACAACCTACGAGGCAGTATGCATAGACATGTCCTTACCAACTTATTCACATGTTCTTCTTTCTTTTTCATTTTTAAAAAACAAGAATCTACAGAAGCCTAAAATACTATATAATATAGTGAAGGTAGAGTTAGAAGAAGTACTATAGCTCTAAACACCAGGTCATCTAATTATACAGCAGCTGTATTAATGACCTGTAGCCATGTCACTGTGAAAAAACGTAGGTACTGTAGGTAGTAATGTTTCCCTTTTAACACCGAGCAGGCACAATGGGACAGATTTCTGAACTGGAATGCCAAGAACATCAGAAACAAATCCAACCACCACATCCAAAAAATCTGCCACTATTAGACACTCCCAAGCTATGTGCTTAAGGAAACTCAGACATTAATGCACCTAGGGCAGCTATTGGACCCATTTGGCCCATTTCATTTCATGTCACCTGGGTAACCCTATTCCTAATACTTATTACAGAGGAATACCAATGCTAGGGAGAGGGTACCCTAGGCAGAATCAATTTGTAAAGGTTTTGGCTTCTCAAGCTCTGGATCCTACAGAATAGACTCAAGTGGCCTTGCTGCAGCTGCCAATCCAGAGAGCGATAGCCAGTCTCTGAATGCATGTCATGTTGGAACTTTAGCTATGTGTGCATACTTGAAATGCAGTTGTAATGAAGGATTGTCTTCTGGAGGGTTTAATCTAGCATCTAAAAAGGTACCATAAGTGACAATTTTTAAGCACAACTGTAATTGTTTGAAGTTAAAGTGGACCAACACCCAGGGGTGATCAGCCCGGGAATCTATAAGATTCCCGGGCCGATCAGATCCCTCCCCGCGGGGCATCCGAAATCGGGATGCCCCGCTGTGTGAAACCCCGCAGGACACCCAGAAACCTTACCTTATCCCCGTTCCAACAGCGCATGCGCGAGCCGCGGCCGCATCTCACGCTTCTCTCTAGCAGGGCGCGCACCCACGCCGGCTGTTTGTGAATGGCCGGCGTGGGCGCGCTCCCTATTAGAGGGAAGCGCGAGATGTGGCCTCCAGCGTGCTCAGAGCCGCTGTGGTTGTCCGTCGCTTGTCCGTATATACCACAGCGGCTCTGAGCGCTCTAATTGGACGAGTGCTCCCGTAGGAGCGGGGTGAGGTGAGTTTTTTAAGGCGATCTGGGGGGTTTCACGCACCCCGATCGGGGTGCCCCGCGGAAGTGGACCAAAACCCAGGATAGTGAAAATCCTGGGTGTTGGTTCACTTTAAATGGTGATTGTGGATTAACTGAGTGCACATGACAAGGAGGATGCTGTTCAACCCCTTTAACATGCCGTGACTACGGATGCACACCTTTCTCTGGAAGAATGCTATTAATATGTACCTTAGTAAATGCTAAGTATTAATTATGCTTATACACCTGGATGGTACCTGGCAACCTTCACTTCTTCACAACTGTAATTGTGCAAATATGACAAAATTGTGTAATAATTAGTTGCAACACAAATGTATGGCAAAATGCAAAGCAGGTAAAACATGATACACTCACTGTACTTAACATATACTGCCATTGTCACTGATGAGTATAGAAATCTGGGGTCTTTTGAATGATAGGCAGAAGAGACACTATGCAAAAATGTATGCATGTTATATATTTTTTGCAATCAAATGTAAAATGTAAGAAACATAAATAAACTCTTGCTTTATACGTGCTTTATATTGATGCTGCTGTAAGGTATACTTTCTTCCTTACAAACGGTTTTGGCTTTATGAGCAGTGACTGCAGATTTAGCAATATAATCGGACGTTCTGCTTTTACTATCATTTTGTCTAAGACAGACCAGTAAACACAATTCCTCTCAATATAATTAGCCTTTTTCTCTATGTCTCTGAAGTGAGGCTGCCTGTCATAGATTTAATATCCAGTGCTGTATCCATATGTGCTGCCCGTGTCTGGTCCCACAGCATATAAACTCTCCTATTAGCAGCCATGACTGCTTAATTATGCAGATTTTTTTGTACCCGCCTGCTTGTAAAATTAGTGTGTCTAACCTTTTTTCCACTTTTTTTTGCACCATGCTGGCCAATCTAATGAAATTGGCATAGGGGAAAGGGTCTGATTTGTAGTAATGGAGGTTGGATCACACTGACAATTGGTCCTTTGTGGGAGCTATGAAAGAAGTCAAATGCCTTTATCAGGCTCTCTCCTATCACTCCCAAGGTAATCCGAGCTTAGTTCCTGATGCTTCCTGAGTTTTCCTCGGGCTGTCCAATCAGCTCATTCACTAGGGAGCCTGGTCGAGCTTGCAAAAGTCTCTGTATCTAGTTACAGGACCACAAGGGACAGTCAACTAACCACCCCCAAGCCTTCTGATGAAAACCTTTTCTAACAAGGCCGCCCAGCGCCAATGAAATAACACACATCTGCATATCCACTGGGTCCCATGTTTCTTGTGCTCATGGATTATGTATCTTGCAGCCTCTAATAAAGAAATGCAGTTCTTTGTTTAATGTTTATCTTGTGCTTGTTAAGCAAATGCTAATGTTGTATCGCAATGCTTTAGTGCTATTTGGGTTTTGGGTGATTTACTACAACACAATCTGCTGTTGAGTATATTTAAAAAAGGACAAAATACTTCTGGTTTAGGCAAGAAAATAGCAAAAATAACATGGGAAAGAAAAAAAAGTTGAATCCTTCTTACTCTCTCCCATTATCATGTTTTCAGGCTGCTCGAAACCAGTACAATGCAAGTCATTTACTGTTAGATGTAAAACAATTGTGCACTTTTAACACTGGCCAGGGCAATTGTTTTGCAATGATATCAATTAATCATAATCACAACTGACTGCCTAACGGCAATAATAACCTGAAGAGCTATTCAAGTGAAAATTCAGACACAGTTTTGTGCAAATCTCTTAAAATTAGAACAATATTCAGCCCTATATTTAATAACAGGAGTATCAGGACAATGATAGGCAATTATCCATCTTATCACCCTTATTTCAAGGAGCTTAACTCAAGCCATAGCAGAGATGCTGACTGCTGTGGGAACCAGCATCATTGTGTTGCTTGGCTACATGATAATCTTTCCAGATGGCAATAATATTTAACTAATACTCCTGAATATGGGGAAGACATACAATTTAGCAACCCAGCAAATGCTATACAGAGAAAGGATTATGCTTATGTGTTGCCTATTGTTTTATATGGACAATGGGATCTGCAGTACAATGACATTGTCATGTGGACAGTAATACAGAGATATGCCCTTGCATTTTACTGATATTTGTAGTTACCAGGGCTGTGGCGTCAGGGTCGGAGATAGTATTGGCTGGATTCGGAGTCGGTAGAAATGTACCAACTCCAGCATAAATAAAAGGAAGCCTCACCAGTATTGTATAATGTAACTTTCATAGGAAGATTATAAATGTCAATCATAAACATATTTTATGTTCCCTCAATCGAATGCCCTTATTTATAAAAATCAGTGATAAGCAGCAACAGGGTGTTCTAGTGGTGATAGAGAGCTCTCAAATCTCCCCTGTCACTTATATTTGTTGCCCCAAGGCCCTTAATGACAATGCCTCAAGCATACAGAAAATAAAGAGATAATCCAGGCAGAAACAAAACAAGTCTATACTTACCCTTTGTCCCCCACAGCTCCTCTGCGCAGGTCCAGGTCCAATGTTCCCCCGCAGCTCCTCCTTGCAGAGCCGGCATCTTCATACTTCATACTTACTGATGGCATGGAACCAGCAATCCTATCTACCAGCCCTGGCGGCATGTTATGGCGATGTCTTTTGAGCCTTGTTGCCCTCACATGCCTACTTTATTCACTGCAATGGAGGGAAGGTGCCAAGGCAGGTTCAGCACTCTGCATCTTGGCATGTCTCTCTAATGCAACAAACTGAGTAGGAGTGTAAGTGATGGACTACCATGTCTGCCCGATGATGGAGAATGAAAATGTTTGTTCTCCCTCATTGGTAAGTATGAAGATACTGTATGGAGGAGCTGCAGGGGACACAAGAGGAGTATAGGCTTTATTCAAAACTGGTATTCCAATAAACAGGATTTATGCTTTATCTAAGAAGATATTTGCATTTATAGTGATGATTCCATTTTACTACAGTACATTTGTTATTACTAATTAATGGCCATATATGAGGGAGTCTGAGTCAGAGCTGGAGTCTGATGAAACAGAGGAGGAAAACTTTGGCTTACCAATTCCACAGCCCTGATAGTTACAGTGCATGGCTACAGGGGGTTTAAAGAGAACAGCCAAAGTTTGGCTAATCTGGTTAGAAGTCATTATTGCTTATATGCCTCATTAAAGTGGACCAAAACCCAGGATCTTGACTATCCTGGGTTTTGGTCTTTGCCCCCTGGGCCCCCCGATCGGGGGTGTCCCGCTGTGTGAAACTCCCCAGGTCACCCGATCTCACTTACCCTTCCCCGGTCCTACGGCACATGTGCAGCCCTCTCATCCAATTAGCGAACTGGGATTGTCTCAAGCCCCTTCATCCAGGAGCTCATCTAATGCGAGATCTGAGCACGCTGGTGGCCACATCCCGCGCTGCTCTTTAACAGGGAGCGTGCCCGCGACGGCCAATCACAAATGCCTGGTGCAGGCACGTGCCCTGCTAAGGGTATGGGGGGTGTGTCTAATGCTTGCACATGCGCTGTTGGAACGGGAATGAAAGTGAGTTTTTGAGCGACCCAGTGGGTTTAACACAGCAGGGGAGCGGGTATGCCTGCCCTGGAGCATTATAGACTCCAGGGCAGATTTTGGTCCACTTTAACTACAGTAGCTATATCCTCATATTGCAAGAAAGCACTGTTTAAATGTACTGCGCGTGACTCTTGTAGCTTAATAAAGTATTTTGTGCTTAATTATGCTTTTAACTAATAGGAGTGTGAAGCAAAAGAACAAACTTCTGCTTCCCACAATCCCCTTTTAATGTACTGGTGGGGGAGGGGGTATATCCTGCAGTCCAGGAGCCCAAACATTTAGCATGGCAACCCCTATGTACTCTGAAAAAAAATTTAATATGCAAAGAAATCTTACTCAAAACACCCAATCAAATAAAGAGAATGTAAAATGAGTTATAAGGACAAAAACACAAAGCCCCTGGGTATCTGTATTACAATGGGCTGTATTTCATCTATCATCTACATTTCAGATCTTTAATACCACCATGCTGTACATTCTGTTCAAGGACTATAACCCAGGAGGCCTCTTCCTACAGAGGGGGAATAGATTATAGACCAAATAGAATTGAAAATAGTATTAGGAATATACCACTGTCAAGTTTAAACTGATGTATGCTATAAATATGCAAGATTTATATCTGTTGCCCCAACCTTTCCATTCATATCGCCAACTCAAAAAGCAGACATACCATGGAATATCGTGTTCTTAAAAACAGACAATGAACAGCAGGCTTTTGGAAATGAATAAAGAGTACAATGTTAACTTCCTGTTACCTGTATAATTTGATCACGACGATAAGAAATTAGTATTGCGCTTAATGGCTATCAATGGCTCTAATTCAATCCCAATAATACATGCTCTTGATATAAAATCCAATATAGTCTGCTGTGAACATATATGACCCTGGCAGTGGCTCATCCACCCTGGAGAAGTGGCATTTGGCCACGCAACGCGTCGGTGGCGGGCTGCTGTAGGAGGACCCGGGCTCCATTTATCGGTGATGTGATTTAATCTTATTATCTGTAGGATATGAATATATAATGGCGGATACACTGTTGATACTTCTTTCACATTGTTGTTTATACTAAATATTTCCTAGAGTATTCTCAAATTACTATATATTGCACTTATGCACTTTAAGTCAAATGTTTAGACACTTAGACACTTTCATAGATGTATTTATAGTCTCTTAGCACTCCCTTTTTGCACATCCCTCTAACGTCATATATGTTCACAGCAGACCATATTGGATTTTATATCAAGAGCATGTATTATTGGGATTGAATTATAGCCATTGATAGGGAATACCTCCCCAGTGTATTTTACGTCTATATGTTTTTAATGAGTCTTATATGTGGGTTGTGATTTTTTAAGAATGATTCAATAAATGTATTTTTGAAATTTTGAGAATAATTCTCTGTGTGCGGCAGATTAAGAGGTTTTGGGGGCTAGTCTAGGGCCCTTATTTGTGTATTGTTTTGTGACGACATTTTCCCCTTTTCTGCCAGCACCTTTCTATAAATTTTACAATAGTTGTGCATACCCAAATCTCTTATTGTATATATCAGATTCAGGGCATTGCAAAGGATGACACATTTTGACAAGCAATCATAGATTAACATCAACAATGCCAAGAATAGCCAGCTATCAAATATCTGGACTATCCTGGGTTTTGGGCCTTTCCCCAGGGGCACCACAAACGGAGGTGCCCCGCTGTGTGAAACCTCCCAGGACGCCAAGACCAGCTCACCTCTTGCCGGTTCCACGCCTCTGGCGGCCACATCCTCTGCTTCCCTCTAACAAGGAAGGAGCGTGTCTGTGCCAGGCAGCAGCTGTGTGCTGACAGGAAGAGAGAGCGCAGCCATGATGGTGTGAGCTGCTGAATGAGTTCATGCATTTTGCCTACAGAGTCCCTTTAAACATGCAGTAGATGATACACTTGTATCATCTGGTGACTAAAGAAAAAGTGAGGTCAAATTTTGGTGTCATACGTCCTAATTCAGCACAGGTCAATAAAAATCCACTGCAGACGATACACAGTGATTCAGCAGAACAACAGTATTTTTTATGTTGGACAGTCTCTCGACATATGAAACTTTAGGGGACAAAGGTACCTATAACCAAGGCCTAGCATCCCTCAGTGGTAATGGTAGAACAAGGAAGGGAGCCTCTAGAGAATCTCATCCATTTTCTTCGCCTTCACAGTGATGAACAAACACATGGAGGGGAGTCACCAGAGGCCACTCCTCCCAGGCAGCCCAGCAGGGCATACAGACAGGGGACTTTTGTATCCCCGAATAACAGATGCCAGCAGAGTGGCCCCTTAGACCCATAGACTGAAATGGCTCATTCCCATCAAAATAGAGATAGAGAGGAAAACAGAATCTTCTCCTTGGTGACAGGCAGGCAAGGGAGGGAAGTAGTGAGCGGCAACCTTCACATACAGGCTCTACATATAACTATGGCCATGTAAATGTCTAGTTTTAACTATATGTTAAATACACATATTAATATATTACACTCCTAATTCCTAAATCAAGTTACAAAAGAGCCTATATACATATATACATAGAAACACAAACCAACAACACATTGCTGGTGCTGAAAAGACTAAACACTGCACACAAAAGATTTAAACTTAGCATACATTGTAGCTGATTTGGCATAAATGAAATACTCTGCCTTTTAATAATAAATTGACTTGAGGACAAAGAGTCTTCAGCATTCAATTAGGGAGGGTTAAAGGTTTTGGTTTCCTGTTCCAGGACTGGAGAAGATTTGTGGACTTATTGACGCAAGCTTTAGTACGCTCAATTGAATGTCAAAGCTATGCTTAATGTGTTTCAGACAGTTTGCTACTTTTGCTAAATTTTAAGAGAAATCATTCCAAAATACAGTCAGCACATTTTATTTTTAATTCCTTGCCACCAAGTAACGTTATTTAGCGGGGAATAATAGAGAGGCAGCTGAGGCACAGCAGAATGCAGTTCTTCCCTTAATGCTATTAACCTGAAGAGAGCACAAATAAACAGGAAGCCAGCTTGCACAGAAAGAATGCACGCAAGGTTTTGATCTTGATTTCCAAGAAACAATAGCTTTAGTTTATATTGTCTTTGAATACTTTAAACTACTATACTTAGTTGCTGTCTAATAGGTTGGTAATACGGATGTTGAAAGATTGCCTCTTTAATAACAAAGGTAACAGCACATAGCGCCAAACCAAAAACTTTTCCGCTCATACTTGTATCCGGTAAAGTGCAAACTAACAGCAAAGAAAATGTGTGTCACTGATCATCCCTGTACATAGGGATATTTTGTGGATTATTTTTTAAAAGTGCAGAGACTTCTATGAATAGTTCCGTGTCTTAAACCAGACCAACACCCTTACAACAAAAGCGGTCATATGCATCCCTCCCCAGGGCAATTCAGCTGCACATAAAAATGCATTTATCTTTTTCTAACTCCTGCTGTGGTCAATTTTAAAAACAAAATGGTGTCTTCTGAAGCTGCAGATCGTCTGCAAACAGAAAGCGCTGCTGGGTTTCCTGTTACTGTGCATTGTCAGTTATGTCAGTTGAATCCAGGCAGCAGCACGACTGGGAAAGGAAGCTTCAAAATGGCCGCAACCAGGAGAAAATCTGTGAGGTGGCATTTTCAGCTTTAAGTGGATGCAGGAGCAAATGTAACTGCTGACAATGATTCAGTATCATGCATGCAGATGGAGCAAGGGAGTTTTCTTTTCCAAATGTGCCCGGCTGTTGGTCCGCATTAAGTTGGCTGTATTCAGTACATTATTAGCTTCTCACCTGCGCACAAACCATATTACCATATACACCTGATTTTGTTGTAAGGTGAAGACAACAAGAGGCTTTCTAAAACCATTGTATCTGTGATTGAGAAGGACACAGAAAGCCACAAAACAACCAATGTTGAAACTATCACAAAGCCAGGGGTAGATCCCTATATTTATATACTTTATTAGTAAATCCCACTCACCTTCAGCACACCATAAAAATCCATCCATGATGCAAACAATGTTTCAGCATCCAAAAACTGTATGAGCTAGCTAAACAATGAATTGTCCGGGCAAATGCTAACGTCCTCCCACCTTCTCCACCTTATTTGTAAAATGAGCGTCTCAAAATCTGCTAATATGTAAATGAAGTTGCTGGCTTTGCAATCCTTTGTGGGCATAGCTTTATGCATGCTCTGCTGTGGTCAGGGACAGCTGCAGGTGTGGCTTGCTATGGTCACTTGTGCTGATAGCTCCAAGGTAACAGCACATAGCGCGCCAAACCAAAAACTTTTCGGCTCATACTTGTACTTGTATCCTGTAAGCATTTAGCCTGACCTAGTGAGGCTCGGCCAAGGCTCTCTACCTCTAAACTGGTACTGTATAGAATCTACATCAAGATCCTCCTAGGCTCCTTAATGGGACTGGCATATTAACCTATGCAGACCATCCCCTATACTCACTGGGCCCAGGCAGTACAACAGGAAACAGGTCAATAAATGCTTTCGGTGGTGACATTTGAAAGTCTCTAACCCCATTAAGGTGCAAGATTTCTGCACCATATATAAGTAATGTTGGAGATGCTCCCCAATATTTATTATATTTTGGTCGAGGTGGAGAAGGTCTTCTATTAATGAAATACTAGATTATAAAGATACCAACACTAAGAACCTGAACATTTCTCTTTATTAGAGACAATGTCATATTTATCTCACTAACACTTATTACAGCTTTGCAGTTGGCTCTGATAACTAATCAGGTATAAATGTGCTTCTGCAATCTTAACAATCCTTGAGAGCGGAGAGGCATAGGAGGAATCCTGCTGGATTTCCCTTAGCAACCTGACAGCAGCCCACAAGGTCGGCTAGCAGGAACTGTAGAAAATTAACCGGTGGGGAATTATCAGCTAAATTATTTCAAATACTTAGGATTTTAACTATGCCTTCTATTTCAGCAGTCTCCCGTTAGTCATACCAGTCATGGAAAATAAGACTGATAATGTCATAAAGGCTTAAGGAAATGCATGTATTTTATGACTGTCTGTCAAACACAAAGGCACCGAGAAGGTGGAAGCATGTAGAGATCAAGAAGGAAGATTTTTTTTCTTATACGATTGCAACATTATTATTAGATTTAATGACACTAGATACATTTCATTTCACATCCCTGTGACAGTATGATTTAACAATTAACAGGTAATGTGGAAAGGTTTTCACCAATTAAGCAATGTTTTCTGAAAGGGGAAAAACAGCACCAAACATCAGCAAGCTCCTTAGAGATAAGGGGGGCACATCTTCCACCGGAGATGTAATGCTCTTCATTGTGATGGATTGCCCAGGCCCCTAGAGAAATGCTACAATAATGAAGGTATATGCTGTGGAGACCCTCAGAGCTCCTTGCTGATTGAATAGTCTTAAGAAAGGTGCCAGAAATTGGATTTTTCTTACAGAATGGTTAATCACTGAAGCACCTTTTAAATAACTACTAAATATAGTTACATGCACCCAGCTCCTAGAACAAAGTGGAAGCTTTTTCTTTTCAAGTATATGATCAAGCTGGTGTTAGCTTTACCAGCTAGTTAAAGCAAAGCTGTATGCATAAAACTGTTATTTGGATCGATGTGTCTCACCCACTTCAAATGAATGTATATCAGCTGTCAAACCGACAGATGTATTACTTTAGCTACTACAAGGTGCCTTAGCCTATTTACTTCCCCCTTTATTTGGTCTGTCAAACTCAGCACCACTGTTTGTCACGAGCCAACAGTGCTCTTGACAATTTTAGACATTTGGTGCCTCTATAGCTGAGGTAGCTGCTGACCCTAATGTGCTAGTGGTGGGAGTAAGGCAAATGCAGTACATAGCATAGCAACCTTGTTGTGCCTTTACTTTACTGGGCTGCTGTTATTACTACCTCTACCACTACTACTTTATACAGATGCCATGTTTAGATTACTGTGTACAGTAGATCCAAGGTCAATTTAGGGAACACATGCTCAACCCTCCTCCTCAACGGCCACCAACAGGCCAGGTTTTGCAGATCTCAATGCAAATGCACAAGTGTAGTATATAGTGCTCCGAAAGGGTTATAGACTGAGAACTATTTACTACACCTTTAGGTCTGGGTGGAGATTGGCAAAACCTGGCCTGTTGGTGGCCCTTGAGGAGAAGGGTTGAACACCACTGCTTTAGGATATCAAATCATACGGTGTTTTAGTTGCCCAGAATAAAAAGTAATCTTCAATCAACACAACATTGCATCCAACACTTCCTCCTTTATACTCCATCACTAAAATGGTCTCTATAAGGCTAAATATTGGATATGGCTATTCCACTCTTATTAGGACTTACCACCTTCCACTACCTATTCCTCTATAAGGTGCTAATTGACAGCTACACTGTTAAGTAAGGGGCACTCGCATAGGAATAGCTTGACAAAATCAGAATTAGCTGCTATATAGGTAAAGGGAACCCACAACGTCGACATTACTGAGGAAAGCAGAGTGGAAGGGGAAATAAGAGATTAAGGGCCATATTTATGAACACAGAGCAACTGTGTGCCAACTTGGTACACTGGAAGAGCATTAGACCGAAGCTCTAAAAGGTTCCTGATTTGACCCATGGTTTCAGCAAATTGTCTACTTCAGGAGTGATTCTCTGCAGCATTTTAATGCCAGGGGTAAAGTCAAAACATTATTCATAAATATGCACTATTCACAAAGTAAAGAGAACAACCAAAATATTGCTTCTTAATGTACACTGTTCGTTCTATTAGAGCTACCTTTATAACAAATTCACATTGTGCTGAAGTGGTTTAATTAGTTTAGTCATCAAAAAGTTTTTGATGCAGAGTAAAACCAGGGCAACCAGAGGTTTTGGGGGCTACAATTGCGATGGTTGTTGCCAGTATGGAGAGGGGATTGAGGGCTGCCTCCGAGCAGAAGAGAACGCTTGTGGTTGCACTAAGGACCCACAATCACTTTGGCAACAGACTTATAAGCATTGTAGTGCTTTAAGGCTTTCACAAATAACCAACACAATGCAGTTGTTTCTAAGCTTTTGCCTAGGGCACTGTAGCACATGAATTTATTCTACTCCTGAGCTATCAAGAAGGCTAGCATATTGTCTGAAGGCTCTGTCAAATGAGCAGCATATTTATTGCTTCTTAAGAATCTGAACATACAAACATTCGCAAATATAAAAATCTATCAGGCAACAAAATGGGTCAGACACTGGAGGGTCACAGAAGGAGAACAGCGAAAATAATGAGCAGTTTGCAATGAAGACCCAAAAGAGCATCATTATTTTTCCTTTATTATATTGCAAACAACTATCACTTTAAAATAAACCTGACATTTTAGCTGGTTTGGGGCGTAAATCTTTTTGTTTTTCCCCTTAAATTGCCTGCATTAGAGGTGGTTCTTGAAAGCTACTCACTAGGGAACAGTGGAAGAAAACAAAAACAGATGCAATCCGGCAGTCAACCTCCAGCACATCCAGCCATTACTCTGTGGCTTGTAGGATTATACAGTGGTCAAAAGGTTATTTGAATGGTCTCTCGGAGGATCATGCCTTCTACACAAACAAAAAACAAGCACATTAACATCTCCAAATTCAGCACATTTTCTGATGCTAAATCGGAGGTACCGCTGGACATATTTACAAGAGGACACTAAAAAGACAAAGCCAGCATTCACAATTTGAAAAACAAAGATAACCAAGAGGTATATTATAATTTTATAGGTACAATTTGTACCTATCTTCTCCTAGATGAGAGAGGTGGCACAAAAGTAACGGATCATTAAGCCGGTGTGCAAAGCCAAAGGAAATTAACCAGCTGCTACAAGCGCCACCTTTCTTATTCTCGATGATAAAGGCATGCCAATTTTACATAGATCAGCTATAAATTACAAATAAAAAGTCTGTTACCTTCATATATTGTGGTCGATCAAAGGAATTCACTTATCCATGACAGGCTCCTGAAGCATGAAAATTGGAGCTAAGTATTCTTTTCTGCCAGTTGGCATTAGCTACGCAGTGTTAAGTTATTATCAGCTGTGCATAAAACTTGTGCATTTCATGTCATTTCAGTCTCGGCTAACCAGTTAATATCAGACTTATTTAAATCAAGGCAATGTGACTCTCTAATGATATAATTAGTAGACTTGAAAATGATCAGGAACTGACATTATAGCTATTCAATTATGATTATATGATAATGGAAATAATAGCAGCAAAGAGGATTTCTCGAATGTTACCTGAATATTATTTTCTAACAAAGGGATTGCTGCGCAAATGCGCATTTTCTACACGGCGACCTGTGTTGCTCTAGAATAAGCAAAAGCTCTTACAAAATGTTATACTAATGCATCAACAGTGGATGAAATGGAAAAACGTACTTAAACCGGACCTTCAGCATCATTTAATGAAAAGCTCAAATCCTTAAAAAACTATTCCTCTGCATTTAAAATGCATATATTTTAAGTCGCTTACTTATTATTCTTTTCCCCACTGAGCTGCAGCTCTGTTCAGGACTCCAGGATATGGGTGCAGCCATCTTGCCTCAGAAGTATCACATACTGAGGAGAGGAGAAGGTCGGGGCATATGCAGGGGCGGGTTATAACTGTGCTCTGCACATACAGAGCAAAGCTGGGGTCAGGAAACGGACAGCAATTCCAGAATGCAGAGCAGCATAGTCAGAAGACACTTCCTGTCTGCAGGCAGCCTGAGACTACAGGGGCTGCCATCTTGGATGTTTAAAAGCTCCGAAAATGCAGTAAATACAGATATGATGATTTTTAATGTGATAAATCTATATGTACAGGGTGGGAGAAAGGCCTTTATTTAGAGTTAAGGTCCGGTTTAACTGCCAGCCTGTAGACTTAATCCCATGGAGGGATGTCGGCTGCAGAAGTGGTGACTTCTTGCACAGTCATGGCGTGTACGCCTGCTGCTGGCTGAAGTCCTAATAACTTTTTTTTTTAATAATTAGTAATTGCATTAATAACGTTCCTGTAAGTTATTAACAATGCTGGGTTTTGTTCCGTATACCTGGGGCATCCTGATTTGTGAGCTCTTCTGCGTGAACCATACCCACTATACAGACCTCCCTGGCGATCCCACAGCTCAGATGTAGCCCTACCCCAATCTGCTTTTTTTGGCCGTACATATAACTGAGCAGCCAAGAATCTGAATGGCAGTGTAGTCACTTCCTGCGATTGGTGGTGGCATCCCCTGCACTGCCTTGTCAGCCATTCAGTTACAGAGGGCACAGGTGCGCACAGCTGGATGCACAAAATGCCAGCCAATTGGACGGCTATGGATTTGCTATGTGGAAATGCCGCAATGGTATGTATAAAGGGGGATCAATAGCGTTTCACACAGCATGGCTTGGTATTAAACCATTGGTCTACTTTGCCTCAATTACTTTTGAGAGGCACTGTATACTTCTTTAGCATTATTATGTAAAAGAAGTGCTGTACAATACGATCATGATATTTTGGGCGGCCTTGTACTCAAGCCTGGTTTGCTCCAGAAATACAAACCCTGCTTGAAAGGGTTATAAACTAGATCTGTACAATTTTTCTGTGTTTCATGCACACAAAAGAGCCATTTAAACACAGTTTTAGGTGATTGACACCGCATAGGTACCACTGGTGTGGTACTTGAGATAACTGGAAAATAAAATGGCAAGTGGTGGTTGATAAAAAAGGGTTAGGCTTTTACTAATGACAACACCTAATGGTTCTGCTCTCCTTTTTCTTGGATCATCCAGAAGACTTACTATAGACCATGGTTTGACGTGAAAATCCCAGCTTCCAAATCCAGCCGGCAGGAAAACTTAGCTTTTAATGTTATGGATAAAAACATCCATTCCTCAGGAAGGTCTAACTTCAAAGCATCAGCTTACAATGTGTTTTGGGGGTCGTATTGCCCCCTAGTCATGGCTTGAAGAGGACCAAAGGGGTGTTGGATACTTAGACATACACTAACCTTCTCTCATTTGATTTCCTTTGGGAACAGTGTAAACTAGGCCTTTTTCAAAGCATCTCAAAATCTACAATTATAAGTAAATACCTTAAAGCGGACCAAAACCCACTGAACTTGTTAATTAAATTTGGCCAAAACCACTGCCGATACTCCCTTCTTAGGGTGTAGAACTAGAAATGGATATTTTTGCTTTTCGATTCACCCTGGGACATTTTTTTTTCTTGCTGTCCTTCTATGTACGATGGCAGGCAATCAGTTGTTGTATAGGTGTGGCAATGACATTCACACCCAACAGTGGTAATGAATGGAGGAGGAGGCGGCGCTTTACAGCTAAATTAGAGCGCCATTATCTGGGATTACAGTGAATCAGGAGCAACTGAAATTTGTAAAAGGTACTCCTCATGGGGGGAGCAATCCAGAGGATGCTAGTTAAATATGTGGGTTTTGGTCCACTTTAAGTATTCTAAGCAAAGTCACTTTCTTCACTTCAGTTTTTGGGTTGAGTTGGGCTGAGCTGGGAAGGGCGTATAATGGTGCAGCTTTATGAGTCATGGGCATGCTCTGCTGTGGTCAAAGACAGCTATAGGACAACTGTAGCCTGCCATGCTGGCTGGCGCTGGGGAGTACCAAGGGACTACATGGCTGTTACAGCACTTTTCTACATGGTCCTGGAGAGAGAAAATTGAAAGGAGAGCAAACTTAGGACCCTGCTACAGCTTCTACTCTGCACTTCAAGAAATGGAGGAGAGGCACATGGGGCAGACATCAGGTAAGATGCTTGCTGCCTTATTATTGCTGCTGGGTTTATAGTCCCTTTCAGCATCAGATCAGAAGTGGTGCGGAGATTATTACAGAATAAAGTGCCTATATTCATCTATTGCTGAGAGTCTTGCAAGTATTTTTTTAACAACAGTGTAATTTTGACATACAGAAAATCATGTAGCATAAGAAGAACAATCTGGTTTCATAGTTTATAGTTATTCAGTAAAAAAAAATATTCAGACAAAAGCCTTTGGAGAGCTGTCATCACTGTGTCTGTAAATGTTCATATTCCTTCAGGTTAGGGTATGTCTGTTGCCGTGATTTTTTACTACAAATATACCTCTTATCAGGGCCAATATCTCCCTCCAAGCGCCTCCCAGACTCGAGAACTAAAAGGTTGAACCAAGCCAAATGAAACCATCCGTCCTCCAGTGCTAATAGCAGATAGGACATGGCGGAAACATGGCGGTACTCTACCCAATGCCTATGTGAGCATAACCAACAAAATGTACACACAGCTAGAATGAAAAACAAAATATACAGCATTTGCTAGGAGTATATAACTGCAGACAGATCTATAAGACAGAGCAAGCTACAATACAGAGCTGAGAACATGAACTCTGAACATTAAAGTCTTGACCACGTCATTTCGTGTGTGGGTTAAAGTGCTAAGCATGTAGTGCAGATATCACTTTAGGTGTGAAACTAGATGAAGCAGAGGAAAGAAAAGCACAAATTAATGTCAGATGGAAACACAAACTTTCTGATCACAGGTGACATTTTTTTTCAGTGTGAAATGATAGCAAAAAAATGTGTCAGGCTAAGGCATAGCAGCACATTCAACGTTTGCTAAAAGTGTCATGGGAATAAGACTGAAACTGTTAAAACTGACACTATTGGCTTTTGTTAACACGTTATGGATGGGAAGACTGCCAGGCTGCATATCCTCTAAAGCATCAGGGCTGTTAAGTCATCTGGAAGACCAAAGTATAAAATACATTTAATGGTGCTAAATTTGTATTATCAAGCAAGGCCAAGCTACTCTTTGACAGTGATCAGATCAATTTCTCACGATACATATTGTTTATCCCTCTATCCCTCCATATTGTGTATCATTAGAAAACACTGGCACATCCTAATGGGAGATGAACGCTTACAATCCATCTTCAACTCACCCCCTATGTTTGTACATAAACGCCCCAAAAACCTGAGGGATAGTCTGATACAGGCAGAAACCAAACGCCCGAAAAATACGGCAACCATGCAAACATGGCTTAGCTCCCTACCACCCGTTAAGGGGATGTACCCATGCGGTCACTGTGCCCAGTGCGGTTTTGTAACCAAGGGGAACCATTTCACACACCCTCATACAGGCCATAAAATCAACATTAGATCTTTCTTTAACTGTAGCTCAGACCATGTTATCTATCTTATTAAGTGCCCATGCTGACTGGCTTATGTAGGCAAGACAACCCGACCACTACGCACACATATCAGCGAGCACCGTAGTGCAATCCGCAGGTCAGATTTGGAATCACCCCTCACCCGCCACTTTCTTGAAGTAGGCCATCAAATCTCCCAGCTACGCTTTCAAGCCATTGACCAGGTACCACCCCCCACAGGGGGGGCAATAGAAATAAATCTCTTCTCCGTCGGGAGTTACATTGGATCCACACACTACAGACCAGGGCGCCTAGAGGCCTTAATGAGGAACTCGACTATTCCCCTTTCCTGTAAATAGACACTGAACTATACGGGCATCTGGGGCATCCCACTCTGTTGTACACCTTAGCTATAAATTAATTGAAGCTTGTATTGTACGATTAGAACCTAATACCTTGTTATGTTTTATAGGTCACTCTAATATACTGTTTAACTATCCTGATCTGGGACATCCCGTGGAATCATCCGGAAGTCGCATACTGAGTATCCTTCTGAGTTTGGACCTCCAAATTCTTCCATTGCCCTTTTCAAGGTAATCTGATTGGTTCCACTTTGCTCTTTGGGCAGATCCAAATGGTGTTTCATCCACAGTATGCGGCTCCCGTATGGTCCTTCATACATAATGACTTTCGGGACTAAATCCCCCCACCACACACATGCCCAGAGGTCAAGCATCTCACCCCGAGGGGCAACTAATGGATACCACACCATCCCCCCCTGAACTACTTAGAACATATGGGTAATCCCAAGGGAGGGCATCCCATATGAGGAGTCCCCTGTTCCACTGCTTATCCAACAGATGATAAACTCCTCCTACCGACACTACTGTATTGTCTTTGAACTTTACCCCCCATGTAAGGTAGCTCAGATGGGGGCATCCCAAATGAGGAATAATACCTTCAAGTGTTACCTCAACAGTATATAGCACACATGACAACCTAGGGCCCTTCTACTACATACAGGACTACTAGCAATTGCTCTAATATTAATTATAGCCTGTCCCCTGGCTATTTACTGTATGATTGCCTCTTCATTTATTTCTACTTCTAGTCAATGATAACGAAATAGGGTTAAATAATAGCAGTGATCGCTTTCTTTTATAAGTTTTTAATCAGTTGTATTTTATTGCACTTCCTAGATCACATTTTGGTGCCAGAACTGTGTAACACCATGACTCCCTCCCTCGCCGAGAAGAGGAAGAAAAAGACTCCCCCGCTGACTCTTTTTTCGTTATTATACACTGTGGCTTTAACTGTTATACTATTACCTAGCCTATGCTCCAGAGATGCGCAGTCCCCGGGATCAGCGGCCCCGAGCGCCAATGTCACTTCCGCCGCTGGCTGGCAGTGTTCGCACCAGCCAGCCAGCCCCGGATATGACGTCGGCCGGGACCCCGGAAGTGACAGCCCGGGCTCCACACTGGCCGGCCAGGGGGGGCGGGATAAGAGGCACCATTCAGGTAACAGGGGTATCGCAAGCCGTTAGAAAGGGGCCCTGGGCTCCGGAACGTGGGCGTGTTAGTTGCGATCAGATGCTATTGTACTGCCAATTGGTAATACCTTTCCTATATACTGCTTAAATGATCTTATGGTGGCGTCATGATTTAACCCTTGTATTGCATGATGTATTACACTGAAGGTTTCATTCTGGTATGATGCAGGGTTTATGCAGTTTCTCTGACCAGAAACTTTATTCCATGTAACATATATTGTTCCCATATACTTGTTATCTTCCTTGACGGCTCAGATAGCTGCATCACATACCTTTCATCAGGACCGTGACAGTATCACCTCATAGATATATGGTAATAAGTGGTTACCTTTACATAGCAGCATTTTTTTCTGGATAATATACATGTTAGTGCTAATGCTATAATTTCCTTTTTTGCTGAGGTGGCCAAATGTTCCTGATGACACCCTGACCTTCGCCTATACAGAGTCACTCATTGTATCCTTTTTGCTATTTATGTTGTATACCTGCATTCCATTATTTGTATATCTGTATATATGTATATGTTCACTTGATACTTAATACAATTTTCATTTGCAAAGTAACCTTTGTAGTATGGTGTGCCTTTGATCAAAAAACCCTTTTTCTATGAGTCTATACAGGGGTGTTAATGTGGCGAGACACCCTGGATCTTATGAGCACCCTCTCTTCTGATCATTTTCCTTTTTACTGTGTGGTGTGCCGATTACCAACCACTAACATTACTGTATTTGCCCCTATGCCAATGAGACTGACATGCTCCATTCGAGCTGAAACAGCCAGTACAGGGGTAGACCAGGCTCCTCTCTTGATCTCTAGTTAGAAGGCATAGTAAAATGATCCACCCTTTATACCCTCCTAGGGTACTAAGGACATATACAATGTTACATTTGCAAGATTTCAGTATACCAGAATACTTTTAGTGGATAAAAAGATTTTTATTGTTGGTTAAGTTTAAGAGCACCAATATATTCTGTGGCACTGTGCAAGGTAGAGATTAGAGAATAAAAAAGTGTGTCATTCATAGGGTGCCCATGAGGGTTTCTGGTTAGTTCACCATTTTCTGTACTTTACTTACACACGATGGGGTTGATTCAGAGCCAGGTGAGAAAACTCACTTTTTTGGAGAGAAATCTACCATTCACTTTCATTGAGTACCTTGGGGCTGATTCAACACCAGGTGAAAATGTACATCTGGTTGTTGAATCAGCCCCAATGTAGGCAATGATAGTGAATGGCAGCTTTATCTCTTCAAACAAAGTGAGTTTTCTGACCTGGCTCTGAATCTACCCCAATAACTCTGCCATGCTCTTACCTACTAACAGGGTATTTATATATCTGTGTATAAGAAGATTACTTATTTATAAGAACATGAAAAGGCACTATTATTTTGTTGGTAATTCTTTTAACTACAATCATTTTACCTTCACTAGCCATAGTCACTAGTCATTTCACTTCAAGAAATATGCATGCTTTTTTTGGTAAGGATAATTTTAAACCATGTGCACTTTGCTGAAAAAGTAACATTTTCCATTTAAATTAATTTTAATCAAACATTTCCTTGCTTTTACCACGAGTTTTATGTATTGATGTGTTGCTTCATTTCCCTAAATAATATGGAGATGCTAGAAAATATATTAACAAGCGGATTCCGTGTCATGCCCTATTGGCATATTTCATGCATAGTAATGTCCAAAGATCAATTAGTAATTTTTAAAGCTTGAAGAAACGAATTTATAGGAAGTTTGAAGAGGGGATGATGAACATTTGGAAGTATAATATATATAGGGTCAAAAAAAGCAAGTTCAGTAAATAACACCCTTTAAAGCCCCACTCTGACAATCAGTGACATAAACTATTCGAGAGGGCTTAACTTTTTGTCTGCGTTAATATACAAACTGTACAAACACCAATTACCTTCACAACACACACAAATATCTAACCACTAAAAAAGCTAAGGAAGGACATATCTGTATAATGGAAGCTTAAATCGAGGAGATATTTAAACAGAAACTCTTTACTTAGCATATATCTAGATATAAGATTCAATCTTCGGAGGCGGCAATCCTTTTTAACTATAAGAACTATAAATCTGTGGAATAGCCTCACATAGAAGCTTCAGCTACAGCATCAACGGCTGACAGCTTCAAAAAAGGATTAGGTCCTTTTCTAGCAGTAACATTAACAGTTACAATTGGCTGTTATCGGTAAAAAAAAGTAACGTTTCCCATCCCCGACCTTTGGTTGAAATTTGGTGTATGTTTTTTTTCAATTGTACTAACTATGTAGTAATAAGACAAGTCAAATAAACGTGCTGCACTTTTCCTAAATAGAATTCACTAGTCATTCAGCTGGATTACTCCGTTCAGAAATATCTGAAAACCGATCACTCCATGTTCACGTTCTGAATGTGCAAGAACCTTCAGACATTGTGAAGTTATTCAAATGGTTTTAGAGCATCTAAAAGGGATTCTATTTTAAAAGCCTTTAAGAGATGTTACCACTAAACAATGCAATTGGACAGTCCTACGGTGTGATGGATATTTTCTATTAAAAGCTTTCAAAACTCAGTCTCTCCATAACTGAATGAATCATTTGGATAACCCTAGTCAGTTAACCCTAGTTAGCTACTTGGGTCCTATAAGTCAATACAGCCAAAATGTCACCTGCAATGCTACTTTTGAAAAGAGATGTCAAAAAAAGTAACGCTTGAGTCATTACTAAGAACTAAACTTTATATGTGGACAAGACTATTGAGGATCACTATAGACTAGACATTAAAGAAGAGAGGAGGGATGAACATTGCCATTAGTAGTATATATATTTCATTTTCTTTTTACAAGACGGACAAAGACAATTGAGTATGATGCAGCACATAGAACTAGAAAGCCCCATTTTCAAATCTTTCCTATTATCAAGTTAATACAATGATTGTAGTTACATTTTTTATTGTTGTTTACGGAGACCGATTTCTTACAGCTAGGAAGCAATGAACTTTAAGCAGTGCTAGGCTCATTCTCTAGAGTACAGAACAAACAGAGAAAAGGGGAAGATTTTGCAATAACCAAGGAGACTGTAGATACTTAAGGTTGTTACAAATTATTATCCACAATAAATCCAGCTGTCATCTTTCATACGACACAACCTGAAATTTTATGAGCAAATTGTCCCACGTTTGCCTTAACAAATGCGGCTCAATAATTTATATCAATAACACAGTAAATATTTCTACGATACTATGAAAGTACATTTTTGTTAGCTTATAATTACAAGAATGATGCAAATGAATCCCTTGATTTACTTGAATATCCCTTGTTAGCATCACAGACCTTTTTGCCTCTCTTGTTTTTCTCAAAAGCAATTTAGAAAATGCTTGTATTTGAGACAAAAGAAGAACATTTGGTAAAGGAAAATTCATCATTAGGTATCTAGAGGTTTGTTAATAGAAAAGGAAACTCCCACAGTGTATCCTAGTGCTCAAGCCAGACACACATGCTCAAGACCAGCAAGCTGCCTTCACAGTGGGCCAAAAGTCATTATCATAATTTTATATTACATAGACTACATTGAAAATTTAATATAGCCCAGCAAAAAGAGACAAGAGACATTTTGCATAATGCTTTCGTGTACTCACTCTCTCTCTTGCTACTCTTTTAGCCACCCCATGCAGATAATCACACCAGGAAAAAGAAGTTCATTACCTAAGCCAAATCAAAATTAGACTTTGCTTTTTTGATAGGGAACTTCATTAGTAAACCCTATCTTGTACAGCAGGGAGATTTGATGAATCTATCTTGGAGTAATAATTTGGTTTGATCAGTTCGGCTTCAAGCATTGCAACTCTATTAGCTGAATTGAGACAAAGAACCACACAGAATAAGGTAACTGGTTCTCGGTTTTCTTAATAATATAATTATTTTAAATATAATTTGGGGAAAAGCAAAGCAAAAAGAAACCAAACAAATAATATGTAGTATAAGCATATATTTAATATGCATATATAGGAAAAGATGTGTGATATAAGTACTTAAACTAAAATATATCACATGCCATAGTGAGATAGCAAGAAAAGTGCCACAAACCAAAATACCAAAGCTTTTATTAGAAGCGTTCACCACTTATAAGGGAGGAAAAGTTGAACTGTTGAATCATCATCATTTTCAGGGGCTTTATATACAATAATATTAATGTACTGAAGCAAGATAACGCTGCACCCCACTTATCTGCATGTCACCATATATTCAACACTTATGGTCAAGTAGTGATGATTACTAGTGATGATTACTTGTGTTTATTGGCAACCTCTGCTGCTGATTCTCATGGCACAGACCAGAAAAGGAACAGGGCAACCGTTAAAGTGACCAGGGTGGCCAGCAGCTAATAATGGCTTGGAGGTAAGAGGTAGTGATAGTATTTGCTTAAGACAACCCATATTTCATTGCCATACCCAGGAAAAAATGTGTGGTTGTTGTGGTGGCGATACAATCCTTACTACTTTGGCACCCATGGCTATCAGCTGATGGGAAATGAGTCTTCTTTCAGGAGATTTAAGAATTCTGGGTGATAAATTAGGAATGGTTGTATAGTGATACATATGTATTGTAAAGAGCAGAAATTAACATGCATGCTAAGCTGTCATTTTATATGGTCAGATTAGCTATTATTATCATGGTTCATTAATCGATGTATATATTCATATGTAAACAAAGATACTCTACTCAATCAAATATTTTGAGAGTAGCTGCTCACACAACAATTTACTAGAAAGCTGCTTGAACATGATGAATGGGTGCTAATCACTATGCTAGACAGGTAATAGCTGTTATAACAAACTTACCCCTTTGCTACAATATGGAGAAATGTCAAAGATTGGTCCAACTTATAGGTAAATCATAAAACAATCACATATCCAAAACACATAACATTAAACTGTAGGCTGAAATCATGAATTTAATATACAGTAGAAGGATGACAGAAAGCTCTGTATCCAGGTCAAGACTTAATACAATTGGCGCCAATGAACCATCCTGGGAATGAATAGCATTACAACAAACATTATAACCACAACAACCAATAAACCATGATATTCTCTTTTGTATCATAGACAAGTTTAACATTTTTAGCTGAAGTTAACCATTGAAAATCCATTTTGTTCAACATAACATTTAACTCACGCTCAATAATTGAGATGCTGGGCCTAGTACCTGTAGGCATCACTGCAAAAAAAAGTGAAAATGAATTCAGCAGCTATGGGAACCTTATTTCCCTCCTGAGTGAACACCTGTAAAAACAAAGCTGCCATGGAAACCCAAGAGCAATTCATTTGCAGCCAGCTGTTGACCACTCTGTTCCAAGTTTGACTGTTTTAAGATTATAGAGCCACAGAGAGAAAGATTAATGAATGACAGATCGTTTTGTAAGGAAATGTTGTAGCTGCAGAAGCAAGTCAAAATATCACATACATGGTGGCAAGCATTGCCAATGTGAGCCTATAAAGGTAAAATAGATTTATCAGAAGAAAATGTGAATATATATGTTATGCAGAGGATGTCATGCAAATATGACGTTGCACACTTGCAGCAGAGGTGGAAAAAATATGGGGGTTTGTATAGTCATCGACCTTAACTCTTGTGAACCAAACTTCTAAGATACAGGCATGGACCAACTCCCTTTCATAGAGCACATAAACTACTGTTCTATAAAGGTGCACCAACTGATTTTTCATAGACTCTAACCCTGAGAATGTTAGAGCGTACAGTATGTTTAGCATTGTCTAGGGCAGTCCATATAAACTGTTCAAGTATTACCTCACTGCCAATTTAGTAGAATAGTATTAGCATGTGTATACGGTCGCAAATGTGAAATTACCTTTTCTACTCAAGAGCTGAAATATTACACATGTATTAAAGTGGAAGTTTAGTCAAAAGGTGACCCCCCCCCCCCCGGCCTGCCACCTTACCCTGGCTCTGAGGCAGGATAGAGGGGGTTAGAAAGAAAAAGACCCCTTACCTTATACAGGGGCCCACGCTGCTCTCCCGGCGCTCCAGATCCTGAGAACTGCCATCTTGCTTGAAAGCACAGGGCTGCCTATTCAATTGATTTCGTGGATCCGAGGGATGTGGCTTTGTGCGTGTGGACCCGGGGGAAGCGGCTTTGCCCTCTGCAGCCGCACAGAGACCAGGGGAGTGGTGCTGGCCCCAGGAGAAGGTAAGGGGTCTTTTTTCTTACCCCCCCCATCCTGCCTCAGCGCCAGGGTAAGGTGGCAAGACGGGGGGGTCACCTTTTGACTAAACCTGCGCTTTAAGACTGATGCCCGCAAGACTACTTATGGCTATATATGTCATAAGTTAATAAAAATAATACGCACAATAAAAAACTGGTGGGAGAACTTCAAACCCAGCATACAGGTGAGGTGTTGGAGCAGACAGAAAAAAAGCCTCTTAAAGGAGGTATATTCTAAAATTGTGTAATATTAAAAACCCACATAAACACATTGGCTAATGAGAAGAGGGGGTCACATATATACCCGGACTAAATAAAACTCCCACCAAGCTTGTGGTTTATTCTCTTCTGGTCGGAATAAAGCAATTCTGTGAGTACTCACCTGTAGAATTGTTTTTGTTCTTGCTTCGCACGGCCTGCTTCGGTATTCATAACAGTTGGGTTATTCCGCCACAAGGTGGTGCAGTGGTACTGCAGAAAGCTGTGGCATCTCCCGGCCCCCTATAAAAAGGGGGATCAACCATAGAGTTCCCAGCGTAGATAAGCAGTGAGACAAGAAGCCGGAGAGAGAATAAAAGTAAAAAATGTAAAAAAGGTAAAAAACCCCAATTAACTTGGAACAATCACCATAAAGAGGCAACCAAGAATAACGATAACAAGGGTGGGTCGAAGCAGGCCGTGCCATGCAAGAACAAAAACAATTCTACAGGTGAGTACTCGCTTCGGTATTCATAACAGTTGGGACATCCAAAAGCAGTGTCCAAAAGTAGTGTGGGATCCCCAAAGAGTAACGGCCAGTAGTTCAAGTCACTACCGCCTGAAGCACCTTGCGGCCAAAAGCAGCATCCGCTGAGGCCTTAACATCAACCTTGTAAAACTTGGAAAAGGTATGAACAGAAGACCAAGTAGCGGCCTTGCAAACTTGTTCAACAGAAGCTTGGTACTGAAAAGCCCAAGAGGCACCAATAGCATGAGTGGAATGAGCAGAAATTCTAAAGGGAGGTTCCTTCCCCTTAGCAGAATAGGCTTGAATCATCGCTTGATGGATCCACTTGCTGACAGTGTACTTAGCCGGAGGCAAACCCTTCCTAGGTCCAGAAATGAGAACAAAAAGAGCATCAGACTTCCTGAAAGTCTCTGTAGCGACCAAATAAAACTTCAGAGCCCTGACCACATCCAGAGAATGCAGTGTCCGTTCCTTGGAATTAGCAGGATTAGGACACAATAAAGGCAAAACAATGTCCTGATTGAGGTGAAAGGCAGACACCACCTTAGGCAAGAAATCCGGCTTAAGCCGGAACACCACCTTATCCTGATGCCACTAGAAATAAGGAGGTTTGATGGAAAGCACCGCCAGCTCAGAAACTCGCCTTACAGAAGTGATAGCCACCAAAAAGGCCACCTTAAGATTCAGAATGGGCAAGGCAGCCTCACGGATAGGCTCAAAGGGAGGCCCTTGTAGAGCAGACAACACCAGATTCAAATCCCAGACTGGTAGCAAAGGCTTACGGGGTGGACGCACATGAGAAACACCCTGGAAAAAGGTGATTGCCAAAGGATCTTTGGAAAAAATTGCCAGAGCTGAAACATGGCCTTTTAGGGTACTAAGTTGAAGGCCTAGATCCAAACCATGTTGCAAGAATTCCAGAATCCTTGGAATAGAAAAAACCTGACAGGGAAGAGACATAGACTCACACCAGGCAATGTAAGCATGTCAGACCCTGTAATAGATAAAGGACGAAGACTTCTTCCTAGCCCTAATCATGGTATCAACAACAGAAGCAGGCAACCCCTTTTCCATCAAGATGGAGGTTTCAGCAGCCAAGCCGTTAAAGCCAGCGTTTGTAAATTGGGATGGCATAGCTGCTGAGTGAGAAGATCTGGATCCTTCGGCAAGACGTACCGGTCTACTGCCAACTGCATGACGTCTGCAAACCAAACTCTTCTTGGCCAAGGGGCCACCAGGATGGCTGGTACCCGCTCCTGGGCTATCTTGCGCATGACCCTGCCCAGGAGAGGAAACGGAGGGAACACATAGAGAAGCTGAAACTCTGTCCAAGGTTTTGCCAGTGCATCCGTGGCGAAGGCCAGAGGATCCTGACATAGAGAGACAAATCTGGGAAGTTTGTGATTGTGACGGGACGCAAACAAGTCCACGTCCGGCTGACCCCAGCGGTGACACAGGGAGAGAAACACCCGATTGTTGAAGGACCATTCCCCCAGACGAGACGTCCCCCTGCTCAGGGAGTCTGCCACCTGGTTTTCCACTCCCGGATTGTAGACCGCTGAGATGCAGAGAACATGCCGTTCCGCCCAAGACAGAATCAGGGACACTTCCTTGAAGGCTCGCTTGCTCCGAGTCCCTTCCTGATGATTGATGTAGGCAACCGGCGTCTGGTTGTCTGAGCGGATCTGAACAGCCCGACCCTGAAGGTGAGTAGTTAGGCGAGAAAGAACCAACTTGATCGCCCTCAGTTCCAGGACGTTGATGGAAGCATGGGCCTCTTGTGGGCCCCACCGACCCTGGAACTTCAGGGACTTCCAGAAGCCTCCCCAACCGGTCAAACTGGCATCTGTGGTGACCGTCTCCCAGCACGGGGGCAGGAAGGTCCTGCCCCCCAGAAGGTTCCTTGAGTCCAGCCACCAAGAGAGGGACTGTCTGACCAGAGGAGACAGAGCAAATTCCTGATCCAGGGACACAGGGTCCCGATCCCAAACTGACAAGAGGTGCAACTGAAGAGGTCTCATGTGAAACTGAGCAAAGGGGACTGCCTTGAAGCAGGACACCATCAGGCCCACCAACTGCATCCCCTGACGGATGGAGGGATGAGGACACGATAGCAGAGCCGGAGCCTTCTGCTGAGGAAGGAACACCTTGACCTGAGAGGTATCCAGAGTCATGCCCAGAAAGGACCTCATCAAGGACGGGGACAGAGAAGACTTGGGATGGTTGATCACCCAGCCGAAGGACTCTAGAGTGGATGTCACCATCTGAGTATCCTGCTTGGCCTGAGGAAAGGACTTGGCCACAATCAGGATGTCGTCCAGGTAAGGAATGATGCATATGCCCTGGTTCCTTAGTAGAACCATCACCCCCGCCAGTACCTTGGTGAACACCCGAAGAACCGAGGTGATACCGAAGGGTAGAGCCACAAACTGATAATGCTGATCCTGCAGCTTGAACCTTAGAAATCTCTGATGACCTGGGAAGATAGGCACATGAAGATACGCATCCTTGATGTCCACATTGGTCATGAAGTCGCCCGGGCAAAGGGTACTGACAGCAGAGCGTAGCGTCTCCATACGAAAAAAGCTTGAATCTGACAAATTGTTGAGGCCCTTCAGGTACAGAATGGGCCTCAGAGAGCCGTCCTTTTTGGGGACTGTGAAAAGATTGGAATAGTACCCCTGACCCTGTTCTTGATGAGGCACCTGACAAATGACTCCTGACTCTAACAGGCATTGAACCGCCAGAAGCAACCCTTGAGCAGACAGGGGGTTTAAAGACATATGGGATCTGATGAATCTTGGGGGCGGCCAGGCTGCAAACTCTATCTTGTAACCGAAGGACACTACTTCCTGAATCCACCGGTCTGAGACGTGAAGCCTCCAGACATGAACAAAGAGCCGAAGCCGTCCCCCCACCGGGATGGGTGAGGGCACCCCTTCATGCCTGAGGGGGCTTGGGAGAGGGTTTGGAACTCCAGGAGAGACCGGGACGACCACGGGATCTGCCACGGCCCCAAGAATTTCTGCGGCCACTAGAGAGGAGGGAGCCACGGCCTCCTCTGGGAGCACGAAAGGAAGGGAGGGGGATGGAGGATGCTGAGGTAGCCTGCCATCCTTGGCTAGAACATCAAGACGCTCCCCAAATAGCCGCAGCCCCACGAAGGGGAGTCCAATGAGAGCCTTCTTAGCAGCGGCGTCAGCTGCCCACTGACGTAACCAAACAGAGCGGCGCATAGCCACCAAGAGCGAAGAGGCCCTACCGCTCAGCCGCACAGCATCATCCATAGCAGTAAGGATAAAGGCCACAAAATCAGAGCAAACCAAGAGAGTCCTATACTCCTCCCCCCGCTACGATCTGTAGCGCCATCAAGGAGACGCTTGAGCAGTTTCTTAAGGGCAATAGCTGTAATGGCAGCTGCACAGGCCGGGGCGCAATCCAGCCCCCACACAGGTAAAGGTATGGCAGGCCAACTGATCCATGTGCCGGTCCTAACTGTCCCTCAGAGTGGTAGTGTCAGGTGAAGGCATGACCGAAGTATTGGACAAGCCTAGCACGGGAGCGTCCACTTCAGAGGGAAATGACCACCTCTTAACAAAATCAGCAGGAAAGGGATACCTCTTATCCAAACCCTTGGGCACAGCAGGCAGCCTGTTAGGACATTCCCATTCTTTAAGCACCATAGTGGTGAAATGTCCCTGCTCAGGGAACTCCAGACGCTGTTTACTAGGACGAAACAGCTCACCCTGTTTCCTTTTAGCCTCCACAGGGGCAGCAATGTGTAAAATGTCAAAAATGTGAGACAGCAAATTATCAGTGTCCACAGGATACCACGAATCCTCCCCAGATTCAGGATCACTATCACAACCCTCCTGCTGGTCCCCAGAGGAGTCAGAGTCCTGGAGCAGTTCCCCTTCCTCTAAGGAATAATGTCCAGCAGTGACATCAAATTCCTCATACTCTAATGTAGAGTGTGAGGGAGCGGAAATCAGGTGCTGCTTCTTGTCAGAGGCCTTTCTAGGAACAGTCCTAACAAGCTGCCTCTCAATGCTGGCCACCCGCAGAGCCAAATCAGAGTGTGACTCCCTGCTAATATTCCCTTCACTAGGGCCCAATTGCTGGAGTGGGGGAGTAGTTGAAGCCGAGGGAGGCGCAGAGCTGGGAAGCGAAGCAGGCAAACCAGCTTGAAGCGCAAGTACACTCTCAGCGCACGGCACGCACACCGTGACACTGTTACTCACAGGGGATACCCCACACATGGAACACAGCCGAGCTTGTCCTGAAGGACCCCCAAGCACGCTATCCCCAGAAGCCTCCATATGGTGATTAACACAGGCACAATAGGTCAGCGGTGGGTAAAGGCTAATACAGAAGCCACCCGGGATGCCCTCCCACGGGATGCACCCAGAAATCGGTGAAGGGGGGGATGAGGGGGAGGAAAGAGTAGAGCGGGGAGAAACCACAACCCAATGGTGTCCCGCCTGAAAGACATAAGTGAAAAAGACACATGAGCATCCCACAGCACATACCCCCAAGGTCAATAAAAAACCCTCCAAGAGGGACTCACAGACCAAAGACACCGCAGGGTCACCAAGGCACAGACCGCAGGATGAAGCGACACACCAGAGGAAGCAGCGCTGCAGCCAGGAAGGGAGAAATCCAGACGCGTAGCTAGTCCAAAATGGCGCCGGCAGAGGTACCTCAAGGGGCGGGCCGCGGGGAGACGACGCAATATGCGTCATTCCAAGGCCCCCCCCCCGAAGAGCGTGAAAAAACGGCGATCCCGTGACCCAGCCGGCGCCATGACAAAGCAAAAAACGCCTCAGGTTATAGCGCCAAACACCGCGGAGCGCAGTACAAAGCGCACGGCGGCTGAAAAATACCAAAAACACAATAAACACCACATAGAATACCACTCGCCGATGCCACCCGCCCCCCCCCCAAACAAAGCCAGAGAGGGGGGGAGAGACGAGAGGCCAGCGGCGAGTATCCAGGCCAGGGAGGGGGCGGGGAACCCTGAAGGAAAAGAAGGAGACATAGTCCCCAAAACACTCACCCCCTCAGAAGCCAGAACATGAACTCCGCATCCCTATCAGGCTCACCATAAAGCCTATGGCCGGCTACCCTTTGTGGTACAGGGTCTGTGGATGGAGCTGCGCTCCTGGAGCACTTGACCCTAGTGCTCTTCTACCTTCACCCGATCTGTCAGCCGAGGCTGGGAGGCAGTGAGGGTCCAGAAACGGATGGAAATAGACATGCAGGGCCGCAGGCTTGGTTGCCCCGCTCACCTGCGCAAGAGAGAGAGCTATCTTCTAACTTCGCAGTATCACTGCAGAGGAAACACTGAGAACTCTATGGTTGATCCCCCTTTTTATAGGGGGCTGGGAGATGCCACAGCTTTCTGCAGTACCACTGCACCACCTTGTGGCGGAATAACCCAACTGTTATGAATACCGAACAGGCCGTGCCATGCAATAAAGAAAATAATTTGCGATAGTGCTCCTTTAAGGCCCATCCTGTTGTATCATAGCATGCGTCTTAACAGCACCCTAGGCACCGTAACAGAGACAGAAGGTGGTAGCCTGGTCCACTATTTTGTTTACAAGAGGTGAAGGGGCACTCAAGGAATCTTCTGCTGCTGGATTCGATCTTGAGACCCAGTATGCTTTAAAAAGCTGGCGTAGGATGAACTAGATACAGGGGAATAGAGGTGAATGATTTTTTTTTTATTTTAGCTAAGACAAATCCTTTTAAAGCAAACCTACATTCAGGTCTTATTCATAGTTGAGCATCTCATGATGCCTATCACCCAGAAAAGTTCAGGTTCCCTGCAGTGCACTAGTTGCTGGTGGGTCAAATGGCTTTGTACGATATATATATGGAGACAAAAGGTAGGCACAAGTGGTATATACTTAGTATGAAGTGATTTCAAGTGGCTCAGGCTGTCTTTTATTTAGGCCAAGTGATATGCTTGTCTGAATAGATGGGGGTTTGAGGGCACCCTTAAAGGCTTGGGGCAAATTGTATGGGACAGGTCATTTCAGAATATTGGGGCGGTATGTGTCCTGGATGCGGGGATAGGAGGAGATGATTATGGTTGAGGACAGGGAGAGGTCCTGGGCAGAGCAGAGATTGTGTATGGGTTGATAAGCGAAAAAATGTAGGCAGGAGCATGAGCGTAGACAAACATTTATTGTAAGCCCTGTGTAGACCAAAAACCATAACAAAGGGAAAGCCAGTCTGTGACTGACATGTTCAGGCTGCAGCTTGTTAGAAATGTAATATTAATATTACCTGATGTTCACTTGTCCTCTGGCTTGCTGCAATAAAATGGAGCATGCAGCAAGTAAACTAATGATTTAACACCCAAACGAGAGACCAGACAAGGTGCTAACAAAACAGAGAAACAAATGGTGTCTGCAGTAACAATGCCTGGCGGCGGCAGAGACTGAATGCTGTTCAGTCCTTTTTCTCTCTCTCTTGCTCTGCACTTTATGTCTGCTTAATAGAGCTAAGCAGCTAACCAGGTTCCAAGCAGTAGACAAAATAGCATTGTGGGATCACATTAGCTCGACAGCTGCTTTATGGCTGTAGCTTCCAGACCAATTTATTTAATATTGATCTTTAAACAAACAACACTACAAATAAATTTGATCACTCAGGTCCTGAGACTTCACATCTACACAAGAGGCCATACTGTGTGAAAAAACGCTGCCTGGGTTTTCTTCTTTGATTCGGTTGTCTTTGATCCTTCTGTGCATCAGAATGCTTTCACAGCAAATGAAAACAAATTCACCTTTCACATTGTCATTTCTGAAAGAGGAATTCTTCTATCATTGGTTTACCAAGTGTTTAACTCTTGCAGAAGAAGGTCATTATGCTGCCATTTATTCCTATGGGGTAAACACGTTTGTTGCAATAAAGCTCGCGGGTGTACTAAAATCATTTGCTCTCCCCCACTACACTTTATAACTGAAAAGATATTTAGAGTTAATTGCAGCACACCTCTTCATCTGAAACAATATGGAATGTTCTTTGTACCAGCTTGGGTTTAGGGGTAGAGGACATTCAAATAAGAAGATGGAAAAGCTCTTGATACTTTAATGTGCAACAGGGTTGCTTACCACTTCTGTTACGTTGTGGACAGTTTCAAACACCACTATCTTTAATAGCATAGTAAGGGGATGATACTTTAGGAAGATAAATGGTGTTGCACCACCTCAAGGTAGGGGCCAGCCAGGGTGATGTTTTACATTTTTACAATGCAATCCCTATAGTCACTGCACATGGTTCTATGTTATTCTTTTCCCCCTTTCTCTTTTTCTTTTTTTGTTTTCAACACCTAACTCGTTCTTTACATGGCCTTCTTTACCATGGTGGGAGCGCATGTTGCCTTCCAATGGGCTGTTATTCTGTTACATGTAACTGTGTCATACTGTATCTTTTTTTAGCATTATTTCCATTAACTTGCCACTTGCATTGAGGTGTGGATTACAACCTGAATCCCGATAAACTTTTTAGCATTTATACATAAAGTACAAAATGTTTTTTCTAGCTTTTTTCCCCCCCAAAACTACCAGTGCCTGTGATGGGGCATTTTTCCATGTGAGATCTATCATTTTTCCTATGAGGTAAGGATGTTTCTTTAACATCTGTAACAGCAGCACCCTATGTTGGCAAATTCTTTCAGCATAGGCCCATAGGCTGCTGTCATTTCCAAACTTAAATAAAAATATCCTTACTGTATTGGAAATATGATGTACCTCACCTGTAAATATGCCCCGTCGCAGGTACAGGTGATTTTTCTTTTGGGGGGGGGGATATTTTTTAACACTTTTTTGTGTGTTAAGGCTAAAAAACTGCAATCCACACCACAATGCACACTGCAAATCACACTGGCTTCACCAAATAATTTGCATGACTGCCAGAGTCACTGGCCTAAGCAAAGAGTCTGCAGTGTGTGCAGGGACCATCAGATCAGAGAAATTTGCAACTTAACAAATAAGAGCCTATGATACATGATGTATCTGCGGTCTAACTCTACTGACACACATGATTTTACATAATATAATACATTTAAGTTTTAACTTAACAAGCAAGATTCTAGTATGGTCTAAGTTGGGGATCATTGTTTTATCTTATGGGAAACCAGGGTCCATAACCTTTAGCTACTCCTCTGGGTCTCCAACTTTACAATTACAGCTGATCCTTTATTAGTCATAAGGAAATTGAAGGTCATTAAGTGATAGGTGTACATCACCCCACTGGGGAGAAACCTTTCATTATTACATCTTTGCCACATGTCACCCTATTAAGACGATACAGCCATGGTTCCTAATTGGTCAGCGGAAACAGGAACCTAATCAAATACACCCGGGTAGCAGCAGATACATCTGGTTTTAATTCTAAATAGAGCGAGGCAAGGTAAGATTGGTTCAGTTTCTGCTGTCAGCAGATGAAGATTACTTCCTGCCTGATGGACATGATAAGTTTATACAGCACTTAAATATAGAGAATATAAATGTGTCTCACCTTATTCAAACTAATGTTTATCCTGTAATCTTTCAAGTGGCCCAAAACCTGGGATTTTCACTATCCTGGGTTTTAGTCTATCCCACTAGGGCACCCTGATTTGGGATGCCCTGCTGTGTGAAACCCTGTAAGCTCACCTCCCCTCGGTCCAGTGGCGCATGGGTGGCCTCTTGTTTAATCATCTCGTGGTGAAGGTAAGAAAACTGGGTGAACTGTGTTTCACAAAGAGGGGCAGTTTGGGATACCCCAGGGAGAGGGAATAAGCTGGCCTGGGAGACGTCAGAGCTGGTTTTGGTCCACTTTAATGTTAACTTGGCAAGTTAACCTGAGTTTCACTGGCTGGCAGCAGTAACATTGGGGGGTGACGCACCATCGGAGGGCCAGGGAATGTGTCTTCAACCATCCATCTAATGGTTTCTACTTTTTCAAATTTGCCCAGGGAAGTAGCAAGGGCCCAAAGTAATGTTAGGTAATTTCCATGATTGCTATTAACCAATGCAGTGGCAATACTCATAGTGCCATAACTATGGAAATAGCCATAATTTAGCCAATATGAACTAAACTAGGAGACCAAGGTATACCAAGATAGGTGTTACATATGTTTGCACAAACATCCATGTCAAGCAGAGCTACTTTTTGTAGGGCCAGGCCTGTTAAAATGCTAGTCTAGACATACTGTAACAAAAAAAAAGCTTGTATAATTTGGTAACTTATAACTACATATTTTAAACTCATGTTAACTACATATTTTAAACGCATGTTAATATATAAAATCTGCCAAACGCATACCAACTATAGTAACAGACATTAGAAAGCCAATTCTTACCAATTTACAAATTATTGTATTTCTCAGGAACAACAGGTGTAATGCAAGAACTTTACATTAAATCTTTGTGAAGCTCTAACAGACAAGTGACTGAAGAGTATAAACAAATAATTAAAGGAGAGAAAAGCTGTCGTCTAGTGACTGCTTACTGTTCCTCCCACAGATGAAGCTATTTCTGGGCTAATTTGGCTAGGACTGCATTCAGCCTGATATACCACGGTGACTGCCAAGCATATTTTTAATCAGTTGCCATCTTTACTTTAAAAAACACATATAAAGGGAAATTGAGGGAAGTAACAAAGGCAGCTGCTAAAACACAATGCTCCTCTTACAAAATGGGCCTAGGGACCACTGCGGCAGAAAGTTACTGACACTGCAGGCTGTCCACGACGGCAATTGTTAATTCTTCACAATGTACATCATCATGTGAACTTTCTGTGGCCCTGTATTTAGAGCACTTGCTATTATGTGTTACTAGCTAGTCTAAGCAAAGCCCTTATTATCTGCTATACAACTGGAGGTTTTACTCAAAGGACTGTTGTGAAGGGATACTAACCTGTATGATGTAACTTGCTATCTTATGAACTTACCCTAACTATGCCAACCAAGATACATTTACAGGTTACCATCACTTTAGGTTTTCACCTAAAGTAATAATAAAATGTAGACATCACAGAAGGCAATTCTAGGGCAGCCTTTCACCAGCACAACTAAGCAGGACCAACACAGTTGAAAACAAAACTCCCCAAAACTCACTTTCCCCATCTGCATGCATGATATTGAATCATTGTCAGCATTTACCTTTTCTTCTGTATCCACTCAAACCCGAAATGCTACCTCAACCATCTTGAAGCACCCCTGAGGATTCCTTTCTTAGCTTCCCAGCCGTGCTGCTGCCTGGATTTATCTGACATAACCCACAATGCACAGTGGCAGGAAACCCAGCAGCATTTCCTCTTTGCAGGCTACCTGCAGCTCCATAGGACGTGATATCAGGGGTAACAAAAATGTAAATTAATTTTTATGTACAGCAATCTGAATTGTCCTGAGAAGGGAAGCATACAGTATGAGCACTGTTAATTGCAAGGGTGTTGGTCTGGGTTAGGAGACTGTCCTTTACTTGCAGCATAAAATAAATGACACTGTGCATATACTTATACTTCAAAACAAAATGTTTACCCATTGCAAGTGGTTAAAAAACAAAAGAATTGTTAAAGAGCAAGTCCAGCCACTTGCCAACCCACAATCCATTCCCCCCTCCATACCCTGTGCTATGCCTGATTCAGGCAAAAAAAAAAAAACAACTCACCTGTTTGCTGCAATCTAATTCTGACCCAGGGTGGATAAAAATCAATGTTTTTTTAAAAAAAATCAAAAAAATCGGATTTTTTTTATTTAAATCGGATTTTTTTTCAATAAACTGCTTTTTGAGGAAAATATTTTACCATCCAAAGGTTCTTCCATCATGAGATAAAGCTGAGTTGTTTAACTCAGTAGAATAAAGGCTGTATATGTGTAACATTCACAATGCCATGCTCTTCCAGAGGTTTCTGTAGGATTAGTGGGCAGTTTCTCTCCTATATTATCACAGACGCTCGCTTTACTTACGCAGTTCTCAAAACTGAATTTGACTCCGCAGAGGTCCCAGCCTCTTCTTCACAGCAAAAATGTTACAACATGAACAGAGTTGAGAAAAAGACCTTAATCCTATTGTTCTACAAACCTATGACTAGTGAGCTACAGAGGACAGCAGGGACAGTAGTATTTAAGTTTTTCATGTGTCGGCTGGGCTGACAGTCTAAGTTTCTTAAAATATATATATATTTTGTTTAGCCAAATTAGTTAACAAAACATGGATGTTTGTTTAAGCAAATAACTTATGCTGTAATGTTGTTATTGTTTCAGTTGAATAAATCTATTTAAATTGTTATTAAGGTCAGGATTATTTTTCTCCTTCCTAAGTACAACAGAACAGTGGTGTCCAAATATGAATGATTAGCCCATTAAACTGGGGAGAAAAAAGAAATATAAAAAGTGATTCTAAAAATCTTCATCTACTTGCATGTTAAAATAGCAAGAACTAGTTTAAGGTAGAAACTTTGATTTAAATCACTGATTTAAATCAAGCCTTACTGACTAGTGATTTAAATCGTGATTTAAATCGTGATTTAAATCAGTTAGATTTAAATCAAATCCACCCTGTTCTGACCCCCACGCTGGGTGTGTGTGGGGGGCTACAGGGGAGTTGGCTGGGATCTATGGGGGTGGGCAGTGCTTTGTCTGTAACCTGGGACCGGTCCTTGAGTGACAAGTCAGTTTCCCAATCCTAGCAGCAGCTGTGGCTGCGGTCACTGTGGAATCCCAGAAGTATTTTTGCCTAATTTCCAGCTTCCAAATGTAACTTCCCACTGCATGAGAGAAGCTAAAGTCTATTATGAGTAACTATTACAATACATCTGCCTACAAGCAGGCTTCAAAGTATTGAAGATTAGGTAAGCAATCAAATTTAGGGGGTGCCAGGAGATATGAAAAGTATTAAAGCAGACCAACACCCATGCGGGAGCTTGTGTTGGACTTCCGCTATAAGACAGGCTGGGACACTCTGGATGCCCCCCAGCCTGTCTTATAGCGGTGGTACAGATGTTGGTCCGCTTTAATAGTGGGTAGTTTTCTTAAGCCCTTCTGTGCTTTAAATGTGCTCTAATGGTTGTTGACTTCTTTCTTTGGTTTTGAGGGATCCCATTATGCCATAAAGATCACCACCAAATTTAGAGAGTCCATGCTTTTTATAACACCCCATCCACTCCTCCTTCCCCATGTGTTAGGCCTGATTTGGGCAATAACAAAAAACAATGAGGAAGCTGAGACTGGGACCTTGGGTAACAGGTCAATCACAATCGCCACACTGCCCCCTGGCTTGGGAGACTGGCCTGTCACTCAGGTCCACGGCTGCTTTGCAGAGCCCCCCCACCCCCAACCTTTCTTGCACCAAGGGAGGATTGCAGTGGTCAATTTGTTTTATTTTTTTTTGTCAAATAAAAAAGAAAGCCATACTCACCTTTTCTCCCATGCAGACCATCGCTCCTAGTCCAGGGCACCAGCGCTCACCCGAAATGCTGGATGCAGGTCCTTCGCCGCCCGGCACCTTGTGCAGCGCCGCTCTTCTCTTCCTGTCTCACTCCGACGTGGCAATGCCTCCACCATCAGTCACGGTGAGCTACCACGTCGCACTTCATTCACTGCAATGGCCACATCGGAGTGAGGCAGGAAAAGAAACCCGATTAGGTGCCAAGTGGCGAGGGACCTGCATCCAGCATTTCAGGTGAGCGCTGGTGCCCCGGACTAGGAGCGATGGTCTGTGTGGGAGAAAAGGTGAGTATAGCTTTCATTTTTTATTTGTCTGACAATGTTCTTTAATGTACAAGCTTAGCACAGGGAGGGGTTACAAAAAGCTTGAGCCTAAATAAAATGCAATAGCAACATACAGCAGCTTTGACCCTATGCTGCCTGGCCACATAAGACATCTGTAGCATGAGTGGAGAAGGGGGTTGTTTCAGAAGTTTTATTTGAGGATAGGGGGGCTGCATGTTCCCTTTGTGCCAAAGATGGAGCAGCAGATCATTTTCAAATCCAAGTCAGAAATAAATAATAAGTCTACAATAAAAGTTGTAAGCACACTCAGATAAGGAACCATAGAGCAGATGCCTCCACAGAGACTGGAACTTTGTCAGTATAAAAAGTTACGCTGAAACATTTGATGGGTTTTGAAAAGGGTTTCCAGACCAGACTGACAGGCTCAATGCTACACACTTCAAACAGCATCAGCAGAATGACTCTTCTCTTTCATGGCTGTTTTATTTTGGCAGTGAGGATAGTGGGAATCATCAAATACACACAGGCACTGCACTCAGGGAGCGTTGTCGCTGGGACATGATCTTATATAAGGAAAACCTTTGTCGGCTGAAGAGAAGAATGCACATCTGCCGAATGATCCAACATAAATGCATCCTCCAGGTCTTACACTGCATATAAATAGAACATTTTTCCAATGGCAGCTGGGTCTGGATCACCTTAAAGTAAGGCTCAAGCTTAAGCATAATGTGTTTGTTGGCTGTGGTTCTTCTGTGTTAAGTCTGAATAAGAAGTTTAGGAGAAAACCTGATATGCTGTCAAAGCTCTGCTAAAAAGATTTTATTACCCAATTACTATATAGTAATGTTCAAAAATCTGGTGTATGTGGCTATGGTTTCTCTGCCATTTTTTCAATTAATAACTGTGAATAACATTTTTCTATTCTGCTAGACTACAGCCCGAAAAAGATGTATTTTGCTTTGGTTACAACAAGGGATGACTAGAATATGTGCTTCTCATTTCTCATTGTGTCCCTTAGTAGAAAGAAAAAAAACACTGCAATTTAACATAAAAAAACCCATACCCTTGGTAAAACACAAGTGGTAGTATCATGGTTTGAGCCTATTTTGCTACATCTGGGCTAGGATGGCTTGCAATCAATGATCAAGCAATGAACTCTTAACACAAAGTCGTAGCTAGGCTTTCTGGCAAAGGTATGAAATGGCGCCCTCCACCTGTACTCAGTCCCCCCCTTTGCCACTCCCCTTACCTGCTGTAGCCGGGGCACATGACCCCCCCCCCCCCCCCGAGCTATGCCCCTGCTTGACTGTCCCAGCAAATTTTTAAAGAAAAGGTCAGGGCATCTGCCTGTGAGCTGAATCTTAGAAGAACATGGGTCATGACCAAGAGAAAGCAAGTCATTCCACAAAAGAATGGTTTGAAAACAATAAATTTGAGGCTGGGAAAGGTCAAGTCAAATCCCTGACCACTCTCATGCCCATGTGCATTAAAATATTAAATATTTACCATGGCAAAAAAAACAAAGCCACTCTTCTCAAGTATTCTAGAAGTTTTGAAATAGGTGCTGCCATCTTGTTGGATCCAGGCTTTCCCAGGAGCTCAGCCCAACAGCCAATGGCGCTCCCTTCTCATCCTGGCTGCTGCGTGCATGCGGGGGAGTGTTGTTTACAGCATGTATATAGTGACAACAAACTCCCCCTACCCCCTGACGTCTGCATGCGCAGGAACTGTGACCACAACTTCCCTGCCTGTGAGTCTCGCAAGAGCACGGACCTCCTGTAACAAGGGACATAATAATGGACTTACAGGGGAAAACGATTAGCTTCTGGTCTCTCATCTGAGTGCAGAATCCGCAGCCCATGTATGCAGACGCATCCATGGAAGGTGGCTTTATTTTAAGAACTCCAGGTATTGGTAAGTTTTTTGCCAGATATTTAAGTGCAGCGTGGGTGGGAATTTTTTTAAATTGTGTTGTTTTTACACTGCTAGTCCACTTTAAATATTACCAAAAACTCATGACAGATACTGAAAGCAAAGGCTCAAATACTTTTGTCATCACATATACGTGATGTGGGGAAAAAAGTTCCCAAAATATACAATTCTGTGAGTACTCACCTGTAGAATTGATTTTATAGCATACAGCACGTCCTGTTTCACAAACATTCTTTACGCTTGGGATATCCGCCACAAGGTGGCGCAGTTGACTGCAGAAGAGACTTGTGGCATCTCCCGGCCCTATAAAAGGACAGGAACCTCCCACAAATTCTCAGTGTTACGAAGCAGTTAGACAAGAAGCCGGGAGAAAAAAATGAAGGAACCCCAACCAAACATTTGAACAAATCACCATACAGAGGTGACCAAGAAAAATGATAATAAGGGAGGGATGAAACAGGACGTGCTGTATACTATAAAATCAATTCTACAGGTGAGTACTCACAGAATTGTATTTTTCCAAGTATACAGCACGTCCTGTTTCACAAATATTCTTTACGCTTGGGACGTCCAAAAGCAGTGTCCATAAAGTAGGGTGGGATCCCCAAGAACAACAGCAGGCAGTTTAAACCATTGCCGCCTGAAGAACTTTGCGGCCAAAAGCAGCATCAGCTGAGGCCCTAACATCAACCTTGTAGAACTTGGAAAAAGTATGAACAGAAGACCAAGTTGCGGCCTTACAAACTTGTTCAACAGAAGCCTGGTGCTGAAAGGCCCAAGAGGCCCCGATAGCATGAGTGGAATGAGCAGTAAGATGGAAGGGAGGTTCCTTCCCCTTAGCAGAATAGGCTTGCACCAACGCCTGACGAATCCACTTGCTGATAGTGGACTTAGCCGGAGGCAAACCCTTCCTAGGACCAGAAGGAAGACCAAAAAGAGCATCAGTCTTCCTGAAAGATTCAGTAGCTACCAAGTAAAATTTTAGAACCCTGACCACATCCAAAGAATGCAGAGTCCTCTCCTTGGAATTAGCAGGATTAGGACACAAGGAAGGCAAGACAATGTCCTGATTGAGATGAAAATCAAACACAACCTTAGGCAAGAAATCTGGTTTAAACCGAAACACCACCTTGTCCTGGTGTCGCTTAAAATAAGGAGGTTTGATGGAGAGCGCCGCCAACTCAGAAACACGCCTGACAGAAGTAATGGCCACCAAAAAGGCTACCTTAAGAATCAAAATGGGCAAAGCAGCCTCACGGAGAGGCTCAAAAGGACGACCCTGCAGAGCAGACAACACCAGATTCAAATCCCAAGCTGGTAACATAGGTTTACGTGGCGGACGCACATGAGAAACCCCCTGAAAAAAGTCTTAACCAAACGGTGACTGGCAAAAGATCTTTGGAAAAAAATTGCCAGAGCTGAAACATGACCTTTGAGGGTACTAAGTTGAAGGCCCAAATCCAAACCATGTTGCAAGAACTCCAGAATCCTGGGAACAGAAAACACCCTACAGGGAAGAGATTTGGACTCACACCAGGCAATGTAAGCATGACAGACCCTGTAATAGATAAAGGACGAGGACTTCTTCCTAGCCCTAATCATGGTATCAACAACAGAGGCAGGCAAACCCTTTTCCATCAAGATGGAGGTTTTAGCAGCCAAGCCGTCAAAGCCAGCGTTTGTAAATTGGGATGGCACAGCTGACCCTGAGTGAGCAGATCTAGATCCTTGGGCAGGACATACTGATCTACTGCCAACTGCACGATGTCTGCGAACCACACACATCTTGGCCAACAGGGGGCTACCAGAATGGTTGGCACCCCTTCCTGAGCTACCTTGCGCAGCACCCTGCCCAACAGAGGAAAAGGAGGGAACAAAAAGAGGAGCCAAAACCTCTTCCAAGGCATTGCCAGAACATCCATGGCAAAGGCCAGAGGATCCTGAGACAGAGAGACAAAGAATGGAAGTTTGTGCGTGTGACGTGAAGCAAACAGGTCCACATCCGGCAGACCCCAGCGGTGGCACAGAGAGTGAAACACCCTGACGCTGAGGGACCACTCCCCCAGCCGAGACATCCCCCTGCTCAAGGAGTCTGCCTCCAGGTTCTCCACTCCCGGGATGTAAACTGCTGATATGCAGGGAACATTCTCCTCCGCCCAGAACAGTATCAGGGACACTTCCTTGAGGGCTCGCTTGCTCCGAGTCCCTCCCCGATGATTGATGTAGGCAATCGCCGTCCGGTTATCCGAGCGGACCTGAACAGCCCGACCCCGAAGGTGCGGAGTCAACTGGAAAAGAAACAACCTAATCGCCCGCAGTTCCAGAATGTTGATGGGAACATGGGCCTCCTGAGAGCAACACTGACCCTGGAACTTCAGAGACTTCCAAAAGCCCCCCCCCCCCAACCTGTCAGACTGGCATCTGTGGTGACAGTCTCCCAGCAAGGAGGCAGAAAGGTCCTGCCCACTAGGAGATTCCTTGAGTCCAGCCACCGCGAGAGGGACTGACTGACCAGAAGGGACAGAACAAAGGTCTGATCCAGGGACATGGGGTCCCGATCCCAAACTGACAAGAGGTGCAACTGAAGCATAGGGAACCGCCTCGAAGCATGACACCATCAGGTCCACCAGCTGCATCCCCTGCCGGATGGAGGGATGAGGGCAAGAAATCAGAGACTGTGCCTGCATCTGCAGGCCCTCCACCTTCTGCTGAGGCAGAAAAACCTTGACCTGAGATGTATCCAGAATCATGCCCAGAAAGGACGTCACCAAGGACGGAGACAGAGAAGACTTGGGGGTAGTTGATCACCCAACCGAAGGACTTGAGCTGGGTATCAAACGTGCGCGCACAATACAAGTAAAAAACAGATAAAATACAATGTGCAACCACACCGCCTACCCCGACCCCCCCCCCGGAGAGCTAACCCAGGGAGAGAGCGAGGTGGAGAAGAGCAATGGTAGATGCACCCAAGGCATGCTTAGCTAGGGAGAAGAAGGGGGGCAGTGGAGGGGGGGCAGGGAAAGGCCAACAATAAGGCAGGAAGGGGCATCCCACAAGGCTCACCATAAGCCTGAACCACCTACCCTTGCAGGTACAGGGATTGCGGTTGGAGCAGTGCTCCTCCAGCACCTGACCCTGGCGCTGTCCTACCTTCACCCGAACCAGGCAGCCGAGGCTGTGAGGCAGTGGCTCCAGAACGGGTGGGAATAGTCCTGCAGGGCCGCAGGCTGGTAAACCCCGCTCGCCTGCGTAATATAGCGCCATCTTCTATCTTAGCAGTCCAGACTGCAGAAGGAAACTGGGAATTTGTGGAAGGTTCCTGTCCTTTTATAGGGCCGGGAGACGCCACAAGTCTCTTCTGCAGTCCACTGCGCCACCTTGTGGCGGATATCCCAAGCGTAAAGAATATTTGTGAAACAGGACGTGCTGTATACTTGGAAAACTATATGTACCAAGTCTAATATTTGTGACAAAATTATTTACTTTTGTTCTCTTTAAAGTGGACCAACACGGAAGAATTTTGCTTTCCTAGGTTCTGGTCCACTTCCCCGGTCGGGGGTGCCCCGCTATGAGAAACACCCCAGATCGCTAGCTTCAACTCACCTCACCCCGCTCCTACGGCGCATGCGCAGCCGCTCGTCCAATCAGCGCACTCAGAGCCTCTGAGCTATGGCGTCAGAGCAACGTCTTGCCGCAATGGCTCCGAGCACGCTGGAGGCCGCATGTCGCGTTTCCCTCTAACAGGGAGCGCGCCCACACCGGCCATTCACAAATGGCCGGCGCGGGCATGCACCTTGCTAGAGAGAAGCGTGAGATATGGCCGCGGTCTGCGCATGCGCCCTTGGACCTGGATTCAGGTAAGGTTTGCGGGCATCCTGGGGGGTTTCACACAGCGGGGCATCCCGATTTTGGACGCCCCACGGGGAGGGAATCATAGATTCCCGGGCCGATACTGCTGGGTGTTGGTCCACTTTAATTACGTTTAGGACTTGAGCAAAAATCTGGTGTTGTTTTAGTTCAAATGTAAGCAGAAATCCAGAACATTCTGAAGGGTTTACCAATTCCAAGCACCTTCCCTCCATTGTCCCCTAGAGTTGCTAGATCTAGGTCACTAGCTACTGACACAGTTAACCCTCAGCAGTTCTGATGTGTCAAATACTATTTGCCCTTAGGCTCTATTCACACCTCTTCATTGCAATAAGAGCAGGCATTATGTAAATATGCCAGGGGCATAGGGCAGTATATCAAAACAAACTCTGTGCTTTTGATGCGTTGGAAATGCGCTTGCATATCGTTTTTAAAAGAAAACCTTTTTTTTGCATAATAAGTAAATGGTAAAGTCTATGGCAACACAAACGCAACACAGGTACAATGCGTTATATGTGTGTTACTATAGACTTCTATTGACCTGCACTGTTACAACATTGTGCTGAAAAAGGTGCATGCAGCGCTTTTTTTAATGCGTAGCGCAACGCAGCACAGATGTGTGAACTATCCCATCTAGAATAATGTACAATGTGCAGAGGTGTGAACAAAGCCTTAGGCTCTGTTCAGACTTTACCATTTACTTATTATGCAAAAGTGTTACCTCTTAAAATGCCACGCAAGCGCGTTTTTAACGCATCAATAGCGCAGTGTTCAGTGCGCAGTGCATCAATAGCGCAGTGTTTGTTTTGATACAATGCCCCTCTGGCATATTTACAAACGATTGCTCTTAACGCAACGGAGAGGTGTTAACAGAGCCTTATACATTTTACTCCAAGCAAAACATTGTGGCAAACTACTTCCCCGGCTTTCCAGATGTGGAAACAGGAGTAAGTGGTCTTCTGCTTCAGGAATAGAAGAAGGGAGTTTTAAGAAAGATATGACTATGGACACAGGAATAAAAGACTATTCTCAGGAAATCAGAGAAAACACAAGAAGTAGAAAAGCAAGTGTGAAGATGCTCTGAAATATTGGAAATGTATTCATACAGTCAGGAGATATTTGAGGTTAGATTTGCTATCAGTTGTTAGTACAGTAGAGCAGATTTTCTCCCCAGTTAGCAAGTGTCAGTTCTGTATTAAAGCCTAGTCCAGCCAAACAATTTATTTTAGTTCTGAGCAGTGTGGAAAAGGGTTAAAAGCATTCCTACTGCTATCTGTGACCGCACAATGGAGAGTAAACCCCCGTTTCTCCCTCCAGAGACCAAACAGGTAACAAACAAGTCAGTGCATGCCTGTGAATCATCATCTTCCAATCTAAATAAAAACTATAGATTTTATTTTAACTAAAATTTTAAACTTTCACCAACCAGCAAGCAGGGCTTGGTGGAAAATTGGACAGCAAAAATACCATTTTGTGAGTACTCACCTGTAAAATGGTGATTACGAGTATGTCACACACCCCACTTCATATTCATGACACTTGGGAACCCGGCCTGTAGAGGGCGATCTTGCAGAGATGACATGGAAAAAGGAGCCCCTCCTGGTCCATAAGTACTGGGTTCCTCCCACTATTCCTCAGTCTTTTTAAAAAGCAGTGAAGAACCAGGAAGAGCAAATTATATTCGATGATTGAAAAATAGTTTGAAAATAATAATCACCATATAAAGGATCCCTTAGAACAAAAAAGGGCGGGGGAAGTGGGGTGTGTGACATACTCGTTTTACATGTGAGTACTCACAAAATATTATATGTCATATTATATATTATATAATAATAATATTATAATATTATAATATTATATATTATATGAATAGTATGTCACACACCCCACTTCCAAATATTCATGACACTTGGGACATCCAATAGCAGTGTCTATAATGGGTGGGGATCTCCAAGGAATAATGCATAACTTAAATTACTGCAGCTTGCAGAATTTTGCGGCCAAAAGCAGCATCCGCTGAGGCCTGCACCAACCTTGTAAAACTTAGAAAAAGTATGCACAGAAGACCAAGTCGCAGCCTTGCAAACCTGTTCAACAGAAGCCTGGTGCTGAAAAGCCCAGGAAGCTCCAATAGCACGAGTAGAATGAGCGGTGACATGAAAAGGGGGAACCTTCCCCTTAGCCAAATAGGCCCCAATGATGGCCTGACATATCCACTTACTAAGGGAAGATTTGGCAGGAGCAAAACCCTTCTTGGGCCCAGAAGGCACAACAAAAAAGGCATCCGTCTTGCGGAAGGCCGAAGTAGTAACTAAATAATACTTAACACAACGAACTACATCCAAAGAATGTAAGACCCTTTCCTTGTCGTTACTAGCTTTAGGACACAAGGAAGGAAGAACTATATCCTGATTTAGGTGGAAAGCAGACACCACCTTAGGAAGGAAATCCGGTTTAAAATGGAAAACAACCTTATCTTGATGCCTCTCAAAATAAGGGGCTAGAATAGACAAAGCCGCCAGTTCAGAAACTCGGCGGACAGAAGTAATAGCAACCAAAAAGGCAACCTTCTGAGTAAGAATAGGAAGAGGAATATCCTGCAAGGGCTCAAAGGGAGTGGCCTGCATAGCTGAAAGCACTAGGTTAAGGTCCCAAACAGGAAGCATAGGCTTTCTGGGAGGCCACACATGCGCAACTCCTTGGAAAAAAGTCTTAACCAAAGGATGAAGAGCAAACAACCTTTGAAAGAAAATAGCCAAGGCAGAGACTTGCCCTTTCAAAGTACTAATCTGGAATCCCATATCCAGACCTCGTTGCAGATATTCCAGAATTCCAGGAATAGAAAATACTCTACAGGGCAAAGCCCTGGATTCACACCAATCAATATAGGACCTCCAAGTCCTGTAATAAATGACAGAGGAAGACTTCTTCCAAGCTCTAATAAGAGTCTGAATAACCACATCAGAAAGACCTTCTTCTTTCAAGATGGAGACTTCAGCAGCCATGCCGTCAAAGCCAGCGTTTGTAAACAAAAGTTGACCCTGAGTGATGAAATCTGAAAGAAGAGGCAGATGGAAACGATCCACTGCCAGCCTTACGACGTCTGCGTACCACAGACGTCTTGGCCACCTTGGCACCACCAGAATTGCTGGCGCCTCTTTTAGTGCTAACTTGCGTACCACCTTGCTGATCATGGAGAATGGGGGACACATATATAGGAACCCCAGATCCTTCCAAGCCAGAGACATGGCATCCACTGCCACAGCCAGAGGATCCTGGGATAGAGACACAAAAGCTGGAGCTTGTGATTGTGGCGAGAAGCAAACAGGTCCAACTGTGGAGTCCCCCACTTGTGACAGAGGAACTGAAAGACCCTTGGATTGAGAGACCATTCTCCCTGGTGAGAACATCCCCTGCTCAGGGAGTCTGCCTCCACATTCTCTATCCCCAGAATGTAAACTGCTGATATGCAGGGAACATTGATCACTGCCCACTGAAGGATCAGAGGCACTCCCCGGAGGGCACCCCAACTGCGAGTCCCTCCCTGGTGATTGATGTATGCAACAGCTGTTCGGTTGTCTGACCGAATCTGAACTGGCAGACCCTGTAAGAAATGGGTCAGTCGAAGTAGAACAAGACATATGGCCCAAAGCTCTAATCCATTGATTGGAGAATGAGCCTCCTGAGGCCCCCACAATCCTTGGAACTGGCTGGCATCCGTGGTAACCAGTTCCCAACACAGAGTCAGAAATGACTTGCCCTTCTGGAGGTTGAGCGATATTAACCACCCTCTGAAGGGACTGCAAAACGTGGGGAGACAATAGACTGATTCAATGATAGTGGGCACCTGTCCCACTTTGCCAAGAGGAAGAGCTGAAGCGTCCTTATGTGAAACTGGGCAAACGGGACTGCCTCGAATGCAGCTACCATCAATCCCACTAGTCTCATCCCTAGACGGATAGACTGACGAGGGTTGGACAAGAATAGACGAATCAAGTCCCGAATCAGAACCATTTTGGACTGAGGAAGAAAAACCCCGGCCTGAAATGTATCCAGAATCAGGCCCAGGAAGGGAATTTCCCTGGACGGACAGAGAGAGGATTTGGGGTAACTTATTACCCATCCGAACCTCTTTAGCGTAGAGACCACCGTCCTGGTGTCCAACTCTGATTGTTCGAGGGAGGAGGCCGCGATAAGAAGATCGTCCAGAAAAGGCACAATGCGGATGCCCTGGACCCTGAATATAGCCATCACTCCTGCCAGCATCTTGGTAAAGACCCTTGGGGCTGAGGTAAGGCCGAATGGCAGGGCCACAAATTGATAATGCTGGTCTTCTATCGAGAACCTGAGAAATCTCTGGTGACCCGGAAAAATAGGAATATGCAAATAAGCATCCTTGATGTCTATGGATGTCATGAAGTCCCCCTGACGGAGAGCATCGATCGTTGATCGCAGAGACACCATGCAGAATTTTCTGAAACGGATAAATTGATTGAGTCTCCTTAGGTTTAGGATAGGCCGACAGAGCCGTCCTTTTTGGGTAACGTGAATAGGTTGGAGTAAAACCCCAAACCCCTTTCCGCTGGAGGCACTAGGCAGATGACAGCCATGTTTAACAGATTCGCTACTGCTGCCCGCAGTCCCTGCGCAATTGCCGGATCTGACGGCATCCGGGACATGAAAAATCTGGGAGGAGGCCGGAACTCGAATTCCAGTTTGTAACCGGAAGAGACTACTTCCAGAACCCAATTGTCTGATACCTCCTGACCCCAGACCTGGAAGAAGAACCGCAGCCGTCCCCCCACCCGTAAGGGTGAGGGCGTCCCCTCATTGTTGAGCAGGCTTAGTGGCAGATTTGGTTTTGGACCCCCAATTCTGACTTGGATGGCCACGTCCCTTCCCTCTATTCCATGCATTCCCTCTAGGGGCTGAAAAGGCCGATCCTCTACCGGATCTAGACTCCCGAAAGGAAGGGTTAAAAGAGGCTACTCCACAAAAGGAACGTCATTGTTTCTTACGCTGAGGTAATTTACCTCCTTTAGTGACAGAATCCAATTTTTCTCCAAAGAGGCGCAATCCCACAAAAGGGAGCGCTGTAAGCGATTTCTTGGCTACAATATCAGCTGCCCACTGCCACAACCATACTGACCGCCGAATGGCGATTAACAAGGCAGAGGTTCTGCTGCACATGAGCAGAGTATCATCTAAGGCAGAAAGTACAAAAGATGCAAACATCTCACATCGCTTAAGAGCGGCGTACTCATCAGAGGCCGGATCAAGCCCTGAGTAATTCATTAGGTCTCTCACAACAGACCTCATAGCCACTGTCATGAGTGCAGAAGCACCAACAGGCAGCAAGGCCGAGCCCACACTGGAAACAGCGTGGCACGCCATTTGATCAATACGCTTATCCTCTCCATCTTTAAGTGTAGTGGAGTCAGGAGAATGCAACACAGAAGAATTGGATAAATAAAGCACAGGGGCATCCACCACAGGTGGTGATGACCAACGCTTAAAAGTATCAGCTGGGAAGGGATATTTCTTGTCCCAGCCCAAGGGAATGCCAGGAAGCCGCGCAGGCTTCTCCCATTCTTTAAGAATAATTTCATCAAAATGCTTCTGATTTGGAAATTCTAAACGAGGTTTAGAGACTCCAAAGAATTCCCCTTTTTGAGGAGGGACTACTTCAGGAGGAGTGATAACCAAAACCTCAAATAACTGAGCAAGAGCCTTAGGGGTATCCACAACACTAGCTTCACCCTGCTCAATCACAGTACCAACAAATTGCTGTTCATCAGAAACATCTGAATCCTCATATAATTCTCCTTCTTCTAACTGAGAAGGATCAGACCAATAAAGCATTTCACAATTATCCAACTCACTTACCGGATTGGCCTGAGTCAAATGTTTCCTTTTAGCTGAGGCCTTCTTGGCCACAGAGCTAGACATTAATTTTTCAAGATAAGCCAATCTGGCACATAAATCAGAATGCAACTCACCACCCATGACAATATCACTGGGGGTACGGACAAGACATGGCGGAGTAGGAGATAAGGCAGAAGCCGCAGACGCCGAAGCCTGGGCCCCAGTTTGCTGCATAATAGTTAATTGAGCACAAGGGACGCAAAGAATTGCGTTATCCCCAACAAGGGATACCCCACATCCAAAACATTGCCGAGTCTGTGCAGAGGGAACTGCATGCCCGTTGTCCTGAGATGCCTCCATATGGTGTTTAGTATTATACTATAATTGATTATAGACGCCAAGTATATATGGGATTTACGCAATTGCTACCCGGGATGCCCCTTTAAATAGTCCCAAGTGGGAGGATATTAACACAAATGGACCCCCAAATAAGGCTTTAAGGGCAAAAGACCAGGAGAAACCCCTTTAAAATAAAGAGTTTCCACCTACAAGGAAAACAAACAGTCACCAATGCACACAATACAATAAATGACAAAGCATGAAAAAAAATGGCAGAAACTCCCTTCAGCAAGCTGAGGGGTACTCACAGCAACTTTAAATATGGAACGCTTCATGAACTTGCGTGTCATCCTTGCGCAGGGGCCATGCTAATCCTCTCTGTATTGTTCCAATCTTAGTATATGTGCTGCCAAAGCAAGCACAATGAGGGAAGACCATAGGGAAGCAACAGGTGCCAGGCAGACAAAGAGAGCACCCAGGTGCTCTTGAGAATGAAATGATTGCTGTGTGCCTAAGCCCCGCCCACCCCCAGAATCACATGACCAAGAATGGAGGGAAATTCAAATCTGAACATAGCCAGAAAACAAAGAGCTTTAAAAGGTAAGCAAAAGAATGCTGCCTAGACAGAAATAGGAAAATCTAAATAAAACATATCCTATTAAATAGTATACTAAACATACATAATAATATATATGTAATAAAGATTTATTTTCTTTTTTCTTTTTTTTTTTATTTGTGTGCATGGTGACAAATAAGCCCAGATAACGCCCCCCTCCTTTTTACCCCAGCAGGGTAAAGGAGAACTAAAGGGGAGAGGATTGAAATGCACCCATAAGGCACAAGGGGATTATAAAGGGACAGGGGCATCCCATGCCGAGAACACCAACCCGGAAACCGCCTACCCACATTTGGGTCTCACGGAGGAGTAAAACTCCTGTATACACCAGAAGGTGTATGTATCTACCTTTGCCTGAACCATACAGCCAGGGCTGGGAGGCATACAATATAACCAAACAGGTTTAAAGAGTATCAGACAGAAATAGAGAAAAAAAGGGGCCAGGAGCAAACCCGGCTACCTGCAGCTTGAAGGAGAGTCGTCTTCTGAATGCTTCGCCGACTGCAGAGACGAAAAGACTGAGGAATAGTGGGAGGAACCCAGTACTTATGAACCAGGAGGGGCTCCTTTTTCCATGTCATATCTGCAAGATCGCCCACTACAGGCCGGGTTCCCAAGTGTCATGAATATTTGGAAGAGGGATGTGTGACATACTAGGAAAAAAGTTCTGAGTTCTTGATTCTTTTCACTCAGCTTTCAAATCTGACAAAAATAATTTGTCTGGAGTGAGACCTAAAATGTGTTAATTTACCAATAGGCACTGGCCATACACTAATAACCTTTTTAATTTAAACTCAATGGGCTAGCACACATTTAGCGATAGGCTACGGATACGTGTGCATTCGTGTAAACGATGGCAGTGCTCCAAAATATGGCAATTAATTGTATTGTATATAAATGAGTCAGCGAAAGTAAATCTTTTATATTCAGGTAAGCAATGCAGCCGTGTAAGGTTTTTGGGGAATTGGACATTTTTTGAAGCCTATGTTGTGCATGTGCACGGCTCTGACAGAGCCCTGCAGGCTCTTGTCTTCACCTTCAAATCATAAGACAGAGAAATCAAGCTCCCTCTGTGCTCTCAATTATACCAAAAAACACAGAGCAGAAGTCTTCAGTAATTCAATCCCTTTGGAAGCTTCTTCATACTGTTTGCACTGCTGGAACTGCTGACAGCAGCAATCCCACAATCCCTCCTCGTAGGCTGTCAAAGTTCCTCATACGGTGTGAGCGGCACTGCTCTGTCCCACTTCTGCTCCTCCGGAGACATTTAAGCACATGTGTGGCGTTTGATGACTGCCGGATACGGTGGCCAAGAGGCCAGGCTACATCACAATGAGAATTATGAGACTCTAGCAAGGTGCTTTGAGCTACAGTTAATAGGCTGGCCTGATACATCTGGGCCCATGCTCATGTAATTAAAGCACAAGTACAGCTGCATAAACAGCGTACGGGTACAGAGTAGCAAGTCTGCATTAGATCTGCTTCCTAAGGGCATGCTGTTAAGATGCCATTTTCTAGGTTGTTCAAGAAATAACAATTTACAGACTATTTTTTACTACTAAATTTATGTGACTACATTCTGCAATTTAAGGTACACATATCTAAATGTACAACTAAGACCCTTGCCTTGGCCTTTTACCATTACACATGTATATTTCTTGCAGGGGATCTAGTTTTGTTAAAAAAAACAATACTACTCCTGTTTTGCAGGCAACTGTAACACTGGTGGTCTGGTTTCTTGTAGGCATGCAGGCATTATGCAAGCTGAAACTGTACTGTACCATTTCTGGACCACACCCTGAAGTAAATGAGATGTCTCAGATTATCATATTGCCACATTAGCCCCATTAAAATGTGAATAGGTTTTTTGGATTCAACTGTACCAGAAATGTAACATCAGCAATTCTTTCATATATAACAGAGTGGGGGAGATTAGAGACATGTTCTTGCTCTTTTTTCAATATGTGATCCCACTTGGGAGTTCTAGCTGTTAACAAAGACCATATTTAATTTGAGTAATAGTCTACAGGTGTCATTCAGGCCAAAAGGTGTTGACCAGTACTAAAAAGTTTTCTGTACTAGAACACCTCACTGGTTCGAGTAATGTCCTCGATTTCTGCTCACCGCAGAAAGAAAAGGTGGCTTACGCTCATGTAAAATGGGTTTAGACAGCAACAGAACATTAGAATTTACTATTGTAACTGGGTTTCCAGGTAAACAAGTTTAGTTTTGGATAGAGCTGTGTAGGGCTATCCCCATCTTGAGGAGTCAAAATTAAGTACTGTTGCATTCCAAGTGAATTTTGAGCTCTGAAATGGGGTCACACATAGAGCATAATGGCCCTAATTATAGCCCCCCCTTTTCAAATTGTTTTTTAATAGCTCATCAGATGAGCTACTTTTATTATTGTTGCCCTTGACCCAGTTGGAATTTAGCCTGAATTGTGACCATAGTTGGGTAGTAAATGTGAGAAAGCTTATACTGAACCCACTCATCCCCAAACTACCCACAACAATGTGGGCAGCATATACACAATTTGGGTAATTCCTCTAGTATATGAAAGAGAGCAAAAAAGTTGCTCAACCCTTTATTAACAGTGATTCAAGTGCACATTCAAAAAAAACTTTACTATTACTGTTCTAAAGTGAGGTTATCTTGTTTACCATAGCCCACCAGTGTTCTTCTGAAGTTATTAATCGACAGTCTGTGTGTTCACCACAGTTTGCCAGTCAGAATGTGTCTAATAAAATACAATTCTGTGAGTACTCACCTGTAGAATTGGTATTATAAGTATACTGCACGTCCTGTTCCAGAATATTCCTTACACATGGGTTATACATCCACAAGATGGCGCTGGACTGCAGAAAAAGACCTGCGGCCACTCCCGGCCCCCTAAACAACCAGGAAACTCCCACTAATTCCCAGTATTGACAAGCAGTTAACAAGAAGCTGGGAGAATCAAAAATGAATAAGAATCCAAAATGAACAATCACCATACAGAGGTAACCAGGAACAATGATAAAAAAGGGCGGGGTGGAACAGGACGTGCTGTATACTTATAATACCAATTCTACAGGTGAGTACTCACAGAATTGTATTATTCTAAGTTTACAGCATGTCCTGTTCCAGAATATTCCTTACACATGGGACATCCAATAGCAGTGTCCGTAAGGTAAGGTGGGATCCCCAAAAGTAACGGCGGGCAGTTTAAACCACTGCCGCCTGCAGAACTTTGCGACCAAAAGCAGCATCCACTGAGGCCCTAATATCAACCTTGTAAAACTTGGAAAAAGTATAAACAGAAGACCAAGTAGCGGCCTTGCAAACTTGTTCAACAGAAGCTTGGTGCTGAAAGGCCCAAGAGGCACCAATAGCACGAGTAGAATGAGCAGTAAGGCGGAAGGGAGGCTCCTTCCCCTTAGCAGAATAGGCTTGTATCACCGCCTGACGAATCCACTTACTGATGGTGGATTTAGCCGGAGGCAAACCCTTCCTAGGTCCAGAAGCAAGAACAAAAAGAGCATCAGTCTTCTTGAAGGATTCAGTAGCTACCAGATAAAATTTTAAAGTCCTAACCACGTCCAGAGAACAGAAGTGATAGCCACCAAAAAGACTACCTTAAGAGTAAAAATAGGCAAGGCAGCCTCACGAATAGGCTTACGTGGCGGGCGTACGTGAGTAACCCCCTGGAAAAAAAGTCTTAACCAAACGGTGGTTGGCAAAAGACCTTTGGAAGAAAATAGCCAAGGATAAAACATGGCCCTTGAGGGTACTAAGTTGAATCCAAACCATGCTGCAAGAATTCCAGAATCCTGGGAATAGAAAACACCCTACAGGGAAAAGACTTAGACTCACACCAGGCAATGTAAGTGTAGCGATAACCCTTATCACCGGAGGGCTTCACCGCCCGAGACGTCCTTTTCCCAATCGTAAGAGGTGCTGCAGGAATCCCAGAGTCGTCCGTGAGGAACCAGGAACAGCCCTTACAAGGGCTAGTGAATTGTAATATAGCGTGTCCCCAATAAGAGACAGAACTTCAGTATTGAGGGTGAAGGTGAAGACAACTTTATTAGTGCCACACTGTGCCTTATATGCAAGGCTCCATGCAAGGGGACCTCCCCCGTGGACCTCATGACAAATACACAGACCAATGGGAGCAGGGCACACAATCCCTCAACTCTGCCGGTGACGCAATCAGCAACACAATAGACGTCTGTAATACACTCAATCAGAACAATGCCATTGTCTGTGACGTAATCAATCAATACAATGGCAGTCAGAACAATGAATAACGTAATCAATCAACACAATGGCAGTCTGTACATGCTTAAGAAAAGGAAAGTAATGAACCTGTGTAAAGTCCAAAAGACAGAGCGTCTGTCACAGTAAGCATGCCAGACCCTGTAATAGATAAAGGACGAGGACTTCTTCCTAGCCCTAATCATGGTATGAACCACAGAGGCAGGCAACTCCTTTTCCATCAAGATGGAGGTTTCAGCAGCCAAGCCGTCAAAGCCAGCGTTTGTAAATTGGGATGGCACAGCTGCCCTCGAGTGAGCAGATCTGGGTCCTTGAGCAGGACGTGCTGATAAGCCGATCACCAACCGCGTCGCAGCAGCGCAATGGAAGGGCCACAACATGGCGCCGAGAGCAGTACCTAGAGGGGCGGGCCGCGGGCGCATGACGCGGAACGCGTCAACCGCGGTACCCGCTCTCCCCCGAAAACAAGACCACGCAACGCGCCGGCGCCATGACAGTTAAACAAAAAAACACAGTAAAAGCACCGACCACCGCGGAGCGCCGTACAACGGCTTCCACACACACCAAACACAAGTGACAAAAAACACAGTAGTAAAAAACACCAGAGTGTACTCCCCAGGCGTCCCCTGCCGATCACGCGGAATGCAATGAGGGGGTCCTGCACAACCAACAGCGTGAAAAGGGAGGGACAGCGTGAAAAGGGAGGGGGGAGGGATAAATATCCAGAGATAAAGGGGCTGGGGGCATCCCAATGAGTCTCAACATAAAAAGCCTGTCGCCGACTACCCTTTGGTACAGGGTCTTGCGGCCCGGAGCAACGCTCCTTCAGCACCTGACCCTAGTGCTGTCCTACCTTCACCCGAACCGTCAGCCGTAGCTGGGAGGCAGTGGGTCCAGAACGGGTGGAAATAAGCTACAGGTGAGTATCTCACAGAATTGTATTATTCTAAGCATACAGCACGTCCTGCTCCATCTATAATAATAACACATGGGACATCCAATAGCAGTGTCCATAAAGTAGGGTGGGATCCCCAAAAAAACAAAGCAACGCAAAGCAGACAGTAAAGGCGCTGTCACCTGCAAAACTTTGCAACCAGGTACTACATGAGCAGAGGCTCTAACGTCAAGCTCAAAACAAAACCTTGAAAGGTATGAACAGAGACAAGCAACAGTCTAGTAACTTATTCAACAGAAAAACCTGGTGCTGAAGGGTACCCAAACACCAAAATAACGGAAGTAAAATGAGAAAGGGGGGTTATTCCCCCTTAAAGTAATAGGCCATTGTAACGGCCAACCAACCCACAGGCGACAGAAGCCTCATGGAAACTTAGAACTCTCCCCAAGGGCAATGAGCACTGGTCTCCCGTCCGACAGGCGGGAATACTGACCCCTTCATTAGCAAGAAGCTGAAAGCCTTACTCAGGAGCAGGAAGGCATCCAAGTAAGATCAGTCCAAAGGGCACAGTGGCCCTGGAAGTAAGCGATATCAGGCGCATACACAAGGAGGCGCCCACAGACCCCAAGGGCATCAGTCCCCCTAAGGGACAAGAAACCACCAGGAAAAAGTGCAACACCCATTGAGGGAATGTAAATGTTTTACTTCAGCATTATAAAGAATAATGGTCCATAGTTAGACTAAAAGGACCTAAACAATGATCATAAAACACCACTTGGACAAGGAGGTCCGGCGTAAGACGGAATACCACCACGTCATGGTGTGCATATAGACATATATATATATATATATATATACACATATATATATAGATATATATATATATATGTATATATATATATCGAGCCAAGGCTGAGTAATCAGATCCACCTTCTCAGGCACACGTCTGACTGAAGCAAGAGCCCCCAGAAAGCGACTTGGACTACAAGACAGCTCAGACAGCATCTAGCATAAGTCCCAAGGGAACAATTCGTAGGGCAAACAGAAGAAAAATGGATCCCAACAGGAACCACAGAACTACTTGGGAGATGCCCTTGAGCAAACCCCCAGAGAGCTCCTTGCAAGGAAGACTGAACCAGACTTCCACAGGAAGACAGACAGGACAAAACCTGAATCTTCAGAGTACCTAGATGGTGAGCCAACCCCAACCTATGCTGTAACGACTCTAGAACCCTGGGAACCGAGACGTCCAACAGGGAAGAGACCAAGACTCATGCCAATCCATATGGATACACAATAACCACAACAGACAGAGGAAGAGGAAGCCAAGGAGGCTTGCTCCTAGCCCTCATATACCCAGTCACCCAGAAGATAAGCCCGTCTCCACGGGGTGAATGAATCAGCTGTCAAGCCCCAGACTAGAGTCTGTAGATTGGGACGACAAAGAAGGGGCCTGACTAGGGCGGAACCGCACTCCTGAGAGAGCGAAAAGGTCAGCTGACCCTAGCAGAAGCATCTGCGAACCATAGTGCACTAGGTCACCCGGGTTCAACAAACTCACGGGTCTCTTAATCGCCCAACCGTGCGCAGAAACCCCACAAGGTAGGGTGAATGAAGAGAAGGTATATAAGACAGAAAATCCAAGTATAATTTTACTAAACCCCCATGACCAGAGTCAGAAATTCTGAGACAGTAAACACAAGGGCGGGGCCCCTGTTGTGTAAGCGAGATCCAACAGAGCCACCCTAGATGGCTCTCAGATTGACACCAGGATAGCACAGCCTGCCACTGAGAAACACCCTTGGAGCGAAAACCGCTGAGGAGCAGGGGACGTAGGCCCCCGCCCAGATCAGGATCAGGAACCCTCCAGAGGAATCATCCTGCCACAAGCTCCAGACCAGTAATAAAAACAGGCCATTGTCTTCCAACAGGCCAAGATTCCCCAAATAGACATGTCCTAAACAGAAAAAGTCCAGCCATATAGTCAACAAAAGGCTCATGTTTTAACAAACCAGTAGGTAAGATGGACCCTCTAAGGGACCTTACCTAGGAACCACGGGGGGTATCAGAAGCTCCAGGGGTGCTGGAACCCCATGTAGGATCACTAACCTAGTGTGCAGAAGAGCCCAAGGGCTCAGTATATAAGGGACAGCATCTGATACGCCACCAACGAGCCCACCAGCTGCAATCCTGCCTGGTGAAGGTAATATATCAGCAAACAGGGACAGAGAATTCGTCCCAAAAGGTCCCCTACCGCCAAAGAAGAAGGAACTAGCCGGAGCCGAATCCAAATGTAATACTAGGAGAGGATATACTGGAAAAAGGGACAAAATAGGAACTAAGGTGACTGAACACCCATCCCCAATAACTCCCCATTGTAGGTAAGGACCACCTAGTAGGTCCTTATGCGGCTGCTCCTTGGTCTCATTCGAGACAGCACTCCCATCCAAGCCGTAGCGAGCACAGGGAGTGGGGGAGAGGCCTGATAACATGGCCACAATCAGCGGTGATGATCACCAACATCCACCTGTAAAAGCCACAGTGTCCTGAAGACACATGCGAGCCAAAATAAGCATCTTAGCATTCCACGGGCAGCCAGAGACCCACTGATTTACAGAGCGCCGAAGGCCCAACTCAGAGACGCCAAGCGGCAACGCCTGTGGGTACAAATGCCGAACCCATGGAGGGTTAGGATGTGCACCGCCTCATCCTCCAGGAGAAGGTGGAACAAACTGGCGTAGAGGCCACTGCCTCTATCTGTGAAGGGCATCCTATCAAAGAGCCCAGACCTAGCAGGCCAAGGAAGGCCTGTACCAATACCTGAAGCAAGACAGGGACCGGAAGTACCCTGACCCACTCGGGGAAGAACCATCCAGCAAACACGGTCCCGCAACCAGAGGGACTACTTCCTGAAACCATCAGAACGAAGTATGGTGCCTCCTGATAGGAGCAAGGTGCTGTGGCTATCCCCTCACCCAGGCGGGTGAGGGCGTCCCATCATGCTTGGGGGGTTTTTGAGAAGAAGTCGGTCTTAGCCCGACCAGAAGGCCCCTGACGATGTCTGCCTCTCCTGGGGCAGGAGTCTGTACCAGGCCCCGGGAGGGGCACCCCTGGTTCTTGCTTAACACTATGATATCGAGGGGGAGGGGTATCCCTGCTCCGAGGGGACCGAGACGGCCGCCCCAGATGGGGCGAATTGTCCTCTTTTTTAAAAATATCCAGACGGGCCCCAAAAAGGCGTTGCCCTTTAAAGGGAAGCCCAGTCAGAGTCCTTTTAGCAGCATCATCAGCCCCCCACTGTCGCAGCCAAAGCAGTCGACGTAAAGCCACAGCTGGGGCAGAGGTCCTTGCACACATTCCAGGGCTAAAAGGATAAATTTAACAAAAATATCACAACTGGAGAGTGCATTAAACACCTCCCAGGGTAAATCTTCAGGGCGATGCTCAAGCATCTGCCTTATGAGGGTTCTAGCGGCCACTGCAGTGATGGCCGCGGCACAGGCAGGACGCAGCGCCGTTCCTGCACAGGCAAAGGTGTCCGAAGCCAGCCTATCGATGCGCCGGTCCTCGACATCCCGAAGGGTGCTGTAGGCCGGGGCTGTGAAGAAGGGAGGGTTAGGAACCCAAATGATCGGTGGGTCCACCACGGGAGACGATGACCAGCAATCAACCATCTGAGGGGGAAAGGGGTATTTCCTATCCCAGTCCTCTGGGATCCCTGGAAGTTTAGTGGGGCATCCCCACTCCTTAAGAACCAGGGCGTGGAAGTGAGCCTGCTCGAGAAATCCCAAACGCGCAGTCGCCGTATGTAAGCTCTCCCCTCTCGGCTTGGGGACCGCGCCAGGGAGCGAAATAGCCAGGGCTTTAAAAATCCTAAGTAACATACCCTCAACGTCAAACTGGCCCCAGTCATCTTGGTCAGAATCATCGTGACCCCTCGGCCTCTCATCAGAGGAACCCGGATCAGAGAACAGATCTCCATCGTCAGACGGAGCACCATCACACGGAGAAGAGAGCTCCTCCAAACCCATAGCCAAGGCCGAAGCCGGGGGCGTCAAGGGCAGCTTCCTGCCAGGACCCAAGCGTTCGGTCAACCCCGTAACAATCTGGTCAAGGGTAGGCCGTCTAGAAGACAGGTCAGGTTGTAACTCCCCGCTGGAACATGACTCAAAAGGAGTGAGGTTTAGGCCAGGGGAAGAGGGGGGATAGGAGTGAGGTGCAGCCATAGGTGCTGCTCGCAGGGCCAGCGTTTGCTCGGCACAGGGTGCGCACACCCTTGCCCCGTCAGCATCAGCATGGGGGAGACCACACGCTATACACAGCTGGTCTTGTCCCAGAGGGACCCCGGTCACACAATCCTGAGATGCCTCCATATGGTGATTATCTAGGCACCTTATGCCCGTAGGGATTTATGCACTAGGCAACCCTGGATGCCCCCGCGACCCGCTGATTAATGGGTGAAAGAAGGTGCCAGGGCCATGCACAGCAGGAGAACATATAATGAGCAATCGCCCGTGAGGGCACTTACAGACCAAGAGAGGAGGGGAACAGCCGCCACGCGTGTGCGCGAAGATCGTCAAAATGGCGCCCAGCGAACCTCGAAGGGCGGGCTCAATGCTCGGCCATGAGGCAGAGGGCGCCAAGACAAGTCCCCGCCCACCGCGAAGAGCGCGAAGCTCTGAATAAAATCACAAAGATATTGTAGCGAAAAAGTGCCGCAGCATCTAGCAACGCAGTAAACTATGTAGTGTAAAACGGCGGCAGCCAAACAGAATAAAGAGCAAGCAGCGCGGCTCTGACACCCGGAAGAGATAGAGGCAGAAATAAAGGCTTAAGCGTGGCTAACAGTACACTGTCACACACACACACACACACCCCCCCTTTCTTTTCCCCCTATACTAGATGGGGAAAACGGGAGGGTGGCGACCCTGCAACATGGTCCACCACTACTCAGGGCACGGGGCAGTAGAGCGGGAGGGGCATCCACTAGAGGCTCACCATTAGCCTTGACCGCCTACCCTATGGTGGGGGATTGCGGTGGAGCATGGCTCCGTTAAGCACCCAAGGTGCTGCCTACCTTCACCCGACCAACGCAGCCCAGGCTGGGAGGCATAGTCTTCATCAAAGAGGACGGGTGGAAATAGTCCCTCAGGGCCTCGGGCTGTAAAGCCCCGCTCGCCTGTGAGAGCGTGAAACTTCATGTCTTTGCAGTTCAGCACTGATTTGTGGGAGGTCCCTCGGTATATGAAGGGCCGGGAGGAGTCTGTTTTTGTGCATGTCTGCAGTGAACAGCACCCTCTGGCGGAGGATTACCCATGTGTTATTATTATAGATGGAGCAGGACGTGCTGTATGCTTAGAATAAATAATTTTTATCTATTTGTTTTTTATTCTGAACTTAAAGTGGACCAACACCCAGGATTTTGACTATCCTGGGTGTTGGTCCACTTAGGTGGGGCACCCCGATCGGGGGTGCCCCGCTGTGTGAAACCCCCCCGATCGCCGCAAAAACTCACCTCTCCCCGCTCCCACGTGACCTCGTCCGGCCAATGACAGCGCTCAGAGCCGCTCTGGTATGCGCGTCCAAAGCCGCTTGGACGCGCATACCAGAGCGCTGTCATTGGCTGCGTCTCTCGCTTCCCTCTAACAGGGAGCGCGCCTGCGCCGGCCATTCACAATACGGCCGGCGCGGGAGCGCGCCCTGCTAGAGGGAAGCGAAAGACGCGGCCGCGTCTCGCGCATGCGCCGTTGGATCGCCGGTAAGGTAAGGATTGTGGGCCTCCTGGGGGGTTCCTCCCCGCGGGACATCCCGATTTCGGATGCCCCGCGGGGAGGGATCTGATCGGTCCGGGAATCTTATAGATTCCCGGGCCGATCCCCCCTGGGTGTTGGTCCACTTTAATGACATTGTGTAATCTATTATACACTGCATAGTTTCAGCTGTGATATAAGGAGATAGGAGATAAGAAGTAGGTTGCTTGAGAAATGCCCTAAGGCGTAAATAAATCATGGGGAATTTTACCCCAGGAGGCTAAACCTCATATCTTGTGGCACTTGTGAAAGGTGCACATTTTAGCATAGTGAGAGGGAAATAATCCTTTCTAAAAACCATAAAAGGCAGGCAGATTTCTCTTGGATCAATCATTCCATTAATGCATTCCGTAAATTACATCTTGGGACATGTAGTCTTGTAAGAAAAGTATCTTATGTCTTACTAAAATGAACCAGTCTCTGTGAAACCACTTGGTTGCTCATGAAAACCTAGAGCCAGTGGAGCACTATAACCTTCAGAGTTTCTGGTGCCTATTAGCATGAAAGCCGTATTCAGCACTGAGGGATACTTGCAAGCCACACACAACATGAAAATATAAATGTCTATAATGCCGGTTTACAGTAATTTTGTGTATAAGTAACAGAGTGTGCGTTGCCCCCCCCCAACCCCCAAAATGTAATGTGTAGAGTATGCATGGCTCCTTTGTCCCAAAAAAAAAAACTTGACTTGCCCAAAAGACAGGTATGCTTTTCCTTATGTCCCAACTCTGCATTAACCCCAGAATACCTGCGAGTTTGATGGGGTTCCCAAGCTACAGGTTGGGGACCTCTGCCCTATACTGGTGGAGACACACTGAAGAATTCTTTGACATAAATCTTCTTTTAGATATGCAAGAGAGAATGCCATTGAAATAAAGCAGCAGGTACATAAGGTACACATAAATATTCCTTGAGCTACCTTTCACTAACTCAATCTTTCAAATTATGCTCATGAAAAACCTTTGTCTTTATCAACCAAATACCATGTCTTCAGCTATACTGCAGCTAGAAAAATTCTTTCACATTGGCCCTTGTCTGTTGGGTTTTCTGAATACCAGTCCTTGGCTGGGGAACACATTGACACAAGTAAGCAACTCAAAATCTTAAAATGTCTACATGGAAAAAAAGTGGCCATGGATGAAGGCTATATTGCTCTACCCATGCACAAGCACCCCAACTGATGCTGAACAAAGGTAGTATTAGATTAAGGGTTAGGCACTTTCTAACCCTAAAAATACATTAGAAATAATACTGCATTACAAAAATTAGGCACATGGAGTAGTCACACATGGAAATGTTATGCACACATGGAATTTTTCCTCTGCCTTTTTCCCATCCGTGAACATGTGAACAAAACTCTTCTGTGAAAACATCAGTGAATGAACACTATAGTAGTGACTACACGCACGTGAATAACGAATGAAAGAATATCCTATCTTGGATAGGATATTCTGTGATTTACAAAACCATTCTCTTTCAACTGGTGAGGTTCCAGATGATTGGAGAATGGCCAATGTCGTACCAATCCATAAGAAGGGGAGTAGAGAATAAGCCAGTAATAACAGGTCAGTTAGTTTAACATCTATAGTGGTCAAACTAATGGAAACTCCCATCTAAATATTAACAACCCGTTGGACCAAAACCAGCATGGCTTTACTGGGGACAGATCATGAATAATTTTTTGACAATGTCACTAAAGTATTGGAGGAGGGTGGTGCTGTGGATATTGCCTATCTAGATTTTAACAAAGCCTTTGGCACTACCACATAAAGAGCTCATAGATAAGTTATCAAAATCAGGACTCAATCCCTGGATAGTTCAGTGGATTTCCAGCTGGCTGAAAGATAAGTATCAGAGTGTTGTTGTTAATGGCGTGCAATCTGAACAAAGGAGAATGTGCCACCAGGTTCTGTCCTGGGCCCTATTCTTTTTAATATATTTGTAAGTGACATAGGAGAAGGCTTGGTAGGAAAAGTTTGCCTGTTTGCTAATTACACAAAGGTTAGTAATAGGCTGGACATTCCTGGTGGTGTCTGCAACATGGAAAATAATTTAGCTTTACTGGATAAATGGTCAAAAGAAGATTAATGTCTCTAAATGTAAAATCATGCACTTGGATAGAAGAAATCCCCACTCTGAGTACCGTATGGGCAGTATTGTGTTAGCCAGGACCTCAGAGGAAAGAGATAGGGGTACTGATTACTGAAAGCTGCAAGGTGAGTGGACAGTGTAGCCAGACAGTAGGAAAAGCAAGCAGGATGCTCGGCTGCATAGCTCGGGGCATTACCAGTAGGAAGAGGGAGGTTGTGATGCCGCTGTATGGAGCCCTGGTGAGGCCACAGCTAGAATACTGTGTGCAGTTCTGGATACCTTACCTGCAAAAAGACATTATTCAAATAGAATGAGTCCAAAGGGCAACAAAAATGGTGGAAGGACTTAAACCTAAATCAGGAGAGACGTAAAGAACTTAATTTGTACACTCTAGAGGAAAGAAGGGAGAGGGGGGACATGATTGAGACCTTTAAATATGTGAAAGGATTGAATAAGGTTCAGGAGGGAAGTGTTTTTAAGAAGATACTTAATGACAGAACAAGGGGGCACAACCTGAAGCTAGTCGGAGGGAAGATCAGGAGCAATGTTAGAAAATATTATTTTACAGAAACTGTAGAAGATGCTTGGAACAAACTTCCAGCAGAGGTAGCTGAAAAATCGACAGTAAATGAATTTAAACATGCTTAGGATAAGCACACATCTATCCTAAGATAAAGAGAACATACAGTATACACATAAGGGCAGAATAGATGGACCGTATGGTCTCCATCTGCTGTCAACCTTCTATGTTTTGTTTCTATGTTTCTATGTGTTAACAAGTCTGCAGACCGGGTATCCATTACATAATTAGACTGGGGGTCTCAACAAAACAGTGGGAGGCAGAGGTGGACTGGCCATAGGGAGCACAGAGATAATTACCGACGGTTGCAGTGCGTTGTCTCCCCCCAGCACGTAGCCCACCTCATCCACAGCCTATGCTGGGATTCACTCATTCCTCTTTCAATCTATTCCCTAAGGATAAATGTACCCCCCCCCCACCCAAGACATCTCAAAATCTTGGCTGTGGGCAGGAGGGCATACCCAGTCCTGCAACAGTATCTGCTCTTACCATACTAAAGCACCACTCTAAAGAGGCACACAGCTCAGGAATGTGACTTTCCCAAGTTTTTGTTCCATGCCCCTGGGGCATTCCATATTACAATAACCCACTGTGTGAAACCAGCAAGCCACCGTTATACACTCACCTTTCCCTGGTCCAACCGTGAATGTGCAGGCTCTTGTCCAATTAGAGCTGTTTACCATGTTTATTCCTTTCGGCAAATGGCTCTCATTGACTTCAGTGGGGAGCGGAAGTGGCTGCATCACCTATCCTAATGGCTGGGGTGCTTGACAAATGACATAGTCACATCAAACTGCTCTGATTGGACGAGAGCCTGCACATGTGCCGTTGGACCGGAGAAAGGTGAGTGAATACTAGCTCCCCGGGGGGTTTCACACAGTGGAGCATCCCAATTCGGGATACCGCAGGGGAAGGCCAGTGGCAGACCCTGGAATCATTTAGATTTCAGGGCCCACTGGGCTGAGTATTGTTCTGCTTTAAGCACATTGGGGTGGGGGCTCAGAAGCTCATGGGCAGGTCCTGGGCTGGCCAGGGACAGTATAATCCCAGGGCTGATCTTTAGCCCCAGACCGCCCATGGTAGAGGTGGTCTGAGTAGATGGCTGGGGAAGTCAAAGAAGTCAAAGCATTAAAATATATTATAATATATATTCATTAAATAACTAAATACACACAGATATACTGCCATATAGTATATATATATATATATATATATATATATATATATATATATATAAACACGTACACTCAGATATATCAATTACAGCACATTTTACACCACAGTGTACTGAATATAATATAACTGTAGAGAAAATAAAATATTTAACTATTTGATACGGTTTCCAGCAACTGGCTGGGACTCAAAGCATTTTGTGGTGAAATGAGCAGGCAGGAATATCCATGCCAGAAATCATAAATTTTATTACAGTCAAATACCATCTGCACTTCAGTAGACACATCTTCTATTAAATGTGTACAGTTTGCATTTAAGACACGAGCGTATATGTGCATATATAACATACTTTCAGTACCACGAGGTCCGAATTCTAGGACAAAGCAGACAAAAGGTGAGAACGCCATGAGCAATATCCCGTCTTTGTTACTTTGGAGACGGACTTCTCTATTAGGAGCCCAACGTCTCTCTCCTACACATTAATTTCTCATCTCCAGACTTTTCATGTTAGCCCAATGATTTAGTGCTCTGCATTACAAGCAATTCACCTGCCTCGGGTGTCCCTGTGGCCTATTTCTCTAGGGAAGGAGATGTGGAATAAAAAGTTCCACATATGGTGAAGTCAAGCTGCTTGGAGCCTGCAGAGTGTCTGCTGTGGGGATAGCTGTTCCTGAAAGCCCCAGCTGGTACTTGGAAGAGATTCTACATTACTACACTTCAGTGCCTGCCTGGTTCCCTTCGGAAACTGTTGGCTTCTCATACAACAGCCATTTTCGATCTCTTCAACCCTTTTCTCCTGATTTCGTATCCAACTGAACAGTTGGTCCTCTACTGCTGGATAATCAAATTCTTCCATCTGGCCCTATCCCTGTGGAACTGAAAAGGTGTATGTGTGCACCCGGTCCCCCTCACATACCAGGAGAGGTACTGACACACTGACAAAATGCATTCAGCAGACTCGGAGGAGAAAAGGCTGCATTTTAAAAAGCATTAGAAAGTGCGTGACTTATGAATATGAATACAAACATCAAACTTTTTGCTGCTGTTCTCTGGTAGCTGAAGCAAAATAAAGAGTATTTGTGATGCTACCGATATAGCGCGCCGAGAATCAGGCAATATGGTTTATGAAGACAACAGACCTAACCGTAATCTTAAATGTCTGAGCTGAGAAAAGTAAACACTAACGAGAAAGATTTATGCAGTTCACACTTGGCAAAAACGCCAGAGACATGCAGATGGCAAATGAACCATAAAAATGTATCATGCAACACTGCAGATTTAAATAGATAGAAAACACAAAAAGTACAGCATCACACAAAATAAAAAGAAAAGGTCAAGATGAGTGCTTTTCCAAATAATATAAGGAAAACAAGAGCAAAGAAGATTTAGGTTAAGGTAGTGAGTTAATTTCTCCACATCTCTGTCACCTAGCCAGCGAGTCAGCGACCTTGAGATAAGTAGACAGGCAAGTTGTATCTCCTCTGAGCATATTAATTACTGCGCTGCAATTTCCAGTATTTGCAGGGGCTTACGGATGCAAAATTATACAGTCTGATGGTGGAAGTCTGAAAGGTCAGGTTTTTTTTTAACCCACCTTATAAAAAAAGAAGCTTTGCTCGAATATTGAGGGCGTCTGTGTAAAAAAACAAAAAAATTTAGAATCGCCCAAATCTTAGAATTATGGGTAAAAATCCATTATTTTAAGGGTGTCGATATCTAAAAAAAGGCAAAAAAACAACTCCCAAGGCAGCTCATTCAGCACTGAGCTTACTGCAGAAGACTTCTCCAGCCTCTGCTGTTTTTTACAGCATCACCGTACTTAAAGCAGATCAACACCCATTTTACACCAAATGAGTGACAGTCCAAGCGTGGAGTCATCCCAATTGCAGCCAAGCTAATCTTAAGCGCACCTTGTTCCACTGATGGAATGCAGCCCTGTGATTGCCTGTGGTCACTTGAGCCCTACTACTTTAGACGTGTTCCAAGTGGAATAAGGAGCAGCTACAGTGGACCAGCACCCCTTTCCCCACTAACGGGTGTAGGTGTTGGTACTGCCAGATTAGGACAGGCTGGGGGGACATTGAGAATGTTGGAGCATTCTAAATCTTGCAGCCCCCCCCCGAATAGCTACTATTCTTACCTTTAACCTCACTAAGAATGTAGCCGTGTGCTTGGCTGCTGGCGTTTGCATGGGTACTGGACTAATTCTCTGTTCCAGCTGCCGGGAAAAAAACCCTGCCCCCTTAAGCATCAGCAGGCAATCACGCAGCTGCATTCCCAGCAAGGCTTGAGTTTAAAGGTGAGAATAGCAGGTGTTTTGGAGATGCGAGAGGGGGGCTCCAGCATTCTTGATGCCCCACCCCAGTCTGTCTTCATATGTCCGTAACAATACCCCCACCCATTACCAGGGAAAGGGGTGTTGGTCAGCTTTAAGATTATCTCAGGCTGTTGGCAATGAATGTGTGCCTGAGAGGGGGTAAGGGGCAATAGGGATGTGCCCTGCATTCATGTAAAAAATGGGTATTGAAAAGCTTTAAGAGCCTTCAGCATTGCTAGTCTGGGCATGATCCCCCTGGCCTCAATAATAAAGAAAGCCTATATGGGGAAGTACATGCAGCTGAATTGGATTGGCATTGGATCAACATTGTATCTGCTGAACGGGAGGTAAGATTTTTTTAGTTACAGACTTTATTGCTATTACAGCGGTCCTCAGCCAAATAAAATTCAAGCCTGTCCCCTGTGAGTTTCTGGGAAACGGGCTTTCTATACTATTCTGTCTTTTATCCACTAGTGCCGCCAATTTAGCTGGGTGGCCATCCATGCATGCCTGGTAAATTCGATTGGCTACTGCCAATCATGTGGGCTGCGCATGTCCTAATTCTGCAACTACAGCTTTTTTGGAAGTTGTAATGCATTACTATGAATACCCCAGGCCAGTGTGGAAAGAAGTCAGGGTGATAGGTCTGTGAAGGTTCTATACATCCAGGTCCTGGTATATCTGTAATAGTAAATCAAAGTAGCTGGACTTACTGCATTTTTCAGGTCTTCCTATATTTATTCATCTGGCTTTCTCAACTCAGAATTCTGCCAGAAGGCCCATCATATGACTAGCAAAACATTTTCAAGTAAAATACATCAAGCCCAGTTGTCCTAATTTACAGATTTACATGGGTCTGTGCTAGTAAAGGATGCATGCATTCTATACTAAAAGGTAAGTATGTAAACGTGTAACTCATCATGCTTTAATATAATATACTGGGAGCAAATTATTTTTATATACAGATGTAGCAACCGTTAACCGTCACATCCCAGCTTATCCCATTGAGATATATCACAAAAAAAGGCATTTAAAAAGCATTTAAGATTTCAAGATAGCACGATGCACCAGTGCAATAATTGGATGATTAAAGAAAACTGCATCTGTATATATATGTATATATATATATATATATATATATATATATATATATATATTCCAGCCCCCTACAAATGGTGCCTTCAATGGCTAGTGATAGTAGCCATACGTAGCCACAAAAACAGTTGATCCAGTGGGGCTCTGTGCAGGGTTGCATTGTCCTCCCCTCCTTTAGACTTCAATCCTATTATCCACAGTAGATTATAAAATAATCCCCACAGGGCTCCATACACCTGCCTAGGTTGCTTTATGAATAATTTGGCTCTGCATACAAGATAATCATTGTCTAATTTAGTGGAAGTTGTCAAGATTAGTTACTGTCATTGGCTGTCAGTAATAGCAGGCATCTAAGGCTAGTTACTGTTAGGGGAATAGTACTTTTTTGTTTATCATCATTTTTCCTTAGGGTAAGATCAGTGAGATTGGGATTGCAAGCTTCCCAGAGATATTTCGTTGGCGCACACAAGCTCAAGTTGTCAAGTGTATAAAGAAGTAGGGTACAACTAGAAAAAAAAGAACATTTTTGGAATTAAAGCATGTAGGATTATTATAGATGCTTAACAATGAAACTTGGTTGCTAGAGGCAGGATAAGTTTCAAATAAAATTCTGTAAAAAATGACAATTTTTCTCAGTCTCACCCTCGTATGAGATGACTAATACAACCAAAAATGTTACAATATATATATGTCCATTTTTTCTTTCACTGTATTTGTATTACTTTTAAAGAGGAGCCACCATTGGTAGTCGCTCCATGGGGGATTATGATTTTTGATGTCCCAATATGAGAAATTCCCCAGATTGCCCTTAAACTCACATTGCCAACGATCACATGAAATATTTCTAAATGGATGTCGTGGGTAAGCAGAGGAGATTTTCTTGCCGCTAGTAAAAACTGAATGGAACGAGCGGGAAGCGATTGGCTGGTGGCCCACACATGCCTTGAGGGATCGCCGGAAAGGTGAGTTTGCAGACAATATGGCGAATCACACAAAATCAGGATGTCACAGGGAGGAGAAACAAAATCTGGTATTGTGAAAGTCCCTGGTTTTGTTCCTTTTTAACAAAGGGAAACCACCATAAGGAACTGAGCCTGATTTGGGATGCCCTCTGTGTGAAACCCCCGGCATGCCGGGAATCGTACCTTTTGTGAGATCCCACAGCACATGAACAGTCCCCGGCATCCCTTTTACTGTTGTGTGCACCTGCATCAGGCTTATCTGAATAGCCTGTCTGGGTACCCACAGCTGGAGTGGAGCAGCTGCAATGGATGTTAGCCACATACTTCCATTCAGCGTTCTATGACGCTCATTAATATTAATTGGTATAGAAAAATGATTTAAGGATAACCTGTATGTGTGGTATGAGATTGCAGAAGAGGTAATAACAAAAATCCAGCGAGGTTCTCCTGTCTTACTCTGGGAATGGCCATCTTGGCTATCCTGCTCTATGCAGCCTCCCTGTGGTCATTAACCAAAGTGCCAATAACCACGCTGGGTTCAGGGCAGGTGAGGTGGGGTGGGGGGTTAATCTAGACTAGATTACCACTTCAATGAGTGAAGAAACTAACCATAGAGTTGGGCACCCTGGCACACATTTGCTAAAGAAGAAAACACATTTTGGGCTATAATAAAGCAATACATTGCACAGAGCAGCCATTTATCCTGGGTATCCATCTTACTTTGTTCACTCATCTGCAATTTTACTTTGCATTTATTCTCTAAAAATTACAGTCCATTACAAGACGTACATCTTAAGCTCAATAGCACTATACGTTTCCTGGAAAAATCCCTTCTGAATAAATGTATGCCAAAGTCAATTAGTCTCATTCATTAAGCGGCTACTTATTACAGTTAGACTGTTTTAACATACGCCACAAGCACATGATGGAAATGAAGTGGCATGGAGTTTAAAATCTGGGTGATGGGGTGAAATACAATTAGATTTAGAAAGCCTCTCCATCTTGTGACCTGCTTGTGCATGGAGATTAGAGACACTCTCCAACTCAACACAAAGTACAAATATTTTCTGATTGGTTGTTGTGAGCAGCTCTGCAGAAGAGGTGCCAAATCTTGCCATTGCGATAGAGACTGTTTTATATATCACTTTATGGAGAAACAACTATAAAACAAAACATGACATATTATGACTAATAAAAGGGGTCAGTTAATATTAGACCCCTAAACCTGCCGAGCAAAGTGCGTTCTGCTCCTATGGCTGCTCTAATCCAAAGCATGCAAACATCTATACATAAAGAGAGTGCAGGAGCATCAGAGGCATCAGGGGAAGGGGCAACTGAATAAGTCCTGCAGATATACCTGTTGTGGAAGCCTGATACCTGACACTGGTACCTCCCTGCTTCTGCACCCCTCACATGTTTGGGACCCAACAAGATCGCTAGCAGTCAGTGAGGTCCACAGTGCTGGTGCCCACCTACTCACTCAGTGAACCCCGATGGCAAGGTATTGCGAATGTAGGCAGTATTAGGTAGTATTTGTGCCTCATTTTGGGCTTGCAGCAGCAGAATGCATAGTGGATGCTAAATGTACAAAGGGCCAAGAAGAGCTGACCATGTTGTTTAGGTCAGAGGGTTATATCACAATACAAATCCAAGCCCCCAGGGTAGAGAATGCTTTAAGGATAGGCCCCAACGGGCCTGCCACTGGGGTTCCCCCTGTCCCCCTGCAGGACAGTATGAGGCTGGCAATGGTCCTTTTAAGCTTGGAGGGTAATGTTCCCATGGCTATAATAGAACCAATATTAGACACCAACTTAGAGCCACTTTCCGCTCAGCTATTATTCATACAACGTGTAGGTAAAAATCCTAAGGGAGGGAGTAAAGTCATACTGCCATAAAACAGTGAAGTTTACTAGCGCAGGACCTAAACAGCATGCTAGCTCAATTAATATCCCCTTAGTAGGCTGTGGGTGTGGTCCCAACACCACCTTATTTAGAAGCTTATGGAATAAATCATGGTCTTTTCAATAATAGAAGGATAGGGATTAAGCATAGACTATTGCACACACAAACTACCCTGTTTCCCTTTTTTCATAAGCAACAAATAGATAGATATATAGATAGATAGATAGATAGATAGATAGATAGATAATAGATAGATAGAGGGACAGATAGATAGCTAGATAAGCAGAGAGCTAGATAGATAGAGTGATAAAAAGCTGCCTCCATACCTCCACAGCAAGTGTCTCTGATGAGGGTGGGCAGCAGCAACGGTAGCCCGGCCGCCCCCATCCCTCTGTAGCAGATAAGGGTGGAGGGGTGCGCCCCGTACCTCTCTAATTAGGGCTTATTTTAGGGGTAGTCCTCATTTACAGGGGTAGGTCATCCCACTGCTCAGCATAGTGAGGGCACATGCCCCTTCCTCCAGTCATCAAGGCAGACAGCTAAAAACTGACAGGATTTGAGCAGCTAGATAAGCTTGGGATCAATGCTGTAGTACGTTAGTACTATAGTGGCATTATATATGGCATTTTAAGTGGACTCAATCTGAATTACTGGCAGTAAACCATATTGGAATCACTGGCGGAGGGTACACAAATGTTAGGTACAAAAAAATGAATACAGCTCACCAAAGTTCAACATGTAGATACCCCCGGAACTGGTTGCACGGTGGGAGGCTCTAATCCCGCAATGGACACAAAAGATAAGGAAAGTTTAGCAACGAAATCCACCAGGAGGAGATAATCAAAAGTAAAACTTTACTACGTGTCTTTAAAAACAGGTTCAATCCTGTAAAAATCTGAGGTGTGGAAACAGCAACGGTTTGGGGGACTGCTGCCCCTTAGACCTGGTGGACTTTGTTGCTGCACTTTCCTTAACTTCAGCAGAACACGCAAAGCTAGAGGGAGCAGCCAGCAGGAGGCCGCTGGTGTTCATTCATTATTCATTGCCAGGCATTAATATGCATAACAGTGAATTATGGCTGCAGGAGCCACAGCTCATTGGCTGTAGGATTGCTGGGTCAAGAGCAGAACAGGGCAAAACAAGGGAGGGAGGTTGATTCACACACAGTGGCTTCCCTTATTAAGAAACCTGGAGGGAGGGTAAAAACCCTGGGTTTCAGTGTGCTCTATATATCGATATGAATCCTGACCTGCTTAGAAATACAATCTTTTTCGCTCCATAAAACCCACTTCCCCCCTGGAAATATTTGGGGGGAAACTGATCTGCCAATGCTGTCTGTAGAGAAGCTGGGGATATTTTGCACCCTGCCTGTTATAGGGGATTAGGTAGATTCTTCACACTGCCTGTTATGGGGTGATTGGGGCAATTCAAACTGCTGCAAGTTATGGGGTGATTGGGGGGATTCTGCCATGTCCTGTTATTAGGTCATCAGGGGGAGTGGGTTGCCATGTTGTATACCATTTTCTAATCATCTATGTGTGTTGTTTAAGAAGAAGTGTGTGGATACATTAAAAGACTAGTACTCAGAAGGACAGAACACCATAAACAGATGCATAGAAAGGTAGGCTTCTGGTGAACCTTCTAAAAGAGCCATAAATAATATTTAGCCACAACAATACTATAAGGCCTCACAAGAATAAACTGAGATTTTCATTAATTTGACTCCTATGCAGTTTTAAATCTCCCATTCTGTGTAAGCACGGTTATTGAACAGCCCCATTACAGCTTAATGGACGTTGTTAATTCCTAAAGAGTCTTAATTTCCGATTTTTAATCACCCCTTAACTATTCAATTAAATTTCAATAAAATGTTAAGTACTTACACTAGCCTAGTCATTTTTTTGCAGTATAATAGTTGTAACATTAATACTGATAAGAAATACGGGGAATATGTGGAAGCTAATAATCCTACATACTTACTATTCAGCACTGAAAAAAACAAGACCACCAAGTAAACACAGCAAACATGTGACGTGTGTATTCACAGAGATTCTGAAGACAGCAATGCTGATGGCACTTTGTTGACCCATCAATGTTAATGTATCAAAGCCTAAAGAAGCAATCAAAGAGTAGCTAAAGCCAAAAATAGCTCATACAACTTGTTTACCCCCATCAGTCCATATGAAGCTGGATCGAAAGTATAAATCTCATGTTCCTGGCTTGTTGGCACCAACACCCATGCTTCACATCATTGCCAGTGACTAAAAGGCTTAGTGTACATGTGCCCAGTGAGTATTATGACCCCTTTTCCATCTTATTGTGGAACAGCTTTAATGATAAACATGATCAAGTGCTGTAAACCCAACGGCAATAATAAGGCAGCAAGCAGCTTGCCTGATTCCTGGTCTATGTGCCTAACCTACATTTCCTGGAGAGCTGGGTAGAATCTGTAGCAGTGCTCAAAAGTTGCCCTTTCTTTCAACTGCATTTCTCTAGGATCATGCAAAAAAGTGGTCTACAGCCACTTTGTCCCTTGGTGCTCCCAGCGTGAGTGACCACGACAAGCCACAGTGGTCCTGCAGCTGTCTTTGACCACAGCAAAGCACGTACATGACTCATGGCGCAACCCTTACCAGCTTAACCACAACCCAGGAACTGAAATGAAAAAAAGCGGCTTAGCTCAACATACACAAGGTATTTACATATAATCTGAGACATGTGATCCCAAAATGCCTGCCATGTTGGTGATCCAAAAATAAAGCATTTTGTGGTGTCATCCTCTCACCCCCATCCCTTGCTATTACATTAAAATGAGTAAACTCCTGTAAGTGAGTTTAGTGGTCCCGCCTTCAATGTGCTTTCCAACTGGTCAACCGATGTGCTCCACAGCTCAGGCTATAACATTGCAGGGACAGATCACTGACAGAGATCAATGGCCACCCTTAAAATGATTGTTCTAAAACTTTGTTATTGTGGGGGAAGATAATAGGGCAGGGGTGGGTATGCCCCACCTCATCCATGATGCTAAGGCTAAAACATTGCAGGGATGCAGGGGGTTTTGCCTGGGAGGAACAGTGGAGCCAGGTTGAGGGAAAGGGGTTGAGGGGAAGACCGGGAAAGCAGTGAGTGGAGAGAAGGAACAAGTGAATTCCTGAACTGGGTTGGGTGGGCTGCATGCTAGGGGCTAGTTGGTTTGAAAGCAGTGCAGACCACCAGAAAGTCTCCCTGTGCTCCCTATGACAAGGCCATCCCTAGAAGTGACATCCAACAGACTGCCTGTGCTGCCCCATCTACTTCTCTTTATCTCTCTGTGTCTACATATAAAAGAGGTTATGAAAAATGGATACAGATGCACATTGCGGGTTCTTGTGTTTTCTTGGGTTAATTTAACTTTTGAGATTAACTATATAACTGAATTAGAGTTTTTTTTAACATTTACTTGTAGTTGCTCTTCAAAGTGAACTTATCTTCAAAATGTTACTTTATATAAATCAGCTGGCATGTGTATGTTTTGAAAGTAGAATTCAGAAAATGAATGTGGTGTCTCTGCAAAACCCAGTTTTAAATTTCCTTTGTCAGAGTAGAAAGACTGAGTTGCTTCCTCTGAGAACGCTAATGATTTTTTTACAAAGAATCTCATGCCACAGGAGACACAGCTGCACCCCGATGAGGTTACCTGTCGTGTTCCAGCCAATAAAAATACAGGGTTTGTAAAAATAATGCCAGACTGTTATCACTTGTCACTTAAGGAAAACCTAAAGTGAACAAACAAAAACCAAAAACCATGACTCCCCCTCCTCTCTGCTTTGGCAGGTTAGATTAAAAAAATACTTACTAAGTCTGCATGATCCACCCCTTTTCTGATGGTTTGAAAATTACATCTAATATACTCAACTTCCACAGTTCAGCTCCACAGTGAGTGTCCCATAACTACAAAATCTACAAATCTCCCTACATTTCACCGCTTGTCCACTCGTAAAGTCTAGTGTGGTGTGTAAAAGGAAGAAAAAAAACTTACTGGGACCCAGTCCCATGCTGGGAGCTGGATGCTGCTGTCCTGGCTTCCCCTGATGTGCTGTACAAGGATGAGGAATGACCAGCACATCATCCAATCACAGAATCAGCAGTAAGTAGGTTATGAGACCCTCATCAAGCCCAGCTGGCTGCAGAAGGGCAGTAACCCCAGCAATACAGGACACACGCCTGATGCTGCTGTGGGCGACAAGGCAGAACAGGTGTTTTTTTTTATGTATGCCCATCCCATATGTGCATCACTGGTGGGAAGGCTTGAGAGGCACAGGGGAGGGAGATTTTTTTGTAGCTATTGGACAATGCACTCTAAAATACAAGGTCTACTCAACATTATTTTGCTGTGACCTAAGCTGACCCATGTTGTTCCATGTTGCCCATTGAGTTTTTGCAAGTGGTTTCTTAAAGGTCCTGGCCAGACACATGATAACTCCCTCCTCCTCCTTATCCCCTGTGTGATCTACCATTCTGCCATTTTCAACGCTGATTATACGCAAATACCGTACGTATTCTATGTAAAGCTGCTGGCTTCGCTTCCCTTTCTTTCCTTTCTGGGTGTGGCTGAGCTGGGAAGGGTGTGTTTAGCTCCAGGCACAGGCTAACTTCCTCTCCCATTATCCCCTGTGGTAACTGTGTAAAATTGACCATTTTCAAAGCATTTCAAAATCTCTGATTATACACAATTAACATACATATTTTAAGTAAAGCTGATGGCTTTGCTTTCCTTTTTGAGTGTGACTGAAGCTGGGAAGGGCCTGCCATGGAACAGCCTTATGAGTTATGAGCTGTGGGAGCATTGTGGCTTACCAGGATCACTCATGCTGACCACTCCAAGGGACAGAGTGGCTGCTAGAGTCCCTTTTTTACGTGATCCTGTAGGAATGGAATTGAAAAGAGAACAAATTTTGGAGCGTATATATATATATATATACACAGGCAATAGATGGGACAATGGGACTTGTGTATGTTTCCTTATAGAGAATAATAAGCAGAAGCAAGCCTGTCTCGTGTGCATTATCAGTACCTCAGACCCCCATCCAGAAGTGAACGGGTGCCAAACCTGGGTTAATGTATTATGCAAATGAATGTACTAAATTACCCGGCCAAAATTAAAAACAATGCCTTATCATTTCTAAGACTGGATGTCACTGACTAATATACACAGATATCAAGTGATATTTATGCCTCTGCAAAATTCTATTTAAAGATAAACAGCAAAAAATGACTTTTAGGACAAATAGGGCTAAATGATAACAAAACAGGAAGCATCTGTGCAATGCTTGCTGAAAACACACGTTGCTCATTTATGATCTGCATTTCCCTTTACTTTCCGAAAGTATGGAACAAAATGAACTCATTAACATTTCCTTGGATTTACTTAAAGAGAATCTGACACCTTATATTCTCATTCTCATATTCTCATTCTAATATAACAGTTTATAAAGAAAGTATATCTAGATACAGACAAATGGACATGGGCAAAAAAATGGATGGTCTCATTCTTGTGGAAGAGGGTATGGACTTAAAGAATCACATCTGATTGTTACTGTTCTCCCAATAAATGATGCACAGAGGTGCCTCCATTGGCGTGCATGGATGTGAGGACTGTTGCCTGTTCTTGTTGACTGTTAACCCCTCCATATTTTATTTTTATGTGGAAACGAATATTCCATACCAAGAAGAATATTCCAAGAAGAATAAACAAAGATAATATATTTCTTGAATGAACACCGCGCTCCTAAATCTTAAATAAATCTAAATAAAATAAAATTAAAATAATGCTACAACGTACCAGACCTTTATCCCTAGCAAGCCTCAAATGAATGAATGTATTAGGGTACAGAGCAAATAATAAAAGAGCAATAAACAACCACACAAGGTGAAAATATCCTTAGCCCAATAAGCATCAGATATCCACAATCAGAATAAATTTCAAAGCTTAACAGTTGTATATTCGTGAGTCCATGTTTTTAAGTGTCCCAAAAACACATGCACTAATACTAAAGTGCTGCAAAGAAAAACTTTTTTCGTACTGATGAAGTCCGGTCGCACCCTCCTGCACGTGGAGAGGGGGGAGGGTTGTGACGTCTCCCTCCCACATTGTTTATCTTCCGGCGCCATTCTGCGAGCCGGTTATTGTGGCGGTTCATACGCGCCACTGCATAACGCGGCGGACCAAGCGCGCCATTACAGAAGGTAGGATTGTCTTTGATTACAATATATGAATAACTTTGGAAATTGATTACATACTGAAAGCCGCTTTTCTGCTCCCTGCCACTAGCCTTTGAAAAAGCTGTATTATCAGTAAAACGCGTTAGGCGGGGCAGCGGCAAAGTTTTCTTTTATCTTTTTAAGGTGAAGTGCATTTATTTGAGTATAAGTTTAGTTCCTACCACATCCGCATCTACTACTGGCCATAGTGGACTAGGGGAAGGAGAACTACTCTTCGAGTTTATTCTTTTGTGCATACATATTTGGACTTTTGTAAGTGCATTTTTAATAATATTAAACACGTGAACACCAATCAGATGGGGTTGCACTATTGTCTTTGTTCTTTTTTCATGTGATCACTGAGCATTATGGATTGAACCTATGGAAGTATATTGAATCTATGGAATATTTTTTGGAATAATTCACGGAGCACGTTGATTATAAGGAGTTGATCATAAGGAGTTTTTTGATACATAGTTCTGGTAAGCGCACACGGAGTGAAGGGTGATCACCGTTAACGGGTGTATGCGTTTGGGATACCCACCGGACTTCATCAGCACGAAAAAAGTTTTTCTTTGCAGCACTTTAGTATTAGTGCATGTGTTTTTGGGACACTTAAAAACATGGACTCCCGAATATACAACTGTTAAGCTTTGAAATTTATTCTGATTGTGGATATCTGATGCTTATTGGGCTAAGGATATTTTCACCTTGTGTGGTTGTTTATTGCTCTTTTATTATTTGCTCTGTACCCTAATACATTCAACGATAATATATCCCTGACTATAGTGAACCTTCTTTGGCCTATGATTTAAACGACACCTACTTTCATTTAAAACAGCCATGTATAAAGTAGCAAATCCCATCCCCATGGTTCCTCTGTCATGTTAAAATAGTACATTAGGTCAGCCATGTTATAGAAATGTAAAAGAACACGAAATGAGAATTTAAATCAGCATTTAGCTATGGTGACCTTATCATATAATTACATTTTTCTTTTCAGAAATACAAATAAGATTTTTTTAATATCTATTTATCTATTTATTATAGTATTTAGAAATTAATAATTTAATTTTGTAAATAGGACAAAGCTTTTATGCAGCCATATCTTAATCAAATTCTAAGGCATGGTTTACACTGCCGCAATATGTGCTTCAACTGTGGGGGCGATTACAGTCACCATGCAATTGCAAGTGAAAAACTGCCCATTACAGCCTAAGGTCCCCATTAAATATGCAATAAAGAGTGCCACATGCAAATTGACCCACAAAAGTCCTGCCATAGATGTTTTTTTTAGCACAAAGATAGCGATTCCACTCAAATTGCAAGCACCTTCAATGTGCAATTGTGGTCCCAAAGTGTAATAGCGATTGAAGATCCCAATCACAGCAGTGTAAAGCCTAACGGTGTGCAGTACTGGATAGTAAAGCATCTGCTCTACAACAAAAGGTCATTAAAGTTCAACAGGAAAAGAAAAAAAAAACAAATGGGTACTTATTTTTTGTCCTGCACAGCTGATCAGTGCTAGACAGGCAATGAAAAACTCACTTGATCACTGGATCTGAACTTGCATCGCAACCACGGGGGCCTGAAACCCATTTACTGGCATTTGTGGGCCCGTCCCGCCCACCAACATCAGTCACAGGGGTGAAGCTCTCACCATTCGCTACAACGGAGGGGGGGACGGGGACGTGTCAAGCCTTGGCACACTCCCTCCATTGCAATCCATTGTAATGAATGGAGAGTGCATGGCAGCACTCTGTAACTCATGGCAGGTAGCGAACCTGACCCACCATCAAACCCTACCCCATGTATTGGCCCCAGATGGTGCGGGGTGCTGCAGCGGGGGTTTAAATCCAGAGATTAGATGAGTTAGACTAGCACCGATCGGCTGCACAGGAAAAAAGGTAAGTACCCTTTTGGTTTTTTTTTTATTTGCCTGCTGAATTACTTTAACTCATTTAACAGATGGCACAAGAGGTACTTTGTAAGCACCACATTACAGTTCAACATGTGAAATTTGGTTGCAGTGCTCTACAGGAGCCCCAAACCTCTTTTTATCAATGCTATTTTTCATTTTCTAATTATCTCAAGCACTACTAGGATGACCCATATGGGTTGTCAATCACTTATAACTGTGTTGCAGAAATACACAAGTTACATTACACAAACACATTTAAAATGCAGGAAACACTGCCTCATTGTGCACCACCTTATAGGATCTTGCATACCACTGGTGCTACATGTACCGCTGGTTGGAAAAAGCTGCCTTATATTGTAGGCTATAATAAACAATGGTCTTTTCAAAAATAGTTAAGTGCTCAAAATTATTAGCAACTCCCTGACATGATATGCAATGATATTAGTACTATGTCATTCAGTAGCATATGGGAGGTATTTTTATTAAATATGTTTTGAAAGTTATATTTTATCGGACGTGTAAGGTGGTGCACAAACTGTATGAGTAAATATGCTATACAATCTCTTCTCCAACCTCATCTAACTCCCATTGACCATGGTGATATTAGTATGCCTACCACAAAGACATGCTGGTTTCTGACAAGTTTAATCATAGTAGTCATGTACCATAATGTATTTCTGCCTTCAGGCTCGAGTAGCCATCACAATTAAGCCTTGGCCATGCAACTGGGCCTAGAGAAATGTGGGTTGTGTAGAAGATGCTCTAGAACATGACTACCCAACTAGTACTAGTAGGACTGACCAACCTGCTAGGACAGCCATTTATACCTTAGCTATACCTATTCAAAAAAATCAGGGCTGCTTCAAGGTACTAAAAAGATGTATTTTGTGTGTGTTTCATGCACTTTCAATGCCTGTTATCACCATTTGTTTTGTTGTATGGCATCCATTACTTAACATCCAGATGGTACTTAATTATAAAATGGAAAGCAGTACTTGATGAAAAAAAGGTTGGGAATTGCTGCTCTGGAACAACATAACCAGCAGTCACAGGAAGTTCTACCTTATAATTTTTCCTCGGAAGCAATGTGGGTATGGCCTGGGGTCTGTGTTGCAGCATAATAAACAGCATGCTGCTCTGTAACACCATGAAATCTTGCTTTAGACACAGGAATTCTCAAGGGTTAGCTGGGCTAGAATGGCAGCTCTGAGAGCACCATTCAAGCCATTAATACAGAGGGGGGTGTGGCTTGGACTAACTCCTTGAGATAGTATTGATGGTCCACATCCGTGGGGTGGCACTGGAGGGGCAGATTAGAATCTGTATTTCCTCATTTAGGGCGCCGAGCTGAGAGGAGGCAGTACGTTTGTCAAAGCAAGCTGCAGTTTATTTTTTTAACATTTTGCATCCCTTTAATGTACATAGGCAATAACAAAAAAAGCGAATGAACTGCCTGTTCTGGGAAACCTTTATAGAGAGAGGTCATGGCTGCCCTGCCTAGCATATTAGGATGGATATTCCATTCAACAATATATGTTAGAACCATAAATAATCAACTCCTTATTCAATTTAAATTGAGCACTTTCTTTAATGTATATATCCAATAGCAAAGGAAGCAACCATGCAAATTGTATTGAACACACAGAGAAGTCACTGCTGTCTTGCATATTGGGATGGATAATTCCTCAACAGTATATGTCAGACCCACAATTAATCAACACGTATCCTATATAAAGCTGTTTCTTTTTTTCTTAATGTCGTTAGCCAACAGCCTATTGTAAACTACCGACCAGATGGCTCTCATTTTGGGCAAATCGCCTTTGTTTAGTTACACCAGTAAGTTCCGATGTAATGTAAAGGTTTCATAGCCCTTTGTTTAACAAATGTTGCATGCGGTCTGGGGGAAAAAAAAGCCTTCCTCACAAGATTATGAATTGTTTATAAATCAGTATTGAAGCCTTACACATTTATGACACCATTCTTGTAAATAATGAGGCCCATGACTTGCACACAATACAGCAAGGAACCGCTGCACAGTTCAGTTTTAAAATGATTAACGGCTGCATACAGCTATGACTTTATTTGTAAGGAGCAGTTAGGAGAAGCAAAATGAGTATGCAGCTTTCCATTACATACAGGCATATTTTCAATAGCCATGTGAGCCTTTTTATGGCTCCATTTATGTCAATGTCCTAGTGTCATCTGTAATAAACTGGCAGCAATTAGAGCCACAATAAACCCCATAATGCAACACAAACAACGGGAAGTCTCCCAGAACCCCAAAGCTCTAAATTTACATCTCCCCTCCGAAAGTCTATTTATCACTAGAGTTTGCAAGCCCGTCTGCTAAAGAGCGCTCTAATTAAGATGTATTTGGTGAACAAGTGTCTGCTTTTCACCCTACTCTTTTAACATCATGCATGCACTGAGCAATCTTCATCGGGTCTCATAATGAGAAAACTGTGAGATGCAAAAACTCTGTGAAATCTTTTATCCTCCCTGGAGACCTCCCTTGATGCCAGGCATTCATCATCTAGCCTCTAATATCAGTTATTTTGTGCCTCCTCTGCTTACACCAGAATTAATTTTTGCTTTAATTACTCTCTTCGCTGGAATGCTGATGAAGGAGAGGGACTCAGCATTTGGGGACTCGAGCCTCATTCCACTGCTTTAATTTGAATGAATTCCACAAGGACAAGCAGGAAAACAACTGGCAGCGAAGCCTACAGGGGCTCGGAGGGATGGCAGCACAGTAGATCAGCTTTTACCAGCCAGCCACAGCTAAAACACACACGCGCGCTAGACGTTACTAGTGGAAAATTCGAGACGCACACGTTTGCTGGCTGGTTACAACATTTGGACTTGGCTGGGAAGCCTGGTGTTTCTAGTCCCAATACACAATGCGACCTGAGTGATTACCAGCCACCTTTTCCTCCTGCCTACATCTGTTCTGCATCTGAGGACCTCACTATACAGAGAGAACAAAATGCATTTTATACACACCGACTACTTTTAACCTCTTGTCTGCTCAAAGATCTCTGGTCCGCTTAATAACATATTATTTCTTTAACGTGTCTACCCTAATCACTGCTGATTTTATAGATGCTTATTCCAAGAGTGGTGCAAAGAAAAGAAAGGCAATTAATCTAGAGGCTTAAAGCGGACCTTCACTCTAAATAAGAGTCTATCTTATATGTTTCCCACACCCTGTACATACAGATTGCTCACATTAAAAATCATCCTACCTGCATCTACTGCATTTTATAAGCCTTTAAACATCCAAGATGGCGGCTTATGGAAGCTGCCATTTTTGCAGGCAGCCTGCAAACAGGAAGTGCCTGCAAACAGGAAGTGACTGTGCTGCTCTGCATTCTGGGACTGCTGACCTTTCCCTGACCCCAGCTCTGCTCTGTCTGAGCAAAGCACAGCTATAACCCGCCCCCCTGTACCTTATCCCACTCTCCTCTCCTCAGTAAGTGTGATGCTTCTGAGTCAAGATGGCGGCGCCCGTATCCTAAATTCCCGAACAGAGTTGCAGCACAGTGGGGGAAAGTATAATAAATTAGTGACTAAACATGTAAAATATATTAATTTTAGATGCTGAGGAATTGTTTTTTAAGAGTTTGGGCTTTTCATTAAATCAGGGTGAAGGTCCGGTTTAAGATTGTTAAAAAAAAATAAAATAAAATTGTCATTCATTACAAGGAATAACCAAGCTGTAAGATAAACAGCCCTGACACAAATATTGCACGTACGAAACATGGTGTGCGTTCTATTCTACTGTTGGATATGATGTGTGACAAAGTGTCAAATGTTTACTACGGTAATCATAGGACATCATTTACAAAGGCATTTCTGCCTAATTCTAACAATTATAGGGCAGTTTTGCCATACTTGATCAAATCCGGAAAAGGTGACAATATTTATTATATAAATAATAGGATACATATATTTGACCCTCTGAAAAAACAGCATATATAAGCCTCCTAATTCATAGTACCGTAAATATTTAGGCTTCTATTTTTTTCCAAATGCGGCATCAACCGCCAATACATTTGCACAAATGTCCAGACTTTTTCTAGGAAAAAAAGCCTATTGGTTCCAATAGGGGCTTACCAATTGATAGATACGCAAAAAGCCATCCTGAGCCTTCCTAGTGACAGATTAACTTTAAAGCTGAATAAAACCGACAGTGGCTGGCTGGCTGGCTGGCTGCTGGCCTTTCCCGGGGGCATACTGAAACAGAATGCCTCACTAAACCCCCCACCCCGGGGAGCTGCAGAACTCACCTGCTTCCTGGCATCCGATCGGCAGCTTCCCTGCTTCTTCGAGCTGTAAGTGCGCATCCACCCCCAGCCATTAAGAAAGGCTGGGGGCAGGAGCACCACAAGCTACTGGGAGATTGTGCTGTTGGACCGGAAAGAGGTACATTTTTCTGGGGTTTCACACAGTGGGGCATCCCAATTCAGGAGCGGAACAAAATCCGGGATCAAAATGTAAAGTGTCAGTTCGGTCTCTTTACTAACACTAACCCCCCCTCCACTGACAAATTTGATTAGGCCATGTGCATCCCACTATACCTCTATGCAAGGCACATACCAATGGCAGACATTTCTGAACGGCTGCAATGAGTACACGGAGGAACGAGTTGTGCGGCCAACGTCATGCGCTCCATTCAGCTTTGCTTAAGACTCTGAGCTCATAGCAGCAAAGGAAAAGGTGAAGGAAATGCACACTTGTGATTGGCCAGCAGAAGGCAAATGTATGTGGTCATTTTGGGGTATACACACAGCAGAGTGTGTATACCCCAAATCAGGCTGGACAAAACAACGTACAGAAAATATCCCGGGCTTTGTTCCTTTTCCATTTTGGGGATGATGATCTTTGTAGACTGAAGGAGCATCAAAAAATAGTTTTTTACCGACTTTAAGTGGTTCTGAAAGCAATGTGTACGCATGTGGAGGCAGCCAGGGGTGAGCGACTTTTATATACTTGCAGAGTGGGACCTGACTCAGCAAAAGGGGCAGCATACAAAAATGCAGCCCTAGTATGGTAGTCATCTTTTAAAATAGTGTACAATGTTGATAATGGCATGTTTTCATGTACATTTTGTGTAGGCATCACAATAAGTCTGGTTAGGGAGGGAACCATATGGTACAGGGGGATAAAGGGATCTAAAAACCCTCTATTAAATATATAATATATACTTTTCTCTGCCTTGTGTAGGCAGTATGCAATATTTTGCCGATCCTAATTTTCGGAAATACTATTTATTGTTATTCTTTTTTAAAAAAGCCTGTTTAAGTCAGTAAGAGCTTCAAGACACAACGTTTCCTTAGAGGGTTTTTTATTTTAGACTTTTCTCTAAAGGGTGCATGTGCTCCAATTGCAGAGGAGACTGTCAGAATGATTCATCCACTGGGTGAAACCCTGGACTTGCTGGGCAGATCCAATGTCTGAGCTTGAAAGTCCTAGGCTAAAGAATGCCAGACTTTAAGTGGAAAAAGCACAAGCAAAAGGTTTGCCATGTTAAACTCTACAATTAAATGAAATGATACTATATGAAATTCCTCCCTGCAAAGACTAATGGGCCTATGAAAAGAGGCCAAAAAAATATAATAAAATGTTTTATGAAAAGAATGCTACTTTCAGGAACCTCATGACTGATTCAACACAAATTATCCACAGACCCTTTGAACTTGGTAATACGACCTAGTAAGAACTTTTCAATCATGAAACTGCAGTAAGTGACTGAAAGTCACATTCAGCACTTGCCAATAAAAAACCTGCTCACCACTATAATAGACCTTTATTTGACCCTATTAAGGCTAAGCCTGAAAAAAACTGAGAGGTAGGAGCTGGGTAAAACCCCAGAGTATAAAAATATTAGTTTATCTTGTGGCACATTTTTATGTTTCTTTACCCATAACAACATTTTAGTATGAATAGTCTTCTTACTAGAAATCAGTTCTTCCCCTTTTAACTTGCACAGAACTCGTGCAAACATTGGATCAGAAATGGGATCAGAACAGGATTCCTATGCAACTATTCCTATGCAACTATTGCAGAACCCTGTGACACATGTGACATGTCAAGCATGTTAAGCATCCCACATCCACTAAGCTTCCACAGGGGCTTTAGGGGAGTTAGTTTAACATCTATAGTGGTCAAATTAATGAAAACACTCTTAAAAAAACAGATAATTTCCCATCTAAAAATGTATGACCTATTGGACCCAAAGCAGCACGGCTTTACTGAGGGCAGATCATGTCAGACCAATCTTATTGATTTCTTTGACAATGTCACTAAAGTGTTAGATGAAGGTGGTGCTGTGGATATTGCCTATCTGGATTTTAGCAAAGCCTTTGACACTGTACCACATAAGGAGCTCATAGATAAGTTATTGAAGGTAGGACTCAATCCCTGGATAGTTCAGTGGATTTCCAGTTGGCTGAGGGATCGGTATCAGAGTGTTGTTGTAAATGGCGTGCAATCTGAACAAAGGCGAGTTACAAGTGGTGTGCCGCAAGGCTCTGTCCTGGGCCCCATTCTTTTTAATATATTTGTAAGTGACATAGGAGAAGGCTTGGTAGGAAAAGTTTGTCTGTTTGCTGATGATACAAAGGTTAGTAATAGGGTGGATATTCCTGGAGGTGTCTGCAACATGGAAAATTATTTAGCTTTACTGGATAGATGGTCTAAACTGTGGAAACTAGAGTTTAATGTCTCTAAATGTAAAATCATGCACTTGGGTGGAAGGGATCCCTGCTCTGAGTACCGTATGGGCAGCACTGTGTTAGCCAGGACCTCGGAGGAGAGAGATTTAGGGGTACTGATTACTGATAGCTGCAAGATGAGTGGACAGTGTAGCCAGGCAGTGGGAAAAGCAAGCAGGATGCTCGGCTGCATAGCTCGAGGAATCACCAGTAGGAAGAGGGAGGTTGTGATGCCGCTGTATAGAGCCATGGTGAGGCCACAGCTAGAATAATGTGTGCAGTTCTGGAGACCTTACCTGCAAAAAGACATTATTCAAATAGAACGTGTCCAAAGGCGGGCAACGAAAATGGTGGAAGGAATTAAACTTAAAATTTATCAGGAGAGACTTAAAGAACTTAATTTGTACAGTCTGGAGGAAAGAAGGGAGAGGGGGGACATGATTGAGACCTTTAAATATGTGAAAGGATTGAATAAGGTTCAGGAGGGAAGTGTTTTTAAGAAGAAGCTTAATGATAGAACAAGGGGGCACAACCTGAAGCTAGTCGGGGGGAAGATCAGGAGCAATGTTAGAAAATATTATTTTACAGAAAGAGTAGTAGATGCTTGGAACAAACTTCCAGCAGAGGTAGTTGAAAAATCAACAGTCACTGAATTTAAACATGCCTGGGATAAGCACACATCTATCCTAAGATAAAGAGTACATACAGTATACACATAAGGGCAGACTAGATGGACCGTATGGTCTCCTTCTGCCGCCAACCTTCTATGTTTCTATGTTTCTATTAACAAATGGCTGGCGCCATTAAAACAGAAAACACCAAGATAATGCTGTCCTGGCCCTCTGTAGCAATGCTCCTCAAACCTTCTCAATGTGCACCAACAGGCCATGTTTCGCAGATCATACACACAGATGCACAAGTGAAGTATTTATTCTTGTGGGGCAATCACGGCGTCGATCTTTTGACATGAGGGTTGCAGATTCGGCCTGTCCAGGGAATAACTGAAGTGCTCTTGAGCAAGGCGCCTAACCCCCCAAATGCTCCCCGGGCCATGGTTAAGACAGCCCACCGCTCAGGACACATGTACATGTAATACTAGTGCTTGTGTTTGTCCCACCAAACGTATGGGTTAAATAGAAAGGAAACAGTTGTGCGCAAGCATACAATGGCCTCATATGCCTTCAAAAATGTAATGCTCAGACAGAGCTATAGATACCCCGTGGCACGCGCGCTCCCGACCCAGCATATTTAAGGGCTGGTGTGGGAGTGCATGCTGCCGCACCCCGTGCATCCTTGAGCTGTCCCCATTGAAAACATTGACATAGTCATGACAGACGGCTCTCATTGGACGAGAGCCCGCACATGTGCCACTGGACCGAGGAAAAGTAACTTATAACCGGTGCCCTGGGGAATTTCACATAGCAGGGCATCTCAAACCGGTGGAAATCAGCGGCCGACCAGGGAATCTTTTAGATTCCTCTGCAGCCGGGGGTGAGTTTTGTTCCCCAGGAAGAGTTTAGGAACACTGCTCTATAGAAAGGACAGCCAAAATGTTACATCATAAAATGGGAGCTCAAATAGCAGGACAGGAAGTAAATGCCTATTCAAAGACCATCCTTCGGAGGAGAACTTTTGATGCCATCATGAAGCTTACATAATCTACATTCTGATTTGTTAGTTTCACATAACTTCACATATTAACGACAATAATGATATAACACTTTCTACAACTGACAGATTGAAATGGTTAATTTAAAATTGGTGGAGCAAAAATACAATGCAAAAATGTCAGGCACAATTGATTCAGACCTTTTTAAAACGTATCAAAATAATAGTTGTAGCTCAATGTCTACCAATATTGACTGACTTGTGAAACAGAAGGTGCTGATCTAAGAAAGTGCCGCGCTTTAGCATTCAAAAATAACATATGTGACCTCGTCCAATGCTCTGACCACTACTGTAGGCAGAAAGCAGGAGGCAGCCCCTGTGAAGAGTAAATTCTGGCAAAGTTCTCTCTTCACAGATGATGCACAGCTTAAGCTATAATGAGTTTTTGGGTTACAAATGCTGAACGCATTAATATTCCTTGATGATAATTATCACAGTATAAGCACCTTTCCCAATGTGAGTAGCATAAAGCAACTGAAGCAGCATTTTACTACATTTGAAACATGCTGGAAAATGGGATTTTCTTCTAGTCCCCAACCAACAATGCCCCCCCAACAGAGATCAACATACATTAAATCCTGCATATTAAACATCATTTACAATATTCACTGGCTCACAAGCTTAGGCACAAGCAATGTGTGCCTAGGGCAGCGTGGCAAACATTTTTCATTTTGACTCAACAAAACGGAAGGTTATTGCTTGCTAATGGTATATATTTAAAAGAAAATATGTACTAGCTGGTCAATTAAACAATGCAATAAAAACAAACAGCCAACAGACTATACAGCATGTAATTAGCCTAAGACAAGTCACTTGCTGCAAAGCAAAAAGGTATGCTGCAGATGATTAAAGATGTTCCCTTTTCAGTTTAAAGCTTACAGAAAAACACTGGATTTGAGACAACATGACACAATATTTATTCCCAGACTAAAATTGCTAGTTGGTAGTGGACAAAGCTCTAACATGAAGGATTTTCAATTTAAGCCGTTCTAAATTAAAATCATCAAAAAGGGACATCTGGAAGAGAGATGCCTTGCTCGCATTTACCAGCCTGAGAAGGCCAATGCGCAGTTCTGATACTTACCGACTTCCACGATCCCTTGTCACAGCTGGCAGATTGTGCTCCTGTGTGAGCACTGGCTGGTGGACGCAGATCACTGTGCAAACCCACCCTGCAAACCTTACTGGCTGCGGCAGTCACTTAGGGGTGTGATATTGTGTGGGTACGTAAAAGGAGAGGAATACCAGGCCCGGTGGGTGGGCTTTCACCAGTAATGTGGTCATGGGTCAACAGGATGCCCTCCTGGAGTCTTATTGGACTGAATGGTCACTTTAAAGTGGACCAACACCCAGGGGTGATCGGCCCGGGAATCTATAAGATTCCCGGGCCGATCACCTCCCTCACCGCGGGGCATCCGAGATCGGGATGTCCTGCGAGGTGAAACCCCCCCCCCAAAAGCCCCAAAAAACCTTACCTTATCGGCGACGGATCAGCCGCCGCCTCCCGCGCGGCCCTCTAGCAGTGCGCGTGCCAGCGCCGGCCCTGTAAGAGGGACGCGCGGGAGGCGGCGTGTTGGTCCACTTTAAAGACTATACATCTCCCCCCCCCCCCATGTGGTCTTTACTGACCATTCTGAGCCCTTATTATATTTGGTCAGGACATGCCCCTCTCCAATTAGCAAGGTAGCCTACTCCCTGACTGGAGTAGGTAGCATATTTTGAAGCTAATGGGTGGAGGAGTGGAGGGGAAAAGTTGTTTGTAAAGACCCAGGGCTGATAAATATTCACACACTTTTCCCATAGATCTCAGATCAGGGGAGCCATAGGGAATGAAGGCTTTCCTATCTCCCCTTCATCTGCACCCTCAGAGGTGGCATTTTTAATACTTAATATTCAAATCAGGCTCAGCACAAGGGGGTAGATGTTCGGGGTTGTTTTAGGCCGAACTTACTGATGGATGTGTGGGGCAACAATGGACAAAGTATAACAAAATTCACAAAAGAAGCGTTAAAACCCATCACCAATTTTTCAATGTAGTAAGATGCATAATAGTCCCAACAAGATTTTTTTTTTTAATCTGTAACTAACAACCCCCTATCCTGTTTGGAGAGCCTCTCTAAATCTAAGGAATGTCATGAAAATTAGGATAAAGCAAATTTATTAACTACTTCTGTACCTTCATTTATTTTTATCCAATTACTGTTGTGTACTTCTAAGGACTTACACATTCAACTACAAAGCAGCTCTTGCCCCCCAAGAACTGGCATGGCAGAACTGGGACAGGCATCAAGAGATCTGCTTGCTGCCTTAACGTTGGCGTTGAGATTAGAGTCCCTCTAAGCCCCATGTCCAAATTAAGTCTTGTTTTCCTGAGGATCTTCTAGGGGACGCTTACTAATAGATTTAAGGAACCTGTTTACGAAGTGCATTATTATTATGTTAATTAATACCTTTGTAAATATTTTCCAAATTACCCGCCTGAAGCTTCTCCTCAAGTCTAATACAGTTAAGGACATGTAGCCGGTGCTCAAGGGTACTTTTATTTCAAGTACTGTTTTGCATAAACAGCAATATTTCATCATGTCCAATCTAACTCCGAGAAAGCAGCACTTTAGACCATAACTTATTCAATGTAACATAATTATTTGGGGACAATAACATTTCTTACTATACTAGTGCCCTCCTCTGATTTACACACCTTCTGTGCTTTGATGCCATTTGAAAGCAATCTTGAATGATCATACACTTGTTTTGTTTTTATTCATTGCCTTTCATTTCTGGAAATCCTAGAAAGCACTTTCCAGCTAATGAACTAATATATGCAAACAAGTAGTCCTTTTATAAATTATTTTGCCACAGAAACAGCCAAACATTTCAATGGCTCTTCATTAGCAAACAAATCTACAAGTGATATTTTAATGCATGACTTTACTCCCGATCTATTGGGACCGCAGTGGAGTGTGATGTACAGTACTGAGAAAGGCATCATCAGCCACAACGTCCCAGGGCTCCCTCCATCGAGGACTGCACTGCCTCGGCTTAAAGAGTGCATTTAATTGACTGATAGACAGTAGACTCTTTGTTCACTGAAGACAGCAAAGTAATGGCTGCTTGAAAATCATACCATCTACACTGTCTCCTGAGACAAGTAACAGGGGGATGTGTCAGGAATAAATAAATAATCTAATTATTAAGCTACTTCCTGTCAAGTTAACTCCAATTTGTTGGCGTTTGAAAGCAACAAAACGAGGCATTTTTCCTCATTATGCTCTTCTTTTTATACTACTGGTAATCACAGGCAGATTAAAGGGTGCTTGATTTTTTTTCATTCCTTTTTTCCTTTTTTTTTTAACGAGGAACTGAAAAGCAGCCAACAGAGCTAGAGAAAAAAAATCGTCTCGGGTTAGACAAAATTTCATGCTTGTCTCCCTTCCAACTCCGTAACAGCCCACACTACTGCCCCATACAGAGATGCCAGCTGTACAGCAAATACAAACCTCTCCAACTGGGGCCTACCAGGCCATAGGCTTCATCCTGAGAGCTGTAAGATACCTTGTAATCTTGGCAGGTGTCTACTGCTGTCATAGGCATAATTTTAAAGGTGACCTACGAAACCCCATCAGCACACCAAATAAAACAATATGAACAGCTGAAGCTCAACACCCACTGTCCATATTGTCTACAGTTCCCTGAATTTGCTCAGATAAAATATCATTAAAGCTAAATCTATATTCTGAGCATTTACATTATTTAAAATTACTTTTGCGCAGAGGAAATAAGCAACCTAACAAAAATACTTAAGGAATAGCTGTAAAGTCTTAACCTTAAAAAATATGATTTAATAGAAACACTGAATTGACACAGACAGTTATGCCAGGCAGTATTGGAATGCTGCAGTTCTATGTATAATGCATGAGTGCAGACAAATACACTCACACGCATATATATATATATATATATATATATATATATATATATAGAGAGAGAGAGAGAGAGAGAGAGAGAGAGAGAGAGACCTTTGGGATGCTTTTTTCTACTGCTAACTAATTTGCAGTGGAGCAGTATGATCCCCTGTTGCCTTTTTTTCTCTTTGTTTTTTAGAACTTTCCAATTTAAATTGGAATATGCCATTGTTTATGTTAAATTATATTTAATTTTGCATTGGTTCAAGGCATATTTTTTTGGTGATGGCGGTTCAGGTTGCCCTTTTGGCAGTGTTGCTTTGCATTGCTTTACATCTATTGTTATTGTACCCATTTATTTGGGTGGTTTGTAGAATAACAGTTCTTAGTTTTGACTTTGCTCTGTGAATTCATTTATATGTGATTGTGAGTGTTGCCCTGGATGTCATCATTAGCATGCAGATATTTGTAACTGTATTAGTTTGGGCGCCCCATATATGCCTGATGTACTTACATTTCCAATCCACATTAAATGTTTCTTAGCTGTAGCATCCAGGACCAGCTCCAGGGTTTTGTAGGCCCCTGGGCGACAGAGTCCCAGTGGGGCCCTTGTGTCACGACACTTGCGTGGCTCTGTGAATACCCCTGTGAATACCCCTGGGATGGCCGGTATACTCACCACACACGTGATTTTAAATATCTTAATCATTTTAATGGTACTGATTTGGGATGACCCACTATGTGAACCCCCCTGCTTTGCTCAGCCATTAAGAGCTCTCGTCAGCTAGGGCCTCAATGAAGGCGAGTGCACAGAGCACAGCATAGAGAGCGGGAGTGGGCAGCATCCCTGGTTTCCCACCGACTGATGTGTGTGCTCCTGTACCCAGACTATCTAGCCGCATGAAAATAAACTGTGGTAAACTGAGGATCGCAGGCAAGGTAAGTATACAGGTGATACCTGAAGGTTTTACACAGTGGGATCGGCCAGGAATAGGGATTTGGCCAGATTAGGAGTTTGTTAGGTACCAGACCCAGCTAAAACGGGTTTGGGTCAACTTTAACACGGGACCCCATCCATGTGGTCTGGGCCTGGAATCTTAAATATTTCAGAGCCGTACGCTGGCTTTCCCCCATGGCATCCTGAGTTGGGATCTCCCGCTCTGTTAAACCCCCCAGAATGCCGCTATTCACTCACCTCTTTCTCGTTCCACTGTGAGACATCTTCCATGACTATGTAATTTGTCAGGTGGCTCTCATTGACTTCAATGGAGAACGCATGCTGGTGTATCTCCCCCGTGGCGTGTTCTTGCTCCCATGCTAGCAATTTATATAGGCTGAGGCGGGAGCGCACTGCTGGGCATGCATCAGTTCGCGCTCCCCAAAAGTCAATGAGAGCCATCTGCCGAATGACATAGTCATGGCAGACAGCTCTCTTTGGACGAATGCCGGGGCATGCAGCATTGGAACAAGCAAGAGGTGAGTGAACAGCGGCATTCTGGGGGGTTTTACACACGGGGCATTGCAGATTTTGTTCCACTTTAAAGTGGACCAATCACCTGGATTATCACTATCCTTGACCTATGGGCATCCTGATGTCCTGCTATTTGAAACCCCCCAGATCTCCTACTCCAGTCACATTTCTGCTATTCTCATGGTGCATGTGCTTTTACAACCAGTGCTTTATGCCATGCATACTAATGTAGGGCATAAAGCCATTGTTTTGGATTCAGAGTCGGTATAGGGAGCGCTGCTAGCCACATCCCGGGTTTCCCTGTGGAGTGCAGTGCACCCTGCATTTGGACTATATGAATGGATGAGTTTGGGAGCGCGCACATCAACAGGGATACTGGGGAGCCCTTTAGACTCCAGGGCTTTTTGTAGTGGTGATTGGTCCACTTTTAAGAGGAAGATTCGACCTCTGTGGGCAGCCATGGTATTTTTAAGAATAAACGTAATGCTATAACAAGGGGGCACAACCTGAAGCTAGTTGGAGGGAAGCTCAGAAGCAACTAGTCGGAGGGAAGATCAGGAGCAACGTTCAAAAATAATACTTTACATAAAGAGTAGTAGATGCTTGGAACAAACTTCCAGCAGAGTAGTTAAAAAATCCACATTAAATTTAAACATGCCTAGGATAAGCATACATCTATCCTAACATAAAGGGAACATACAGTATACACATAAGGACAGACTAGATGAACCATATGGACTTCTGCCATCGACCTTCTATGTTTCTATGTGTATTTTTTTGTCAACCTCAGGTTAGTTGGATGCATATATCTTGGGGTTGTGTTCCCTACAGGCAGTGGACGGCACTGAAGCCACAGATCTGATAGCTGCATGCTTAAATCATTGGGGCACTTGTGCGTGCAGCCGGCTTATTGAATAATCCTACTGGCCTAGGCTTAACATTAGGCACAGGCTGAAGAATAAATTGGGGCGTAGTATCAAACCCAGGCCCCCATAAACAGCGAGTCTTGCGGGAGGTCAAACCAGGAATAACAATGGGACCAAAGAACATAACCGGAACATTGGCAACCGACTTGCACCATCAAAGTGACAAGTGACTGACCAGCTAAGGTACAGAGGGCACAACACCTTTTGGCGATCCACCCTCTGATTCTTCAGCACAGCCCCAAATGGCTGTTTCTACATAGACATCTGGTCTTTCAGTGAGGAAAAGCTTGAGGTCAGGGGAGTGAAAATGGATGGTACACAGATAGCAAAGGACAGAACATTAAGTTCCAAGTGCAGAACAGATTTAGTGATTGACTTAAAAAGCGAGAAGCCAAGACACAGAACTGGGAAGCAAAGCAAAAAGCAGAAGGCCTAAACTAGAAGGCTGGGTGAAAAGCAGTGAAACCACAACCTGCTGCAAAGTGAATGACACACAATGAATCAGGACAGAGTTGAGGTTAACACCAGGCTTTATTGGCAGACACACAGAGGAAACAAGATGCAAGATTATGGTGGTGAGAGGCAGAGACTGGCAAGAGGGCAGCGAACAGCAATAGAAAAGTGACCCTGCCAGCCAGAGCAGATACAACGATGAAAGAAAACACAGGGGTGGCAGCTAATATTCTTTAGATATAGGACCTGAAAAAAGACTTGCATCCAGTCCAGACATCACCTGGATATCTATGAGTGAATAAGCCCTGGTGAGTGAATAAACCCTAAACCTATAAAATAATGTCTGTCACTTTATTTTCTGCAAGTTTTATACTATGCTAAATGAATGTGAACTTACTTTTCATGTGACTTAAAGTGGACCAACACCCAGGGGGGATCGGCCCGGAAATCTATAAGATTCCCGGACCGATCAGATCCCTCCCCGCGGGGCATCCGAAATCGGGATGTCCCGCGGGGAGGAACCCCCCAGGAGGCCCACAAACCTTACCTCAGCCCCGTTCCATCGGCGCATGCGCGAGCCGCGTCTCGCGCTTCCCTCTAGCAAGGCGCGCACCCGCACCGGCCGTCTGTGAATGGCCGGTGCAGGCGCGCTCCCTGTTAGAGGGAAGCGCGAGACGCGGCCTCCAGCGGCCTTGGACGCGCATACCACAGCGGCTCTGAGCGCTGTGATTGGCTGGCGCGGTCACGTGGGAGCGGGGAGAGGTGAGTATTTTGGGGCTTTCTGGGGGGTTTCAGACAGCGGGGCACCCCCGATCGGGGTGCCCCACCGAAGTGGACCAAAACCCAGGATAGTCAAAATCCTGGGTGTTGGTCCACTTTAAAGCGGACCAACAGTCAAAAATGAATTAAATCAGACCAACACAACAAACAGTGCTCATATGCACCCCTTTCCGGGGCAATTTAGATTGCTGCACATAACAAATAATTTACCTTTTACTAATACCTACTGGGATAAATGTTAAAAAACAAGATGGCCACTCATGGGCTTGTAGGCGACCTGCAAACAGGAAGTCATTCAGTTATGTCAGTTGGGAGAGGAAGCTTCAAAATGGCTGCTGCTTTTCTTTTCCAACTGTGCCAGGCTGTTGGTCTGGTTTAAGAACTAAGTTCAGAATCTACATCTTGCAAAAAAAAATATCATCTAAATATCCAGCCCATGCTTCATTTTATAGCTTATTTTATTATGTTCCCAAACTGGATATTTCCTTTAAATGTTTTGGCTGGTATACAAATCACGAAGCCATCTGCACAGTAGGTGTGACACTGTTTGAAGGAAAGTTAACACTGCAGACAGCAAAATAATAAAAAAAAACTCTGAATGCTGCTATGCTTGCTGCCATGTCCAGTTTTTCTGAACCAACTATAAAAAATAAATAGAATTATCTGTGTAAATCGAACAACATTTATGAAAAACAACACCCAGCAGAAAAGAGAGCTTGCTCCATTACCTACGTTAATATCATGACAGCTGAGAAGAGATGACCTGGCCCACTCCTCATCCCTCCTGTACAGATGGCTATTATAGGGAAAGTATCCCTTTTGCATGGTCCATGCAGAAATCCTTTATGGGCTTTTTCATAGAGAAGCCAGTATTGCTCACTGGAGGACAGGCTCTCTGTTATAACAGAACAGCACAGATTTCAGCAGTTTGTGATCCAATGCAGGATATAAAATCAGAATTCTGTTATAGTGAACAAAATTGCCAAGGCACTTTTTGGTTATTACTCTGACTGTACATTTGCTTTGAACTTGAAAATAGCTTGTGTGGTCCATATTTTATGTCATCTAGTTATGCGGTTACAGATCCAAAAGCCTACGTTTTGCTTATCCTCTAAAATACTTGTAACACTGCTCAAAAGGGCCAGGTGTCTCATCAAGTATAAAGTTTGAGCCCTTTTCAAATTATGGGCCTAAGTTTGCAGGTTTTTCATAGTTGCTCTATCTTTAGTGTGCTACAACTGGGGAATAGTAGTGAACGGAGTTATAATGCTAGCAAACTGTCCCATAATTGTAGTGGTGAACAAAGGGGGAAATGACTATTGGCTGGCATTGGTGGAAGACTGGCATTTACTTAGGAAACCTGTTTGGTGCAAGATGCCAAACTGCTGTGGATGATTTGGTTTTGAAAATGAAAGAAATCTTGCTGAAAACACACTTTTATAGCGTATGCCATGGTATGGGTATTAGAATATATGTGTGGTGTCTAACATATAATGACAGTTTAATGAGTTTTTTTTTCAAATGCATGCTAACTATTAGAGGTTTAAGCTCAAAATGCAAAGATGCAAACAGCAACTAAAGAGACAATCTTGGTAGAAGCACCCCCCATACATGCTGAGATTTCTGGTCCCCTATTGAAACATTGAGGGAAAAGGGGACTTATTACTTGGGGGGGTTGGATCACTGAGGACCCTAAATTTATCTTACAAGTAAGCATTGTAGGTTCTTTATAAGAAACATTTGGAGCGGTCTTATATTTCAGGATCTTTCTAAGATGTAGAGTCTTAGAAAGGAGAGACTGACAGGTTACAGAATTAAAAAAAAGAAAGAAAAATTTGAATTTGAAAAACCACACCTTTGGCAAATCTGATCTATGGCAAAACCCAAATGCAGGAGTGCAAAAGAACATTTGTTCTTCATTAAAGCAGGCTTTGAGGTTAAATGGCTAAGTGCATAAACAGTCATTCAACAGCTCACCTCATCATGGCTGCACTCTCAGAATGCAGCTGCTCCTGGAACTATAAACATTGCAAAGAGTAGTGGCACTCCCCCTGCATTCCTTTGCAATAGCCCACCAATCACACGTCTTGGATGGTGGTCTAAAGCTCAACCCCATTTGTCAGCTCGGACAGTTAATTAGCATATGAATAACGACCGGAATTAGCATTTCAATCACAGTCACAATCAATTTAAAAATGGAAAACAGTTTAGAACAGTTTAGTCCAAACATAGTCCATGCAATGGGCTAACAACTGCCTTTGCCTACAGTCTCTTCAAGAAGATTTTAAAGATGCTTTTCTGTAAAGAAAACTTCTCTACATAACATGAAAAACTCTTTTTTTTTTAATTATACTGATAAACAGATTATTTTGTGAAATGTATAATAAATATTTATATTATAATTAATATTTATATTATAATAAATTGCTAATATCGAATGAGAGCAGCTTATTACTGTTCTTTCATTTTTTGGGAAATAATAAAATAAACATGGTCAAAATTCTAAAAATATGGCAACGATATTAGAGAAGGCATAAATATTTAAACTTGCCATATTACCCACTATTCCTGCAAGAGGCAAACAGAACTCTTTACAATATCTGACATGATTTTAATTGCTTGGTAGCAGGAATGAGCTAACAGTTTAACAATTTGGCTTTTTATCATCTTATTTGTCAGACAGATGAGCCCACAATAGCAAATGTGCTCGTCTGTTGTGCACAGTGAGTGGTTTGCAATGTGCACTCTCTTTCATGAGACAGTTGTTTAGATTGGTTTGGAACACACATGGATCTTGAGGGATTTATGCTCTAATCATAATGCCGGCCCCCACAGAGAAAGATTCCTTCATGACTACGAAAGATAATTAGAGAATAGCAATTATTGGTCAAAAGTTATCAGACTGAAAACAAATACGGCCTGACATTGTCAGGCTTATCTTATCATTTCCTCAGAAGAATAGCCTTTTCTTTAGTGGTTATTAAAAGAAATGTAACCCTACACCACTATACCAGCAGCTTGAAAATACCACCTTCAAAGGTGTAGTCCATACCTAGAGGCTCCTGGGGAATGATGCCTACTAAATTAACCTTAACTTTAAGTCTCATTTCTGCTGAGAGGATGCACTGGTCTTGCTTGGGCATCAAAACTTATTCTGAGGCCTATGCAGGTCCGAATGAAAGAGACACAATCAAATTGGAACGCCCCGTTATGTAAACTGCCCCCCCCCCAGATCCCAAATCCACTCACCTGATCACGGAGACCTTGCCACAACTCGGCACCACCTCCACATCTTCACTCACTTCTAGCCGTGCACGCACCTGTACTTTCAGAAACGGCAGCACGAGCACACCACAGCTAGAAGCTGAGCGGAGGATGCGGCAGGTGGCGTACTCAGCTCAGCCCTGCTTGGCTGTTTAGCCATCCAGGTGGCTTATTCGCTGACAGAACTGAAGAGAGCCGAGTGAAATTGAGTGTGCTGATTGACTATGCTTGCAGCTCAGCCAATCAGCGCACTTGGTTTTGGCTGCGCCTGCGTTGTTGGAACGTCAGGAAGGTTAGTGAATCGAGAAACTTGAAGACACACACACAAACTTGAATTCCTGTGTGTGGTTGCTCTTTAAAGAGGAATTCAGCCAGCAGCACTGTGCTTCAGCGCCACTTAATGGAAAGAACAAGGCTGCCCAGATACTCACCTCTTCTGGGTTGTGCATTCCACATGACCTTGAGCAGCATATCAGAGTGGCCAGCGGTTGAACAAATTACTGTGCAGCTGTTGGCCATGCAAGCCTGATAGGCTGTTCCATGGCAGCTGTAGAAGGGTCCCAGAAGGGGTGAGTATCCAGTTGGCTCCGTTCTTTCCCTTAGCACTGTCGATGCCTGGTCTGGGCTGCCCTGCTGCAGCATATTAAACCAGACCAACAGCCTGGCACAGATGGAAAAGAAAAGAAAGGTAGCGGCCATTTTGGCACTTCCTCTCCCAGCATCTCAGCCACGCTGCTGCCTGGATTCAACTGACATAACTGACAATGTACAGTTACAGGAAGCCCAGCAGCACTTCCTGTTTGCAGGTGGCCTGCAAATGCATGAGACACCATTTTGTTTCTAAAATTTACTACAGCAGAAGTTAGAAAAAGGTAAAGGAATGTTTATGCGCAGCAATATAAAATGCCATGGGGAGGGATGCATATGAGCACTGTTTGTTGTGTTGGCCTGGTTTAAGTCATTTTTGACTGTTGGTCCGCTTTATTTTTTTTTTAAATTCTTTATTTATTGAATTTTTGTATACATCAAAGAAACAAATACCACAATAAAATGTAGAAGATGAGCAATGTTGTGCATTGTCTAACATTTTTAAACACGTTCAGGAAAACACAAAGAGGTGAAAAAAAAAAAAAAAAAAAAAAAAAAAAAAAAAAAACCAGTGCGAGGAATCTTACAACTATATCAACCAACATATATAAACATAATGCCTCAAAAAACGGAGGGATGGGTGGGGGGGGGGGAAAGATATAGGGGGGTGGGGGGAGGGGGGGGGGGGGTGGCGAGGGAAGGCAACACCGCTCAAGTATCCTGAAGCAGTGCCCTGCACTCGTCTGAATCCGAGAAGACCATCCAGTCGTACCAGGTCTTTGTGTATTTCTCGAACCCTCCCTCCCTATTCAATGCTAAATCCTCGAAACGCATGGTTTCATTAACCTTCAGGACCCAGCTGGCCAGGGAGGGGGGAGAGGTCCTCCTCCACATCAGGGGGATGCAGGATTTTGCGGCATTGAGAAGGTGGCACATTAGGGATCTCCTATATACTCTCAGAGGGGTCTTCCCTAGGTGAAGCAGACATATTCCTGGATCGTCTGGTACCGATTCCCCGGTGACTTCCCCTATCACCCTCCTCACCGAGTCCCAGTAAGGCCGAAGCTTAGGGCAGGACCAGAAAATGTGGATAAGATCGCCTCCCGCCTCACCACATCTCCAGCAATTATCCGGCACGTCTGGAAACCATCTGTGCAGGGTCGCCGGAACTCTGTACCACCCGGTAAGAATTTTGTAATTGCATTCCTGAGTCCGGGTGCAGATGGAGGTCTTATGCGGTGCTGCGAGAAGTCTCCTCCGCTGTTCTGGCGCGAATGGGGCCCCCAAGCCTCCCTCCCAGTACCTAACAAAGTGAAGCTCCTCGGCATCCTGGGGAGTGATCAACAGTTTATAGATGGATGAGAGCACGTGCCTCTCCACGTTAGGGCCGGAGCAGAGCTCCTCGAACCGGGTCCCCGGGCGCAAGCCCCCCGAAAATCCCCGCAGAGACTGAAGGAAATGTGCTATCTGCATTTGCTCCCAAGTTGACCACCTCGGAACGGAGCCCCTCAGTGCCAAGTCATCGGTCCTAGCCCAGCCCACCTGTGTCCAGAAGTGTTTGACTCTGTACAAACCCGCCTCACGCCACTCTCTCGCCTTGGGACCGCTACACCCGGGTGGGAATCGTGGGTTTCCCAACACCGGGAACATTGGAGACGGGGATGGGGAAATATTCGGTAGCTCCTTGAACCGCCTAAAAATGCGCACAGTAGCCCCAACCGTGGGGTGTTTCAATGCCTCCTGGATGTCCTTCCCCTCAAGCCAAGGTAGGTTGGCCAGCGGGGGCCCCCCGGAGCCTCGCTCCAGCCCGACCCACTGCTTATGTCTTGAGTGCCGGCACCAGTCCACCACCCTGCCCAGGTGAGTGGCAGCGTGATACAACACCGGGTCTGGGAATCCTAACCCTCCCTCTTCCTTCGGTCTGGCTAAGATAGTTCTACTTAATCTGGGTTTTCCTCCCTTCCATATAAACCCAGTAAATAAGGCTCTGACCTTCTGGAGGAAGGTCTGCGGGACCGCGACTGGCAGGGCCTGGAGTAGGTAAAGAAGGCGGGGAAGGAGGTTCATCTTGACCGCATTTGTACGCCCGAACCAGGAGATCTTACCCATAGACCATCTGGCGATGTCATCCGAGAATTTTTTCAGTAGCGGGGGGAAGTTCATGCTGAAGATCTTAGAAAGGTCATTCCCTATCTTGGTCCCAAGGTATGTGACCCCCTCCCTCGCCCACCTAAAGGGGAAAGCCTCCTTAATCCCCGCAAAGCGCCGCTCCGGGATGTTAATGTTTAAGATTTCGGATTTAGAACAGTTGATCTTGTATCCTGATCTATCTCCGTATCTTTTAAGCTCTCGCATCAAGTTGGGTAACGAGACCTCCGGGGCAGATAGACAGAAGATCAGATCGTCAGCATAGGCTGCGACTTTGTAATGGGTTTTGGGGCCCTCCAATCCCTTGATGTCTGGATTCCTGCGGATGTAGCACAGCAGGGGCTCGAGTGTCAAAATAAAGACCAGGGGGGAAAGCGGGCAACCCTGTCGCGTCCCATTGTTGATCCCGAAGGGTTCTGAGATTACCCCATTGACTCGCACCGACGCCGAGGGCTTCCTATAAAGGCTCGCGATCCAATTCATAAGGTTGGAACCAAGTCCAATATGGCTAAGGGTGGAGTACATAAATTGCCAATTGACCCTGTCAAAGGCCTTCTCGGCATCGGTTGCGAGCAACAGGGAAGGCTTATTGGTGGTTTGGGCGAGGTGCACCAGGTTCAACACTTTGACAGTGTTGTCCCTGGCCTCCCTATGGGGCATGAATCCCACCTGGTCTAGGGCAATTACGTGGTGGAGGTGGGGGGCAATTCTAGACGCCAGGATCTCTGCAAAGATCTTGACATCCGTGTTCAAGAGCGAAATGGGTCGGTAGCTTGCACACTGCGTGGGGTCCTTTCCTTCCTTGGGCAAAACTGTGATGTATGCCCTGAGGGAGTCCGAGGGGAAGGCCTCCCCATCTTTGAGCGAGTTAAAGACCCTAAGAAGACTGGGGGCCAGGAGGGGGAGCATTTTTTTATAATACTGGGAGGGGAAACCGTCAGGCCCCGGAGCCTTTCCGCCAGCCGTCTCCGCTACCGCCTTCTGCAACTCCAACAGGGAGATGGGGTCCTCCAGCCCCTCCACCACCGCCGCCGGCAGTTTCGGCAGCCCCGAGTCCCTTATGTACTCTGCTATGCAGGAATCCATGTCCTGCCTCCCTGTTCCCTGGATGTTGTAGAGGGATTCATAGAATTTGCGGAAGGTTTCCGCTATTCTCTCTGTTAGGTGCTCACTATGGCCCTCTTTGTTTACTATCTTTGGGACGTAAGATCTCACTCTTTCCACTCTAAGTGCCCTTGCCAGTAATTTCCCGCATTTGTCCCCCGCCTCGTAGAACCTCTTCCTACATTTGGCCCACTGTGCCTTCACTCTATCACAGCACAATGATTTGAGCTTCTCCCTCAGGGATGTCAGGGTTGCCAGATGGGCCGCTGCTAGGGATTTCTTGTGTAGCTTTTCTACTTTCCCTATCTCTGCCAAAAGATCTCGGATGAGTTTTGCCCTTTCCTTCTTAATCCTGGATCCAATGCCAATCAGGGAGCCTCTGATTACACACTTGTGCGCTTCCCAGAGGACCCCCGGGCTGATCTCTGGCGACGAGTTACACTCAAAGTACTTTTTAATTTCCTCTTGGAGCTCAGTCACTATTGATTGATCGTCTAGTAGAGAGGTATTCAGGCGCCAGGACCAACCCCTGGGGATGGGGCGGGGAAGAGAGACCAACAGAGAAACCGGGGCATGGTCTGATAAGGTAATATTCCCAATGGAGGAGTCCACCACTCTAGAGAGCGAGGCGTGTGGTACCAGGAATAGGTCGATTCTCGAATATGACCTATGCGGGGGGGAGAAGAAGGTGTAGTCCCTCTCGGTCGGGTGTTGAATGCGCCAGGGGTCTATCAACTGGTGTTGGGCAAGCACTCTTTTAAGCCGCCTCAATTTGGCGTACGACTCGTGCGGGGTCCCTCTGGAGGTGTCCACCAGTGGGTCAAGTGCCACGTTGAAATCACCGCCCATCACCAGTTCGCCCTCCCTAAATGTGTCCAAGGCATCGAGGACTCCCTCCAAGAAGGTTGACTGACCCACATTCGGCACATATATGTTTACGAAGGTGAAGAGGTGAGATGCGATCCTCCCCTTGAGGAAGATCCACCTCCCCTCCTGGTCCGTCCGATAGTCGATCAACTCCCAGGGCAGGGCAGCGTCCAACACAATGCTTACCCCTCTGGATCTTGAGTCTGGAGAAAGGCTATGATAGCCCCTAAGGTAGTACTTGTTGCCGAATGAGGGGGAGCCGCCCGCCCTGAAATGGGTCTCCTGAAGGAAGGCAACCTGTGCCTTCAACCCTCTAAGGTTCCTCAAGATTAGGGCTCTCTTTTCTGGGCTATTCAAGCCCTTCGCGTTGAGGGAGACCACGTTAATCTCAGAAATGGGCTTTCCTTGCATTATTGAGATTTGCTGAACTGTGCAGGGGGGTGGATAGTTTTGGGGTATCCGCCCCTGAGTACAGGGGGGGGGGGAGGCAGACAGAAGGGGGAGGGGGTGAGCAGGAAAGGAGGGAAGTAACAGGAGACGGGGGGGGGGGGGATGTGGGGAGAAAGAGCCCGGCTTCTAAGAACTACCGGGAAAGCAAACACTAAAGTTCCCCTCTCACGGGGTGTAAATAGTCAACTAGGGCTACGTGTGCCCAGAAGACCAACCTATTGGGGGTGCAGCGTCCGACAAGGGTTAGGAGACGCAAAAAAGGGGGGGTCATTCCATGCCCTCCCATGTCATGCTGACGCCTCACCGTCAACCGCCAGGCGGCCGGGGAGGGACCCCACACACGGAAGCCGAAGGTTCCGCGAGCAGGGCACCAGCCAACGACCAGAAAGGATTAGGCGACTAAAACCAGAACAAAATACATTTCTACATACAGCATAGCAGAGAATTTACATAACACATCATGAACTGTCGACAGAAGGTTGGCGACCCCAAGGGCCATAAGGGGCGCCGAGTCAATCAGGGACGCGCCCCCCCCGCCCCCCCCCCCCCCCCCGGCGAGGCGGGCCGGAGGGGGGACGGGGGCCAGGACGCGCGCGCCCCCGACCAACGGCCCCATGACCACCTCCAAGACTCAACGCCCGGGGCAGTGGCCCGGCGCCCCCGGGGGACCCCCCGGAGGGGCCCCCAAGGCGCCCCAGGTCACGAAAGCTCTTCAGACTCCTCTTCCTTCTCCTGGGGAGGCCCCCCGGGGGCGGGGGCCCACCCAAGGCAAGCCAGTCCGGGATGTCCACTGGGTCGCACCCCAGAAATGCAAACAGATCCCCCAGTTCACGGTGAGATTTTAAGGTGAAAGTCCCAGCCGCCTTCTTCACTATCAGATGAAACGGGAAACCCCATCTATATGTTGCTCCCTGACTGATAATGGTCTCGAGGAGGGGCTTCATCATCCTGCGCATTTGGAGAGTCCGCCCAGACAGATCCTGCAGAATCTTGATAGGCACTCCTCTGAAGCGTAAGGTGTCCTTGTTCCACGCTCTCCTCAGAATTTCCTCCTTCAATGAAAAAAGGTGGATCCTGCACACAATGTCTCTGGGATAAGCTGGGTCTGACCTCTTAGGACCCAAGGCCCTATGTGCTCTGTCAAGCTCTATGGGGGTCGAGGGCTCCCTGTCCAACACTTCGTTGAATATTGCGGTGACCAAGGCTTTAACGTCTTCCGAGTCTCGTGGCTCCGGGATCCCTCTGATCCTCAAGTTGTTCCGTCTATTGCGGTTCTCGAGGTCGTCCAAATGCAGCTGGCAGGCCGACAGCATTGCTTCCTGGGATTCGCATCTTGCCTCCAATGCCTGCAAGCGGCCGGCGTAAGAAGGTCCCTCCACCTCCAAGGCCCGAACCCTGGATTCGACTCCGGCCACCTCATGACGCACGGCGAGGACCTCGCGCTTGAAGCTTGCTTCATATTTAGCGATCAAGTTTTCGATCTCCCCCCTGGAGGGGATGCCCTTCAGAAGCGAGATGGTTTCCAAGTGGATCTGGCTCTCTTGCAGCTTCTCCTCAGGTGGAACCTCCACCTGGGTATCTGTGCTCCACACGCTAGGCACCTCGGCAACCGGGGCTCCCGGGGAAATCGCCGGAGTCATCGGCAAGAGGTCATCTGACCGGGTAAACGGGCTTTTTTCTGGAGAGGGTTGGAGCGGGGACAGGGGCGATCCCGACCTCTCATCCGCACTCCCTGGCGACCCAAGGGTGTCCCCTCTCCCCGGTCTCGGCTTCACCGGCCTCTGCTGGAGACCCACGTTTTGGGTTTCGGGTGCATGCTCCCATTCGCTGGCAGGGGAGCAGGGGGTGCAGGCCGAACGCCGCTCCATCACAGGCTTGTAAGCGAATTTGCTGAGGCTTGTCGGGAGCCCCTGACGGAGCCCGGCGGTACGCCCCCCATCCCGGGGCCGTTGCTGTCCGACCCCTGCTTCTTCCACTCGTGATGCCCCAGCCGCCAGGGTCCCATCCTCTAGTCCCGAGGGGGGTATGATCTGGGCATGAGGGGGCAGGACAGAAGGTTCATGCTGGGCAGCATCTAGGTAGACCGGGGGGGTGCCCTCCATCTCCAGGGCCCACCCCATGCTTCTCTCTGCAGTGCCTCCCGCTTCCCCAGGCCACGCAAGAGCTCCTCCATGTTCGGTGCGCTGCGGCTTTAAGAGGCCGCAGCCGACGCGAGACACAGCAGGGACAGCGGCCGCCATCTTGCTCCACCCGTCGGCTGTGCTGTGCTGCTCCTCCGCCTGTGGCCCGGCGACTTCCTCGCTCGTGCCCCCCGGTGGTCCCGCCGGCTCCTCCTGGCCGGCACTGACATCTGGGGGACCTCCTCTGACCCCGCACCCCGCGCTGAAGCGGGCCGCCGGGCGGGTGTCGGGCGCCATCTTGGTCCACCCGCCGGCTTCCGTCTCCCGCAGCCTCCCCAGCTCACCACAGTCCGCGACCCCAGCCGCCTCTTCACAGCGCGGTCCCGCCGACATCGAAGCGCCGCTCCGCGGTGACTCCCCGCTCTCGCCGCATGACTCCTCCATCGATGACAGGGATTCCCGCTCCGGCCCCCCTCCGTCTCGCCATCCGGACAACTCTTCAGCCGCCATCTTGGTGACCTCCGCCACCTCACGTTTCCGAGCCTTGACAGACTCGCCACGGCCCGTCGGGGTCCCGCCACCGCTCCTCTGACCTCTCTGCCGCTTAGGCTTCTTCGCCATCCGCCTCTCCGGGCTCCAGCCGCCAGGTAGGTACCTTAAAATCGGGTAGGGAGAGCAGGAGATCCCTCACTCACGTCTCTCCTCGATCATGCCGGGACACGCCCCCCCTGTTGGTCCGCTTTAAAGAGGGTGTAATTATTTTAAGTTAGTGTAACTATTCTATTCATCAAAAGGTTTGCTTAAACCAGGCCAATAGCCAAAACTGACATTTGGTCCACATAATTAGATTAAAATCAGGACGCCCCCCTACTCTCTTGACCAAAATTTGGGCCGGTTTAAAGTCATTTGATTAAAATTAAACAAGCAAAACATAAGCCTACAGAAATACAGTGTATGTGATGCAATATGTGAGGTAATGCAACAGAAAGTATGTTTATTAATACATTTAGTGGTTAATATACATAAAGTTAGCATAAGAAAAACTGTATTTAATAAGAGCCTAAAACCTCATAAAAGATAAAACACACTTGTTAGCTTATTAGCAAAAAAATTGTTAAAATAACAACAATTGCTATCTCCAAGGATGCCTTAAGCAGAATAGCTGCTGCTGCGTAGGCAAATCATTACAGAGAAATGGTATTTAGGAAAATAAACTTTTGTATGTGTCTATTTCAGTTATTTACCCACACCACCACTAACTGGGTTCATGCTGTTTGTTATGTGAAGCAAGTATAACTTTCGGTGCACATTCGGGTGTAAAATGCAGCATGCATCTTGGTGAGCTTCAACTTTACCACACAAAAAAATGCAATGAAAAATATTTGTTGTAATTTTTCCTATAAAATCACCTGCACATGCGATCAGGCATTTTTACAAGTGAGATACATGGGGTTTCAAGGAGGTTAGTGTAAGTTTTTAAATATTTGAAAACAACAGCCAACAAACAGCACCCTATGGGCTATGCAGTAAAAATGCTAATTCTTTAGCATACCCCATAGAGTGCTGTTTCCAAACTTCAAAAAAAATTGATCCTTAGGTCATTGGAAAAATGATGTACCTCACCTGTAAAAATGACCTATTGGAGGTAGGCCATCAGGGCAGGAAACCCAAGACTCCAGCATGGTTGTGACAAGCTGTGAAGAGGGGCCCCTGGCCCCTAATGGCCATCCTGACCTGAGATCCGCAGGTTGCCACACTATTGCTGCTGGCATTGATGATAAATGTCTTCCGCTCTCTTGCAGACTGGTTTGCCTTAGGGCCCAATTCAAACTAGGGGCCAAGCCATCACACATAGGTTAGAGAGGGGGTTAGACTCTATAAAGCTTATATTGTGTATGGGTCCCTTATAACCTATAATGTGATGGCTGAGCCCCTAATCTGATTTTCAGTTTCATGTATGGCCTGAATAATAAGGTAAACCTGGTTGCCTTGAATGTACAGTTCCAGTTTAAACTAACACATAATCAGAAGCTAGCAAATGTATAATCACAGTAAATGGGTACACCTTATACAGGATAGTGTAGCCCATGTTTCATTAAGTTTTGTGGTCATGTGGCTTGATGCTCAGTGATTACACGAGTTAATATTGTGTCAATATGTTTATGAAATACAAATACATTCAGGCAATGGTGGAATTTGGCCAGCAGACCCTAAAAACTGCAAACCTCAGGGCCCTAGAATGGCTTCATTTTCTAGAAGTCATTGCGATGACCTGCTACTATGTAGACATAAAGGTAAAGAAGATTTGTGCATAATGCTTTACAAAGTCCTGCAGGGCTGCACATTGATCTTTGACTGTTTAGCACAATACAAGTAGTAAATTAATTAAATATCATAAGTCTGCCACAAATGGCCAACTGTTCAAATTACTCTCTTGCAATATGACTTTTCTAAATGTCACCAGTGAATATCATATGGGAGACGACATCTCATTTCCCTTAAGTTGCCCTTAGGGACTGCACAAAATAGATAAAATAAGTACTTGACGTATTTTATGTTTCAGCATTTTTAATGCCATACTTCACTAACTTTGAATAAATTATAGTAAAAAGTTGTACTTAGTATTAAACATTATACAGTAAAATGCAAAATAATCTTTTGCAAGATACATTGTGTAGTAATAACAATGTAGTCAATGTAGAAAGGCTATCTAAGATTTAGGAATTGCTCACCTGTAGCAGTTTTGGCTTGAAACCATTTAAATCATGTCTGCTAAAGCCTTAATACAGAACATTGCTCATAACTGAAATTTGCCTAAATATATAAGTTGTCTCAAATCTACATAACAAAAGAAACATGCGACTACCCTTTACTTTATTTCAGGACGCTGTTGTTTGTGGATGTGTCGATTTATTTTCTCCTTTGCCTGGTTTAGCGTCAAATACATTCTGCTTTATGGTTAGGAGAAAATGCCCTGACTGATCTAATCTTCTCAAATTACCACTCCTGCCTTTGTTATACATTATGATAAATACAAACAGTAGATCATTTTAATTTTTTCAGTACTTTTATGTTGAGTACCATATTCTAAAATTGAGGCATACTAAATTTGAGTCTGAATAAACTAGCAATGGGCCTGATTTATCAAACACTTCTGCCAGATAATGCCATATTGGTGCAAATTTATACAATTTTTTTAGCATGTTGCTATACCACTAATGTTTTAGCAAATGTATTTCTCATAGTGCAGCAACATGCGTCAGTAGAAAAAAAATATACAAATTATATTTTGCACCACTCTAATTTCCACTGATGTGGTGTAATCTGGCAGAAGTGCTTGATAAAGCAAAAGAACTATAAATGTTAGATACTTTAAAAAAGCTTGTGTTTCAAAGACAAAATTTGTTGCACAAGAGTATGGTTGTGATCTACAGTTAAGACATGCAGGTCTTAACAAAGTGTATGGAAGGATGACTGGAGTCTAATGGCAGTTATCTTGAAATAGTCTCTATGAGTTGTTGCTATTTCCATTTTTCTGTTTGTTAGAACCCTAGGCACCATTTAAACTGGACATGTCTTACTGTCTGTCTATAAATGATAGTAAAAAGTTGTACTTAATGCCAGATAGATTGTGTAGTAGATAATATCAATGTAGTCAATGTAGAAGTTTTAGGAACCTGATCACCTGTACTAGTTCTGCTAGAGCTTCAATACTGAACATTGCTCATATGCGAAAATTGCCTAAAGCTATACGTTTTCAGAGAACTTTAAATCTACACAGAAGAACAGAATAAACATGCAACTACCCTTTACTATTTACATTTTACTATTTAAACTATTTACATTGATATTTACACTATTTGCATTGCTATTTACATTTTTCTTTTTGTTAGAACCCTAGGCACCATTTATACTGGACATGTCTTACTGCCTGGCCCAGCCCTTTATTTCAGCATAGCTTTAAATCAAGACCCTAGGCAGATACTTACAGGTAACTAACATTAAAACTGTCCCTGTGAATATTTGACCATAAGATATGTTGATGAGTGGGCACTGAAGTACTAAAAAAAGAGCTGAATGAATGAGTAAATTAAAACAGACCAACATTCTCCACAGCAAGGATGTTTCCATTTCCACACTGAATATTTTGCATAAAATAAATTGATTTGCTTGAGGAAGAATATTCAGGAATCTATAAACTATCTTTAAAATCTGCACAAGTTTGTAATTCTTCCATTATTATTTCAGGTTTGGTTTGGTACTAAACGTAAATTTCAGTATGTGTTAAATACGTAGATGACTTTTCTTTACATTTTACTTTTTGCTTTGCTTGTTGCAATTGCATATTTAATATTAATTGATATTGCTATTCAAGAAACAATGTGTCCGAGCCTAATGTGCACAAATATGTTCCATTGTCTTTCACTATATGACAGTAATGTATCTAATTTAGACTGCTGAAGTAGCTAAACATGGGCAGCTATGTATTGTTATCAGACTCTCTTTTTACAATGTTTTTTTTTTAGAATGATACCTTCCATTAAAAGCTAGCACAATTTAGAATGGCTTATAATTTAGTATTAGTATGTATAGTATTTGTTTAGTGATAATCATGTAAAAGAGCAGGAGAATTAATCTCCTACAACAATTCCATTAGGCACCACATAGACATAAAGGAAAACACTTTTGTTGCGTTTCAAAGACTAACATATCTTTTAATTGGTGATCCATCGGTAGGGTTGAGACCCAACGTTTATTGATGGCACTGGTACGACTTGCTGACAGAAGCAAATTAACACTATTCGTCTCTAAATAGTGCTAATCTCAGTAGAGATGTATAATGATAACCTTAGGCTTTTGTTTACTTCCTCATGGACAGTGAAAATAAAATCCTTTGCCATACTCTTAACAGTTTACAACATTTTTGTTAGAGCATCAGATAATTTAGTTATTAATGCAGAGCTCCCCCAGTGCATAGTGGAAATGTAAAAGGAACATCCACTTACATTAAAACAATCATATGCAATGTTGACGAAACTGTGCCATAAAAAAAAGTAAACATTCGTAATCGCTAACGGTCTTTGCCAGATCTTTAATCAGTAAAGCCTTTGGTCCTTTGCATATGTAACCACAGAACAATTTTCTTCTGAGGGGTCAAATTATTTTATAAAATAAAAAAAAAATATTCATTGTTACACCGACAGGGTTCTTCAAGAGAGTAAACTAGCAACATTTTTTGCCATTAGTCGTTTAAAAAATCTAACGAAAATCTATCTAAACTAAAATCCTCATTTTAACATCAACATACAAATTTAACGTCTCCATACATGATGGATTAGAGCGAGGATATAACAAATGTACAGGTTATATGGAATACAACCATGCATAACTACATATTAAGTATTTCATTTACATTATGTCAGGTCCCCCCCCTCTTTCCCCACCTGTCCTATCACACATTCAGCCATATTACCGACCTAAGTATTCCCAAATCAGGATGCCCCATAAAGACCTAGACCTAAGAGTCTTAAAGGAGCACTATCAAGAAGTTGTGTAACATTAAAAATGTATATAAACATGTCAACTAATGAGAGGAGGGGTCATTTATACACTCAAGCTGAATCAAACTCCACCCCAAGCTTGTGATTTATTCTCACATGGTAGGAGGTAGGGGTGACAGGTTAAGTCAATCAGGGGTGACAGAGCCTGTCACCCCTGATTTCCTCCTGCTTCTATTAAAATAAAAAAAACAAGGCTGGCTGGATATTTCTTGATGCCAGGTGTATAAGTGACCTCTCCTCTCGCCAGCGAGCAAATTTGTTTGGATTTTTATCATTGGGCCGTTTTTTCATGATAGTGTTCCATGTAAACTTGCCACATTCGTGTGTAAACCAATTGTTTGATACACATTGTCCTTTAATTCATTGGTGAGCTGGGCCTGATAGTGCAGTGGAGCCTTTTCCCACAAGTAGCTTGTTAGTCAATAAGCTGGCAGCTAGACTTATACATGTGTGTTCAATAGATATGCCTTCCCTCAGTGATGAGGAGAAAGGTGGCTACGGCTGGGCTTTATGCAGAAAGCCACTTCCCTGCATTATTGTGTGGGCTGGACATGTGCAAGACCAGGGATGTTCCAGGTGAATCAAACTTACCTGGGGCAAGTTAGACCGAAAGTCTAACTAAGAGAGGAGGGATCATTTATACACTCAAGCTGAATCAAACTCCACCCCAAGCTTGTGATTTATTCTCACATGGTAGGAGGTAGGGGTGACAGGTTAAGTCAATCAGGGGTGACAGAGCCTGTCACCCCTGATTTCCTCCTGCTTCTATTAAAATAAAAAAAACAAGGCTGGCTGGATATTTCTTGATGCCAGGTGTATAAGTGACCTCTCCTCTCGCCAGCGAGCAAATTTGTTTGGATTTTTATCATTGGGCCGTTTTTTCATGATAGTGTTCCATGTAAACTTGCCACATTCGTGTGTAAACCAATTGTTTGATACACATTGTCCTTTAATTCATTGGTGAGCTGGGCCTGATAGTGCAGTGGAGCCTTTTCCCACAAGTAGCTTGTTAGTCAATAAGCTGGCAGCTAGACTTATACATGTGTGTTCAATAGATATGCCTTCCCTCAGTGATGAGGAGAAAGGTGGCTACGGCTGGGCTTTATGCAGAAAGCCACTTCCCTGCATTATTGTGTGGGCTGGACATGTGCAAGACCAGGGATGTTCCAGGTGAATCAAACTTACCTGGGGCAAGTTAGACCGAAAGTCCCTTATGTCTATACTTCAATTATTGGTACTGCATAATGCTATTTCAATGGCTCTGTCAAATGTTTTTAGATTTTCCTTGATTGTGAACCTGTTATGGGTATTTATTCAAACACCCCCCTACTGCAACCAAATATGGTGTTCATAGAATCATGTGTATCATGTGGTTTCATGGCTGACATGGGAATCCCATTATTTGTGTTGGTTACCACTTTCAGAAACTCATAACATTCATGGACTTTCTTTTAGACACTTTTTTGTGACCAAAAAGTAAAACAAATGGGGAAATTCAATTAGATTTTGAAAGGCTCTCCAACCATTAATTGTAGACATGTGCACTAAAACCAAGAGCTCCCTTATTGCACTCAACAGACTTGGCATTCAATTGTGACTGCAACTAAACACTACATTTTACAGGCAATATTTGATAGATGACCTTGGAATCAAAATGTAAACATACATTTTATAAATCTGCACTCACCGATCATGTGATTTGCAACATGGACCTGGATATCCCATTCATTGTAAAATACCATCTGGCACTTAATGCACTGATAGGTTTTCTTCTGTGGAACAATTTGAAAAAGTATTATTTTTCTAAATGTTTATGGCATATATATACAAGTTTATTTTCTGAAAAAACACAAATAACGAGTGCAAAATCCAAATGAAAAATGAACAATTAGCTATACCCACAGTTTAACATGAGACCACTCTATATCCAGATTAGTTCTGCAGAAGTTTGAGTACCCACATTTGCTCATATATTATACATATTTTGGGTTAGGTGGATTAGACGTTATTCGCAAATCAGGTATATTTTCCTATGATTTGAGCTTCAATGCAGATATAGTCTATTGCACAGCAATGCTGCCTTGAGGGCATAGATCTTAGAGACAGTCCAGGCTAATGAAACTAAAATTACTTACCACCCCAGTCCATAGACTAGCTCCTATTTAGTCCTGCAGGCTGCAGTGGTCCCATTTCGGAGCTGCAAAACTGACAGAGGGCACAGAGCGCACAGGTACAGGAAAGCCAGGGATGCGGCACCGACTCTCGCAATGTCGCTGGAGCAGTCCGGTAAAAGTCAGTATACTGGTGCCCCAGGGGGATTCACACAGAGGGGCATCCTGCTACAGGCCAGTGGCTTTCCCTATAATCTTTTAGATTCCAGGGAACATCCGCATGGGTTTTGGCCCGTTTTAATGGCTAGTTCACAACAATCTGTTGCAATGCAATCGCTGGCTAATTACGATCGGTCACCAGTCACAAGTAAATCAGGACCCATTTAAGTCTTACATTTACAGTACATGGGCTTCCATGACTGGGTGACTAATCAGTGAATTCCATGCCTGTGGTTGCCACACAGAAATAATAGGCCATGCTGGGGTTTAACCTCTTAAAAGGGGCAGATTGATATAAAAATCTACCTGGGTCGCCGTGTACAGTATCCTGACCTTGCCGGCAATCCTAGGACACATAAGTAGACAATGGCGGCATTTCCAGCTTCCTAATGGCTAATGCGATTTCCTGTGACAGGCATTTTTGAATGGCTGTGCGGGTATGCACAGCTTAAGGGGAGTGAGTAGTACCTCATGCTCTACTAAGCTCTACAGAGCCGCTTGTAAGGGCTTCTTAAAACTGAGTGTGAGCCGCTAATTGAAGGACATTCCATTTAGACTCCAGGGCCAACCTGTGCTGTGGTTGGTCCAATTTAACTTAAAGCTGTCCTTCACCCTGAATAAGAATCTATCTTATATGTTTCCCACACCCTGTACATGCAGATTGCTCACATTAAAAATCATCCTACCTGCATCTACTGCATGTTATTAGCCTTTAAACATCCAAGATGGCGGCTCATGGAACATCAGGCAGCCTGCAAACAGGAAGTGCCTTCTGGCTGTGCTGCTCTGCATTCTGGGACTGCTGACCTTTTCCTGACCCCAGCTCTGCTCTGTCTGTCTGAGCAAAGCACAGCTATAACCCGCCCCCCTGTACTTTATCCCACTCTCCTCCCCTCAGTAAGTGTGATGCTTCTGAGTCAAGATGGCGACCCCCGTATCCTAAAGTCCTTAAAAGAGTTGCAGCCCAGTGGGGGAAAGAATAATAAGCAAGTGACTAAAAACTAAAAATATATTAATTTTAGATGCTGGGGAATCATTTTTTAAGGGTTTGGGCTTTTCCACAAGATGGCGTTGGACTGCAGAAAAACAACTTGTGGCTCCCCCCAGCCCCATATAAGTCAGGGACCTCCCACAAAATCCCCAGTATTTACAAGCAGTTAACAAGAAGCCAGGAGAACCATAACTTCAAAATTGAACATAAGAACAATCACCATACAGAGGTAACTAAGAATAATGATAACAAGGGTGGGGTGGAACAGGAAGTGCTGTATACGTTTAATAGCAATTCTACAGAATTGTATTATTCTAAGTATACAGCATGTCCTGTTCCAGAAGATTCCTTACACATGGGACATCCAATAGCAGTGTCCATAAGGTAGGGTGGGATCCCCAAAAGTAACAGCAGACAGACCACTGCCGCCTGCAGAACTTTGCAACCAAAAGCAGCATCAGCTGGGGCCTTAACATCAACCTTGTAAAACAGAAGTATGAACAGAAGACCAAGTGGTGGCCTTGCAAACTTGTTCAACAGAAGCTTGGTGCTGAAAAGCCCAAGAGGCACCAATAGTAGAATGAGCAGTAAGATGGAAGGGAGGCTCCTTCCCCTTAGCAGAATAGGCCTGTACCACAGCCTGACGGATCCACTTGCTGATAGTGGACTTAGCTGGAGCCAGACCTTTCTTAGGTCCAGGCGGGAGCACAAAAAGAGCATCAGTCTTCCTGAAGGATTGAGTAGCCACCAAATAGAACTTCAGAGTTCTGACCACATCCAGAGAACGTAAAACATGCTCCTTAGGAGTACTAGGATTAGGGCAAAGAGAAGGCAACACAATGTCCTGATTGAGATGAAAAGCAGACACAACCTTAGGCAGAAAATCTGGCTTAAAACGAAACACCGCCTTGTCCTGGTGTGTCTCAAAGTAAGGAGGTTTGATAGAAAGCCGTCAACTCAGAAACACGCCTAACAGAAGTGATAGCCACCAAAAAGGCTACCTTAAGAGTCAATATGGACAAAGAGGCCTCACGCAGAGTCTCAAAGGGAGACCCCTGTAATGCAGATAAGACCAAGTTCAAATCGCAGACTGGTAACATAGGTTTACGTGGCGGACGCACGTGAGTAACCCCCTGGAATAAGGTCTTGACCAGACGATGGTGAGCAAAGGATCTTTGGAAGAATATGGCCAAAGCAGAAACATGACCTTTGAGGGTACTAAGCTGAAGACCCAAATCCAAACCATGTTGTAAAAACTCCAGAATCCTGGGGATAGAAAACACCTGACATGGAAGCGACTTAGACTCACACCAGTCAATGTAAGCATGCCATACCCTATAGTAGATGGTTGACAAGGACTGCTTCCTAGCCTGAATCATAGTATGAACTACAGAGGCAGGCAGCTCCTTCACCATCAGGATGGAGGTTTCAGCAGCCAGGCCGTCAAAGCCAGCGTTTGTAAATTAGGATGGCGTAGCTGCCCCTGAGTGAGCAGGTCTGGATCCTTGGGCAGAGCATACTGATCTACTGCCAACTGTACGACGTCTGCGAACCACACCCTTCTTGGCCAACGGGGGGCCACCAGAATGGCTGGCACCCCTTCCTGAGCAATCTTGCGCAACACCCTGCCCAGCAGAGGGAAAGGAGGAAACACATAGAGAAGCTGAAAGCCCTTCCAAGACATTGCTAGAGTATCTGTGGCCAAGGCCAGAGGGTTCTGTGACAGAGAGACAAAGACTGGAAGCTTGTGATTGTGACAGGACGCAAACAGATCCACATCTGGCTGACCCCAACGGTGGCACAGGGAGAGAAACACCCTGCTGAGGGATTCTGTCTCCAGATTCTCCACCCCCGGGATGTACACAGCTGAGATGCAGGGAACATTCTCCTCCACCCAAGACAGTATCAGGGACACTTCCTAGAGAGCCCTCCTGCTCCGGGTCCCTCCCTGATGATTGATGTAGGCAATCGCCGCCTGGTTGTCCGAGCGGACCTGAACCGCCCAACAATGGTGTGGAGTCAGTTGGGCGCGAACCAACCTTATCGCCATCAATTCCAGAATGTTGATAGGGGTGTATGCCTCCTGAGGGCCCCACTGACCCTGAAATTTCAGGGATTTCCAGAAGCCCCCAACCTGTCAGGCTGGCATCTGTGGTGACTGTCTCCCAGCACGGGGCCAGAAAGGATCTGCCCACCAACAGGTTTCTTGAGTCCAGCCACCACAAGAGAGACCGTCTGGCCAGGGGGGACAGAACCAGCACCGGATCCAGGGATCGAGGGTCCCGATCCCAAACTGACAAGAGGTGAATTTGAAGGGGTCTCATGTGAAACTGAGCGTATGGAACTGCCTCAAAGCAGGACACCATCAGTCCCACCAACTGCATCCCCTGCCGGATGGAGGGATGAGGGGAAGACAGAAGATGCCTGGCTAGGGCCTGAAGATTCTCCACCTTCTGCTGAGGGAGAAGGATCTTGACCTAATATGTATCCAGAGTCATGCCCAGAAAGGACCTCACCATTCACGGTGACAGGAAGGACTTGGGGTGGTTGATCACCCAGCCAAAGGACTCCAGTGTGGACACCACCAGCTGGATATCCAGCTCGGCCTGCTGGAAGGACTGAGAAGTGATGAGAATGTCGTCTAAGTTAGGAAGGATGCGGATGCCCTGAGATCTCAGCAGAGCCAGTACGCCCACCAGCACCTTGGTGAATACCCTGGGAGCCGAGGCGAGACCGAAAGGTAACGCCACAAATTGATAGTGCTGATCCTCCAGAGCGAACCTGAGGAATCTCTGATGACCTGGAAAGATTGGTACATGAAGGTAAGCGTCTTTGATGTCCACAGAGGTCCTGAATCTCCCGGGTGTAGGGAATTGACAGCTGAGCCCAGAGTCTCCATGCGAAAGTGTCTGGATCTGACAAATTTGTTGAGGCACTTTAAATCCAGGATAGGTCTGATGCACCCGTCTTTTTTGGGAACAATGAAAAGATTGGAATAGTATCCTCTGCCCCTTTCCTTGAAGGGCACCTGGCAGATGACCCCCAACTTCAGAAGGTTTTGGACAGCAAGGCGCAGACCCTGAGCTGACAGGGGGTTTTGAGCCATCCGGGATTTGATGAATCTTGGGGGCGGCCAGGCTGCAAACTATATCTTGTAACCAGAGGACACTACCTCCTGAATCCACTGGTCTGAGACATGAAGCCTCCAGTCATGAGCAAAGAGCCGGAGCCGTCCCCCCACCCGGATGGGTGAGGGCGCCCCTTCATGCCTGAAGGGGCTTGGGTGAGGATTTTGGCTTGGGACCCCAGGAGAAGCCAGGACGGCCACGTCCTCTGCCCTTTCCCCAGCGATCTCCTCGTACCCCAGTAGACTCCTCCGCCAGTTCTGGAACCACGGAAGGATGGGAGAAAGGCACCCCTCCCCCGCAAGAACCGGGACGGCCTCCTACGTTGAGGTAACCTGCTACCCTTGACAAACAAATCCAAACGCTCCCCAAAGAGACGCAGGCCCTTGAAAGGGAAGCCAGTGAGGGCTTTCTTAGCAGCCTTATCAGCTACCCATTGACGTAGCCAGACAGAGCGGCGTATAGCCACCAACAAGGCAGAAGTTCTACCACACATTCTAATGGCATCATCCATAGCAGACAAAATAAATGCAATAAATTCTTCACAAAGCAGTAGAGATCTATACTCTTCTCTACCCGCATCCTCAGATGCCCCGTCCAAGAGACACTTAAGCACCCCTTTAATGGCAACAGCCGTAATAGCAGAGGCACAAATCGGGCTCAGAGCCGTCCCTACACAGGCAAAGGCGTGACAGGCCAGTTGGTCCAAGAGCCGGTCCTCCCCATCCCGCAGGGTAGTAGTATCAGGAGAATGCATGACAGATGTATTAGACAACCAAAGAACGGGAGCATCCACCTCGGGAGGACATGACCAACGCTTAACAACATCAGTAGGAAAGGGATACCTCTTGTCCCAACTCTTAGGCATTCCTGGCAGCTTGCTAGGCCGTTCCCATTCCTTGAGCACCGGATTATTAAAGTGAGACTGCTCAGGGAACTCCCAGCGTGGCTTAACCGTATGAAAAAGCTCGCCCTGCTGCTGCAAGGCCACTGTCGGGAGAGAAATACAAAGCACTTCAAAAATATGACTCAGCCGCCTGTCTTAGGTTGTTCCTCAGAGGATTCTGAATCAGAAAATAATTCCCCCTCCTCAAGGGGGGTAAGGACCTGAGAGTGAGTAAGGGCCCTCGTCTTCTGCAGGGAAGAGGGAAACCGCGGGTGATAAATGCCGCTTCTTAGCAGAAGCCTTACGCGGGCCAGACCCAGCAAGATGTTTTTCAATGCTGGCCACCCGTGCAGATAAATCAGGTTGAGACTCCCCGCTAGTATGCCCCTCGGTGGGGGTCAGATGTAAGCGTGGGGGGGGTAGGCGAAGCCCGAGAGGCAACCCAGTAACTGGCAACCCAAGGGGCAACCCAGTAACAGGCAACCCAGGCTGCAGTGCAAGCACCTGCTGGGCGCAGGGTACACACACCCTGACATTATCACTTATAGGGGACTCCATACACAACACATAGCTGGGCTTGTCCCGAAGGAACCCCAAGCACATTATCCCCAGAAGCCTCCATATGGTGATTATAGTGGCACAATAGGCCGATATAGGGTGTTAACGCTAATGATAGCAACCCGGGATGTCCCAATAGCCCGCTAGGGATGTGGGAGATATAATAAAATAGCCCAAACTAAAAGGGGGAGGACCGGGAGAAACCACAATGAGGTCTACCCGCCTGAAAGACACAAGAAGACATCCCCGTAAGAATACAGTAAAATATATATATATATATATATATATATATATATATACACATAACAAGCCACCCCGCAGGGGCACTCACGGACCTCGGTAGTAACAGCAGACACGCAGCACGAGAGAGGCAAAGATGGCGTCCGCATATACCTTGAGGGGCGGGCCACTAGAGAAATGATGCGGAAAACATCATCGGCAGAACCCGCCTCCCCCCAAAGAACACGAATCGCGCCCACATGATCCCGCCGTCCAATGACGGCGCGGCAGAGCCTGAGGTAATGTCGCCGCCGTCCGCAGAGCGATGTACAAACACGCAGTGGCGGCTGGCAGTAAAAAACACATTAAGCAAGACGTGCAGAATACAACAAATATCAATTCTGCCACAAGCAAGTGAACATTTAGGCTGCTTGACATACCGTACACCCCCCTCCCCCGAGATCTCCAGGGAGAACGAAGGAAGGGGGCTACTCAGTGAAACAAAATGAGAGAAGGGGGCAGATACCTAAGGGGAGTAGGGATTAAAAAGGAATTCTGGGAGCGGGAGGGGGCATCCCACAAGGCTCACCACAGGCCTATACCACCTACCCTGTCAAAGCAGGGTCTGCGGTGGGAGCAGTGCTCCCAAAGCACCTAACCCAGGTGCTGTCCTACCTTCACCCGAACCAGTCAGCCGAGGCTGGGAGGCAGTGGGTCCAGAACGGGTGGTAATAGCCCTGCAAGGCCGCAGGCTGGTAAGCCCCGCTCGCCTGCGTATATAGAGCCATCTTCTATCTTCGCAGTGCAGACTGCAGATTAAAACTGGGGATTTTGTGGGAGGTCCCTGACTTATATGGGACCGGGAAGAGCCACAAGCAGTTTTTCTGCAGTCCAGCGCCATCTTGTGGATGTATTACCCATGTGTAAGGAATCTTCTGGAACAGGACATGCTGTATACTTAGAATAGTCAAAAGGCCAAAACACGTGTCCACAAAAGGGAGGTGATGTTGGTAAAAATGAAAAGCCCCATTACACGCTCAGAGATCTGAGAATTTATAATAGCAAAGAGGGGAAAACAGATGATTTGCATAGCACCACCTACTCTTAAGAGCAATGGTTAATCCTGATATATTAAGTCATTATGTGCCATGTAAATACATTCTGTAATATGAAAGTTCTATTTTCCTTCAATATTCCATGAGTAAGAGTTAAAGAGAAACATTAGAGGTATTGGGAAGATAATAAAAACTCCCCAAACCAGGCTTGCCTGGCCCCGATCCCCCTCCAATAGAAAATTTAGTAGTTACCTGTGGCGTCGCATTGCACTCCAGGCATCCTTCGGTCCCTCTTCATCTTCTGTTGGGCAGTGCCATCTTGCCTACCTATCATGCAAAGGCTTCAATGACACTAGCTGCAGATCTCGCAAGATTTGGTGAGCTGCGCGGGGCATTTGAAGAGCAAACGGCAAAGGGTAAGTGCGCCTAGAGCCTCAGCTTTCACACAGCAATGGCTATGGGGTGGTGGTGGAAAGGGCCCAAGAATGCTGCCGGATGTCTGCATTTTAGAGAACGCCGACATCCAAAAGGCAGTGAGGGAGGGATGTTTACAGAGGAACATCAGAAAAGGTCTGATGTTCCTCTTTAAGTGACCCTACTGCAACGCCTGGTCAGTCAAACAGCAGGGAAAGGTACATGTTGCAGTAGAAAGTGACCGACAAATTTCTAAAAAATACAATTCTGTGATCACTCACCTGTAGAATTGTTATTATGAGTATACAGTACGTCCTGCTCCAGATAAGATTCATTACTCTTGGGTATTACTCCGCCAGATGGCGCTGGACTGCAGAGACCGCGAAATTGGCTCCTCCCGGCCCCTCAAATACCCGGGACCTCCCACAAATCCCCAGCATTGAAAAGCAGTTAACGAGAAGCCGGGAGAAAGATAACAGAACCAACTAGTAACTATAAAACAATGATAACAATCACCATACAGGGGATCCAAGGATAACGCAAACCAAGGGTGGGGTGGAGCAGGACGTACTGTATACTCATAATAACAATTCTACAGGTGAGTAATCACAGAATTGTATTATTCTTAGTATACAGTACGTCCTGCTCCAGATAAGATTCATTACTCTTGGGGCATCCAATAGCAGTGTCCATAAAGTAGGGTGGGATCCCCAAAGGTAACAACAGACAGGTCAAACCACTGCTGCCTGCAGAACCTTGTGGCCAAAAGCAGCATCAGCTGAGGCCCAAACATCAACCTTGTAAAACTTTGAAAAGGTATGAACAGAAGACCAAGTAGTGGCCTTGCAAACTTGTTCAACAGAAGCCTGGTGCTGAAAAGCCCAAGAGGCACCAATAGCACGAGTGGAATGAGCAGTAAGGCGGAAAGGAGGATTCTTCCCCTTAGCAGAGTAGGCCTGAATCACAGCCTGATGGATCCATTTACTGATAGTAGATTTAGCAGGAGCCAAACCCTTCCTAGGACCAGAAGGGACCACAAAAAGAGCATCAGTTTTTCTGAAAGGTGCAGTAGCCACCAGATAGTACTTCAGACACCTAACCACATCCAAGGAATGCAAAACCCTCTACTTAGCATTACTAGGATTAGGGCACAAGGAAGGAAGAACAATGTCCTGATTCAGATGAAAGGCAGACACTACCTTAGGCAGAAAATCTGGCTTGAAGCGAAAAACCACCTTGTCCTGGTGTCTCTCAAGGTAGGGGGGCTGGATGGAAAGCGCCGCCAACTCAGAAACACGCCTAACAGAAGTGATAGCCACCAAAAAGACAACCTTGAGAGTAAGAATGGCCAGGGCAGCCTCCTGCACAGGTTCAAAGGGAGCACCCTGCAAGGCAGACAAGACCAAGTTCAAATCCCAAACAGGCAACATAGGCTTACGTGGGGGACGTACATGAGTAACCCCCTGGAAAAAAGTCCTGATCAGAGAATGCTGGGCAAAGGACCTCTGGAAGAAAACAGCCAGGGCAGAGACATGACCCTTCAGAGTACTGAGTTGAAGTCCCAGCTCCAACCCATGATGTAGGAACTCCAGGATCCTGGGAATAGAGAACACGCGACAGGGAAGAGACCTAGACTCACACCAGTCAATGTAGGCATGCCAAACCCTATAGTAAATAGAAGAAGACTTCTTCCTAGCCTTTATCACGGTATCAACAACAGAGGCAGGCAGCCCCTTCTCCATCAAGATGGAGGTTTCAGCAGCAAGGCCGTCAAAGCCTGAGTTTGTAAATTGGGATGGCGTAAATGACCCTGAGTGAGCAGGTCTGGAAACCTAGGCAGAGCGTACTGATCTACTGCCAGCTGCACCACGTCTGCAAACCACATTCTTCTTGGCCACCTGGGAGCCACCAGGATTGCTGGCATCGCCTCCTGAGCTATCTTGCGCAGAACCCTGCCCAACAAGGGGAATGGGGAAAGACATACAGGAGCTGAAAGTCCTGCCATGACATTGCTAGAGCATCTGTGGCCAAGGCCAGAGGGTCCTGGGACAGGGAGACAAAGGCCAGGAGCTTGTGATTGTGACGGGACGCAAACAGATCCACATCTGGTTGGCCCCAACGGTGACATAGGGAGTGAAACACCCTGTCGCAGAGGGACCATTCTCCCAGGCGAGAGGTCCCCCTGCTTAGACAGTCTGCCTGCAGATTCTCCACCCCCGGAATGTACACCGCTGATATGCAGCGAACATTGTCCTCCGCCCAGCACAGGATCAGAGACACTTCCTTGAGGGCCCCCTTGCTCCGGGTCTCCCCCTGATGATTGATGTAGGCAACCGCCGTCTGGTTGTCCGAGCGTACCTGAACAGGCCCTGGAGGTGTTGGGTCAAGTGAGCCAGAACCAACCTGATCGCCCTCAGTTCCAGAATGTTGATAGGTGTGTGGGCCTCCTGAGGGCCCCACCGCCCTTGGAACTGTAGGGACTTCCAGAAGCCCCCCCAACCTGTCAGACTGGCATCCATGGTGACCGTCTCCCAGCAGGGGGTCAGAAAGGATCTGCCCACCAACAGGTTCCTGGAGTCAAACCACCAAGAGAGGGACCATCTGGCTAGGGGGGACAGAACAAGGACCTGGTCCAGGGACGCTGGATCCTTGTCCCATACTGACAAGAGGTGGAGTTGCAGAGGCCTCATGTGAGGCATAAGGGACCGCCTCGAAGCACGACACCATCAGGCCCACCAGCTGCATTCCCTGCCTGATGGAGGGATGAGGGCAAGAGAGCAGGGACTGAACCTGCACCAGCAGACTGTCCACCTTCTGCTGAGGAAGAAAAATCCCTGCCTGAACTGTATCCAGATTTATTCCCAGGAAGGGCGTCACCAAGGAGGGAGACAGGGAAGACTTACTACTCGCTAAATATCCAGCTCTGCCTGATGGAGGGACTGAGAAGTGATGAGAATGTCGTCCAAATATGGCAGCACGTGAATGCCCTGAGCCCTGAGCAGAGCCATCACCCCTGCCAGCACCTTGGTGAACACTCTGGGGGCTAAAGTGAGACCGAAGGGCAATGCCACAAATTGGTAGTGCTGATCCTCCAGAGCGAACCTGAGTAATCTTTGATGACCTGGAAAAACAGGAATATGAAGGTAAGCATCCTTGATGTATACAGAGGTCATGAAATCCCCTGGACGTGGGGAACTGATAGCAGAGTGCAAAGTTTCCATGCGAAAGCGCCTGCACCTGACAAATTTGTTGAGGATCTTCAAGTCCAGGATGGGCCTGACTGACCCATCTCTTTTGGGCACGGTGAAAAGGTTGGAATAGAACCCCTTGCCCCTGTCTCGTAAGGGGACCTGACAGATGACCCCCAGCTCCAGAAGGCTTTGCACCGCCAGAATTAGAGCCTGAGCTGACTTGGGGTCCTGATACATCCGGGATCTGATGAATCTTGGGGGCGGCCAGGCAGCAAACTCTATCTTGTAACCGGAGGACACTACCTCCTGAATCTACCGGTCTGAGACATGAAGCCTCCAGACGTGAGCAAAATGCTGAAGCCGTCCCCCCACCCAGATGGGTAAGGGCGCCCCTTCATGCCTGAGGGGGCTTGGGAGAAGACTTAGGCTTGGAGCCCCAGGATGAGCCAGGGCGTCCACATCCTCTGCCCCTACCCCAGGAATCTCCTCGGGCCCCAGTAAAGGAGACCCCCCTCCATTGTCTGGATCCACGGTAGGGGGAAGAAAAGGAGCCTTGGCCCAGAAAGGGCCGAGACTGCCTCCTGCGCTGGGGTAACCTGCCTACCTTAGCAAACAGGTCCAGGCGGTCCCCAAACAGGCGTAGTCCTTTGAAGGGAAACCCAGTGAGAGCCTTTTTGGCAGCGTTGTTAGCTGCCCATTGGCGCAGCCAAACCGAGCGGCGTATAGCCACCACTAGGGCAGAGGCTCTGCCACACATCCTAATGGTATCATCCAAGGCAGAGAGGACATAAGTCACAAAAACCTCACAACGAGAGAGAGCATTAAACTCTTCACTAGATACCTCATCAGGAGCACCATCTAGGACACTTCTAAGCAGGGTCCTAATAGCCACCGCTGTAATGGCAGAGGCACAAACCGGGCGCAGCGCCGTCCCCACACAGGCAAAGGCATGGGACGCCAGCTGATATCAATACGCCGGTCCTCACTATGCCGCAGCGTAGTAGAGTCAGGGGAATGCATGACCGAGGTGTTAGATAACCCTAGGACCGGGGCATCCACATCTGGAGGGGATGACCAACGCCTCACCACATCAGCAGGAAAGGGATACCTCTTATCCCAACTCTTAGGGACTCCTGGGAGTCTGCTAGAACGCTCCCATTCCTTGAGCACAAGATTATTAAAATGGGCTTTCTCAGGAAACTCTAAACGTGGCTTAGCAGTATGAAACAATTCCCCCTGCTGCCTAGGGGCCGCAACCGGGGGAGAGATAGACAGTACCTCAAAAATCTGAGCCAACAGCCTATCAGTATCATCTGGGGCCCAGGGGTCAGAGCCAGAATCATCATGACCCCTGGGCCTCTCATCAGATGACTCCGAGTCAGAGAATAACTCTCCTTCTTCCAAAGGGGTATAACCGGACAGTTCAAAGAACTCTTCAGCCTCCATAGGGAAAAGAGTGACATCAGGCGTCAAGTGCCGGTTTTTGGCAGAGGCCTTACGCGCCATGGTATTAACAAGCAACTTCTCAACACTAGCCAGTCTAGCAGACACATCAGGGTGAGAATCCCCACTGGTATGCAACTCAATGGGAGTCAAATTCAAGCTTGGGGGAGTTGGTGAAGCCATACGTGGCGCAGGCCCAGCCACTGGTAAACCAGGCTGCAGCGCAATCACCTGCTGGGCACAAGTTATACAGACCCGCACATTGTCAGCACTAGTAGGGGACACCCCACAAGCTACACACAGCTGGGCTTGTCCCGAAGGAACCCTGAGCACATTATCCTGAGACGCCTCCATATGGTGATTATAGCGGCACAATAGGCCGATAGGGATTCACGCTATAACAGCAACCCGGGATGCCCCAATAGCCCGCTAGGGAAGTGGGAGTAATTAGCACACTAGGCCTCACAAGTTTAGTAACTAAAAGAGGGGTAGGGCCGGGAGAAACCAATGGAGTTCGACCCGCCTGAAAAACATAAGCGAAGAGGACCCCATAAGCGACATGTATAATGACATAGGGTAAATAAACCGCCCGCGAGGGCAATCACGGACCACGGTAGGTAGATGCCAGCCACGCAGCAGACGGAATGCAGAGAAAAAAATGGCGCTGAGTATACCTCGAGGGGCGGAGACAGAGATGCGGAACGCGCCATTCGCCCCCCCATGAGCGCGAAGCAGCACACGTGACAAGCAGCCAATGAAGGCGCATCAGCGCCTGAGGTAATGCCGCCGCTGACCACGGAACACAGTGGAAGCGTGCACGGCGGCGGCATATTCAAAACCGCAACTAGTGCAACCAAGTCAGTGCGGAGACTGAACAAAAGTCAACAAGCACACCATCCAAGTGAAGCTCCAACGTATAACACCCCCCCCCCCCCCCGAGAGCTACAAGGGAGAGCGAGGGAGGGCAGCGGCCACTTAACGTAGGGCCCACCGATAGGACAGGGGCAATAGTGCGGGAGGGGCATCCCATAGAGGCTCACCATATGCCTATATCTCCTACCCTTGGTGGGAGATTGCGGTGGAGCAGCGCTCCTAAGCACCTGACAGCGGTGCTGCCTACCATCACCCGGACCAGCGCAGCCAAGGCTGGGAAGCACAGTAATAATGAAAGGGTGGGAATAGTCCTACAGGGCCGCAGGCTAATAGCCCCGCTCACCTGCGAGAAGAGAGAGCCATCTTCTTGTCCTTCGCAGTCCAGACTGCAGAGAAATTCTGGAGATTTGTGGGAGGTCCCAGGTATTTGAGGGGCCGGGAGGAGCCAATTTCGCGGTCTCTGCAGCCCAGCGACATCTGGCGGAGTAATACCCAAGAGTAATGAATCTTATCTGGAGCAGGACGTACTGTATACTAAGAATATGTATTTAATTATATTTATACTCCACAACACGGGAAGCAACACAAAGCAGTATGTCTGTTTCTTTTATAGTCTAAGGAATGGGTATAATACATTTTCACTATTCCATGTCCATATTTTCTAATGTAAGTTTAAATATTTTAATATATACGGAGATTCTCAAAATATATACAAAAAGCTTTAAATCTCAGTATCCAGCCCAGGTTTCTACCATGCAAATATTAAATCTAACCCTTCAACTTTACAATAAATATAGCAAGTCTTTAACAAAAGAACAAGGCCAATTATTTTCCATGAATGGGTTATCTTGCAAAACTGCCTAATAAAATATAATAGAATTCTGAAACCAATCGAAAATACATTTCTGATGAAGTAATGCAATCTGAATCCCATTAGATTTGTGGAATAATGCTTTAGAGGTTCCACAGAAAAATAATCACCTAAAGGCAGAGTCAGGACCAAGAGTACTTGAAAATGACTATTTATTGGAACCAAATCAAAATGTTTCTGCTTAATGTTGCCTGGATTGTAAACATATTTTGCTGATAATATCATGAATTTAGCTCGAGTGCCTGAACAGTATACAAGTGAACTTTATATCTGAAATAGACCAAAACTTCCTAAGCTGCATCATCTGCAAGCCAAGAAAGTGTGATTTGTGCCTAACCAAAAGAGCATGGTGAAGTAATGCTGAAAAAGAAGTCCTGGGGAGATCAATGTGGAAGGGCCAATAATGCAAAACCATATTAAACAATTGTAAATGTTTGAGCTAAATTTCTAGAAACTGTCGGAAGCCAACATCGACACTGAAGGTTAAGTACAATGTTTTTCTAAAAGAAGCTTTGCTGGTCAAATAGGCCCAAATACATTTTATTTCAAGAAAAGGGATGGAGGTACTAGAGAGGGTATGCTATAATTATTGGCTAGGTATATATAACATTTGTTTTTAGTCCTATTACATTGCATTCTCCCACCACGGATGTCTACATTGCAATGAACGGTGTGGGCACACTCCAGTCACTGTGTCTGATGCAGGGGGCGAGGGCCACAACAAACCTTTCACTGGCAAAGCGCTGGTCGGGCGCCAAGGAATCTCAGGGTGTGTCCCCTGAGGGATTTGATCTCAGAAATAGGGATGTTCTAAGCACCAGACCAGGAGGAAGCTACTTCTGGGTAGAAAATGCATTTGTGTTTGTGGGGATGACACATGGATAGCCATTCTTTGGGAGGGTATTCTTTCTATGTATTTCATTCAGCCTGATGATTCAAGCTCCTTCTGCTAGCAATGTCGGCCACCTAAGAACCTACAAGTCTGATCTGGTGACCTGACCTCCTGGCACATCCAACTGGATTTGCAGGCAGAATAGCTTGCACCACTAGACCAGGTGGAGTCAAAAAACAACATGTTTTTAAATACAGGGATTTAAACTAGCAGCAGGGTTGAGGCTACTCATAAAGTATTAATTTTCTTTAATGTGCACCTACACTTTTCCCAGGAAGTCTGTCCCAGAATGGTATAGGTCTGCCGAGAGATCCCCTCCACAATCCCCACCCAGTGAGCAATATTTAGCACTTTCAGGATGGATCTCTGTCTGATTGGGAACTAGAACACTACTACTGTACTGTAATATCCTGTCCCTAGCTAGATGAAAATAAAGCTAGGAATATGAATGACTGGTAAAAACTTGGCTGCTGAGAACCTTTAGGATAGTCCAGCTAATTGCAATAATAAGGAATTAATGAACTTTCTTGAAACCTGTTCCATGTGCCTCTCCTCTATTTTCACCAGCATGCATCCAAGGTTTGCCCCTCCTTTCATTTCCATTCTTCCACAATTATGCTGCAAATGTGGTCGCATGGCCGCCCCTGTTCCTCATAGCTCCCAGCTTGAGCAAGCTCGGATATCATGACCACTGTGGCTTGTCAGGCTCTCTCATGCTGGGAGCAATGAAAGGACGTGTGAGCACATCTGGGTGCAGTCCTGGAGGAATGGAACTAAAAGGTGGGGCAAACTTTGGAAACATGCTACAGCATCTACAGCACGCTGCACTAGTAGAGGCACATGAGACAGGCTTCAGGTGAGCTCTTTGCTGCCTTTTAATTGCAATTTCCTGGAATGTCCCTTTAACTTCCACTAGTGGTGCATACACATCTGCTGGAGGAACATTTGTCTGCAAGTCTAAGTAGGACACATACTTACAGAGCAAAACACTTTCAAAGTACATCAGCCTAACACAAAACAACAATATTTTCTGAAACAGCTTATACACTTTATTCAATAAAGTTTTTATTCTCGTTCTGCATGTCTATTAATACACTCCAGTGAGTAAGATGGGAGATCTAAAGACACATGTGGCTGCAGGCTTACCCTGCCCTGCAAACAGCAATCCAAAAATAATCAATTTAGTCAACAGCCTTTCTCCTCCCCTTAATTACTGGCAATGTAGAGCCCTACAACACTCGATACTGAGCTATCTACAGGGAAATATCATCTTTCTTGAATTTTCAATAAGCTGTAATCCCTAAGAAGAAAAGGATTTCTAAGGTGAAGGCCCAGATCAATTTTGAACAAAAAAATGTATATAGCAGAAATGTACAGTGAATCTTCAAGGGCTTAATTAAAACAACCATTACTTTTGTAGACCGCTAAGAAGGGAACACAAAATTGTGCTGGTTATAGCGGGCTTGACATTAGCAGCAAAGCCACCGGGGGCCCAACCAGACTGACCTGCAGTGACAGAGGACTTAAAAGTAAAAAAAATAGCTATGATAACACAGTTGAAATTATTTTCATATTCCACTGGTAAGCCGTAGATAAAAAAAAGAACTGCAATGAAGTTCCTATTTATCACAAAGGATGTGACCTTTACTATGTTGTGGTAAAATTAAACCAGGAAAGTGATGACTATGTGTCCCTTTAAATGTCAAGTGTGGATGTTCCTTCTTTTATTATTGCGATGAAATCTGCAGTGCTCTCCCCAAGATTAAGTTGTCAAAGAAAATGATCTGTGTATCTGTGTGAATTTCATCTTGTTGCCCTGACTATTGCAATATGCTATATGTAATATTTATAGAGATAGTACAAGTAAGTGGAGATTTTACGCTCTTCTTTAAGCTAGCACTGTGATGCAGACACTCCCCAGACACAGTGCTGCTTCCAGTTTACCTCCATTCTCAACTCTTCATTTCATGTTTGAAAATCACAAAATAATGAATGAAGCCCTATATATTCTTCAGGTCACACCTCATCAAAGCAAAGGCAGACAACATCCATCAGCTTCACACTGACCAACTATGCTGGAATGATGAGACACATAACCCTTTAGCTGCAAGAAGGATGCTTGCTAGCTACAAGCTTGATTATTGGGGATGAAAGAGAACCTATGACAAGACAGGTCATTGTGGAAAGGAGGCTAGATTGTCTGCAGTTGGACACTTGTTGATCCAGAGTCAATATGATACCAACAACATGGTTTCTGTTGCAAATTTAATACCATGGGGACAAGGTGAAGGAAGTCCTTGCTGCAGAGGCCTCACAAATTCATATGGGAAACAAGTGTAGAGTCCCCAACCAATAAGCAATCTTATAAATATGTCCAGTTTCTGTAACTAACATGACAATGTAATATAGGGTACAAGGAGTCATTTCTCCTTTGTTATTTCAGATAGTCTTAAGGTCAGCCCTCTGTATGTGAAATGACAAAGTTAGTCTTCAGGGAGTGGCCATCTTTTGTAACTACTGAAGCATGCAGCCAGGGTCAAGTAGAAAGTCTATCCTGTAACCCTTGGCAGACAGTTATTATAGGTGAATTAAAAGAAAAGAAAATCATCTCCTCACCTGTAGACTCAATCCAAGAGGGTCCTGTGGGCTGCAGCCACCGGTTCTTGCACCAGTCACGAGAGCAGGCTCCCTTTTTGATTGGTAGCAGGTGGATCATCACATAAAGCACCCACACCTGTTGGTCACATGCATGTGTGGGGTTGGGTGGGAGTGATCTTTCAATTTCAGAGTGGATAGCTCAGAAATAAGACTTCTGCAGTCCACTGGACTACAAGTGATCAAGCCTGTTGGCAACAAGGGAAGAGATGTCCCTTTAAGCCAGTGGTTTGATTGGTTTATTAGCCTATACATACTGTTCCTTTAGGCTACTCAGCCTATACTTGTGAGTGTACAGGTTGTGGAGAGTGTAAAGGGTCAATCTTTTTTATATATAAACTCTTTAATCTCTTGTCTTTTCTACAGTATCTGTAGACATCCATAGTGTCTCTCTAGTTTTCTTCTTTTCCATCATGACATCAAGTACTAGAAGTCACCCTAAACTAGCCTTAGATGGTAACCTTATATTTATTCGGAGCAGTGTTGCTGAGGGGAACCGATGGTTTTTAATATTGTCTATTGTGAAATATGTATGTTTTTTACGGCAATAATACATTTTATAAATTTGTTGTAGAATAGTGTTGTGAGGATTCCTCCCCCCCGTAACAGTGTCAAACAGAGCAGTATCTTAGGCCCATCATCAAAATCCTTCTTCTGCTATATAGAATTAATGCAATACCAAAAATTCTTTGTACATTTTTCTGAGTTAAGTGCAAGGGGAGTCTCTTCATCATAAATGAACAGTTGAAAGCTATCTTATATGACTCCCACTCTAAATTTCTGAAAATGTGGGATCCAAGTGTAAAATATGCCCACCCTCAACTGACCAACATAGCCTAATGGCCTTATAGTTTACGTAACCAGGACATCCAATACCCCCACTACTTTCCTAACCCCCTCCATTTCAAATTGCTTTCTTTTTTTCATTCTATTTCTTAAATAGTCAAAGCTAGTCTGCCCAGGTTCTGTTGATGGTCTATGGGTTATGATTCTGTATTCTGTATGCCACTAGTGATTCAACTCACCCAATGGGACCCCACATGTTTGTAATTTATATTTTGAAACAGAAATAATGCAAGACCACACTTAATTATGTAGTAAACGTTGATCAGATTTTGGGGCAAACAATTTACACTGTTAGTCTTGGATCTTCTTTACTTGCCTGAGTCAATGCCTGGGGCCCACTAGAGGATCCTTTGGTGGGTAAGTACAACACTGCCTTGTAACCAGTTGGCCCACATCCTATTGCAAAAAGGCAATATGAGGAAAAAAAACAGTTCTCCATATGGTGGAGATAAGAGGAGACCAACCCATGTACTGGTAGAAAACATGCATGAAAGTTACAGGCAATGCTGTCGCACTGTGTTTTCATGCCAATAGAAAGAAGAACTTAGGAGAGATTTTCTCACACAATGTATATCAGACAAACACTGATATTACCATCTAGGCGGTTGTGTTCCTTTTCATCTGTCCTAAAAAAACTTTTAGCATGTTTTATTTTTTGTGACGTATTTAGCTACTTAGGAGTCAAACAAGTAGATGACATTTATATGGCATTAGATTTTTAAATCTTGTTCACCCCTAACTTAATTCAAATTATATCTTGCTTAGATACAGTGGTTTCTGTCTCCCTGTTTTACTTATACATTATGTCACTACTATAAGGATTACCTTACTTTTATAGTACGTGATACTCTAAGATCAATGAGCAAACCATATCAAAAATAAAATTCTGATGGACAAACATTCTAACAAAGCTGTTACCTCCTCAGACTGAGATGGGCTGATCCTAGGCATCGGGGACACTTGGGGTGTTTTTAGCTGGCCTGTACTGTTTTCAGATATAAGTTCTTTGTGGATTGTCTGAATATGATTTTGAAGTTCATTCTCTGACTCAAATTTAACATTGCAAGCAGAGCATCGCGTCTTGAGCACAGAAGTCTTATTTTTACTTTCGGAGCAGGGTAGGTTTTCAGGTTGATTAGCAGGGGGACGGCTAGAGTTCAAAGCTGCATTGGCAGTTGGACTGGCACTTTTGCTAAGATTGACACAAGTAGCACATAGGCCATAGGGTAAACCATTGATATCAAGTTTAACCAAGTCCTGTTTGGAACGAAACTCCTTCAAACAAGAAGCGCATTTAAAATATTTTGGTAGGCTCTGTGCACGTCCAGTGGACTGGACAGCCGCTCCATTTCCTGTTTTTTGCATGTGAAAGGTGCCATGGATCTTAAGCTCCAGAGTGGAAGTCACTGTCTGCATGCAGACAACACAACGAAACCCAGTCAGTGAGTTTCTTAGGTCTGGGTGCATTTGGCAGTGTTCTAGGAAATCTTCCTCACTATGCAGAGGAAGCTTACAAATTCTACAGTTCCCAGTGTCCAGACTCTTACTGTGTGTCACCTTATGTTCTGTAAGAGTTAACAGGGATGGGAAACGTTCACCACATATTGGACACATGTAATGTTTTACAGGCCCTAAATGTGTCTGCATGTGCTCTCTGAGACCACCTTCAGAAAAAAATGTACGGGAGCAAACATTGCATTTGTAGTTGCCTTTGATTAATTCAGCCTTCTTCTTCACAATTGCACTTTCTCCAGGCCGTATATTGTGGTCTCTGAGCTGGTGATTCTGTAGAAGTGAATCCATCGTGTAGGCAGCACCACAAATATCGCAGCCATACATTGGTTCAGAGGTATCGATATCTTCCTCACTGCCATCATGACTATTATGGGATTCTTGATTGTTTGTCAGCAAAGTCTGAAGCTCAACTTCTTCTTTCTGAACCTGTTCAGATGCTCCATTGGTTCCACAGTTTTGCGTTTTTGCATCAAATACGCAGTGTTTTTCTCTCAAATGCTTTTCTAATAAAATGATGGCATGGAAAGCTTTACTACAAAATTTACAATTATATTTTTTACTATGGGTTGTAATATGACACTGCAGCTCTACTTCCGTGCCAAAAGATTCACCACAGAAAATGCACTTGTGGATCTTTCCCTGGTTCTCCAGGTGATTGTGCTTCACGTGAAGCTGCAAATCAGTCTCTGTGCGGAAGTCCCAGTTACAGGAGGTGCAACGATATACTTTCTTTTCATTGCTGTGTTTTACAGCCAAGTGAAGCTGAATTGAGACTTTGGAGTCAAAGACTTCCTGACAGAGGGTACAACGGAAAAAAACAAAAGTATGCATGTCTAGCAAATGCTTCTGCAAATCATCCACCGATGTAAACTGTTTATCACAACTTTCACAAATGTAATATGTGGATGTTATCATAAAGTGAATAGTAACATGCTTTAGAAGAGATTCTTGGTTGGGATAATCTTTGTTGCACTGAGGGCATGTCAGTTTTGGCAGAACGGTATCAAGATGAGTTTTTAAGTGAGTTTGAAAACCATCGAGGGATGAATACTTGGCACCACATTGATTGCAGATGTACTCGCCTGCAGGTCTTGAAGGAGTGCCACCAATAGTTTGCATCATCTTTAAAGAGGATTGATCCAAAGTAACAGGAGATAAGGGACTCAGAGCTCTAGATTTCCTCCCGTTGTGAATATAATTTAATGCCAGAGGAATATTCTTGTGATTTTCTTTGATGTGCTTGTTTAATTTAAGAACACTATTAAAGATAGGGGAATTGGTGCAGTATGAGCAAGAGTACACTTCAACTACGGGTTCCTTTGGGGTACCTAATACTGGAGAGCCAAAACGTGAACCACTGAGATCACAATGAACCTGGCGAATATGTTCCTCTAGTGAAGAGTCTGTTAGAAATCCCATGTAGCAATGGGGGCAAAAAAATGCATTACTGTCCTTTGCAACTGGGTTTGTAAACCCATGTGAACTTCTGATGTGTTCTTGGAGCATGTTAAGATCATTGAATATTTCAGAGCAAAAGTTGCATTGGTACACCATGGCAGACATAGTAGATACAATTAGTGATGGATCCTGAGCGTCATGTACCTGTTTGAGATGTTCATTTAAATTATATAGAGAAGGTAAAACTTCTAAGCAGTACTGGCATATGTGAGCCTGCTCTGGCTTGTCTAAATGCATAGTTTTAAGATGTATCTGAAGTACAGCCAAGCTTGAGAATAACTGTTTGCTGCAGTAGATACAACTATAGGTAACCTTTGCTTGCTTGTTTGAGGGAGCATTAACATCAGAAGATTGTTGAGAAGCCCTTTTTCGTCCACGACTTTTAGGTAAATGTGGAGCTACATCTACCATTGTGGAGCTGTCAACAGATAGGTTTGAATCAGGAGTGGTACTAGATACCGAAGTATAGCCTACAGTAACTAGGGACGGACTGTTGCTTGGGTTGCAGGATTCTGGATGCTGATGGCTATCCATATGGCTGTACAGCTCCTCAATACTGTGAAAACTCTCAGTACAAATGCTGCAAGAATTTTTCTTTTCATTAGTGTGCATTTTCTCCATGTGGTTGAGCAATGAGGTTTCTTCCACAAAGAGTTCATGGCAGTAAATGCATTGAAGAGCAGTGCTATCATCATTTGGAGAACATTCAGGGTGACATTCAGCAATATGCTTCTGAAGGTCTTCTGGAAAGTCAAAGCCTTCCTCACACTGGCTACACTTCTGTGTGTCCTTCATTTTCCAATCTTCCATTCTAGCTCCAGATTGTGAAAAGTCTTTATTTCGCTCATGAACCTGCATATGACCATGCAATGAGCTTGAAGACAGGAACCCTCGTCTACAAATGTCACATTTATATGGCTTGTTGGAGGTATGAGTCTTTAGATGAATTTTGAGATGATCACTTCTGGAAAATGCTGCATCACACTCACTGCAGTGGTATTTTTTGTCTCCAGTATGAAGTTTTATATGACGATCTCTGCTTCTCTTGTGCTTAAACAATCTACTACAATATGTACACTTGAAAGGGAGTTTGTCACTGTGGCTTTGTTCATGGTGTTTTAAAAAGCTGAGGCGGCTGAATGATTTGTCACAAAACTGGCAAGGATATGGCAATCCTGGGATACCCTCCTCTTCACCAAAATCGCAGCCTTCACCGTGACTTGGAGATGTCTGGTCTTTACTTGATGGTGAGGATGCAGGCCAAGAACAAGATGGATCATCTTCTACATCTGCACCATCTGAAACAAAAAGAAACAGCATGTCAAAATAGGAACAAGGAAAACAGTGATTATATATTAATTTGAAAATCACCTATTATACTATATATATATATATATATATATATATATATATATATATATATCCCATAAAGCTAGTGGTAACACACATGCAGTATTACAATATTCTCCTTTTTTGCATTTGTTCAAACACAATTTGGAAATAGATGAATGACTTTTGTTCAGAGCATGTGATTAGTGGTGCATACCAGGAGACTGGTCCTCGTTTGGAATGCAAAATAAACATTTGTGTTAGGATTGGGCCCCCAGATTTACAGCATGTGGGAGTGGTTTTTCTAGCCTTGGCTTAAAGCAATGGACTACAAGTCCCACAATTCTTCCAATGTTTGGCTTTGGCTAAGTCTAAGTCCTGTCATTAACCCTCAGCAGAATGGGTTAAACCTTTCACCCATGCCTTAGCTAATCAGATGATTAACAAGCTAGCGTGAGGAAGTCTATGATACAGTATGTACTCAAAATCACCACTTTGGTGTACATAGCTAAAGTAAACACATTGTTGCTAGGGGGAAGTGTTTTCTTTAATAACAGACAAAAAGTTGCATACAAATAAAAAATAAAAAAAACAACAGATAAGCTCATTTGCCACACAATAATTGAAAAAATGTAATCGAAAGTGGAATTACCCTTTAAGGAGTGACCACTGAGTTTACAGTTAGGAACATGAAGAAGCATTTAAAAATGTCCCTAGGTAAATGTATTTGAAGTGGTTACTCCATATCACATAGGCATGATGCCTATGGCATTTTCGGCAACTCAACTTGGCTGGTTTTTAATAAAGTCTGGTGAGTTCACCATCTCAGCAAACAATACAGTTTAATGGTTTGACGTAAAAAAAATCTTAAGGTGAGGTTCAGAGGTTTCCCAGTGAAGTATAGAAATTTTTATTAGATTAATAAATAACACCATACCATGTGTTATTCACTGTAGTGTGGAGATTTTACCACCCAGGAGAGTGAATTCACCCATATACCATGTAATGCTCACCATATTTTACTGAATTGATCTCCCAGTAGGGAAATTGTTTGGCAATGCTGTTGTTCTGGTTTAAATAGAAATATGTGCAATTGGTTTAAATAGTACCGATATAGTTAAAGTAATGCCTTGGTCGGTTAACTCAAGAGACTAAAATTGCAAGCTTTGAAATCCACTAGAGAAAAAAAAAACTAATTGGTATTGAAAGCTTTCATCTCATTAGCAGATTTCTTAACTAAGTACAGTATTTTTAAAATGGACCAACACCCAGGATTTTCACTATTGAAAGCTTTCATCTCATTAGCAGATTTCTTAACTAAGTACAGTATTTTTAAAGTGGACCAACACTCAGGATCAACCCTCTAGAAAGCCCCAAAAACTCACCTGACCCCGCTTCCACGTGAATCGCTCCACCAATCACCGCCGACGGACAAGCGAGGTCCGTCGACGGACAAGGTGAGAGCGCCCGCCGCTGCCTCTCGCGCGTCCCTCTTACAGGGAGCGCGCCCGCCATTCACAAATGGCCGGCGCGGGTGTGCGCCCTGCTAGAGGGATGCGCAAGGGGCGGCGGCCCGCGCATGTGCCGTTGGAACGGGAAACAGGTAGGATTTGCGGGCGTCCTGGGGGGTTTCACACAGCGGGGTGCCCCGCAGGCAGGGAGCTGATGGTCCACTTTAAATTAGACAATAGGTCTCAGTTACTGGTTACAGACAGACAACCTTATTGAACCATTGCTAATAAAGTTGTTTATATTATTTGTTTTGTAAGATTCATTTGTATATGCCTTTTTATACATCTAAAATCTCCCTGCAACCTCCATTATAAAAGAACGTTGCTCTAGTAAATCCAGAACTCATTATTCTCTCAGTAGAGAAATGTATTTACTACCATTGTCAAACACAGCCCCGTATTCAACCATCACAGCATGTGAAGTAAAGTTCACCACACACGAAATGCATTGTGTTCAAGTTCAAGAGGTTCTCCAACATTTCTTCCTTCTGCAAAAACATTACCATTCTGAACTTCCTTAGGAAAATAGGAAGGGTACTTTTAAGTGACACAGACAAAGCAACAAACCGGAAACAGGAAAATTGATAAACTGTTATGGGCTACACTTGAAGATTTATTAGCAGCACAAGATAAACATGCTTTCAGCTGATAATAGTGTACAACTTGAAGTTTAAGGACAAGTTGTATTCGATTTTACTCCAGAGAGCCTAATGTTCTAATGTTTAAGACACATCAAGGAAAATGACAGTACATGTTCAGTTATAGGTAGGCAGACACTTGAACTAAAATGTCATATGCAATCGAATGGTATCTATACATTGGCAGGGTTATGCATGTGTGGTTTAGCAGGCAGATTTTAATTTAAAGGATCACAAAATTGTGTAATGTTACAAATCCATATAAACACAATGGCTAATGAGAGGAAGGGTAGCTTAAACTCCCAACTGAATAAATCCCCTGCCAAGCTTGTGGTTTATTCTCTCACGGTAAGATTAAAATCCAGGGGTGACTGGTTTACTCTATCAGGGGTGACACAGCCTATCACCCCGGATGTCCTTTTCCTTCCATTAAAAAAAAAAAGCCTGGCTCGATATTTCTTGATGCCTTGTGAATAAGTGACCCCCTCCTACAGCCATCCAGTATATCTATATGGATTTTTTATCAGTGAGCCAGTGGAAGAAAATATATAAAATGGGCAATTGCTTCATCTTGTAAGTAACACCATTTAAAGGAACTGCAAGTTCCATAACCTGGCTGTATAACCTACAGACTATGCCAATGAGCCCCTATACACGTGATCCTACTCTAATCTATGAAAGACCCACATTTGGGGACATATGAAGCAATATACATTTGTTGAGCAGCTGTCATATTTTTTCATTTCATTCGTGCATGAAAGGTGTGCTGTTTGGTAGCTGTTCTAGGCTACTCAAGTAAATAGTGACCATTGCTGAACTGGATGTTGTACTCAGGAGAGAGAACAAAGCCAAACAGCTCTGGTATCCAGACAGGGAGGTGGTAAAATCTAGAAAGCAAACCCACAGTATGTAGTCAAGAAAGTCAAGAAAACTGGACCTGATGTATTTTTCTGAGAAAGCTGGATGCTTAATGAAAGATATTCAAGAAAAATCCAGTTATCTTCATTGCTACACATATATACCATGACCTGGCTGAATGAAAACTTCTACAAACAAATCTCTGGAGCCATGACACAAAAGTGATCATAGTGTAAACATCTAGCCTGTACTTATCACATCCTGTACTTATCCTGGGTCCTGCTGCTGGGACTTGACCCCACCTGACCTTTGCCGGCCAATAGTGCTTGCTGAGCAGAAATCACCAACACAATTGGCCACCAGTGTACAACCAATGCAGCAAGGGATGAAGGTAGGTATAGCCTTTTTTGAGCCCACAGTGGTAAAGTCTAAAGGTCTGCCACCACAATTTTATCATTAATAACGAGATACACTATTTGAGCTTCGGTAGGGAGCTGGTGCTTTACCACTCTGTTTTCAGCCAATGTGTAAAACCTGATTAATGTTAACCTGCTACTCAACCCTGGTTGGACCCTGGTTGCACTGAAATATACTTGTCCACTTCTTGTGCCCATACAGCATCTGCTCACAATCGCCTATTCTTCTCTGCCTTTTCATGCATAAAGCACATCGAACAAACATCGCTTACAAACATGTATGTTCCTAGTATGAAACCTAGTTCTAGGAATATTTTGCCAAGTAAATGCATACACTGGGCCTAAGCTACAAAGAATGTGCCATATTAGCCAGGGATGTCCTCACATTACATCTGTGAAAAATGGCCATTTGAATAATTCATGCTTCCTTTCATGGTTCTTTTATTTGCTAGAGCCTTTTGCATGGCTATTAAAATAGACAAATGTTTTTTTTTTCTTTATTAGTGTTTAGAGTCATTAAAGAAAGAGGCACAAGAAGAGCCTCTTCCAGATTTTGCACCAGGCCCCTGTGGCTCTGCTAAATCTGCTCACTGGATACATCCAAGAAGCAGCTTTTAAGTCCTCAGCAGGAATTTAGTGGGCCTAAACCCTGCAAATAATTAGCCAGGTATTTGAGGTCAGCCACGTGTATAAAAAGAACTTTATCTGGTTTGGAAGCTGCATATTCTGTATACACAACTGAAATTGCTATGATTTAAGGTAACAGGATTTTTTCACTAGAATCTTAACCCCCTTTACTTATCCACAGGAAACAGATGAGGATTCTTTCCTTTCCTGCATCAAGAAACTGATGACAACACCATCTCCCTATCAAAGCCAGATGGCAGCCATCCGATTCTGTAAAAACAACCAAACACCACTTCTGGAGGCATGTCCATTCCAACAATTCTTTTATTGCAAGCTGGAAATGGCAGGATTTGGGGGGATTTATTAATGCTCTCACACGAAAAGTCAAATGAAAAGGGCTCTTCAACATGTTAGATTCACTGCACGCATGAAACTATACCAACCAGAAAGAAATACATAGAGAGGACATCTTGTCCATACTCATAGAAAATACACGTAAGAGTTAAAGTAGTGTCACAAGAGAGTGCCACTTAGTCACATCAGTGATTTAATCACAGGTGTACCATGTTCTAAATAGAACACCTCAGAAGGAAGCCCTTATAGATTTGGGAAGCTCAGCATTTGTTAAAATTCTCCAAAAATAGATTTATGAAACAACATGGTTATTTCTAATTGATGCAGATGCTCTCATATTCAATTATCAGTATGCAGTAACAAATAATTAACAAAAAAGTTCTATGTTCCTTTGAGTAGCCTGACTATACCAAGGTTTTGAAAGTCAAAGTATTTCAGCACTTCACTATCTCCGTTCACTAATATCTCAGCATTTCACTAGCAACATACAAGACTGAGGCAGAGAAGAATCAAGTCTGCATCGATTAGATGTTTCCATTTATTTCTCGGGTTAGACTTGTATTTAGAACTTGCTTACTTACTGTCCCACTACCTCCATTGGAAACAAAAATTCTACCTACTCCTCCTGGCTCCTCCAGATCAGCACTCGTAGATAAGGCAAGTAGTAGTCCCAGATATTGAGCATTTTCAAGGTTTATTCATTAGAGGTGTATTCTAAAGAAGAAGGGGGGGGGGGGGGGGGGCGGTGGATACATAGGCCCCAAATCTGCTGCAGAAGTTCTGGCTAAAGCTCCATGTTAAGTTCCTGCAACTAGATCACTTCCAAAATCCTATTGGATTTCTCAGTTCCGAAAATTCTTTAGCTAGTCATTCCACTTGGATCTGAAGAAAATACCATTTTGTGAATACTCACCTGTAAAATGGGTACTATAAGTATGTCACACACCCCACTTCAGATAGTCATTACACTTTGGTTATACTGACCTGTAGATGGCGATCTTGCAGAGATGTCAATAAAAAAAGGAAGGCCCTCCCAGTCCATAAATACCTGGTACCTCCCACTCATTCCCCAGTATTAGAACAGCAGTAAGGAAACAAAGGGACCAGGAAGAGCCAAAATAACCAGTAGCAGTAAAAAGGTTCACCATATAAAGGATCCAGAATACCAAAGGGCGTGGTGAAGCGGGGTGTGTGACATACTTATAATACCCATTTTACAGGTGAGTATTCACAAAATGGTATTATTCTAAGTATGTCACACACCCCGCTTCAGATAGTCATTACACTTGGGACATCCAATAGCAGTGTCCATAAAGGGCGGGATCCAAAAACAAGGCAACAATGCACAACTTAAACCACTGCAGCTTGTAGAACTTTGCAGCCAAACACAGCATCCGCTGAAGCCCCGCACATCAACCTTGTAAAACTTGGAAAAAGTGTGAACAGAAGACCAAGTAGCAGCCTTACAAACTTGCTCAACAGAGGCCTGGTTCTGAAAAGCCCAGGACGCCCCAACAGCACGAGTAGAATGAGCAGTAACACGAAAAGGGGGAACCTTCCCCTTGGCAGAATAGGCCCCAACAATGGCCTGGCTAATCCATTTACTAATGGAAGACTTGGCGGGAGCCAAACCTTTCCTAGGCCCAGAGGGCACCACAAAAAGGGCGTCAGTCCTACGAAAAGAGGAAGTAGCCACTAAATAGTACTTCACACAACGAACCACATACAAAGAATGCAAAACCCTTTCCTTGTCATTGCTGGGCTTAGGACACAAGGAGGGTAGAACAATGTCCTGATTAAGATGAAAGGCAGAGACCACCTTAGGAAGGAAATCTGGCTTGAAGCGGAAAACAACCTTGTCCTGATGCCTCTCAAAGTAAGGGGCCTTAATGGACAAAGCCGCCAACTCCGTGTGATGGCAACCAGAAACGCAACCTTCTCAGTAAGCGTAGAAAGTGCAATATCCTGCAAAGGTTCAAAAGGAGGACCCTGCAAAGCAGAAAGAACCAAATTCAAATCCCAATCTGGGAGCAAAGGCTTCCTAGGAGGCCGCACATGCGTAACCCCCTGGAAAAAGGTCTTAACCAGAGGATGAAGAGCAAAAGACTTTTAAAAGAAAACCGCCAGGGCAGAAATATGCCCTTTCAACGTACTAAGCTGCAAATCTAGGTCCAGACCATGTTGCAGAAATTCCAAAACCCTAGGGATAGAAAACGCCCTGCAAGGCAAGGCCCAGACCTCACACCAATCAATATAAGACCTCCAAATCCTATAGTAGATGGCAGAGGAAGACTTCTTTCTAGCCCTAACCAGAGTCTGAATGACAGCGTCAGAAAGACCTTCCTCCTTCAAGATGGAGGTTTCAGCAGCCACGCCGTCAAAGCCAGCGTTGGTTAATTGGGGTAGAGCAGTGGGCCCTGAGTGAGCAGATCCGGCAGAAGGGGCAGATCTAACTGATCCTCTGCCAACCTTACCACGTCTGCGAACCAAACCTGTCTTGGCCATCTTGGGGCCACCAGGACTGCCGATGCGCCCTCTAGGGCCAGCTTGTGCACCACTCTGCCCACCATGGGAAACGGAGGGAACAGGTACAGAAACCCCAGATCCCTCCAGTTCAGAGACATGGCAACCTCCGCCAGAGCCAGCGGTTTCCGCGAGAGAGACACAAATGCCGGAAGCTTGTGATTGTGACGAGAGGCAAAGAGGTCCACCTCCGGAGTCCCCCACCGTTGGCAAAGTGACCGAAACACCTTGGGGCTGAGTGACCATTCCCCCCGGCGAGACGAGCCCCTGCTCAGGGAGTCCGCCTCCGTGTTCTCCACTCCCGGAATGTACACCGCCGCGATGCATGGGACATTGCTCTCTGCCCAAGCCAGGATCAAAGACACTTCCCTGAGGGCACGCCTGCTGCGAGTCCCTCCCTGGTGATTGATGTAGGTGACTGCCGTCCGATTGTCCGACCGAACTTGAACCGAAAGGCCCCGTAACTGATGAGTCAAGTGAGCCAGAACCAACCTGATGGCTCTGAGCTCCAAAACATTGATGGGATTATGAGCCTCCTGAGGCCCCCACAGTCCCTAAAACTGAAGATCCTTCCAAACCCCCCCCCCAACCTGACAGGCTGGCATCCGTGGTGACCGTCTCCCAACGAGGGGTCAGAAAGGATCTGCCCCTCGTCGGATTGCTTGGTGTCAGCCACCACCGAAGGGAACGCCGCACCCGGGGGGACATCAGAAAAGACTGATCCAATGACAGCGGGGACCCGTCCCAGGCCGCCAAGATATGGAGCTGGAGCATCCTTGTGTGAAACTGGGCAAAGGGAGCCACCTCGAACGATGCCACCATCAATCCCACCAGTCGCATCCCCAGCCGGATGGACGGGCGACGGATGGATAGGAGACGCTGAGTCAATTCCTGAATCAGAAGAACCTTGGGCCGGGGGAGGAACACCCTGGCCTGAGAAGTATCCAGAGACATTCCCAGAAACTCCACCACCCTGGAGGGAGAGAGGCAGGACTTGGGATAGTTGATCACCCAGCCGAATCTCTCCAGGGTGGCTACCACTGTCCTGGTATATAGCTCCGCCTGGTTGAGAGAAGAAGCCACAATAAGAAGATCGTCCAGATAAGGCACGATGCGGATACCCTGGGCTCTGAGAAGGGCAATCGCCCCCGCCAGCACCTTGGTGAAATCCCTTGGAGCCGAGGTGAGGCCAAACGGAAGAGCCACAAACTGAAAATGACGATTTTCTACAAAGAACCTGAGAAATCTCTGGTGTGCCGGAAAGATTGAAATGTGCAGGTAAGCATCCTTGATGTCTATGGATGTCATGAAGTCCCCTTGACGAAGTGAGTAGATGGCTGAACGCAGAGTTTCCATGCGGAACTTCCGGGGACGGATGAACCTGTTGAGTAACTTCAGATCCAGAATGGGACCTTCTTGGGCACCGTGAACAGATTGGAACAGTAGCTCAGGCCCCGGTCCGAGGGGGGCACCGGGCAAATGACAGCCATGTCCAGAAGATCTGCGCGGCCAGAGGATCTGACGGCACCTGAGACCTGAAGAATCTGGGAGGGGGCCGGAACTCGAACTCCAGTTTGTAACCGGAAGACACCACTTCCTGAATCCATCTGTCCGGGACCTCTTGGTCCCAGACCCGGGAGAAGAGTTGCAGCCGTCCCCCCACCCACAAGGGTGAGGGCGCCCCCTCATTGCTGAGCCGGCTTGGCAGCGGCCTTAGGCTTAGAGCCCCAGCTGTGTCCTGGACGGGCACGACCCCTGCCCCGGTTCCAGGAATCACCTCTGGATGAGGGGAAGGCCAATCCCCTGCCAACTCTGGCCCTACGAAAGGAAGGAGTGAAGGAAGCTGCCCCCCGAAAGTGACGACGCTGCTTCTTACGCTGAGGCAACTTACCACCCTTTGCAACCGAATCCAATTTTTCTCCAAAGAGCCGCAACCCCACAAAGGGAAGGGCCGTAAGCGACCTTTTGGTCACAAAATCAGCCGCCCACTTGCGTAACCAAACCAACCGCCGGATAGCCACAAGCAAGGCCGAAGTTCTGCTACACATCACCAATGTGTCATCCAAGGCAGTCAGCACAAAAGAATCCTCACTAGCCGGGTCAAGCCCGGAAGAAGTCAACAGTCCTCTAACCACCGACCTGGCAGCTACCAATAAAAGCGCAGAAGCACAAACCGGCCGCAAGGCCGACCCAACACTGGCAAAACCATGACAAGCCATCTGGTCAATGCGTTTATCCTCACCATCCTTGAGAGTAGTGCAGTCCGGAGAATGCCGGATTGAGGTGCTGGACAACCCCAAAACAGGAGCATCCACCTCGGGAGGGGAAGACCAGTGCTTCACCGCGTCCACCGGAAAGGGATATTTTTTGTCCCAACCCGGAGGAACACCCGGAAGCTGAGTAGGCCTCTCCCATTCCTTGAGAATAATGCCATCAAAATGCTTTTCATAAGGAAATTCCAAGCACGGCTTGGTCACCTCAAAGAACTCCACCTTCTGCGGAGGAGCCGCCTCAGGGGGAGAAATAGCCAGGACCTCAAACATATGAGCCAGGGCGTTAGAGGTATCCAAAGAATCCCCCTGACCCTGCTCAGCATCAGCACCAACAAACTGCTGATCATCGGACCCCTCTGACTCTTCAAACAGCTCCCCTTCCTCAAACGGGGAGCAATCAGACCAATCCAGAGAGTCAAACTCATCCACATCAAAGGCCTGCGTGGCTGTATACAAATGTTTTCTCTTAGCCGTGGCCTTTTTGGCAACAGCATTGGAAAACAATTTTTCAAGATTGGCCAATCTGGCACACACCTCAGATTGCGACTCCACACCCGTGACCACATCACATGGGGTACGTATCAAGCGAGGGGGAGAAGGAGAAGAGACTGGCGGAGCAGAACCAGACGCCTGAGTCCCGGACTGCCGCGTAATAGTCCGCTGTGCACAGGGTACACAAAGAAATACATCATCCCCCGAAAGGGATACCCCACACCCCAAACACAGCCTGGATTGCCCCGAGGGGGGCCCAAGCCCAGTATCCGGGGAAGCCTCCATATGGTGATTTTTAAAATTAGGCACAATGCCAAGAGGGAATTACGCAGTAAATGCTACCCGGGATGCCCCTTTAAGTCCCACGTGGGAGGAATTTACAGACCCCTAACTTTAACCAGGGACCCTAGGACCGGGAGAACCCCCTTTTATAGAAACAATGGTCCACCTGGAACACACAAACAGACACAGCAATCAGTACCATAATAGCAAATGTCCAAAGGGGTTAATAAAAGAAGCGTTGCCAACAACCCCAAGGAGGGGCATGAATATATACAGAGAAAAAAACTAATGGGGCCACAGGCCACTCACCGACCGTCACACACGCACACCTCGCAGGGGAAGGAAAAAGGCGCGCAGGCAGAGGAAGAAGGGGGGCGGGCCGGCGCGGTTCGCGCCATGGGACCGCCGGCGCCGGTCTAAGTACCACATAATGTAAATTGTAAAGGAGTGGGATATGAAATCACAACCCGCATGCTACAGTAATCAAACACGCACCCACACACACATACAATAAAGGACTGAAATCTACAAGGGAAAAGCCCCCCCCTCTAAGGGTATCCGGGAGAGGGGGAATCCACGCTAGGGTGGAAGGCCAAGGGACAGGGCATCCCAAACCGGGGTCACCAACCCGGTTAATCGCCTACCCCTTGTTATGGGGTCTCACGGAGGAGCGTAGCTCCTAAGCACCTAAGGTGCCATCTACCCTTGCCCGGACCAGCAGCCTAGGCTGGGAGGCAAGTAAAAACAATAAAAGAATCCGGGCAGAAATAGATCAAATAGAGGGCCGGGGGTCACCCCGGCTACCTTGCAAGGAGGAGACATCCATCTTCTGACTTGCTCGCCGTCTGCAGAGATGAAAGACTGGGGAATGAGTGGGAGGTACCAGGTATTTATGGACTGGGAGGGCCTTCCTTTTTTTATTGACATCTCTGCAAGATCGCCATCTACAGGTCAGTATAACCCAAGTGTAATGACTATCTGAAGCAGGGTGTGTGACATACTTAGAATAATCTGATCAAGAAAAACCTTGTTGTTTTACTCTATTGCAACAGATAAAGCACATGAAACTTCTCCAACTAATTCTGAGTGCTCCTATACCTTTGGAGAGAATCTCAAAGATTGCAAAGACTTAAATTGATCTTGAATTTGATGTGGTGCTGAAGTGGAGAAACTCTCCATGTAATGTGGAAAGGTTCTTAACATTTTGGCAAACAAACCTCACTTATTATTCTGAGCATACATTATCTGGTAAGATGGTTATTCATGGAAATATAATCAGAACATTTCCTCTAAACAAAAAAAAAACATTTAAAGGGACTGTAAACCCTAATGGCAACACTAAGGCAGCAAGCAGCTCATCTGATGCCTTTCCCATGTCTCTGCCCTCCATTTCCTGCAGATCCGGGTAGAACCCATAGTGGGGCTCCAAAGTTTGCCCTCCTTTCAACTTCATTCCTCCAGGACTATGCAAAAAGTGGTCCCACAGCCACTCTACCTCTTGCTGCTGGGAGGGTGAGTGAGCACGACACGGCACAATGGTCCCGCAGCTGTCTCTGACCAAAGCTGAGCATGCTCATGATTAATAAAGCTGTGCCATGATATGCCCTTCCCAGCTGAGCCAGGACACAGAAATTAAAGGGACAAACATGTTTGACAGAATATAGAAGGTATTTTTGTATAATCTGAGATTTTGAGATGCTTTGAAATGGCTTATTGTACACGTTACACTAGAGGACAAGGAGGGAAGAAGTTAGTCAGTACCTGGATAGGAACTTTAAGATGCAATACTTTTGTGCAGCTACTGTTGTAAGTTTGCTGCATGTTGCGTGCAGCCTTTTGAGAGAGATGAGTCTCTGTTACTTTTTTTTTGCCATGCAGATTTCCAATTTAGCGCTTAAAATACATTTCTTGCAGATTATTATGGGGATTATAGTGAGGTAAAGCAGAGATGCACAACCCGTGGCCCGCAATGCTGCCAGTTTAGAATTTGGATTTTTTGTGCATATATGGCACAGATAGTATGCGGCCTGTAGCATCTCTGTCTCCCATTACCCACCTCATCCTTACTCATCTCACCTCTTCCTGCCTCATCTGAGCACAGCTCGGACCCCTGCCCATTTCTTCCCACCTCACCTAACCTTTTCCTCTCTGACCCCTGCCTTATTTCTTTCCACATAACCACTTCCTGCCTAACTACGGCCTACATTTACCAACTGACCCCACATCTTCTTGTATAGACTCTGCTCTCCCCACCCCAACTTCTTGTCATCTTACCTCTGCAAACATTTGCATATTCAAAAAGTTATATATAATGCTTTAAAGTGGAACAAACCCTGGGATTTTGAATATCATGGGTTTTGTTTAGTGCCCCTGGGGGATTCCGAATTGGGATGCCCCGCTATGTAAAGCCTCCCAGTTTGCCCAGTAAAACTCACCTCTCCTCGGTCCAACTGCATGTATTCATGCTCTCGTCCAAACAGAGCCCTTGCCGTGTTTATATCATTCGGCAAAGGGCTCTCATTGACTTCAATGGGGAGCGAGAGCAGGCGCTTCCCAAGCAGCACGTACTCCTGCTCCAAAGGATCGGCATGGGGCTCCCCCCCCCCCTTTTTTTTGTAAGTAAAAAAAACTAACCACTACAAAAAATGATTTTATTTTTTCAAATATTTATTAATATACTTACTTCAACCCGATCCCAGTCCCACGCCAGGTATCTTTAAATTATGCCAGCAGGTTGTCCATCTCATTCATCTGGAGTAAAGGAGGACACAGGTTCTCCTGCCTTGGCTTCCAGATGACAGCTAGAAAGATTGAGAGTCTCTGGAATAATCTCCATGTGACTTTTACATCATTAGAGGGGAAAGGCATGCAGCGGGATACCCCAGGAAAACCCAGTGCAAGGAACTTATTTACTCAAATAAGGAGAATAATCATCTTTGGCTTTGTGTCCGAGGTATAAATACCTCCTTCCCCAGCTCCGGGTCATTCCTCATGGCTCAGAGCCTGCAGGGGGGACCCTGTGTCCCCACATTTAAGAGCTGCTGGTGCCGGCATCTAAATTATATGCCACTGTCGGCATCGATAAATCCAGCGACAAGGTGGGGGGACCAAATGGAGAAGATGCAGACCAGTAAGTAGTGAAATTAAGGCTGGTGGTGTTTTTGTACTACTGCTGGTGGACTGGTATGGGGTCCGGGGGGGATGGAATGTCACCTGCCAGCACCGGCGGATGACCTGAAGAAGTTACCACTGCTCAATTACTCGCACGTCCTCGTTGGGCACCAGGGGTGTGGAAGAGCTTGGTGTATATCAGGTATGGGCACCGGCCCTGTACCAAAAGGCATAGGGGCTGGTGAACCGGCAAGGTCCAGGGCTGGCATTTCAGCCCCTGAGCCTTGGATTATCAAGCCCTATGCCTGGTGACCAGGCTGGATGGCTCAGGGGGGGGGGGGGGGGGGTTTAATATATAGAGCAAGTCTTTTTCACTCTATTGCACGGTACTGAATCAACCATTATATGGTGCAATAAAATAATAAAAGACACATTGCAGTGCAAACCATCACATCAAGCCCTTTCATCCTTAATCATATGACCCTGCGTTCTGTCATGCCACGCTGAGAGCATGAGAGAAAATTAGGAGCCACCACAATTTGTAGACATGCCCCTCTTTATTACAACAACATTTTGACCGCGGCAGGCTCCTAAGATGTTTTCTTATACAGTGATCTGCATTTTTATGAAGCAAAAAATGAACGGGGTTAAGCAAAGGACATACTCTATGAAGATGTGAAATGCTAGTCTGCGTCTAGTTGGGTATTAGTTGCTCTCTTTGTAAAGATTGTTAGCTGATTAAATGGCTTATTTTCTAATTTGCTTTTTGGAAAAACAGTGTTATTATAGGTTTATGTTATACTGGACACATCCATTATACTGATTGCTCTAAGTTGCAAAAAACTATAAAGCACAACTATCAACCACCAAAAATCCATGATTGTTATTACATAATCAAGCACTAGATGCGGTAGGTGTTCCACTGCAGCTTCCCCTGAGAGAAAGCATCACTAGGGACTGAACACCAATAATTGGATTGTTGTTTGATGAGGGAACTAGTCCGTGAGCAATATTGTAAATCCATTTTCATTTTTCTTAACGTCTTTAATATGCGATGCTGACATAAATCCTTTCTTACAGCACTCACAGTATATATGCTTTGTGTAAATGTGTTTTCTGTGTCCTTCTAAGCAGGTTACATTTCAGATGAAAGCACTTAGCGCTGTAATGTAAATTTTTAATTTTTCTCAAGCAGTTTGGTTACACTAACGGGCTCTGAGAGGGTTTTTCAATTTTGTGGATCAAACCAAAAAAATGTATATTTCTTTTTAAAATGTGCCTGGAAAATCTATTCAAAGATGCCAATGTATATGTTTAGTGTGTGCAGATGTTTTTTGGGAAGAAGTCTGTATTCACTTCGTTTTACCGTTTCCATAAAGCACATTAAAAACAAGTGTGTGAACACTCACAGATGAAAGTCTCCAACACCCCAGAGATTTCCAGTGGAAAGAGCCGCCTGACTTCTCTCCAAGCAGACAGGAATGCCCGTGATTTTGAGACCTGAGTAAATAAAAGAGGTCCTTATTTCCTAATTTTGCTGGCTGGCCACGCTGCAGCAGTCTCTGTGTCGCTGCCAAAGGGGATACAAAAACTGGAACTACACCCAGCAGCTAAAGGGCGGTCTTTGTTAGCCAGCCAGACTTTCCTGACCATCTTCTGGCAATAAAACTGCCATATCCTGCAAGAAAGACCTCCATCTAGAGTTTGATCATTCTGTAGCCTGTCTAATAGGACTATACAACAGCTTTTGCCTGTGCTGTGCTGGAAAAGGACAGCTGGAAACACAGTTAGTGGTGGAACAACACCTGTTCAGTCATATTTATCGTAAAATATCTCGATCACAGCAAACTGCAAAGAAATACCACAAACATTCTAAAAAGCCATGCTCATCTGACATTTTTTTCATTGTATCAGAGGCTTGTTTATATAGGGCAGCATAGCATTCGGTGATGGACTGAAGCAAACAAATGATCTGTCAATTTTTGGCTTATGATGCAATCTTAATATATAACCATCATACTGCACCATATAGGAGTAGCTCAGCTGTGATCCAATAGGCTTTATATGTAAAGCAACCTTTATGCTAAAATGTTGCACGTTTTCAGAGAGTTCTTAAAAGAGACCTAGATTGGAAAGTCTGGTCTTGTTAAAAAGATAATCTATGCGCAAATAGTCAAAATAACTGAGCTATCTGTATTTATGTATCAGGGCTAAATATGATTCATAAAGAATGGTATGCTTATATTTTGTTTCTGAAGAGTTTTTACTACATCTTTCTGTATACATTATGTACCTGTATCATTAATTTAGACAACAATTACTGTACATTTGGTCATGACAGGTTGCGTAGCAGCAGAGCTGTTGGAGGAAACATGCTGTTTCTGGCTTAGTTGCTCCTGAGCCTGGAAATAGTGGGAGGCCGCATAGTAACTGTGTCAGAGGGCGCACAGCTTTATTAGCCAGCCTGACAGTTTTTGATATGATGTGAAACATGGATGTGAAATAAAACATACCTTTGAAAAAAAAAAAACTGTATTTGTCTTGCTGAATACATCGGAGGATCTCCTTCAGTAAGTAGTTCAAAAACACCTTTTTTAACAAAACAATTGACTGAGGTCAAGAAGACCCTCCATCCGCCACCAGCATCCAAACCTGAGAAGGAGTAAGTATTTTTGACAATAGCCTAATTCCTAGGGCTCCTGAAGAGGATGGGCAACCCAAATCTGGGGTGTCTGTGAGGTTGGGGTTAGAGCAAACACCTTTCCTGAAGCCTGTCGCCTCACCCCAAAGTCCTGCAGTGCATGGAAAAAAAGTGGAATAACAGTCACTTTGTCCCTTCCAGCTTTAAGTGCAAGGGGCCATTGCAAGCCACAGTGGTCATGAGGCTGGCTCTGACAACAGTCGAACACACATACAACTCAAAGCTGCTTTATGACATGCCCTTCCCAGCTCAGCCATGTTCAAAAATGAAAGTAAAGCTAGCAGAATACATAAAGTGTTTAGATATAATACAATACTCTGAGATACTTTGAAATGGCTCGTTTTACACAGTTCCCATGGAGGATTAAGGTAGGAGGGGGTTAGTGTGTGTCTGAACAGCATGACTGTGCCCAGATTGTACCGGGTAAAAAAGACATGGTTGGGAGAAATTGGTGTGGAAACATTTGATTGGCATGAACAAAAATAAACAGAAACAGAACAGAAATAAAAAAGAGATAGTGAGCCAGACCCTCTCACTCAACATAAGTGCCTGAAAAATGTTCTTCTGGATGAATGGGCAACACTTTCCACAGGTTTATGTTTGTACAAAGCCTTTCATAAGTAGAAGAGGTTTTAGTTGTGGACCAAGGATTTGAAATGGGGTGTAATGTGTAAGCATCCAAATACTTTTGGTACACATTCACATACATTTAGCATATTGATATAATATGTGGAACACGGGAAGTAAACCTGTGGTTTAATTCATTAGCTATACCTCTACATCTAACTATGCATTCAAATTAAATCTGAATAACAAAAAGAGTGTCTGTTTTAAAGAGTGAAAGGCTTTGCATTTCATATTTCTTTGCTGGTGATGAAGTTATTATCAACCCAATTTTTTGCGAATCCTGGTGATAGGTGTATTTGTTGCTTTCTAAAGACATCCCTTTAGAGTTGTTGCTTTCTAAAAACATCCCTTTAGATAAACTAAACTTTATTTCTGGTAAACAAGAGAAAAATATTGGCATGATGACTTTTAGAAAAATATCAAGGCAAAAAACTGTCACTATGAAAGCTTAAAACGTATTTCTTAAATTTCCCTGGGTAGGCTTTGCGGGGACAATAGGCAGGATAAGCTAGATCTCTGAAATGGCAAGCTGGCCTCTTAACTGTCCTTCCGAGACTCCATGTCATGTATGTGCAGTACAGCATAGCAATTTTTACTTAAAATGTGCCTGAATTTACAATAGTTGTTTTCTAAGCAGCTAAAACCAATTGATTTACAAATCCTGCACATCTAACATCAGGGGCATTTTCTTCGTCTTTGCGGAACCCACAGAGAGCAAGGCTTTTAGAAAATAGTTATCATTTCCCAAGATTTACTGTAGCTAAAAAACAGCAGTTTAAATATTGACTGCTGTGCATGCTATAGGAGTATCCAGAAAGGAAAATGAAAAAGGATGGCAAGTGTGTAAGGGATACTTAAGTGATTCAAATACCATAACTAGCATCTGTGTTTACTGATCGGTATGTGTGGTATTACATGGCTGTGTGACAAAATTGCACGCAAACCATTCTGTACAAACATAAAATCTGCCTTTTGTAAAGTGACAAGTCCACCAAAAATAAGAAAACAGAACATAGATATGACCTGAAACACTCTCGTTTTCTTAAATTGAGAGCTAAAAGAAGTTTTATCAATCTTTCCTTTTAAATTATCTTGATGTTAAAGAATACATTATAGTATCATATAAATATAAATAAAGACTAGATGCCCAAACATTACTGCTGTTTGTTCTATGCTTGACAAGATATTCAAGGACTAGAACAGTTCTAAATTCATATCTAAAGTAGAGAAGAAAAAACACAGACTCCCAACTGCAGGTGGCTGACAAAAGCCTATCTTGGCATCCAGTCCCATATCTTTGGAAAGTCTACACGGAGACTGTAATATACTGCTCAATGCCAGATCACGTAGAATGAATTAGTTTATGGTAAATACAACAAGAAATTATGAGCAGACATTTTAGAGACAGGAAAGTAGAGGCTGAATAGTGGAGGCTAAAGTAAGTTAGAAACTATCCTAATCACACATCACTCTTAAAGTCTTTACTGCAGATAGAAAGGAAAAAAATAGTGCAAGACTGGATAGAATGAGGTGAGATGTGCTCCAAGGCCCTACACACTCCTATCAGTATCCTACAATATTGAAGGGTCTGTCCAGGCAGAAAAGACATACTTTTTGCCCCAGTAGTGCTTCCATCCTACTCCCATGCAAAATAACTCACCTGGTGCCCAGCGGTGTTAATAGTTAATGGCGGCATATAGGACCAACAGCCATTTCTCTGTGTCAGTCACAGTAATCTGAGCCCCTGAGTGACCTGGAATGCCTCCTTCATTGCATGGGGTGGATATGGTCAGCCCCTGTGGCTGACACAAAGGATGGCCATTGCTCCCCACTCACCTCACTTTTGTGGACACTGCTGTTATTTCCAACTGGTGTAGTACAGAAGCGCTGCTAGGGATAAATGTAAAGTATGGCTCTTGCTTCTTTCCTACGAGGACAGTCCTTTTAAAGTGGACCAAAACCCCAAATTTTTACTATCCTGGGTTTTGGTCCTTGCCCCCGAGGCACCTCAATCGGGTGTGCCCTGCTGTATGAAACCCCCCAGGTTGACCGAACAAGCTAACCTCTTCCTGGTCCTACGATGCATGCGCGGCTGCTCATCCAATTAGCACGCTCGGATATGCTCGAGCCTCTTCGTCCAGGAGCTCGTCTAATGTGAGCTGATCCAAGCACACTAGCGGCCTCATCCTCCGGTACCCTCTAACAGGGAGCGTGCCCGCGCTGGCCATTCACAGATGCCTGCTAAAGGGATATTGAAGATGTGGCCACTGTTCACGCATGTGCTGTTGGACCAGGAAGAAAGGTGAGTTTTCGAGGCAACCTGGGGGGTTTCACACAGTGGGGCACCCCCTATCAGGGGTCTCATAGACTCCAGGGTGAGTTTTGGTCCTCTTTAAGCCAGAGCAGAGACCAGTATATGAACAAGCTTAACTTTAGCCACAGACTTAAAGCTAGAAATTTGTTGAGCTTCCACAGTGTTAGCAGTGACTTATTTACTTTATTAGTCAAAATGTATTTCCTTTTTCCGAAACCAAATTTCTGCTCCCAGTTAATCTGTTTCAACGATAGCTAGAAGGAAAAGGTAGGTATCACTAGGTGTCTACATATCTAATTTGGTCCAGTGCCGTAGGTGCTTCCTACTACAGCCTAGATATGTTGACTTCATCCCGCAAGTAGAATCAACCCTGTTGCAGGTCTTTTCTTTAGGGTTTTACAGAGCCAGACCTAGAAGCACCGGCGGCGCGTGTGAGGAAAAAAAATTATTTATTTTTTTTTGTTATTTATGGCTACACAGGGCCTTTGATTTGGGACCGAACACAATTTGTGTCAATTCGCTCATGTCTTCTGATAACAGACTGAGAGATTTTATTTGGGGTGTGCTAGTTATTATATGGTTGAATTATTTATGACATCATAAATTGTGTTTTCCAGTTATTTATTTTATTCCTCTAAATATACCTAAGAAAACAAGCTACTAAGTTCACAATCTTACTAATGAGTAGAGAAAGAGAGCCCACATTCCTGATTTGTTTGTTGCTTCACTGAAATTCGCTTTAGTCTTGAAAGGCTTAAAGAAGTCATGTCAGTGTATTATCATATTGAAATTGAGATAGTAATGACACATATAACATAAAAGCTCTTCTGATGTCAGGTTCTGACTAAGACAAAGTCTACCAAGTCAGATGTCTGAGGAAAGAGACATATGCTTAAGGAAAGTAGTAGTAAAACAAATAACGTGGTCTTTACAAGTCTTTCCATTTATCTATTAATAAGTCATATACATTAAATCAGCAACATGTATATTGCATTGCAGTTTTTATTTTCTAGATGGAAATTGCAAACTGCCAATGACTGAGTGCTAGAGAAACAAGAACTGCCGTTTTCTAACCATCAGTAATTCTTTTCCCATCACTGGAGATTTTCTATACTCACCCATATCCCTCATAAGTTATTTAACTGCATGAAAACTAATACCCTCAGCACAGCATTTAAAGCAGAAATGTGAACTTTAACAATTAATTTATAATTTACAGATGTTTTTAAAATCTATCAATATTTTAAGAGCACTCTGGCAGGGCCAATTAAATACATTACCAATTGGGTTAGTAGCCTGTATTGCTTTCTAAGGTTACACTCATTAACGATGTTGTCTGCTTGCTAAGTTAGATGTTACTGTAGTACTAATGACTGGAGGACTAGAATGCAGATTTTAGAGTATTCATTGTGAAGTCATTTTTGAAAGTACTGGCACACTACTTTCTTAATGCTTGTCGGTAGAGGTTCTTCCTACTAGGAGGTTAGACACTAGCTTATAGTGCTCATCATAGTTAGCTCATCACTGCCCTACAGAACTCTGCTAGATCCACATGTTTGTCCGGGAGGTTCATCTTGGTGAAATTGTGATTATTAGGGTTTGCTCGTTGCAGAAAACCAGCATTTCCAGAGGTCGACTGGAACCAAGAATAAGCCTAACTGGACTCCTACCAGCCCATGAAATCCCCACTAAGCGTTTCCCTGCCAGTCAACGAATGTACTCCATGTCTGAGGCTATGATATTGCAGGAACAGAAAAGGGGCACATAATGTGGTAGGAGCAAGTATAGCCCCCATGGACATGTTGAGGCTTTTGCATTGCTAGGCTGGAACAGAGACTGGTACAGGTAAATTCTTGCACAAGCTCTGGGTGATGGGCTAAACCCAGCCTAAAAGAAATGTATGGCCAGTCTGCCCCTCAGCGACCTTGGACCCAGCTAAGTGAGATACAGGATGATTTTGACAAAGTAAGCTGGAATGGAAAACCAAGCATCCCAATTCTTGGGAATCCTGGTAAGTCAAGTTTAGTCCACTGTTTAGTCTACTTTATTTCAGCAAGGAGGTAGAATAGCTGGGCCCATGGGTCTTCTAGAGACACCTGTTCAAAACACGTTTAACATTCAGACCTAGGAGGGTAAGTCGTTTAAGGGTTCTAGAGAATCACCATCACTAACCAAAATCAGCTAATCCTTAAAGCGGACCTTCACTCTGAACAAGAGTCTATCTTATATGTTTCCCACATCCTGTACATATAGATTGCCCACATTAAAAAACATCCTACCTGCATCTACTGCATGTTATGAGCCTTTAACCCTTTCGCTGCCAGCCTACCTGCAGCATTTGCCACTCCCTGTTGCCAGACGATGTTTCACCATTTTGCGCTACACATATTCAACTGTCATTTTTGAAGGGATTTCCAGGGATTTCCCAGGAAAATTATATATTGTTTTTTTCAACAGAGTCTGGGCTTTAACATGAAATGTCTTGTTTGTATTTTTTAGGTGTATTCTCAATTTTTTTGGGTGAAATGTGTGAAAAAAAACAAAAAAAAAACATTTTTTTACAATTTGTAGAGTTTTTTTGTAATAAAAAATGTAAGTTTGTCAATAAAATCTTATTGCGTGAGAAACCCCAATTTCTCCCGGTTACAGCGATACCACATATGTATAGGTAGACACCCTTTCCTGCCCAGAAGCCTTTTATAGCTGCTGGATGACAAATGGTTAATTAAAAAAAAAAATGACATAGGGTCCCCCTTCCCGGGGAGGGGGACCCCATTTTTTTTTGGATTTTGAAGGGTTAAAAACCCTTCAAAATCCAAAAAAAAAAATGACGTGGGGTCCCCCTTACCCAAAGTAACCAGCCCGGGACCAGCTATGGGGGCTTGTAGGCACAGAGTGGGGGGGCCAGCTTTGGTGGCCCCCCCACCCTGCAGCCTACGAGCCCACATAGCCTATGTGGGCCCGGGCTCTTCTGCCCCCCCCTGGCCTTTGGGGAGGCAGGTAATGGGGGTGCGGGGGTTAATGGCAAGCCACCCGCTAGGGCAGGTGACTTGCCACCCCCCCAGCCTTGTGAACTGGTATAAGGGGTCTCATGGACCCCTTACCAGCTCACAAAGGGTTAATGTGAAAAAAAAACACCACACAATAAAAAAAAAGTATTTTATTAGAAAAAAAAAAATTTTTTTTTACTGTACTTACCTTCGATTGCAAGCTCTTGTCCCTCGCCGCTCAGCTGACAGATGCCGGTGATCGGCATCCAGAGAAGGAGAAGGCAGGAGATCAGAGGATCTCCTGTCACCTCCTTCCCCTGTGCCGATCACCGGCATCTGAGAAGCTGAGAAGGCTGAAGCCTGAGATCGGGGCCGGGATGACTTCATAAGCCCCGCCCCCAAGGGGGCGGGGCTTAGAGGCATGATGGCGGCCGCCATCGTGCAGAAGAGAGGAGAGAGCCTCCCAGGCTCTCTCCTGAAGATCGGTAAGTCCTGGGGGGGGATCGGAGGCCCCCCAGGTGAAGAGGAGGGACAGCGGGAGCCAGCGCACACACAGGTAAGTGAATGTCATTTTTATTTTTATTTTTTTTTACAGTTAGAAGCTGCTGCTGCAGAAGCGGGGGGGGGGGCGGCCTATTCCGGGGGCTCTCCTGGAGCCATCCGACCCCCCACGGGGGATCGGATGGCACCAAATTAAAGAGGAGACCCGGCCGGATCCAACAAGGGGTCAGGTGAGTATTTGTTGTTTTTACTTTTTAAACTACAAGCGAGGAAAGTCAAGCACGTAACACCTACGTGCTTGGCACTTAAGGCCCAGCCAAGCCAGCACGTAGGTGTTACGTGCTTGGCAACAAAAGGGTTAAACATCCAAGATGGCGGGTTATGGAAGCCGCCATCTTATCAGGCAGCCTGCAAACAGGAAGTGCCTCCTGACTGTGCTGCTCTGCATTCTGGGATTGCTGACCTTTACCTGACCCCAGCTCTGCTCTGTCTGAGCAAAGCACAGCTATAACCCGCCCTCTGTATCTTATCCCACTCTCCTCTCCTCAGTAAGTGTGATGCTTCTGAGTCAAGATGGCGGCGCCTGTATCCTAAATCCCTAAAAACAGAGTTGCAGCCCAGTTTGGGAAAGAATAATCAGTTAGTGACTAAAAACTTAAAATATGTTAATTTTAGATGCTGGGGAACCTTTTTTTAAGAGTTTGGGCTTTTCATTAAATCATGCTGAAGGTCCGGTTTAAGACTAATAAATACCAATATATTGACCAAATCACTATTGGTCATTTGCTAGAGTCCATTCTGCTTGGCCCTGCATGCATAATTCCATGGTACATTACATCGTTTTAGGAGCTTGAGAAGATCCTGACAGGTTCTAATATATGAAAGCCAGCTTTGTGTTCTTGTGTTATGTTTACTGTTGCTATCTTGTCAGTAAAATAATAACACTGCATTATTATACACTATTTTACATTAATGCATAAAGACTAATCTCTATTTTGTTATGAGTTTATATTATTGTTGTTGGTTTGTGCCAAACAAAATAAATGTACCCCATCCAAGTGAAGAAAATTCTGTTTTGAGAAGCAGCCAGCCAGAAAATCTTGGTGACAGTTTCCAGTCGGGGAGCTTTCTAAACTCACAATTAACTGCCTAAAATGGAGGTTCCTCCAGACACCAGATATATAATACCTCCAATTTCTGAAGCACTCACACTTGTGCGCCCCCCTTCCTTTTGGCTTTGCAGTATGAAACACAGTAAATTAAGTGCTCTGTTGTCAGGGCTGCAGAGAAGATATCACACCAACTTAACCATTATTCTTTTTTTAATTACTGGATTCATTTACATCCTGTCAGAGATCATTGATGAAACTCAAGGTGTCTTATCTTTTGCCACCAGTCTTTGCTCAGTCAGTGTTTAAAGGTTATGCTGCTTAACTTTTATATTTTACTGTGTATATTTTAATGCAATGAAGTGGACCAAAACCCAGGATTTTTTTTTTACTATCCTGGGTTTTGGTCCTTGCCCCTGATCGGGGTGCCCCGCTGTGTGAAACCCCCCAGATCGCCCAAAGAATCTCACCTCTTCCCGGTCCTACGACACATGGGCGGCTGCTCGTCCAATAAGGGTCAGATCCACTCGAGCCACTTCATCCAGGAGCTCTTCTAATACGAGCCATTGGACCGGGAAAGAAAGTGAGTTTACGGGGCAACCTGGGGTGTTTCACACAGCGGGGCATCCAGAATCGGGATGGGAGGGGGAGGGAATCAATCTCTAAATCGATCTCTGCTGGTCCACATTAAAACAGAACGAAACCCACCAGCGGCCAGCCCGGAATCTAAAAGATTCCAGGGCTGACCGCTGGCTTTCCCCCAGGGCATCCTGAATCGGGATGCCCCGCTGTATTAAACCCCCCAGGGGGCCTGTACACACCCTTTCCCCAGTCCAATGGCGCATGTGCAGGCTCTTGTCCGATGAGAGCCGCAGGCTGCATAGACCTAATTTGGCAGGCAACTCTCATTGTTGTCAACGAGGAGCACCTGCTGCCAAATCCACCTGCATCCCCAGTGCCGAGCCTGTGCTCCCGTCCCAGCCATTTACATAGGCAGGAGCGGGCGCACACACCCAGGGATGTATGGGATGCAGCAGTGTGCACTCCCCATTATAGTCAATGAGAGCCGCTTGATAAAAGATGTAAGCATAACAAATGTCTCTGGCTGAGCGCCCACGCATGCGCCATTGGACCGAGGAGAGGTAAGCTTAACTGGGTGAACTGGAGGGTTTCACACAGCAGGCATCAGAAAGCCCCTGGGGAATGGAACAAAACCAGGGAATGTCAAAGGTTGTCACAGGTGTCACAGGTTTTGTTCCACTTTCATGTGCTCTAATGTAACATGAGATATCTGGTCAGCCTTCTCACTGCCTTTTGCTTACCTACTCCCAGCACTGTGACAGTGATGGCAATGGCTATCAGTTCCTTAGGGTAAAAAAGACACTATGGTATATCAGATAAACATGAGGAGGGGGCAGCAAGGTGGTACTGCTGAATAAAAGCTGGCCTGGCATAGACGGAACTACACTTGTGTGGGTTTGCTTTAAGTTCACCTGAAAGGTGGAAAATACATCGCCATTTGTGACTATGTTTTTTGTCTGCTTAGCATAGTGCTTGTATGCCACACAACTGACATGTGTAGAGAAAGAATGGGTTAAATCCAGCGCCAGTTTTATGGCACTGGATAAGCACTTACACTACTTTCACACTATGCATTCCACCACATTGCAGAGGAAATACCCTGGGGTAGCAAAGTACACATCTCCAATTTGCAACATTGCTGTGGTGGCACACCCATAGGCTGCCCTGCAGTGGCCATGAAGAGGTGGTGGCAGGGCCCAGCTGCAGAAGGGCACACAATACATGTACCTACATCCTTAAATAAATCCCAAAGCTGTAACAGAAAAATTAAACAAACCCCCAAACATAACACTAACACTTAAAATGGATGTCCAGTTTTAGAGTAACCCCCCCCCCCCCCCCCCCAGGGAGGTTACAAAGCAGAAAAAACAAACTTACGTTAAAAGGTATATAAAACTGCCATCGGCACTCTATCCACACAGAGGCTGGAATCCCCTGCTCCATGCATGTGCCTGCTGTACCCTATTCAAGTGTGTGAGCAGATAGATGATGCTCTGTGCAGCCTTGCCAAGATGGCTGCACTTAGGTCCAAAAAATACAATTCTGTAAGTACTCACCTGTAGAATTGATTTTGTAGTATACAACACATCCTGTTTCACTAATATTCTTTACGCTTGGGATATCCTCCACCTTGGACTGCAGAAGAGATTTGTGGTGTCTCCCGTCGCTATAAAAGGACAGGAACCTCCCACAAATTCCCAGTGTCACAAAGCAGTTAGACAAGAAGCCGGGAGAAAAATAATGAAGGAAACCCCAACCAAACATCTGAACAAATCACCATACAGAGGTAACCAAGAATAATGATAACAAGGGAGGGGTGAAACAGGACGTGCTGTATACTACAAAATTAATTCTACAGGTGAGTACTCACAGGATTGTATTTTTCCAAGTATACAGCACGTCTTGTTTCACTAATATTCTTTACGCTTGGGACGTCCAAAAGCAGTGTCCGCAAAGTAGGGTGGGATCCCCAAGAACAACAGCGGGCAGTTTAAACCACTGCCGCATGAAGAACTTTGCAGCCAAAAGCAGCATCAGCTGAGGCCCTAACATCAACCTTGTAAAACTTGGAAAAAGTATGAACAGAAGACCAAGTTGCGGCCTTACAAACTTGTTCAACAGAAGCCTGGTGCTGAAAAGCCCAAGAGGCACCAATAGCACGAGTGGAATGAGCAGTAAGGCGGAAGGGAGGTTCCTTTTTCTTAGCAGAATAGGCTTGCACCACCGCCTGACGAATCCATTTGCTGATTGTGGACTTAGCCGGAGGCAAACCCTTCCTAGGACCAGAAGGAAGAACAAAAAGAGCATCAGTCTTCCTGAAAGATTCAGTAGCTACCAAGTAAAACTTCAGAACCCTGCCCACATCTAAAGAATGCAGAATCCTCTCCTTAGAATTAGCAGGTTTAGGACACAAGGAAGGCAAGACAATGTCCTGATTGAGATGAAAAGCAGACACAACCTTAGGCAAGAAATCTGGTTTAAACCGAAACACCACCTTGTCTTGGTGTAGCTCAAAATAAGGAGGTTTGATAGAGAGCGCCGCCAACTCAGAAACACGCCTGACAGAAGTGATAGCCACCAAAAAGGCTACCTTAAAAGTCAAGATGGGCAAAGCAAAGGTAACACCAGATTCAAATCCCAAACTGGTAACATAGGTTTACGTGGCGGACGCACATGAGCAACCCCATGGAACAAAACCTTAACCAAACTGTGACTGGCAAAAGATCTTTGGAAAAAAATTGCCAGAGCTGATACATGACCTTTGAGGGTACTAAGTTGAAGGCCCAAATCCAAACCATGTTGCAAGAATTCCAGAATCCTGGGAACAGAAAACAATCAACAGGGAAGAGATTTGGACTCACACCAGGCAATGTAAGCATGCCAGACCCTGTAGTAAATAAAGGACGAGGTCTTCTTCCTAGCCCTAATCATGGTATCAACAACGAAGGCAGACAAACACTTTTCCATCAAGATGGTGGTTTCAGCAGCCAAGCCGTCAAAGCCAGCGTTTGTAAATTGGGATGGCACAGCTGTCCCTGAGTGAGCAGATCTGGATCCTTGGCCAGGACGCACTGATCTACTGCCAACTGCACGATGTCTGCGAACCACACCCTTTTTGGCCAACAGGGGGCCTCCAGAATGGTTGGCACCCCTTCCTGGGCTTCCTTGTGCAGCACCCTGCCCAACAGAGGAAACGGAGGGAACACATAGAGGAGCCGAAACCCCTTCCAAGGCATTGCCAGCGCATCAGTGGCAAAGGCCAGAGGATCCTGTGACAGAGAGACAAAGAATGGAAGTTTGTGATTGTGACGTGAAGCAAACAGGTCCACATCCGACACCAGCGGTGACACAGGGAGTGAAACACCCTGTTGCTGAGGGACCACTCCCCCAGCCGAGACATCCCCCTGCTCAAAGAGTCTGCCTCAAGGTTCTCCACCCCCGGGATGTAAACTGCCGAGATGCAGGGGACATTCTCCTCCGCCCAAGACAGTATCAGGGACACTTCCTTGAGGGCTCGCTTGCTCCGAGTCCCTCCCTGATGACTGATGTAGGCGACCGCCGTCTGGTTGTCCGATCGGATCTGAACCGCCCGACCCCGAAGGTGTGGGGTCAGCTGGGAAAGGATCAACCTTATCGCCCACAGTTCCAGAATGTTGATGGGGGCACGGGCCTCCTGAGGGCCCCACTGACCCTGGAACTTCAGAGACTTCCAAAAACCACCCCCAACCTGTCAGACTGGCATCTGTGGTGATAGTCTCCCAGCACGGAGGCAGAAAGGTCCTGCCCACTAGGAGATTCCTTGAGTCCAGCCACCACGAGAGGGACTGACTGACCAGAGGGGACAAAACAAATCTCTGATCCAGGGACACAGGGTCTCATGTGAAACTGAGCATAGGGAACCCAACCGAAGGACTCGAGCGTGGAGACCACCATCTGGGTATCCAGCTCGGCTTGACGGAAGGACTGAGACGCAATCAGAATGTCGTCCAGATATGGAAGGATGCGAATGCCCTGAGATCTCAAAAGAGCCATCACCCCCGCCAGCACCTTGGTGAAGACCCGAGGGGCTGAGGTAAGACCGAAAGGTAAGGCCACAAATTGGTAGTGCTGATCCTCCAGAGCGAACCTGAGAAATCTCTGATGACCTGGAAAGATAGGAGCATGAAGGTAAGCATCTTTGATGTCCACAGAAGTCATGAAGTTGCCCGGGTGCAAGGTACTGACCGCCGAGCGCAGAGTCTCCATGTGAAAATGCTTGAACCTGACAAATTTGTTGAGGCGCTTCAAATCCAGGATGGGCCTCAGAGACCCATACTTTTTGGGAACAATGAACAGATTGGAATAGAAACCTCTGCCCCTTTCCTGGAAGGGCACCAGGCAAATGACCCCCAAATCCCCAAAGACCCCAAAGGCTTTGGACCGCAAGCTCTGAGCTGACAAGGGATTTTGAACCATCCGGGATCTGATGAATCTTGGGGGCAGCCAGGCTGCAAACTCTATCTTGTACCCGGAGGACACCACCTCCTGAATCCACCGGTCTGAGATGCGCAGTCTCCAAACGTGAGCAAAGAGCCGCAACCGTCCCCCCACCCGGATGGGTGAGGGTGTCTCCTCATGCCTGAGGGAGCTTGGGGGAAGATTTGGACTTGAGACCCCATGAGAGACCGGGGCAACCACAGCCTCTACCCCGGCCCCAAGGGTCTCTACGTGCCCCCGCAAATGGTGCACCCTGACCGGACCTGGGAGCATGGAAGGAGGGGAGGGAAGAACCAGCCCCCCGAAAGGGCCACAGCTGCCTCCTGCATTGAGGCAGCCTACCATCCTTAGCAAACAGATCCAGACGCTCCCCAAAGAGCCGTAGCCCAGTAAAGGGGAAGCCAGTGAGAGCCTTCTTAGCAGCATTACCAGCCGCCCACTGACGCAGCCAAACAGAGCAGTGTATAGCCACCAAAAGGGCAGAAGTCTTACCACGCATCCTGACCACATCATCCATAGCAGAAAGAATAAATGCCACAAATTCATAGCAAAGCAGGAGGGATCTATACTCCTCCCCCCTATTGGCATCCGAGGCATTATCCAGAAGGCACTTGAGTAGCCCTTTAATAGCAAGAGCTGTGATGGCAGAAGTGCATACAGGGCGCAGCGCAGTCCCTGCACAAGCAAATGCGTGACAGGCCAGCTGATCAACACGCCGGTCCTCACCATCCCTCAGAGTAGAAGTGTCAGGGGAATGCATGACCGAGGTATTGGACAACCCAAGCACGGGAGCATCCACCTCGGGGGCACACGACCAACGATTAACCACATCAGCAGGAAATGGATACCTCCTGTCCCAACTCTTAGGCACCACGGGCAATCTGCTAGGACATTCCCACTCCTTGAGCACCAATTATTGAAGTGGAACTGCTCAGGGAACTCCAAGAGTTGTTTAACAGTGTGAAAAAGCTCACCCAGCTGCCTTTTAGCCGGGACAGAAGGTGTAATACACAGTACTTCAAAAATGTTAGCCAACAGCCTGTCAGTATCCTCAGGAGACCATGAGTCTTCTCCAAAAGGAGACCCAGTACCACCATAAACCTCCTGATGCTACTCAGAGGAATCAGAATCAGAGAAAAGTTCCCCCTCTTCTAGGGGGTACAGGCCAGGGAAAGAAAACTGTCCCTCATCCTCCTCAGGAAAAAGGGAAACAGCGGGAGTAAAATGGCGCTTCTTTCCAGAAGCCTTACGAGGGACCGGCCCAGCCATATGCCTTGCCAGGCTGGCCACCCGCAAGGCCAAGTCATAGTTTGATTCCCCACTAACATTTCCCTCACTAGAGGGGGGGTAGGTGATGTAGAAGGGGGCGCAGAGCTGGGCAGCGTAGCAGGCAACCCAGACTGCAGCGCAAGTACCTTCCGGGCGCAGGGCAAACATACCCTGACACCGTCACTCACAGGGGATACCCCACACGCGGCACCCAGCTGGGCTTGTCCCAAAGGAATCCCAAGCACATTATCCCAGGAAGCCTCCATATGGTGATTAGAGTGGGCACACTGGCAAGTATAGGGTTAAGGCTAACAAGAGCCACCCAGGATGCCCCAAAACCCCGCTAGGGAAGGTGGGAGAAGGAAGGGAAGAGGGCCGGGAGAAACCACAGTCACGTTTATCCCGCCTGAAAGACATAAGAAAACCACACATAACATTCCCATAATGTGGTGACAAGAGCACAATACAACCCCGAAGGGGACTCACGGACCAAGAAGCCGATTGCACATTCAGGCAGGCCAGCAGCGCGCCGCAGTACCGCAGGTCAGGAGAAGACAAACAAAATGGTGCTCGCAAGGACCTTGGGGGGCGGGCCGCGGCGGTATGTAGCAAATAACGTCATCCGCGGGACCCGCCCCCCCGAAGAGCGCGAATCGCGCTACACGTGACCCCCCAGCGCCAATGACAGCACAGTAAAACATGAGGAGAATGTCGCCACCAGCCGCGGAGCGCCGTACAAAACGGCGCGGCGGCGAGCGCGGACAATAAGAGTAAAAGGCAGATAAAATACAATGTGAAACAACACCCCCCCCCCCCCCCCGAGAGCTCCCCAGGGAGAGAGCGAGGCGGGGAAGAGCAACGGTAGGCGCAACCAAGGCATGTTTAGCTAGGTACAGGGATTGCGGTTGGAGCAGCGATCCTCCAGCACCTGACCGTGGCGCTGTCCTGCCTTCACCTGAACCAGGCAGAGGTTGGGAGGCAGTAGGTCCAGAACGGGTGGAAATAGTCCTGCAGGGCCGCAGGCTGGTAAACCCCGCTCGCCTGCGTAATATAGAGAGCCATCTTCTATGTTTGCAGTCCAGACTGCAGAAGGAAACTGGGAATTTGTGGGAGGTTCCTGTCCTTTTATAGGGCCGGGAGACGCCACAAGTCTCTTCTGCAGTCCACTGCGCCACCTTGTGGCGAATATCCCAAGCGTAAAGAATATTAGTGAAACAGGACGTGCTGTATACTTGGAAAATGCCAGAGGAACAGTGCTGCATTCCAGAAGAGGTAAGGTAGGCCCCAAGGTGGGGGTAACTTGAGCGATCTTTTTGCCTTAGCCAAGAATCTGTGTGTCCGTAGGCTTTGGGCCTTATAGTCCCGCTAGGCGGGCGAACGGACAGGGCTTTGGGAAAGCGACCTACCGCTCCCTGACGGCCAGTAAGGCACATGATAAATGACAGGTATAGGCCTGATGAAGAAGGGTGGAGGAAGAGGTCTCCCTAAAGTTGGGTTTTAATTAGTATTAATTAGTATCCATATATTTTAACCTTGGTATAAGGCAGTGTTCCCCCAGCCCTCTCCTTATGAGCCACCAACAGGTCATGTTTTGCAGATCTCCACACAGAGCCAACAATATGGAGATCCACAAAACATGACCTGTTGATGGCTCTCAAGATGATGGTTGGGAAACAGTGGTTTAAGGTGCTGAAACACTCATTACACTGTCATAAACACACACAAAATCAATCCATTTAGGTACAATGCGTTCTGGTCCCAACACAAAGCAGAAAGGAAAAGTGTAATTGATGTTCATGTTTAGGCAATTTATTGCTCAGTAAGGCAAAATCAGATTCTATTGTTCATTTACATTTTTCATGCTTCATCTGTCACCAACATCCAAAATACCTTCTTCCTATTATTAAACCAGCAAAGTGTTAAAATTAAGCCATCTTAAACTGAAAAGAACAGTTTTTGGGGGAATCAACAGTGTATGTTAGCAAACTCTTGATTCAGGCTGAGATACACAGATAATGGGGTTGATTGCCACGTGAGATTTCTAGGAGAGAAAACTGCCATAGACTTTCACCGTCTGCTGAGTGTAAATTTTCACCTGGCTCTGAATCAGCTCCAAGGTAGACAATGAAAGTCAATGACAGTTTTCTCTCATAAAAAAGGAGTGAGAATTCTCACCTGGCTCTAAATCAACCCCATTATCAACAGTATGTATTATGGGCAACTTTATACTGAGAAAGAAAAGTTACTTCTTCACATTAAAAAAGAATCATAAAATATTATAAAGAGAAAAAAAGCCATGTTGCCAACCTGTGCCACGTCTCTGTGCCAAGACCTACTGCTGAAATTCACCACATCTCTGTGCCAAGACCTGTTGCTGACCTGTGCCATACCAAATCATATCTTCGAGAAAAGACCTTTTGCCAGCCCATGCAACCTTGTTCAGTGGCACATCCTGGTGTCCGTGTTTGCCATGCCTGCTAAGGCCATAGTCCCAGGTTATACACTAGCCATGTCTCCTGCTGCCTCCCTTGAAGTTCCTGGTCAGTGGCATCCCCAGATAACTCCCAGTGACCTGTTTGGACTTAGACGCCTGGTATTTGAAACCCATGTCTAAGATGTTGTTTTTTATCTAATCCTTCCTAACTCGGGCAGGAACATTTACTTACTGCACCAAGGTCTCATTCTTCTCATAAACTAAACCCTGGACTGGCAGCTCTTGTTGGCAACAGACAAGCTTGCCCTACTGGTTAGGACTGTTCTATGCTTCCCCAAGTACATGGCCCTGCTTTCTCCAGTGCCCAACCTCGGGATGTGTGTTCTGAATGTCAGATTTCAAAGAAATAGGAGCATGACAAAAAATTGACAGCTGTATGGGGCCAGCTGCTGGATTTGGTAGTAGCCACGCAGCAATGTCTATAAAAAGTTCAAGACTGCCAGCTCTTCATAAAACGCAGCAATTTCTTCATCGTCCACAACATCTGCCTGATCTGCACGGACTGCTCTCAGCCTCCCATGCTTTTTGGGCAATTCCTGCACATCAGGTAGTTTACTGGATATGTCAGATTCTCTATAGGCTGCCTGAAATCCCTCCATAACTCATAACGTATTTTACATGATGGCTGGGCCATTGATTACTGTAGCATTTGAAAACTGTAGCATCATCCAAGCATGGTTGCGACTTATAGGGGGTCCTGATACTCTAGTTGTATGGGGCCCAAAAATCCTAATGGTGGCTCAGAATTGGTGCTCTTTTGAAGCCCATTACTGTGATGGCATAACTCTTGGGAATATATATTCCTAAAAGCAAAGCAAATGATTCAGCTGATAGTTCTAAGATCCAAAACACACTAGCAGTTTGAGCAGAAAAATAAGCTTAGCAACATAATGCATTTCACTATAAAACAGAAGAAAGGCAATTATTTGACTGTGTACCACTTAGATTAATATCAGTTATATATTCCTTTCTTTTAACTTTAGAGTGCATTTTTATAGTCTCTAAGAGAAAAGATTAAATTTTTTTTATGATTAAAGTGTGAGACAAGAACATAATTACTGCTTTTATGGCAGTATTTTTATACTATCCTCCAAGATTTGGAATTTGTAACTGTTATGGGGTACAATTTAAATATTCAGATTAACGGGTTACCTTCAATGAGGCTGCAGAAGAGTTCCCCACCCTCTCCTTGCCTCCTATTTATATATAGGCCAGGTAGCATAGTAATTAACTTTTTAAAAACATTATATTAAATCTAAAAATGCCTAAACCCAAGCCAGAATTGCCAGATCGTTAGTTACAAAATATAACATTCAATCTGGGGGGGGGGGGGGGGGGCGAGATACAAACAATTTTATGAGCCTAGGAAACTTTTGGAGAGGCAAATTTGAGAGACTTTTCTACAATGAGTTTGAAAGTATAAAATTTGTCAAACAGCAGCCTACAAGAAATTTTAAGAAATGTGTTTGATTGACCCATAGGCAGCTTTTTCTCAAAACTCTGGCAGAAACCTTTTAGAAAAAAGAACAACCCCCCTAATAAATATGCATCAAAGGTGTGGAAAACTTTCCACATTAGGTGACCTAAGAGGGCAAGCTTTTTCTGATGAGATGGAGAAATCAAACTCTACTTCGTAACCCCGTTAATTACTTCTATTTCTATTGCAGTTCATAGTATAATCATAGTTAATACAATTGAAAAAAGATATATGTCCATCAAGTTCAGCCAAGGGTCGGAGTTGGGGAAAGTTATTTTTTTTTTTTACTGATAATAGCGAATAGAAACTGTTAACGTAATTTTTTTCTAAATAAGCAGATTGGAGGCTATTCCACATTAATTACCCCATTAATTTTTATTGCAGTTAGGCGATCTTACAATATATAATATGCGTGCATGCTTATTTCTTTATATAAGGTAAGTGGTAATGCATCTTGTACGGTGGTGCACCATATTCTTTGCACCATAAGGGGAAGATAATTGTTTTGACTCTGCAGAAAGTATATCAAAATAGGGGCTTTGCTGTTTGGAGGCACTCTATTTCGTTAGACAATGAGGTCAATTGGCTTTGAGCAGTATTGGGCAAGAGTGCTGTCTAAAACTCTTGCCTCCACTCGCAAAAGGAAAATGTTCGGGTGTCAGGGCGATTCCCTACACTTTTCACCCGTACGAGGTAGCAGTCAAGAGCCTTAGACTCACATGCTTGTTTTTCTTTTTACTCTGACATCCTGTAGGGCTAAAATGAATGACAGCATGTACATTCTTGCACTTTTTCTGCAGCGCTGAAACTGTCCCTGACAGGCTCGGTACTGCTAGGGCTGTAACAGCCCTTTCCTTTTGTTTGTTCTCTTTTTTATTATTTTGTATATATTTATTTCCTTGTCTGCCTGGTCTGGAGCTCACTACTGTGAGAGGCTGGGGTGGGAAACTTTCATAGTACAGGGGCGAATTTTCCCCATGTGACTCTTACGTTACTGGAGGCCATTACCCCTTGCTGGATGCCAGGATAGAAGGAGGAGCAACATTTGCTCCCCTAACCCAGAGATGTCACAGGGCATCTATTTAGATGCCATCACTGATAACAGAAGACCACAGCTGCAGACCAGGAGGGAGCCCCCGACCATGTGGAAAAGGAAGGGGATGCCACTCAACAAGGGACAGCGGAAAAAAGACATGAATATTTTGTGAACTAGTAAGGGCCAGGGACCCCTATACCAGTTCATAGTGTGGGAATACCAGCATGCCACCTGCCAATAACGGCGGATTCATGGTGGTACTGACACCCTTTTACCCGCCCCCTCTCCAGGCACCAGGGTGTGGAAAAGCCTGGTGCCCCGGTGTTCTTACATGGCACCTCTTGGAAGAGGTAAAGTGACTGGAAAACCATCAGGGGGTGGTCAATAGGGTGTCAATTGCTTGACTTTGTGACCACCAGCATGGCTTGAGATTAGAGTCTAATTCATTGGTCAAGTCAGTGTGCCTTCTGGTGTGCATTGTGGTGTGAATTGCAACATGCATCTCAGTGAGCTTTTTAGTGTTAACACAAAAAAAGTGAAAAAAAAATGTTTGCCCTTCCTTTCCCCCCCAAAAAAAATCACCTGTACCTGCGATTGGGCATTTTTACAGGTTAGCTACATCATATATCCAATAAGGTAAGGATAATATTATGAAATAACAGCACCCTATGGGCTATGCTAAAATATTTGCCATTTTTTGCATATTCCATATCCCACAGGGTGCTTTTGTTTCCAAACCTAAAAAAAATGATGTACCTCACCTGTAATAATGCCTCATCACAGGTACAGGTAATTTTTTGGGGGGAAAAGTAGAATAAACTTATTTTTGCACTTTTTTGTGTCTAAATGCTAAAAAGCTCACCAAGATGCAGGTTGCAATCCACACCGCAAAATCACACTGGCTGCACTGAATAATTAGCATGACCCTCTAGGCGTCCATCATTTCACTACAGACACAAATAAGGTGAAGCGCCCTAGTTCCTTATTATTATTGTTAATTTATAGAGCGCCATCATCTTCCATAGAGCTTTACAAGGTATTATTACAGGCAAGGTAAAACATATAGTACAAGGGCCAATACAAACTAGATGCCACGAGGATCGAACCAAATGTGAGCACAGGGGACAATAGAAAAGCGAGCCCTGCCCTTGTGAGCTTACAGTCTAACGTTCCTTAAATCAGTATTACACTGTATTACAGTTTTAAAGTGCAATTTGTACACTTTCTTCTATAAAATTGATTGTTATTGAAAGCTTACATTTTGACAGCACTTTGCTTACAAGTTTCTTCATGAATAAAAGACTACTGTATTGCTCCCAGAAGGAGCCGTAATTAAATAAATGAAATCAATAAGCAAAAATCTGCTTATCGCAGAAAAAGAAAAAAAAGTGTAATCCTGTGATAATAAGCAATGAGATCTTATGCCTATTAATTTTACCAAGCTAATTTACAAATCAGAAAATGAAACATATAAACAATAATGGTCAGTAAAAACTGGTTTGTGAAGTTCACGCTTAGACCAGTATCTATTGGGCATCAATTAAAAAAAAATGCTCAAAGTGAAATAAGTTCTGCTTCAGGAAGCAGAAGGCGAAAAACACGATGTATACAAAGTACAAATGCCTGAAATTAAAATGGAAACAGATGTAGAGTTATTTGTAGTAGCCTTGTATGCAAAGCCGATGGGAGGGAAAGTGGACGGATCATTTACATATTTTTGCCTCTATCAAGATTTACTTAAAAAAAAAAAAGAAGAATGCCATTATCCATTTAATATAGTCTTGCCAGATTTAGTTAGTGGTTGTAGTTACCACCCTGCTTACCTCACAACACCTTTCTTTAAAAAAAAAACTGAAGTAAAACTAACTGCTCGAGCCTGTTCACCACAATCAATAATTCTGCTTTCATTTTTTTTTTTAGATGAGGCCACCTGCCTGCTTGCGCCAGTGCCCTGACTTTCTCTTAAAGGAGTTAGATAAGCTGAATAATGTTAAAGCAAAAGTCCGGTTTAGGGACTTTTCTTGTGGACTTTACCCCCAGACCTGAGATCAGACGGTGCAGCTAATAGGCCTACTGCAGCTCCAGTCCTGATTTCGGCTGGTGGGTGGGCATGACTGGTCTACAACCTGCACCCATTGAAAACAATAGGTGCCTCCTTACAATGGAAACTTGTTTTCAATGGGAGCCAAGTGTAAACAAGCCACATCCACTCACCAGCTGGAACCAAAAAGCACAGCAAATCGGAGATGGAGAAGACCTACTGAAGGCGCAGAAGCGGCAATTATGTAAGTGGTCCATTATATCCCCTCTGGCACTATTCCTGATCTGTCATGTTTTTACCTTTAAGCCAGTTGGACATGTCCCATCTGCTTACACAATTAAATAAGCTGCACGCTCTACTTCATTTTTTTGCCTACAGTAAAGTGAATGTATTGTACTCAACCTTATTGACGATGTTTCATAAGGCCCTCAGCAGTAGTAAAAATGGATAGGCAGTCTATGAGGAGAAGATTCAACTACAGAACCAAGATGCCAGTCACATCCCCCGCTCACCTTCTAACTGTGACATGCTCATGCTGCCCATTCCGAAAGGTGAGTGAGGATTAGCGGGGATGTAGCCGCAGCACAGAGACGCAGCGAGGGCTCTGGAAGAAAGTTAGTGAAATTAGGGATCGGGGAGGGGGGGGTTCACACAGCGGGCCATGCCAATTCAGGATGCCCCATGGAGTGGAACTCTGAAGGCTCTGGGGTCTTTTAGACTCCAAGGCCCCCAATGTTCCTCTTTAAATAGGTGATTCCTGTATTTCATCACGTTTGCATTTGTGAGCTTATGTTTTCTGTACATTGTTGCTCTAAGTAAATTCTTGTTATAAGTTATATTTATTGCATGATGGGCTAAAGAGAGGCTTTACCAGATATACAAAAAACAGAATCATGACATCCAGCAGAATATGGTGCTGTAGCAAACCATAGCTTTTCCCATGCAGATACAATCAATTTAGACCTCATGAAAAAATTATAGGTAAGAATGGACCCTCAACATACTGAAACAAGAGAATAGAGACGAGAGAGGTGGAGAAGTCTGTGGTTACTGTTAAGAGCAGCAGAGTCTGAATGGCCACACTGTTTTATGGTAATTGAGGAGAGGAAATGTAGTCTGTCTCCTGCTCATTATCTGTACATGCAAAAAAGCATTTGATGACATTTAAAGGAAGTCAAGTGATCAAAGATGCATTCTATTTAAAGTGGGTATATAATAGTGGGTATATTTAAAGTCCAGGTATAGAAAGATTGCTCTCCCAGCTCTCCTGTGCTAAGCTTGATTTGGGCATTAAAAATCCACTCACCTTATTGCTGGGACCCTCCTATGGTGCCGGTGGCGGATGCATGTCACTCAAGTGCTTAGAGCTACTTGCATCAGGATCATGGCGATCAGATAAGTGGAATTATTTTATTATTTTATTTATGTTCAGCACAGGGGTGGGGAGAGGTAAATCTTTACACTTGAACTTTAAAGTGTATGTCCATTCAAATATAACTCCCAAAGGCCTCCAACAAAAAAAAAAAATACTTACCTCGTTCTGGATCAATCCCTGTCACCAGCACATGGGCATCAATCGCACAGAGAATGCACAGAATGTGGCATCTCAATTTCAGATGCCCCAAAGGCAGGCTAGTGGCCGGCCCGATACTCTATTAGACTCCAGGACCGCAACATGCAGCTTTACAGACACTTTAAGTATTATTTGTTTCCTTCTTAAAGCAACATTTCCAGGCAAAAGGTTACATTAGTCTGCTAGGCTGCATCAACACTTTTCTCATAAACCCTATTCAACTTGCTCCCTTCTGCTGACTCATCTCTCTCAGTCCCTTCACTGAATTAACTTCTGAGGGGACCACTAGATCCAGACATGCTTGGGTGAGTCATGACCTGCTGCAGAGGAGGCCCAGCAGGAGGGAGAGAGTTCATTAGAACCTATAAAGCGACTGCATGACGAGTGAGGAAAGCAAGTTACTTAATCTTTTGCCTGGAGTGGCTATTTAACGGAATTTGGACTTTTGTCAAATCATAAAATCAATCCGCTGTTCAGGACAAGGGGGTACCCTTTTGTTTTTTTTTATTTTGTCTGTCGAATGACTTTAAGCATAAAGGAGATTAAATAGCACGATAAGGAAAAGAGGTGCTTTCCAAGACCGGAAAGGATTTTCAGTGCCCAAAACAGGAATAAGAGTATAAGCTATGCAAATTATCTCTTTACGTCTCAGAGCCAATGCCAGGAATTAGCTTTAAATTTACAAAGCCAAACAGCATCCACTAGTGGACATGTTTTTCAAGCATTTGCCTCTCATCGACACTAGGACAGATGTATTTGGCTGTATTCGGGGGGGAGGGGGGGAGACTCAAGCCGCCCTGTGTTTGATAGACTCATGTTAGGCTTAGGGACTCTGTAGGCAAAGTGCATAAACTATCATTCAGCAGCTCACTTCCTAATGACTGCCCTCTCTCTTCCAGTCAGCACACAGCTGCTCCTGGAAGTAGAAACAAGGCAAAGAGTAGTAGCACTTCCCCCAAATTCCTTTGCCATAAACAACCAATCACACAAGCCGACTAGTGGTCTATAGCTCCGCCTTCTTTGTCAGCTCAGCAAGAACAAGCAAACTGGTAATATACAGCCTGAGCCATCACATGCTTTCTCCCCTCTCCCCCTTCCACCATCGAAAGTACCCCCTTAATTAGCATATGAATAGCATCTCCTAATTCATGTTTCTATAACTGCCATGCCTAATTCGCGATTCAATCACCACCACAACAAATTAGCATTTGAATCTGCTGCCATTCAACAGGGTTCGCCAGTCACTTGCGTATGATGCTATGCACGGCTCTTCACACCCTCCCCCCCCCCCCCAGTAAATCTGGTTGGTCCTGGGTGGAGAAAGGCATATGCAGGCTGCTGCACCTAATTAGCATTTCAATCACCACCACACATAATTTGCATTTCAACCATGCGTGGCTGCCTGTGTGATTAGGTGACACAATCACAGCTTTGGAACATGGTAATAGAGCCTGCACCCCCTCCCCTTCCTATTGATCATCAGACTGTGGACACTGTGGATTAGAAATGACTCTGCTGATGTGTATAAACTGATTCTATCCAATGTATACGAACACTAGCAATAAGGAAATATAGAGAAGCACAGCCAGCGTGTTTGAAGCACAATATTAGGCTCCTTCAGATCCTGCCTATTATGTTGCTTATTATGCAGCATGCCAGATGCAAGGGCCCTGCCCATTTGCTTCAGAAAATAAATTAGATGAAACTGTGAACCTTGATATCTCAGCCATTTCTTCCTCAATTTAAACATGGAAAACAGTTGGGCGGAGCTATGCAAATCATCTCTTTACATTTCACAGCCATCCAAGGCACTCAGAGTGTGTAATGCCAAATAAGACATACAAACTTAGTGTTATTTCTTAGAACATCACAAATTAATTGTTGAAATGTTGAAATACAAGCAATGTATTATTATATGACATGTTTCACTTTGAGAACAGTCTTTCAACATGAAAAAAACAAAGAAAGATCCAAGGCTCCCATATTTTTAGGAATTTTTGCTATATTTTGGTCTGGTTTATAGAAGATGCTATGTCCATATGTCATTAAAGTCTGTACTCCAGTGTATGCAGATTGCATCTGCACATATGACGGGTCACAAGGGACACTTAGAATGGACATTGTGATGGATGGAACATATTTAAAGGTCTGGCATGTTGACAGATTTGCTTATAATTGTGATTAGCAAAAAGGTACATGCAAGTATAGACAACAAAGGTATAAAAAAAATAGATCTTTGAATATTATACTGTACTGTTTGTATATAAGGGCCCCTTTTGTAAAAACTTTTAGAAACCATAACCCAGCTTTTTGCATACTAATGCAAAATACACATAAAAGCAAACATAAGGAAGACATTTATTTTACTTTACCTACAGCCTCCAGTCGATTATTCCTGAAAAGAAGATTTTACTCTCACAGTTCATCTATTGGAAGATACATTCACTATGATGGTGCAGATCACATAAAAGCCATCCAGGGCACATAACACTGATGTCCTTCCACACTTAGTCTGCTGTTACTTAGCAGAAGTTTCCATCGTAAACATGAGGGGAATGAAGAAAAAAAAAAACTGTGTACGTTTTTGTTTTATTTAAGAGCAGGAACAGCTGGAACAGTTTTAAGTGAGACTGTTTCTTTTGTCAGAAGGCTCTTGCGTGTCTTTGTCTTTAAATGAAAAAGCTGGAGTCCCAGTTTGGTCCCTGGAGAGCAGAAAGCAAACATGAGCCCACAGCCCAGGCTCTCCCTTGATAGGGTCAGGTGACAGAGTCAAAGGACATCACTAGGAATCATCGGAAAAGTCAATACCAAAATAAGCTCCTTTAATAAGATCGGGATATATGGACCTCTACATGCTTTGTGCCTTTGTTTAGCTTGTGCTTTCCATTCAAATTGAAAAGAAGACGTAAGACTGAAAAATATGTATTTCTTGCTGCACAGAGTTTGTCACGATTTGCATTATTCTCTTTCAACACATAATAAGCTCTGCACATTTTTTAAACACCACAAAAGTGGTATTTTTCTTATGTGAAGCCAGTTTTTGGCCTAAAGACAGCATGAACAGAAATTAACGAAAAAGTTAAAAAGAGAAGCACCAATCTCAAATAAATCCATGTAAGATTGGTCCTTTCGGGACTTTTCACATAAAGGTTTCTGGGCTGTAGAATTCTGCTACCTCACTGATTGGCAGCAGGGGGTGAATCACGTGAGCATCCACTACTGTTATTCCATTAGTGATGTTTACACGCATGCTGGGGGTCGGACAGGAGCAAATTCGTAACATTTACAGATTAAGTCTGCACTCCTGTACTACTATCACACTCTATTTGACTGCTGGCATCCAATCGGGTTCGCCAGGCACATGAGTACAATGCTATGCACTGAGCTTCTCACCCCCCTCCCTCAGTAAATCTGGTTGGTCCTGAGAAGGGCATATGCAGGCTGCTGTTATTTGCAATCATCCGTTGCATACCTTTAAGTCCCACTGCTAGTGTCATGTGCCGTTTTTGTTCCAATGAACAGCTATATGTTTGTGGGGACTATTAGGCTAACTAGGGTACTGTTTACATAATAAAGAGGTACTATTAGCAGTGTGTTTTTGTGGCAATATTATAATTATAGTATAGTATATATGAGTATATAGTATATGTAGTATAGTATATGAGTAATATTTTTATGAGATGGGGATACTGGTTTCAAAGTATTGGGATTGGTATATTTTATTTTAGTGCATTTTTAAGGGACAGGCAAGGCAATGAAAATAATAAGACATCACTCTAGGGCACACTGTACATGCTGGCCTCCAAAGTTTTCTTATCCTTCCTTTTCAATGACCATGTTCCAAATCTGGTCACTTGGCCCACTAGGTCCCTCAGCGGTCACCCACATATGCGACCACTGTGGCTTGCTCCACTTGGTTGACAGGAATGGCCATGTAACCACATTTGTATGTGGCTGTGGAGAAATGGAATTGCTACAGCATCTACAGCCCACTGCAGGTATTCAAGGAAAGGCCCATGGGTCAGGCTTCAGGTGAGCTTCTTGCTACCTTACTACTGCCAATTCCTGGACAGTCCCTTTAACAAAATGTGCAACTGTTTCCAATTGGCCTGTATGGTGTTACTATTAATTGGGATTTGTTTTTTTTTGCCTTGTAGCTCTAGACCCCCCCCCCCCCCCCATGTTAGGCGTGAAATGCATAGCCATACCCTATTTCCAGTGTAAAATGAGAATAATGCATCCTTTTACTATGCAGTTTGGTTTTGGGATTTGGAGTTCAGTTATGTTGCAGGAAGCAGCGCTTCACCACTTCCTCATTCATGGTGTATGCCACCAAATGGCAGCTAATGAGGTGACCAACAGAAACCATTTAGGTCTGATGTACCAGCCCAATGGGAAATTCAGATTGGTCACCGGTAGTCATCTGCCAACCACTCGTGAATGAGGAAGTAATTAACATATGGGTATAGGATTGCCTAAGTATCTGATGGCCAAACCCAGAAACAGCTCTACACAGTGTAGGAGAGACTCAGGAGTCCAGAGGGCTCACTTGCCAGTGGAGAGATTGACGAGCCTACATAAAGACCATGAACTGTAGGCAATGAGTGCCCTTTGATTGTTTTTCATACAAGCAAGTTTGTTTTGGCTATAGAAATAATACTGTCTTCTTGTTAAAAGAGCCTACTCAATGACAATCTGACAAGCTAAATTTGATGCTACCTATATATACAGTATATGTACACAATATAAAACCTGGCCACCCAGACCGCCATTATCTCTTGTGTTTTGCAAACTATGTATTTGTGCTTCCCTCACTTTTTATAGAGCGCTGTTATTACAACACAATTCCCTTCTTCTGATCCTTTATAGCCATTGTGTCCAGACTGGCCTAGGTGAGATTCAGTAACAAGAAACACAGGCCATATTAATAATAGATCAGGACACAGAGCCAGCCTCATGGTCCAGATAAATGCACCAATTTATTTCTGTTTAAAAGAGAAGGTGACTGAATTAAATGGTGCAGTAAAAAAATAGCAAAAAACAGATACTTGTATACATCTTTAAGAAATATACAGATCATATTACTAGACATACTGTATTTATCTATACTTTCTGTAGAAGGCTAGCATATTATTGTGGGCATCAGAATCCATGACCATTTTATAAGCCACAATGAAACATTTCACGGAAAATGCCCAGCTGCTTTCTAGTCTCTGACTTTGTCTTTAAGGACTCGGCTAAGCTGAAGGAGTGGCCAGAGAAAGGCAGGAAAAAAAAATACTTCAACACATCTCTCTCAAATTCTTTTATTTCAGCAATGCATTAAGCAATCTCCCTGCAGAGTTATTCTCTTCTTCCTGGTGTGGATAAAGCTCCCCCTGGGGAGCTCTGTAATTTCCAGCTTCTCCGAATTCAGGTATTAGTAAAGACCGCTTGGGGACACGCAACAATATAACTCTACATTTTCAGGCATTCGGAGAGAACCCCCTAAGGGTCCCGAGTTCAAATTTCTGAAATGTAGGCATTGTAAAAGGAACCTCAGGGGGCTCTAGCAATAGAATTCTGCTGAATTCAAAGCATTTCCTAAGCCCTGGCAGGAGCCTTTGCTCCCACTGGAGGCTTTTTATAAAACATGTGTTGCTGACATGTTGACAGATTGCTCAGTGAAGTGTTAGGTGCATACACAGGCTGGCCATTTAGGGGGACATCAGTTTACCCTTCATCTCTACCTGAAGTGCCATGTTTTATACATTACCTGAGGATGCTGGAGACGGGAGGAAAAGACGCTTTAAACAAAGGCCCTTATTTAAGAAGGGATAGCGTCAGGAAGTGGCTGGTTAATGACAGGTAGCGACTAGTGAACGCCGGACACGGCACGCAATTACACATTTATCAAGCAGAATCTGTTTAGCGACTGGGATAGCGTCATTTTCACAGCCTCAGCGAACATACCTCTCGCTACCTGACGCTCTCCCATACATTTCAATGGACGATCCTTTTCTTCTCTTTAAACGGGTTTTTTTTTTTTTCAAAAAAATCACAAATAATTCTGTGACCTCTTTTTTATATATTTCCTCAGAAATGACATTACAGGTCTGCCATTAAAGTGTTCATGTTACAATGTTGTTACAATGTAATTCCATATGTTTTCGCTTTGTTACTAGTTGATAGATGCTTGAATACAGACTTTAAACACACCGCCTCCTGCGCTCTGGGCTTCAAACAAATAGCGCCAGAGATTTGTGAAGCTGTTTTATTGCTGAATATGGTGTGAGTCGGTCGCTACGAGCAGTCGCTAACATGCGCTCCCATACAGCGCTGTACTGGTCAAATAGCGACTCCTCACAATGTATTCAACATTACTGAACAGCGACTGAGTCGCTATAAAGTAGCGACTCACGGCCGAGCACTGCGACTACTAGCGGGCGCTCTGAAAATGCCTGCTACAGACGCTCATCTGTCGCTACCTGCCGCTAATGATGAATCAGCCTCAAAGTATCACTCAACCACAGAGGCGCACAGCGTGTTTGTGATAAAAATATAGAGATGCTTCAATGTACAAATCTCAGCAAAGGTCAGTTAAATAGATTAGTCTGTGCAGACGCTGTCTCCAGCTTGGCATTCCTTTTCTTTTGCATTATTCTTTTTTTTTATATAATGCACCATCATATTTTGCAGAGAAGCTTACATTTTACCGCAAAAGCTTGCAGACCTGTGTCTCAGGTTTGTCACTTCTCTTTACTGACATGTGCAAAGGCCAGGGCTCGGTGAGCATAACAAGCAAAGGAATTTTCTAATGACAGCTGACTGTTGGGGAGTAATCTGATCAAAGGCTGATATTAAATCCAACTTCTGCTCATATCAGGGTATTAGTGATGTACGACTTAATAACCCAGCAGCTCCAAAAGTGCTGCCGTGGCAACAGGATGGAAATTGGGATAATAATGTATTCATGGTGCTGGCGACCTGGGGCTGCAGAGTGTGCTCTCAGGGGAGGGCACTTCACCCTGAGCCAGACGTGTCTGGGCAAAATCACTTCACTAAGGACAGGATTGGAATACTGAAGAGCTTTGGCACTGATGAGCTTGTCGATAAAGGGGATGAGCTGAAGAAGTGAAGGAAGGGGGAGAAAGAAATAGAGAGAGAGAGAGAAAGAGAGAGAGAGAGAAAAAGACAATGTCAGCAAAGGAACTTGAGTGTTGCTTCTTTGAAAAACTGATGGATTTCAAGGAGCTCTCCCGGAGAAGTGGGGCCACACTGAATAATTATCAAAAGGATGGAAAGAAATGGGATTCTGCATAATGCATACATGTGGGTAGCGCTTTTCTTAGAATTTACACATATTAATATGCATAGACAACACCTTTGCAATGGCAGCATTGCTGTTGTAGGTTTTTCAGGATAGATGCGCTGCTCCAAAAATATTAATTATTAACTCTGGTTAGGGTTTGCATTATTGAATTAGGACTGTGGAGGCGCCTGAACGATCTCATGCCAGTTTTCTACTAGCTTGGTTCACAAAGAAACTGAGAAACAAGATGCACCATCAGCCAATCCAGCTCTTCTGCCATATAAAGAGCTGACTATGCAACATGAGGTAGTGGGGGCTTCCTAGCCACTTGTGCATTGCAGCAGTTCAAATATTACAAAATGATTACATGGTACACCACTTGCAGCCAAACAATGAGGAAGCCTGCTCTCTTGTGACTGGTAGCAAGGCTGAGAACCAATAATGACCAGGGAGAATGTTTGTCTGCAGCTGAGCAGACAATGAAGAAACAGGACTGGTTCATTCTGCAGGACTAGAAGGAATTAAGCCTACAAGACTTAATTTGTATTTCCTGAGCCCTGGCAAGGACTTCATTTGTTCATCTAACCCCCCCCCCCCCTCCCACTGTACATACTGTCCTCTGCCACCAGTGCTGTGAAAAGCTCTCTAACAGAAAAGCCTTATCACAGGGAATAGGTAGATGTCACTGCCACCCATATTTTGTAATACCTAGGCAGCATGTTCAGTGCACAATCACAAAAGATGGAAGTGATTGGAATGAGGTAAGCACTTCCTGTCTCTGGTGGCCAAACAGCATGTGATGAGATTTATATAGTGGGGTCACAGACCGCATTAAAATGCCTCTAATGCAACTGTAATGGATCGCAAAAAAAAAAAATTGGTGTAGTTGGGGTTGCAAGTGGTATAAAACGGAAAGGCAATAGGTTGATATATCATAAGAACTGGTTGTTGATGGACACCAAAGAACACTACCTATATGCATGTATATTGAAAATCGGGGTATTCCATTTGTGTAGCATCATTGTAGGGTAGGGGTCCTATTATTATTATTGTCTAGTATAACTATACCTCTGTGGTAGCTTTAGAAAGGAATAGACTCCTAGGTGTAAGAGACGCTGGCTGGTGTACAGACCTTAGATCTTGAACCCATCAAACATCTTAAATATGTTCTACAGGTAGTCTCCCCCAAAATATAGAAGAACTTACAGAAGCCAATGGGTAAAAATATCCCTAGTGTTTTATAATAAATATATAAATATATATAGATATATAGTAGGTATTCTTAACCAAATGGTGTCCTTCTTCCCATAACGTAATAGCTAGCAGTGTGGCAGAACCCCCCCCCCCCCCCAATCACCCCATAATAGACAGTGTGCAGAATCCCTCCCTCCCCCATATCAGGCAGTGTGCAAAATCCCCCACAATCACCCCATAACAGGCAGCATGCAGAATCCCCCATGCCACCCCCCCCCCGATGTTCTGTGGGGTGTAGAGAGAGAGAGAGAGAGAGATAGAGAGAGAGAGAGCTTGGCTATATAGTGCATGAAATCTATTCTTTTAGATCAAGTGTTAGTTAGAGTGCATTGTAAATGTGTAGCACTTGCAATTAAAAGGTTGTTTAATACGTCTCAAATGCTTCTGAGGATGTTTAGTTAATCCTACGAGCCTTGGAGTTATTAACTGCTCTGAAACAACCATCTCAATCCACTTTGATCACACATAGAGCAGCAGTAAATACATGAATACAGTCAAGTGTCTGTCTTTAAAAACTAGTCGGGGGGTCTCCCAACCCCTCCAGTCCCCTCATGCTTGATGATGGCATACTGTAGGTACAGTATTTGTATAAAATGGCATTCTGCTTCTTATAGTTACAGGAGGCACATGCAAATTAAGACCACATTCTGCCTCGGTCTCCCAAATATCAGCTACAGATAGATACAGAGAAGGCATGACATGCAGAGGTTTGCCGAGATGCTATAAACTTTGTACACCCCAAACATTAAGTGCTCCTAAGGTGTAGCAAGATGTACATTAACAAGAGGATTTTACAGTGAGTACACTGAAACCTACTTTACAACTTCTTCTCTTTCTCATTACATATGGGATTTCCTAAAGCAGCGTATACCAAGAGTGTGTCTTAAGTGTATTTTAATATACTCACCATCAAATCCTTCTCTTGAAGTAGAATTGGGTACATAGCCCCAGCTGATTAACCTCTTCTGCAGTACTGGGCTTACCTAGAGTTTGAACTGGCCCACCAGACTTTTGTTGCTGATGCCTGCTACAACTGAGCATTTACTGTGTGAGGTATGGAGCATACAGACTACAGAGTTGTAAAAGGAAATAAAAACATTATGTAGCGTCCAACCTTCTGGTAGCATTAGTGACTCTGGGAGAACCACAAGAGGTATGAAAACCTCTACCGGAGGCAAGTAACTCTTTCCTCTGGATGCCAGAGATTAAGTACGGGGGACCCTCTGAATAACAAGATACCTCCATGGGATGCCACCACAGACACAGCTAAGGAAAAGCACAGAGAAGTGTCTCAAAACCTACCTTTGGTGTCCCTGGTGGCTTGTGACAATCTCTGGCGGGGGCTGACTTCAAGCAAGCAATAGGTAAACTTTTTTCTTCCTATTATTTTTCAGCTGAAAAGGTGAGTGAAAGCGAGTCGATCTGGGGAGCTGACACAGTGGGCCATCCTAAATTGAGGTGCTCCATGATTGCCTGATTGGCCAGCCCTGGTGTCGATTTTGACTGGCCAATAGGGTGGTTGATCCACTTTAATTGGGGAAAACTGCCAGCGTTCCTCTCTCATAGACCTTTAATAGGTATTCAGGGAGTCTTGGGGGCTGCTGAATATTGAGGCTCAAGCAGCCAGGCTGCTACTTAACCAGAAAGTAGGGAGAGTTTAGGACCACTTTAAAAAATGATTTTAAAACTTTAACAGCTGACTGTCCTGCAGTGTTTTCCTGTGTTCTGGTTTAAATAATCCTTGGAAATAAAGAATACTTCAACAATTTATACCAGTGTGAGCTTCCCCAGCTGTTTCTGAAGAGATTGCTAGATTTGGGGTACACAGTTATTACAGAACTGTCAGAGGAGTTTTTGTTTCCACAACACGTTACCTTTACTGCACTTTTAGAAAAGAAAGAGAAAAAATGATGTCTCTCCAGCGATTGTGAGTGTTTAAGAGAGGCGAAACGTTATTGATCCCACAGTGACAAATCAAGAGTTAGGTAATGTCTACAAAACTCAATTCTCTGTAAGAAATAAAAATAGAGCTTTATGAAACTCTTACCTATATTCAAGTCAAACATAAAAATGAAAAAAATGACAGCAGTAACTATATGTATTAATGTAGGGTAATGCAATCAGGCCAGAACTATAAAAGCCCAGCCACGATTAACCCCATCCACAGGTTTCAGTGGAAGTGAGGACAAAGGGCCAAGCCTGTAAACCTTTTATGATGCAGATTCCAATAACAGTTATGGCTAATCAGACTCGAGTGAAAAAGCACTTTTGTTATTAAAGTTGACCTAGAGACACCAAAAAAACTTTATGGCTGCTTAGCCCCTTCGCACTTGGGCACCCTAATTTGCTCACTCAGAAATTCGATATAGTTTCAGCAAGAGTACCACTCCATGCCTTCTAGTAACTTTAAGTGTGCCTATACTCAGAAAGGAAGTTTATCCCCAGCTCAGGGCCCCAAGCAACCTGTGCTTCTTTATTTACTAAAGCCTTTTCCCAATATCCACAAAAACACCAGGAAGTAGTATTAGGGTGGATGGTAGCCATATGCTAATTAGTTACAACCAAACAGTCTTATAATGGTAGTTAGGTTGAAGTGCTCCCCAATGCTGAGCTGTGTGTACAAATTGCATCATCACTGGGGGCGGGGCTGTTCAGCCAGGGAGCAATATGGCCAACTGCATCCAGTTCATGTTGTTATGAACATTGAGCAAAGGTAAAAGAAAAATCCCAGTCTGTTTTGGGGCCTAGGCTGGGGATAGAATGTGACTACATAAACTTCCCTCTGAGTATAGGTGCACTTTAAGAGATAAAATGTAGACCAGGTGTAGAAGCATGAGGGACTACTATAATAAAGGAAGGTAGAAAAAGTGTCCCCAGTTAGGACTAGATAAAATGAGAGTGTCAGGAGTGAGGAATCTCACACCGGAGGTGTAAAACCATATTTATACACCCAAGAGACATTTGACGCTCATCTCACAAAAACCATGCCACAATTTGAAGGGGGCAAAAACTGACCCAGTGTCAAAAAGGTTTTAGGTCCAGTAAAAATATTTCCATTAAAATTTTCACTTCCTTCTGTGCTCCAGCGGCAGCAGTGAAATCGTGTCAAACAGCAGAGACACGGTATCTGTGCTTTCACCTCTGGATACTACAGTAGCAGGGATGCTGCTTCTATGCTGGAGAGTGAAAAGGCATGAGTAGGGGCGACTTTGTAGTTTTAAACTCATTTTGGATGTCTCAGTGAGAGAGTTCATCAGACCTAAAATCTTTTTTAGACTTCAGTCCACAAATAGCTAAAGTGTCCAAGTGATGAGCTAAAAGCAGAAGAAGTCTCAAGAATTCTCAGCTCTATCATGCTCATCTAACTCTTTCCAGTCATGAGAAAGCAGGATTAGGGGCAGGGGAGTGTTCCCAGAGAGGCCATGGCAATTGCTCCTAATTGCTTATCCCACCAAAGCCAGTTTGGGGTGCACTGGAGCAGGCAGAGGGAGTGGCTGTTGATTACAGCCAATAAAAGAGGGAGATCTATACTGCTATCAATTATGAGCATAGTTTTTTTTACCCCCCCCCCCCCCCCGATCCAGAAATTCAAATCTACCTACTGTGATAAATTGGCACCAGCCTTCAGCCATGTGCCCCCTGGAGGCATGTCTAAACGGTGCTGCAAGTTCCCACACTTGAATGAGCCATACGGTGCATCAAAACAAACTACAATCCCATGCTGGGAGCTCTGCACTGTAGTCCCAGCTTTAAACTGTAACAAGTGTCTTATCACCTAATCACACTGCTGCTGCTCAGCATTCAGCTGCAGTGGCCACTTGGGATAGTTCTACTTCCACAATGAGACCGGGATCATCACCGGGTTTAGTTTTTTTGTGGCGCTGAGGCAGGCGGGTATATAGAGAATTTCCTAATTCTTCCTAATTCTAAGTTCCTAATCAGTGGCACTTACATTCAGATTTCCTTTGCCCAATTGAGCTCAGTGTGGCAAAGGAAATCTGAAAGGAGCCAACTACATCCCCTGCTACAGTCTCTATTTTGGTCATGAACTCGGGCCATTCAAAAAGACCTGGAACCGGTGCACACCTAGCTAGGGCTTATGGTATGATGGTACAGAAATGCTTCAAGCAGCCTATCGGGAGCCTACAGATCAAGATACATGCCCCCCCCCCTCTTCTATCCGATAACCACTCCCAAGGAACTGTCTGGATCCTGGTGTCTAACAGATATTGCTGTTATTCCTGCCTGCCCCAACTCTTGATGTTATGAAAGGGGGAGGCTTTCGACTCTTCCTCCCCATGTGCTGCACTCGAGGTCAACCTCAAGGGCAACCTCAGATAAGCTGCTCCCAATTTATCCATTGCATTTTGTATGTCCCAAGTGGGACTCTCATAGATTAGAGTTAGGACTGAATCTACACAGAGGCACCTTGGCGTTTGGTGGTGCAACTTTAGCATACTTCTGCAGATGTGTGCCAACTGAGTCCTCTGTTTTTAACCAAATTTAGAGACAGATTATAAAATTGGTTGCAAGGTGGAGTGATGTGGCTCCTTTAAGACTTGTCTGTCCCAGCATCAACTTGAAGCTATTAGAATAGAAAAATACACAGCAGCTCTTGTACAGAGCGCTACACGGCACAGGGTTCCTAAAGCAATGTGACATAAAGGTGTTTAATCTTATGACAAGAGTACATTGTCTGCATCCAGTCACAGATACGCGCTGTTTAGGAGTACATCCTCTCCGAACAGCAGACATGGCAGCTAATGCTTTGCTCTACATTCATCATTATTCCAATGCTTTACATCACTTAAAAAAAATATATACAAAAAATAAATAAAGAATGTGAGGGATAGAAAGAAATCATTTGATTTTTCATCGCCCTGAGGAGAATTAAATACCCCAAGGAGAAATTCTAGTACATTCTCTGAACACATTTACATGCAGCCAGTGAAGTAAACATTTCCATAATTGCTCACTTCAGAACACGTTACTCAGTTCCTAGGTACAATAACTGTCAGGAGTCAATGAGGAATAAAGAATTTTCTTGAATCCTTGCACATAACCTGACTAGCATTAATAAGTCCGCAGATGTACATAAGTAAGGAAACATATTATTCCCAGGTAGCAGATGTGCATTCTGTATTTCAGCTTGTCATTACCGCACCGAAATCTCAAAATTAAAGGGAAAAAATTTAACCCTTTCACGGTTATATACCCCTTCTAATATTTCAGAATGGCAAAAAATACCATTTTGTGATTACTCACCTTTAAAATGGGTATTATAAGTATGTCACACCCCGCTTCCACTATTCATGACATATGGGTTATGGTCCAGTAGCGAACTTCTGCAGAGATGAAAGCAAAAGAGAAGCCCCTCCCGGTCCATAAATACCTGGGACCTCCCACACATTCCCCAGTATATGACAGCAGTAAGGGGACCAGGAAGAACTAATAAAACATTCTTAACAATAAAAGGTTCACCATATAAAAGATCCAGAATACTAAAGGGCGGGATGAAGCGGGGTGTGTGACAAACTTATAATACCCATTTTAAAGGTGAGTAATCACAAAATGGTATTATTCCAAGTATGTCACACACCCCACTTCCACTATTCATGACATATGGGACATCCAATAGCAGTGTCCGTCATGGGTGGGATACAAATACAGCAAAAAATGCACCTATTTAAACCACTGCAGCTTGCAGAACCTTGCGGCCAAAAAACAGCATCCGCTGAGGCCCTCACATCAACCTTATAAAACTTTGAAAAAGTATGAACGGAAAACCAAGTAGCAGCCTTACAAACTTGTTCAACAGAAGCCTGGTGCTGAAAGGCCAGGAAGCCCCAACAGCACGAGTAGAATGAGCAGTGATCTTAAAAGGAGGAACCATCCCCTTAGCGGAATAGGCCCCAACAATGGCCTGACGTATCCATTTACTAATGGTAGACTTGGCTGGTGCCAAACCTTTCCTGGGCCCGGAGGGCACCACGAACAAGGCGTCCGTCTTACGAAAAGGAGAAGTAGCGACCAAATAGTACTTCACACAACGAACCACATCCAAAGAGTGCAAAACCCTCTCCTTGTCATTGCTAGGCTTAGGACAAAAGGAAGGGAGAACTACATCCTGATTGAGATGGAAAGCAGAAACCACCTTAGGAAGGAAATCTGGTTTAAATCGAAAAACCACCTTGTCCTGGTGTCTCTCAAAGTAAGGGGCCTGAATAGACAGCCGCCAACTCAGAGACACGCCGAACAGAAGTAATGGCCACCAAAAAGGCCACCTTTTGAGTGAGCACAGAAAGTGCCACATCCTGCATCGGCTCAAAAGGAAGCCCCTGGAGGGCCGAGAGAACCAAATTTAGATCCCAAACGGGAACCAAAGGCTTTCTAGGGGGCGGAACATGAGTGACCACTTGGAAAAAAGTCTTGACCAGATGATGCAAAGCACAAGACCTTTGAAAAAAGACAGCCAGGGCAGAAACCTGACCCTTCAAAGTACTGAGCTGGAACCCCAGATCCAGACCATGTTGTAGAAACTCCAAAATCCTAAGAATCGAAAACACCCTGCAAGGCAAGGCTAGCCTCACACCAGTCAATATAGGACTGCCAAGTCCTATAGTAAATGGTAGAGGAAGACCTCTTCCTAGCTCTAATCAAGGCTTGAATAACCGCCTCAGACAAACCTTCCTCCCTCAGGATGAAGGTTTCAGCAGCCACACCGTCAAAGCAAGCGTTTGTAAATTGGGGTAACGTAGTTGACCCTCACAGATCAGATCTGGAAACAGTGGCAGCCTGTACTGATTTACCGCCAATCTTACGACGTCTGCGAACCAGACCTGTCTTGGCCACCTTGGGGCCACCAGAATTGCTGGTGCCCCCTCCAGAGCCAGCTTGCGCACTACCTTGCCTACCATGGAGAAGGGGGGAAACAGGTACAGAAACCCCAGATCCCTCCAGGCAAGGGACAAGGCATCCACTGCCAGGGCCAGAGGATCCTGAGACAGAGATACAAAGGTTGGGAGCTTGTGATTGTGCCGAGAGGCAAAGAGATCCACCTCCGGAGTCCCCCACTTGTGACACAGGGCCCAAAATACCCTGCGGTTGAGAGACCATTCCCCTCGGCGAGAGAATCCCCTGCTCAGGGAGTCCGCCTCCGCGTTCTCCACTTCCGGAATGTACACCACCGAGATGCAAGGAACATTGCTCTCTGTCCATGTCAGAATCAGAGAGACTTCCCTGAGGCACTCCTGCTGCGAGTCCCTCCTTGGTGATTGATGTAAGCTACCGCAGTTCAATTGTCTGATCAAACCTGAACCGGTAAGCCCTGTAGGTGGAATGTCAGACGGGACAGAACCAAACGGATAGCTCTGAGCTCCAAGACAATGACGGGGTTGTGAGCCTCCTGAGGACCCCACAACCCCTGGAACTGATGATCCTTCCAGAAACCTCCCCAGCCCGACAGGCTGGCATCCATGGTAACCGTCTCCCAACAAGGGGCCAGAAAGGATCTGCCCCTCATCAGATTGCTTGATTCCAGCCACCACTGAAGGGACTGCCGAACCCTGGGAGACATCAGAAAAGACTGATCTAAGGACTGTGGACATCTGTCCCATTTCAGCAATAGATGAAGTTGAAGTGACCGATGGCTGAAAGCAGAGTCTCCATGCGGAACTTCTTGGTTCTGATGAACCTGTTGAGAAGCTTCAAATCCAGGATGGGTCTTATGGAGCCATCCTTTTTGGGAACCGTGAAGAGGTTGGAATAATAGCCCCAGCCTCTCTCTGAAAGAGGCACCGGGCATATGACCGCCATGTCCAGGAGATTCCTTACAGCCAACAGGAGCCCCTGCGCCGCCCAAGGATCCGATTGCACCCGAGACCTTAGGAATCTGGGAGGAGGCCGGGACTCGAACTCCAGTTTGTACCCAGATGAGACCAATTCCAATATCCATTTGTCTGTGACCTCCTGGGCCCAGACCTGGAAGAAGAACCGCAGCCGTCCCCCCACCCTCCTCATTGTTGAGCTGGCTTGGCAGCGGGCTTGGGCCTGGAACCCTAGGTAGAGGCTGGACGGGCACGTCCTCTACCTCTGTTCCAGGAATCACCTCTAAAGCCAGAGTAGGCAAGACCTCTGCCCCCTCTGGCACCGCGAAAGGAAGGATTAAAGGAGCTTGCCCCCCGAAAGGAGCGATGCAGCTTCTTACGCTGAGGTAGCTTCCCACCCTTCGCCACAGAATCCAATTTGTCTCCAAACAGCCGCGTTCCCAAAAAGGGCAAAGCTGTAAGTGACTTCTTGGCCGCAATGTCAGCCGCCCACTGGCGCAGCCAGACCGATCGGCGCATGGCCATCAACAGGGCCGAAGTTCTACTACACATGGTAATAGTGTCGTCCATAGCCGACAAAACAAAATTCATGAACAATTCACCCCCTCTTAAGGGTTGTGAATTCAACGCTGTCCGGGTTAAGCTGGGACCCATTTAACATGTCCCTGATCGCCGACCTGGTAGCCACAGCCACGAGTGCCGATGCACAGAACCCACTCTGGCAAAGGCATGACATGCCATCTGATCAATGCACTTGTCCTCGCCATCCTTAAGGGTAGTGGCGTCAGGAGTATGTACAACGGAGGTATTGAACAATCCTAAAATGGGCGAGTCAACCTCGGGAGGGGAAGACCAGCGCTTCACCGCGTCCACCGGAAAGGGATACTTCCTATCCCATCCCTGAGGAACACCGTGAAGGCGACTCGGCTTCTCCCATTCTCTAAGAATCATGCTGTCAAAAGGATCCTGATTTGGAAACTCCAAGCGGGGCTTAGAGAACCCAAAGAATTCCCCTTTCTTCGGAGGGCCCTCCACTGGTGAAGGAATATCCAGAATCCAGAAAAACAGATGGGTCAGGACCCTGGGGGTATCAACAGCATCCCCCAGCGCCTGCCCGGCATCAGAATCAAAGAACTGCAATTCCTCAGTCTCAGATTCCTCAAACAATTCCCCCACCTCAAGCGGGGAATAATCAGCCCAATCAGGGGAGTCATAATCATCAAATTCAATTACCGGCGTAGCCGGTGACAGATGCCTTTTCTTAGCAGTGGCCTTTCTGCCCACTGAGCTAGAAATAATTTTCTCGAGGTTGGCCAGCCTGGCACATACAGTGCGACTCCCCACTAATGACAGTGTCACTTGGGTACGGATGATGCGGGGTGGGGTAGGAGAGGCGGGCGGCACTGACCCAGACGCCTGGGGTCCCGACTGCCGCGTTATGGCGCACATGGTATGCAAATAAGTACATTCTCCCCCGTAAGGGATACCCCACAACCCACACATAGCCAGGATTGTCCCAAGGGGAGCCCGAGCCCGGTTTCCTGTGGAGCCTCCATATGGTGATTTTTTGGTAGTCGCAATGACCCGAGGGAATTGCGCTGGTAAGCAACCCGGGACCCCCTTTTAAGCAAGGCACAGGGAGTCCTCCTGAAAGACACAAAGGAATGGCCATAAGCACATACACACACACATATATATACATATATATTATATATATACCATCATAAATCAAGGAAAAAGGACTAGCGCTGTCCCCTAACAGGATGGGGCACATGGCTAAGTCAGGTACATAAAAAGGGGGGAGCCCGGGAGGGCACTCACGTGCTTTGTACAATGGCTGCCACTGCTCTCAGCTCAGGGAAAGAGAGTGAGAAAGGGAAGAAGGAGGGGCGGGCCAGCGCGGATCGCGCGCCGCGCCTGGCCCCCGCCCCCCCACTCACACAACCAGCAGCGCAGTTCCCAGACGTGGGCTGGGCTCCGCAATTGGCTCCACAACAGAAGGGGAGGCGGGCCGTGGCAACGCGCGAGTGCCCGGCCCCGCCCCCTTAACACCGCAGCCTGAGGGGAAAAAGCTCCCCTCAGCAGAAGCAAAAAATGTGGACCAGCCAGTAATGTGAAGCACCAAGCACACATACAAACACACATTCACACTTGAAAGAAAACAGGAAAAGTCCGCCCCCCCCTCCCCCCACTGGAGGGTTAACAGAGGGACCCGGAAGGGGGATAATCCCGTACCAAGTATGGTGTAAGGGATATATATATATATATATATATATATATATATATATATATATATATATATGCAATTAGGGACAGGGCATCCCAAACCGGGACCACCAACCCGGATTCTGCCTAGGATTCCGCCTACCCCTTTATATGGGGTCTCACGGGGGAGTATGGCTCCCTAAACACCTATTAAGGTGATTCCTACCCCCGCCCGGACCTGCAGCCAAGGCTGGGAGGGTAATATTGGGCTTAATGTATAAAGGTCCGGACAGCAATAGGGCAAAAAATGGCAGACATGTTCTGACTTGCTCGCCGTCCTGCAGAGAAGGAACTGGGAATGTGTGGGAGGTCCCAGGTATTTATGGAACTGGAGGGGCTTCTTTTTTGCTTTCATCTCTGCAGAAGTTCACCCTCTACTGGACCATAACCCATATGTCATGAATAGTGGAAGCGGGGTGTGTGACATACTTGGAATAAACATATACCCCTCGATTCAAAGAGCAAAAGTTAAGTGATTTCGTATCGAGAATCGTAAGTTTGGGTGGGTGTTTGTCATTTTTTCTGGTTTTTTTGGCCATTTCGTATTCGTACGATCGTTCGCGCATAGACGTATATGAACATACGCATTTCGTACGAGAATCGTATAATTTGCGTTAGTTCGTGTGTTTTTCCCGTCCAAATCGTATTATTTGCGTTAGTTCGTGTGTTTTTCCCGTCCAAATCGTATTATTTGCGTCCGATCCTATTTTTTACGTCCTTCACATGGGCTTGCGCCCAATTCAGAGAGGTGATTGCTAATTGTTTTGAAGCCCATTAAAGAGCTGCTTTACGAAATGTTTGCCGGCAGCTATTTGGCCTCGGGAGTAGGATGGAGCGGAGCGAGTTTGTGGCACATCAAGGGCTTATGCTTTTTGGCATTGAGTTGATCGAGATGTCTGAGAGCAGATTGCCCCTGCGTCGTCGCATGAACATCGATAGCATGAATGATGTTGAGCTGTTCGAGCTGACCAGGCTTAATCGCGCTTCCCTCCATAAATTATATAGTGAGCTGCGGCCATGGTTAGCCCGCACCACAAGGAAGGGGCATGCAATTTCAGGTATGACCAAGATGCTTGGCTGCCTGCAATTTTTGGCGAACGGCTCGTTCCAGAGGCTGGGTGCCCTCTCCGTGGGGATGTCACAGCCTACGCTGAGCCGCGCACTATCTAAATTTTTGGAAGGCATGGCTGCCATAACTCAAAAATATATTTATTTTCCTGATGATATGGCAGCCAGAAACGCCATTAAGCTTGGGTTTTATAATGTGGCCGACATGCCCAACGTTATTGGTGCAATTGACTGCACACATGTGGCACTCGTACCTAGGGCAGCCGACGAGTATATATATAGGTATTGAGATTGGTTATTATGTTGCCCAACGTGTCATGTCACCTGTTTTCCTTTGCGGCAGCATATTTGTTTATCCCTCATTTGTGTAGCTGCTTTATCTCGGCTTTTCATTAGTATTTCCCAATAGAGTGCAGACATGTTTTGTGTTTAATTTATTATTTTGGGTCAAATATCAATTACCCTTTTTGTATGTTTTTGCCTTAAGGAATCGTAAAATGGGACACTCACTTAATGTCCAGGCCGTGGTTGGTCCGGATATGCGGTTTATGAGTGTCCTTGCCGGCTACCCCGGATCGTCCCACGACTCCTATATCCTCCGGCGATCTGGGTTGTTTCGGAGATTTGAGGCAGGTGAATTTTCGGGGGCATGGCTGCTTGGTAAGTGTGTCCTATTTGTGTGTTATTAAATGTGGCATTAAGCTTGTATTTGTTGATCTGTTTGTTTTGGAAAACTTGACAGAAGCGTCCAACTGCCTTTTTCTTGGCTCATATATTAGGAACTTACCCAAAAAATCCTTGTCTCGCTTTGGCCTTCAGAATGTTTTCCCTTTAGTTAGGATGTCTGTAAGTTCCTTGTGCCTAAATATATTGGTTTGGAGTTTATACCCAAGGATCTTTGACATTTGGCTCCTTTTGTACTATTGGTCGTTAAATGTCAAAGTGGAGTTAAACTGCATACATTGTAGTTTCCAGAGAAATGTGGCTAGGGATCTTTGACATTTGGCTCCTTTTGTACTATTGGTCGTTAAATGTCAAAGTGGACTTAAACTGCATACATTGTAGTTTCCAGTGAAATGTGGCTAGGGATCTTTGACATTTGGCTCCCTTTTGTACTATTGGTCGTTAAATGTCAAAGGGGACTTAAACTGCATACATTGTAGTTTCCAGTGAAATGTGGCTAGGGATCTTTGACATTTGGCTCCCTTTTGTACTATTGGTCGTTAAATGTCAAAGGGGACTTAAACTGCATACATTGTAGTTTCCAGTGAAATGTGGCTAGGGATCTTTGACATTTGGCTCCCTTTTGTACTATTGGTCGTTAAATGTCAAAGTGGACTTAAAATGCATACATTGTAGTTTCAAGAGAAATGTGGATAGGCCCTCAGCAGCATCCTAATTGTAACATGTCTGAAAACTACAAATATATGTAAAATACAAATACCCTTGGCCGTGCAGATGTTTGTTAATTAATTGGTATATAGAAGTTCCATTTTTATTTAGGTTATACCTTAGTGCAATTTTTGGGGGCCCTAATGTGCCCTGTTTTTTTTGGGGAACACTTTACCTTACATCATTATGATATCTGTGAATTTTTTGGTGTTGGTTGTGTTGCCTTTTTAATTTTGATTACATTTAATTCTCTGTTTAAGGTGATTCCGGGTACCCACTTCTACCCTGGCTCATGACGCCTGTGCTGCGGCCCCAGGATGCCTCTCAGGAAGCGTATAACCGTGCGCATCGCAAGACCCGGGCTGTTGTGGAGAGGGCCTTTGGTCTGCTGAAGACACGTTTTCGTTGCCTTGACCATACTGGGGGGGCCCTGCAATATGATCCCAAGAAAGTGATCGACATTATAATGGCATGTGCTGTTTTGCACAATTTTGCCATCCTGGAACGTGTCCCACGTTATGTGGACAGCCTGCCCTCTTCAGCCGTCGAGGATGAAGCCGAGAATTTTGAGGGGCCCCCCAGTGAGTCTGGCCAATCTGTTAGAGCCAACCTGATCAGCCAGCATTTTAGTTAACTTTTTTCCCTGTCTCACCATTCTGTATGTCTGTGTTATCCTTTTGGAAACATATGTTGTTTTGCCCTAATGTGGCATTACCTCTAAGTAAAACATTTCGACCTTAATTGTTGCCTAATGTATTTCATGTAGTTTCCTTAGCTTTCGCTGTGCATTGTTACACCTCTTCCAACCAAAATTATCTGGTTTAGGCCAAGCTGTTACAAAAGTCTTCCCACTAAAAACGCCACAAGTATTGGAAGTTAAATTTTTGTTTTACTTTGCAAATGAAAAATTATAGTGGTTAACAGAAATCAGTCCACATACATCTGTGGTAACAAATGGATAACATTAAAAAAAACATCGAGCACATCTACACCTGGAAGTGAGTGGCACAACCAAACAAGGACACCCAGTCCAAAGGCCAGCCTAGTCCAGTCATTAATATTGCCTGTGCCCAGGGATATTTGGGCATGGCCATAATGTCACACAAACATGTCTGCAAACAGGAGGAGCACCAACCAAATACATAGGTAAAGCCATAAGTGGCCAGATAAACTCCACATAGACCTATGGCATTGGCTAGTGGCCTTAAGCATTACTCTAAGGAGCTATATGGGAGCAAATACAAAACACAACCTGCCAGAGCAACACAAAATGGATTGTTTGAAACCTCAAAGGACAAGTAAATACAGTGGGGGTTAAGAGAAAAGATGTCCCACACACCCATGGCTTAATAGGGTGGCTGCCCATAATACCCAGGTGGAGGTCCAGGTGGAGGTCCATGGGAATGGGACCTAGCCTGGGCCATGGCAGCATTGTGAATTTGAAACTGCTCCACAATGTTTCTCTGCATATTGGTCATCTCAGCCATGGCTGACTGGATGCCATTACTTGAATTGGCCACGTTGCTGTTGAGGGTACGCAACTCCGCGAGGATGCCCTGTAGACTGGTATGGATGTTCACCATGTCGGCATGCCTTTGCTCACGCTCTGTAACGAGCTGGGCGTCATAAGAGTCCCTTTGTTGGGTCCATAATTGAAGCAGGGCACTCTGCCTCCCCTGGGAAATTGTGGGGCGGCGTAATGGCGTCCGCCGCACAATTACCCTGGCTCTTGGGCGTGCCCTGCCGCGTGGTGTCGTACCCTCAACAGCAACCGGCCTGCTTTGCAAATCCTCAGCAGCAGAGTGAACACTGGGGACTGTAGTGTCAGTCTCCCCATGTGCAAGCACAATGGATGGAGATTCACTCTGCTGCTGAGGATTGGCCAGAGAAACATTATCGAGCAGTTCCAAATTGGGACCCAGGGGGAGTTCATCCGACGTGCCCTGTACGGAGACATCATCATCTTCCTCCATGTCCTGGATCTCTTCCATGAGTGTGCGGGTCTGTAGGGACATATCAAAAAAAAAAAGGCTAAGTTTGCGTCCCAATTTAGGATTTCAACAGTTTAACACATTCTTAAGCACTTGTTAGTATTTATGCTACTAAATAAACTTACCGAAAATCTCTGATCTGGGCTCCGATGCTGTACGGACCTGGTAGGCATAACCAAACTGGGGGGTGAGTTTACCCTTGCTGAGGGATCATGCTGGGCTGAAGAAGAGAAAAAAATACCACGTAAACACACACACATAACCTTTTTTTGGATAGGTAATCAAATATAGCTCTATTTGTAATATTATTCAACTCTAGAGCAATGGTGACCTTTGTTCAAACCCACGCAAGTTTACAGAGGTGCAATGGCTCGGACAAACTGCTAAGTGACCTCAGTTCTAAGTCATGAAGTGTACCCATTCAGCATCCAACTTTCAGGGCACATTTTTGGATTTAGCCTACCATTCGCTAGGTCCGGGGTACTCAAACAATTGTTTGAAACGCCCATTTAAAGGTATGTGGTGAGAGGTGAATGTCTGGCCATGGTGCTGACGCAGGGGGTGTCTAGTTAAAAATAAAGACACTGGTGGAGGGGCTGGAGCTTTCAAAGTGCCAACTAATAAAGGCTGCTTGCCCTTGCTGGGCTGGATGGGCCAGAGCTGAGGGGACAGGGATTGGATGTCTAAAGGGGGGAGTTAACGTATTGATGGTGATGTGATGGATGGAGCCAATCTGTTACAAATGTATGGGGCTTATGTGGGGGGGGGGCATGGGGGGACTGTGGCACATGGGCCAGAGCAGGGGCAGCGGGACACGATTGTGGCCAGTGAAAATTTAAATAAGTTACTGTGTACCTTGCAATGCCACTTCCTGGGCAGTACTTCATATTGCAATGCTATGTTTCACGGAGCCATGACATTGGGCAGGAGACCAACCACTACATGGCCGATCAAGGGGGCAGCTCTGAGCACGTCAACACAGAAGTAACTGAGTGCAGGGCTGTCTGGGCAGGGGTCCTTGAATGTGGTGGCAAGGCCCGCATTGGGACCCCGGGCCGCCAGTTGAGTCTCGCTGCTCTTGGTCACATATGTTTGTGGGTGGCTAATTAAATAGTTAACTCAAACACAACTCACACAACCAAAAGGCAAGCCATACATAATGATGTGTGTTTTGTGATTGCTTCAAAATATCTCACTTATCTTGCGAAACTTCATGACTTTAACAATACAATTGGACATTTGATCTTTGCCATAATGGCTGTGGGCCTAAATGTGTGATTCCCAGGGACCAAAAGAGGACACAAACAGCCACAGTAGTGCGAGGCCAAGCAAGGCAAACCATAGGGGCATCCCGTTATCTTGTTACTAGTGAACTGTAGATTATTTAGCAAACAGGCAAACATGCAGATTTAATAGTACTCACCGTGGGTACGGGTCGGGGAGTCTGTGTCCCTTAGACCAGCATGTCCACCGACCGCGACCGGATGGAGAAGTCCAAGCACAATCTCCTCAGCAGGGGTAAACTCCAATTTAGATGGGAAGCCACCTCCAGTTTTCATGCTGAAAAGAGAAAATCGTTTGGTATTCAGAAAAGGGGCATACAGCACATCCCAAACATTATATTTAGCGAAAACATTTATTTACCTGTAATTATGCCTTTTAATTTCTTTTTGCCGTACAGCATACTTCAGATCAGAGATTTTCTTCTGAATTTGGGACACATCTTTCCTCTCTTCCCCCGCTGCATTTACTTGTCGGAGGATGGTTTCAAACAATTCCATCTTGCGCTGCTTGGTGGTGTGTTTGGATTTGCTCCCATATAGCTCGTCATAGTATAATGTAAGGCCACTAGCCAATGCCATATTTTGGTCATGGGAGAATCTCCCACTCAACTGGCCGCGGCGCAATGTGCGGCCAGATGGTTGGCTTGGCTGCTCCTCCATGTGTGCAGACACATGTGGTGACATTATGGCCTGGGGCTGGGTAGGGGAATGGCCGGATTGGTGGCTTCCCAATGACTGGACTGGACTGGCCAAGGGACTGGGTGTTCTGGCGTGGCTGGCCACCGAACTTCCAGGTGTAGATGTGGTCATGGTTGCAATTCGGGGCCCTCTTGGGGGGCTAGGTTCCCGGCTGGTGCCAGGTCGGGGGCTCTGTTCCCGGCTGGTGCCAGGTCGGGGGCTTCTGGCCCTGGATGGGGTTCGGGCCCTGTAGGGGCTTCTGGCCCTGGATGGGGTTCTTCTGGCCCTGGATGGGGTTCGGGCCCTGTAGGGGCTTCTGGCCCTGGATGGGGTTCGGGCCCTGTAGGGGCTTCTGGCCCTGGCTGGGCTTCTGGCCCTGGATGGGGTTCTTCTGGCCCTGGATGGGGTTCGGGCCCTGTAGGGGCTTCTGGCCCTGGATGGGGTTCGGGCCCTGTAGGGGCTTCTGGCCCTGGCTGGGCTTCTGGCCCTGGATGGGGTTCTTCTGGCCCTGGATGGGGTTCGGGCCCTGTAGGGGCTTCTGGCCCTGGATGGGGTTCGGGCCCTGTAGGGGCTTCTGGCCCTGGATGGGGTTCTTCTGGCCCTGGCTGGGCTTCGGGCCCTGGATGGGGTTCTTCTGGCCCTGGATGGGGTTCGGGCCCTGTAGGGGCTTCTGGCCCTGGCTGGGCTTCTGGCCCTGGATGGGGTTCTTCTGGCCCTGGATGGGGTTCGGGCCCTGTAGGGGCTTCTGGCCCTGGCTGGGCTTCTGGCCCTGGATGGGGTTCTTCTGGCCCTGGATGGGGTTCGGGCCCTGTAGGGGCTTCTGGCCCTGGATGGGCTTCGGGCCCTTCTGCGCGGCCTGGAGGGGCTTCGGGCCCTTCTGTGCGGGCTGGAGGGGCTTCGGGCCCTTCTGTGTGGGCTGGATGTGCTTCGGGCACTGCTGTGGGGCCTGGGTTGGCTAAGTGCCCGGCTTGAAAGCATGGGTGGTGTGGGCTCCCTTGGGCGGCCTCTTCTGGGGGCAGAGGTGGTGGTGGCTGCTGTGGCCTGTTTTTTGGCCGCAGGGGCACGTGCCTTTGGGGCCCTTTTTTGGGAAAGGGAGGGTCCAGTGTCCCTTGGTGGGGCCGAGGTGGTACTTGCCTTCTGGGCCTTCTGGGACCTTAGCTTCTTCGGTCGTTGCTGGGACCTGGTTGTTGGGCCCTCAGAGGTCTGGCTTTGCTGGCCGCGTTTAGCTGCTGCCTTTTTTGGTGCCATTTTGTCCAAAAGCTCAAAGAGAATGAGCTTTGGGTGCAGGGACCTTTAAATCATGCGCCCAGCGTCTGACGCCTATGCGCACGACTACGCGCTCGTACGGACGTACGTTCGTGCGGAACCAGGAAACCGCTGGGGTTTCACTTATCTGCTGCCTGGAAGAAGACTAAAGATGGCGCCCACTATCTTCACCCGTCAACAGGAAGAGATCCTCATGCTGGTAAGTGGCTGCCTGTGCATTTTAATAGAATAGTCAATGATGGCCTAAATGTAAATGATGCGTTGGGAACTAGTTTGGGGTCTCTTAATGTTTAATCACTGGCTCCTCACACTTCATCCTCAAGGGCCGAGCCTGGCCACGTTTTCACCTGTCTATGCTGATGTCCTAATTCGGCCAATTGCTCCGGCTTAGCAACAGTTAATTAACCTGTGGAGTAGCGGGGCGAGCTGTCAAACCTGGCCTGTCTCGGACCTTGATGCGGATGTTTGCGGAACACTGTTTTCCTAAGCCATAAAAACACAACGGGAAGCCACACACGTGGGCCAAAAGCCTAAGCATTAGGCTACATCTTGGATCTTTAAAACATCCTAACATGCCATAGATGCAGGTGGCCTGATTCTTGATGTTGGCTATTATCTGTATGTACATGGTGTGTGATACATATAACATAAGACCAGACTGTCAATCACAGTCAACGTCCTCTTTAAGGCACTCCCCAAAAATGGCGGCCATTCGAAATGTGTGTGTTAATGACATTAAATACTCAACTTGTGATGCAACACATATGGGTCTGTGTGTAAAAGTAAAAGCTCTGTGTCCATTATGTTTTCCAGATCATGCTTCAGCGCCGGTATGACTTCGCGCCCAATGTGTGCGAGAAAAGGGACATCGCCCGGGAGATCATCGCCGAGATCCACCGTGTCACCAGCACCACCTTCACTCACACCCAGATCATGCAGCATTGGTCGGACCTGAAGCGTCTGCACATGCCCCGGGTGCGGAGGTTTTTTGGGATCCATTTCCCAAGTAAGTAACAAGCAATTGCATGTTATATGTTCCAAATGTCTAAGTTATGCCTTTATTTATAATGACTTTTCTTTGGTAGTGTTGGAAATGGATTTCAGAATTCGCCGCACCCGGAGACGTACAGGCCGACCAGTGCTGCATGACTCTGCATCTGTGAGTGAAGGTGGTGGATCTCCCGGGCGACGGACCTACCCCTCCTCTGTGGCCTCCTCAGACCAGCCCCTGGACCTTACCACAGAGGAGGGGCCAAGGCGCGTGGGCGTGGAGTCATACCTGGCCACGCATGGGGAAGGCTCTGGTATGTCACTCTTCATGTATAGGCACAAAGATATACATGTCAGGCCAAAAACTAAGTTATCCTTTATTATGTATTTGTAGAAGCTTCAGGAGCGGGTGAGATAGTGGAGGAGGAGGCAGCAGAGATGCTTGAAGTCGATCCTGGCGAAGGTGAGTGATGTCAGCCAGACTGGGAGCCAGATATGTTGGGGATAGTGACTCTCTACAAAGACTAACCAAATGTCACATGTTTCTCCAGGGACTTCTTCACAGCAGAGCCAGGACCAAGGGCAGCCTGTTGGCCCCAACCAGCCATCTGTCGGCCACCAACTCCGTAAGTCTCCATGCCATGATTCAGATTAATGTTTTGTAAGCTAATAACACACACATAACTAAAGGCGTAGCCAATGTGTAGTTAACACTTTCATGTGGCCACTTCTTTAGCTTAAAGCGGACCCTAACTCGTATTAAGAACATAGGTAATAATTAGGCAACACACTGTACCTACAGATTGGAAACATAGAAAAACAGACTTCAGCCATCTAATGCATGTTAGGAGCGTGAAAACAGCCCATATTGGGGAATATGGAAGGCGCAATATTTACAGGCAGCATGGGATACAGATTGAAAAAAGGAAGGTGCTGCCATGCATTGTGGGAGTGATGACCTTTCCCTCCACCCAGCTATGCTCTGGATTCCCAACGCACCACTGTAACCTACTCCCCTGTACTTTATCCAACTCTCCACTCCTCATTAAGTGTTATGCTTCAGAGTCCAGATGGCGGCGCTGTAATAAAAATAAATCCCAAATTTACTTTGATCTGGTGCAGAATCATTTGGGAATAGTTAGTGGGTTTCATTAAATAATGTTCAAGGTCCGGTTTAAGGAGTTTAAAGACTTACCTGTGGGAAATGCATTAACTGTATCCCTTGGAAGAATGACATATGTCATGCATTTACATGTATTTGATTAACCCCAAATCTATTTCCAGCATACAAACCGGTCTGGGACTCCTATTTATGTTTCTTTCTCTATTGGTTCCAGGGATGATCCCCCAAACTTTGGCGCAGAAAAAAAAAAGAATGAAGGAGTTGGTGGCCGAGCTGCTGGCCATACAGGCGACGTTGGGGCCAACAGATGAAGAAGAGGAGGAGGATTAGTGCCCTTGGTCCTGGCTACTTTGGTTAAAAGTTTTAAAAATTTTGATATTTTTGTATAAATTTTAAAGTTTTGGGTTTTTCACACCCAAAAAAAATTTTACTCTGTTTTTAATGAAAGCCCAAAAAACTTGGAAGATGTTTGTGTAAAAAAAAAAAAAATAAAGGGGTTTCAAACCAAACACCCCAATAAAAAAAAAAAATTGAAACAAAAAAATATCCAAAATACACCAAAAAATTTTAAATAAATTAAATTTTAATACTTCATAAATGTGTCTTTTCTAATATGCGCAAACACAAACAATTACACAAACCAGAAAAAACACGCTTAGAAACATATAGACATATGTACATTATGTGGTTTGGGTAAGTTTTAGGGTCGTCAACATGAAGAAGGATGCAAGCGCTAAGAGGTTTAGGTAAGTTTGAGGGACCGAGAAATGAAGTTGGATGCAGGCGCTACGGGGTTTAGGTAAGTTTAAGGGACCGAGAAATGAAATTGGATGCAGGCGCTAAGGGGTTTAGGTAAGTTTTATGGACCGAGAAATGAAGTTGGATGCAGGCGCTAAGGGGTTTAGGTAAGTTTTATGGACCGAGAAATGAAGTTGGATGCAGGCGCTAAGGGGTTTAGCTAAGTTTTATGGACCGAGAAATGAAATTGGATGCAGGCGCTAAGGGGTTTAGGTAAGTTTGAGGGACCGAGAAATGAAGTTGGATGCAGGCGCTACGGGGTTTAGGTAAGTTTAAGGGACCGAGAAATGAAATTGGATGCAGGCGCTAAGGGGTTTAGGTAAGTTTAAGGGACCGAGAAATGAAATTGGATGCAGGCGCTAAGGGGTTTAGGTAAGTTTTATGGACCGAGAAATGAAGTTGGATGCAGGCGCTACGGGGTTTAGGTAAGTTTAAGGGACCGAGAAATGAAATTGGATGCAGGCGCTAAGGGGTTTAGGTAAGTTTGAGGGACCGAGAAATGAAGTTGGATGCAGGCGCTAAGGGGTTTAGGTAAGTTTTATGGACCGAGAAATGAAGTTGGATGCAGGCGCTAAGGGGTTTAGGTAAGTTTGAGGGACCGAGAAATGAAGTTGGATGCAGGCGCTACGGGGTTTAGGTAAGTTTAAGGGACCGAGAAATGAAATTGGATGCAGGCGCTAAGGGGTTTAGGTAAGTTTAAGGGACCGAGAAATGAAATTGGATGCAGGCGCTAAGGGGTTTAGGTAAGTTTGAGGGACCGAGAAATGAAGTTGGATGCAGGCGCTAAGGGGTTTAGGTAAGTTTGAGGGACCGAGAAATGAAGTTGGATGCAGGCGCTAAGGGGTTTAGGTAAGTTTGAGGGACCGAGAAATGAAGTTGGATGCAGGCGCTACGGGGTTTAGGTAAGTTTTATGGACCGAGAAATGAAATTGGATGCAGGCGCTAAGGGGTTTAGGTAAGTTTAAGGGACCGAGAAATGAAATTGGATGCAGGCGCTAAGGGGTTTAGGTAAGTTTGAGGGACCGAGAAATGAAGTTGGATGCAGGCGCTACGGGGTTTAGGTAAGTTTAAGGGACCGAGAAATGAAATTGGATGCAGGCGCTACGGGGTTTAGGTAAGTTTAAGGGACCGAGAAATGAAATTGGATGCAGGCGCTACGGGGTTTAGGTAAGTTTAAGGGACCGAGAAATGAAATTGGATGCAGGCGCTAAGGGGTTTAGGTAAGTTTGAGGGACCGAGAAATGAAGTTGGATGCAGCCGCTACGGGGTTTATGTAAGTTTCTGGTTGAGGGTGCGCATGCGCAAGATCTTATAAACATAAGAACGCACGAATCTAAGAGGCCAAAAACCAATGAAAACCAGAGGCAAACGCAAGTAATTGGAAGAGCTGGACGATGGAAGCCGCCGACAAAACAGGCTGCCGCCGCAACAGGTGAGCACATGAACGTGATTTTTACGATTGCCAACTGACTGAGGCAAGTTCGGGAGATATCATACGAACGGACGTATCTTTTAGGATAGAAACGTATTTGCTTATTGAATCACTCGCAAGTTCATACGAACGCACGAGCGGACGTAAAAAATAGGATGATCGTGAGCAAAATCCAAGCTGTTACATGTTTCTTTGAATCAACCCAACAGTCAATAAAATAATGTGGAATAAAGATATTCAGACACGGTGAGAAGGGATTAAATGACACTGTGCTAGATTCATTTAGTACTAGGTGGCTAAAAAAAAAGTAGCCTACAGGAAGGGTTTCCAGAACAGCATTTGATATCACTTATAAAAAAAACAAATGAATATAATTGGGGGGAAGAATAAAAAGAACTGCATCAACTGGCTAATTAGGTAGAATATGCCAAGGACAACACTGTCTAAAATAAAGTTATAACCACTGATGTTAAAGAGACAGTAAAGGCTAGACAAGTTTGGTGCTGGTTTGAATTTGAAGCTGCAAATTCACTCCTAGAAGGCTCCGGGTGCACTTGAGTGTCCACTGCAGAACCAACAGTGGTTACTTGCGGGATGCTCCACCTGCAGTAAAACAAGGAATCCTGCTCCCTCATGATGGTCATCAAGGCCGGCCAGGAAGTATGCTATAGGCACCAAAGCACAATAACTGATTGGCTGCAGCACATGGGCCCCTCAATCCCACATTATCCTGCATGCTGGGGTGGTGCTGGTTTTAATTTGATTCTGCAAACGTACTCATAACTGGCTCCACTGCAGAATGCATACCAGCAGCGGTTGCTCACAGATTGCTCCCCCTGCACCAAAACAATGGATCCAGCTTCTTCCTCAGGAGCAGCAAGTGCATTCATCACGGCCACCCAGGAAGAATGCTAATATTATTATTTATAAAGCATCGGCATCTTCTTTAACGCTGTACAAAGTATATAGCATGCTATAGGTACCAGAGTGTATAGCACAGAAATGGGTTGACTGCAGTCCACGTGTCTCCATGTTATCGATTCAATCCCAACATCGTCCTATGGGTTGGAGGGTGCTTGGTTTGATTTTGAAACTGAAAACTTGCTCCCGACCTGCTCTATGCGCACATGAGTGCAGAGTGAATATGGGCAGTGCCAGAGATGCAACTTCTTCAGCAAAGCTAGGGATTTGTTTCCTCATGACTCGCAGTAGGGGCATGCATTGGCGTCAGCCAGGAAGAGTTCTAAAGGCACCAGAGCAAATGGTTGGTTGCAGCCCATGGGTCTGCATTGAATGAAGGGTGGCAGGAAAAGTTTTTTTTTCTTTTTTTATCTACCTTTACTGATTCTTTTAGCTCACAGAGGTGCGGCTCTGCCTCCTGCTGTAACCAATTTTTACACACCAGTATGCTTATTTTATAGATCAGGGGTACTAATACCACTGTCGGGCCCAAACCCTCCTCCTCAAGTTCCACCAACCAACAGGTCAAGTTTTGTGGATCTCCACATAGCTGGTTCTATAGCTCTGTGGTTGCACTAATTATTCAACTGTGTGCCTGTGTTCAGAGATCTGGAAAACATGACCTGTTGGGCCTTGATGAGGAGGCTTGGAACCCCCTCCTCTAGGTCCTATCAAGTAAGGCTGCAGAGTGATCTGAACCGCAACTTTTATCTGCTGCCAGCCACACTCATTCCTGATCTGACCACAATTACAAACCTAATTAAAAAGGCAGTGCACTGTTTTAGATGGATGACAACCTATACAAACCACCTAGGAAGCATGGGGATAATGGTATTTTGCTAATTATTCTGCACACTGTATCCAGCACAGTCTAAATAACTATTGTGGTTCATGGGACCAGCCATGATGGGATTACTTGTGTCTGCCGCCCCATTGACTTCTATCGAGAGGAGAAGGGGGATGGAGTGCCTTGTCGCATGCATCTCAATCGAAGACAATGGGGCTGAATGCCACAGTAATCCCATCAGGGCAGCTCTCATGAACCACCAGAGTTATCCCTTTAAGGGCCTCCATGGCCACCTCCTGTACAATGTATGACCTTGGACGTGTTGCTGTGTTGACCACCTCTGGATTTTGTTTTTTGGCTGATCAGCCCCATCCTGTCCAAGCACCTCCATTTTGTTTCCCTGTCGGTCCCTGTGGTCACAATTGTGTTCACTGTGTGCCTTTTGGTCCGTCATATTTTTTTTTATTAAATCGTTTTCTTCTCGTTGCTGATTCTGGCTCAGTAAATCAGTTTGCATTATTTACCATTCCGTAGGATCCCATTCCTGGGAGCACTTGACAATGGACCAGCCATTTCTATTAGGTTTGACAAAGAATAGTTCAGGGCCGGCAAGCGACCCCACCCTGCAACTTCTTCCTTGCCCTTATCTCTTACCCCCCCCCCCCCCCCAGTTACTTTAGTTTTTCTTAGTTGGAAACCTGCTTTTATATTTTACTTCTAAAGCCTAAGCATTATGAATGTGAATGTAATGTGATTATCTTGATAGAGAAAATGTCCTCTCTTGTATTGATATAAATCCTAAATAAAAATGAGAAAACAGAAAAACTCCATATTTTTCACAGCCGTCACATATAACAGCAGGGTGTTTGAACATGGATTACATTAGGCAATAGGCTTTTGTGAGTTTTGATCTTTTAGAGAGATTGTGCATAGTGGTGATGAGGAAATAAAAATACCGTTTTGTGAGTACTCACCTTTAAAACGGGTATTATGAGTGTGCCATACACTCCACTTCGCCCCACCTCTTTTTTTCAGGTATTCTGGGGCTTTTATATGGTGAACCATTGGTTTTGATTGTTAAGGTTATAATTGGTTCTTCCTGGTCCCCTTACTGCTTTTATACACTGGGGGGGTTGGTGGGGGGTCCCAGGTGTGTATGGACCGGGAGGTCCATATTCATCTCTGCAGAAGTTCGCCCTCTACTGGAGATTACCCATATGTCATGAAGATCGAAGTGGACTGTATGGCACACTCATAATACCCGTTTTAAAGGTGAGTACTCACAAAACGGTATATTCTAAGTGTGCCATACACTCCACTTCGATCTTCATGACATGGCTATCCAATAGCAGTGTCCATCATGGGTGGGAACCAGAAACAGTAAAGAATGTACCAACTGAAACCACTGCAGCTTGCAGAACCTTGCAGCCAAAAACAGCATCCGCTGAAGCCCGCACATCAACCTTGTAAAACTTGGAAAAAGTATGAACGGAAGACCAAGTAGCAGCCTTACAAACTTGTTCAACAGAAACCTGGTGCTGAAAAGCCCAGGATGCACCAACAGCACGAGTAGAGTGCGCAGTGACCCTAAAAGGGGGAGTCCTCCCCTTAGCAGAATAGGCCCCAACAATGGCCTGACGAATCCAATTGCTAATCGTAGACTTAGGCGCCAACCCTTTCCTGGGCCCGCAGGGCACCACGAAAAAAGCGTCCGTCTTGCGGAAGGAAGAAGTAGTCACCAAATAGTACTTCACACAGCGAACAACATCCAAATTGTGCAGAACCCTCTCCTTGTCATTGTTAGGCTTAGGACACAAGTAAGGGAGAACAACATCCTGATTGAGGTGGAAAGCAGACACCACCTTAGGAAAGAAATCCGGCTTAAAATGAAAAACCACCTTATCCTGGTGTCTCTCAAAGTAAGGGGCCTGAATCGACAAGGCCGCCAACTCAGAGACACGCCGAACCGAGGTAATAGCCACCAAGAAAGCAACCTTCTGAGTGAGAACCGAAAGAGCAATATCCTGTAACGGCTCAAAAGGAGAACCCTGCAGAGCCGAAAGAACCAAATTCAAATCCCAAACAGGAACTACAGCCTTCCGAGGGGGCCGCACATGCACGACCCTTTGGAAAAAAGGTCTTAACCAGCGGGTGTACAGCAAAAGACTGCTGGAAGAAAACCGACAGAGCAGAAGCCTGTCCTTTCAAAGTACTAAGCTGGAACCCAAGATCCAGATTATGCTGAAGAAACTCCAAAATCCTGTGTATCGAAAAAACCCTGCAAGGCAAGGCCCTAGCCTCACACCAATCAATATAGGGCCTCCAAGTCCTATAGTAAATGCCAGAAGAGGACCGCTTCCTAGCCCTAATCAGGGTCTGAACAACAGCCTCAGCCAAACCTTCCTCTTTCAAGATGAAGGTTTCAGCAGCCAAGCCGTCAAAGCCAGCGTTTGTAAATTGGGGTAAAGTAGATGACCCTGAGATAGCAGGTCCGGCAACAAGGGAAGCCGGTACTGATCTACGGCCTCGAGGCAAAGAGATCCACCTCCGGAGTCCCCCACTTGCGGCAAAGATCCAGAAAAACCTCGGGGTTGAGAGACCACTCTCCGTGGCGAGCGGATCCCCAGCTCAGCGAATCCGCCTCCGTGTTCTCCACTCCCGTAATGTAGACTGCCATAATGCAAGTAACATTGCTCTCCGCCCAGTGCAGGATCAGAGAGACTTCCCTGAGGGCACTCCTGCTGCGAGTTCCTCCTTGGTGATTGATGTAAGCTACCGCCGTTCGGTTGTCCGAACGAACCTGAACCGGTAGACCCCGTAAATGTGAGGTCAGCCGAACCAGAACCAGTCGGATGGCTCTGAGCTCCAAGACATTGATGGGGGTGTGAGCCTCCTGGGGACCCCACACCCCGCTGAACTGATGACTCTTCCAATAACCTCCCCAGCCCGACAGGCTGGCATCCGTGGTAACCGTCTCCCAACAAGGGACCAGAAAGGATCTTCCCTTCAACAGATTGCTTGAGTCCAGACACCACCGAAAGGACTGCCGAACCCTGGGAGACATCCTGAAAGGTTGATCCAATGACTGCGGGCACCTGTCCCAATGCGTCAATAGGTGAAGTTGAAGAGATCTCATGTGAAACTGTGCAAACGGTACCACCTCGAAGGAGGATACCATCAAACCCACCAGTTTCATCCCCTGTCGGATAGAGGGACAAGGACTGGCCAGAAGAAATCTCGGCGGATCAGGCCCTGAATCCCCTGCACCTTGGTCTGGGGCAGAGACACTCTGGCCCGAATGGTATCTAGATTCATGCCCAGAAATGAAATCACACGAGATGGGGAGAGAGAAGACTTGGTGCGGTTGATCACCCACCCGAACCTCTCCAGGGTCGACACTACCTGGTGGGTGTCCAGCTCCGCCTGACGGAGGGAAGAAGCTGAGATCAACAGGTCGTCCAGATAAGGCACAATGCGAATGCCCTGAGCTCTGAGCAGAGCCATTATTCCCGCCAAGACCTTGGTGAAGACCCTCGGCGCCGAGGTCAGACCGAAGGGAAGAGCTACAAACTGATAATGTTGATCCTCCACCGCAAACCGTAGGAGTCTCTGATGTGCCTGAAAAATCGGAACATGCAGATACGCATCCTTGATGTCTATGGATGTCATAAAATCCCCTTGGCGAAGGGAATTGATAGCCGAGCGCAGAGTCTCCATGCGGAACTTTTTGGCTCTGATAAACCTGTTGAGAACCTAGAGATCTAGAATGGGTCTCACCGAACCCTCCTTTTTGGGAACCATGAAAAGGTTGGAGTAGTAACCCCTGCCCCTCTCCGACAGAGGCACCGGGCATATAACCCCCATGTCCAGAAGGTTTTTTTACTGATAACAGGAGCCCCTGTGCAGCCTGAGGGTCCGAGGGCACCCGAAACCTTAAGAATCTTGGGGGCGGCCAGTACTCAAACTCCAGTTTGTACCCGGAGGAGACCACTTCCAAGATCCAATTGTCTGTGACCTCCCGGGCCCAGACCTGGAAGAATAGCCGCAGCCGTCCCCCCACCCTTGCAGGTGAGGGCGCCCCTTCATTGCTGAGCCGGTTTAACTGCAGGCTTGGAACCCCAGGCAGGTGTGGGACGTGCCCAACCTCTGCCTCTGTTCCAGGACGAGCCCCTGACACCCGAGAAGGCCAGACCCCTAGCCACTCTGGCCCCTCGAAAGGAAGGAGTGAACGAGCCCGCCCCCCGAAAGGGGCGGCGCTGTTTCCTCCGCTGAGGTAACTTACCTCCTTTAGCAACAACATCCAATTTATCTCCAAACAGCCGCGAACCCAAGAAGGGAAGAGCTGTGAGCGACTTCTTGGCCCCAACGTCCGGTGTCCACTGGCGGAGCCAGACCAATCTGCGCATAGCCACCAGTAAGGCTGAAGTCCTACTACACACGACAATAGAATCTTCCATCGCAGCTATGACAAAATCCATGAACAATTCGCATTTCTTAAGGATAGCGAACTCAGCGCCGGCTGGATCAAACTGAGCGTTATTCAGCCAGTCCCTGATAAGAGACCTGGTAGCAAGCGACACCAGGGCAGATGCACTAACAGGCCGCAGGGTCGAGCCCACGTTGGCAAATGCGTGGCACGCCATCTGATCAAGGCGCTTATCCTCGCCATCCTTAAGGGAAGTGGCGTCAGGGGTGTTCAGCACAGAAGAGTTGGTCAAACCTAAAACTGGTACGTCGACCTCGGGAGGAGAAGACCAGCGCTTAACCGCCTCCACCGTAAAAGGATACTTCTTATCCCATCCCTGAGGAACACCAGGAAGCCGACTGGGCCTCTCCCATTCTCTAAGGATCAGCGCATCAAAATGACCCTGGGTAGGGAATTCCAGACGGGGCTTGCAGGCCCCCAAAAATTCCCCCTTCTTGAGAGGGGGCACCTCAGGCGGTTCAATATCCAACACCTCCAATAAATGTAACAAAACAGTGGCCGTATCTACGGCATCCCCCAGGGCCTGCCCGACATTGGCATTCCCAGACTGAACATAGTCAGCCTCTGTTTCCTGATACAATTCCCCCTCCTCTAACGGGGAATAATCTGACAAATCAGCGGAATCGTCGTCCACATCCCACAAGGGCTGGGCCGACGACAAATGTCTCTTTTTAGCCTGGGCCTTCTTGCCCACCGTGCTAGCAATAATTTTCTCGATGCTGGCCAACTTAGCTGGGTACCAGACTGCTGCGTTATGGCCTTTTGTGCGCATGGTATACAGATCAGCACATTCTCCCCCGTAAGGGATACCCCACACCCCACACATGGCCCAGATTGTCCCAGAGGGAGCCCGAGCCCAGTATCCTGCAGAGCCTCCATATGGTGAATTTTTGTGGCCAGTCGCAAGACCGCAGGGAATTTACGCCTAAGCAACCCGGGATGCCCCTTAAAAGTCCCGGTGGGAGGATTTGAGGTGAACAATTTTACACTATGGACCCCAGGACCAGAAGGAACCCCTTAATATGCACATATACAGGGCAATCTGTAACACACAAAACAGGCAACATAAGTGCAATGCTAGATAATTATGGCAATAACCTAACAGTATATGCATATAAAAAATTATATATGTATATACACATATATACTAACTGTATCCCAGCCAGACATGTGAAACCCACACACACATGCCCGCGACCAGTGGGAGCCCCCCGCTAGAGAGGAGCTCCCATACAAGCTAAGGAAGTGGCCATCCGGCCCTTACCACACGGAACGCAGCTCAGATCCTGCTTGAAAATGGCCCCCATGAAGTGCCTCGTGCATGAAGAGGGAGAGCAGGGGGAGGGCGGGCCAGCGCAGAACGCGTGCTCGCCGAGGCCACGCCCCCTCCCAGTAATGCGGATCCCCTAGAAACGAGCAACAGAAATTGCGCCAAAGAAGGGGGCGGGGCTACCCCTTCCAGAACACAGCCTGAGGGGGAGAAGCTCCCCCAGGCTGCCACAACCCTGACATGGCCCCAGTAAAAACACTCCCTGTCTGCCACACGCACACATACCCAGTGAATCACACACCAACACACACAGGGACATAGGTGGGGAAAACAAAATAACGGCCTGGCCAGGCAAACCCCCCCTGGAGGGGAATAAGGGACCCAGAAGGGGGGTAACCCTGCCAGAATCCAGCCATAAGCATTGAGGGACGGGGCATCCCACACCGGGATCACCGAAAAACCTGGATAACCGCCTACCCCATAGTGAGGTCTCACGGTGGAGCAGTGCTCCTTCTGCACCCATAGGGTACTCCTACATTCACCAGGACCCACAGCCTAAGCTGGGAGGCTCAATAAAGGGGCAATTTAGAAAGGGTACTGGCAGTAATAGGGACAATAGACGGCCGGGCGCGAGCCCGGCTTACCTGTAAGTAAAGAAGTCTTCATCTTCTGTCTTGTCGCCTTCCCTGCAAAGAAGGAACTGGGGGGTCGGTGGGGGGTCACAGGTGTGTATGGACCGGGAGAGGCTTTCTTTTTTTGCATATTCATCTCTGCAGAAGTTCGCCCTCTACTGGAGATTACCCATATGTCATGAAGATCGAAGTGGAGTGTATGGCACACTTAAAATAGAAAATATTACCAGCTAAACAATAGGAAGGAGATTTGGATCTAAGATTTGGGAGACACAAGATCGAGATGCCTGGGGCTGGCAAGCTAATCTTTTTATTTTTTTTACACTTAAAAGCACATTCCATGTGGTCCTTTTACAAAACTTTACAAGAACAGCACTGCTCATTAGGAGTTTTTTAGTAAATGGCAGCAAGCAAGCTGCAATGAGGTTGAAGTGACAGCACCACCTGCAAGTCCTATGCATGTAGCTTTCATTCTCACCAAGTACAGGTGACATTTAACTCAAAAGAATGTTTCCTTGACTAACAAACCTGTGAATACCTGTCACCTGACAAAGGCTCACGAGGGGGTGCTGTCACTTCTTCTATACCAATATAGACCACTGAGTTCCTTGCAGTTTGTCTTTAATAATAGTGTGCAACTTGAGGGTTTTTTATTTACTTTTGAGTGCAATGTATAAGAAAAAAATTCAAAGTGAAACTCCAGCCATTTAAAAAGAGTGGTGGCCTGTGGTTTGCACATACAGATAAAATACACTTATCTTTGGGGCACCCATAAGGGAAAAGTGTATTCAAGCCCATTTTTTGCAAATGCCTTCTGTTACTTTTTTAAAATGGCTGGCCCTATAACATCTTTTGTAACAATCGGGAAGGGGGCACAAGAACTCTGTTCACAAGCAATCTGGGGGTGTTTTATATGCTCGTCAAAGCTCTAGTTTCTTCTTTTTACAATAAAGTGGCTTGCAAAGCAGAAAGCAAGCAGCCCGGCTGTCAGTACCAAAGTATCATCACATTTATATGTTCTTTTTTCAAAGGGGCCCACTATGACTTTTGCTATGGGACCCTGTGAACCCTGCAGGAAATGAAAGTTAAATCAGATACAGAGGATGAAACATCAGTTGTGCAGGATCTCAGGGCCCGGTAGCTGTTTGAGGGACTACAACTTCTTACAGAGGTCAGAGGATTAGTTAAACTGAACCTGTCAAGAGGGAGATTGGGAATGACAATTAGAGGCTTTAGTGCATGCAGCAACAGTTGGGCCTCTATTAAATTCAAAAAGCCGGCCTGACCTTTTTTCAAAAATTAAAGACCTTTATACAGTTTTCATAGGGGGGAATATATACACCAATTTCAGCTGGTGTAAGCGCGTGCTTAGCCAAGGCACTCATAGAGAATCCCAGCCACCTTGGCCTGGTCGCATACACTGCACACACCAGCTACAGGCTGGAACCCGAAGTGCAGTACCATGGGCTTCAGGGGCCCCTATGGCACTCCTGGTCTGAAGGAATGTTGGGTTTCCTTTAGATTTCAGGGCTGTTGCTGGCTGGGCCCATGCATGTCGACTACCAGCTCCAGATTTTACCCCTACAAAATGCTAAGTAAAAAAGTTTTGGGACAAAAATGTTAAAAACAAACTACAGAACAGCACATGTAAAAAATATTTGTGAGCAGATGACTAGAGAAAAGGATAGAAGAAAGTCCATAGAAGAACATAGGTGTGTGGGTTGTTTATGAAGATTAGCACATATGCCCCAAAGCAAATTCTGGAAATGTCTATGTGTAATAACACATACACACTAAAAACACTGGTTGTTCTGCGGGGCTGGCACAATTAAACATCCGTAGTCTAATTAGGCCAAATTACATCCAAATTTAATGTAACATACACTATGGCACATGACACATATTTTTAGAAAATGACACACCGATAACTGTACAAAATTTTAAAAGAGCAATTGCTATTAAAAATAGGGGCCCCCATTCCACACCTCCGAGCACTCACGCCATTCACATACACACACACCGGCCGGCGTCCCTCTAAGGGACTAATGTCCACAAACGGCTCCTAGCCACGCCCCTTGCGCTGACGTCATCACGCCCCGGCCGACGGTGACTTGCGGCTCACTGCAGGAGAGGATCTGTGTGATATTCCCTTCCAGGGAACCCATGTGGGCTTTGCATCTGGCGGCGAGTTCAAAGAGGAGGACTATGGCGGAATTATGTAGGCGTTGGACTCCGGCAAGCCTGTTACAGGCAAAAATGAATGGTTAAAGCCTTGGTTCCTACTGTATACAGCCTCCGGATTCAGTCCCTTCATTAGGTCACGTGAGTGCCTGCGGGCTATATCTGTAACAGTTAAGTTACTGTATTATGTATATTGAAAACAGCAGGCAGTTTGCCGACATGAAGCTTTGAGGACGTGGAGCCCAGACATCTCCCTGTTTGCTATCAAGTTCCCTGCTTTTGCTCAGCCCTATTTTCTCAGCCCTATTTTTTGTGGACATTAGTCCCTTAGAGGGACGCCGGCCGGTGTATGTATGTGAATGGCATGAGTGCTTGGAGGTGTGGAATGGGGGCCCCTATTTTTAATAGCAATTGCTCTTTAAAAATTTTGTACAGTTATCGGTGTGTCATTTTCTAAAAATATTTGTCATGTGCCATAGTGTATGTTACATTAAATTTGGATGTAATTTGGCCTAATTAGACTACGGGTGTTTAATTGTGCCAGCCCCGCAGAACAACAAGTGTTTTGAGTGTGTATGTGTTATTATAGTATGTCAGGTTGAGCGGTACGCCCTGAACACAGGGCAGTGCACTACCCATCCTTCACAGGTGGATACTCCCTGGATTTTAATTGCCCAGAGGGGAGTGAAAGAGAAAATGTCTATGTGTAATTTGGAATACCTGAAAGGACCATTGTGTAAATGCAGGTGGCCGGGCTCACTTTCACCACTAGATTATGTTTGGGTTGTGCAAGGTAACAGCCTTCCTCACTTATGTGGGTATATGGAAGACCAACGCCCTTTGTAGACTGCACACCCTTGGAGAGCCTAAGCTTATTGTGGTTTACAGTCTTTACTTGAGACGACTATGTACCATCCTGAGCTGTATTCTGCCACATCTGTATGTCACCCTTGCTTCTCCACCCATAGGTGTTTAAAAGTAGTGCTGCAGAGTTGGCCCAGCAGTCAATTGTTTCATGGCATTGCGTATTACATTTGTAAAAGGAAGGCAAGATAAACAATGGCAGCCTCAAATTACAGTTTTTACTGCATATACAAGCAGGGCCACACAGATTTTGTAGTAGTGGGTGGTGTTTTATGGCCATTAGTTAGATGTTTAAGGAATAACCTGCTCTAATCCTTTTCAGATATCTTTGTTTCTAAGTATTTTAATGATAGAAAATTACTTGTTTGGTGCATAAACGAATAACTTCTTTCACTGATGGATGCACCTAATTTGTATAATTATCAGGGAGACTGGTGAAACCATCACCTCTGAGGAAAAATATTGGACAACTTGCTAATTGCCAAGCATAATATAGATGCTATTTGAAACTGCAATGTGTAAAATAAATATTACACAATTTTCTCTTAAATCCTCCTCTCTAATTCCACTGTGGAAGATAATGTTATACCTGCTTCTCTGTGGCAGGAAAAAAATCAATTTTACATATTAGGTTTTCAATGGCTCATGCTCTCAGTGCTGCTTGCATACAAAACAGCCTCCCCAACCATCTATTAGTATCTTCAGCCATTTTGTACACCTTAAAAAAATCACTTAACTATAGTAAAGCATCTGCAAAGCTTTCACAGCATTTTAATAGGAAGTGCATGCTGATAATGTGTGTTCACTCTAAAAACTATAAGTATTACAATGGCGGAAAATCAACCACAGCAAACAAATAATTCATTTTAGACCTGACCCTAAGCTCCCCTGCTTACCTTTTGCCGTTTCCTGAGTCCATCTTGCTCCCGCAGTCCCTGGTATCTAGAGCTTGATGCTGCACCTTTTGGCCTCAAGGAGGTGTGTGTAGTGTACAAGGCTAGACAGACAGGCTGGCGTCATTACTAACGGCAGGTAGCGACAGATGAGCGTCTGTAGCAAGGATTTCAGAGTGACCGCTAGTAGTGGCTGTGCTCAGCTATGGTTCGTTGTTTCAGATCGCCTCAGTCGCTGGCCGGCATTGTTGAATACGTTATGTGATTCGCAGTACTATGCTGTATGGGAGCCAATGGTAGCGCCAGCTCAGTGCGACTGACTCACAACGCATTCATCAAAAAAACAGCCTCAAACAGTTCCGGCGCTCAAAGTCGGGTCGCTGTAGCCCACAGAGCCAGAAGCTGTGAATAAAGTCTGTTTTTGAACATGTATACACTAATAACAAAGTGAAAACATATGGAATTACCGGTACATTGTTAATACATTGTAACATGAACACTTTAATTCCAGACATGTAAGGACAATTCTGAATAAAAATATTATTAATCAAAAAAGTTTGCAAAAATGTCATTTTCTAGGCCAGGATACATGTCTGAAAGATTTTAGTTTTTTTTTTTAAAAATTGGGATCAGGAAAGGGATTTAAGGATATTTCATAGAAATGTATGGGAGAGCGCCAGGTAGAAAGAGGTAAGACGTGGCGTTCTGCAAGGCTTAACGCCAGCGATGTACGCTGAGCCTGGGATAATAATGAATCGGACACTACATGGTGTTGTTCCAGTCGATCACCAGAATCGCCTTCATAAATGTGTAATTGCGTGCCGTGTCCGGTGTTCACCTGACGCTACCTGGCGCTAGCTGCCGCATACAAGGCACTACCTGGAGCTATCCCTTCATGAATAAGGCCCTAAGTCTATGCTCACTACAGGAGGCCTTGGCTGAGATTATTATTATTATTGTTTATTTATATAGCGCCATCATCTTCCGTAGCGCTTTACAAAGTAGTAATTACAGACAGGGTAGAAACATATGGTACATATACTATTTCAAATGCAGTTTTACAGAGTTGACAATGGATATTCTGAGTACAGGATACAATAGGGGAGAGAGCCCTGCCCTTGCGATCTTACAGTCTAAAGGACTGAGATTCACACAGATCAACAACTCCAGCACAGCAAGAAGTACAGCACCTTTTTTTAAATATAGGGCTGCAGGATTAAGAATAGCGATGAGCCAGAGCAGATACAATCCAATTTGGAAGTCATCTGCAGCATCCAGCCACCACAACATGTAATCTGGTATAAGGGTCCTTTTCACAAACTGTAAACAAAAAATGAAAACTCACAGTTGCCGCTTCTTCCTTCATCTGTCCCCTGCCAGACTGCTTCTCTTTGCAGGTTTGTTGGGTCTGGGGCTCCCTTCTGGTTCCAGCAAGCTGTGATCTTCTTGATGCTGGGGAGATGCTATATTAGTTGCCCCGCCTGCATCTATAGTGAGGGGGGAATAGGTCTTTTGTGGCATCTTGCCAAGTCAACCGCATACCACCGGTGCAGAGAGGCTTTTATACCACAGAGAAAGAGCCTCTGTGGCTAATGATATCACTGGAGGGGAGAAACATGGAGTGGGATTTCTGGAGTTCCGTCCATGTCTAGGGCTTTAGCATTACAGGGACAGATTATGGGCAAGGGTGAATATGTCCACTCTTAATGTGGCAGTGATGGGAGTAGCAGAGGTGGGGTCAGTTTAAATTATTATACAATAAAGTATTTTTCAGACTAGCAGGCAACTGATATCTAAAACACTCTCAACAGCATACAATATATCCCAGGTGTATGCTCAAAACTTGACCCAGATAGTAAAGATGAACCCCGAAAAAGCTAATTTTATTTCTTTCTTTAAAAAGTTTTTGGGAGAAAACTTGCACAATTTCAGCATCTGTCTAGTTGCCTAGGAGTATTCTAGAGGAAATATCAGAATAGAAAAGCTAGGGAGTCACAAAATGTTGGATAAAAAGAAGCTGTGCAGACAATCTTGTGTAGGGTAGTCATGGGTATGGAAAAAGTGAAATTAAACATCTATAGTCCTGAACCTAGATTACTAGAAGAAAAAGTTCTGCTTTCAAAGTTTCATTTTTAAATTGAATATTTACACATAGATTTTCTACAGAAAACTGTTTCCAGTTTATTTACAAAATGACTTAAAATAAGAGAAAACTAGAAATTTCAAGAGTTCAAGATAGTTTTCAATAGATAATTTTCAATACAATTTCCTCCAACTCTCATTCAGAGGGGATGTCTAGCTTCATGGGCCAAAAGCCAGCACTGCAAAAGCAGACTCTTGTGTACGATTCCTGCCTGAAATACAGGTATTCCAGAAAAGAGACATTTTAAATGCATTTTCCATGCTCCATATAATTACCTGTCCAGGGAATCAAATTCAGAAGCATATTGTTACTTGCAAGTAAACTTTGCTATTCATTATGCTTAATGCCAACAAGAACCATGGGTTGCAAAGATTTTCCCCAGTCATAATACACAAACAATACATGCAGACAGAAGATATCATAATAAAGTAAAATTGGACCTATCATTACAAATTCCACTTCAAATCAAGCCAAGTCAGATATGTATAATTTTTTTCACAAAGTTTTTTGAGCTTTTCCTAGACATAGACATCGGTTGTACTGTACTCTAGGAGAAGGGAGAAGTATTGGAGAGTGGTATAAAGAGGTTGCCGTTAAGGTAATGAGGTGGAGAACTTGCTACATTTTAGTGAATTTCAGATTTTTGGAATTCTTACAAACTTTGACTAGAGCAGAGGTGGGGTTGGGTGTTTTCTTTTTCTTTCTTTCTTTTTTCTTTCTTTCTGATACCCAAACTGCTTATGGGAAGTGATAAGCTCTGGATCTGGGTCAGTTTTACTAGCATCAATGTTTCAATCACACTAGGAGAATCGAAAGCCATGACACCTAAGGTACCTTATAAAAGCCTTTCCCCGAGTACATCATCGCTCCTCTGGCTGGGAGCCAGAGATAAATGAGAGGATGAAATGCCAATGGGAAACTGCACAGACCAGTGCCATGCTAAGTTAGCCCCACTGGAAACCTTCAAACCTACCTACAGGCCCCCCTGCCAGCTTGTGTTACTTCCTTGCAGGACACTGGAAATCTCCAAACAAGCTATGGGGAGCAGGAAGAAGATGGTAGCGGTAAGTAAATAAAATCTTTACTGTGACACACCTTTTCAAAGGGTAAAGGGTCAAGCAAGCCAACTGCCAGCTTCGGTAGGTAACTTGCCAATAACTCCCAGCCGAGCCTTGGGATTCCAGCTTCATATGTCTGGTGCACCAGGCCATTAGACCTAAAGGACTACTGCTAGGTGAAAATAATAAGGAATAACTGCCAAATCATTAAGCCGAAGCTCCATTCTTATAGATTGCACTGGTATCTGGTACTTGGGGAGTACCAGATGCCGGATGGGCACTGGGGCTCATCCCACCAGACTTCTGAACCAGATAGACCCTTCTCCGGTTCAAGGTTTTGAATGTAACATCATCATCATCTGCGAATGTGCTATTGACACAAACCTTGTACAAGGGCAATCACATAAAAAGACTCATTGAGGACAGCCCACCCATGTTGGAGTGGATTCAGACCCAGGTGAGAAAACTCACTTTTTTTTAAAAACAGAAAACTGTCATTTACTTTCATTGTCTACCTTGGGGACTGATTTAACAACCGGATGTAAATTATCACCTCGTGTTGAACCAGCCCCAAGGTAGACAATGACAGTAAATTGCGGTTTTCTCTCCTAAAAGAGGAGTGAGTTTTGATATGTTACTGGGTGAGAGTCTTGTGATGGTTTCTTTGCAGGGCTGCTAAGAGGCACTGCATTTTTACAGTGTAAAGCGCAAGTCAATACATATCATTCTAAATTGGGGTCTGTTGTGTCCTTAAGAAAAGCCATGCCCTTTCAAAGGGTCACTAAACCCAAAATAAAAAATACAATTCTGTGATTACTCACCTGTAGAATTGGTATTATACGCATACAGCACGTCCTGCTCCAGAGATAATTCCTTAAGTTCGGGTTATACATCCACAAGATGGCGCTGGACTGCAGAGACAGCAAAAAAGTGGCTCCTCCTGGCCCCTTATATTCCAGTGACCTCCCACAAAATCCCCAGTATTGACAAGCAGTTAGCAAGAGGCCGGGAAAATAACACCCATAATCAAACAATTTAAACCATGATAACAACCACCATACAGAGGCACTAAGAATAATGATAACAAGGGCGGGGTGGAGCAGGACGTGCTGTATACGTATAATACCAATTCTACAGGTGAGTAATCACAGAATTGTATTATTCTAAGTATACAGCACGTCCTGCTCCAGAGATAATTCCTTACGTTTGGGACATCCAATAGCAGTGTCCGTAAGGTAGGGTGGGATCCCCAAAGGCAACAACATGCAGATTAAACCACTGCCGCCTGCAGAACTTTGCAGCCAAAAGCAGCATAAGCAAACATCAACTTTGTAAAACTTAGAAAAAGTATGAACAGAAGACCAAGTAGCGGCCTTGCAAACTTGTTCAACAGAAGCCTGGTGCTGAAAAGCCCAAGAGGCACCAATAGCACGAGTGGAATGAGCAGTAAGGCGGAAGGGAGGATCCTGACGGATCCACTTGCTGATGGTAGACTTAGCTGGAGCCAGACCCTTCTTAGGACCAGAAGGGACCACAAAAAGAGCATCAGTCTTCCTGAAGGGCTCAGTAGCCACCAAATAGAACTTCAGGTTCCTGACCACATCCAAGGAATGTAGAGCCCACCTCCTTAGGGTTAATAGGATTAGGGCACAGAGCAGGTAGAACAATAGGGTTGATTCAGAGCCCCTTTCTCACCTTTTTTTTGCGTGAATATTTCCATTCTCGTTCATTTTTTCCCCTCGTCTGATTCAGCAAAGCCTTTTTTCTGCGATAACTTTAGTGTGAAATGTTTTCATTTTTGCATGATTTTTCGTTTGGTAGCAAGACCTCCATAAAAATTATGAGAAAGGGGCTCTGAATCAACCCTAATGTCCTGATTGAGATGAAAAGCAGACACAACTTTAGGCAGAAAATCTGGTTTAAAGCGAAACACCACCTAGTCCCAGTGTCTCTCAAAGTAAGGGGGCTTGATGGAAAGCACCGCCAACTCAGAAACACGCCTAACAGAAGTGATAGCCACCAAAAAAGACTACCTTAAGCGTAAGAATGGACAAAGCAGCCTCATGCACAGGCTCAAAATGAGACCCCTGCAAAGCAAATAGGACCAAGTTCAAGTCCCAGACAGGTAACATAGGCTTACGTGGGGGGCGCACATGAGCAACCCCCTGGAAAAAAGTCTTGACCAAATGATGCTGAGCAAAAGATCTCTGAAAGAAAACAGCTAAGGCAGACACATGACCTTTCAGAGTGCTGAGTTGAAGCCCCAGATCGAAACCATGTTGGAGAAATTCCAGAATCCTGGGAATAGAAAACACACGACAAGGAAAAGATTTAGCCTCACACCAGTCAATGTAGGTACGCCAAACCCTATAGTAGATGGAAGAAGAGGACCTTTTCCTAGCCCTGATCATGATGTTAACAACAGAGGCAGGCAGCCCCTTTTCCATTAAGATGGAGGTTTCAGCAGCCAGGCCGTTAAAGCCAGCGTTTGTTAATTGGGGTACCGTAGCCGCCCCTGAGTGAGCAGGTCTGGATCCTTGGGCAGGGCGTACTGATCTACCGCTAGCTGCACGATGTCTGCGAACCACACTATTCTTGGCCAATGGGGGGCCACCAGGATTGTTGGCACTCCTTCCTGAGCTATCTTGCGCAGAACCCTGCCCAACAGGGGAAACGGGGGAAAGACATACAGTAGCTGAAAACCCTGCCAGGGTATTGTCAGAGCACCCATGGCTAAGGCCAGAGGGTCCCGGGACAGAGACACAAAGACTGGAAGCTGTGATTGTGACGGGACGCAAACAGATTCACATCTGGCTGACCCCAACGTTGACACAGAGAGCAAAACACCCTGTTGCTGAGGGACCATTCCTCCAGGCGAGAAGTCCCCCTGCTCAGAGAGTCTGCCTCCAGATTCTCCACCCCCGGAATGTACACAGCTGAGATGCAGGGAACATTGTCCGATGCCCAAGACAGAATCAGAGACACTTCCTTGAGGGCCCCCTTGCTCCGGGTCCCTCCCTGATGATTGATGTAGGCAACCGCCGTCTGGTTGTCTGAGCTTACCTGAACAGCCCGGCCCCGAAGGTGCAGGGTCAAGCGGGCTAGAACCAACCTGATCGCCCTCAGTTCCAGAACGTTGATAGGAGTGTAGGCCTCCTGAGGGCCCCACTGCCCCTGGAATGTTAGGGATCTCCAGAAGCCCCCCCAACCTGTCAGACTGGCATCCGTGGTGACTGTCTCCCAGCAAGGGGCCAAAAAGGATCTGCCCACTAACGGGTTCCTTGAGTCCAGCCACCACGAGAGGGACCGCCTGGCTAGGGGGGACAGAATCAACACCTGATCCAGACACACATGGTCCCTGTCCCAAACAGACAAGAGGTGGAGTTGAAGAGGCCTCATATGAAACTGAGCATAAGGAACCACCTCGAAGCAGTACACCATCAGGCCCACCAGCTGCATTCCCTGCCTGATGGAAGGATGAGGGCAGGACAGAAGGAGCTGAGCTTGCGCTTGCAGACTGTCCACCTTCTGTTGAGGAAGAAAGATCCTGGCCCGAGCTGTATCCAGATTCATGCCCAGAAATGGCTTCACCAAAGAGGGAGACAGGGAAGATTTGGAATGGTTTATCATCCAGCCGAATGACTCCAGTGTGGTAACCACCCGCTGAGTACCCAGCTCTGCCTGTTGGCAGGACGGAGAAGTGATAAAAATGTTGCCCAAATAGGGAAGAATGCAAATGCCCTGAGCTCTCAGCCATAATGCCCGCCAGCACCTTGGTGAATACCCTGGGAGCCGAAGTGAGACAGAAGGGTAATGCCACAAACTGGTAATGCTAATCCTCCAGAGCCTGAGGAATCTCTGATGACCTGGAAAGACTGGAATATGGAGGTAAGCATCCTTGATGTCCACAGAGGTCATGAAGTCCCCTGGGCGTAGTGAACTTACAGCTGAGCGCAGAGTCTCCATGCGAAAACGCCTGGATCTGACACTTGTTGAGAAGCTTTAAGTCCAGGATGGGTCTGACAGACCCATCTCTTTTGGGAACGGTGAAAAGATTGGAATAATAGCCCTTGCCCCTTTCCCTTAAGGACACTTGGCAGATGACGCCCAGCTCCAGTAGATTCTGCACAGCAAGCAACAGGCCCTGAGCTGACAGGGGGTCTTGAGGCATCCGGGATCTGATGAATCTTGGGGGCGGCCAGGCTGCCAACTCTATCTTTTAACCGGAGGACACTACCTCCTGAATCCACCGGTTTGAGACATGACACCTCCAGATGTGAGCAAAGAGCCAAAGCCGTCCCCCCACCCGGATGGGTGAGGGCGCCCCTTCGTGCCTGAGGGGGCTTGGGGGAAGACTTAGACTTGGAACCCCAGGAGGGGCCAGGGCGGCCACGCCCTCTGCCCCTGCCCCAGAAATCTCCCCGGGCCCCTGCAAATGATGCTCCCCTTCCCATTCTGGACCCACGGTAGGAGGAAAGAAAGGAGCCAGAACCCCGAAAGGGCCGAGACTGTCTCTTGCGCTGGGGTAACCTGCCTCCCTTAGCAAACAGGTCCAGGCAATCCCCAAACAGACGCAGTCCTTTAAAGGGGAACCCAGTGAGAGCCTTCTTGGCAGCGTTGTCAGCTGCCCACTGGTGCAGCCAGACTGAGCGGCGTATAGCCACCAAGGCAGAAGCCCTGTCACACATTCTAATAGTATCATCCAAGGCAGAGAGGACATATGCAACAAATTCGTCACAACGCAGAAGGGCTCTATACTCATCACTAGCCGCATCATCAGGAGCCCCATCTAAAATACTCTTAAGCAGAGTCCTAATAGCCACAGCTGTAATGGCAGAGGCACAAACCGGACGCAGCGCGGACCCCACACAGGCAAAGGCATGGGAAGCCAGCTAATCAATGCGCCGGTCCTCACCATCCCTCAGCGTAGTGGAGTCAGGGGAATGTATGACAGAAGTGTTGGACAACCCTAGAATTGGTGCATCCACTTCAGGAGGGGACGACCAACGCTTAACCATTTCAGTAGGGATACCTCTTATCCCAACTCTTAGGCACCCCAGGGAGCCTGCTCGGTCGCTCCCACTCTTTGAGCACAAGATTATTAAAGTGAGTTTGCTCAGGAAACTCCAAACGTGGCTTAGCAGTGTGAAACAACTCCCCCCGGCAGGAGGAGAGATAGAAAGTACTTCAAAAATGTGAGCCAAAAGCCTGTCAGTATCATCTGGAGCCCATGGGTCAGAGCCAGAATCAGCATAACCCTTAGGCTGCTCCCTTAGATGATTCTGAATCAGAAAACAATTCCCCCTCTTCCAGGGGGGTATAGCCAGCCAGGTCAAAAAAATCCTCAGCCTCCATAGGAAAGAGGTTAACGCCAGGTGCCAGATGCTGCCTCTTAGCCGAGGCCTTACGCGCCGTAGAGCCAGCAATCAGCTTCTCAATGCTAGCCACCCTGGTAGACAAATCAAGCTGAGACTCCCCACTGGTATGCACCTCACTGGGAGTCAGATGTAAGCGTGGGGGAGTAGGAGAAGCCACCCGGGCGCAGGCCCAGCCACAGGTAACCCAGATTGCAGCACAAGCGCCAGCTGGCCATTTGACCCGCCTGCAAGACATAAACAGAAAAGTTCCCGTAAGCGGTATGCCAACATAACATATATAAAAATAAGCCAGCCCGCAGGGGCACTTACGGACCGCGGTAGGTAGACGCCAGCCACGCCGCACGAGGAGAGCAGAATGGCGCCTGCAGATACCTCAGTACCTCCCAGTGCCTTGCGCGCTGTCCTGCACTTCACGTCAATCACTGTGCCTACAGCGCTGTCCATTCACTGCAATAGAGGGGTGCCTGGCACAAGCACAGTGACTGGGTGGTGCGCCACCTACAGCAGAATTCTGGGGAGCATGCTTGCTGTGCCCCTCCTTTTCAGAAACCAGAAGGTTTCCGACCAGCTTAACGCCTAGAAGCTGCTTTGTGGGAGAGAAGGCGAGTGCCATATTTTTTAGGGTATTTTTGGGGGGTTTAGTGACCCTTTAAAGCAGAAATAAACCTGCCTTGCAACTGTACCAGGGATGGTTCTGGTGGACATTAAACTTACTTAACCTACCCCTGTCACTTTGTCTGTAAGCTCTGCAACAGAAAGAGACACCTTTTTCATACAGACCTCCATGAGCAAAAGGGGAGTAGATATGGGGCTAAGGGATTAAGTGGGTTTAGGCCTTTATGGACCTAGACACCAACCCAGCACACAGTGGCCAGGGAGGGCTTTTGCAGTTATAAGCACAAAAGGTTTATTAGACATTTGTAAGCTAGCTGTCTAGCCGGGGCGTGCTTAGAAAGAATGAATTACCATATGTTATCTTGCAATCCTAATACACATTTAAACAATACATTTACTTCATTATAGCGGCCTTACTATCCCGTACTATTATCATTATCATCCCTTTCCTCTGCAGTAAACATTAATGAGGGATACATGGCGTTCTTTATAGTTTAAGCAGCATCGACTCAAAATATAGCAAGCTGAGAATATGAAAAGCCACAAGCTTGTGCAGTTCATGTAAGAAGGTCATAATGCCTCTGGATTTGTAACCTTGTTTAGGACCTGTGCCTAATGAGCACTCAGAGCGGATGAAGCTAGAGGCCCCCTGACCTTTTATGTAACCTTCCAAAAACATATCTATTTAATAGACTTCTCTGTATGCCAGAATATATGCTGCCCCCCCTAATGCTCACGGCTTATTCCGCAACTATAATCAACATTCTAAACTGCATTTCTGCAAAATAAGCTTTCTGCACCTTGAAAACCCTCTTAACGCAGAGAAGAAGTTAGATTTCCTCAAATGCAGTACTTGAGAGCAAGCTTGCTTCTGACTTAGTGGTAACGGACACAGTGCAAAGAGGAAAAGTACCCTAATAAAAGAGCTCAATAAAACAAGGAAAGGATGAGAAAAAATAAAATTCTGTGATTACTCACCTGTAGAATTGGTATTATATGTATACAGCACGTCCTGTTCCAGAAGATATTCCTTACACTTGGGTTATACATCCAGTAGATGGCGCTGGACTGCAGAGACAGAAAAGTGGCTCCTCCCGGCCCCATATATACCAGGGACCTCCCACAAATTCCCCAGTATTGAAAAGCAGTTAAAATGGAACAGGGAGAACTATAACCATTACAAAAACAGAACAATCACCATATAGAGGTAACTAAGAAAAATGATAACTGTAGCTGTATACATATAATACCAATTCTACAGGTGAGTAATCACAGAATTGTATTATTCTAAGTATACAGCACGTCCAGTTCCAGAAGATATTCCTTACACTTGGGACATCCAATAGCAGCGTCCGTAAGGTAGGGTGGGATCCCCAAAAGTAACAGCAGACAGTTTAAACCACTGTCGCCTGCAGAACCTTGTGGCCAAAAGCAGCATCAGCTGAGGCCCTAACATCAACCTTGTAAAACTTAGAAAAAGTATGAACAGAAGACCAAGTAGCGGCCTTGCAAAGTTGTTCAACAGAAGCTTGGTGCTGAAAAGCCCAAGCGGCACCAATAGCACGAGTAGAATGAGCAGTAAGGCGGAAGGGAGGCTCCTTCCCCTTAGCAGAGTAGGCCTGTATCACAATCTGACGTATCCACTTGCTGATAGTGGACTTAGCCGGAGCCAGACCTTTCTTAGGACCAAACGAAAGTACAAAAAGAGCATCAGTCTTCCTGAAGGATTCAGTAGCCACCAAATAGAACTTCAGAGTTCTGACTACATCCAAAGAATGTAAAACCCTCTCTTTAGGGTTACTAGGATTAGGACACAGAAAAGGCAAAACAATGTCCTGAATGAGATGAAAGGCAGAAACAACCTTGGGCAGAAAATCTGGCTTAAAACTAAACAATACCTTGTCCTGGTGTCTCTCAAAATAAGGAGGCTTGATGGAAAGCGCCGCCAATTCAGAAACACGCCTGACAGAAGTGATGGCCACCAAAAAGACCACCTTAAGCGTAAGAATGGACAAAGGAGCCCCCTGCAAGGGCTCAAAGGGAGACCCCTGCAGGGCAGATAAGACCAAGTTCAAGACCCAGACCGGTAACATATAGCGAGTTAGAATCGCACCAGTCAATGTAAGTACACCAAACCCTGTAGTAGATGGAAGAAGAGGACCTTTTCCTAGCCCTGATCATGGTATTTACAACCAAGGCAGGCAGCCCTTTTTCTATCAAGATGGAGGTTTCAACAGCCAGGCCGTCAAAGCCAGCATTTGTAAATTGGGGTGGCGTAGGTGCCCCTGAGTGAGCAGATCTGGAACCCGGGGCAGGGCGTACTGATCTACTGCCAGCTGCACGATGTCTGAGAACCACACTCTTCTTGGCCAACAGGGGACCACCAGTATGGCTGGCACCCTTTCCTGAGCTATCTTGCGCAGCACCCTGCCCAGCAGGGGAAACGGTGGAAACACATACAGGAGCTGAAACCTCTTCCAAGACATTGCCAGGGCATCCATGGCCAAGGCCAGAGGATCCTGGGACAGAGAGACAAAGACTGGAAGCTTGTGATTGTGATGGGATGCAAACAGATCCACATCCGACTGACTCCAGCGGTGGCATAGGGAGCGAAACACCCTGCTGCTGAGGGACCATTCTCCCAGACGAGAGGTCCCCCTGCTCAGAGACTCTCCCTCCAGATTCTCCACCCCCGGGATGTACACAGCCGAGATGCAGGGAACATTCTCCTCTGCCCAGGACAGTATCAGGGACACTTCCTTGAGGGCTCTCTTGCTCCGGGTCCCTCCCTGATGATTGATGTAGGCAACCGCCGTCTGGTTGTCCGAGCGGACTTGAACAGCCCGACCCCTCAGGTGTGGGGTTAAGTGGGCGAGAACCAACCTGATCGCCCTCAATTCCAGAATGTTGATAGGGGCATGGGCCTCCTGAGGGCCCCACTGCCCCTGGAATTTCAGGGACTTCCAAAAACCCCCCAACCTGTCAGACTGGCATCCGTGGTGACAGTCTCCCAGCAGGAGGCCAGAAAGGATCTGCCCCCCAGCAGGTTCCTTGAGTCCAGCCACCATAATAGAGACCTCCTGACCAGAGGGGACAGAACAAACACCTGATCCTAAGACACAGGGCCCCGATCCCATACTTACAAGAGGTGAAGCTGAAGAGGCCTCATGTGAAACTGAGCATATGGAACCGCCTCGAAGCAGGACACCATCAGGCCCACCAGCTACATTCCCTGCCTGATGGATGGACGAGGACAAGACAGAAGGAGCTGAACTTTCTCTTGAAGACTCTCCACCTTCTGCTGAGGAAGAAAGATCGTGACCTGAGATGAATCCAGAATCATGTCCAGAAAGGACTTCACCATGGAAGGAGACAGGGAAGATTTGGGGTGATTGATCACCCAGCCGAATGACCCCAGTGTGGACGCCACTCGCTGAGTGTCCAGCTCTGCCTGATGGAAGGACTGAGAAGCGATAGGCATGTCGTCCAAGAAGGAAAGAATGCGAATGCCCTGAGATCTCAGCAGAGCCATCACTCCTGCCAGCACCTTGGGGAATACCCTGGGAGCCGAGGTGAGACCAAAGGGCAAGGCCACAAATTGGTAGTGCTGATCCTCCAGAGCGAACCTGAGGAATCTCTGATGACCTGGAAAGATAGGTACGTGAAGGTAAGCATCCTTGATGTCTACAGAGGTCATAAAGTCCCCTGGGCGTAGGAAAGTCACAGCTGAGCGCAGAGTCTCCATGCGAAAGTGTCTGAATCTGACAAATTTGTTAAGGTGCTTCAAATCCAGGATGGATCTGATGGGGCAGAGAGAACATATGCAACAAATTCCTCACAGCGCAGAAGAGCTCTATACTCTCCACTACCTGCATCATCAGGGGCCCCATCTAAGAGACCCCTGAGCAGACTTTTAATAGCAACAGAGGCACAGACCCCACACAGGCAAAGGCATGGCAAGCCAGCTGATCTATGCGCCTGTCCTCCCCATCCCTCAGTGTAGTAGTGTCAGGGGAATGCATGACAGATGTGTTAGACAACCCCAAAACTGGAGCATCCACCTTGGGAGGACATGACCACCATTTAACCATTTCAGCAGGAAAGGGATACCGCTTATCCCAACTCTTTGGCACCCCAGGGAGCCGGCTAGGCCGTTCCCACTAGTTGAGCACCAGATTATTAAAATGAGCTTGTTCAGGAAACTCCAAGCGTGGTTTAACAGAATGAAATAGCTCTCCCTGCTGCCGCTGAGCCATCAAAAATGTGAGCCAAAAGCCTGTCAGTATCATATGAAGCCCATGGGTCATGCCCAGAATCGTCACCATACGGTCTAGAATGTTCCTCAGATGATTCTGAATCAGAAAACAATTCCCCCTCTTCAAGGGGGGTATAACCGGTAACATTAAAAAATTCCTCTGCCTTCATAGGAAAGAGGGAAACACCAGGTGATAAATGCCGCTTCTTAGCAGAAGCCTTATGCGGGCCAGAGCCAGCAATATGTCTCTCAATGCTGGCCACCCGAGTAGCCAAATCAGGTTGAGACTCCCCACTGGTATGCACCTCACTGGGAGTCAGATGTAAGCGTGGGGGGGTAGGCGAAGCCCTAGGGGGCGCAGGTCCAGCCACCGGTAACCCAGACTGCAGCGCAAGGGTCTGCTGGGCGCAGGATACACACACCCTGACATCATCACTTATAGGGAATACCCCACACGCCACATACAGCCGGGCTTGTCCCGAAGGAACCCCAAGCACATTATCCTGAGAAGCCTCCATATGGTGATTATTGCGGCACAATAGGCCAATTGGGATTGACGCCAATAAGGCTACCCGGGATGCCCCAATAGCCCGCTAGGGAAGTGGGAGATATACAATAGCCCTCCAATAGGGAGTTAACACTAAATAGAGGGGATAGGATCGGTAGATCGGGTAGATCCCGTAAGCAATGCGCAATACAGATAAATACAAAGAGCGCGAAAACGCGCCCACATGACAAAGCCAACCAATGATGGCGCAGCTGCGCCTGAGGAGATGTCGCTGCCGACCGCAGAGCGGAGTACAAGCACACGGCGGCGGCAAAAGAAACAGTGCAACCAATTCAAAAAGGGATCATCACATAGACATATAATATAAATATATATATATATATATATATATATATATATATATATATAGACATACACCCCCCCCCCAGAGATCTACCAGGGAGAGCGAAGGGGAAGCGAAGGCCATCCTAAGGGAGCCAACTGCGGGGACAGAGGGCGAGGGGCAAAGACGCGGGAGGGGCATTCCATAAGGCTCACCTTGGGCCTGTACCGCCTACCCTTTGGTGGGGGACTGCGGTTGGAGCATCGCTCCTTAGCACCTAGCAGCGGTGCTGCCTACCTTCACCCGAACCAGTGCAGCCTAAGCTGGGAGGCAGTAAAAGGAAACGGGTGGGAATAGTCCTACAGGGCCGCAGGCTAATAGCCCCGCTCACCTGCGAGTAGAGAGAGCCATCTTCTAGTCATCGCAGCCCAGACTGCAGAGAAGAACTGGGGAATTTGTGGGAGGTCCCTGGTATATATGGGGCCGGGAGGAGCCACTTTTCTGTCTCTGCAGTCCAGCGCTATCTACTGGATGTATAACCCAAGTGTAAGGAATATCTTCTGGAACAGGACATGCTGTATACTTAGAATATTAATAAAACAAACACAATAATAGCTGGGTATCCATGTTTTAAATGTAGTCTGCTAAAGCAGAACTACAGTCAAATAAGGTTATAGGGTGGGGTTTCAGTACTTACACTTCAGCGTTCCCAATATTGAAATTGACAAGCAGTGCACCCCCTTCTCTCCAAGTGAACTAAAGTCAAACAAGATTTAAAGATTTAAACTTAATAAATGTGAAGTTTGAGATGGAGTTTCAAAGTTTACACTTCAGCGTTCCCAGTATTGCGATTTACAAGCAGTGCACCCCCTTCTCCCCATGTGACTGTGGATGACAGTCCACTGGATATGTGCACAGGAGCCATGTCTGGCGCATGCACCTATGCCCAGCAAACAGTCCTGCCCGTTTCCCAAGCATGTTTTAGAAGTGAAGATGATTTACATGTGAAGATGTTTTAGAATTAAACTTGACAGGGTGTCAGCTCATCGTGTCTCTCAACTCATCAGCTTACGCTGCTGCATTTCATTACTGCAGGAACCTGGAAAAAGGCAAGTATGAAGCACAGCACCTATATGCAGTGGACCAAGAGTCATGTGATCACCCCTGAACACCTTCCCCCAGTGCTGAGGCCAGACAGGGGAGGTTAAAAAGTAAAACACTTTACCTGTCCTGTGCAGTCGGCAGTAGCACAGATGCTGCACAGTGGTATCCCCTACTGTGTGTGCACTCCCAGTCCCCATTCAAGAGAATGGATGGGCACATACAACAGGGTATGACACTTGGCTGAATTATCCGGGAACGCACTGGAAAGAAGGTTATAGGCGTTTTATGATCTTAACCTACCAATCTGTACAGGGAAGGCCAGGGCAGAGGGTCTTCACATAACTGAACTTCCACTTTTAAGGAACTGTAAACGACAATAATAAAGCAGCAACAGCTCACCCAATGCCCTGTCCCATGTGCCTCTCCTCCATTTCCTGCAGTGCAGGGTACAAACCGTTGTAGGGCTTCAAAGTTTCCCTCTTTTCAATTTCATTCCTTCAAGATCATGCAAGAAAGGGATCTAGCGGCCACTCTGTCCCTTGCAGCTCTCAGCAAGAGCGAGCAAAGCAAGACATGGTGGTCCTGCATCCGTCTCTGCCCACAGCAGAACATGCTCAAGAATTACAAAGCTGCCCATCTCTGGCTCAGCCATGACCCAGAAATGAAAGCAAAAACAGTTTTGCTTAAAATACATGCAGTATTTACCGGTACATGTAATTAGAAATTAGATATTGAATATTTTACACTGTTCCCAAGGGGGATAAGGTAGGAGGAAGTTATTGTGTCTGGACAGGTACTTTAACTCCTTTTTTATCAAACAGCAAGTGTCTTGCACCATAGGTCAAATGGGTCATTTCAGAAACCAGGTTTAATAAAGATCAGTACCGTTGGTGGCAACTAGCAATCTTTCATTGGTCTTGTCAGTTGTTCTCTGTAATCCCCCGATCGCCAAAGAAATAAAGTAGAAAAGTTACTGCTGTACAACCTAACCAACTGCAGGCTCAAAGTGAAACAGATATTTTGGCTCCAATGTCATCTGATTGCTATTAAAAATGTTTTGAGGAAGAGGAATTCCAGGCACAATTTGTGTCCACAGCTTTCAGAAATATAAGCAGCACTATCCAATAGTTTTTTACTTTCCTGAAACTCTGCATTGCCTGGGTTGCATTGTTATCAGAAGTGTTGGTAAATTGGTAAAGCTCAACTGCCTACATCAGAAAAAGTTGTACTTGGCGACTGCACACATTTCTGTACCAGACGATTATACAGACAAGAGGCTTACAACCACAATCCCATCCCAGCTTTGTTATAAGGATGAGGGCCACAGATAATGGGTATACTAAACATACCCTGTCCTGTTCTAATGGCTTGATTCTCACTGGCCATATGATCTAGAACTCCCATCTCCAAATGAGACTGCAGAGGGAGCGCAGGTAGGGAGGGACTACCAGCAAATCTGCCCAATACATCCCGCTGCTGTAGTTCATCCTTTTCAGCAGTGTCGACACACTCCCAAGTCCTGCAGCCAGTGGGATTATGCTGGATGGAGTCAGCAGGAAATCAGTATTAGTATTAAAGCAGGCCAACAGTCAAAAATGACTTAAACTAGACGAACACAACAAACAGTGCTCATATGCATCCCTACCCAGGGCAATTTAGATTGCTGCACTTATAAATTAATTTACCTTTTTATAACTCGTTACTGTTACTGTGCATTGTTGGTTATGTCAGTTGCATCCAGGCAGCAGCATGGCTGAGATGCTGAGACAGGAAGCTCCAGAATGGAGGAAGCTCCAGAAAACCAACAGCCTAACTGTGCCAAGCTGTTGGTCCGGTTTAAGCTTAAAATGTGCCCACAGAGTAATTTTCAGCAGCCACAGAAATTGTGACTGTTGACTGACTAAGCAGCCTCTCATGCTCAGTGCAGAAGCTTCATCAACAGATGTGGATCCACACAGGATGATCTCCCGCTAGGGGAAGGGGTGCCCTGTGCTTTGTTTTTTTCAACCCTCAAAATTGGCCTCCAAGAACAAATTAGGAAATCCGAGGCTGTAATAGTTACAAATGACCATGGACTGCACCAGTGCGCAGATGGCAGTTATTACCAAGTTTAGGTACAAAGCTGGTAATTTTAAACAATTATTATGGTCTTATTACATCTGATTTGGTGTCTATTGGCTCATTTTGTTATGCCATACTTGTTTAATTCTGACAGGTTTTCTCAGCTCCACCCTCAAAAGTAAGAGGAGAATACATGTACGGCAGAATAAAATAGCGGACCTTTGCCTTGCTGGACGGTCATTAGGTCCCCCACTAAATGCAATCTTTGCAAAGGAGAGCAGACTTTCTGAATGCCCCAACAATAGGCAAATCAAGAAAATAAATGAAAGAATATATTAGGAGAACTCTCACCGAAACTAAAAACTAGCAACATACACAACAGCACTGCATACACGCAGACCAAAAAAATGGCCAGTAGCCTATAAGGAGGGGGGCATACAATAAAAGGGAAGAAAGATATGTATGAAGATCTATAACTGTTTTACTCTGGTGGCTTTATGGATGGGGAATCCAACTTTTCACACAGTCACCTAGAGGTTTTCGGTGAAACGAGATCCAGAGTTTTCATGTTAGAGTTATGCATCATAAGGAAAACCAAATGAGAGAGAAACTAGTCAATAGGGATAAAGAAAGAAAATGTTGCTAAAAGTTTAGCCATCTTCTACGTGATGCTGTTTGAAATTGAGCTCCTTATGTTTTATCCCAGAATAAGTGCTGAGGAGACTTTTCTTCAGTGCCCGTCTTCTGGATGGAGGTGCTTCTTCAAGATCCAGTATGCATATTAACAAAAGAAGAACTGGGTCTCCTGCAAAATAAGGAAATACAATTTCATACATGATCGATGTACATTTAGAAGGGACGGGCTCCTAACCAGGTAGTTTGATGCTTGTCTGCCTACTGGAACTTCCAAACTATATGACAACAGGAAGAAAAAAACATTTTCTACCTTATTATAGACAGTAAAGTTGTCCCTGCCTGCAAATTTGACAGCCCCCTCACCACAAAAAGGGATGTTAGCGAATTCTCTCATTTGCCACCTGAAAACTATTTCTCTCCATTGGATTGATGCCATCCTGTTTTCAGCTCCATAGATGGATAGCTTAATCTTGTACGTTATTATTGTGTAACAAAGGATTAAATCTGCAGTTGCTGTGACCTAAATATGCAGATAATCTTTCCCTGCAAAAAGCACAAAAAGACCTGTGCAGATAGATGCGGTTAAATTCATTTACATTTTGTTGTCAATTTGCAATATTATATTGCAATGCCACTCCTTCACAAAATCACTGCCCTTGGCAACCAATGATTTTGTATGTAAATTAAGGGAAGACATCTTTCTGAGGGAATCCTGCCACTTGAAAACACTGATACAATGGGATGTATGGAAAAAAAACAATATGTTCTTCTACAGTTGATGATTTTGTGCAAATTAACTAAAAATGATGATGATGGTCTTTATGAACAGCAATATAATACAACGCTTCTTTCGAATCCCATCTAAAAAAACTTGGAAAATTCAATAATTTGCTGGAATTTGCTGGAGGCAGCCACATTTTGTTTCCTTATCGACCAGCATATTTAAGGCAATGGAGACTTTGGGGACTACCAGAATGTTCATTTTTCCTCAGTGGAGAAACTTAGATTGGATGTTAAGTTACTATCATTTCAGTATTGAGAATGATGCAGATAAAGCTTTATTGTGAAACTAGTCCATCATCAACCAACTTGGAAAAATTTAATAAGGATGTATTTTTCACAATCCAAGAATCTTATTGAATATATACAAGATAGAGATATGAACACATGCACATGTATTTAGATTACGTATACTAGATTTTAGACAATACAGTGATAATAAACTTTGATACTAATTTTTATAGGTTATAGGATAAAGGTTTGGGAAAGTGAGTTTTAGCCTTCGGTGTTTTGGTCTGTTGTCAATGTTATAACAGCCTACTTCTTCCCTCATTGGATAGCAGTGTTTAATGTGAGGAATGTCATATGATTCTATTTGAGGAATATTTAAAGAATTCTGCGTCAAATGGTTGAATTTTGAAATGAAGTCAGTTTTTCTGACTTCACATATGTGTAGAGTCAAGAATCCTTTCCCCCTAGTACTTGTTTGGCTGTGAGTTTATTTGCAGACACAAAATGGTGGAAAACAGCAATGTGCAACACCATAATAATTTATTTACAGAAAACCTAATTTTTTTTTTTAGAAAATGTGTGCTGGACCGCAAAGTTACGAAAATTACGAATCATTGTCGACCCACAAATACCAGTCACTATCTGTCCTTTACACACACACACTAGTTTTGCCTTTCATTATTGATTTTAGGTTTTATTTAATTTCTCACTGTTTTGTTACACAGTACATGGTGTATATTTAATAATATTTGTGTATTTGGTATTTTGGTAAAGGATAAGATCACCAGAGATCTGGTTCTGAGGTTTTTTTTTTTTATATTTTCATTTTTGGGTTAACTGATTAGATGGTAGCGCCACTTGGGCATCTGCAGAGAGAAGCTATTAGCGCCTCAGTAGCCATGCCGGTCACAGGCAATAGGCGCCATTAGTGTTCGGCGCTGTAGGCTACCCGTGGTGCTGTGTCTTGTTTATTTTTTTCCAATGAAGCTAGCAACAGGTAGCGTTATTGGGGAGGGGCAGAAATTATTTGTATTTAACATGTAAATGAACAGCACCAGCGCGGTTGTTGTGAAACCATGATACTCAGGTATACAGTGCCATGTGCAAAAAACCTAAGTACAATAATAAGCGCAAAAAACATTCTGAACAGGCCAGGGATCCTGTGTCACACATCTCAGTTTCAGCCAGAATCCAGGTAATATTCTTCCTTTATTAGAATGAGTTAAAAGGCTCAAAGGATACAGACAAATGTAAAGTGATGTTCAGTATATGCTACGTGTTTCAGAGCTCAAGACTCCTTAGTCATGCGTGCTACATACAGGTGGAACGCCTGGCTGTACAACAAGACTCTTTTCATGATATTGGTGAGCTGTTATCCATTTACCAATCCCGTGTCACTCAACTGAGCAAAAAAAAAAAAAAAAAGAAAATACGCTAACCAGGAGTAAGCCAAAAAACCGGGGCTGGAATGGCTAATTGAAGTCAATGGGAGAATGACACTGAGCGTCTGATGTGATGTGCACTGGCGCTAACAAAGCACCCGGTGTTCTTGATACATTGAACACTAGAATAGGTGCTAAACATTTTTTTTGCATCATAAAAATGACTTGCTGGTGGCGCTCAATAAAAACACCTGCTGCTAAGTGTCGCTATGTGGTGTTAGCCATTCTTCAATAAACCCCTAAAATGGACCTCATGTTGCTGGTTCATGTATTTGTCATGAAATAAAATAAAGTATTATTTGCTTTGCGACAAAATGTTTCACCACTTGTTTGTGTTGATATTAGTGGATGTCAGCACACAGCTTAATTGTTGTGGCACAGGGCGCATTGTATTTGGAGTTCACTTGTAGCTTATTATGTATAGTATATTTAACGCTTAATAAACAACTCAAATTGTGGCGTGGGTGACTTTGATTCTGAATTAATTAGCTTTGTTACCCAGTGTAAATAACTTGTTTGTGAATGTAAAACTTGTCTAAAGTAAAAAAAAAAAAAAAAAATAGCACTATCTGTTCAAGATCATTACAGCATGTACTAGTGATTTGTTTAATGGATTAAATTACTCTCATTTAGTAGAGATGTTTTACATTTAATACAAGTTCTCAGAACACACAGCTTACAGCTAAATGTAGGACTCTGAATATTTCATGCTCAAGTTTGTTTTATGTAGAGAGGAAAGCTCTAGTCTGGGGAAAAACAGAGCAGGCCCCTACTGTTTTCCTTAATGTCTGGATGTAAGACTAAAAGGAGTTCTGTTTCTCTATCTAGAGATATCTATTGTAACTAACCCCTGCTAAATTGTTATAATCAGCAGCTGGGAGGAAAAAGTATACATTCTTTCATAAAGCCAAGTGTTTTATGCCGTGTGGATGCATAAAGCTTATTTAATAACATTTTAAATAAAATACAAAGAACTAATTGGCCCTGACTAGCTTTTGCAGGCCATGATTTCCAAGCGCAATCCAGTGGATGGAACTCTGCCCCGATGCTCAACCTGCAGCCACTGGACCACATGTGTCCCTCAGAGGCATCTGATGTGGCCCCTGACCTGATGCTTGGAAAAAGGGAGGGGTTAAAAGAACTATTAGTAGTTAAATAGGGGCACAGTAAGGATGGGTGATTGCACAGAGTGATAAGAGGCACATTGGCAAATAGCAGTGACATTTATTGTACAACACCATTTCTGGGTGAAACCCCTGGCAGAATAATTTGGTAAAATTGCTTTTCTATAATAAATGCATGCTTAGCATTGGTGGGAGATTAGATGGGGTTGAGTATTGGGAACACAGTTAAGAAGTTGGACTGATAGGGAAGGGCTATAAGTAAGGGACCCATACGATAAGAGAGGTAAGCCAATCGGCATGTCTACTGCTAGCATTTGGGGTTAGTTACATATGAATGTAGGGGTGTGGTTGAAGGACATAAAAGGGGAGTTAGTTGCGACAGTGTGTATCCTGAAAATCTTAATTATGCTATTCCAACTGAAAAAAATCTGAACCTACTAATCGTGGCCCAAGACCAAGTTCCAAATCATTTAAGTGGGTCACCATTGTCAAAGGGTTGAGCACCCCTGTTTTACAAAGTGGAGATATGTGAGCTTATTCATTGTGTATGGGAGGGGGTGCCATGCACTTCCACAGTGTGCTCCCTTTTTTCTAGGTAGCGGGTTGAGTACAGTATATGAATGCTGATACCTAGATTTTTAAAAAGGCTGTGTGTGGTCTTGGACTGGGGAATACAGCTTTTCTATTCAGTACTTTTATCTTTGGAAACTCTGCTTTGGCTTTGATAGTGTTACTAAAAAAATAGCGTTGAACCACTCACTTACTCAATGCTACTTATTTAGTATTCAAACCAGGTCCACTGTCAAGTGGTGTCTTAGAAAAAAGCTTTTGGTAAAAGAAGATCCCTGACTTTTTCCTACTCCTACTCCAAACTGCCCCACTTAAAACCTTTTCTATTCCATGGATTGGGAACCCCTCCTTGTGGTGACTCAGACTTGAATGGCTGCCTGGAAAGAGGCTACTAGTTCATGGAGAACCTCATTTTACTCAGCACACCTGATGCGGTGGCAACCCAACACTGTCTCTCCAACCTGGTTTCTGAAAGGAAGAGGAATTTCTATTCCTTTTTGCTGCCTCCAGCCCCCTGCACCCCCCCAATCCTGACCCCAAATCGAAGCCAAATGCTCATTTCAGGTTGAAGCCCCCCATACTGGTATGCTTGAATGCAGTCCCAGCCCACTCCAATGCCAAGCACACATCATGCTTGCATCATTACTCAGGCAAGACAGCTTTGTTTCCAAGAAGTGAACACAAGTGTAAACATTGCCATATGTAGCTCTACACAATGGGAATAGTTTTGAGTGTGCCTGGACAATGACCACAACTTTTGGTTCCAGTAACTTCCAGTAATTACTCTAACTTTTATCAGTCTAAGACTCCCTCTATGTTTCGCCTAAGAATTGGCTACCCGGGCAGTGGATTACTAGGACTTAGAAGGTCCCCTAATCCCAGTCCTGTTTCTGCATTCCTGCTTTATTAATTCTTCTAATGTTGGGATAGTGAATTGTTTAATGTTTAGTAATTCACCTGTTGTACAGAGCCTCCCTGCCACAACAAGCTTCTAGTATGTATCTAACATATATACCTGGCAGAAGGAACCTGAATGTGATTCTTTTTTTTTTTTTTTTTGTTCAGAAATATGCTTTAAACACTTTCAAGTGCCATCTATATAGATATTCTACCTGTAAACCTTCAGAAACCTTCACAATAGCACATGTGCGCTGACATTTTTTGACATTCTTGCCACATCTCATGGCTGTGCCCAGCAGGTTTAGGAGCAAACCCAAGCAAACATTTGGAGTCTTAATAGCCAATAGAAAGACCTGCCTATCCAGGGAGAAGGCTGATGATCATTGTCAGAGTGGCTTTCAATCCTGTTCACAGATGAGGATCACAGACCTAAACATCTCTTCCAGTCACCCACAGACCCACACAGCGCTGTATTTCCCATTAGGCAACCCTAGGCACGTGCCTAGCGTGGCAACCTTGAGGGGGGCGCTGCCCTTACTACTGTAGTAAAGAAAAGAAATTAAAACTCCCAGAGTTGGAACATTAATGCCTCCTAACAAGCAACCCCCAGCCCCAGAAGGATGCAGAGTGTATTTATGTTAAGGGGGGGTGCTATTGGTTGGACTGCTGTGGTCATGTGACTCCTTGGAACATGCTTCTCAGCATTTCCCACTTTGTGCCCCCTCCCTCCTCCACACAAATACTCTGCATCTAGCCCATTGCACCCTCCTCCCCTCCACACTTTTTATATGGACCTTTTATGAAAGGTCACAGACCCACACAGTGCTGTATTTCCCATTAGGCAACCCTAGGCACGTGCCTAGCGTGGCAATCTGGAGGGGGGGGGTGCTGCCCTTACTACTGTAGTAAAGAAAGGAAATAAAGACTCCCATAGCTGGAACATTAATGCCTCCTAACAAGCAACCCCCCCCCCCCCCCGCCCCAGAGGGATGCAGAGTATATTTATGTTAAGGGGGGGGAGGGTGCTATTGGTTGGACTGCTGTGGTCATGTGACTCCTTGGAACATGCTTCTCAGCATTTCCCACTTTGTGCCCGCTCCCTCCTCTACACAAATACTCTGCATCTTGCCCATTGCACCCTCCACTTTTTTATGGACCTTTTTTAGAATCTAAATTAAAAGGGGGGGCGCAAGCACTTAAAGTGCCTAGGGCACCATGAACACCAAATATGGCCTTGGACCCACAGTGAAGAGATACCTACTGATTCCTGGCAAGGCTTTGTCCAAATGGAGAGCAGAAACTGCAGCACACATTGGAGGAGATATTAGCTGCTGCAGTGTGTGCTGTAGCTTCATATTAGACCCATTTCGCTGTTGGATACAGCCTTACAGGTGATAAGGGCATATTTCCTCCTTTAATAAAAATATAGATCTATTTTTTAAAAGGAAAAAGTAAAAAAAATACAATTCTGTGATTACTCACCTGTAGAATTGTTATTATGAGTATACAGTACGTCCTGCTCCAGATAAGAATCATTACACTTGGGTATTACTCCGCCAGATGGCGCTGGACTGCAGAGACCGCGAAATTGGCTCCTCCTGGCCCCTCAAATACCCGGGACCTCCCACAAATCCCCAGCATTGAAAAGCAGTTAACAAGAAGCCGGGAGAATGATAACAGAACCAACTAGTAACTATAAAAAAATGATAACAATCACCATACAGGGGATCCAAGGATAATGCAAACCAAGGGTGGGGTGGAGCAGGACGTACTGTATACTCATAATAACAATTCTACAGGTGAGTAATCACAGAATTGTATTATTCTTAGTATACAGTATGTCCTGCTCCAGATAAGAATCATTACACTTGGGACATCCAATAGCAGTGTCCATAAAGTAGGGTGGGATCCCCAAAGGTAACAACAGACAGGTCAGACCACTGGCGCCTGCAGAACCTTGCGGCCAAAAGCAGCATCAGCTGAGGCCCTAACAGGGGTGGAGCAGGACGTACTGTATACTCATAATAACAATTCTACAGGTGAGTAATCACAGAATTGTATTATTCTTAGCATACAGTATGTCCTGCTCCAGATAAGAATCATTACACTTGGGACATCCAATAGCAGTGTCCATAAAGTAGGGTGGGATCCCCAAAGGTAACAACAGACAGGTCAGACCACTGCCGCCTGCAGAACCTTGCGGCCAAAAGCAGCATCAGCTGAGGCCCTAACATCAACCTTGTAAAACTTAGAAAAGGTATGAACAGAAGACCAAGTAGCGGCCTTGCAAACTTGTTCAACAGAAGCCAGGTTCTGAAAAGCCCAAGAGGCACCAATAACACGAGTGGAATGAGCAGTAAGGCGGAAGGGAGGATTCTTCCCCTTAGCAGAGTAGGCCTGAATCACAGCCTGACGGATCCATTTGCTGATAGTAGATTTAGCAGGAGCCAAACCCTTCCTAGGACCAGAAGGGACCACAAAAAGAGCATCAGTTTTTCTGAAAGGTGCAGTAGCTACCAGATTGTACTTCAGACACCTAACCACATCCAAGGAATGCAAAACCCTCTCCTTAGCGTTACTAGGATTAGGGAACAAGGAAGGAAGAACAATCTCCTGATTCAGATGAAAGGCAGACACGACCTTAGGCAGAAAATCTAGCTTGAAGCGAAAAACCACCTTGTCCTGGTGTCTCTCAAAGTAGGGGGGCTGGATGGAAAGCGCCGCCAACTCAGAAACACGCCTAACAGAGGTGATAGCCACCAAAAAGACAACCTTGAGAATAAGAATGGCCAGGGCAGCCTCCTGCACAGGTTCAAAAGGAGCACCCTGCAAGGCAGACAAGACCAAGTTCAAATCCCAAACAGGCAACATGGCTTACGTGGGGGACGCACATGAGTAACCCCCTGGAAAAAAGTCCTGATCAGAGAATGCTGAGCAAAGGACCTCTGGAAGAAAACAGCCAGGGCAGAGACATGGCCCTTCAGAGTACTGAGTTGAAGTCCCAGCTCCAACCCATGCTGTAGGAACTCCAGGATCCTGGGAATAGAGAACACGCGACAGGGGAGAGACCTAGACTCACACCAGTCAATGTAGGCACGCCAAACCCTATAGTAAATAGAAGAAGAAGACTTCCTCCTAGCCTTTATCATGGTATCAACAACAGAGGCAGACAGCCCCTTTTCCATCAAGATGGAGATTTCAGCAGCCAGGCCGTCAAAGCCAGAGTTTGTAAATTGGTATGGCGTAAATGACCCTGACTGAGCAGGTCTGGAACTCTGGGCAGAGCGTACTGATCTACTGCCAGCTGCAACCACGTCTGTGAACCACACTCTTCTTGGCCACCTGGGGGCCACCAGGATTGCTGGCACCCCCTCCTGAGCTATCTTGCGCAGAACCCTGCCCAACAGAGGGAATGGGGGAAAGACATACAGGAGCTGAAAGTCCTGCCATGACATTGCTAGGGCATCTGTGGCCAAGGCCAGAGGATCCTGGGACAGGGAGACAAAGGCCGGGAGCTTGTGATTGTTACGGGACACAAACAGATCCACATCTGGTTGGCCCCAACGGTGACACAGAGATTGAAACACCCTGTCGCAGAGGGACCATTCTCCCAGGCGAGAGGTTCCCCTGCTCAGAGAGTCTGCCTGCAGATTATCCACCCCCAGAATGTACACAGCTGATATACAGGGAACATTGTCCTCCGCCCAGGCCAGGATCATAGACACTTCCTTGAGGGCCCCCTTGCTCCGGGTCCCTCCCTGATGATTGATGTAGGAAACCGCCGCCTGGTTGTTCGAGCGTAACTGAACAGGCCGTCCCCGAAGGTGTTGGGTCAAGTGAGCCAGAACCAACCTGATTGCCCTCAGTTCCAGAATGTTGATAGGTGTGTGGGCCTCCTGAGGGCCCCACCGCCCTTGGAACTGCAGGGACTTCCAGAAGCCCCCCCAACCTGTCAGACTGGCATCCGTGGTGACCGTCTCCCAGCAGGGGGCCAGAAAAGATCTCCCCACCAACAGGTTCCTGGAGTCCAGCCACCACGAGAGGGACCGCCTGACTAGGGGGGACAGAACAAGGCCTGGTCTAAGGACGCAGAATCCTTGTCCCATACTGACAAGAGGTGGAGTTGCAGAGGCCTCATGTGAAACTGAGCATAAGGGACCGTCTCGAAGCACAACACCATCAGGCCCACCAGCTGCATTCCCTGCCTGATGGAGGGATGAGGGCAAGATAGCAGGAACTGAACCTGCGCTAGCAGACTGATTCATTCCCAGGAAGGGTGTCACCAAGGAGGGAGACAGGGAAGACTTGGGATGGTTGATCACCCAGCCAAATGACTCCAGAGTGGACACTATTAGCTGAGTATCCAGCTCTGCCTGTTGGAGGGACTGAGAAGTGATGAGAATGTAATCCAAATAGGGCAGCACGCGAATGCCCTGAGACCTGAGCAGAGACATCACTCCTGCCAGCACCTTGGTGAACACTCTGGGAGCTGAAGTGAGACCGAAGGGCAATGCCACAAATTGGTAGTGCTGATCCTCCAGAGCGAACCTGAGGAATCTTTGATGACCTGGAAAAACAGGAATATGAAGGTAAGCATCCTTGATGTCCACAGAGGTCATGAAGTCCCCTGGACGCAGGTAACTCATGGCAGAGCGCAAAGTTTCCATGCAAAAGCGCCTGCACCTGACAAATTTGTTGAGGATCTTCAAGTCCAGGATGGGCCTGACTGACCCATCTCTTTTGGGCACAGTGAAAAGGTTGGAATAGAAACCCTTGCCCCTTTCTCGTAAGGGGACCTGACAGTTGCTCCAGAAGGCTTTGCACCGCCAGAACTAGAGCCTGAGCTGACATAGGGTCCTGAGAGATCCGGGATCTGATGAATCTTGGGGGCGGCCAGGCAGCAAACTCTATCTTGTAACCGGAGGACACTACCTCCTGAATCCACGGTCTGAGACATGAAGCCTCCAGATGTGAGCAAAATGCTAAAGCCGTCCCCCCACCCGGATGGGTGAGGGCGCTCCTTCATGCCTGAGGGGGCTTGGGAGAAGACTTAGGCTTGGAGGCCCAGGATGACCCAGGGCGTCCACGTCCTCTGCCCCTACTCCAGAAATCTCCTCGGGCCCCAGGAAAGGAGACCCCCTCCCCTGTCTGGATCCACGGTAGGGGGAAGAAAAGGAGCCTTGGCCCCGAAAGGGCCGAGACTGCCTCCTGCGCTGGGGTAACCTGCCTCCCTTAGCAAACAGGTTCAGGCGGTCCCCAAACAGGCGTAGTCCTTTGAAGGGAAAACCAGTGAGAGCCTTCTTGACAGCGGAGTCAGCTGCCCACTGGCGCAGCCAAGCCGAGTGGCGTATAGCCACCACTAGGGCAGAGGCTCTGCCACACATCCTAATGGTATCATCCAGGGCAGAGAGGACATAAGTCACAAAAACCTCACACCGAGAGAGTGCATTAAACTCCTCGCTAGACACATCATCAGGAGCACCATCCAGGACACTTCTAAGAGGCACAGACCGGGCGCAGCGCCGTCCCCACACAGGCAAAGGCATGGGACGCCAACTGATCAATACGCCGGTCCTCACTATCCCGCAGCGTAGTAGAGTCAGGGGAATGCATGACAGAGCTGTTAGATAACCCTAGGACCTAGGACCAGTATCATCTGGGGCCCAGGGGTCAGAGCCAGACTCATCATGACCCCTGGCCCTCTCATCAGATGACTCCGAGTCAGAGAATAACCCCCCTTCTTCCAAGGGGGTATAACCAGTTCCAAAAACTCCTCTGCCTCCATAGGGAAAAGAGTGACATCAGGCGTCAAGTGCCGCTTTTTGGCAGAGGCCAATGGTATTAGCAAGCAACTTCTCAACACTAGCCAGTCTAGCACACACATCAGGCTGAGAATCCCCACTGGTATGCAACTCAATGGGAGTCAAATTCAGGCTTGGGGGAGTTGGTGAAGCCATAGGTGGCGCAGGCCCAGCCGCTGGTAAACCAGGCTGCAGCACAATCACCTGCTGGGCACAAGTTATACACATTGTCAGCACTAGTAGGGGACACTCCACAAGCTACACACAGCCGGGCTTGTCCCGAAGGAACCCCGAGTACATTATCCTGAGACGCCTCCATATGGTGATTTTAGCGGCACAATAGGCCGATAGGGATTCACGCTATAAAAGCAACCCGGGATGCCCCAATAGCCCGCTAGGGAAGTGGGAGTAATTAGTACACTAGGCCTCACAAGTTTAATAACTAAATAGAGGGAGTAGGGCCGGGAGAAACCAATAGAGTTCGACCTGCCTGAAAGACATAAGCGAAGAGGACCCCATAAGCGACATGTATAATGACATAGGGTAAATAAAGCCACCCGCGAGGGCACTTACGGACCGCGGTAGGTAGATGCCAGCCACACAGCAGACGAAACCAGAGGAAAAAAAAATGGCGCCCAGTATACCTCGAGGGACGGGCCGCGGAGACCGTGACGCGGAACGCGCCAACCGTGGGCCCCGCCCCCCCGAAGAGCGCAAAGCAGCACACGTGACTAGCGGCCAATGAAAGCGCATCAGCTCTTGAGGTAATGCCGCCGCCAACCGCGGAACGCAGTGGAAGCACGCGCGGCGGCGGCATTTTCAAATCACAACCAGTGCAACCAAGTCAGCGCGGAGACAGACAAAAAACAAAAAACACATAACCAAGTGAAGCACCAACGCACATACAACCCCCCCCCCCAAGAGCTACAAGGGAGAGCGAGGGAGGGCAGCGGCCACTTAGCAAAGGGACCACCGATAGACAGGGGCAAGGGACAATAGTGTGGGAGGGGCATCCCATAGAGGCTCACCATATGCCTATACCGCCTACCCTTTGGTGGGGGATTGCGGTGGAGCAGCGCTCCTAAGCACCTGACAGCGGTGCTGCCTACCATCACCCGGACCAGCGCAGCCAAGGCTGGGAGGCACATTAATAATGGAACGGGTGGGAATAGTCCTACAGGGCCGCAGGCTAATAGCCCCGCTCACCTGCGAGAAGAGAGAGCCATCTTCTTGTCCTTCGCAGTCCAGACTGCAGAGAAATTCTGGGGATTTGTAGGAGGTCCCAGGTATTTGAGGGGCCGGGAGGAGCCAATTTCGCTCGTGTCTGCAGTCCAGCGCCATCTGGCGGAGTAATACCCAAGTGTAATGATTCTTATCTGGAGCAGGACGTACTGTATACTAAGAATAATCCCTCTTCAAAACTCCCCCCCCCCCAAAAAAAAAAAAACAATATAGGACTTCTCTGTACATAATGTGAATTGTACATTGAAAAGCAGGGCCACTTTTTCATGCCAATCAGCTTTTAATATTTCTCCCAGTGGTTATCTGTCTAGTCTGTATAATAAAATTCAACATGCTTAATGCACTTATATGCACGTCGAGTAAAGAATTAAAAAAGGAGAAAAATGTATAATCTGACGTGCAACATCCTTTTTATTGGTTTGAATTCTTTAACTCATTGGAGACTGGATTTTTTTTCTATGTTATTCAGCAATTTCATTTGCAAACAGGAACAATACATCAAATCCAAAAACACTAAAATAGGTCTAGTGCCAAGGCAGCACAGAAAAACACCAACAGCTATTGTAGGGCTACAAGCAAATATCAGTGTTATATACGGCTTATTACTTACACCAGTTTTCCCCCAACCCTCTCCTTGAGAGGTCAGGTCAGGTTTTGCAGATCTCCACACAGATACACAGAAGCAGTAATTGGTGGCTCTCAAGGAGAGGGTTGGGGAACAAGTACTTACACAAAGGATTCTAAATGTAAGCAGAGTCTGCTAGATCTACTTGATATTTTTTGTTACTGCACCCTGGATGTGGCCTTGTCCACCCATGCTCATGATCAGTGCCTGCAATGCTATATGGTCTGGGAAGCACATGGGAGGCAGGAATTAGCATCTTGTGGGCTGGTGATCATCTGGTTGCAACCAGTAAAATCCTATGAAAGTTTTAGGCCCCAGTATTCACAATGCCCGAAACTGTGTGGCACATGCTTAGTACTGGGTTCCTCATCTTAAGAACAGAGAAAGTTCATCACTTATTGTGCCTGCAGTTATTTCACAAGTGCTAGACAGAACAGTAACACTGTAACTATAAACCTTTTAACAAAGTTTACATTGACCAATGATCCAGTGTGATTACATGAAGAACAGCCCTATCTCTGGCCATTGTATTACTTGTATCTGGCATCTAGCATTCCGATATAGGATGCCCCACAAAGTAAAAAGTGCATTGGGCTGTCTGGTAAGTTGCTTGAAGTGTTAGCGATGAGAGCCACACTACGAGCACTTCTTGACCTTTGTCACAAAGTGGTGGAGCATATATTTTGGTTGATATGGACATCTGGAGCTGCTGAGCTCTATTCTGGTATTATGTCTGTTTACCTGAGATGCAATGGGATGCTCCACTGTGCAAAACCCCCCCGATCGCCCTCACAACCCTTCCACTATTTCTACGCCTCATGTGAGACTAGGGCAGATCAGCTGAGTGGCAGAAAGGGTTTTTTTTACAGTCTTGGCAGTCCCATTAAAAAAATAAATACTCACCTGGTCCATGGCAAAGGTCCTTTCTCTCGAGGCTTTCACATTCTGATCACAAGTGACACTTTCCTTACCCAATCACTGCAGTATTACGGGCAGAACTGCTGCAGTAATTGAATGACAAAATGGTCACTCTTGATCCTTACAGTGCCGGAACCACGGCCACGGATGATACAGCAGGGGCTTCTAATGACAAACTCATGCCACAGACTGGGTGGGTATTTTGTTTTTATCTAACATGGTTAATTAGAATTAGAAAGTGGGGATTAGGAAGAAGGGCTTTTTCATGTGAGCAAACCACTTTGATTTGGTCTACTCTTTAGTCCTGATAGGAAACACTGAGATACAATAGGGTTGATTCAGCAGCATGAGGATTATTTTCTCACTTTAATATGGTGCTGAATTGCACCATGGAAAATATATGAGTAGAAGCATTTAAAAAAAAACTCATGGTGAGGACCCGTTCACAGCGAGGTGATTGCGGGGTGATCGCACTTTCAAGGCAAGCACCCTGCAATAGCTTTTGAAGCGCTGCCTATGTTAGGCTATGGGCATATTCAGGGAGGAACATGATCGCACAACGATTACAGTCACCTCCAAAAGCCCTGCAGCATTTTGGAGGCAAGCGCGATAGCGATTGCACTCCATTGAGGGGAATCGCTATTGTAAGTGCTTTCCAAACACTGAATACCAGTGATTGCTGGGCACTTGCACTGCAAGCTTGATCGGCCTGCAATGATGGTGCGAACGGGGCCTTGCACGCATATTGCAGATTGGACAGTGCTGTAAGTGGAGGTAATTTTTTATATTTTCTTTTGTTTGCTACCAGAAACCAATTCTTGCCACCCAGATTCTGCAACCCAGCCAGTTAAGAGATAACAGGATGATGGGCAATGCAGAACACAGCAGACTGTCAGCCATTGGTAACTAAGCCACAACATAAAACACAGAAAAGGAACTACCTGTATGTAAAATATTCACATTCCCGGGTGGGGGAAATGTCAGTATTAGGATGCATTGGTGCTCTAATAAAAGTTCTTTACCTGCCAATGGACACTGACTGATCTTGTGTTCAGTGATCTCACTCAGCGACTCAAAGACCTGAAGGCAACTGTCACAGCTGTGCACGGTCTCCTCCTCTAGATCTTCCCCCTCCTCCTGCTTCTTCTTACAATCTGTCGCATCACCATCTTCAGATTTATCATCTAATTTACAGCTGGGGTCTGAAAAACAAAAACAGAGAGGATCTATGAAAACACTGCAAGCAGCTCTGCAATATGAATCATGTCATGAAATAAAACAATAGAAACAAACACTGTAAATAAAATAATTATTTCAAATAAAAATGACATTGTTGAAAGGAGATGTTACAATCAAGCTGCCTCCAATCCCCACACATCCTCACACATTTCAACTGACTATTTAAAAGAACCAAGCTAGCAATCCTAAGAAATGGGAATAGGATCCCCCCATGTAACCCAGAGCTGTGACCCGTCATAATAACATACAAGGCTGAAATGCTTAGCAAATGGCAGACAAATTCTGGATTTCAGGATGGGTTCTTTAGAGCAAGCATGTATAAAGTCCAAAACCCACAAGAGCATGTGTCCACTACTGTGGAGTGATTTACAGTGCAGGGGCATTCATTGCAATATAGGGGGCATGCTAGGCACTGCTTTGGCATGTCCCTCCCTTACCATATTTGGTGTAAGGGGTGGCCACAGTGGCTTTAGGGTCCCCTTAAAATACTAGCAGCTAGAAATACACGTTAAAAATGGCCCCATACATGCTGACCGTAACAAAAATTTTTAAAGCAGACCTACACCAAAAACACCTGAGTACCACTTTCCCAACATCATTGAGTAGACTGGCTGGAAGCTGTAGAGCCTCCTTTGGATGTAGACCCCTGCAGGGAATCTAAAGTCTGTCACTTCAGTTTGGTAGGGTTTTGCAGGGTGTAGGTCCGAATATTACTAATTTAGGAAGGACCTCAGGACTCATGAAATACAAGGAGCATTCTATTGTTATGCTAAGGTAACCTTTACACCTCTCTATTGTTGTGGGTCCGGAGAGGAAATACTCACAAATAAAGCCAGAAAATGTTGTGCCTATTGAAATTAATGGGCTATGGAACATCTATATCCAGAATTTCAGGAGATGCTGCACACAGGGTTTAACCTGTAACACAGCTTCTATGGGCAGTATAGGTACAGCACATAGATTGTGCTTTACCACCGTTGTGTTGTATGTAGTGTAGAGAAGACCAAACTAAAGGAGTGAAGGTCCCTGACTGACTTTGAGGAACTAGGCTGTGTAGATTGTTGATCTCCCTACGCCTTGAAAAAGTAAGTACCACTAAATACATTTTCCATTAGTTATTACAATTAAACGCCACTACTAAAATGGACTAAGAAAGAATTTATCAGAAGCCATTACTGTTGTGGCATCTCATGGTAAGACTGTCAACAGTCAGCCACTGCATGTCAGGCTGTGAAACTGAACCTAGAGCCTCCTTGGTCTAAACTAAGCCATCAGGCCATCAATGAGACCCACATTTTCCTAGCTGAGCTGAGGATGTTCTGCAATAACAACTCTAGTAGGAAGCATGCAGCACTGTAGTGAGAAACGGATTTCCTGATACCCTAATATACAGAGCTCTAAGCAGTGGCAGTAGGTGAGTTAGGGTCTTTGCAGATCGGGCTCTACCTGACACAGATTTGCCAGGTCTATTTTATTTTTGCTATTTCACATTAAAGCAGTACCCCTGCCCTGCCATCCTACCCTGGCGCTGAGGCAGTATTGGGGGTTTACAAAGAGAAAAACCCTCCTTAGCCAGGCTCCCGCACTGCTCCTCCGGTGCTCTGGATCCTGGGCGCCCCCATATTGCACGGAGGATGCAGAGCCGCATCCCCGTGCATACTCCCGCCTGCCCATTTACTTGCATGGGAGCACACGTGGAGCCAAGCGATGTGACTTTGCTTCTCTTTCTGCAGGGGCTGTGGGAGACCTGGAGGAGGGTAGGAGGGTAGGATGGCATGGCAGCGGGGTCAGTTTTAACTGAAGTTCCACTTTAAACCAAAAACATAAAATATTATAAAGAAGAAAAAAACAACAGAAAGTGATTATCTTATTATTTTTTCTCACAGTTTTCCCAATTCCTCACATACCTACACATACCTACAAATACCTACACATTGATTAAACTCGACTAGCTTCTCCATCTGGCTCTCTATACTCTAGACTAGTATAAGATAGTGTGAAAATGTCTCCTCCTTAATGGAAAACCCCAATCATGTGCAGGGATTGATGCATTGTGCATATTCTTAAAAGGGAAAATGTAGCTTTATTGGTGAAAGGCAGGAGAGCCTTATGCCTCTACAGCACCCTGATCTGAGATTGCACAGGAAAGTCCACAAAATAGTTCGCTCTAAAGCTCTCTTTAAACACAAATACCCCAACTGTGCATCTGTGTGGAGATCCACAAAACATTATATGTTGGTGGCTCTTGAGGAGAGGGTTGGGGAACATTGCTTTAGGGGAACCTGGTTTGAGCTCCATACATCGCCACCCAACAAGAAGTGAGGCACCCATGGCCAGACGATGGAGCTGCTGAAGCACCACTGATGCCACAGAAGTGGATGAAAGAAAAACTAGGCTCAAAATAATTGAAGAATCATTTACTATAAAAATACACCTATTGCACAATGACAAAAACACATATAGTGCATGAGGCAAAACAAATATATAGAAGCACAATCACATCATTAATAAGCAAATAAAAATTTGCCCCAAATTAATTTATGCATACAGTCACAAAAACAGTTACAAAAACACACGCTCACCATCCAACACCCAGAGTTCAATTTTTAAGGATCGTCCTGGTGTCATCCCTTCCCGTTGACAACAATAAAGGCTGCCTGCCAAATGATGTCAGTTCAGCAGGCAGCTCACATTGGACAAGAGCACGCGCATGCGCCAGTGGACCGGGGAAAGGTGAGTGTGTTTTGGCCGGCCCTAATTCGAAAACCCACTAACACTTTCAGTATTTATGGGGCATGAGGACTTTCAGACAGAAACATTCCTACACATACATAGTCAGTGTGTCCTCTCCTTGCTCAAAACTTCTTTTTAATTTGGGAATTCAGAGAAAACATACAGACACATCAAAGAAGCCATAGGTCACTCTTATATGTAGCAGAGGAGAGCCTATCCCGATCCTGAGGGAGACATATTTTAGCATTAGCAGGGACACAACTTTATTTTGTTATACCTGTTGGGGGGGGCAGTAAGCTGTATGTCTAAATGGTAATCAGCAGAGTGAAAGACATTTTAATGATACCTCCCTCTCTTATTTAATTATAGCTAGACAGCAATCCATAATTGAAGAAAGTGGCTAGTGAGAGGATATCTCATAGGGAAGACATGCCACAGTTATCCCCCGGGTTATTGCTCAGAGGCCACACACTTTAGTATAGCAGTCATTCACGAGGTGCCATTAGGTGCCATACTGCCTATTGAATGTCACATCAGGGCAAGGGCAAAACCTGGCCAGGCGTGGCAGCTGGGTGGCCTGCTTACATAAGAAATACTTTCCTAGCAGTAAGCATCCTGTTAATGATGAGCTCATTTACATAACATGACCACATGATGCCATAGGTTTCACGCCCAAGCTTGTGCACAGAAATGGTCATAGGTCAGCTGGCTTTATTAATGTTTCATACATATTCACCTGTAATGAAACATAAAAGCCTTTATAGATCTAAAAATAATACAACTAATCATTTTAGCTAGGAAACAAAAGGCCCAACAGAAAACCTCTCCGAACCATCAGTTTCCTATGTACAACTTCATTGGTTACAATTGTTCGAAAGCCTGCACCGCTTGTTTCTCTTTGTTGTTGTTGTCAATACAAATAAAGATTTTTGGGCAATTACTGATAAATACAAATGAGTCAAGGTTATATTAAACCTATGCCGGAAGAAGCAAAAAGCCAATAGAATTGATTACTAGAAGGTGACTTTCTCATGCTACAACCTATCCTTCTTTTCTCTCTAGGAAGTCAATGCCCCAAAGGTACATCAAGTGCTTTTTTCAAAGCCGCAGATTACATTAACATGAATACAGTTTTCCTTTTGCAGTGTATCATGCCAGAAAACATAAACAGGCATGGAGGGTTAATATATATATATATATATATATATATATATATATATAGAGAGAGAGAGAGAGAGAGAGAGAGAGAGAGAGAGAGAGAGAGAGAGAGAAAGAAATTCTGGTGTTAATGCATCTTATCTGACTGAGTCCCTGAACTAGGCAGTGAGGGTGGGCAACCCCACCTATTTCCAATGACAGTTTGGAACACTTCATGACAACTGGAAACCTCTAAGGATCACTTGACAGGTGGAGGCACAGCATTGTAGTCACCCGAGGATGCAAGGCTTTGAAGAAACAAGTAGGTAAGTGCTGGGGAATGGGCTGCCCAATATGCAGAGATTGGTATCCTTCCTTGGGATGCCCCGCCATTGCTTAGTTCAGGAACCACAGTAAAACCATTCCAGCAATATCGCGAACATGCGCACTCCAGCTCTAGGCCTCTGGATGGTTAAGGCAGGTATACATAGCTGGAGGGAGTGGATGCAGGGATGCTCGCCTCTCCCCTTTCATTTAGCATCATTTAGCCGCTCATTAATAAGCATGGCATAGAACATTGAACACAAGGTAAGAATACTCAACGACCTGGAAGGTTTCACACAGATGGGCAGCCCAGGACGAACGTTTGGGAGAGTAAAAATCATGTGTTTTGCATCCCAACCAAGCGCCACACTCCGCCATACACCTCTGAGGTGCACCCCAGATCTAAGGCCTGATCAGTAAGTTCCCCACTAACAGAAATTATAAGGAACAAAGGCAATAAAAGAAGCATGCCCTAACGCAGTATTGACTGCTACATATTCCAATGCAAATGCAAATATACCTGAGAAGCAAACCACAACCCAACAAAATCTAGACTTCTTTTTCTATATTAAGAGTGGTCAAAGAATGCAAAAAACAGATGCTTCCATAGCAGGAAATACTGTACTGCGCCACAGATTTGTTTTGAGCCTTTTCTACATAGAGGTCACACTTTAAAGTCACATAAGTTAATTGAGGTCATAGAAATGAAGCATATGGCATACGGGAAGAGAAGAACCATCTCCAACAGACTGCTTAGCTGGCCAATCACAGATGCTGGTTGAAGTCACTAAGCGTTTGTGAGGCAAGAAAAAGATTAACAGAGAATAAAGGACATCGAGAGCAGAAACGCAAATTGGTCCGCACTAGTGTATACACATACAAGGCAAAGAGACTGGGGCCTACCCAAGCCTATAACTACTGCCTTATATGTGAATGTGCAAATCCACACAAAATGCTTTGCGTTAATGACATGAAACAGCCTTTATTATATGGCAATACCAGATTTACACCAAGGCTGGCTTATACACGCACAAACTCTGTTGTTGGTAGCCTCCCTACATGCATACGACTTGGTGTTGGTAGCCACCCTACATGCACGCAAGTTGGCGTCAGTAGCCTATCTACATGCACGCTTTATTGCATCGGTAGCCACCCTACATGCATACAACTTGGGGTCAGTAGCCTCCCTACATGCATACAACTTGGTGTTGGTAACCTCCTTGCAGGCACATAACTTGTCAAGAGTAGCCTCCCTACACCATCTTTTTGATTTGTTAGACTAGGTACTGTACGTGAAAAGAACATACAAGCCAAAAAAACAAGCCTCAGGAAACACCAAAACAAGAAGAATTACTCAACTTGTCCACACTCCTGTGCTGTTGTCGCACCCCATGTGAGTGGCAGTGGCCAATCAGGTTTGCCAAGCACGCTTACACATAGAACATAAACCTCTGTCCTGCATCACAACTGAATATATGTCTGTGTAGAAGGCTGCAGTTGTTGCATCAGAGAAGCTATAATATTAAAGGCTGATTTAATATTCCTAGCCTTCCTAGGGATTGTTAAATAATGATGCTGCAGGGGAAGGTGTCTAATGGACCTTAAGTATTTTTTTTAAATATATGGCCTAGATTTAGTGATCTTTTCTTAAAATATGAAAATCAAAGCAAACCTTGTTTCCTGGTCCAACGGCGCATGCACGAGCAGCCACATCCCTCACTACATGATCCATGTTAGAGTGTAGTGAGGGATGTGGCTGCCAGCGTATTCAGATTGGACGAGAGGCCGCGCATGCGCCATAGGACTGGGGAAAGGTGAGTTAGTTTGGGTGACCTGGGGGGTTTCACACAGCGAGTCATCCCCAATTTGGGTGCCCTGGGGGCAAGAACCAAAACCCAGGATAGTCAAAATCTTGCGTTCTGGTCCACATTGCTCTAGAAAAAAATCTCTTCCGCCCTTTACTGAATCACAACATTTTAACTCATGCCATATTTTGAAATAAAGCAAGAAAGGGTCCTCATTTTCTTTCTGTTGACCCTTTAGGGAAGCCAGAAGTCCTGAGCCCATTTACAGCCATCACAGTTCCTGCACCTAAATTGTTACTTGAATTTCAAACAAAAATACCATTTTGTGAATACTCACCTGTAAAATGGGTATTATAAGTATGTCACACACCCCGCTTCAGATAGTCATTACACTTGGGTTATACCGACCTGTAGAGGGCGATCTTGCAGAGATTGTGACGGAGGGAAAAGGTACAGAAAACCCAGATCCCTCCAGTTCAGAGACATGGCATCCGCTGCCAGAGCCAGCGGATCCCGCGAGAGAGACACAAATGCCGGAAGCTTGTGATTGTGACAAGAGGCAAAGAGGTCCACCTCCGGAGTCCCCCACCGGTGGCAAAGCGACCGAAACACCTTGGGGCTGAGCGACCATTCCCCCCAGCGAGATGAGCACCTGCTCAGGGAGTCCGCCTCCATGTTCTCCACTCCCGGAATGTACACCGCCGAGATGCACGGGACATTGCTCTCTGCCCAAGCCAGGATCAAAGAAACTTCCCTGAGGGCACGCCTGCTGCGAGTCCCTCCCTGGTGATTGATGTAGGCGACCGCCGTCCAATTGTCCGACCGAACTTGAACCGGTAGGCCCCTCAACTGATGAGTCAAGCGAGCCAGAACCAACCTGATGGCTCTCAGCTCCAGAACATTGATGGGATCGTGAGCCTCCTGAGGCTCCCACAGTCCCTGAAACTGAAGATCCTTCCAAAATCCCCCCCAACCTGACAGGCTGGCATCCGTGGTGACCGTCTCCCAACGAGGTGTCAGAAAGGATCTGCCCCTCATCAGATTGCTCGGTTCCAGCCACCACCGAAGGGAATGCAGAACCCAGGGGGACATCAGAAAAGACTGATCCAATGACAACGGGGACCCGTCCCAGGCCGCCAATAGATGGAGCTGGAGCGTCCTTGTGTGAAACTGGGCAAAGGGAACCGCCTCGAACGATGCCACCATCAATCCCACCAGTCGCATCCCCAGCCGGATGGACGGGCGAGGGATGGATAGAAGATGCTGAGTCAATTCCTGAATCAAAAGAACCTTGGGCCGGGGGAGGAACACCCTGGACTGAGAAGAATCCAGAGACATTCCCAGGAACGCCACCACCCTGGACGGAGAGAGGCAGGACTTGGGATAGTTGATCACCCAGCCGAATCTCTCCAGGGTGGCTACCACAGTCCTGGTGTCTAGCTCCGCCTGGCTGAGAGAGGATGCCATAATAAGAAGATCGTCCAGATAAGGCACGATGCGGATACCCTGGGCTCTGAGGAGGGCCATCACCCCCGCTAGCACCTTGGCGAAGACTCTTGGAGCCGAGGTAAGGCCAAACGGAAAGGCCACAAACTGAAAATGCGGATCTTCCACCACAAACCTGAGAAATCTCTGATGCGCGGGTAAGATTGGAACATGCAGATAAGCATCCTTGTCTATAGACGTCATGAAGTCCTCCTGCCAAAGTGAGTTTAAGGCAGAGCGCAGATTTTCCATGCGGAACTTCCTGGGACGGATAAACCTGTTGAGAAACTTCAGATCCAGGATGGGACGAACAGAGCCATCCTTCTTGGGCCCCGTGAACAGATTGGAATAGAATCCCAGGCCCCGGTCCGAGGGAGGCACCGGGCAGATGACTGCCATGCCCAGGAGATCTTTTACTGCCGCCCAGAGCCCCTACGCGGGCAGAGGATCCAAGGGCACGCGAGACCTGAAGAATCTGGGAGGAGGCCGGATCTCGAACTCCAGCTTGTAACCGGAAGACACCACTTCGAGAATCCATCTGTCCGAGACCTCCTGGTCCCAGACCTGGGAGAAGTGTTGCAGCCGTCCCCCCACCCGCGAGGGTGAGGGCGCCCCCTCACTGCTGAGCCGGCTTAGCAGCGGCTTTGGGCTTGGAGCCCCAGCTGTGACCTGGACGGGCACGTCCTCTTCCCCTGTGCCAGGAATCACATCTGGAGGGGAAAACAGCCGATCCCCGTCCAGCTCTGGCCCCACGAAAGGAAGGGGTAAATGCAGCCACCCCCCGAAAGGGACGACGTTGCTTCTTTCGCTGAGGTAACCTACCTCCTTTGGCAACCGAATCCAATCCAACAGCCGCAAGCCCAGAAAGGGAAGAGCCGTAAGAGACTTTTTGGACACAAAATCAGCCGCCCACTGGCGCAACCAAACCGACCGCCGAATTGCCACCAGCAAGGCCGAAGTTCTACTACACATCACCAAGGTGTCATCCATTTCTTATCCCAACCCGGAGGGACACACGGCCTCTCCCATTCCTTGAGGATAATGCCGTCGGGAATTCTAAGGGAATTCTAAGAACTCCCCCTTCTGCGGAAGAGTCACTTAGGGAGGAGAGATTGCCAGAACCTCAAACATATGAGCCAGGATCTCAGGGGTATCCCAAGAATCCCCCTGACCCCGCTCGGCATCAGTGCCAACAACCTGCTGATCGTCAGAACCCTCAGACTCTTCAAAAAGCTCCCCTTCCTCTAGCGGGGGGTAATCAGACCAGTCCAGCGAATCAAACTCCTCAAAATCAGAAGCCTGCGTGGCTGGGGATAAGTGTTTTCTCCTAGCCGGGACCTTTCTGGCCACAGTGCTAGAAAATAATTTTTCAAGATTGGACAATCTGGCACACACCTCAGATTGCGACTCCCCACTCATGACAACATCACACGGGGTACAGGTCAGGCGGGGAGGGGTAGGAGAAGGGACCGGCGGCGCAGAACCAGACGCAAGGGATCCGGACTGCCGCGTAATAGTCTGCTGCGCACATGGTATGCAAAAGAAAACATCATCCCCTGTAAGGGATGCCCCACACCCCAAACACTGCCGGGGTTGCCCCGAGGGGAGCCCGAGCCCGGTATCTTGGGAAGCCTCCATATGGTGATTTTATAGGTACTCTCAATACCCCAGGGAATTACGCGATATAAGCGACCCAGGATGCCCCTTCTGTATCCCGAGTGGGAGGATTTTATGGGGAGTTCTAAGCTTAAACCAGGGACCCTAGGACCGGGAGGACCCTTTAGGATCCGACAAGGGTCCACCTGGAAGACAGAATACAGGGCTACTCAGCACCTCAATCATGCCCAGGCACACACAATGCAGACATACTGACAATGCAAGGGAAACAGATGAATTGTATATATACATGTGCAGGTCAAGCAATGGCTGTTCATATAATAACAAAACGCTAAAGTATAATGCAGAGTTAGCAGGCAGTGCCTGAAATAATGAGGCCGCAGGGGCCACTCACGCGATCAGCCTTGGAGACCTGAGAAGCAGAGGGAGAGACGACAACGCCGCTCCTGGCCAGTGGCCGGGCTCCGCAGCGGCGCCAAGAGCTCGGGGGGGCGGGCCGTCGGCGAGCGCGCAGAGCGGCACAGCAAGCACAGCCAGCGCCGGCTGATACTGTTCAAGAAAAAAAGTGCCCAGTGAACACACGCACACACGCACAGCTGAGACAAAAACGCGTTGGTTTAAACTGAAGATGCGCCCAGTGAACCCACTCACCCACACACACACAGCTGAACAAACACACGAGGAGAGAAGGGGACCCTACGCTGCCCCCCCCCCCTCTAAAGAGCAAGGGCCATCCGGGAGAGGGGGAAACCATGCTGGAAGGTGGAAGGGCAAGGGACGGGGCATCCCTAACCGGGATCACTAGCCCGGCAAAACCGCCTACCCCTTAGTATTGGGTCTCAAGGTGGAGCGTAGCTCCTAAGCACCCTTAGGTGCTGTCTACCCTTGCCCGACCAGCAGCCTAGGCTGGGAGGCAAGGTGAATACTAAGACAAAGGGTCCAGGCAGAAATAGACTAACACGCGGGCCGGGAGTTACCCCGGCTACCTGCAAGGAGGAGACATCATCTTCTGACTTGCTCGCCGTCTGTAGAGATGAAAGACTGGGGAATGAGTGGGAGGTACCAGATATTTATGGACCGAGAGGGGCTCCCTTTTTTTCATGACATCTCTGCAAGATTGCCCTCTACAGGTCGGTATAACCCAAGTGTAATGACTATCTGAAGCGGGGTGTGTGACATACTTAGAATATAGGTGTTGATCATAGCACAGTGGTGTCCAGATTGCCAATGGCCCCCGCGCATACCCTGTTTTGTGTACCTTCATTTCATTCCTTTGGCAAAACTGTGCCCCCCAACTGGGCCAACTGGCCACCTAGTCTGGAGTCCTCTTCCAAGTTCCTGGTTTCACAGAGAGATCAAAGTGAAGATAAGCAAAACCAGAGAGGGGTATGTATTGGTGGGGGGGGTATTGGCAATCACCAGTTGAGTGTCACTGGTGCTTTCTTGTCTTCTGTTCTACAGACACATCTGTTCTCTCTGTCTGAGCCATGGACTGGGATTATTCCATGGAGCTGTATGAAATTATGTGCTTGACGTTTTCCTTGTTTGTGTATTTGTGTCTTTTTCCAACTTTCTCACCAGCATAAGAACCATAAGAACAGGGTTCATTTTTTTGCGGTCAGTGAAATGGACATTGAGCTAAGAAGCAGGGAAGATACAGACAAGCAGTACAAGAAGCCACTATCCCCATGATAACACAGTGAGTAATTTGTCTCAAAGAGTGATGCTGCAAGGGGTGATGCTCTCAGTAGGGGAATAAGTGGTCATACAAAAAAAGATGTGAGTTTTGCTAAATAAAAAGGGCTAAATGCCCATAACAGGGCCATAACTGGATACATCAGTTGCACTGAAGTAAGGAATGACTGTTTTAATTTCATGCTTTACTGAATTATTCCTTTAAGTTATTAGGAGCCTTTCGCACCTTTATGTTTTTATTGCGCTGGAGTCTAAATACTCCATGGCAATGAACAACATAGACAACATGACTATTGAAATGAATGGGCTACGTAAAGTGGACCAATAGTTTGTTGTTTTTTTTCTACTTTTAAATTTAAAAAACAAAAAAGGTCAATAATAAGCATGCAAACCGCTGCATGCTTATTAATTACTTACTCACCTTACCTACCCGTCGTCTCCCGGACATCTCGCTCCCGCACCGACATCTTTCAACACTTGGGAGCATAGGACAACTCTCTCCACACCGCCATCTTGCTACACCCAGGAGTATGTATCCCACAATCCTCCCGGGTGCAGCCTTTGACCCTCCTGATGAGCCGGCCCCTCACAGAGAGCAAATGGCTTTTCTTTTACCTGGAGCAGGAGCAGCGCGGTGAGCGGGAGTTACGGGAGTGGGCAATGGCATTAAGTGGCGCAAATTCCACTTGATGAGATAAGAAGCTGATTCTGCCACTAAGCCACTCCATAAACCCGCAAGTGGCTTGCAGAAGCAGCTGCACAGCCAACATCAGTCGTCTGCATGGCTGCAGGGACATCTGGACCTGGGCCGGAAAAGTAAGTAAGTCCTCTGGGCTTTTTGTTTTATTTTTGACAGTTGGTCCACTTTAAAATCTATATGTATGTAGCATTTAGCTCAAAGGGCATTCCATAGATGTAGGGTAGCGCAGGTAAGGTGCATGTATTGTGCTTCACCTGTGCTGAGTAACACTCATACGAGAGTAACACTCATACGAGAGTAACACTGAGTAACACTCATACGAGAGCATGAACATTTAAGAAAAAAATCGACACAAAAACAAAAGTCTTTTTTTGTCTCTCTGAATCAACCCTAATGTGAGGAAAACACACAGCTTGAAGGGGACCTTTCCATTTACACAAAGTTGTAAAAACACCCAAACAAGAGGGTGTTAGGAGGTGGGGGAACAATGTAAATTTTTATTGTTGCTGCCCCTTCTTCCTTAGTGCCTTGTGGCAATCACATCCCAGCCTTGAATTCCTTTAACATGAGCACCAGTGACAACAGTAAAGGTGCAGCACTCGTCTTTTTGTGCATAAAAGGCTCTTACTGTACTGGGATAACAAGTGGAGGGGTTAATGAATCTGCTTTCAGCTATTTCTGTATGGAAAAAGGGCTGGCGAAAGCCCCTGTAAACTGAGAAGTCATATGGCTGTAATTATTAACAGACGGGGAATATTTTATTTTTTGCAGCTCCGCGGCAAGCGAGTCTCTGTCGTGGTCTGTTCCCAACAGTGTCCATCTCAAAACAACTGGCTCATTAAACCTCTGCAGCAAGATTAATATGCCATAGCTGCTCTACATTTATAACTTGCTACTCTATAAAAAGCCTATTTAATCACGAGAGCCAGAGCCGAGATACAAAAGTACAATTATAAAAACTTCTGGCAAAGGAATGCTCACCTCTCGGCGAACCGCTCGATATACAACATAAAACAGCTACTTTCTTTCTTACACTGAGACACTACACATCACATCTCTTTATTTTAAACCTGAGGCAAGATTTTCTCCCGTCATGTACTGGAGTTTTCAAAATGATAACCAGGTAGGATACTTCCGAGATTGCAGAAAATAGTCATTTTAAAGAGCAGAAATTGCGGTCCTCTGAAGACTTCAAGCAGCACCTCAGCCATTTTAGGGAATTTTATTGTCTAGCCAGAGTCAGACTGCATCACATTCAGCCGACATGACACTGATTAAATTTGGATGTATAACCGTGTTGGTTGCCAGTTATTTTCTTTCTTGGTGTATTAAGTTGCAGGATCTTTTTCTTTCCATACTTGTAGAGAAAAATCAGCATCGGTAGAATGGCATTTTAGTCGTGCAAGATTATTTTTTGCCAAAAGGACCCAATCAAAAGAGCCTGCAGGGGCATAATTCTTGTCACTGCACCACTCATTCTATTAGCTGAGCAGGTATTCTATCATCAGATGCCCTCTATGTATTTGTAATTCTTGTTCCACATCCATTTTCTACAGTATTGGGGGGGTCCAGGCTGCCTCACGTGACCATTGGTAGCCAATTGTGGGGGAGAATTTCGCTGGGGTAGCAAGGATCAGGTAAGGATTGCTAGGGGGTGCGGGAATCAATGCATAAGGGGAGCTTCAAGAGCAAACTGGACCCCCCCACCCTGAGACTATCACAATAGGGTTGATTTATGGTTGTGCACCAACGAATTTGCACATGTGTTTAGGAGCACCAAATCGCAACTGGGCTTCTGGCCACTAGGAAGCCCCTATTTTAGTGCGCCCACCAAACTGAAAACTTGTGCCTCAAAAATTCCGCAAAGGCAAATTCGGTGCCCGAAACTGTCTCCGGTGCCTGATTTATGGTATGTTTGGAGGGCAGAAAAGTGTGTGCAAATGTGGCAATTTAAAGAGCGAATTTCCTCCAGCAAATGGGTGGAGGAAACTGCCTATTCCAATTCCAACAGGCTTATTTCATGCAAAAAACACATTCCGTCAGCATCTGGCATGTTTTTTTAACAATGAAAGTGCCAGCCAAAAGTTCTTTTTAGGGATTGAACCTTTTTTTTTTATTTTGGTAGAAAAAAAATGTTACAAAAAGTTGTCAAAAATCACAAACATTAAGGAAAAACACCAAAAATGTGCATTTTGGGCCAAAAGTTTATAAAATAAACAATTTAAATTAATGTTAAATTATTAAGCATTAATAAGCAAACAGAATGCACAAAGGCTGGAGAGATCAAATCGCTATGGAGAAAAACGAAACATGGGGGAAATCGGGTCCAATTAAGAGCATAGCCTGCCAAAAGCACATGGGCCAGGGCTAAAGCACTTCAAAATAACAGCATTTCAGGCGGCAGGCATCAGAAGAGAAACCATGCGTGCGTCATGCGCTCACACGAAGCCATGAATCATGCGCTTGATTTTGGGTTTTTGGCGATCTGACCATGAATTAACCCTAATGTGGTCCCAAGCCCATTATGTAGAAAATGGGTGTGGGACTGCTTTAAGGTGGAAAATACTGCTTCATTTCAATTTGCTGCTATACATTTACCCAGCTCCAACTTTTTTCTTTTTTCCATGCTAGAGTACAGTCAGCCAATCAAAACCAGAACAGCCTCCAGTGGGATGAAGGAACCGTGGGACTAAGGGCTCCCTCCACACATAAAATGTTCCTCTCCTCTTAACTGCTCACTCCTCCTTTGCTCCCCATCAAGGCAGGCAGAATCTGATATGTGAGACAGTATTCCCCATGGGGCATATCTCTCTTAGATAGGTCTGGACTGTATAGAGGGAAACTTTGCTGCAGCCTCACTGACAGACTGCCTTTTGTGGAGAGACTGAAGACTGTCAGCAGAACCCCCTCACACTTATGTTTATGGGTAAGTAGGGCTCTCAGGTGTGAAGTAACTCCTACGCAGCCCCATAGCACAACTTCCACAACTAAATATTATCTTTCTGTAGTAAGATGTCACAACTGCAACAATTAAGGACACTTCCACCCTCTTTAAACACCCATAATTCAAGGCATCCCAGGTGATGCAGCTAGGCTTAGGTTGTTCACCTCAAAGCATCCCCACTGTCTGCCATGCACAGAGCTGAAATGCCTGGTGGGGGCAGTGCATGTGCTATGGGATCCTAGATTTAACTGGCTTGTGGACTGGGGGGGTTCTCAAATCAGTAAGGCAAATAGGGGGTCCGTAAATTATGGGGTTTAGTCCAATTTTATATTCCATGATCAGCTGCCTATTATTGAAAAGTGAAGTCCCAACTGGCAGGAAGCCCCAAAATGGCAGACCACATAAAGTTACAGAATGGGGTAGAGGAGTGCATACTACATAAAAGTCACCAAAGCTTTGGCTTCCCTATCCTCCCTCCCTCTGTACAAAGCCAGATTTGGGCACTAAAAGACAAAAAAACATAACAAAAAGCTTCACCATATGGCTGTGATTCTCCTCCAATCTGTTCTGGGGGCATTTTAAAATAGAAGCTGAAGCTAGAACATTAAGTGACAGGTCAATCACCCAATCACAGGCTACTGATTGGGTGACTAACCTGTCACTCAAGTTCCAGTAATAGCGGTCTTTTTTGTTTACTAAAAGTGAGACAACATCCGTTATTGGCTGCTGGTACCGCTGCAGAATGCTGAAGTCCAGTTTTGGTAAAGGTCAGGAAAACGTTACCTGTCTGAATGCATTGTGCCAACTGTGAAATTTGAAAGGGACAGGATAATGCTATAGGGGTGTTTTTCAGGGGGTGCCCTAGGTATCATAGTTCCAGTAAAGGAAAACCCTATAGCTTCTACAAGACATTTTGGACAACTGCATACATTCAACACTGTTGACAGATTTCTGTGTCTCTGCGCAAAAAAGCAAGCACCATAGTAAGACATGTCTGGGTAAGTTTGATGTGCAAGAACCTCAATGGTCCACACAGCGCCCCAATCCCACTGTAAAAGTCAAAATACCTTCTATGTAGTACCCAGCAACTGTATAAACTAAAGAGCCATTGTAGGTCTCCAGTAACTACTGGAATATGCTTATTAAGGTAAATATGATGACATAACTCAGTGTCCTAGCACTGATCTTCATGCATGGGAAACATTCGAGTGCTTTACGCCATATTAAGCCCTATTCAGTGCCGCAACTTCAGGCTTAATCAACACACCGCCCAGTCTGATAGTTTCAAAATGATTTGCTCTACAAGCCAACAGGTAAGTTATTTATTGAAATAAAATACGTTGTATGCTTGCTTGTTTCAGTAGAGAATATATCGGAATATCAGCCAAAATATTTGTGAGGGTTCAATGAACAGGAAGCAGACAAAAACGTCTATATGCATGGTATGCAGAATTCCACCTTTGATTGAGAAGTTTTATCTGGAAGAGCTTGCCGTAAAAGTAAGCTAAATGCCTCACTACATAAAATTTTATGTACTATCACACAGCTAAAACATGTGAAAATTAGTGTTTGCCATCTCTCGAGAGCTCCAAACCTTACTTATCACTGCCGTTTTCTATGCTTCATATAATAAAGCGCAAAGTGACAAATGATTGAATATCATGCCTCCACTGCACCGTGCCTTCTACTGATTTACCTTGTGAGCACACATTCTATTAGCATGCAAATCTACGCTAAGCATATGTTAACATGAATTACAAGGAACGCCGCCAAGAATATAGACATTGCATTTTTCAGTACACAAAATGTGGGATTTGTGTGTTGTATACTAGCAATGATAGGTTATGTCTAAATATTTGTATGATAGTGCTAAGCATTCACTGAATAATCTCACAGGATGAGACACTAATTAGTAGTCTAGGCATGTGTAGATTAGAAATAATGGACCATGGTCTATACAAATGGTTTCAGTTGGGACAGAGATTCCCAACCTTTTTTTTTATCAAATACTGCTTTCCATTTTCTAATTAATGCATGGTACATATGGGTGTTAAAACGACACAAACCCGCCATTCTGTCCAGGCAAAAAAATAACAAATACTCAACGATTCTCACCCCCAGCCTTTATATCATAGTCCAGTTGAATACAAATTATGGTGTTTTGAAATCAGGTCCCGTGGTTTCCCTGCTGACGAAAGGTTACCCCCAGCCCTGTCAGTCACAGTGACTGACCATGCGCACTTCATTCACTGCAATGGAGGGGGTATACTAAGGTTAGCCTCTTTAAAGCACACATTAAGGTACACATATATTGTCTTCATCATCATAAGCCTGTAGCCTTGTCATATACCACCCATCAGGATCTTGTGTATCAACGCTGCTTAGGAGACACATGTCAAGGGGGTTTAAGAAATGAAAGTATGTGGCTCCTGGCAGAGGGAAAGGACTCTTCAATTTTTGGCAGTGCCTCCTTCAAATTTGTTTCTCCAGGACCTGTTGCTCCAGGAGCGATGAGCAGCAGGAGGGGATTGAGCTCAGGAATGTGGAGCATTGTATCTGCCTCAGAGAGTAAGTTGTTGCACCGTGTTAGCCTTCGATGCAAGCAGCAAGTAATGCCTTGGACAGTTGGAAAACCAATTCCCCAAAACTCATTTGCCCCATCTGCAAACATGATACCAAATCACTGTCAGCACATTTGCTCCTGTATCCACTCAAAGCTGAAACAACGGCTCACCGATTTTCTCCTGGTAGTGGCCATTTTGGAGCTTTCTTTTCTGCTGCCAGGATTCAACTGGTATAATCCCACCATGCATAGCAGCAGGAAACCTAGCAGCACTTACTCTTTGCAGGCAGCCTGCAACTCCACGAGACACCATTTTGATTGCAAAACTGACAGCAGGAATTACAAAAAGCTAAATTAATGTTTATGCTGCAGCAATCTGAATTGCCCTGGGCAGGGCTGTTTATAGGGGAGGGCGACAGGGCGATTGTCCTGGGTGCCCCACCTTTTTTCCAGCCATTCTATTTTCTGATGTGTCAGGGCCACTATTAGTGGTGCAGGTCATAAGACCTCATCCCCCCATATTGGGCTCAGTTATGGAGAGGGTGCACTGCCTGATGCTATGGCATCGCATGACACATACCTATATGGGCCCAGCAGTACCAGAAGATGAGTGGGGGGCAGAATGTTTTCTTCCTTTGCTGAGTGCTATTTCTCCTAAAAACTGCCCTGGCCCCGGGGAAGTATGCAATATGAGCACTGTTTCTTATAGAGTGCTGGTCTGATTTAAGCTTCTGCTTCAGGTGCTTCGAAAGTTCGCCTTTTCAATTTATTGAGTCAGCCAATAAATGGTATTACTTTAAACCTTGCCTGGGACAAAAAGATAACTAGCAAGCCAGAGTCAGGATGTCATGCATTACACACACAAGTTAAACGCATTGTTGCTAGAAGAAGAAAGATGCTACCATCAAAAAGATATAAGATAGTGGATCAGACAATCAGTGACGGCGCCAGGTCAATGTGGAAAGGACCATGCGCTGAGCTAGCAGAAGGAACATTTGGTACTAGCCCTTCCACACACTATCCAATATTTAAAAAAAAAATTTGATCTTAATTTTATATATGTACCAAGTCACATGACTAAAAAAGTGTATCGCAAGTGGACAAATGGCAATATTGCGAATAAGCATTGCAGAGACTGCAGAGTACAAAGTGCCTTTCATGTGAGGGGTGATTGACTACAAAGGTGCACAAGGGAAGATTAGCAAGCTACAGTGGAGCAGCTCACCACCGTGGGGCTACCAGATGTCCCAAATGCTTATGGGCTGCAATTTAGAGAGGTATTCAGTGCAGTATCAGAATCTCCCCCTTCTCTGACAAACCACATTTTCTGCTTCATGAAACAGATGAACTTTGGTGTGTCAAGCAAGAAACATCAGAGAACTAATACACTTTAACCATTTCTGGAAGAACACAGCTGGTAGTGGAGGATGTTTTGTGGCATTCCCTGGGCCCACTCATCATTGTGGAAGACAATCTCAACCAATTTGGGTATGACCCGATCCTTGCAGATTACACATACCCATGCAAGCTGATTGTTTTCCCTGGGTGAATGTGATCTTTTAGCAAAACAATGCAACATGTTACATGGCAAAGAATGTCCAGCATGACCAATTTCTACTCCGACATTTCCCAGAATTGAATGTGAGCACCAAGGACCACCTTGATTGCCATGTTATCTCAATAGATCCTTCCCATGTACTCTCCATCAACTGTGGGATGCACTGCAGTCAGCATGATTCCAGATACCTGTGGCAACCTACCTGGACTATACCAAGAGGCCGATTCATCAATAGCGCCAGGTAGCGACAGATGAGCGACTGTAGCGTGATTTTTTCAGCGCCAGCCAGTATTCGCTGTGCTTGGCCGGCATTAGCTTGATGACAGCGACTCAGTCGGTGTGCGGTAATGTTGAATACGGGCTGGGGGGTCGCTGTTTCACAGGTCCAGCGTTGTATGTGAGCGCCTGACAACGAATGGCCAGAGCGAACGGCTAGCTTCATATTCATCAAAAAATCACGCTCCGAATGTGCTGTCGCTGTCCATTCCTTGTTTAAACCCCAGAGCGCTGGCGGCGATCTGTATTAACTAGTTTTTAACCCCTAAACAACCATATTTTTTAAATGTAACATTATACATGTTTTTAGAATCATTTTGTAATATGAATACATTAATCTCAGACCTGTTAGATCAATTCTGCACATATTTTTTTTAATTTTTTTTTTTACTTAAAAATAAATCCTAACATTGCAGAAGTGTTCTCCGATTTTTTGACATTAAAAAAAAAAAAAAAAAAAAAATATTACCAATTAATTATGAATAATTATCGATTGCTCCATTGAAATGCATTGGACATCGCCAGGGAGCGACAGCTCATACCTGGCGCTGTGAGGGAATTTGCAGCGGCGCTGTTCGGTCCAGGCGGCTTCATGATGAATGCCGCGCTAGCCGTCGCTCTCGCCGGCGCTAGCCTCATTTTGCTTGATAAATGCGTCATTGTGACCGCCGCTGGGCGTACTTGAGTCGGTAGTCGCCGTTAGCTGCCGCTACCTGGCGCTCGTCAGACACTACCTGGCGCTATCGCTTGATGAATAAGGGCCTAGGAGGCCGATTCATCAATAGCGCCAGGTAGCGACAGATGAGCGACTGTAGCGTGATTTTTTCAGCGCCAGCCAGTATTCGCTGTGCTTGGCCGGCATTAGCTTGATGACAGCTACTCAGTCGGTGTGCGGTAATGTTGAATACGGGCTGGGGGGTCGCTGTTTCACAGGTCCAGCGTTGTATGTGAGCGCCTGACAACGAATGGCCAGAGCGAACGGCTAGCTTCATATTCATCAACAAATCACGCTCCGAATGTGCTGTCGCTGTCCATTCCTTGTTTAAACCCCAGAGCGCTGGCGGCGATGTGTATTAACTAGTTTTTAACCCCTAAACAACCATATTTTTTTAATTTAACATTATACATGTTTTAGAATCATTTTGTAATATGAATACATTAATATCAGACCTGTTAGATCAATTCTGCACATATTTTTTTATTTATTTTTTTTTACTTAAAAATAAATCCTAACATTGCAGAAGTGGTCTCCGAATTTTTGACATAAAAAAAAAAAAAAAAAAAAATAATAATACCAAATAATTATGATTAATTATAGATTGCTCCATTGAAATGCATTGGACATCGCCAGGGAGCGACAGCTCATACCTGGCGCTGTGAGGGAATTTGCAGCGGCGCTGTTCGGTCCAGGCGGCTTCATGATGAATGCCGCGCTAGCCGTCGCTAGCCTCATTTTGCTTGATAAATGCGTCATTGTGACCGCCGCCGGGCGTACTTGAGTCGGTAGTCGCCGTTAGCTGCCGCTACCTGGCGCTCGTCAGACACTACCTGGCGCTATCGCTTGATGAATAAGGGCCTAAGTCACTGGCAGCCTGTATGGTCATAATAATGTGGTCATAATAATGTGACTATAAATAATTATATATATATATATATATATATATATATATATATATATATATATATATATATATAGCATGCAGCTGGATTTACTGTGGAGGGAGTATATATTTCATCCAGGATGCTAGAATGGGTGAGCTAAGAAGTCCAGGCACCTGCCCATCTCAGCCTGGACAGGTGTCTAGGGCTGGCTCATCACAGGGCTACAAAGATTGCTAGGAAAGCCGTGTGATGAGACACAGCCAGTGTCAAGTCTGAAGTCTGTTAAAGAGAGACATGTTTTTGCTACATGCCCAAACTCTACTAGATTGGTGGGGAAACTAAGTTGTCTTTACATTAACCCCGGAAGGGTTGTTAATGTTTCATTTATCCTGCACCCTGCTTGTGTGACGAATTGTAGTGAACATTTTGTTGGACCTGTTGCACAATAAACTGCATTTTGCATTTGATTTCAGCATAATGACTGCTTTCAGAGTTGTCAATGCTGTTAGCAACCCCGAGCCTGACAATATATATATATATATATATATATATATATATATATATATATATACACACACACACACACCCTACCCAATACACGCCTAGTTCACGAAGCTTAGATGCTTAACCTGACAGGTTTAACACCAAAAGTGATTACCATTAGTTGCAGTCCTAATCTAATTAAATCTATTGTGACATGCAAGGCACCTAGCTCCTATGCTTGTGCTTGTAGCTTCCATAAAGCATGCTCTACACTCTATCTGTCAGTAGAGAGAGAAGAAAAATGAAGGGCATTAATAGGTCAAACAAGCACCAACACCCAAGGGAAAGTATACACACAATATTATAACAACACATATACAGTACATTAATCATTTTCCTTGAACAAAGTCTATCTAAATACATTTTGTGTATGCGGGGAAGCAAACACGAGCACTACACAGAGCAAATACTAAACGATGACTAATTTTGGCTTTTGAAGACTGAACTGAAGATAATGATATACAGTAAGCTCCGCAGTGAATGAGCTTATTAGTCCCAAAATTAATTTGGCTACAACTGCATCAGCAGGAAAACACAGGCAAGTGCTCATTTTGAGGCAAACAAGGATCTTAAAGATTTGGTTTACACAAAACACAACAGAATGCTGCAAAATGATTTTAATAACGTACTTCGCTATGTCCCCCCAAACTTGTTCCAGCAATAATTCTTCTTCACAACCCTCTGCAGTGTCTCCCCACCTTGTTCCAGCAATGATAATTCTGCTTCCCAACCCCACTTCACTATACATTAATACTAGTAGTCCAGAGAGTATCTCCTGGCAGGCTTGACCCTGGCTCCGTTGCTAGAGTTGGCCCATTAGCAATTCTATGGCAAGTGCCCTGATATGTCCGCCCCAACACCTAGTGCCGAGTACTGCAGTCTCGGCTTTTGGGTCTTTTGAGGAGTTAGGGGATAAGTGATGGCTTTGTCATTGATTCAAAGTAGCAGAGACCATCAGCCCCATGCTGCAGCAACTGGAGAACCCACACAGATGACCCATTCTGCCATGGCAGTGGGCAAAACACCTTATTATGATATCTTTATTTCGCCAGGTGCAACAACAAAGCCCAAGGAATTCCTTTTGGAAAATAAACAGGTACAGCAACAATATTTTTCTCTGAAATTAGGGTTGACGGGAGGGTGGGGAAGGGATGCACTCTAGAAACAGCAAATCATTTGTAAAGTCATGTTGTAAAGGCATTTTTAAAGTTTCCATTATTGTGTGCCAAAATAATGTATTCAGTGTGCTAAGCTTAACTGTTTTTATTTGTCTGCAACTTTGTGTTATAAAAGAAAACTATTTTCCTTCGCAACAATGTGTTTACTTTAGCAATCAGCATCAACTGGTGCATTTGGTGTACAGAGCAGAGACTTCCTCACTCTGGCTTGCTAATCATCTGAGACAACATGTTTAACCCCTTCTGCTGCAATTCAACATTCAACAGGTAGCTATAGGGTTACTGGCAGTGTTCTCAACAGGGAGAGGCTGCTTGACTTAGCCAAAGCTGCTGAGGAGTTCACCTGTTACAATGGGAGAATTCTGGGATTTGTAGTCAGTAGTCGGGCCAAGTAAACCACTCCCACCTTAGGCTCACAGACACACAGGAATATAAGAAACTTGCTGATAAGTAAATCACAGGTATGGGGGCACAATCCTAACACAAATGTGTATTTTACAATCCAGAAGCGGAAAACAATAAGGCAAAACACATAACAGCTCATCCGTTATATTGATATCTTCTTTCGATTTAAGGTACGTATTCGGGTTGTCATAATGATTTGAATGCTTCTTTGCTAGGATAAAACTGGATTTACATTTTATGTGCATGAATCTAAAAACAGTACAAGAAATAATACGAAATAAAAGAAAAGAGACATTCAAATAATTAAGCTCTAGATTAAAATAATTTATCAGCTAGCTGAATACATTTCAGCAGCTGGAACTCAAGAGCACTTGGAGCGTCCCTGGTCATGCATGGCACTGCTGTGTCTCCATCCAGGAAGCACCCATGCAGCCTATAAATTTATACAGATCACCTCAAATGACATCCTTGGTTTGTGTCTAGCTCTATGCTAGTGTGATGTGTCAAATCTCCGGCCTTTTAAAATATTTAGAGGAGCTGGGATTGTTAAATATTGTATGATCATCTCTATACAGACGTCTAAGGTGGCTAATCTGACCCAGGGCTTCAAAAATACATCTTTATATTAACAAGAGAATATACTGCTTCAATCAAAATGAGAGCTTAAAACAGTACATCACTCACCAAGTAAAATCTGCTTACTGCTGTAACATGGGATCATAGAAGTATGGGATAAATACCACTGCTGTTTGTAGGGGATGGCTGAAAGCTTGATTTGATGTGAGATAGTAGGACCATAGCAACATTCATTGACCAGCTACTGACAGCTCAGGGCCACAGGTTAACAACTATAAAGGATAGCGGTAAGTGTATGCTGACTGGACCAGTAATTGAAAAAATATAATAAAAGAGACATGAAATCTCTCTAGTTAGCCATATTGATAGATAAACTGTCACTGGACTGAACAAATGCCCATAATCTTATGAGATGGGAGACCAGAACAGGCAACAGAGATCAGGACAAAGAGGTAAACAGGAACTTTGGTGAAACTACCTCCATCACCACCTCTGACTCTTCACACATATATAAGCCCCCTAGTTAATAGTTCTGCCTCTATCTAAGCAGATGAGGCCTCACTTACATAAATACCCCCACTTGTTCTGGAAAGCATCAGACTAACCCAGTGTTCATCAACCCTCTTCTTGAGAGCCACCATAAGCTCATGTTTTGTAGATCTCCACATAGCCCACGCTTTAGCTCTGCTACTGCAATAAATACTTTACCTGTGTGTCTCCCCCATTTCCAAAGAGAAATCTTGCCTTTCTCCCCTGTCCCCAATGAAATCGAGCAACGTCCGCAGGCTCCTTCTGGGTATCCAGTCGCCTGCAAACACATGACCACGGTGGCAATACCAATGCTCAATTTTGCTAGGGTACCGGTAAGATTTCTCCCATGTATGCCGTTAATTCACGGGGGGGTTCACGGGGGGGGGAGCATTTAATATGGGCATTTTTTCCACCCTCAGGAAAAATAAAATAAAAGTCCCCTTATCTAGCTGATGTAAGTCAGGCACCCATGTCAAGAGTTTTTCTCCACCTTCTCTCTGCTTGCTGCTGCCTGGGGATAATAAGTGACATATCTTCTGCTGTAATTGCATAACATAACATTATCGCCCATTATCCCCATGCAGCTAGGCAGATGCAGAAGCCAGGTTTGGGAGCAGGCGAAAAGCCAGGACCGGGTAAGTGTATTTTCTGTTGCATGCCAGCTGCTCAGCAGTGGGGGGAGGTTCTGCTATGGACTTTAGGTTCGCTTAAATTGGTAAATTCTTGTGGCATAAGGCTGCCGAATATCAAATTCTACTGTAAAATATTTTAAAATGTCTGTGGGTTGGATATAAATAACTTCAGTGACTGCGGGCTGCATCTGTGTCTGTTTTGGATGCACATTCCACCTCAGGGATCGAAAGAATAGGAGCATGCAAAACTCTCCAATGAACTGATGATCTTCACATCCTTTCAGTGGAAGGCGCGGTGGGGAATATTACATTTTGACACATCAGGATCTTCTTGGGCATAAAGTAAGGAAAATAGAAGTCCCAATTGTTTGACCAGTGAAACGTCAGCGTTCCCTTAGTATTTCATAGTTCTCAACCATATAAATATGTGCTAAAACAGCAGTCAAATGATTCTGTCAACTTCCTATAATCCTTATCACTTCCCGCAGCACCATTACCCCATTAATGGTATGTGAGGCTGTTATGCAGCTTCTGCACATTTGCTGGGTGTTATCTGCTTCTAGCAAGTTTGTAAAATAGGTCCGATTTCATTTAGAGGGTAGCGCATGATCGCTCTTTTAAATACACATATCTTAGCACCAGAATGCACCCAAATCGGCTTTTTTATAAAAGAGGCTTTATTATTGTATAGAAATATTAAAGTGGGCCAAAACCTGTTCAGCTCAGCCATGAAGCTTTCCCTGTCCATGGGGCATCCCGATTTGGGGTGAATTCCTCTGTAAAATCCCCCATTTCCCCAGTGGTCCAGCTGCTGCATACACCCACGCCAAGCCTATATGAGCGGCTAGTGTGGCCAAACACAGTCAGGGGGGATAATGGCTGCGCCTATCAATCTATACCTGGCTTCGATGCCATTCGATTATATGTATAGCATCAATAGCAGATTGGAGGACAGCCCATGCCTGCGAAGTGGAATTGTCAGATCAGTGACTATACCGGGCAAACCGGGAGTTACATACTGCAGGGGCATCTCAAATCGGGGAGCTCCCTGCGAAATAGAGGAATATTGTTATTAAGGGTTTTGGACATCTTTAAAAGCCTGTTCTGAGTATGGATAAAATGCAGCCTCTGTATGGATTCTTCTACACCCCACCTGGTTTCGCTTCTTTAAATGATCCAACTTCCATATTCTCCCAAATGGGTCAAACCATGGGGCTGCATATTTCCTGGGAAATAGAACTTACAGGGAACAACGCCCCCCCGCCATGAAGTGTTTTTTTTTTTTGCTTTCTAAGGATCTTTAACTGTAGAGGGATCCTAATTTGAGATTTACCAAGGGAGACTGTTAAAAGGGACAAAAAGTCATTATTGACTGTTGGGCTTCTTTAAAGCGGACAGTGACAGTGACAAACTATCTAAACTATATTAGATTATCGTTTAAACTATATTAACTCCATGCAGATGGTATGGAAAAGGAGACAGATTATATGCTGCATAACTGTGGGGGAGCAGCCATCTTGCGGCATAAATGAGTCCAGCTTCTGAAAAACCCAATTCCACAGTCAAAATTGCCTCCCATATCAGTGCAATCCTACTTTATTTCTAGTAGAAAGCCATCAGCTGTGATGACTCATCGCTCTGCTGCACAGCTGAAATATTTTGTAATATTTTAGAAGATACATATGTTTTACACTGACTAAATGGTGTGCTAGATTCTGCAGTGAACAAGGATAAAGAAACATCGCTGCAGCTTTCCCTTCACACACACAATCTCTCTAGCAGCTGGTTATGTCAGTGTGTGTGTTTATATAACATAATACACACTTCTCTCAGTTTGGTGTGGGCTGCTGCTGGCACAGTTCTCCCCAATGCTTATGTGTGTGACAGGATGTCTGTGCACATGCAGTTCTGCAGCAAAGAATCGGCCTGTTATTCCAGAACATCTGCATGGAGTTAGCCGGCCGACTAAGTGCACCTGGGGTATCCGGTTATGGGATGCCCCACTGTGTGAGCCCCCACGCAGGTCTGCAGTCACTTACTTCACTGCCCCTTCCACACCAGCTACTGGGGACACAGTCCCATTCCCTGGCCTCCCTGCAGCTAAGCTACCGTGCCCAGAAATTCAGGGAGTATGCCATGGACCACAGGGAGACTGGGGATGTGGTTGCTCCCACTCCCATGCCAGTTCTTTGTTTAAAACAGTGCTGATTGGACAAGGGAACACACCTGCGCCATAAGAATGACAGAAAATACCATTTTGTGATTACTCACCTGTAAAATGGGTATTATAAGTATGTCACACACCCCGCTTCCACTATTCATGACATATGGGTTATGGTCCAGTAGAGGGCGAACTTCTGCAGAGATGAAAGCAAAAAAGAAGCCCCTCCCGGTCCATAAATACCTGGGACCTCCCACACATTCCCCAGTATATGACAGCAGCAAGGAGACCAGGAAGAGCCAATAAAACATTCTTAACAATAAAAGGTTCACCATATAAAGGATCCAGAATATCAAAGGGCAGGATGAAGCGGGGTGTGTGACATACTTATAATACCCATTTTACAGGTGAGTAATCACAAAATGATATTATTCCAAGTATGTCACACACCCCGCTTCCACTATTCATGACATATGGGACATCCAATAGCAGTGTCCGTCATGGGTGGGGATCCAAATACAGCAAAAAATGCACCAATTTAAACCACTGCAGCTTGCAGAACCTTGCAGCCAAAAACAGCATCCGCTGAGGCCCGCACATCAACCTTAGAAATGTATGTAATGTAAATCCTGAGGACCCCACAACCCCTGGAACTGATGATCCTTCCAGAAACCTCCCCAGCCCGACAGGCTGGCATCCGTGGTAACCGTCTCCCAACAAGGGGCCAGAAAGGATCTGCCCCTCATCAGATTGCTTGGTTCCAGCCACCACTGAAGGGACTGCCGAACCCGGGGAGACATCAGAAAAGACTGATCCAAGGACTGTGGACATCTGTCCCATTTCAGCAATAGATGAAGTTGAAGCGACCTCATGTGGAACTGAGTAAAGGGGACTGCCTCGAAGGAGGCCACCATCAAACCTACCAGAGTCATCCCTAGCCAGATAGAAGGGCGAGGATTGGTCAGGAGAACACGCATCAGATCCTGAACCCTCTGCACCTTTGGCTGAGGTAGGAACACTCTGGCCTGACTGGTATCCAGATTCATGCCCAGAAAAAAGATCTCCCTTGATGGGGAGAGAGAAGACTTGGGGTGGTTGATCACCTATCCGAACCTTTCCAGCGTCGCCACCACCGTCCTGGTGTCCAACTCCGCCTGGCAGAGGGAAGAAGCTGTAATGAGTAGGTCGTCCAGATACGGCACAATGCGAATCCCCTGGGCTCTGAGCAGGGCCATTATGCCTGCCAGAACCTTGGTAAACACCCTCGGTGCCGAGGTCAGCCCGAACGGGAGGGCCACAAACTGAAAATGCTGATCTCCAACCACGAACCTGAGAAATCTCTGGTGTGCTGGAAAAATTGGTACCTTGATGTCTATGGACGTCATGAAATCCCCCTGACGAAGGGAACCGATGGCTGAGCGCAGTCTCCATGCGGAACTTCTTGGTTCTGATGAACCTGTTGAGAAGCTTCAAATCCAGAATTGGTCTTATGGAGCCATCCTTTTTGGGAACCATAAAGAGGTTTGAATAATAGCCCCGACCTCTCTCTGAAAGAGGCACCGGGCATATGACCGCCATATCCAGGAGATTCTTTACAGCTAACAGGAGCAGCCAGGTTTCTGCTGTGAAGTTACAGGAAGGGAGAGGCCAGATATGACAAGGTAGGCAGCTGAATGTTTTTTACATTTTGCTTGGACGTCCCTGTCTAGGCCCAGGCTAACTTCCCTCCACCTTATCCCCCTTGGGTACAGTATAAAATGATCAATTTCAAAGCATCTCAAAGTCTCTAATTATATGTAAATGGCTTCTGTATTCTAAGCAAAAAGGGCATGGGAAGGGCTTGTCATGGCACACATTTAAGAGTCATATGAATGCTCTGCTGTTGTCAGAGACAACTGTGGAACCACTGTGGCTTGCCATGCTCACTCACACTGAAAGCTCCAAGGAACAACGTGGCTTTCTTGTGTGGCCTGGTGAAATAAAATTGAAAGAATGCAAAACTGTAGAGCCCTGCTACAGCTTATATATGGCACTACAGGCAATGCCTTATTATTGCCTAATTACTACTTTAATTGAACGGTTTATAGTCCAATTCATGTAGACCTATCACCAGGATTTTCACAGTTCTGGTGATAGGTCAGTTTACCTGGCCTAAGATCGCCCCTATAGTTTACGGCGGCTCACATCCAATCAGTACTTTATGCTGTGCATACTAAGGTACAGCATAAAGTGTTGTTTTGAACAAAACAGCACAGGGAGCAGGAACGGCTGCATCCCCGGTTTCCCTGCAGTGTGCGGTGTGCTCCCACCCTCAGCCTGTCTAAATGGCAGGGCACGGGGGGGGGCCTCAGCTGCAGAGCTGCTGGGGATGTGGGCATGGTCCGTGACATTGCCACAGGAGGGCTGGGGGTCACACAGTGGGGCACCCTGAATTGGCATCCCGAATCAGCCGGCACTGGAGTCTTTTAGACTTCAGGGACGGCAGTCACAGTGATCGGTCCACTTTAAAGCAAATGACTTGTTTGTCAGCTAAGCAACCACGCTTACAACTATCCCAATTTGGGATGCTTCCTGTACTAGCACTGCAGCAGAGCAGAGGAACAGAAGTGGAGGCTGATTCACTACTTATGCCACGTATTGCCAGATGAGCGTCTGTATAGCGGCGCTTAGAGCGACTGCTAGTAGATGCTGTAAGCGGGTATCAGGTGCTGTAACAGAGTGCATCAGTCACTGTAGTAACCTGCCCAGCATTTATGAATGTGATGTGTGTTGGGCGCTCTAACAACAGTACAGCTCTGCAGCAAGCGAGAGGTAGCGCCAGCTCAGTGCGTCCGGAACCATATTTAACAAAAAACGACACACACACAGCGTTGGCGCTCTAAAGCTGGGCACTGTAGCATAGAGCACCAGACTCTGTGTGATTAAAGTCTGTTTTTGAACATATATCCACCAGTAACAAAGAGAAAACACATGTAATGACATTGTTTTAACACTGTGACATTAACACTTTAGTGCCAGACCTGTAATGACAATTCTGCATAAAAATATAAAAAGTCAAAAAAGCTTCAAAAAGTGTTTGTTTGCAGCCAGGAGAGGTCACATAATGATTTGAGAAAACAAATAATACACAAATAATGAAACGCCATTGAAATGTATGGGAGAGCGCTACAGAGATACAGGTACCACATGGCGCTCACTGAGCTGCCTGTAGTAATACATGTGACGCTACATGGCGCTGTCTTAAATATCATTCGCTTTCTTAAATGTGGTTTTGTGTACAGCGCCCGGCTTTCACCAGACGCTGCCTGCCGCTACGAAGCTATACCTGTCACTATATCCATTCTAAGATAACCCCCCAAATCTACATAAGCAGTTATCAACGTCATACAAAGTAACAGTTGCTGCTGATAAAATACAATTGCTGGTGACAGGGAGAAGCCAGTGCGTGGAATGAAATCTCAGCCATGCAAAGAGAAGATACTAGAAGCTAAAAGGTAGTTTAGCCACTGGCCCCTCCCCTTCAGCTGTACGTACCTGTGCCAGCCAGAAATTAGTGGCATGGGTGAGCGGGAGGAAAGCAAGGGATGCCACTGTGGGATTGCTGATGTGGGGAGTAAACAAAGGGATCTGGGGGGTTCACACAACGGGACCCCCAGATTTGGGGACACAGAACAGTTGGACCTGAAGTCATTTCGTTCCTTTGAATTTAGCTCCTTTAAATAGTGTTTAATTCCTTTTAATAGTGAAAGCATTTCTTTAGTTACCTATGTTTGCATGCACACATTGCTGGCCTATGTTCCCTTCAATTGCATTGCCAGTATTTAAAGTGGACCGTCACCCAGGGGTCTATAAGATTCCCGGGCCGATCACCTCCCTCACCGCGGGACATCCGAGATCGGGATGTCCCGCGGTGAGGGACCCCCCCAAAACACTCACCTCATCGCCGGCGGCGGCTGTCAGAGGGGCGCGCGGGAGGCGGCGGCGGACGCGCTGTGTTGTCCGCCGCTGTCACCCGCTTGTCCGTCGGCGGTGATTGGTCAGCGCGGCCACGTGGGAGCGTGGTGAGGTGAGTTTTGGGGGCTTTCTGGGGGGTTTCAAACAGCGGGGCACCCTTAATCGGGGTGCCCCCCTGAAGTGGACCAAAACCCAGGATAGTCAAAATCCTGGGTGTTGGTCCACTTTAATGCCACGTTTGCAGCTATAATGTTTGTTCTAATTATTGCAAATCTCGTACTCCTTCATGGCTAAAAATACTCCAAGAGGCTGGGAGGAGTATTTTTACTCTTCTGTAGCGTGATCTCTGTAAACTGCATTTTATCTTGATCGTGATGCTGATGTGTTTATTCTGACACTAGTTTATATTAGGGTTTCTGTGAATATAAGTGTGTTATATTAGCATCTTTATGATAAAGTTTCCATATTAATTTATGCAGTGTCACCTTCATTTGTAAGGATCTTACATATACTTAAAATATAGAGCCTAATTCATGAATCTTCAGCGCCAGTCAGCTTCCCTTTTTTCCTCAGCGGCACTCAGTGTGTGATTCAAGAAACCAAAAACAGGCTGCACCGATGCGTCCGCCAACATACATCTTATTTAACACCAGTGCCGTACAGGTCGCAGCGCTGGGCCCTAAGGTTAAAGCAGCACTAGTTAGTAGTGGTGCTGTTGGTCAAGATACCATAGAGCACAATGGCCAGAACTGTATTGAAGTGTTTATAATTAATATTACACACATGTTTTTGTATAGAACTTGCATTGTGACTTGTCAATAATGTAAACTAAAGACCTACATGTTGGCAAATTTATTTTTTTCTTGTAAAATCTATTTTCATGGCATTTTTTGGGGGCTACCAATGGGTAATTTGAACAACAATTAAAACTCAGCCTAAATGCACTGTAAAGTTTGTCCCCTTTGTCCCTTAGCAGTGATATCTTGTAACTGTGATGATGAAACGCAACCTAGCACCCAAAAAATACGGCACCAATCTATTCAGGGTGAAAAAAAATCATAAATACACTGTGCAGTGCAGAAAATACGGTGGTACAAAGTGGAGCACACTGATGCTGGTATAATCAGGAGTTGGATCAAGCAGATGCTGACACAGGCCATTCGATACCTTCAAAGCAAATTGCTTAACATCGGGTTCTGTGACTTCCAGAGCTGTTGTAGACGCCGCCAAAAAAGAAAAAGATCCCTGCGCTGTAGAGAGAGCGAGAGATACACACCCACATATACCTTTACGGTGAGGCTAATTGTTTTGAATGTTTTTGATACACTGTCAGGCAGGATTATACTGTTAATATTGGTCTTGTGAATATGTTTTTTTTAATGGATTGAAAGTCTTGTGACTTCTGTTTAAGTTCCAATAAAGACTGCATTTATTTATATATTGCGGTTGTCAGCTCAGACTGACAAGTTCAATGAATCTTGTCTCTCTTTCTGGGGGCATCCCTAAAATCAAGTTGATGATGACAAAGGTTGCTGTAAACATCTGTTAAAGCAGGCCAAATCACTCTGACTGCCCTTCACACCCCCATAAGTACCTTGAGTGATGATGCCAGCTTGTTGCTGGCCCAGTATTAAAAATAAAAAAAAAGAATAGTCGCAAGGCCCAGCAGGTAGATTTGAGATTGCTCATCTCAGAAATGGCACATGACATGACCTACCTGCATCACCGGCTTCCCTCTGGTCTAAGTGCAATCGCGCCTATATGAATTTGGGTACAGGAACGTGCCTCAGGGAGCCGGGGATGCAGCTGTGAATACGTTGTGTGAGCCCCAGAAAAGGTACGTTTTACAGGTGACCTGGGGGTTAACACAGAAATCGGGATGCCCAAGAGGAAGGCTAGCAGCTGTCCCTGGAGTCTTTGATACTCCAAGATGGCGCGCCAGGGTTTTGGTCCATTATAAAATGTTACATGTAACAGGACATGAAAATGACATACAAAATACATTGCACTGGCCTTATTAATAATTGAGGGCTATCCAAAAGATCTGCTGAGGCCAGGTTCACTTTGAGTGAGCTTTAGGAGAGTCTGTGCAGTAAAACGTTTTTCTCAACACAGAAAAAGCATTCTTTTAATTATTAAAAAACAATCCTGCACCCACAATGGGCATTTTTAGGAAAAATTTAAAGAAAGAAAAAGGCATTTTGTAAGTGCGCCGCGCCTCACCAAAGCTTTTGGATTACCCACATTATTTCATAACATAACAAGTAAAAAAAAAAACATTAACAACAAAAAGGCCAGTTGGCTGCTGAACACTGCAGAAACACATTTGCATTCATTCACATGACTACCGTATTTGCCGGCGTATAAGACGACTTTTTCCCCCTGTAAAACATGCCTCCAAGTGGGGAGGTCGTTTTATACGCCGGGTGCACCTGGGTCACATACATATAAATGTACTTACCTTCACCAAGCTGGGCAGCACGATCGTCCTCCTCCTGCAGAGCGATGCTCTTGCTCAGGCAACACTAGTTGATCAGAGCAGGGAGAGACTGAGCAGGCCAGCAGGGTGAGCGCCGAGCAGATCAGCTTTCCTGCTCTCAGGCACTGTGTGGGCAGGCAGGGGGCTGGCTCCTGGCACGCACTCCTGACATCGCCCTCGCTGCTCTCCACTTTGAAGGGGACTCTTCAGCATCTGATCTGAGGTGTGATTTATTTAAGATTTATTAAAAAAAAAAAGTTTCTATGGGGCATCCCCCAGTGTAAAACCCCCAACTGGCCCCTTTCCCAGACCCCACACATTACACACTATGCTATTAGATGAGACACATTCTAAACAACCCAGGCATGTCCCCAGCTATAGGCGAGCAGGGATGTGGCCGCAGTGTAATGTGGTGTGGAACGGGGTCATTGGGGAAGTTTACACAGGGGGCATCCCAACTTGGGGGAGTTTACACAGGGGGCACCCCAACTTGGGATGCCCTACTGGGTTTTGTTCCCTGCATCAGGGGCAGCAAAATGGAATGCCCCCCTGTCTGAATCCCCCGTTTGGCCTTTTTCCCAGACTCCACACCACATTACACTGCGGCCACATTCCTGCTCGCCTTTAGTTGGGGCCTGTGCTGGCTATTCAGAATGCGTCCAATCTAAAGGCAAAGTAGGGATGTGGCTGCAGTGTAATGTGGTTTGGGCTCTGGGAAAAGGGCCAGTTGGGGGGTTTCACACAGTAGAGGAAACCCAATTTGGCATGCCCCTGGAGTAAGGAACAAACCCACTGAGGCATTCCAATTTGGGATGCCCCACTGTAAAACCCTCCCTATTGGCCCTATTCCCAGAGCCAACACCACATTACCCTGCAGCTGCATCCCTACTATGCCTTTAGCTGGGACGCATTCTGAATAGCCAGCACAGGCACGTCCCCAACTAAAGGCGAGCAGGGATGCAGCTGCAGTGTAATCTGATGTGCGCTCTGGGAAAAAGGCCAGTCGAGGGTATTTCACACAGTGGGGCTTTCAAATTTGGGAGGCCCCACTGGGTTTTGTTCCCTACTCCAGGGGTATCACAAATTGTGATCGTCCACTGTGTGAAACCCCCCATCTGGCCCTTTTCCCAGAGCCCAAACCACATTATACTGCAGCTGCATCCCTACTATGCCTATAGCTGGGACGCATTCTGAATAGCCAGGGTGGGCACATCCCAAACTAAAGGCGAGCAGGGATGCGGCTGCAGTGTAATCTGATGTTCTTTTACGTTTTATTCGGTGTGCGGAAGAGGGAGTAGTCTTATATGGTGAGTATATAACAAACTGCTGGGTCGTCTTATATGCCGGCAAATACGGTATATAAATAGTCTAGTTGGCTGTTCTTCAGGAGTATTCCATGTTAGTGCCACCAAAAAGTTCATACAATCATTTGCATGGCAAAACTAAACAAAAATTCAATATGGATTTTGCATAGCAAAAAGAACAAGAACCTGGTCTGAAAATGGTAACAAATCTGGACGAGTCTCTAACCTTAAATAGATTTTTGTATTTTTGTGAATGGTGGCTGTTATCCAAAATAGGGGTTAAGGAACAGGTACATTAGCGTCCCAAAGGACACAAATAGTAAGTTGCCATTTACAAAGCTGAAAATGTGATTGCAATACACAGTTAAGCTACTGATTGAGCAATTAATTAGTAGATGATCTCTACATGTTAATGCAATACTATTAAAGATTTCTGAGCCTCCCAAACTACATACACAGGAAGATTCGAATATTTTTTTTTAAATCCTCTGTACTGTTTTTTCAACAGAGATGTTCCACAGGCAAGGGACACTTTTTTGATAGAGGGAATTGTTTTAGAAATACAATTATATATGGCTCAGGTTCATTGGTCAACGACACTTATGCAAAACGACTCATAGTCACATAATTATCGCTAGTATTAGCTGTAAAATATTATAATAAGGTATGGGGTGTGTGTGTAAATTTCTCTCTTTTTCCCTGCTCCCTCCTCCTACCTTTCCCCTCTTTCCTCCCTTCCCCCTTTAGCCCCCTCTCTTCTTCTTTCCTGCTTTTTTCTTTTTACTCTTCTTTTTCTAAATTGTTTTTCCTACTACATTTCTTTTTTCTTTTGTTTTACTGTTTATAGTTATATATCTTTATCACCTTGGCGTATTCCATTCTCATCCCTTTTTCTTGCAGGCTGGCAAGTCGCCTCAAGGTGGGCAGCAGAGGCATGGCTACTAAAAAATGAATGCCTTTCACATTAGCTTCAGTTTGGTAGGATTCTAAGTGCCTTCATTTGGTGATTTTTATTGTTTTGTTCTCTTATATGATTTAAAGTAGAGCTCAAAATATTGTGGCCCCTTGAGATTGGGAGCCCTTCTTTTTTGTGATGCACCTGAATCTTCTGCATTGTACTTAGATGGTATCTTTACCAGACTGATTTTCTGCCAAGTGTAATGTACGTTGATATTTTATTAAATAAAAACACAAACAAAAAATGCATTTATAAAAACACACGCATATACACACTGATTTTTTTTTTTAATGAAGATAGCTCGTCCATCACGGGGAATGTTTATAATTGTGTAAAAAGAAATACGATAATAGGAGAAAATTCAGGTGATTGTATTATTTTTTTTTGCACTTTGTTATCTATGGGTGTTGTTCAAAGGATTTTAGAGCTGTTGGAGAGGAACACTGAAATGGGACAATTCTACAAATGATGTGCACCATTTTTACAGTGTGGTAGACATTTTAATTCTACAAAAAGCCCTCAAAATGGAATAAATCATTGGAATGACCCTCCATGTGTTGTCCATTGCATAGGTGCAATGCTATCATGCAGTCTATTTGCCAATGCAAAGTATTCAGCTGCTATTACATTCTGATCCCAGGCGGCGTTATCCAGTAATTGTTGGCTTTCTCTAACTTTGCAATATTAATGTAAAATATATATGAATCAATAAAAAAAGTGTACTCCCTGCTCCCTCCAAATGATATTCCAACTCCCTGGGCAAGACAAAAGAAAGTTTTTTTTCTTTTTATTTAATTGAAATAGAATTAGAAATTCCATTTCCCAGTGCACAGTACTGACTTCTGACAGCTCTAGAGCAGCCAATGGAAAAAAAAACGGAATATACTGGCGGCTAACAGAAAACATTTGCCAGTTAGACATCATGATTTCCAGGATAGAAGTATTCAAACTAAATTTACTTCTGCTTGAAATATTTCTTTGATTATGTGTAGTACAGAGAAAAGCAAAGTGTGTGTGGGGGGGGGGGGGGATAGTGCTACAACCACGTCAGACACCAGAATCGTGTGGAAACAATTAATGAAACGCAGACGTCTACAAAAGGCATGATAGAATGCATCTAGCCAAAGTGGAAAAAACAAAACTCTTCCTAAAGACGCAGTTGAAAGCAAGGAGAGTGAACCAAATCAATGTCACTTTTACTCATCCAGACTAGAGGACTGGAAAATGTGGCAGCTAAACTTTTCAATGGTTGTTTCTGTGGATGGCACTGGATAGCTACAGACACAATTCATAAATAATATATAGTGGTCTTTATTTTGGGCATTATGCAAATCAATTTGAGCCCCTCTCACATGTTTTGAGTACATCACTTTTGAGTAAGTTTTACACAGAAAATGGAATGAAAAATCTCCTGCCTTGGTTATGGGGCAGTTCAACAGGTAAGGAAACATTTCCAGTATGGCAGAAATGTTGTATTAGCAGTCTGATAATAACAGTAGCCTGTGAGGGATTCAAACTATTTTTAAGTCTTTCAATTTCCCATAAACCACAGTTCTTTTCAAACCTGTAAAATAAAATATCTGACTCATTAGAGACAATCTGCCTGTTTCCTGTAGAACTGCCTCATCACAAATAAGGGAAAACAGTCCTCAAATTAGGCCACCCCAAAAATTACAGAGGATCTCAAAATTAGTTAACTAGTCATTTTAGTTATTTAACTAAGCCACGTGCTTGCATTTTTGCTATACTATGCGGCCTATCCAAATCACTTTGAAAATGACATTTGAGAGACATTCCAACTCAACAAACTTTCCAAGTTTTCTTTGACTACTTTACTGGACTGCAGGAGAAAAGTAGCAAGAAAGATTTTTTTTAAATATATAAGTAGAAATATTTCTGAATTCAAACACATTCGCAGAAGCTTATTGTAAAAACGTTTATAGATTTGTAAAAAAAAAAATTCTCCCTCATTGAAAAAAATTTGTACCACCCCTGTGCAACATCAGATGTACAGGAAATTTTATAAAGGGACTGTAAACACAAAGGCAATAATAAAACAGCAAGCAGCTCACCTGATGCCTGGCCCATGTGCCACAGCAGGGCGCCGAAGTCTGGTCTCCTTTTAATTGCATCCCTCCAGGGCCACGCAAAAAGGGGTCTAACAGTCACTCTGCCACTGGCAAGCCACATTGGCCCCACAGCTATCTTTGATCACTTCAGAGCAGGCTCATGACTCCACGACATACCATTCCCAGCTCAGCCAAGACCCAGAAATTTAGGCGAAAAAAGTAGATTCTCTTAGAATATATAAGGTATTTACATAAAATTGGAGATATTTTGTAAAGGTTTATTTTACACTGTTCCCAAGGGGGATAAGGTAGGAGGAAGTTAGTATGTGCCTGGACAGGGACTTTAAAAATTACAAGAAAGATTTTTAACCCCTTTATTGTTTGTGTTAGAAAGTCTCCTAAAGAGTTCTCAAAACAATATCGTTACAGGGGCTCAAAGTCATTTGGATATACCTTAATGTGTAAAAAAAATAATATGTAAAAAAAAAGTAATTTACAGCAACATGATAAAACAGAAGATTACAGATATTTAAACACTAAACTTGACAGGGATTAAATAAACACATGAAAAAAAAATGTAGGAAAAAAAGAGTAGGTGAAAAGCGGCACTGCTGAAACAACGCATAACCTTGTCTTACACCTAGATATATACAGTGTATAATTGCTAAAGGAAAGGCCTGTCCCAAACATTTGCTTCCTTCTTGTTGCAATAGTTTGTTATCGCAAAGTTGGACGACTGACATTTTACCTCAATAAAAAAAAAAATCGAAATTGAAGTTATGTATATTTTGACATGTTTCTTTGATCTCAGTAATTCTGAAACTACTGTAACAATTGTGATACTGTTACCTTTGTATATCACTGATGTATCACGTGTCTGTACCACATCTAGCCGTTGTTAGGGCGCTGTAGATTTTATTTTCATAACTCAAATTAAAATAGTTGAAACAAAAAAAATTATGAGCAGACTTTCTTTTAACAACTTTACAGAGGTCAGCACTAAATTACAGCCTCTTAGATAATAAAACCGATAATTAAAGGCAAGTAAAATGCATATGTACACATGCTGATGAATAGGCCGTCCATAATGAACGTGAACTTTGCAATAAAGGTCAGTATGAATAAATAACAATGTGACGAAAAAAAAAATGTCAACAGGAATGAAGTTTACTGAAGAAGTTCCAGCCTTTCATTCACAAGCAACACGTTCCAGCCACTCGTGCCAAAATTTTCAGACAGAAAGAATTCTGGGTGCAGTTGGATCCCACACACTGGGACTGCTGCAAAAGATTTGGTGCTCAAACCAGACTTAAATAATAAAAGATTACATTAAATATTTAGGTTTAAAAAAAAGTGGCATTAATCTGACCTAAATACAAACTGGCCTTAAAAAGTATGCCTACTATCCACAGCCTAGATGCTCCGTGCTTGGGTCTTTGATTGAGCAGAAGAAATAAAACTTTTGTCGATATAACTTCATCTCCCTGCCATTACAGCTGTGCATTAAATCCCCCTATTCATAAAATACAAAAAGCTGCGGTGAAGCAAGTTTATCTGGGCGCTGGAGCTAGGATGTTGAGGGTAATTACAAGAAACAAAAAGCTATGGGTGCTCAGATTCAAAGCAATATGTAGGTCAATTGTAATAAATCTCCACCTCCAGTCCTGGCACAACTGGGATAATGAAGATCCAGTGATAAGCAGCTTAGGGAAGCCATAGCCTGGTGCAGCATTACTATTGAATCATTTCTGTATTTAAAGAAAAAATGTTAAATGTGCCAGAGAAAAGCAGTTGGTCCTCCCTTACTGGTGATTTGTACCATTTATCATTCTTTTCTGGGGACGTTTCAGGTAAAGCAGAAGTATTAGCAACAATGTCCTAAGGTCATAAATTGTAAAGGCTCTAAGTTAAAAATGGCTTATCTGGAGTAGTAGGTCACAGCAATCGAAAACACAGCAAGTCCGGTTGCTTTGACTTATTAATGTCTATATAACAGTCAAACTTCTTGACCTAAGCTGGGTACAGATATGCAATATAGTGAAGTTCGAATAGGTGATACAACTTCATTGAACAACAATGTCTGGTTTAATGACACAACTAGGAACATAGCAGACATCAGTTGTCCTATTCACTCCCTCTGCTATGGTTACACCTCCAAGAGGGGCGTCACGTTTTTCAGATTTCCTATGTATAGTTATGACTGACAAGCCGAAAACAAACATTAAACAGCGACAGATGACTAGGCAAAAACAACAAAAACAAACATCCCCTAGTCTTTTTGACAGATATTGCTCAGATGTTGGATAAAAGTGGTATCCAATTTAATTTAATTATAAGCAAACGGTCGCTTATACCCCTAGGTTGCAGCACTTTAAATATTAGCTCTCATTCCAGCGCTTGATATTTTTCATATTTTCACATTGCTCAGATGTTGTCAATGACTGTTTGGTACATTGTAAACAAAAATTGTTCCATCCGGCCAACACTTATATGATGTCTGTTACAGATCACACAAAAGTATAGGACACTTCATTTGGTAGGGCAGAATGGCAGGTATGAATATATTAATTTCAAACACCATAACCCTTTCTTGAATGCAGCCAAACAGACATGAGACACAAGATTGGATATAAAGAATAGCATTCTCTGAAATTGCTTGCACTGTGAATGCTAAATAGTCACTTTTTATCTTTGCTTCCTAATTTGTCTATACAAAATTTGTCTATCAGCGTATTGCTGATTTTGTTGGAATTGTCTTGTTGTTTACACTTTTCATGCTGTCCTCTTTTGCAACAATTTTTTTTGCTACCTGGTCCATATTACGGCACCATATTGATAATAATGTATAACTTGTGTTACATCACTTTTTACCATCTCTAACTGTAGTAAAGAGAGACTACCCTGGACATGATGCCGAGCAGACAAAAACCAGCCTTGAGCATCCATTTTTATCAAAGTTTGTGGACAAGGCTAGTAAACGCAGGTAGCAATATTCACCTAGCTGATGCCGGAAATGTCCGACATTAAAAAGCAAACACATACAAGCCCACACTTCAGCTCGTATAATCAGCTATAACAGAAGGGTAATAATACCCAACTTTACAGTTTGCAGAATAAATACAACATGCCGTTGATAATGCTGAACTTTTAACTAATGTCTGACAATTCAATGCTCCATTAAAATTATTTGTGAAATGAGCCGAATGTTTATTACCAAACAGGCAGTAGGGAAGCCTTCAGCGCCAAGAAACGAACAGGCAATTAGCTTAAATGATTTGGCAAAACATCTCACAAATACTATATACAGTACCATCATAACACAAGGGCCTGTGTGTGGCTTATATGTTATATATATATGTATGTGTGTGTGTGTGTGTGTGTGTGTGTGTGTGTGTGTGTGTGTGTGTGTGTGTGTATATAACTAGGCAGTCAGCTGGCCCCATGTGAGAGAGTTACATTTAAAAAAATAATATTACAAGCATATTTAAAATATTAATTCTGAATCAAATGTGTAAATAAAAAGTGGTAATGTACTTATTCTCACTGGCCTTAACTGTTGACTGAAAGTTTGATGATAAATTGGGTGGCAGTGAGGAAAAGACACAGAAGCAAGCCCCTTTGCTGTCTTCTCATTGCTTTCTTAGTTATTGGCTAATGGAGTGGAAGAACAGAATTTTGAAGTGACTTTCTCTGGGTAAGCAGAGAGGCGAGAGGGTTAACTAGCAGTGAAGTGCTGGAATTCTACACCGGAGAGCAGGCTCCAGAATTCCTGTGGGCCTAGCACAGTATTCAGCTCAACCACAACAAGCCACCCTTTGTCCTCCTCCCCGGGCAGTCTGTCCCTCTGGGTGGCCATAGACAAGCAGATGTCTCAGCGACAAAAAACAGGCAGCAAAGTATCAGCCTGTCCTCAAAAAACTTCGGGGGGAGGGGGGGTCCCCCCCATTAAAAATGTTTACCCTACTCAGCTAATGCAGGCACATTGACCCTAATGCTGATGGAAAGATTGCCACACAAGTGATAAAAGTACCCTTCCCTTCCTCCCATAAAGAGGCACAATCAGCTCCTAGTCAATAGATTAGATGTAGCTCACACATACCAAAAGTTTCTCTCTCCTTTTTACAACTTTACAAATGTTATTGCCTGCCCCTTATTGTCCAACACGATAATAAGGAACTCCACACAATAGCCACGTCCTATGTTTAAAGTTACTCATGACAGCGCTTGAATAGGGCCTAATGGATGCTCATATTGAAGGCCTGCTTTAATAGAGCTGTGTGTGCCTTGCCCCCCCCTCCCCATACACAAAGAATAACTCCTAACTTTTCCAGGCAGGAGAGAGAGACACCATTTGGCATAAAAATATGGTGACAGACAGGCTCTTGCTTCAACGCTGATTACACTGACCAGAGCAATAGCAAAAGCAGACACCATGAACAATGGTAGACAGCTAATATCATTTAGAGCTGGACTTCATTTGTTATGATCGTGAAGGCAGATCAACACACTGAACATGAGGGAGGGGTGATAGGGAACAAGATATTTGGATCTGCCCTTAAGCCTAAAAGAGAAATTAGGGTCAGTCTATGCAGATAGGAAGGCTCCATGCATACCCCCTGCCCTGACACTACCACCAGACAACCTCACCTAGCTGAACGCTCCCATGAAGGAGCAAGCCGATTTTCTTTAGACAAAACAAAAGTTACAGATGAAAACTACACTCTTCCCCTAAATCAGAGAAAAGCTTGAGTATGAAATCAACAAAAACTAGCCAGATCCCCCCCATCGTGCCATCATTTTCTACAGGCTGCCCATACGGACAGCTGACAGCCCAGACTGGCGTCACCGGGCACAGCACTGTGTGACATGTCACCGATTTATAAATATTACAGGCAACAACAATCTTCTGCCAAAAGGAACCAAAAGAAAAATGACTAAATCAATAAAATCTGCGGATGCTTACGCCAAGCACAGACATGACATACATGCAAGGGATCCTTTATGCCAATCAATATTAAAACAAAATGAAAACCAGCAATACTAAAGCTTTCAAAATGTGCAAAAACAAAAAGAGAAAAACAAATCCTAAACTGTTCAAATTGTAAACACAGCAGCCAAAACAGACTCACATTTAACAAAATATATTTATTAAGGGGGCATATAGGCTTAATGTTAACACAGTTCTGGGTGCAGATACAGGACAAAATAGCCAGTATTCGGCACCCAAAAAAAAAGCATATAGGGTTAAAATTAACCCAGTTCTGGGTGCAGATACAGGACAAAAATACCAGTAGTCAGTACCCAGAGCAAAATGGGACATGTCCCCAAACTAAAGGGGCATATTATCTAAGGTGTAAATATAGAACAAAGATGACAGTGGTACTCAGAGCAAAATGGGACATATAACAGTATTCAGTACCAAAAATTAAGGGGAAATTAGATATAGGACAAAAATGCCTGTATTTGTAACCTGAAAAGAGGGACCATATGCATTACCAGTAGTTTTTACTTTAGAAAGTGGGGCTTATGGGCATAATATTAACACATTACCGGATATATATATATATATATATATATATATATATATATATAACAAAATAAATGTCACTATTTGGTACCTATAAAAATTGGGGTATATGAGTTACCACAGCTCTGGGTTCCGGTAACAAACAGGGGTTAGATAAGGGAGAAGCCCGGCTTAGTGAGGGGAGCGGAGCGGCTCCGCAGCGCCCCTCACACAGGCGGCAGCAGCCGTCACGTGACCCGCCGCCTCCGAACTCTCCTCCGCCACATTCCAGCACAGCAGCGCACCGATCAATAGCCGCCACCACTGCCGCCTTACCGCCCCCTGACCCGCTTTACCTGCCCCCCAACCCGAATGCGTCCCCCCTCCTCATGTGCAGCGTAACTTTATCCAGATGATAACTCGCACGAAGTTTTGCGCACGGCTACGCGCCCGTAACGGGGCAGCCGTAGCCCCGCTCCTGTGTGTGTACAGGAAGTGCGAGATATGATAACAAAGGGGGAAGTTTCCTGTGGCCCCCGAGTGAATGGCGGGTGATATACACACACATATAGATATATATATATATACAGGGACACAGACATAGAGCGCCCCCCCTTCCCCCCATTACAGCGTGCAGCGCCCGGCGGGCTCTCTCTTACCTTTCAGGGATCTTGGCTTCGCTTGCTTGCGGCGAGACATCCTAAAAGCAAAGAGCCGAAGTTGTTCAATGTTCACCCGTTACACGAGTGTGGAGGCAGCACCCCCCACCCCGGCCACAGCAGCGCCACCAACAGCCCCTCTCCCCCCCCCTAGCAACAACTGCCCCTAGCAACTGCCTCTCTCATTAACTTCCCCTCGGCTACAGAGCGCTGCCCGGTCGGGTGAGCCGAGTCATGCCCGCGCTTCCTCTGGAGAGAAACAGACCGGGGCAGTTTATTTGCTATTCTTATAATAATTGTTGTTGTATTTATTTGCTCGTTGTGTTAGAGAGGTGAGGTGAGGAGAGGAGGGGGGCTCTAGTTTTGGGGGGCTCATTGATGGTGTCGGGGTGAGGAGCGCGCTCTCCGCCTGCTGCCTGATTCGGGGGAGAGAGGAGAAGGCGATGCCGCCGCTGCTGCTGCTGATGCCGCTGCTGCTGCTGCTTCTGCTGCTGCTCCCTCCTCATCACAAACCTGCAAGGTCTTGGACTGCGCTGTCGCTCCGGTAGTCCACATAATAATGGAAAATAGAAGCAAGGCCCCTAAAGCCATCAGGATGGCTCCAGAGGGGGCCCCTAACCCGCAGGGACTCGCTCTGTACGTAATCACTGAGGAAATCATTGTCAGCCTGCCTGCACTCACACACAGACAGAGGGGCATGATTAAAAGCCGACGGGGACTCCGCCAAGACGTGGACTGGACGCCAAGCAGCCGCTCAGCCCTGGATCGGGAGCCTCCGCGGGAGGAGGAGGAGGAGGAGGGAGGGGGGACCATCATCATCATAGCAGCAAACGAGCGCGGCCCCAGCACGCCCCGTCACACACACACACATACTGACACACACACATACTGACACACACACACTGCCCCCACCACCAACCCGCTGCGTGTTATTAAAGATACACAACTGCCAAACATGGACCGCTTCCTCCTCCAGCCACAAGCTCCCTCTCCTGACTGCAGCCGCCATGGCCCTGTCACTACCCCGCCATTGTTTCTCTGTGTCCGGCTACACCGAGGCTCCCGCATCCCTTACACTCCATACAGAACTTTCATCCCCTGCCTCAGCCATTCCCCGCTTCTTCTTCTCCTTATTCTTCTTCTTCTGACTAGTCACAGCCCTGCTGCCCCCAACCCCGGACCACTGCTAGTCAGCCGCACACCCTGCCCCACTGGCTCCATCCATTATCTATCTATCCATCCATCCATTCATTATCTACCCATTTATTTATCTATCCATCCATCTATTATCTACCCATTTATTTATCTATCCATCCATCTATTATCTACCCATTTATTTATCTATCTATCCATCCATCCATTATCTATCTATCCATTTATCTATCTATCTATCTACCCATTTATTTATCTACCTATCCATCCATCCATTAACTATCTATTCATCTATCTGTCTAAATCTGTGTTGTATGTCTTTCTATCTATCCATCTGCCTACAGGTTTTCATCTATGTTGTATGTATATCTATATCTTTGAAGTATATTTATTAATCCATGTGTCTATATCTGTGTTCTATGTCTTTCTATCTATCCATTTATTAATCTATCCTTCTGTTTATATCTGTGATGTCTATCTATCCATCTTATCATCTATCTATCTATCTATCTATCTATCTATCTATCTATCTATCTTTGCTCTTCTCTCTACCAGATCTATTTATGTCTGTCTATATCTGTAATGTCTATCTATCCATCTTATCATTTATCCGTATCTATCTATTTATCTATCTATCTATCTATCTATCTATCTATCTATCTATCTATCTATCTATCTTCTTCTCTCTACCAGATCTATGTCTGTCTATATCTGTGATAGTTATATATCTCTCTATGTGTTTTATCTATTAATGATATCTCTTAATATATTCATAACTGTATATATATAATAACTCTAATGCATAAGATATGTAACTGTATTAACTGTGATATGTATTACCTGTGTTGACCCATGTCTATTTTATCTATTGATGATATCTATTTGTCCATGTTATCGTTAATATACTGGAGGAAAACATATGGTTTAATTATTTATGTATCTATATTAACTATAATACCTAAGTTATCTATCTATCTATCTATCTATCTATCTATCTATCTGTACTGTGCTAATGGTGTATCCGTTTTTATATTTTGACATTTCATCTGACTAGCTATCATTAGTCTATATGATCTGTTCTTATTAGATAGCATATCTGTATCCATATACAGCATGTTATTGAGTTGTCTATATATTCATTCTACTGTTTTTTAAATTCCTTTCTTCTTTTTTTTCTCCCCATCCTCTCATTTCCCCTCTCTCATCTTATAAACTCTCATGCTCTCCTACTTCCTTTTTTTGCCTTATTCTCTCATTCCCTCTATCTTTCTCCATCTCCTCATCCTCTCTCTCTTCATATTGCCCTCTTAAAGCGGAACAAAACCCACCAGTAGCCGGCCTGGAACCTAAAAGATTCGGGATGCCCCGTTGTGGGAAATCCCCTCTGGGGAACGATAGCAGCCGCATCTCCGCTTCCTTGAGCTGTATGCGCACTCCTGCCGTCAGCATACATATAGGCTTGGACGCAAGACTGGGGTAGCAGGGGATGCGGCCACTCTCCCTCCCAATTCACTCTAATCAGAGCCGCTCGCCAAATTATGTCACTTCAGCAGGCACCTCTGATTGGACGGGAGACAATGCAAATGTAGTTGGACCTGATAGAGGTGAGTCTGAATGCGGCGATGGGGTTTCACGCAGTGGGGCATGCCATCCTGGCCAAGGGGGCACAGAACAAAACTCGGGATTTGTTCCACTTTAAAAACTTTCTCCTTTCATTTCCACATTCTCTCTCTACCTCACTCTCTCTTTCTCTCCAATTCCTCATCCTCTCTATCTCTTCCTCTCCTTATTCTCTCTCTCTTCCTCTCCTCATTCTCTCACTCTCTGTCTCACCCCATCTCCCATCCTTTCACATAATCTTCTCATTCTCTCTCTCTCACATAATTTCCTCATCTTTTTTCTCTCTCACACTATTTCTCTTTCTACCTCATTCTCTTTCTCTCCATCCCCTCATCTTCTTTCTCTCCTCATCCTGCCTCTCTCTACCAGCCTCTTCCTGTTTTCATCCTTTTCTATTAGAAATATAATTAGAAAATAATTCTCCCATGAGAATGTTCTCTCTTATGTGGAAATCTTTCACATGATTGAGGGGACACATGAGCAACATCCTTGCATTTGCAACAGCGTAAGAGAAAACTTGTGCAATAATCATCTGCTCCATGAGAGAGTGTTTTTCATATAACTCCTACATCAGTCTCTCTTCTGCAACAGCGGTACTACATATGTATTGGTAGACACCCTTTCCGTCCCAGGAGACTCCCCCAAACTGAACCAGCGCTTTAGGAGATTTTCCGATAAAATATGCTATGCTATGCGCACCTTGCAGTTTTTTTAGAAAAACAAGTCTTTGCATTTGAAATACCCCCCCACAAACTATATATTCTCTGGAAGTACACACCTCAAGCTTTCTAGCTGTACCAGGCTTGTTGACATGGGTGCAGTTTTCTGGAAGTAATCCCTCAATTCTTTTGTTGCACAGTGTTTCACTAAAAAAAGAATAAAAAAGCAGAATCAAACTCAATTTCTTAAAATAAAACAATATGCAAACAGGGAAAAATAAGTTCAATCTGAAAAAGCAAGGTCCCCCGAACAGAACAATACCCATAGGTACTTTTAACCCATGTAATTGCCAGCCTACTTGAAATTTTGTCACCCTCTGTTGACAGGTCATTTTTCACCATTTTGCGCTGTTTAACTGTGATTTTGCTAGAATTTCCAAGAAAATTATTATTTGCAGCAGAGTGTAGGCTTTAACATGAATTGTCTTGTTTGTAAGTTTTCTACTGTTTTTTAAAATATTTTTTAATTAAAAAAACAAAAATAAACAAAAAAATATTTTTTAGAAAATGGTTTCCTTTATTTAAATAAAACATTTATTTGATTAAAGAAAACCACATTGCATGTGAAAGCCCAATTTCTTCCGATTACAACCGTACCAAATATGTATCAGTAGCCCCCCATTCTTGCCCCTGGGGGGTGACCCCATTTTTGGGGGCAATTTTAAGGCTTAAAAATCCACAAAAAATGACATGGGGTCCTCCCTACCCAGCATAACCAGCCGGGGACCAACTATGCAGGGCTTGTAGGAACAGGGTTCAGGGGCCAGCTGTGGTGGCCCCCCACCCTGCCGGCTACAAGCCCGCACAGCCAAATGGCCTGGACCCTTCTGCTGGGGAGGCAGGGAAAAAAGTATTTTATTAATATTATTTTTTTATTATTTACCTTCCATCCATCCCAGAGCACTGTGACCCACATTGATCATTTTGCCCTCTGCTCTCCTGTTGCTGCTGAAAGCCTTTTATAGCTGCTGGGTGACAGGTAACAAAGCGTTACTTTAAAAAAAAAATGACATAGGGTCCTCCCTCCCGGGTTGGGGGACCCCATTTTTGGGGGGAATTTTAAGGAACCGTGAGGTTTCCCATACCCAGCATAACCATCCCAGGGACCAGCTATGGGACTTGTAGGGCAGGGCACAAGGGCCAGCTTTGGTGGGCCCCCATCTTGCCAGCTACAAGCCCCAAAGCTTCATATCCCCTGGCTCTTTTGCCCCCCCCCCCCCCAGGCTTTGGGGAGGCAGGTAAGGATGGGGTGGAGGTTAAAGCCCCCTAAGCCTTGTGAACTGGTATAGGAGTCTCATGGACCCCTTACCAGTTCACAAAGGGTTAAGTGGAAAAAAAGCCACAGAGAAAAAAATACTTTTATTTTTTTTTTTTTAACACTCCCGATCCTGTGTCCCATGATGATTCTCTTCCTCGGTGATCCGCTGACAGCTGCCAGGACCACTGGAAGGGAGCTGGGGAGGCAGGGGACCACAGCCCCCTAGCTCTCCAACCTCCTCCAGTGATCGGCCTCGACATCTGACAGTCCGTAGCCTGGAGCGGGATGACGCCAAGGGTGGCGGCCAAAGCTAGCGGCATGAACACCAGAGGGCATGTTTTGAGCCCCCCCTCACTATGGAAGAGCCCATAGGGGGCAATCGGAGCCTCCCCGGTGAAGAGGAGACCCGACCTGAGGGATCGGGCATGGAGGTGAGTAAATGTCAGTTTTTTACACTTAGCAGCAGCGGCTGCTAAAGCGGGGGAGCAGCTATTTTTTGCTCCTTCCTGAAGCCAGAAGAGCCCCGGGGGGTAATCGAATACCCCCAGAGTTAAGAATAGACCCGACTGGTTCAAACGAGGAGTCAGGTGAGTGTTTTTCTAAATTATTTTTTAAACTAGCAGGGGGAAAGCCACTTAACGACAGGAGAAGCAATCCCGTAGTACCTATGGGCTTGGCACTCAAAAGGTTAAGTGATTTACTAAATGCAGCTTTTAAATGCATCCTATTTGACAATGAAACTGCCTGCATGTTTATTTTTTTTATATACATTTGTCGGTAATTGTTTTGGCATTTTTGGTTAGATACAATTTTTATCTAATGAAAAATTGCCTGACGTTTTATTTGTTAATTGTATTTTTTCACATTTAGGTGTTTTACTAAATGCGACTTTTAAATGCATCCCACTTAACATTGAAACTTCCTGCATGTTTATTTTGTTATATTTTTTGGTAATTTTTGGGGAATTTTTGGTTAGATTTTTATCTAATGAAGAATAGCCTGACTTTTTATTTTTTAATTGTATTTTTGCACTTTTAGGTGTTTTACTAAATGCAGGGTTTTAAATGCATCCCATTTATCATTGAAACTGCCTGCAGGTCTATTTTTTTATTTCTTGGTAATTTTTTGGGCATTTTTGGTTAGACAAAATTTTTATCTAATGAAGAAAAGCCCAACTTATGCCACTTAACTAACACTCATTAAAGCCGGGAAAATTACAGTGGGGATCTTATTTTTTTTATGTTTCTTACATAAAAAAATGTGGGGTGCCCCCAAAGGCTACCAGTCTGAACACCAAGCACCCAGCTTTTGGCGGCCCCTGTCCCTGCAAGTTATAAGCCCTTATGCCCTGTGGTATGGACTCAGGGCTCCCAAGCCACCTCTGGAAGAACCCAGTGCCCACACCAATGCACACCGGACTCTTCTGCACCCCTGATGCCCCAAATGGGGCTAATGTGTCATTTAATGGGCATGGCACCCGCCGAGTCCGAAAGGTGCTATGCCGGCTCCTGACCATAGTAAACTGGTATAGGGGTCCCCTGGACTGAAGTTAGGGTTGGGGAGATGACTTTTATACTTGGAGGTGTGACCTCCATGGAATCTCCATTATTGCTGATGTCACAAAAGGGGGGCCTAAAGGGGTGACATAGGGAAATCCCCTCTAGGCCCCCCTTTTGTGACATCATAAGATACATCACTGAGTATCCACAAATGCCCCACCTCATCATGGAGTCCCCCGACCAGGAGCCGGGATAAGCGGAAGGGCTATTTTCCCTCCTTGCTAAATGCCGCCGCAGCATCCTTAGATGTCCCAGCAGCATACATTTAAAGGAGCCTGCGTGAGAGCCCAAAAGGAGAAGGTAATTATAGGTTAATTAAGATTAATAAAGTTTTTTTTTTAAGTGTGTTTTTTTGAGCTGTGGAATTACTAGCACCTATGTTTGGTTCTCCAGGTTAGTAGGGGGGACTTCACACATTTTTTTTTAATCATGGGGAGGGGTTAAATTTGAAATAACCTTCTCCCCCAAAAATATAAAAACAAATGTGCTTGGTCCCCCCTCTAAGCATTACCAACTAGGTAAACCAAGCATAGGGGTTTGTATTTCCAGGGCTCAAGGGCCACCCAGCTGACCTCTGACCCTGACCATTCCAAGCCCTTATTCGCTATAGCACAGGTCCGGTGCCCAGCAGTGACCCAGGCTATGGGCCGCTGGGTAATAGAGTATGAACTAGTATAGGAGTCCATAGGTCTCCTCAACAGTTCAGCATGAAAGTGTAGTAAAAAAAACACATATTTATAAAAAAACATTATTACGGTGGCCTGGCCATGAAGGAGTGAGGACGTGCGGCTCCTAGCTCTGCTGTCACCCCTTATTAAATAGCTGATCTGGGCTCCCAAAACCCCCTCTGACTGGACGCGATGGGGAGCGGGAGGAAGAAGAAAGCCGGGGGGCCCGCCAGAAAGCCCCCAAAGAAAGACATTGGCAGCTTTTTTGGCCTCCGGGATCCGACGGGGCAGAGAGCCCAGCCATCCAAGATGGCGCCCAGCCGGCCTTGTGCGGGTGAGGAACGAGTGGAGACCCGCCGCAGGACTGCGGGAGCGGCGCTGGAGCGCGTGGACCCCCCTGTTCATGTGAGCCCCCTGCCTACCTGTGCGCCCGGTGCTGGATGTTCGGCGGGAGTAGCGGCCGCGGTGCTCTCAGGACCCGCCATGACGTCACCGGACGTCTGCGCTGAGGAGACTGGGATGTGCGGAGCGAGGTCTCACTGCAGCTTGGAGGCCGCCCCGCAGATGGCACACCAGGCCGGATCTGTGCGGGCCCGACGGGAGGATGTCACTCCTGCTGCTGGCTCCGGTCCGTCGGAGGCATCGGCAGAGGTTTGTGCGGTGGGCGTGGCGGGGATGGAGCCTTGGGGACCGGACTGTGAAAAGCCCCCGCCCTCCCCCTTATGCATGTCAGCTCCCTCTGCGCCCTCCTTGCCACGTAGCCATATGCCGCCTCAGGGCGCCTTAGACAATCTGGGGCAGAAGGAATTAAAGGGGCATGCCGGCGAGCCACCATCCCCACAGCTTAACCCCTCAGCTCCTGAGTGGTTGTCCCCAGCCCACTCCCCGTTGGCACCCCGTGCATGGGGGGATAGTCCGTCCCGGTCACCACCTGCCTCTCATGCCTGGGGAGACGATCCTGCACGGAGCCCCCGGATAGTCAGGGCAGAGATCCATCCGACTCCTGGGGGCACTGAGACTATCTGTACGCCCCCGCATGCCTCCATAGAGACCTCATCTCTGGGCTGGTCACCTGGCCCTGACATCGATATGCCAGACGGCGAACCACCGCTGTGCACTCGTATGGGCGGATCGGGAGACTCAGAGTGTGCTCAACGACCTGCTCCTGTAATGGGATCTTACGACCCTCGATTTGGGATGCCCTCGACACGGGCCCCGGCTGACCAGCTATTCCCACAGTCCCCTATGGATCCTAGTCTTAGGGATCTTTTACAATGTCTCCCGACGAAAGCTGAGCTTAAAGTGGACCAACACCCAGGATTTTGACTATCCTGGGTCTTGGTCCACTTCGGTGGGGCACCCCCGATCGGGGTGCCCCGCTGTGTGAAACCCCCCCTAACCCCCCGAAAAACTCACCTCTTTCCGCTCCCAGCGCCGACGTACAAGCCTGGTCCAGGAACGTCTAAGCGGCTGCCGCCGCCGCCGCCTCCCGCGCGTCCCTTTTGACGCGCGCGCGCGCCCGCGTCGGCCATTCGCAGACGGCCGGCGCGGGCGCGCGCACCGCTACAGGGGCACGAGGGAGGATCAGGTAAGGTTTTTCGGGGGTTTTGGGGGGGTTACACCCCGCGGGACATCCCGATCTCGGATGTCCCGCGGGGTGGGGGGTGATCGGCCCGGGAATCTTATAGATTCCCGGGCCGATCACCCGTGGGTGTTGGTCCACTTTAAAGCTGACTTGGAGGCTGTTGCTACAAGAATTGAGCGAGCCTTACGCAGAGAAATAGAGGACCTCCAGCAAAAATCTTCTGCTTTGGATACTAGAGTAGCATCATTGGAGGAGTCCCGCTCGGACTACGATGCACGCTTGGTGACCCTTGAGAGAAACCTAGCGGTGCATCAGCAACAGTTGGTCGATGTTAGACTCCAGACGGATGACCAGGAGAACAGAAACAGACGCAATAATTTGAAGCTTTGCGGCATACCGGAATCCATTAGATCGGAAGACCTGTGTATTTGGGCGACAGAATTGTTCAACGGCCTGATGGGAAAGCCACCGGACGCTGAGCTGATTATTGATCGAATCCATAGGGTGGCGGGGCGCCCGGCCGGGGATCCTCAGGCTCCCAGAGACGTTTTATGCAGAATCCATTTTTTTCACGTCAAAGAGGAGATCCTGCGCTTGGCCTGGGAGAAGGGGAAGATTGGATTCCGGGGCTTCCAAGTTACGATTTTACCGGATGTGTCGCATCGCACCCTGCAGATGAGACGCTTGCTGCGGCCTCTCCTTGACCGGATACTGGAGGTCGGCGCGTCCTACAAGTGGGGCCACCCATTCCACCTTGTGGTCCGCAAGGACAATTCCACATATGCCCTCAGAAGCAAGGCGGACCTCCCGGGCCTGTTTATTTTCTTGGAGTCAGACCCCCTCCCGGTCCCGGACTGGTTGGCGTTTGATCCCCCCCCCCTATGCCTCAGCTGGGCACCTCGGAGACCCCGGATGATCAGAGGTCGTAGGGGTGATGCCCCAGGGCCGATTAGTGGTCATTAGCCCCGCCCATTCCCCCTTTTTCTGTTTCCACACCCTATCCATCACCCTCATTTTCCCCCGCTACCGTTTTGACACCTCTCCCACCCTGATGGCGAGCCCCCCCCCTCCGGAGGCCCTCCATATATGCCACCCCTGCCCTCCTGGAAGTGACTGTCCCTATTAGCAACTTTTATGATAAGGACCTATACAGTGACTTCTACGTTTTGCTTTGATTTCCTGATCGGGATGCTGGTTGGTAGGCGGGGTGGGCGGGGGTTCACCTGGAGGGGGTTTATCGGTTATCATTTATCATTCTTTATCATTCACTATTGCTTATTATTGTTTATAGTTTACTGTTTATTGCCTGCTGTTTTATACCTGTGTTCCCCCTCTTCCCTCCCCGTGGTCCCCTGGGGGGCTGGCTCCCTTTCTGTCCTATCCGCCATGTGTTGAGGCGGGGGATGGGGGGGCGGCTGGCCTGCCGCGGGCCGTGGGGTGGGACGAGGTGGATACAATATGTTACTGTATTTGGTGTTTTTTAGAGGGAGGGGTGGCCCAGAGTTGTTATATTCCTGCTGGTGGGTGGTTTCCCATGGGGCTGTTTTGAGTTTTGAATTTTGAATTATTGTTTGCATGTTGCCCGGTCCTGGGTCTGTCCTGGGCCCTTGGGGCGGGGAGGGGGGACGTTAAAGAAATATGGTGAGCACCCCCGTGAGGTTATTTGATGTAATTAAAGGTTCACTGTTCTACGTCAGTTCGGGGCTAGGGAGCCTAATTAATACTTTGTGCATTTTGGGGCGGCTCCTGAGTGGTTAGGCTACCTCCACAACTACTGTTCCGCGCCATCCTATTGGACCCCGTCCGATAGGTACGCATGGTTTTGAGGGCTTGCCCTCTACTCTATCTTTGCCCTCCTCTGTAAGGAGGGCTTTTTTGGTTTCTCTTTTTTTTTCTCTCTACTTTCTCTTGTCACGTGTCCCACAGAACTTCCGTATTTTTCTTTGTTTTCTGTGTGTCTCTGTCCCCCTGGGGTTCGGCTCTTGCCCTAGTCTTTGCAGTCTTGGTCTCCCCCACCCGTGTCCCATTGGTCCCCACGACACCTCTTCCCCCAAGTTGTAGTTTTAGCTTTGGGCTGGCATGGCGGACATCCGGATTTGTACCTTTAATGCTAGAGGGTTGAATGTCCCTGAGAAGAGAGCTAAAATATTATACGGTTTTCACAAGGAGAGGGTGGATATCCTTCTGTTGCAGGAGACACACTTCTGCAAAGGGAAGATCCCGGAGATTAGGAACAGGTATTACGACAGATGATATCATAGCTCCAATCCGGAGAGCAAATCTAAAGGGGTTTCTATTGCAGTCCACAAGGGGGTCCCTCTGACACCACTTGAATCGAAAACGGATCCAGAGGGCAGATACATCTTTCTCAAATTTACGCTCTAACTTATACCTACCAAACTAGGCTCAGGTGGAGGTTGGTCTTGAGATACTTCGTGCTCTGGAGGAGTTCTCAGAGGGTACCTTGGTGTTGGGAGGGGACCTCAATTTGGCCCTTGACCCGCGGCTTTATTCTTCCCAGGGGAGATCGGGGATACCCTACTCCAAATTGCATAAGTTGCGAGGTGCGCTTCGCACCCTCCAGGTAGTTGATACCTGGAGGGTTCAACATGGGGGGGCAAGAGATTACACTTTTTTTTCCCACCCCCATAATACATATAGTAGGTTGGACTATATCTTTCTCAGTCACCATGCGCTGTCGCGTGACCCAGATACCTCTATTGGACAAATTCTGTGGTCAGACCATGCCCCTGTCTTCTTGAGCCTCCCGACCCCGGAAGTTGCCCCTAAACAATACAGCTGGCGCTTGAATGATAACTTGCTGAAAGATGCCAAGTGCCTAGCTGAAATTAAAACCTCCATAACCAATTTTCAACTTGATCATGAACATGATCAAACCTCAGGGGTTTTCATTAAGCACGGATCTAGGCTTAAGAGGGAAAGAGCGAATCAGATTGAGGCAGCCCTGGCACGTATTGGGGAACTGGAGGAGGCGCATAAGACCGCTCCCGCGCCAGCTGTCTGGAAAGAGCTATTGGACGCTAGGCAGGGTCTGAAGAGCCTCTATGACCAGTGTTTTCTCAAGTACCGGGACAGGTTCAGGGCCCGCATCTATGAACATAGTGACAAGTGTGGTAGGTTGCTTGCCAGGTCTCTTCATCCCAGGCAGGGTTGCACGTTTATTCCCGTGGTTAGAGGAGAGGGGGGATCAGAGCTCCACAAGACTACTCAGATAGCCGGGGAGTTCCAAACCTTTTACTCTAAACTTTACAACCTTGAATCCACGTCGCCCAAAGACTCATGCCAGTCGAAGGGCGCCTCGATTGTGGACTATGTTAATGAAACAGCCCTCCCAACCCTTCCCTCTGAAGACTGCGACCTACTTGAGGATCCGTTTGATGTTGAGGAAGTACTTAAGGCCATAAGGGATACCCCTGTAGGTAAAAGTCCAGGCCCTGATGGATTTACCCCCAGATTCTATAAAGTATTTGGGGCTTTGGTGGCTCCTTTTCTGGTTAAAATGTTCAACTCTATATCCGACGACTGTTTCTTCCCGAGACAGGCCTTGGAGGCTCACATCACGGTCATACCCAAGCCCGACAGAGACACCACCCTGCCTGGAAACTACAGACCTATTTCGTTGATCAATGTAGATTTGAAGATATACGCTAAAATTATCGCCCTCAGGATGCAGCCACTGCTCCCCTCCCTGATTAATACAGACCAGGTGGGATTCGTCCCGGGAAGGGAGGCGAAAGATAATACCATCAAAACTATTTCCCTCATACACTACGCGCAGTCGCCGGCTATCCCTGCATGTGCGTTGGCAGTGGACGCTGAGAAAGCGTTTGACAGGGTGCATTGGGGTTTCCTGAGGGCTACGCTGGAGCAGTTGGGCTTGGGCCCGGTTATGTTGGCTAGGATTATGGCTCTATACCAGGGCCCTACTGCAAAAGTGAGGGTCAATGGCTCCTTGTCTGGTCCCTTCCGTATTCGGAACGGCACTCGGCAGGGATGCCCCTTGTCTCCACTGCTTTATGTGCTGGTGATGGAGCACCTCGCTAACGCTTTGAGGATGAATTCATCCATCAAGGGGGTCGTCTGTGGGGGAAGGGAGCACAAGCTCTCTCTCTTTGCCGATGACTTACTTATGTATATTACTTCTCCTCACATAACCATGCCCTCTGTTTTAGCGGAGTTCAAGCGCTTTGGCGAACTGAGCAACTTCAAGGTGAACCTGTCCAAGACGGAGATCCTGAACATCTCACTGCCCACTGAAACTCAACGTCTTTTGCAGGCAAACTTTCCTTTTAGGTGGCAGAGAGAGGCTATTAAGTATTTGGGCATCCAGATACCCTCTGACTTGGAGACCCTACATAAACTTAATTACGCTCCACTTTTGCATTCCACAATCTCTAGCCTCAATTCCTATAGGAAGAAGCAACACTCATGGCTAGGCCGTATAAATATTCTCAAAATGGACAGACTCCCGAGGTTTTTGTACTTGTTTCAGACGGTCCCTCTGGCCCCAGAACAGGGCTTCTTTCAATCCCTCCAGAGGGTCTTCTTTAAATTTGTCTGGGGTAGTGGGAAGCCCAGAATTCGGCGGGAGACGCTCCTTAGATCTAAGTCGGGGGGAGGGCTTGGGGTCCCGGATCTTCGGACATATCACGCTGCCTCGGTGTTGGTCTGCCTTTCGGATTGGTTTCACCATAGAGAAGATAAATGTTGGGTTGGCTTGGAGCAGGCCAGCTCCCCCCTCAATCTGGTGGCCTTGCCTTGGATTGACCCTTCCTCGAGGCTCGAGGAGAAACTGGGAGTATCTCTTGGTTTTTACACGCTCAGCTGGTGGCATATGTCAAATCTATTACGCCAACCTCCTGCCTGTCCCGCCCTCTTACACCTCTGGAGAGGGTGCTGCGGGACTCTTCCCCTCCTAGACACATGATCTTCTTTCTTTACAAGATTCTTCGGGACGAGGAGGACGGAGGGCTGCCTCGGTATTGTGGGAGGTGGGAGGAAGACTTGGGACAGCCGCTCGAGCCTGATGACTGGGAAAAATCCTTTACACCAACCCACAGTCTGTCAGTAGCGTCTAGAGCTCAGGAACGGAATTACAAAATCTTGGCAAGATGGTATAGATGTCCGTCAGATCTTGTGAAATTTGGGGGGGCTGACACTGGGGACTGCTGGAGGTGTGGTGGGGCCCAGGGGAATATGTTACATATCTGGTGGGAGTGCCCGACGATACAGGCCTTTTGGGAGGGAGTATTGGGAATCTACGAGCACTTGACGCTGGAAAAGATCCCTCACACCCCACAGGTTACGCTCCTTTCGATGATCCCCGGGTCAGTATCAACAACTAAGAAGGGGCTACTGAGACATTTGCTCACGGCCGCCAGGTCGGTGATACCTAGACATTGGCGTTCCACGACTGCTCCATCTTTGGTGGAGTGGTACGGGGAGGTTGAGAACATTAAGAGGCTGGAGGGGTTGATGTTGGAGGGGGTGGAAGGGGGCACTCAGAGGTTTCTCAAGACATGGACACTATGGGAGGTCTCTCGGTTCACCCCCGACTTCCAGATATTACTGGAGGCCGGATGAGCTTCGGTGCGGTGAGGTGGTGGGCGCGGGTGAGGCCTCCGGGCCTCTTAACCTCTTGATTACTGTAATAGGCTTTAGCTGGGTGGGGGAATCTGGATGGACTGTAGGCTTGGAACCCCAGAAGTTTCTGTTCTTGTTCTTCTTTGTGCTCTTGCCCTTGTTCTCGTCTTGTCTTGTTTTGTCTTGTCTTCCTTCATATCCCCCTCTCCTTTCTTTTTCTCTTTGTTTCTATCCTTTTTTCGTCTCTCAAGGGGATGACCTAGGTTACTGTATATCGGACTTGGGTGAGGGAACACGTATGGAGCAGGAGAGTACCTGCTTTGGAGGGGCGACCCGGTTGATGAACTAGATGCCCTTTGCATCTGCTGGTGGACACCCTGGGCCTGATCCTTTCGGGTGCCCTGCCGGGATCGAGGCGTACCAGGGCCCTCCTATATAGTTTGGATTGGTGTCCCCTTTCAACGAAGTGGCCATGACATTCCCACCCTAGGATCCCCTTGCTAATGTCTTGTGTTGTTTTTAATATGCTCTTGCGTGTTTATTCTCTGAAAATTTCTTATTCAATAAAGATATATTGAAATGAAAAAAACATTATTACACTTAATTAACTTATAATTAGCCCCCCAGGCTCCCGGTTTTACATGAATCTGTATGTCTAAAAATTTTATAGTTTTGTAATCATGTGTAAAAGTGAATGTAAGTTTGAGCTTGTTGCGGTTGATGGTATCAATTAATTGTTTGAGTGTGGATATGTCACTGTCCCAGAAATCAAAAGATCATCAATGTACAGTAGCAACCCGAGTAAATAATGTGAGTGGTGTAGGAGTCAAGTTCTGCAATGTTGAAGAGGTTGCATTCCCACCAACCGAGATAAAGGTTGGCATAGAAGGGTGTACATGTAGTGCTTATGACTGAGCCTTGCATTTGTAGGTAATGGGACCCAGTGAAAGTTAACTTATTGTGGGTCAAAATGAATTCAAGCAATTGGATAGCGAAAGATTTACTGGTGTTATATACTCAGTACCCATTTCATTCAGAAAGAATTGTGTAGCCAAGTGTGTGGGGTAGGCTTGAGTAAAACGCTTCCACGTCAATGCTGACAAGAAGAGGATTTGGGAGAAGTGGTAGGTTATTAGAATTTATAATAGGTGTATCATATCCCGTACGTAAGAGCGGGTGGTTGGAGTAGGGAGTCAAGGAAAGTACTAGAGGGTGCGGTAAAATTGCAGCCGCATATGATGGGTCAGCTAGGGGGGTTTGTGGGGTGTTTATGTATTTTAGGCACAAAGTAGAATGTTGGTGTTTGTGGGTGTGGGTCCATGAGGTTTTAAGTCTCACTAGTTGTTATTGCACCTTCAGTTAGGCCCTTTAAGATCAGAGTGTCTAGATCACATTGATTGGATTTTAAACTTGCTGGAGAGATTTGTTTATATAATTGGGTATTGCTGAGGATCCTTGTGCACATTGATTCATATTGGGAGGTGGTCAATAATACTATGTTACCTCCTTTGTCAGAAGGCTTTATGACATTCCTTGATTGTTTTAATTCTGTAGTGGTTTGTTGTTGTTCAATAGACAAATTGTTCGGTATGTGTGTGAGGCTTTAAGGAGGTGTGTCCTTAGACACTTGAGTTACAAATGCCTGTATTAGGGGTAATGTTTGTAAAGGTGGAAAGAATGTAGATTATTTTTTGAATTTCCTTCTATTGGGTGGTTCGGGAGGTGTTTGGGGTGATGATTTATCTTGTGCAGTGGTGTTCTTTCTCAAGAATCAGATCTTCCATGTCACATAGTATTTTGTATTCCCTAAATGTTCAATCTGTTTATTCTGCCATATAAGGGAGGTGTGAACTTTTTAGAAAACATCACATTCAATACTAGTTTTCTAGCAAACCTGTGTAAATCTTTAAGAGTTGTAAACTCACTGGGTGCATGTGATGGACAGAAATTCAGCCCTAGTGCAAGGACTGATTTTTGGGGTTTGGTAAGTGGATGGTTTGCCACGTTGATAATGGAAAATGTATTGGTTAATGTGTCTCTGGTGGGGCAAGGGGTGGTTACTTGTGGGGGGAAATACAATTATGTGAAACTCACCTGTAGAATTGTTTTTGAATTTATCCAGTCCAGGTCCTCCAGAAGTGATGACATGTGGGTACTTCGCCCTAAGGGGGCGCTCGACTGCAAGATCAAAAGCTGTCGCTCCTCCCGGCCATCCTCACAAAAGCAGGTGTCCCACCACAATTTCCCAGTGGTTAAACAGCAGTAAGAAAAGAGACAGGCCGGGAGGCCAAGAAACCATGTTACTTCACATAGCTTCAGCATCTACTCTCTCCAACAGAGAAAACATAAGGACAACGGTCCAATATAAAAATGGTAATCACCATAACAGGCAAACAAGAGATAATGAAACAAGGGCACTGGACTGGATATATTCAAAAATAATTCTACAGGTGAGTTTCACAGAATTGTATTTTTCACTATATCCAGTCCAGGTCATCCCAGAAGTGATGACATGTGGGACATCCAAAAGCAGTGTCCATTAGGGCGGGATCCCCAGTGAGGAACAGAATGTAGTTCATTTCACTACCGCCTGAAGCACCTTTCGGCCAAAGACAGGATCAGCTGAGGCCCTAACATCAACCTTGTAAAACTTGGTAAAGGTATGAACTGAAGACCAAGTGGCGGCCTTACAAACTTGTTCAACAGATGCCTGGTGCTGAAAGGCCCAGGAAGCACCAATAGCTCTAGTAGAATGAGCTGTAATACAAAAAGGGGGTTCCTTCCCCTTGGCAGAATATGCTTGCACCACCGCCTGTCTTCTGTCCACTTACTGAGAGTGGACTTAGCTGGTGGCAATCCTTTCCTAGAACCCTCTGTTATGACAAAGAGCAAATCCGATTTCCTGAAGGATTCAGTTGCAACCAGGTAATACTTAATGGCTCTGACCACATCCAAGGCATGGAGGGTCCTTTCCTTAGAATTAGTCGGTGCAGGACACAAGGAAGGCAAGACCACTTCCTCATTAAGATGAAAGGGAGAAATGACCTTAGGCAAAAAATACGGTTTAAAGCGAAAAACCACCTTATCCTTATGCCGCTCAAAATAAGGAGGCTTCATACAAAGCGTGGCCAGCTCTGACACGCAACACACCAAGGTGATCGCCACCAAAAAGACCACCTTGAGGGTCAAAATAGACAATGCAGCATCGCACAAAGGCCCCTGGAGAGCAGAAAGTACGAAATTCAAGTCCCACACCTGTAATACAGGCTTACGCAGTGGACGTACGTGGAAGACTGGAAAAAGGTCTTGATCAATCTATTGGCAAAGGATCTCTGGAAAAAGATGGCCAAGGCAGAGACCTGACCCTTGAGGGTGCTCAGCTGTAGACCCAAGTCTAAACCGGGTTGTAAAAACTCCAAGATCCTAGAGATAGAGAATGTGCGACAAGGGAGATTCTTGGATTCACACCAGGCAATGTAGGCATGCCAAACTCTGTAATAAATCATGAAGGAAGAACTCTTCTGTGCCTGAATCATGGTATGCACAACCATGGCAGACAGCCTCTTTTCCACCAGGATTGAGGTTTCAATAGCCAGGCCGTCAAAGCTAGCATCTGTAAATTGGGGTGCCGCAGCGATCCCTGTGTGAGAAGACCTGGGTCGTCGGGCATGATGTAACGATCCACTGACATCTGAACTATGTCTGCAAACCAACTCCTTCTCGGCCAGCGAGGAGCCACTAGGATGGTTGGAACCCCTTCCTGGGCTATCTTGCGCAGCACTCGGCCCAGGAGTGGAAACGGAGGGAATGCATAAAGGAGCCTGAACTCCATCCAGGGAATTGCCAGAGCATCTGTGGCAAAAGCCAGAGGATCTCTTGACAGGGAGACGAACCTTGGGAGCTTGTGATTGTGTCTGGACGCAAACAGGTCCACATCCGGCTGAACCCAGCAGAGACCCAGAGCGTGAAAGATCTTGTTGCTGAGAGACCATTCCCCCAGACGAGAGGCCCCTCTGCTCAGGAAGTCTGCCTCCTGGTTTTCTACCTCGGGGATGTAAACCGCTGAGATGCAGGGAACATTCTCCTCTGCCCAAGTCAGAATCTGCGTCACCTCCTTGAGGGCTCGCTTGCTCCGAGTCCCGCCCTGGTGATTGATGTAGGCGACAGCCGCCTGATTGTCCGAGCGAACCTGGATCCAACAACCCTTTAAATGGGGAGTCAAGCGAAGAACCACCAACCGAATCGCTCTCAGCTCCAGGAGATTTATGGGCAAATGGTTCTCCTGCGGACCCCACTGACCCTGGATCTTCTGTGTCTGCCAAACGCCTCCCCAGCCGGTCAGACTGGCATCCATGGTAACTATCTCCCACCTGGGAGTCAGGAAGGACTTGCCCACCAACAGGTTTCTGGGGTCCAGCCACCACAAGAGGGACTGTCTGGATAGGGGGGACAGTGAAAATTCCTGTTCCAGCGACTCCCGCATCCGGTCCTAGCCGGTCAACAGGTTCAATTGAAGAGGTCTCATGTGGAAAAGGGCACTGCCTCGATGCATGACACCATTAGGCCCACCAGCTTCATTCCCAGACGGATTGATGGCCGCTGACAAGACAGCAAGGCCTGCACCTGCGTCTGAAGACCCACCACCTTCTGCTGTGGCAGGAAAACCTTGACCTGAGAGGTGTCTAACGTCATGCCCAGGAAGGACCTCACCATTGAGAGAGTGATCGAAGACTTGGGGTAATTGACTACCCATCCAAAATTCTCGAGAGTGGATAACACCCTCCGGGTGTCGCTCTCGGCCTGCTGAAGGGCCGCAATCAGTAAATCATCCAGATAAGGCAGCACACGAATGCCCTGATTCCTCAGAATGGCCATGATGCCCACCAGCAACTTGGTGAAAACCTGGGGGGCTGAGGATATCCCGAATGGCAGAGCCACAAACTGGTAATTCTGGTCCTCCAGAGCAAACCTCAGGAACCTCTGATGTCCCTGGGATATCGGGATGTGCAAATTGGCATCCCTGATGTCCACCATGGTGAGGAAGTCGCTGGGCTGAAGCAAACTCACCACAGACCGCAAGGTTTCCATGCGGAAACGTCTGACTCTGACAAACCTGTTGAGACCCTTCAGGTCCAGGATAGGTCTCAGCGTTCCATCCTTCTTGGGAACCATGAACAGATTGGAGTAGAAGCCTTGGCCCTGTTCCTGACGAGGCACCGGGCAAATCACCCCTAACCGCAGGAGGTGCTGCACGGCCATTCTCAGGCCCTATGCCTTCACTGGGTTCTGGGATATTCGAGAATGAAGAAATCTTTAGGGCAGCCTGACTGCCAGCTCTATTTTGTAACCGGAGGACACCACCTCCTGAATCCACCGATCCGAGACGCGTTGTCTCCAGATATGAGCAAATAGCAGAAGCCGTCCTCCCACCCGGATGGGTGAGGGCGCCTGCTCATGCCTGAGGGGCCTTGGCAGGGGGCTTGGACTTGGATCCCCAGGTGGGATTGGGTCAGCCACGGGACCTTCATCGTCCCCAGGAATCTCTGCGCCCACCTGAAAATGAAGAGCCTCTTTCCCCTCAAAAGGAGCGATAGGCAGAAGAGCCCCGAAAGGGCCGCACAGGCTTCCGTCGCTGAGGGAGTCTTCCGTCCTTGACCAGGAGGTCCAGACGCTCCCCGATCAACCTGTGGCCCACGAAGGGGATACTAGTGAGCGACTTTTTGGCCGCGGCATCAGCCGACCATTGCCACAACCAGAGCGAGCGGCGAAGCGCAACAAGCAGGGCTGAAACCCTGGCACCGAGCCGGACACCATTGTCCATGGCAGAAATAACGAAAGCAATGAAATCCATGCAAGCCTTGAGGTCTTTATACTCCTCCTTCCGCTTGCGAGACTTAGCGATATCCACAAGACGTCTCACCTTCTTTCTGATGGCTAGGGAGACAATAGCCGCGGCACACACAGGGCGAAACCAAGCACTGGCAAAGGTGAAGGTATGACAGACCAGCTGATCCATGCGCTTGTCAGCTGGATCATGTAGGAAAGCAGTATCGGGTGAAGGCATGACCGTAGTGTTGGACAGACCCGACATGGGGGCATCCACCTCGGGAGGATGGGACCATAACCGGACCAGTTCCTCAGGAAAGGGATACCGCCTGTCCAGGCCCTTGGGCACCAACGGTAACTTGTTAGGCCTTTCCCACTCCTTGAAAATCATGTTAGAAAAATGGGCCTGCTCAGGAAAGACTCATCTCTGTCTCTCAGGCCGAAACAAATCATCCTGCTTCCTCTTAGCCGCTCTCGGGGGGACAATGGGCAAAGTCTCAAAAACTGGAGCAAGCAACTTCTCCGTATCATCAGGGAGCCACGTATCCTCATCCAAGGAAGACCCAGAGCCGCTGTCATAGCCAGAAGAATAATCCACTGTGGAAAGGGAGTCCTCATGCAACTCGCCTTCCTCCACGGAGCACGGACCTCCAAAAAGAACATCTTCATCATTATCCATGTAAACAGGCTCGATGTGCCGCTTCTTACTCGAGGCCTTCTTAGGAGCCGTTTGCGAGATCTGTCTCTCGAGGCGGGCCACCAGAAATGCCAAATCAACCTAGGACCCCCTGCTGGCTTCCCCCTCACTGGGGGCTGAATGCAGCAGAGAGGGCTCTGGAGAGGTCACAGGTAATAAAGGGCTAGGAACAAGAACGTCCGCCCGATCATGCTCCAAAATGACGCTCCTGGCGCAAGTGATACAAACAGTGCTGAATACACCCAGAGGGCTAGCACCGCACATGGGGCAGAGCTTCACCCGCCCAGATGGGGCCCCCAGCTCACTATCCCCAGAAGCCTCCATTATGGTGATTAGCAGAAAAAAATTAGTATACAGTCCCTCATTTAGTGATCCCTCTTAGTAAAAAGGGAGAGGGGGCGGGGGGACCGGGAGGAACCACAACCCACAATCTATCAATGGCCACCTGAAAGACACAAGCATGAAAGTCATAAGTATCCCAAAAAGCACAAGCGCATTAGATAAAAAGCAAGCGGGATTAGCAATAGGGACTCAGAACACCGCAGCGTTTCCAACCCAAGCGGTCCAGGCAGCATGGAGCAGAAGGCAGCATAAAATAGCGCAGAGCCAGCAGATTCGGCACGTTCCTCGAGGGGCGGGCTACACGGCAGTGATGCTGAACGTGTCATAGTGCGGCCCCGCCCCCGTCGTTGGTGCGAAGGAGTGCCCGCCTCCTGCCTCCTCACAGGGCTCCCAAGTAAAGGACTGCCTCAGAGAAGGCCCCCACAGCATGCCACCGGGCGGCCCACTGCAGGGCCCCCGTACACACCGAGCGGCGCAAGCTGCGCCAGAGAAAAGACCTGCGGTCACAAGATGAAGACCGGCAGGAGGCTCTGACCCCCCCTCACAGCGTACAGCCTAAAGATGGAGGGGAGAAAGGAGCAGGAAGGTAAACACCCGAGGGAGCAGGGAAGGTAATTATAATATGAAATGTGAACACAGTGAATAAACACAGCACACTACAATAAAGCTTGTGGGACCAATTGGGAATGAAAAACCAGAGGGCAGTACGTGGTTCCTCCCCCCCCAAAGGCTCACCATCAGCCTATGGCTGGCTACCTTTTAGTCAGGGTCTGCGGCCCAGAGCCTAGCTCTGCCAAATGCCTGACCCCCGGGTTCTCCCTACCGTCACTGTCCCGATCAGCCATGGCTGAGAGGCAATAGTGGGTCCACGGGATCAGTGGTAATAAGGTCTCAGCGGCCGATGGGCTAGGAGGCCCCGCTCAGCAGCAATATCCAGGAGAGAGTATCCAACGATCTTCAGCAGCCAGACTGCAAGATGAACACTGGGACATCGTGGTGGGACACCTGCTTTTGTGGGGGGCCGGGAGGAGCAATGGCTTTTGATCTTGCAGTCGAGCGCCCCCTTGGGGCGGAGTACCCACATGCCATCACTTCTGGGACTACCTGGACTGGATATAGTGAAAAGGAAGTTTAAAGAAAGCTGTATAAGAGGTCTTTGGGCAGTGCAATGTGCGAGTCGTGGTGCGGCAGCAGCCACTGAGTAGAAATCGCTTTCTGAACTAAACCCTAAGAATGATGAATCAGAGTATGTGGACCACTGAGGGGGCAGTGATACTTAGGGGGCTACTTTTCTGACCATTGGATTTGTTTGGTAGCCCTGTGTGGAAGCTTGGTACTGTATAGGATGATTATAAGATTCTCTAGGTCGTCTCTGATGATGATCTGAGATGTGGGTGTCTATATGTGTCACGTCTGGGGTGTGGAGGTTGGCTCTGTGGATGCCTCTGTCTGGGTCTTTGGTCAGCTCTAGTGTGAGTCTTGCTGTTAGTCCACCATCCAGTATGTGTCACATAGAACCAGTAAAGCAATTGTTATGTGCAAATGAAAGCACAACCAGTTCAGCCCAGGAGGATGAATCTGTTTGCCCTCTGATGACGCCCCTTGGTGAAACATGTCAGGGAACTATATCGCAACCATTGCAGTGCTACCTGCTATAAGCCGAAGGGCTAAACAAGATGCCCCAGTATTGGACCCCAACACAGTTTGATTTAACCGCTAAGGGTTTATCCCTACCCTCAGTGAAGTAACTGAGAACGATTGTGGTTTCCAGTCAAGGACTTACCTTACTTTAATTTGCACATAACAATTGCTTTACAGGTTCTATGGGACACATATTATTCTCAGGATGGGCCAAATTGTAGATCTTACACCAGGGAGGCATAGACCTGGTAAGGAGATCTATTGGGCAATCAAAGGCCCGATGAGGAGCTAATGACTCCAAGGATTTTCTGGAAACACATTAAAGAATTCAGTATTTTGTTCAGGCTTCCATTCAAGGGTATAAGTAGTGACCCCCAACTAGGTAACTGCCCATTACACCAATTTAAAATGACTGTAGTTCCACAGTAATACTTAGCAGCGGGGCAGCAAGGTATGGGCTGATCCACTGTGCATCACCGCCATTAAAATAAAAAACTGGGTGCCGGAATATTCACCTATTCTGGGTCTCTTTTGCTGTGGCCACAGCACAGCCTATCAGAATCACAGCCAGTGCTGATAGCCTTGCCCACTGGTCCTGCTGATAGGCTGCTCGCAGTCATGTGGGAGCATCACCACAAGCAGCCTATCAGCAAAGCCAGTGGGCGAGCCTATCAGTGCTGGCTGTGACTCTGATAGGCTGCGGCCGCTGCAGAGGAGGCCCGGAAGTTGTGAGTATCCCGGCACCTGGTTTCCTATGTTAATAGCGATGATACGCAGTGGGGCAGCCTGGGTTGTGTTGACACACTGCTAAGTAGTACAGAGTATTCTTTCATGGTTCGTCAACCTTGCTTTTGGATTTGTTGCTGGGTATTCACAGTAGAATACTGATCTGGGTCTGTGGACAGACAGACAGACATCCATGGTGTTGAGAAAGGCCTGTATGGACTGACCTGCCAGATCCTTCAAAAGTCCATGTCTGAGTTTCACCTTGGAAAAGGGAGATTACAAATTCCACTTACTTTACCTTGTGGCCACAACAAAAGATTAGGTTTAATAGGTGATGTCATCATGGCCACTTGGGGCTGGGGTGGTGGTGGTGCAGGTCAGTTTTCTTAAACAGTCGATGAGACAGTTTTTCCATGTCTGCAGTCAGTCTGCACCTGCTAAACAATTTGATCTATTCTTGGTCTAGCCCGTGATAATGTGATGGCTGAGAAATGCTGGACACTGTTTAAGTAGCAACCCCCAATCACTGCTTCTGCTTTTGCCTATAATCAAGCCCCCCTTCACTGAGACACTAGTCACAGCTTACCAGGCACGGTTGCCCCCCTGATCTATATAGCGATGTCACCTGAGGCAGTGGAGACCTGCATATTGCCAAAGAACACTAGGATGCTGGGCATAGAGAGAATGCTCATACTCCCACACAGCTAAAGAGATGATGAAGATGCTGGACATGCTGCCAGCTGAGTGTCTGGCTGCCCCGATAGCAGCATCCCAGTCAGTGCACCCAAGCCTCCAAAAGCCAGCAGCTGCACAACACCCAGGTCCTGCCATGGATGCTTTAAGTTCCTAACACTGGCTAGTTTGGTTGTCATTGTAGAGGATATAATGAATAGATTCTCCAAAAGTTCAAATGTTGAAGATGAGATGTAGCTCTTTGGTTGGGTAAGTTTAAAGAAGAAAGATGAATGAGAAAAAGGGGAAAAGAAACAGTGCTCAAGTACCTACAGTACACCTTCCACAAAAACATGGAACCTGTAAAATATTTAAAATTAATTATTGAAGTGAAATGTGACAGCTTTCAGACATAAACAATGACATCTACATAGGCCTTGATGCATGGTTGTGAAAAATAAATTTCATGAGAAAAAATCCTGATAATCTCATGTTGATGAATCACTAATTAGGAAGACAATGAAAGTCGCACTTTTTTACTCCTGAGAAAAGTAGTGAACTTTTTACTCCTTTTTACACTGCAGTAAAAAGTGCCATTGATCGGGTGATTCATCAACATTGAAATTCTCATGCTTTTTTCATGATTTTTTTACTACCATGAGAATTTTTTTCAACTCTTGATGAATCAAGGCCATTGTCTTAAAGCGGACCTTCACTCTGAATAAGAGTCTATCTTATATGTTTCCCCCACCCTGTACATACAGATTGTTCACATTAAAAATCATCCTACCTGCATCTACTGCATGTTATGAGCCTTTAAACATCCAAGATGGCGGCTTATGGAAGCCGCCATCTTATCAGGCAGCCTGCAAACAGGAAGTGCCTCCTGACTGTGCTGCTCTGCATTCTGGGACTGCTGACCTTTACCTGATCCCAGCTCTGCTCTGTCTGAGCAAAGTACAGCTATAACCCGCCCCCCTGTACCTTATCCCACTTTCCTCTCCTCAGTAAGTGTGATGCTTCTGAGGCAAGATGGCCGCGCCCGTATCCTAAATTCCTGAACAGAGTTGCAGGCCAGTGGTGGAAAGAATAATAAGTTAGTGACTAAAAACGTAAAATATATTAATTTTAGATGCTGGGGAACCGTTTTTTAAGAGTTTGGGCTTTTCATTAAATCACGCTGAAGGTCCGGTTTAAATACAAACCCTAATACTGACCACACACTTGGCTGTAAAGCTTTTTATTTCAATATCTTTTTATTCAAAGACATGCAGAAGAAATTGTACATTAAACATATTTCTTGTTTAATGACATACAGAGTTACTGTGCACAATTAACATTTCAAATCTGCGGAATAGCTTAAGTTGTATATGAGTGCTAATGTTGATTGACTAAATCGTAATTTATTTTATGAGGTGTGGCTCTCTTTCTCCCAGCCCCCCTTTGCCACGTGTATCCTTCCCTCCAACATCTGTATATAAAATTAATTAAAAAATGGTTCACACTATAATTGGATCCTTTCCCATCAATTTTTTATGTATAATACCAAGTTGTATCTTTAAAGCATCCCAACGTGCCCTCTTTAGTTTATTGTGATGTATTTTGAATAAAGAGTTCACAATTTCCCAAAAAATACAATTCTGTGAGTACTCACTTGTAGGATTGATTTTGTAGTATACAGCACGTCCTGTTTCACCAAATTTTTTAGGCTTGGGAAATCCGCCACAAGGTGGTGCAGTGGACTGCAGAAGAGACTTGTGGCGTCTCCTGGCTCTTTAAAAGGCCAGGAACCTCCCACAAATTCCCAGTGTTACAAAGCAGTTAGACAAGAAGCCGGGAGAATAATAATGAAAAGGTAGCCCCAACCAAACATCTGAACAAATCACCATACAGGGGTAACCAAGAATAATGATAACAAGGGAGGGGTGAAACAGGACGTGCTGTATACTACAAAATCAATTCTACAGGTGAGTACTCACAGAATTGTATTTTTCCAAGTATACAGAACGTCCTGTTTCACCAAATTCTTTATGCTTGGGACGTCCAAAAGCAGTGTCCGCGTAAAGTAGGGTGGGATCCCCAAAGAACAACGGCGGGCAGATTAAACCACTGCCACCTGAAGAACTTTGCGGCCAAAAGCAGCATCAGCTGAGGCCCTAACATCAACCTTGTAAAACTTGGAAAAAGTATGAATAGAAAACCAAGTTGCGGCCTTACAAACTTGTTCAACAGAAGCCTGGTGCTAAAAGGCCCAAGAGGCACCAATAGCACCAGTGGAATGAGCAGTAAGGCGGAAGAGAGGTTCCTTCACCTTAGCAGAATAGGCTTGCACCACCGCCTGACGAATCCACTTGCTGATAGTGGACAAGGCAAACCCTTCCTAGGACCAGAAGGAAGAACAAAAAGAGCATCAGTCTCCCTGAAAGATTCAGTAGCTACCAAGTAAAACTTCAGAACCCTGACCACATCTAAAGAATGCAGAGTCCTCTTCTTGGAATTAGCAGGATTAGAACACAAGGAAGGCAAGACAATGTCCTAAATGAGATGAAAAGCAGACACAACCTTAGGCAAGAAATCTGGCTTAAACCGAAACACCACCTTGTCCTGGTGTCGCTTAAAATAAGGAGGTTTGATGAAAAGCGCCGCCAACTCAGAAACACGCTTAACAGAAGTGATAGCCACCAAAAAGGCTACCTTAATAGTCAAGATGGGCAAAGCGGCCTCACGGAGAGGCTCAAAAGGACGACCATGCAGAGCAGATAACACCAGATCCAAATCCCAAACTGGTAACATAGGTTTACGTGGCGGACGCACATGAGAAACCCCCTGGAAAAAAGTCTTAACCAAACGGTGACTGGCAAAAGATCTTTGGAAAAAAATTGCCAGAGCTGAAACATGACCTTTGAGGGTACTAAGTTGAAGGCCCAAATCCAAACCATGTTGAACAGAACAGAAAACACCCGACAGGGAAGAGGTTTGGGCTCACACCAGGCAATGTAAGCATGCCAGACCCTGTAGTAGATATGGGACGAGGACTTCTTCCTAGCCCTAATCATGCTATCAACAACAGAGGCAGGCAAACCCTTTTCCATCAAGATGGAAGTTTCAGCAGCCAAGCCATCAAAGCCAGCGTTTGTAAATTGGGATGGCACAGCTGCCCCTGAGTGAGCAGATCTGGATCCTTGGGCAGGACGTACTGATCTACTGCCAACTGCATGATGTCAGCAAACCACACCCTTCTTGGCCAACAGGGGGCCACCAGAATGGTTGGCACCCCTTCCTGGGCTACCTTGCGCAGCACCCTGCCCAACAGAGGAAACGGAGGGAACACATAGAGGAGCCGAAACCCCTTCCAAGGCATTGCCAGCACATCCGTGGCAAAGCCCAGAGGATCCTGTGTCAGAGAGACAAAGATTGTGACGTGAAGCAAACAGGTCCACATCCGGCAGACCCCAGCGGTGGCACAGAGAGTGAAACACCCTTACGCTGAGGGACCACTCCCCCAGCCGAGACATGCCGATATGCAGGGAACATTCTCCTCCGCCCAGGCCAGTATCAGGGACACTTCCTTAAGGGCTCGCTTGCTCCGAGTCCCTCCCTGATGATTGATGTAGGGAACCGCCATCCGGTTGTCCGAGCGGATCTGAACAGCCCGACCCACGAAGGCGCGGAGTCAACTGGAAAAGAACCAACCTTATTGCCTGCAGTTCCAGAATGTTGATGGGAGCATGTGCCTCCTGAGGGCCCCACTGACCCTGGAACTTCAGAGACTTCCAAAAGCCCCCCAACCTGTCAGACTGCCATCTGTGGTGACAGTCTCCCAGCATGGAGGCAGAAAGGTCCTGCCCAGTAGAAGATTCCTTGAGTCCAGCCACCACGAGAGGGACTGACTGACCAGAGGGGACAGAACAAATCTCTGATCCAGGGACACAGGATCCCGATCCCAAACTGACAAGAGGTGCAACTGAAGAGGTCTCATGTGAAACTGAGCAAAGGGGACTGCCTCCAAGCAGGACACCATCAGGCCCACCAGCTGCATCCCCTGCCGAATGGAGGGGTGAGGGCAAGAAAGTAGAGACCGTGCCAGCGTCTGCAGGCTCTCCACCTTCTGCTGAGGCAGAAAAACCTTGACCTGAGATGTATCCAGAGTCATGCCCAGAAAGGACCTCACCAAGGACCGAGACAGAGAAGACTTGGGATAGTTGATCACCCAACCGAAGGACTCGAGTGTGGAGACCACCATCTGGGTATCCAGCTCGGCTTGATGGAAGGACTGAGAGCCAATCAGAATGTCGTCCATATAAGGAAGGATGCGAATGCCCTGAGATCTCAACAGAGCCATCACCCCCGCCAGCACCTTGGTGAAGACCTGAGGAGCCGAGGTGAGACCGAATGGTAGGGCCACAAATTGGTAGTGCTGATCCTCCAGAGCGAACCTGAGAAATCTCTGATGACCTGGAAAGATTGGAACATGAAGGTAAGCATCTTTGATGTCCACAGAAGTCATGAAATCGCCCGGACGCAAGGTACTGACCGCTGAGCGCAGAGTCTCCATGCGAAAATGCTTGAACCTGACAAATTTGTTGAGGTGCTTCAAATCCAAGATGGGCCTCAGGGACCCATCCTTTTTGGGAACCGTGAACAGATTGGAGTAGAAGCCTCTGCCCCTTTCCTGGAAGGCACAGGACAGATGACTTCCAAATCTAAATAGGCTTTGGACCGCAAGCCGCAAGCCCTGAGCTGACAGGGGGCATTGAACCATCCGGAATCTGATGAATCTTGGGGGCGGCCAGGCTGCAAACTCTATCTTGTACCCGGAGGACACCACCTCCTGAATCCACCTGTCTGAGACGCGCAGTCTCCAAACGTGAGCAAAGAGCCGCAACCGCCCCCCCACCCAAATGGGTGAGGGCGCGTCCTCATGCCTGAGGGGACTTGGGGGAAGATTTGGACTTGGGACCCCATGAGAGATCGGGACGACCACAGCTTCTACCCCGGCCCCAATGGTCTCTACGTGCCCCCGCAAATGGTGCACCCCGACCGGACCTGGGAGCACGGAAGGAGGGGAGGGAAGAACCAGCCCCCCGAAAGGGCCACGGCTGCCTCCTGCGTTGAGGCAGCCTATCATCCTTGGCAAACAGATCCAGACGTTCCCCAAAGAGCCGTAGCCCAGTAAAGAGGAAGCCAGTGAGAGCCTTCTTAGCAGCATTATCAGCCGCCCACTGACGCAGCCAAACAGAGCGGCGTATAGCCACCAAAAGAGCAGAAGTCCTACCACACATCCTGACCGCATCATCCATAGCAGAAAGAATAAATGCCACAAATTCATAGCAAAGCAGGAGGGATCTATACTCCTCCCCTCTATTGGCATCCGAGTCATTATCCAGAAGGCACTTGAGTAGCCCTTTATTAGCAAGAGCCATGATGGCAGAAGCGCACACAGGGCACAGCGCAGTCCCTGCACTAGCAAATGCATGACAGGCCAGCTGATCAACACGCCGGTCCTCACCATCCCTCAGAGTAGAGGTGTCAGGGGAATGCATGACCGAGGTAATGGAAAACCCAAGCATGGAAGCATCCACCTCGGGGGGACACGACCAGCGCTTAATCACATCAGCAGGAAATGGATACCTCCTGTCCCAACTCTTAGGCACCGTGGGCAATCTGCTAGGACGTTCCCAATCCTTGAGCACCAAATTATTGAAGTGGATCTGCTCAGGGAACTCAAAGCGTTTTTTAACAGAGTGAAAAAGCTCACCCTGCTGCCTTTTAGCTGGGACAGGAGGTGTAATACACAGTACTTCAAAAATGTGAGCCAACAGCCTGTCACTATCCTCAGGAAACCATGGGTCTTCTCCAAAAGGAGACCCAGCACCACCATAAAACTCCTGCTGCTCCTCAGAGGAATCAGAATCAGAGAAAAGTTCCCCCTCTTCTAGGGGTACAGACCAGAGAAAGAAAACTGTCCCTCATCCTCCTCAGGAAAAAGGGAAACTGCGGGAGTTAAATGCTGCTTCTTGCCAGAAGCCTTACGGGGGACCGGCCCAGCCATATGCCTTTCCAGGCTGGCCACCCGCAAGGCCAAGTCATAATGTGATTCCCCACTAGCATGTCCCTCACTAGGGTTCAAATGCAGGCGCAGGGGGGTAGGTGATGTAGAAGGGGGCGCAGAGCTGGGCAGCGTAGCAGGCAACCCAGACTGCAGCGCAAGTACCTTCCGGGCGCAGGGCACGCATACCCTGACACCGTCACTCACAGGGGATACCCCACACGCGGCACACAGCTGGGCTTGTCCCAAAGGAACCCCAAAGAGTGGGCACACTGGCCAGTATAGGGTTAAGGCTAACAAGAGCCACCCGGGATGCCCCAAAACCCCGCTAGGGAAGGTGGGAGAAGGAAGGGAAGAGGGCCAGGAGAAACCACATTCACGTTTATCCCGCCTGAAAGACATAAGAAAACCACACAAAACATTCCCCTAATGTGGTGACAAGAGCACAATACAACCCCGAAGGGGATTCACGGACCAAGAAGCCGATCGCACATCCAGGAAGGCCAGCAGCGCGGGCCGCAGTACCGCAGTTCAGGAGAAGACAAACTCCAACCAAAATGGCGCCTTGAGGACCTTGAGGGGTGGGCCGCAGAGGTATGACGCAAAAAGCGTCATCCGCGGGACCCGCCACCTGAAGAGCGTGAATCACGCTCCACGTGACCCCCCCAGCGCCAATGTCAGCGCAGTAAAACATGAGGAGAATGTCGCCGCCAGTCGCGGAGCACCGTACAAAACAGCGCGGCGGCGAGCACGGACAATACAAGTAAAAGGCAGATAAAATTCAATGTGAAACAACACCGCCTACCCCCCCCCCCCCCCGAGAGCTCCCCAGGGAGAGAGCGAGGCGGGGAAGAGCAACGGTAGGCGCATCCAAGGCATGCTGAGCTAGGGAGGAGGGGGGGCAGTGGAGTGGGGCAGGGGAAGGCCCACAATAAGGCAGGAAGGGGCATCCCACATGGCTCACCATAAGCCTGAACTGCCTACCCTTGTAGGTACAGGGATTGCGGTTGGAGCAGCGCTCCTCCAGCACCTGACCCTGGCACTGTCCTACCTGCACCCGAACCAGGCAGCCGAGGCTGGGAGGCAGTGGGTCCAGAACAGGTAGAAATAGTCCTGCATGGCCGCAGGCTGATAAGCCCCGCTCGCCTGTGTAATATAGAGAGCCATCTTCTATCTTCACAGTCCAGACTGAAGAAGGAAACTGGGAATTTGTGGGAGGTTCCTGTCCTTTTATAGGGCCGAGAGACGCCACAAGTCTCACCTTTTGGCTGATATCCCAAGCGTAAAGAATTTGGCGAAACAGGACGTGCTGTATAATTGGAAAATATTTATTGAAGTTTCTCTCCAATCAGTCCAATCCAAGTTGAATGTGTGATATTTCCCTTCTACCAAGTCTAGGTGTGGAAGAGTGTGTTTCTGCCAACAATGTAGAATTGTTTTTCTTGTCCCTGCTCTGAGTACCGTATGGGCAGTACTGTGTTAGCCAGGACCTCGGAGGAGAGAGATTTAGGGGTACTGATTACTGATAGCTGCAAGATGAGTGGACAGTGTAGCCAGGCAGTGGGAAAAGCAAGCAGGATGCTCGGCTGCATAGCTCGAGGCATCACCAGTAGGAAGAGGGAGTTTGTGATGCTGCTGTATAGAGCCCTGGTGAGGTCACAGCTAGAATACTGTGTGCAGTTCTGGAGACCTTACCTGCAAAAATACATTATTCAAATAGAACGGGTCCAAAGGCGGGCAACAAAAATGGTGGAAGGACTTAAACTTAAAACTTATCAGGAGAGACTTAAAGAACTTAATTTGTACAGTCTGGAGGAAAGAAGGGAGAGGGGGGACATGATTGAGACCTTTAAATATGTAAAAGGATTGAATAAGGTTCAGGAGGGAGGTGTTTTCAAGAAGAAGCTTAATGATAGAACAAGGGGGCACAACCTGAAGCTAGTCGGGGGGAAGATCAGGAGCAATGTTAGAAAATATTATTTTACAGAAAGAGTAGTAGATGCTTGGAACAAACTTCCAGCAGAGGTAGTTGAAAAATCAACAGTCACTGAATTTAAACATGCCTGGGATAAGCACACATCTATCCTAAGATAAAGAGTACACACAGTATACACATAAGGGCAGACTAGATGGACCGCATGGTCTCCTTCTGCCGTCATCCTTCTATGTTTTCTATGTTTTCTATGTCACAGCTGCCCACACAAAAAGTTAACCCTCTTGCCCACAATTTTCTTTTGGTCTTCTTTTAGGAAGGATGTTAAAGAGCCCATTCCAGGGATAATTTAAATTGTACCCTGGGTATATAACTGCACGGAAGATGAAGCTGACACGCCAGTCACCCAATTGCGTACAGCAATGTGATTGTACTGGTCTGTCATGCGAGTCCAACTAGCACACAAGTCCACGTCTGTCATGCAGAGCCCCACCCATTTGGGGTATAAATGCGACAATCAGTTGAATTTTTAATTATTTTTACACCCAAATCAGGCTTATCACAGAGGGGAGAGAGGAGGCTGAGAGCTTACAAAAATCTTTGGACTTCCTCTTTAGTTTAGATATCTCTATCTCTATTTGCAAAGATTCTTGAGATTTTGGCACAGAAATCAGCTAAATATTTGACAGCAATTGGTCATACAGACATGAGGTACAGTAGCTTGGTGTCAACAATAGGGAGAGAAGTGGAAGCCATGGCTAGAATGGATGATTTTGTTCATTTTTAAAATTCGACAGAAGTCAGTAACATAAAGGGGGTTATTTGAGAAATGCCATAGTACAGAGTACCATGTTGCGTCTGGTGAACGCCGGGTGCAGTATGTGAAAACCATATATATAAAAGTCAAGCTGGTGAGTGGCTTCAGTGCCGAGTGTTGGACGCACTTAACTGGCGCTACCTATCTTTCATTGCAGCGTTGTCCTGTTGTTATATCTGGCGTTGCTCTGGGCGCTTTACCTCTGGGCACTACATATGCATTGATTCAGGGAGAGCACTTCTACAGTGCCCTCCAGACATCACATTTATCAATGCTGGACAGGATACTACAGCGTCACTTGTTCAGCCGCTACGTTAGGTTATAGCGCCAGACACTCGCTTGCAGCGCCCACTAGTGGACGCTCTAAGCACCGCTACATAGATGCTCAAATGGCAATACATGGTGCTAGTCTTAAATCAGCCTAAAAAAAGCTTTGGCAGATATTAACTTTTGAATCACTTTACATTGGCTCCTTATATAAGCAGTACGTTCGGCTAATATATTATATATTGAGGGTTATTTTTTTTTTTTTTACAAGCTGCTGATGTTAACTAGTGAAATACAGTGGTTTAATCCTCTCATTCTATAGACATTTTACATATGGGTCGGCTTGCTACAGGCACTAAAGGCACCAGAGGAATACAACAGGGGTAGCAGAATCAGTAACGGCTTCTGGTTCCCTGGCCCTGGGGAGCTCAACTCTGACCCTTATTCATCTCTGTGCACAAATGGAAGCAATTGTTATCTGAGGCATTTGTGTGTATGATGTTAATAATGAGATGTCATGGGCTTTGGTTCACATTCTGCATAGGGGCCCAGATGACTGTATCTACACCCCTGACAGATCCTTTATTTTCATCTTTTTTTTTTGTTAAATCAGCCTCTAACAGTGCGTGTGTGCAAGTGATAGCAATGCTGTCTCTTCACATGTTTTCTGATCTTGATGCACCCAAAAAAATAGTAAGCTTAAAAAAAATATAAAAATATAGTGTTCAATAAGTCTTTATTTCTATTTATGTGATAATATGACATTAAGTATTAATTTAATTCTGCAAATAATTCTATATCCAAAAACTAGAAAACGTTTTACATTAATCATCCACCGATTAATTATTGTACCTACAGGTTCCTGCTTCTATAATACAAAAAATGAAATAAGATAACTTAATGAATTGAGGTGGAAAGAAATGTCATGTAGAGAATGTGATAGGCAAGCACAAGTGATCTGACTTATACTACATTATTGTTTATTCTGCTCTTTGTATTTTTGCATGGCATCTCTCAATGCTGTACGATATAAAATGCGTACCTCTCACAATGCAGCAACAATTAGTAATAATCACAGTTCTCATGCTGGCCTGTTAGCTGTGAAAGCATGGCACTGCAGCTGTTTTGGGCTCAAGTGCACTTCTACATCTGGATCTGCATCTCCAAGGTAACAACATGAAATAAATCAATAATGGTGAATGTTAGCTCCTAATTAGGTTACTCTTAGGTTATTAGACTAAAGGAAATGGCCATGGTTGGATGTCTCTCCTTAATGAATTAGCAAAAAGGAAAATCCTAAATATCTTAATACTCATGTAACTGGAGAGTGACAACTGTAATTAAAAGAAAACCTTGTTATATTATAATAAACTGTGTATATATAGCTCGTGTATAGTGCATGTTATAAACAGCAAATGAGACCTAGAATGAGAAAGTCACATTGAATTGCATGAATAAATATACTGACATGTATAGAAATAGTGATGCAATTTTTTGTAAATTGTTAATTCACAACAGATTTAAAGCGGTCCTACACCCATTTTCTATGGTCACGTGATTGTGCCGCAGAGACTGTTACAATGTGATCCCACACCCATTAAAGTGGACCAAAACCCAGGATTTTGACTATTGGTCCTGCCCCTGTGTGAAACCCCCCAGGTCGCCGAAAAAAACGTACCTTCCTGGTCCTATGGGGCATGCGCGGCCGCTCATCCGATAACTGTGGTCAGATCTGCTGGCGTCCCTTCATCTAAGGCGAGTGGCTCAGAGGGCGCTGATGGCCGCTTCCCCTGCTAACCTCTAACAGGGAGCGTGCCCGCGGCGGCCATTCACAAATGCCTGGCGTGGGCACATTCCCTACTAGAGGGATAGGGGGGATGTGGCTCGTGCATGTGCCGTTGGACCCGAAAAGAAGGTGAGTGTATGGACGATCTGGAGGATTTCACACAGCGGGGCATCCCGGTTTTGGATGCCCCGGGGGGAGGTAATCGATCGGCCCGGGAATCTTATAGATTTTTGTTTTGGTCAACTTTAAGTAGGAAATGGATGTGGAACTGTGTAACACATGAGTTTTTAACCTCAGTGCTTTGAGGGAAATCTAACTGGCCACCCCCTTATACCTTACACACTATACATTTCACATTGTGGTGGAAACATAGAAGTGTACTGCTTTACTTTGCTATTGTGTAATGCATTGGGCCATTATTAATGAAAGCACTATTTTTTGTGGAGGGGTGTATAAATAGCCATTGTATGCTTGCGCACACATAGAATTTCCTTTGCACTTGCACTTTGCATTGGTGCAGTGAGTGTACACATGACCAATGTGGTGGGCCTCCCTTTTCTTCTGCAGTCGGACTGCGATGATAGAAGATGGCTCTCTCTCTCTCTTGCGCAGGTGAGCGAGGCAACCAAGCTTGCGGCCTTGCAAGTCTATTCCCATCCGATTCTGGACCCTCACTGCCTCCCAGCCTCAGCTGACAGATCGGGTGAAGGTAGAAGAGCACTAGGGTCAAGTGCTCCAGGAGCGCAGCTCCAAGCCGCAGACCCTGTACTACAAAGGGGAGCCGGCCATAGGCTTTATGGTGAGCCTGATTGGGATGCGGAGTTCATGCACTGCCTTCTGAGGGGGTGAGTTATTTGGGGACCATGTCCTCTTCTTTTACTTCTGGGGCTCCCCCCCTCCCCGGCCATGGATACTTGGCACTGCCTTCCCTCGTCTCCCTCTCTTCTTCCCCCTCTCTAACTCCATTCGGGGGGGGGGGGGTGGCAGTGGTGGTGAGTGGTGTTTTCTGAGGTAATTTGGCGATTTTGGTGTGTTTTTTGGGTGTTTTTAGCTGCCGCGCAGCTTTGCACTATGCTCCGAGGCTGTGGGTGCTATAACCTGAGGTAATTTTGCTTTGTCATGGCGCCGGCCAGGTCATGTATGGTGTTTTCTGAGGAAATTTGGTGATTTTGGTGTGTTTTGGGGTGTTTTTAGCTGCCGAGCAGCTTTGTACTACGCTTCGTGGCTGTGGGCGCTATAACCTAAGGTAATTTTGCTGTGTCATGGCCCCGGCTGGGTCACGTGAGCACCGTTTTCGCGCTCTTCGAGGGGGGGCGGGGCCTCATGATGCTGTGGATTGCGCTGTTCCCCTGCGGCCCACCCCTCGAAGTACCTCAGCCGGCGCCATTTTGTACAACCTGCGTGTCTGGTTTTCTTCATTCCCGGCTGCAGCGCTGTTTTCCCTGATGTATCGCTTTACCTAGCGGTCTGTGCCTGAGCGACCCCGCGGTGTCTTTGGTCCATGAGTCCCCCTTGGGGGGGGGGGGGGGGGGTTTATTGACCCTGGGATTTTCATGTGCTGCGGGATGCTCATGTGTATTTTTACTTATATCTTTCAGGCGGGATACCATTGGGTTGTGGTTCTCCCGGCTTACTCCTTACTCCCCCTCACTCCCCCTTCACAAAATAGACTTCTGGGGGCATCCTGTGGGAGGGCATCCCGGGTGGCTTCTGTCTTAAGCCTTTACCCATTGATGGCCTATTGCGCCTGTGTTAATCACCATGTGGAGGCTTCTGGGGATAGCGTGCTGGGGGGCCCTGCGAGGCAAGCCCGGCTATGTTCCATGTGTGGGTATCCCGTGTGATTAACAGTGTCACGGTGTGCGAATGCCGTGTGCTGACAGTGTCATTGCGCTACAAGCTGGTTTGCCTGCTTCGCTTCCCAGCTCTGCGCCTCCCTCTGCTTCCCCTACTCCCCCGCTCCTGCAACTAGGCCCCTGTGAGGGCACTGTTAGCAGGGAGTCTCATTCTGATTTGGCCCTGCGGGTGGCTAACATTGAGAGGCAGCTTTCCAGGCCTGTTCCTGTGAAGGCCTCTGGCAAGAAGCGGCACCTGGATCCCAGGCCCTCCCCCCTTGCTAAGGTGTATGTGGGGATTGATGAGTTTGGTGGCTGTCACCCCCTTGAGATGGGGGGACTTTCCTAGGATTATATCTCCTCTGGGAACCAGCAGGAGGGTTGCGATAGTGACCCTGGGTCGGTGTCCAGAGAGGATTCATGGTTCATGGTGCTGTCACATATTTTTGATATATTGCACATTGCTGCCCCTGAGGTGGCTAAGAGAAAGCAGGGAGAGCTCTTTCGCTCTGGTAAACAGCGTCCAGAGTTCCCTGAGCAGGAACATTTTACCATTTTGGTACTTAAAGAATGGGAACGTCCTAGCAGGCTGCCTGCTGTGCCCAAGGGTTGGATAAAAAGGTATCCCTTTCCTGCTGATCTTGTTAAGAAGACTTGTCCAATACTTCGGTCATGCCTTCCACTGACACTACCTCTCTGAGGGATAATGAGGACCGGCGCATGGATCAATTGGCCTGCCATGCTTTTACCTGGGGGCTGGATTGCGTCCAACCTGTGCTGCTGCCATTACTGCTATTGCCCTCAAGAGGCTGCTCAAGCGTTTCCTTGATGGTGCTACAGCTGGTAGAGGGAGGGGACTATAGTACTCTCTTACTTTGTTCTGATTTAGAGGCCATTTCGGGGGTCCTCCATCCTCCTCCCTTCCTTTCGGCTCCCAGAGGAGGTCGTGGCTACGTCTTCTCTAGTGGCCGCAGAGATTCTTGGGGCCGTGGCAGATCCCGTGGTTGTCCCGGTCTCTCCTGGATACCAAGCCCAAACCCTCTCACAAGCCCCCTCAGACATGAAGGGGCGCCCTCACCCATCCGGGTGGGGGGACGGTTTCGGCTCTTTGCTCACGTCTGGAGGCTTCACGTCTCAGACCGGTGGATACAGGAGGTATTGTCCTCCGGTTACAAGATCTGAAGGGACTTAACAAATTGTCAAATTCAAGCATTTTCGTATGGAGATGCTACGCTCTGCTGTCAATACCCTTCGCCCAGGCGACTTCATGACCACTGTGGACATCAAGGATGATTATCTTCATGTGCCTATCTTTCCAGGTCATCAGAGATTTCTAAGGTTCGCGCTGGAGGATCAGCATTACCAGTCTGCGACTCTGCCCTTCGGTATCACCTCGGCACCTCGGGTGTTCGCCAAGATACTGGCGGGAGTGATGGCTCTGCTACGGATCCAGGGCATCCGTATCATTCCTTACCTGGACGACATCCTGATTGTGGCCCAGTCCTTTCCGCGGGCCGAGCAGGACACTCATATGGTGACCTCCACTCTGGAGTCCTTCAGCTGGGTGTTCAACTTTCCCAAGTCTTCTCTGTCCCCGTCCTTGGTGAGGTCCTTTCTGGGCATGACTCTGGATACCTCTCAGATCGGGGTGTTTCTTCCTCAGCAGAAGGTGGAGGATCTTCAGATGCAGGCTCGGGCTCTGCTATCATGTCCTCATCCCTCCATCCGTCAGGGGATGCAGTTGGTGGGCCTGATGGTGCCCTGCTTCGAGGCAGTCTCTTTGTTCAGTTTCACATGAGACATCTTTAGTTACTCCTCTTGACAGTTTGGGATCGGGACCCTGTGTCCTTGGATCAAGAGTTTGCTCTGTCCCCTCTGGCCAGACGATCCCTCTCATCGTGGCTGGACTCAAGGAACCTTCCTGCCCCCGTGCTGGGAGAAGGTCACCACAGATGCCGGTCTGACCGGTTGGGGAGGCTTCTGGAAGTCCCTGAGGTTCCAGGGTCGGTGGAGCCCACAAGAATCCTGGAACTGAGGTTCTTTCTCGCCTGACCACTCACATTCGGGGTCGGGCTGTTCAGATCTGCTCAACCAGACGGCGGTTGCCTACATCATTCATCAGGGAGGAACTCGGAGCAAGCGAGCCTTCAAGGAAGTGTCCCTGATGCTGTCTTGGGCGGAACAGCATGTTCCTGGCATCTCAGTGGTCTACATTCCGGGGGTGGAGAACCAGGAGGTTCTGAGCAGGGGGACGTCTTGTATGGGGGAATGGTCCCTCAACAACCTGGTGTTCTCTCCCTGTGTCATCGCTGGGGGCAGCCGGACGTGGACCTGTTTGTGTTTCGTCACAATCACAAACTTCCCAGATTTGTCTCTCTGTCTCAGGTTCCTCTGGCCTTCGCCACGGATGCATTGGCTATTCCTTGGAAGAAGCTTCGGCTTCTCTATGTGTTCCCTCTGTTTCCTCTCCTGGGCAGGGTCATGCGCAAGATAGTCCAGGAGCAGGTACCTGCCATCCTGGTGGCCCCTTGTTGGTCAAGAAGGGTTTGGTTCCCAGACGTCATGCAATTGGCAGTAGACCGGTACGCCTTGCCCAAGGATCCAGATCTCATCACTCAGGGGCAGCTACGCCACCCCAATTTACAAACACTGGCTTTAACGGCTTGGCTGCTGAAACCTCCATCTTGATGGAAAATAGGTTACTTGCTTCTGTTGTTGATACCATGATTAGGACTTGGAAGAAGTCCTCGTCTTTTATCTATTACAGGGTCTGGCATGCTTACATTGCCTGGTGTGAGTCCAAGTCTCTTCCCTGTAGGGTGTTTTCTTTTCCCAGAATTCTGTAACATGGTTTGGATTTGGGCCTTCAACTTAGTACCCTCAAAGGCCATGTTTCAACTCTGGCAATTTTTTCCAAAGATTTTTTGCCAATCACCGGCTGGTTAAAACTTTTTTACAGGGTGTTTCCCATGTGCGTCCACCCCGTAAGCCTTTACTACCAGTCTGGGATCTGAATCTGGTATTGTCTGCTATGCAAGAGCCTCCCTTTGAGCCTATCCGTAAGGCCGCCTTGCCCATTTTGACTCTTAAGTTAGTGGCACTTTCCTTCAAACCTCCTTATTTTGAGTGGCATCAGGATAAGGTGGTTTTTCGGCTTAAACCAGATTTCTTGCCTAAGGTTGTGTCTACCTTTCATCTCAATCAGGACATTGTCTTGCCTTCATTGTGTCCTAATCCTGCTAATTCCAAGGAGCGGACTTTGTATTCTCTGGATGTGGTCAGGGCTCTGAAGTTCTCTTTGGTTGCTACTGAGTGTCATGCCCAAGGCCTGATTATATCTTGGTATAATATATATGTGTGTGTGTATATGTATACAGACTGAGTGTCTGTGCATTCCAATTTAATTAAGAGGTCTGTTTGTGACCAGCAGAATGTGTTGTCTGTGCACCATCATAAAACTCCCCCCCTTCATGCACACACAGTTTTATGGGGGAAGTCAAATGTCTTTGAAGGAGCAGTATGTTGTCTCTGCCCAACAATAAACCAGAATCAGATAAGGGGACTGGGAGAGGAATCCCTCCTCAGTTAGGAATTCCAGGGAGATGGAGGATGTCATGTAAACCGTTTCCCTCCAAAATTAGCTAAATAAATGCCAAGGGGACACATGCTTTTGGAACATAACCTAAGAAGGAACCTGGGACATAACATCGGTCCCAAGCAACGAGCAACCACGGGAAACTCCAACAAAAAGGACTGCGTAAGGACTTTATTTTTGAACTGCTATTTGCTGTATACTTTCTGTATTTTTGTATGTCGTTTTATTGTTGTAAATTACATCCAGCACTGTGATACCTTTTTATCAGATTAAATGTTTAATTAATCAGCTCTAGCCTTTGATCTCTACATATATGAGCTCACCTTCCTGAAGGAAGCTCTGGTGAAACACATTTATTAGGGTTAATTGATGACTTGCTGGGACTCGTAGTGCATGCCCAGGGGTCTGGTGGCTCTTAACCCTTGTACCATCACACTCTCTCTAGCGTATTGGCTGGGCTGATAGAATGTGATCATGACACTGAGACTTTTAGGAAGTCTGATGCTCTGTTTGCTCTCACTTCTGGGTCTAGGAAGGGTTTGCCTCCGGCTAAATCCACCATCAGCAAGTGGATCCGTCATGCGGTGGTGCAGGCCTATTCTGCTAAGGGGAAGGATCCTCCCTTCCGTCTTACTGCTCATTCCACTCGTGCTATTGGTGCGTCTTGGGCCTTTCAGCACCAGGCTTCTGTTGAACAAGTTTGTAAGGCCGCAACTTGGTCTTCTGTTCATACTTTTTCCAAGTTTTACAAGGTTGATGTTAGGGCCTCAGCTGATGCTGCTTTTGGCCGCAAGATTCTTCAGGCAGCTGTGGTTTGAACTGCCCGTTGCTTTTTGGGGATCTCACCCTACCTTACGGACACTGCTTTTGGATGTCCCAGACGTAAGGAATAAGTGAAACAGGACGTGCTGCATACTTGGAAAAATACAATTCTGTGAGTACTCACATGTAGAATTGTTTTTGTAGTATACAGCATGTCCTGTTTCATCCCTCCCTTGTTATTATTATTCTTGGTCACCTCTGTATGGTGATTTGTTCAAATGTTCATTTTGGGATTTCTTTCATTATTGTTCTCCCGGCTTCTTGTCTAACTACTTTGTAACACTGGGAATTTGTGGAAGGTTCATGGCTTTTTATAGGGCCGGGAGATGCCACAAGTCTTTCTGCAGTCCACTGCGCCTCCTTGTGGCGGATAACCCAGACGTAAGGAATAAGTGAAACAGGACGTGCTGTATACTACAAAAACAATTCTATAGGTGAGTACTCACAGAATTGTATTTTTAGTCGGGTTTTTGGTGCCCAATTGATTTCCTCTTCTGGAGTGTAAAATAAACCCATGTGTTAGGATTGTGCAGCCATACCTGTGATTTACGTTTCAGCATGCTGTTTCCAAGTTCCTTATCCTTAAAGTAGGCGTGGCTATCTTGCCCTTTAGTAAAACTGTTAGTGTCCTGTCTGACTACAACTCCCATAATGTGTTCACTGTAACAGGTGAAATTGTTAGCTTTGGCTAAACAAAGCAGCAGCAATTACCACTTGACCTAGTAACTATGCCAGTAACCCTGTAGCTACTACAAAACTGGACTGTGTTCCCCCTATCTGAAGAGGCTGAATTAATACAGATAGGGTTAAACTTGTCGCCTGTGCCACAGCAACCATCAGTTGATTAGCAAGCTAGAATCAGGAAGAATTCTGATCTGTACATAAGAACACCACTTTGATGTACATTGCTAAGGTAAACACATTGTTGCTAGGGAGAATGTTTTTCTTTCATAACATAGAGTTGCAAAAAATAGAAAAGAAAAAAAATACTAGATAAGCTCAGCATGTTGAGCACATTATATTGCCATGCAATAATGGAAACATTTAAAAATGCAATTGAAAGTGGAATTACCCTGCAAGAGACAGGGGGTATGGGCCAAACTTTGCATTAAACTTTTGCCCAAACGTGCCCCAACACAGAGCAGTTTTTCTATTCTGTTGCAAACAAGCAGGAAGTTATAAAAGGCCAGTTAGACTTTTAGACTCAAAACAAGCGTTTTGGAAATATGCCACAGTGGGATTGTATCAAAACAAACCCTGCGATTTTGATGCATTAGAGATGCGTTTGCGTTGCGTTTTTTCAAAGAAAGAATTTTTTTGCATTATACTGCATTATATGTGCTTGGCTTTTGTATCACCATAGACTTCTACTGACCTGTGCTGCATTTTTTAATGCGTTGCGCAACAAATCACAGTGCAGATATGTGAACTATCCCATCTAGAATGATGTCCAATGTTTACTCTGCGTTGTAACTGCGCTGCAAGGCACAGACGGCAGGCCCTGGGTCCGAGCAGCAGCATTGCTGGGTGCCAGCGGTGGCATCCCCGGTTTCCAGCAGCGTCGGTGGTATCTCTGCGTTCCATCGGTGGCAGGACAACGAGATGAGCAGGGGCAGGAGGAGATGTTACCATGTTATGGGGGGATTCTGACAATCATCATGTTATAGGAGGATTCTGTCACTCAGCATGTTATATGTTATGAGAAGGTTCTGCCACTCAGCCTGTGATAGGTGGGCTTCTGCACACTGCCTGTTATGGGGGGTCTGCACACTTCCTGTGATTGGTTATTGGGGGGGGGGGCGGATACCGTGCCGGACACACTGCAGAAGGGCTGGTGTCACCAGAAAGGTCCTGGGCCATTTTTTGCCTCAGAGGCATGGGGGGTAAAAAGGTAAGTATAGCGCTTGTTATGCTATTAGCTGCTGAATGACTTAAAAATGAATAAACCAAAGCAATTAACTGTTGAACACAATTGAAGGTATTGAACATAAAGCATGAACTGCAAAATCTAAACCATAACAGACAATAACTTTGCACATTCTTTTACATTTCTTTTTACATTACATTACACCGTTCATTCACATCAATGGAATAAAAGGAAACAGGAATTTTATCTAGCAATTTAGGGGTTAAGAATGAAAAAATAACGTATTGCTGTTTATTTTGACCTCTGCTGTAATATGCCAGATATAAAACCTTTGAGAACAAAGGTAGAGAAGCAACAAATCAATTAGATCATTAAATCATGCAGAACAAGGCCAGCAATTCAGCTGGCATCATACAGTGCACAAGACATCATATGGAGATATATACACACAATGATCACCCAGCAAAGAAATGATTTAGATACCGTGAGCTTCAACTCTGTTTCTCTGTGCTAAAAAATCGGAAAAAGATATGTAAGCTGTACACAGTAAAAATTCACAAGCAGAAATACATAATTGTGCCTGGGTGTATTTATATGGACTTGTGGATATAATGAAATAAACCTGATTCATCATGTGAAAATAAAAGATCCTCCAAACCTACAAAAAATAAACCCAGCATGAAACATGACATCAATAAGGTTCTTTTTTTTTTTTTTTAATATATTCTTTATTTAGAATAAATCAGTACAAAAGAAAGGTACAAGACATTCAGGCATTACAAATGAAATGAGTCAATAAGCTTGTACTGGAATAGACACAATAAAGGGGATCTCTAACAGGCATCCCTGAGAATTTGTTGTTATTATTATTATTAACGGACGCCGCCAATATGTCATCACCTCACCTGGACAGACCAGGGGGGCCCATCCTATAGTCTCGACTAGGGATGAGCGGATCGATCCGGACGAACCCGGATTCGATCCGAATTTCATGAAAAATTTGATTCGGATCGAATACGAATTTCCCCGTGCTTCGATCGCTCGAAGTTTTCCTTTAACATCCATTCATTTAAATTACAGGCATTCTAAGATGGCGGACGGGACATGTCCAGACATCTACCCCGGTGACGTCACAGCACTATTTAAGGCGGCGGACATCTTGCTTTTCCTCATTTCTCTATTGCATTCGTGAGAGACAGGACGCTGCTGTAGTCAGGGAGAGACAGTTAGACAGACAGGGACAGACAGGGAAAGGCAGGAGACAGGCAGGAAGTCAGCGAGAAGCAGGGAAAGTTAGGAAAAATCGGAGGCAGTCACAGGGAGATTTTTTTTTTTTTTCATCCAGCCTGAGTGTTACTGCCTGGGTCACTGGCTTTGTTAGCTGTTTCACCCTGGTTAACCACTGTTGCTTTGCATAGTACTACTGCTCCCAGGTGCACTGCGGTTGGGGCATCCCATTCTGTGACTACACCAGCCTCTATTTACTATAACCCTTTGCACTTATTCTAAAAGTAATTTGGCCTGATAAAGACAGTTTTGCTGTGCATAGTACTACTGCTCCCAGGTGCACTGCGGTTGGGGCATCCCATTCTGTGACTACACCAGCCTCTATTTACTATAACCCTTTGCACTTGTTCTAAAAGTAATTTGGCCTGATAAAGACACTTTTGCTGTGCATAGTACTACTGCTCCCAGGTGCACTGCGGTTGTGGCATCCCATTCTGTGACTACACCAGCCTCTATTTACTATAACCCTTTGCACTTATTCTAAAAGTAATTTGGCCTGATAAAGACACTTTTGCTGTGCATAGTACTACTGCTCCCAGGTGCACTGCGGTTGTGGCATCCCATTCTGTGACTACACCAGCCTCTATTTACTATAACCCTTTGCACTTATTCTAAAAGTAATTTGGCCTGATAAAGACACTTTTGCTGTGCATAGTACTACTGCTCCCAGGTGCACTGCGGTTGGGGCATCCCATTCTGTGACTACACCAGCCTCTATTTACTATAACCCTTTGCACTTATTCTAAAAGTAATTTGGCCTGATAAAGACACTTTTGCTGTGCATAGTACTACTGCTCCCAGGTGCACTGCGGTTGTGGCATCCCATTCTGTGACTACACCAGCCTCTATTTACTATAACCCTTTGCACTTATTCTAAAAGTAATTTGGCCTGATAAAGACACTTTTGCTTTGCATAGTACTACTGCTCCCAGGTGCACTGCAGTTGTGGCATCCCATTCTGTGACTACACCAGCCTCTATTTACTATAACCCTTTGCACTTATTCTAAAAGTTATTTGGCCTGATAAAGACACTTTTGCTGTGCATAGTACTACTGCTCCCAGGTGCACTGCGGTTGGGGCATCCTATTCTGTGACTACACCAGCCTCTATTTACTATAACCCTTTGCACTTATTCTAAAAGTAATTTGGCCTGATAAAGACACTTTTGCTGTGCATAGTACTACTGCTCCCAGGTGCACTCTGGTTGGGGCATCCCATTCTGTGACTACACCAGCCTCTATTTACTATAACCCTTTGCACTTATTCTAAAAGTAATTTGGCCTGATAAAGACACTTTTGCTGTGCATAGTACTACTGATCCCAGGTGCACTGCGGTTGTGGCATCCCATTCTGTGACTACACCAGCCTCTATTTACTATAACCCTTTGCACTTATTCTAAAAGTAATTTGGCCTGATAAAGACACTTTTGCTGTGCATAGTACTACTGCTCCCAGGTGCACTGCGGTTGTGGCATCCCATTCTGTGACTACACCAGCCTCTATTTACTATAACCCTTTGCACTTATTCTAAAAGTAATTTGGCCTGATAAAGACACTTTTGCTGTGCATAGTACTACTGCTCCCAGGTGCACTGCGGTTGTGGCATCCCATTCTGTGACTACACCAGCCTCTATTTACTATAACCCTTTGCACTTATTCTAAAAGTAATTTGGCCTGATACAGACACTTTTGCTGTGCATAGTACTACTGCTCCCAGGTGCACTGCGGTTGTGGCATCCCATTCTGTGACTACACCAGCCTCTATTTACTATAACCCTTTGCACTTATTCTAAAAGTCATTTGGCCTGATAAAGACACTTTTGCTGTGCATAGTACTACTGCTCCCAGGTGCACTGCGGTTGTGGCATCCCATTCTGTGACTACACCAGCCTCTATTTACTATAACCCTTTGCACTTATTCTAAAAGTAATTTGGCCTGATAAAGACACTTTTGCTGTGCATAGTACTACTGCTCCCAGGTGCACTGCTGTTGGGGCATCCCATTCTGTGACTACACCAGCCTCTATTTACTATAACCCTTTGCACTTATTCTAAAAGTAATTTGGCCTGATAAAGACACTTTTGCTGTGCATAGTACTACTGCTCCCAGGTGCACTGCGATTGGGGCATCCCATTCTGTCACTACACCAGCCTCTATTTACTATAACTCTTTGCACTTATTCTAAAAGTAATTTGGCCTGATAAAGACACTTTTGCTGTGCATAGTACTACTGCTCCCAGGTACACTGCGGTTGGGGCATCCCATTCTGTGACTACACCAGCCTCTATTTACTATAACCCTTTGCACTTATTCTAAAAGTAATTTGGCCTGATAAAGACACTTTTGCTGTGCATAGTACTACTGCTCCCAGGTGCACTCTGGTTGGGGCATCCCATTCTGTGACTACACCAGCCTCTATTTACTATAACCCTTTGCACTTATTCTAAAAGTAATTTGGCCTGATAAAGACACTTTTGCTGTGCATAGTACTACTGCTCCCAGGTGCACTGCGGTTGTGGCATCCCATTCTGTGACTACACCAGCCTCTATTTACTATAACCCTTTGCACTTATTCTAAAAGTAATTTGGCCTGATAAAGACACTTTTGCTGTGCATAGTACTACTGCTCCCAGGTGCACTGCGGTTGGGGCATCCCATTCTGTGACTACACCGGCCTCTATTTACTATAACCCTTTGCACTTATTCTAAAAGTAATTTGGCCTGATAAAGACACTTTTGCTGTGCATAGTACTACTGCTCCCAGGTACACTGCGGTTGGGGCATCCCATTCTGTGACTACACCAGCCTCTATTTACTATAACCCTTTGCACTTATTCTAAAAGTAATGTGGCCTGATAAAGACACTTTTGCTGTGCATAGTACTACTGCTCCCAGGTGCACTGCGGTTGGGGCATCCCATTCTGTGACTACACCAGCCTCCATTTACTATAACCCTTTGCACTTATTCTAAAAGTAATTTGGCCTGATAAAGACACTTTTGCTGTGCATAGTACTACTGCTCCCAGGTGCACTGCGGTTGGGGCATCCCATTCTGTAACATACCATACCCCTCTTTATTTACACTAAGCAGCTCTCTTATTTACACTAAGCAGGTTTGTTGGAGGCTGAGTGTTACTGCTCACTTTTAGTGTGCATTATATTCTGTTTCATATAGACCCACCGCTGCCTGGGGGTTCTTAAAATATCACCTACTACCACGCCAGTTAGACTATGTCGGGCAGACAAGTGCCTGGAAGTGAAAAGAGGAGTGGCAGAGGCCAAGATTCCGCAGGCAGAGGTCGCAGCAGACTGGGGGCCAGTAGCAGCAGGAGTCACGCTGAGAGACCTAATCTTCCAGTATCTGCTAGCGGTCGGGTCTCCACCAGTAACGCATCTGCCGTGGTAGATTGGTTAACGCGCTCATCAACAACATCATCACAACTTACGTCTGAGACCCCCAGTCTAGGATCGGTAGGTTCCTCTGACACAACCCTGAGTTGGCATGCCCCGAGAGCAGTCCCTGTCCTCCCATTGCCTCTGTCCTACGCCGTTCCCTCCCCCAGCGACGTATCCTATGCTTTGGGTTCAGCTCCACTCTTTAGTGAGGAGGACGATCAGATAGAGGACAGTCAGCAGCTACTGCCCAGCCAAGAAATGGAGGTGGCTTCTTTAGCTAGGCAGACAAATAGTGATGTGGACAGTGTCGTGGGTGCTGCGAGCGTTCCAGCTCCTGCGCCAGACACTGTTGACGAATCCACGAACATCAGTGACGTACAGCCACAACTCGGTGATAATGATGATGACGATGAAGCCGATCGCACTTGGGAGCCGAGTGATGAAGGGGCTTCATCGTCATCATCAGGAGAAGAGGGGCGCAGGTTGCCCCGGAGTCAGCAGGTCAGGCAGCAAGGTGTTAGCAGCATGGTTGGCAGGCAGCATGGGGGCACAATTGTAAAGCCTGGAGCCAAACGGGGCCGGGGTAGAGCACCTGCTGCGTGGCAGGCTACCTTATCGGGAGGTAGTGGGGCAGGGGTTCCTGGAGTTGGCGGCAATAGCAGCGAATCAGTAAGGCCTGTTGGTGGGAAAAGTAGCTACTCGGCAGTGTGGCAGTTTTTCCTGAAGCATCCGCAGGAGGGTAACATGGCCACATGCAAGATATGTAGGCAGAAGGTGAAGCGTGGCCAGGGTCCAAATGTTGGCACCACGGTCCTGCGTCAACATATGCAGCGTCACCATAAAGCGGCCTGGGAGAACCTAGGCTCCGGAGAGGTGGGCCAGACTGCTTCCTCACCGAGTGGCACGCCGCTCCCAATTTCTGCCAGCCAAGGCTCCAGCCCCTCAGCCGAAGGCAGCTGTGCGTCATACCCATCCTCTGTCGCTCCTGCTCCTCCTCCTCCTCCTCCAAGTCATGCATCCTGCCAGCAATCCATCAGCGAAGCCATGTCCAAGAGACAGCAGTATGCGCCCACTCATCCTACGGCGCGGAAGCTGAATGTGCTCCTGTCCAAGTTGCTGGTGCTGCAGTCGCTCCCTTTTCAGGTGGTGTACTCTGCACCTTTCAGAGAACTGATGGCTTGTGCCGAGCCAAGGTGGAGAGTCCCAAGCCGTCATTTCTTTGCCAAGAAGGCAGTACCAGCGCTGCACACTTTTGTTGAACAGAAGGTGGGCCAGTTCTTGAGCCTGTCGGTGTGTAGCAAAGTGCATGGCAGCGCCGATGTCTGGAGCTGTAACTACGGTCAGGGACAGTACATGTCATTTACGGCCCACTGGGTGAATGTGGTCCCTTTGCAGCAGCAACTTGGACAGGTCACGCCGCTTCGGCCTCCGCGTTCCCTGCCTGTTGGGCCTTTGACACTGTGCAACTCGGCCTCCTCATCCTCCGCCATCTCCTCACCCTCCACTGTAGGTTCAAGTCTCAGTGCCCCTCCAGTCTCCCATGTGTGCAGGGCACGGAGGTGTCACGCAGTGCTTCACATGGTTTGTCTTGGCGAACGGAGTCACACAGGGGAGGAACTGCTTAAATTTATTCATCAGAAATCCAAACATGGCTTACTCCAAGAAAACTTAAAATGGGAATCATGGTTACCGACAATGGGAAGAACATTTTGTCTGCGCTGCGCCAAGGAAGCCTGACCCATGCCCCCTGCATGGCTAACGTCTTCAATCTGGTTGCCAAGCGGTTTCTGAAGTGTTCCCCCCATCTGCAAGACATCCTAACAAATTCAAGGAAACTTTGCATGCACTTCAGCCACTCATACACCGCCAAACACACCCTTCTTGAGCTACAGCGTCAGAACGGTATCCCCCAACATAGTCTGATTTGCGATGTTTCCACCCGTTGGAATTCCACCCTTCACATGTTGGACCGATTCTATGAACAGAGAAAAGCCATCACGGATTTCCTGATGATCCAAGCAGATAGGGGGACTCCCCTGTGTAACTTCAATGTCAACCAGTGGCAGCTCATACGTGACACCTGCCGTTTGCTTAGGCCCTTTGAGGAAGCCACTTTATTTGTCAGTCGGCAGGATTACGGGATGAACTACGTGATTCCACTGCTTCATGTACTACAGCACATGTTGGAAACCATGGCTGGTCAGGGCACTGGAGACATGGCGTTTACATCTTACGGCCACATGAACCCCGTTGGAGCTGAACTGGAGGAGGAGGAGGAAGAGGAGGAGGAGTTGCCCAGCGAAACACAGTTTAGGCTTGGCGAAATGGCTGGTTTATCTAGTCAGCGGACAGGAGAGGAGGAGCAGGAGCAGCCAGAGGAGCTAGAGGTTTTTGAGGAAGGCGAGACAGAGGACCCGGGCACACCGTGGCAGTATGCAGTGGAGATGGAGACAGGTAGTCCATCCGAGTCACTTGCGCAAATGGCAGGAAGCATGCTCACGTGCTTGCGTAGTGACCCCAGAATTGTTTCCATCTGTCGGCGGGATGACTTCTGGCTGTCCACCTTATTGGACCCTCGCTTCCGGAACAAAATGGGGGCATTTTTTAAACCCACCGAGAGGGAGGACAAACTGAACTACTACAAAGACATTCTACGTAGGCAGTTGGCCGATGCCTATCTGCGCCATGGTCCATACTCTCGCAGGTCTGACTCGAGGGGACCTCTGCGCTCACCTTCCACTGTCATGGCTGCTGGGGGGGTTGGCAGGAGCAGCAGCAGCTCCATCAGCAGCAGCCTCAGTCTTCAGTCGCTAATGAGTAGCTTTCTACACCCGCATAGTGAGGCTACACATGAGCAGCAGGAAGACCTGGAGCAGGACCTGAGCCAGCAGGTCATGTCATACTTTGACATGACCATGCCAACACGCCTTGAGGATCCGTTGGACTTCTGGGCAGCCAAACTTGATTTGTGGCCGCAACTAGCAGAGTTTGCCCTGGAAAAGCTGTCCTGCCCGGCAAGTAGCGTGCCATCTGAGCGGGTGTTTAGTGCGGCGGGGGCCATAGTTACAGCGAGGAGAACTCGTCTGTCAACTAAAAATGTGGAGAGACTCACCTTTGTCAAAATGAATCAGGGATGGATCAGCCAGGATTTCCACCCACCAATGGCTGATGCATGCGACTAGATTCAGCATGGTGCCACGTTTTACACTTTTCAAATGGTGCAAAACATATTTATGTCTTTAGGCCAATTTTTGGGCTCCTGCTGCTGCCAACTCCAGGGTGTGATTCATCCAATTTTTGGGCTCCTGCTGATGCCAACTCCAGTGTGTGATTCATCCAATTTTTGGGCTCCTGCTGCCAACCCCAGTGTCTCTTTAAAGTAATGTTTGGGCTCCTGCTGCTGCTGCCAACTCCAGGGTGTGATTCATCCAATTTTTGGGCTCCTGAAGCCAACCCCAGTGTCTCTTTAAAGTAATGTTTGGGCTCCTGCTGCTGCTGCTGCCAACTCCAGGGTGTGATTCATCCAATTTTTGGGCTCCTGAAGCCAACCCCAGTGTCTCTTTAAAGTAATGTTTGGGCTCCTGCTGCTGCTGCTGCCAACTCCAGGGTGTGATTCATCCAATCTTTGGGCTCCTGCTGCCAACCCCAGTGTCTCTTTAAAGTAATGTTTGGGCTCCTGCTGCTGCTGCTGCTGCCAACTCCAGGGTGTGATTCATCCATTTTTTGGGCTCCTGAAGCCAACTCCAGTGTCTCTTTAAAGTAATGTTTGGGCTCCTGCTGCTGCTGCTCCTGCTGCTGCTGCCAACTCCAGGGTGTGATTCATCCAATTTTTGGGCTCCTGAAGCCAACCCCAGTGTCTCTTTAAAGTAATGTTTGGGCTCCTGCTGCTGCTGCTGCCAACCCCAGGGTGTGATTCATCCAATTTTTGGGCTCCTGAAGCCAACCCCAGTGTCTCTTTAAAGTAATGTTTGGGCTCCTGCTACTGCTGCTGCTGCTGCCAACTCCAGGGTGGGATTCATCCAATTTTTGGGCTCCTGAAACCAACCCCAGTGTCTCTTTAAAGTAATGTTTGGGCTCCTGCTGCTGCTGCTACTGCCGCTGCTGCTGCTGCCAACTCCAGGGTGTGATTCATCCAATTTTTGGGCTCCTGCTGCCAACCCCAGTGTCTCTTTAAAGTAATGTTTGGGCTCCTGCTGCTGCTGCTGCTGCCAACTCCAGGGTGTGATTCATCCAATTTTTGGGCTCCTGAAGCCAACTCCAGTGTCTCTTTAAAGTAATATTTGGGCTCCTGCTGCTGCTGCTGCCAACTCCAGGGTGTGATTCATCCAATTTTTGGGCTCCTGAAGCCAACCCCATTGTCTCTTTAAAGTAATGTTTGGGCTCCTGCTGCTGCTGCTGCCAACTCCAGGGTGTGATTCATCCAATTTTTGGGCTCCTGAAGCCAACCCCAGTGTCTCTTTAAAGTAATGTTTGGGCTCCTGCTGCTGCTGCTGCCAACTCCAGGGTGTGATTCATCCAATTTTTGGGCTCCTGAAGCCAACCCCAGTGTCTCTTTAAAGTAATGTTTGGGCTCCTGCTGCTGCTGCTGCTGCCAACTCCAGGGTGTGATTGATCCAATTTTTAGGCTCCTGAAGCCAACCCCAGTGTCTCTTTAAAGTAATGTTTGGGCTCCTGCTGCTGCTGCTGCCAACTCCAGGGTGTGATTCATCCAATTTTTGGGCTCCTGAAGCCAACTCCAGTGTCTCTTTAAAGTAATGTTTGGGCTCCTGCTGCTGCTGCTGCTGCCGCTGCTGCAGCCAACTCCAGGGTGTGATTCATCCAATCTTTGGGCTCCTGCTGCCAACCCCAGTGTCTCTTTAAAGTAATGTTTGGGCTCCTGCTGCTGCTGCCAACTCCAGGGTGTGATTCATCCAATTTTTGGGCTCCTGAAGCCAACTCCAGTGTCTCTTTAAAGTAATGTTTGGGCTCCTGCTGCTGCTGCCAACTCCAGGGTGTGATTCATCCAATCTTTGGGCTCCTGCTGCCAACCCCAGTGTCTCTTTAAAGTAATGTTTGGGCTCCTGCTGCTGCTGCTGCCAACTCCAGGGTGTGATTCATCCAATTTTTGGGCTCCTGCTGCCAACCCCAGTGTCTCTTTAAAGTAATGTTTGGGCTCCTGCTGCTGCTGCGGCTGCCAACTCCAGGGTGTGATTCATCCAATTTTTGGGCTCCTGAAGCCAACCCCAGTGTCTCTTTAAAGTAATGTTTGGGCTCCTGCTGCTGCCAACTCCAGGGTGTGATTCATCCAATTTTTGGGCTCCTGAAGCCAACCCCAGTGTCTCTTTAAAGTAATGGTTGGGCTCCTGCTGCTGCTGCTGCTGCTGCCAACTTCAGGGTGTGAATCATCCAATTTTTGGGCTCCTGAAGCCAACCCCAGTGTCTCTTTAAAGTAATGTTTTGGCTCCTGCTGCTGCCAACTCCAGGGTGTGATTCATCCAATCTTTGGGCTCCTGCTGCCAACCCCAGTGTCTCTTTAAAGTAATGTTTGGGCTCCTGCTGCTGCTTCTGCTGCCAACTCCAGGGTGTGATTCATCCAATTTTTGGGCTCCTGAAGCCAACTCCAGTGTCTCTTTAAAGTAATGTTTGGGCTCCTGCTGCTGTTTCTGCTGCCAACTCCAGGGTGTGATTCATCCAATTTTTGGGCTCCTGAAGCCAATCCCAGTGTCTCTTTAAAGTAATGTTTTGGCTCCTGCTGCTGCTGCTGCTACCAACTCCAGGGTGTGATTCATCCAATTTTTGGGCTCCTGAAGCCAACCCCAGTGTCTCTTTAAAGTAATGTTTGGGCTCCTGCTGCTGCTGCCAACTCCAGGGTGTGATTCATCCAATATTTGGGCTCCTGCTGCCAACTCCAGTGTCTCTTTAAAGTAATGTTTGGGCTCCTGCTGCTGCTGCCAACTCCAGGGTGTGATTCATCCAATTTTTGGGCTCCTGAAGCCAACTCCAGTGTCTCTTTAAAGTAATGTTTGGGCTCCCGCTGCTGCTGCTGCTGCCAACTCCAGGGTGTGATTCATCCAATTTTTGGGCTACTGAAGCCAACCCCAGTGTCTCTTTAAAGTAATGTTTGGGCTCCTGCTGCTGCTTGCAACTGCAGGGTGTGATTGATCCAATCTTTGGGCTCCTGCAGCCAACTCCAGTGTCTCTTTCAAGCTATGTTTGGGCTCCTGCTGCTGCTGCTGCTGCTTGAAACTCCAGGGTGTGTCAGTCAATTTTTGGGCTCCTGCTGCTACCAACTCCAGTGTCTCTTTCAGCCAATGTTTGGGCTTCTGCTGCTGCTTGCAACTCCAGGGTGTGATTCATCCAATTTTTGGGCTCCTGCTGCTGCCAACTCCAGTGTCTCTTTAAAGCAATGTTTGGGCTCCTGCCCCTCATAGTGATGCCACTTCAATTCTCTGCAATTGTGCCGCTCTGCGATTCTATTAGCGATGCCTCTGATCTGCATGTGATATTTATTAACAGTATTATTTAACTAACCCAGCACGCATCCTATACGTGTTACAGCAAGGCAAAATGGTTTACAACCCTATTGAGGCTCTAGGAGGCTCAGAAATAGCCCTTTTTAATAGCGATTCGTCGCGAATAAATTCGGGTTGAAACGATTTTCGTCGGAAAATTCGGCGAATCAGTCAAATCGAATTTTTCAAAAGTTCGCTCATCTCTAGTCTCGACAGTGTCCGGCGTCCCCAATCCTGTCTTAAATTCGTAAACAGGAAAGCAGTCCGAAGAGGGGGACAGGAAGAGGGAGAAAGGGCGGTGGAAGGGATAAGGAGAGTGCGAAGAGGGGACAACTCCATCCCCCCAGGTTCACGGAGCTACATCGGCAAGAGCCTTATAATCAGGGGAGTACACAAATGAGTCCCACCCAGCCCATCTGCGGTTATGTGCCTCAGACATCTCGTTGCGCTCGGCAATTATGCCCTCATACCTTTCCATCTCCGAGACCCTGTTGAGCCACAGAGTTACGCTAGGCGGCTCTATCTCCTTCCATTGCACAGGTATGCACGCCCTCGCCGCATTAATCAATTGACCCAGGATGGATCTCCGGAACCTCTTTGCGGGCACCTCTGAGTGGTAGAGAAGGAAAAAGGCCGGGCCCTCCGGGAGCGTTTCCCCCAACACGCGCTCCGCAGTCGCCTTGACTGTTGACCAAAAACCAGTCACCTTTGGGCAGGACCAGAAAATATGAAGGAGATCTCCCCTCTCCTGGCCACATCTCCAGCAGAGAGAAGACACCTCTGGGAACCACTTATGCAGGGTAGCGGGCACCCGGTACCACCCAGTAAGTATCTTGTAGTTGCATTCCTTGTGCTTAGTACATCTAGCAGAGTCGTGTGCCAAGCCAGCCACCTTGGTCCATTGCTTGGTTGTGAAAGAGGTACCCAATGCTTCCTCCCATCTTCGGATAAAGGGTGGTGCCTCCATCTCATCCGGGTCGATCAGCATTTTGTACGTCATAGAGAGGACATGCTGGATCGGGCCCTCCTCATCACAGAGCCTTTCAAATAAGGTAAGTTCCCTGACTCCTAGAGCCTGTCTCTGAATAGACAATAGGAAGTGCCTCAGCTGTAACTCCTGCCAGGCATTCCATCTGGGTAGACCTCTGACGTCTGCAATGTCAGCAAACGGTTCCCAGGTGCCACCGCGTGTTCAGCAGTGCCATGTAGCACTTGTTGCTCAGCAGCGTTATCCCATACATTTCAATGCTGCTTTTTGCTTGTGTATAAATTTCATTTTAATTCATTATTTTTCTCAATTTTAGGATCGAATCATTCCGTGACCTCCCCCTCACTAAAGATTGGCTCCTCCCAAGTCTGTGTCACTCCATCACCCAGGACAGTTTTTTATAATTAATAGGTACTTTATAGTGAAATTTAAATTAGAGAGTTTTTCACATTCAATTTGTGCTTATCCCAGGCATGTTTGAATTCACGATTTTTCAACTACCTGTGCTAGAAGTTCCAAGCATCTACTAATCTTTCTGTTAAATAATATATATTAACATTGCTCCTGATCATCCCTCCTACTAGCTCCAGGTTGCGCCCCCTTGTTCTATCATTACTTTTTTCTAAAAAACACTTCCCTCCTAAACCGTATTCAATCCTTTCACATATTTAAAGGTCTCAATCATGTCTCCTCTCTCCCTTCTTTCCTCCAGACTGTACAAATTAAGTTTTTTAGGTCTGTCCTGATGTTTTAAGTTTAAGTTGCCAGACTTTGGACCTGTTCTATTTGAATGATGCCTTTTTGCAGGTAAGATCTCCAGAACTGCATACAGTATTCGAGCTGTAGCCTCACCAGGGCTCTATACAGCGGCATCACAGCCTCCCTCTTCCTACTGGTTATGCCTCAAGCTATGCAGCCGAGCAGCCTGCTTGCTTTTCCTCCTGCCTGGCTACACTGTCCAGTCATTTTGCAGCTATCAGTAATCAGTGTCAATAAATCTCTCTCCTTTGAAGTTCTGGCTAACACAATACTGCCCATATGGTACTCAGAGCAGGGATTCCATCTACACAAGTGCATTATTTTACATTCTGCATTTTACAATGCCAGTTTCCACAGTTTTTACCTTTTATCCAGTAAAGCTAAATCGTTTTCCGTGTTGAAGATACCTCCTGGAATATCCACCCTATTACTCACCTTTTCCTACCAGACAAACTTTTCCTACCAAGCTTTCTCCTATGTCACTTACAAACATATTAAAAAGAATGGGGCCCAGGACAGAGCCTTGTGGCACACCACTTGTAACTTGCCTTTGTTCAGATTGCACGCCATTAACAACAACACTCTGAAACCTATCCTTTATCCAGCTGGAAATACACTGAACTATCCAGGGATTGAGTTCTAACTTTGGTAACGAATCTATAAGTTCTTTATGTGGTACAGTGTCAAAGGCTTTGCAAAAATCCAGATAGGCAATATCCACAGAACCACCCTCCTCAAACACTTTAGTGACATTGCCGTGTCACATGCAGCAGGGGTCTAGGGCAGCAGCAGCCCAGCTCAAATATGCATTCCCCCCTCTCCCCAGCAGGCTCCGCTTCAAGTTCATCATGGTTGATCCCCAGCCAGACACCCAGCCGTGTCCAGTCACCAGCCAGTCAGCAATATACACCCTCAGGCTCCGGCTCACCACCCATTGTGCTGATGTCCCCTATTTCCCCCAGTACACAGAGAGATGATAGCCACTCCAATGTTGGCCACAACCTGCAGTGGGACACCCTGAGCAGCAGGTTTAATGATGCCCAATGTATGGCTATAGCAACTGGAGTGTCGGACCATTTTGATCAGCTCTATGGACACAGGTCTAGAGCCACACCCAAAGCTGTAAAATCCAACCTTTGGGACACCATCACAAAGCAGGTCAATAGTGCTGGCCCAGAGCTAAAGGATGTGGATCAAGTGCAAAAGAATTTGCAGACATTAAATATTCTGTGAGGAAAAAAATCAACAAAAGAAGGCAACAAGGGTAAGTGACTGTGTGCTATTTGTGATGCTAAAATGAGCCCTTACCTTTGCATTGCTACATCCTTTGTGTCTGTTTTTCAGCTTGCAAACTGGAGGTGGAATATCGCACAATCTGAACTTTACAGCTGCAGAAAAAATGGTGTATGGGCCGTTGAAACAAGCAACACCCCAGGGCCTGCTGGGAATCATTGGTAAGTTGTGACCTTGTTTGGGTTGTTGTGTCAAGCTTGATGTCTGCCTCATTTTAATGCCCAAGTTCAGGATGCCAGCACAACCTAAATGTTGTTCCTGGCCCATGACACACAGGTTTGGCAACCAGCTGAATCTTGGAATAGTGCCACATGACCACCTCAAAGCCAAGTACTGTCCTTTAAATGCATGTGTATGTGCCACACCTTGCTTACTTGTACAACTTGGAACCAGATGGGGTAGCAATTGCTTAACCACACAAGGGATAGGGCTTTACTAAGTTTATGCCCTATTCACATTGCAGGAAACACCCAGCAAATAAACATTGTCACCCAATCACACAAATATACAAGTACTGGGGCTATGTCATCAAGGACTGCGTCATCAAGGACAGCACCAATGGAAGATTTGGATCTGGTAAGTGTCATGTGCCCAAAGTGGGGACCCCTGGATCCCTATGCAGCCATATTTTTGTGTACTGCATGTGTGTCAAACTGCAGAGAGCTAACTGATTTGTCTGGCCTTACAGACAACTCTGCTACTGGCTGCCATACAGGATCTTGAGGAGAACGATTTTCAGCATCTGCCTCAACAACAACAGCAGCTTTCTGCAGCAGTTGCCTACCACCCTCAGACCCAACATCTGCCTCAACATCTGCCACTGCAGTAGCAGCTGCCTCTACAGCTGCCACTGCAGCAGCATCTGCCTCTACAGCTGCCACTGCAGCTGCAGATGCTTCCCCAACTCCCTCTTTAGCAGCAGCTGCCTCCCCCACTCCCTCTGCAGCAGCAGCTTTTCCCGCTCCCCCACTTCTTCTGCTGCCGCAGCTGGATCCCCAGCTCTAGCATGACCAACAGATGGAGCGTGATGAGCAGATACAGCCATAACCACCATGGGCCAGCTCTGCTGCCAAGGATTTCCCATCACCCACATCAAGCACAAAACATGTTCCACTCCAAGTTCTTCCATGCTTTTCTGTGAAGAATGCAAGCCATTCCTCTTGTACTAGTACATCCAAAGCCTGTCTTCACACTACTGATGTAACCACACATTGAACTTGGTGATGTTAAGGGCCTTTTTTCCTCCACATCCTCCTGAGGCTGGGAGCAGCTGCGCCTGCTGTAACTCTATGGCCGGCGTGGCCTTGCACAGCCATAGGAGGATGCAGGGAGTGCAGCTAGGCTCCCATTTAGCTTCTTCAGCCACACATTAATACATACAATCAAAAGAACTGATTGGAACAGAGCAGCACCTGCCCCATGGAAACACTGGTGAGGTATGTATATCGTCTGAGCGGTGGAGTTCCAAACAGCCGGGCATCCCCATTCAGGAGACGGAACATAACCCTGGATACTCCAAATCCTGGCTTTTAGTCCAATTTAATATGTGAGCCCTGGCTGAAGGGAATAACAGGAAAGTTTGATTTTGACAGAGAAAAAGTAGTCTGAGGCATATATATATATATATATATATATATATATATATATATATATCCGTAGTGTGGATTTAGCTTTGCCTATCTACACAATATAATCCATAATTTGAAAGTTTAGGTGAGTATTTCATCAATTTGCTGTGAAACCCCTAAATGAGCATTGGTGCAACAAATTGCCTTTCAGACTCACATAATTAGATAAATTGATTCGACCTGTGTGCAATTTAATTGTCACAAGATCTCAAGATAATAACATCCATTTCTCTAAGGTCCCAGTTTCAAAACAAGTCAGAATTAAACTCTGAAGATGTACCATTAAAATTTCCCATACGTTGTCCATCCCTAAAGCCCCTTTAAATGAATTATTAAGAAATGGCAGGAATGTGGCACAATTCTGTTTACAAAGACGATCTACCAAAAATAAAAAAAGAGGAGGGCAACCAGAAAAACTATAGTAAAACTGGGTACAGATATCCACACAACAATCCATACAATTGTTCCAAGTCTTAGTTGTCTTATGTACTTTCTCTGCATTTTTAGAATGGGCGTTACCTTCCCAAATTCCCTGCATGTAGAGTCTGGCCAGATGCAGTTTTCTATTCCTTAAATGATGACAAACAAAAACTCAGCTGGTCATCTTTTTGAAGTTGGATGTCGGAAGTAATGAATGACTGTTCTATAAGCAATATTTGAACTGAATTAGGATATTTTCTTTGTCTATGTTCGGAACCAACATGGGGTATGCTAAAGAATTTGTATTTTATTTTCTGCATGGCCCATACCAAGTAAAATGTAGCACACGTTTACCTGAGGGGCTTAGTCACTCAAGCGGGTGGGCAATGGGTTCTCTACTATGGGCTCGGGGACTTCCCAAAATTGGTCGGCATCAAGTAACTCCCAAGAGACAGGCTACACTTGGTCCACTTGATCTTTTACTAGAGCATGCTTTCACAATCTCATTCAGCAGTTTCTTTGGTTCAGCACTAGTTGCCAGTATGGCTTATACAGGTGGTTGTGGTAATTTCTGGCCTCTTTGCTGGATACTGAGCAGTAACTTGGGCTGAAAGGTTCACCTATCCTGTAGTCTTAGGGTAATGGTCTCTATCTCCGTCACTGACTGCTTCCAGGCTGACTCGGACACTACAGCTAGACAATTAATCACTGAAACAGCAAATTGGGCTTTAATTCTCAAAATTATGCCAAGTGAGCATAAATATGGTAAATAAGGTGGAGAGGCAACAATGATGTAGCCCCCCATGACCTTCTGGGCACCCCCTGCACCCCTTCAAGTTACACCCCTGCCTGTATTCCTTTTATTATCACCCTCATGCCACTCACTATATTCCATAAGGCCATGCCAGTGGCAGACCACAGGTTTTCTCTTTGTTACTTTTTACTTCTCTCCAGAAGTACAAAGAGTACAAACAAAGAATAAGGCTTTTTCTGATTTCCTATTAATTCATGTGAGGCAGCCAGAACCAAGCCTTATTTGAGACCTACAATCATACAGTAAAGAGCCAATCATAGAATGAATACAGGTGGTCAGAAGTGAAGATTGGGCACTGAACCATAGACATACAGTCTAAGGCACCAAAGAGGCAACTTGCAGACTACCTGGGGAATGGGAGACCAAGTATCCTACTTTGGGCTTGTCTCCACTGCACTTGTTCAGAAGGTTGGGGGCTGCAAAGTATCCTGGCACAGGTTGACACAGGTTTAGGGAAGCAGAACAGACGACAGACCACAAACAGCAACAGTAGACAGAATTACAGTGAACACAGATTAAAGACAGAAGAAGGACCCAACATAGCACGCATAAGGGCAAACAATAGACCAGCTGGAGGCAAACATAGACAGAAGCTTATGAAGGTAACATCAAGTAAACAATTACAGTGGGCACTCCTTATTGCGAGCGAATGTGACTGAAAACACCACACAGGTAACACAAGGCAGAGGCACATCATCATGAACAAGATACCAGCACGTGACCCCCAGTACATCCACTGGACTTTAAAACACTGGCAATAGTAATCCTTAAGCCACTAACAAGAAATCTAATATACAAGTCCAATAAAACATTCAAGGGCTTAGAAAAAAGTATGATCAGGGTGGAGCAAGGTCAGACCAAACTTATGGATAAGACAAGATTGGCAACAGGGAACCCAGAGATAAATGCACCTCTGTAATTGGAGTTTCAGCTAGTATTGGGGTGCTGCATGTCTGTGTACAATATGCAAGGAGAGTGCCTCTGTCAGGCATAATCCACGAAATTAGGCAGATGAGAATGTGGTAACCAGAATGTTGCTGGAAAGGGCATGGACATAAAGAGAACAAGTCCTGCTTCTGTAACCCTTTAATTCACCAAGAACTATAAGGCTTGTAAAAAAAATGAAGCATAATTTTCCCAACCTCACCTCAGTTCATCACCCACTAAAATAGGTAATGGTGAAGGCATGAACAGAGAACACTGAATAGCTAGTTTCAGAAAGAGACATTTTGACTCCAAAAGTTTCTACTTTTAGAAATGTGGCTGTTCACCACCCACAAGATTGACAAATGGCTGACCATGTTGTTCCTTGTTTCTCAGTAGAGCCCCAGGTGTGTTAGCACCATCTGAAACAGGGAAGGCAGGGGGCTTGTTTGGCGCGCCTCCGAAATTCAAAAGCTCACCAGGGCAGTCCCCTGTAGGCCAGTCTCAGCCTTGAGCCATTTGAATTCTTGATCACATTCATACACACAAAGCAAAATGCAGTTTTAAGAAGGAGTGGCTTTTAAATGCCAAATTGACATAAAAACATAGACAACACTGATGTGCTTCCTTATTTTTCTAGACATTACTCTTCTATGGGTATTATGACATGGGATAAAAGGATACCCAGTATTTCACAGAAACGCCACCTAATCATAAACTATGCACGCCTATCTGCATGTGGAAAATTCAGTCAACTAAAAATTTGGCTGAGGGGACCCTTGACAGGAAATGGGCCATCCTGTGACTCTCGATGACGACCCACTCAAACGTATGGTTCTTGGATTCTGGCAATTTATGCTAAAGTGTTTGGGGTAAGACCACATCAGACATTGGTTGGGTAGACATTAAAATCTTGGTGTCATTGTTGATCAGTTATATCAGTAAGACGGCATTAACGCGGACCTTCACCCTGAATAAGAGTCTCTCTTGTATTCTTCCGCTACCCCGTACATACAGATTTTCCACATCAAAAATCATCTTACCTGCACCTATTGCATTTTTTCAGCCTTATAACATCCAAGATGGCGGCTCATGGAGTGTCAGGCTACCTGCAAACAGGAAGTGTCTTCTGATTGTGCAGCGCTGCATTCTGGGATTGCTGCCCTTTTCCTGACCCCAGCTCTGCTCTGTTTGTGCAAAGCACTGTGATAAACCCCCCTTGCACTCCCCCTCTTCTCTCCTCAATATGTGATGCTTCGGAGGCAAGATGGTGATGTCCGTATCCTAGAGTCCTGAACAGAGTTAAAACCCAGTGAATAATAAGTAAGTGACTAAAAAGTTCAAATATATTCATTTAAGGTGCTGGGGAAAATTTTTTATAGTTTGGGCTTTTCATTAAATGATGCTGAAGGTCCGGTTTAAAGAAGTTGGCACTGGTGTAGGGCTTGCAAACAGAGATTCATGGAGCAAAATTACAACCCTTTGGTGTTGCAGCCAGGAGCAATATGGCTGACAACAAAATGAAAGGCAAAGATACTATTATCTTCCCCAAACTAATACAGGGTGTCAACTGTTACAGTTTTTGACAATGGCTTGCAAAATTACAATATATTAAAATCCATAAATAAAATGTAATAAAGGACTCATAGAGAAGCTCTACTCTAAAATATCTATTTTAATGGCTAACGCCATAGTGCACTGTAGAAAATAGTTTTTTTATGTGTGATAAAAGATGTAAGTGCTAGAAAAAATTAGTCACAGTCAATTTTTAGACTTGAAGATTAGGAGCTCACGTTAATGTAAAACTTTAAGTAACTGCTCATCTAAAATAAAATGGAAAAGTGAGGTTAAATACATTAGAACATCATGGATCAACCACCAAAACCCTAGAGAATGTATTTATAACTAAGACAGATGCAACTATTGTGCTGTAGGAAGGAAAATTGACTATTGGCTGCAATGGGAAATGCCCACAGATTGAAGTTAATGCTTAGACGTTTAGACTACTCAAGTATTTTTCTCGCTACATGCAAAAAGACACTAATATATGTAGTCTGATCCAGATTTTGTAGAACCAAGTTTGTATTATGAAAAATTGATGTCAAAGAAAATTACCAAAAGTCATTGATATACAGGACGCCCCTTGTTTGGTCTCTTTTTTGCCCATCCTAGTTACTTTGCTTTATGGGCCCTGACATCAAAAGCAATATCCTCCAGTGATTTAATATGTATTGTCCATGGCTCGTGCCCTCTCCTCCATTTTTGCTGTACAATACTTATACTCTCCTGGGAAATTCAAGCTGAGGCAAACCATTGTAGATATCTGCTTTCTCTCGCTGCCATTGTTTCCCACTTATTTTTGTTTGTATATTCACTTTATATGTGCAGGGCTCATACACACCAATAGAATACAGAACAGAAGCGCTACAGGATATTGGCAAAGCAGGGGGGGTCATGCTAAATATTTAGTGAAGGGAGTGTAACTCTAGTGCACATTTTGGGTGTGAATTGCAACCTGAATCTCAGTGAGTTTTTAACACAAAAAAGTGCAAAAACATTTTTGTTCTAATTTTTCCTTAACTGATGCTGGTTATACAACTGAGCTGTGAAGAAGGTGCAAGTGATACATTCTCTGGTGCTAAATGTTGCACATGAGGAAGGAACCCGGTTAGGTTCCGGAATACGTGGGTGCCGGTCCCAGGCACTAGCCTGGTGGATGCTCCTTGCTTTCGACCTTTTGATATGGTGATGTATTTATATATCCCCTTCCCATCTTTGTTTTATAGGCATTTTCTATTATAGTTCGTGTTCCCCAATACACATAGAGGCTGATTCATTACTAACGCCAGGTATCGGCAGATGAGCGTTTGTATAGCAGTGCTTAGAGCGGCCACTAGTAGACGCTGTAAGCGGGTATCGGGCGCTGTAACAGAGCGCCTCAGTCTCTGTAGTAAACTGGCCAGCATTAATGAATGTGATGTATGTTGGGTGCTCTAACACCAGTACAACGCTGCAGGGAGCGAGAGGTAGCACCAGCTCAGTGCGACTGACGCTCGGCGCTCCACACCATACTTATCAAAAACGACACACACACAGCGTCGGCGCTCTAAATCTGTGCACTATAGCATACAGCGCCAGATGCTGTGTGATTAAAGTCTGTTTTTGAACACATATCCACCTGTAACAAAGCGAAAACACATGGAATTACATTGTTTTATTACTGTGACATTAACACTTTAGTGCCAGACCTGTACATACAATTCTGCATAAAAATATAAAAAGTCAAGTCAAGTGTCTAAAAAGTGTTTTTGCAGTGTTTGCAGCCAGGAGAGATCACACAATGATTTGAGCAAAAAAAAAAAATGAAAAATGTCAAACACGGTGTTTAAACACAAGCAAATGAGCGGCCATTGAAATGGATGGGAGAGCGACAGTGAGCGAAAGGTAACACCTGACGCTCTGGAAGCTAGAGCGCCAGGGCTTTACCCTGAGCTGCCTGTAATAATACTTCGGACGCTACATGCCGCTGTTAGAGTCGCTCACCAAATTCACTTTCATAAATGTGGTTTTGCGTACTGCGCCCAGTGTTTACCAGACTCTGTCTGCTGCTACGAGGCACTACTCTTATTCTACTCTTAGACTCTTATTCGTAGACTTCTCTTCCACCTTCAACACTATAGATCCCCAAATTCTGAATAGGAAACTGCTCTCACTGGGCATCTCACCGGATCTCTCTGACTGGATCACCAACTTCCTCACAAACAGAACCCAGAGAGTCAAACTAGGCCCCTTTATCTCTTCATCCAGAACTACCAATATAGGCGCACCACAAGGTTGCGTTCTGTCCCCCCTCCTCTTCTCCATATACACAAATGACTTCACGTCAACAGACCCATCAATCAAAGTCATCAAGTTTGCGGACGACACAACTCTAGTAGGCCTTATCAACAACACAGACAAGACTCCCTACCGAACACAAATAAAAAATCTGGTAACCTGATGCGAGGAGAATAACCTCATCCTGAACACCCAGAAAACGGTTGAGCTGATTGTCGACTTCAGGCGGTCCCACCCAGCGCACTGTCCCATCACCATGGGTAAGGATGAGGTCAATATCGCTACCAGCGCAAAATTCCTCGGCACAGTGATAACTAATGACTTGAAGTGGAGTAGGCAAGCCACCGTTGTCCTAAAGAAGGCTCAACAGAGACGGGGAGGCCGATTCATTAATAGCGCCAGGTAGCGACAGATGAGCGACTGTAGCAGTATTTTCAGAGCGCCCGCTAGTAGTCGCTGTGCTTGGCCGTTGTTCGGTTGTTGACAGCGACTCAGTCGGTGTGCGGTAATGTTGAATATTGGGTGAGGAGTCGCTATTTGACAGGTTCCGCGCTGTATGGGAGCGCATGATAGCGAATGGCCATAGCGAACGGCTCCCACCATATTCATTAACAAATCACGCTCAAAAAATTCTCGCGCTTTGAAATGCATGTTTAAACCCCAGAGCGCTGGTGGCGATGGGTTAAAAGTAGTTTTTTAACCCCCCAAACAACCATATTTTTTGAAACAAAAAAAAACAAGTTTATAAAAACATTTTGTAATATGAATACATTAATATCAGACCTGTAATATCAATTCTGCACACATTTTTTTTTTTTTTTTTACCTTAAAAAACATATCTTACATTGCAGAAGTGGTAACATAATTTTTCACATTAAAAAAAAAAAATTAATAACAATTATTTATGATTATTTAAAGATTGTTCCATTGAAATGCATTGGAGAGCGCCAGGTAGCGAGAGGTCATACCTGTCGCTGTTCAAGGTCGCTCGCTGGCGCTGTGGGGTGAGGCTGGAATAATGATGAATGATTCGCTATCTGCCGCTCTCTCAGTCGCTAAGCAGGATCGGCTTGATAAATGTGTGATTGTGGTGGGGAGCCGGCGTTCTCGTGGCGGTGCCTGTCATTACCGTTCGCTCACCAGTCGCTACCTGGCGCTATCCCTTGTTAAATAAGGGCCTGTATTTCCTAACACAACTTGCGAAATTCGGAATGTCTAAAAGGATCCTGAAGACCTTCTACATCGGCGCAGTAGGCTCACTCCTGAGCTCCTCCTTCACTACTTGGTATTGTGGGATCACGGCCAAAGACAAGATCAGGCTGAAGAGGATCACCAGGACCGCTGAGCGGATCATAGGATGTCCCCTACCTGACCTAGATGAACAATTCAAGGAAAGGATCCGCTCAAGGGCAAAAAGAATAGTAGGTGACCCCACACACCCAGGTCACCCCTTCTTCAATCTCCTACCATCTGGACAAAGGTATCGGGCTCTCTCGTCCAGAACCTCTCGGTATAAAAACAGTTTCTTCCCACTTGCTGTTAAAGCACTGAATAATAAACTCAAAGAATCCTAGAAAACTTTCGATCCCCGGCGCATCACCAGTTACTTAAAGGAATATCGTATGTAACAAAATCCTTTGTAAATATGTATAACTAGCGAATGTTTATACCCCCATTGATGTATATAGTATGTGTGTTGATGTATATAGTTGTGTGTCTAGCAAATGTTCAAGCTCTATGGAGAACCCCCCTTCCAAAAAGTGTTCCTTGTTTGTATTCTGTACATATTTGGTGACCAATAAAAGTATTCATAGTATTCGTACCTGGCGCTATCCCTTCTTAAATAACCCCCATAGTTGTTTTTGTAGGAGAGTCTGCTGATATCTCCTTCAATACATACAATTTTCAGGTTACTTTGAAAAGTTGTTTAATAAAGCACTCTCACTTTACTAAGAATTATATTCAACTAAATCCCTAATTTATCAAACAACATTTATGATCCTGTATGTTATTGTTTTATATCAAATTTTTTGCAGTGGCACTTTTGTGAGTGTGATTTTGCACACTCGTCCGTCATTGATAGGCTGATGAAGTTCATACACTTAATCAAGGATAGACTTGAGAGAGGAGAGGGGTTTACTTACTATTTCTTATGAATTGTTGTGGGAGTCGAATTACTTTAAACTGGAGCTAAACCGGGAGCGCACTTAATTACACATAAAATGTTGCACACTTCTTAAATGAGGCATAAAGTGATGCTATGGTCAATCCAGTGACACTCTGGTAAATCCCTTGGCACTAAGAGTACTTTTAGAGCCTAATTCATGATGTGCGAGTTTTTCAACTGTTTTATGGCTATAGCGCCAGTTTCGGAGAGCCGACATTAGTGTTTAATATGGCGCTGTGCTGTGGACTACATTGGCGCTAGCAGTCGCTGTGCCGAATGCTAATAATTGCCTTTGTTTGTTGCACTTAGGTATTGGCCAGCCTATGTCAGCATTTGTTGGACCTGCCGGACGATTATGCCAGCGCCAGTGAGCGCCACTTAGGTAGTACTGAATGTACTGCCGGACGTACTGCCAGACGTTCTGCTGTTTTTCCGGCACACCCAGCATATTTATGTAGCTTTTCCTTTGGCACTGGTCAGCGTTTCTCTATTACAGTAAAAATAAATCACTACTAGGAACAAAGGGGACAAACTTTACAGTGCATTTTGTCTGCGTTTTAGTTGATGTTCTCCAAATTACACTTTGTTAAGCAAAGGAAGCCATTAAACATTAAAATCTATTTTAATACAATTAAAAATACAATTTTGACCATTTCGGTCCTGTGTTTCAATTGTTGACAAGCAACAATGCAAGTTCTGTACAAATAAATGTGTTTAATATTAATTAGAAGCATTAAACACTTCAGCCCAATTCTACCCACTGTGCTCTATGGGATCTTGACCTACAGTGTCAGGTTTCATCTGGTGCTGCTTCATCAAGAGCACCCTTTTCGGCACTACAGTAAAATATGATGCTAGCCGACAGCCTCATCAGCGTTAGCGTTTTTTTGGTTGTTAATTCAAATGCTGAGTGCCAATGAGGCCCAAAAAGTGGCACTGGGTGGCCCTGACGCTTCTTAAATAATACTCCCCATGGCGCAGATGTTTCATAAATCAGGCTCCCACAATAAAATACAATTTGACAGTTTTATTTGACAATAGACCTTTTCACCCTCTAGAATATTGCTGTTGATATTGCTCACCCTGTTTCCGTCATTTTCCACTTCAAATCTAGCAAATGTAAAGTGTAAATGAACCAACTGGCCACAGATGGAAGGCAAGGGTTCTCTGAGGTTTAGAGTCTAAGGGACAGCTGGTGTTCTACCAGGGATTCCCTCCTGGGACTTGGCTGCAAGCTGTACTAAGTCCTGGCACTCATGATTTTCTTTGTGCAAAGAGAGAGCGAGAAATAGGTGTAGGGGCAACTGCCTTTGACATGCTACTAAGCCTGGGATCAAAGTGCCCCTCCTGTTTTCCCAGTCCCTAAGGGTGGGGATAGACTGGTCTTGCAGGGTAGCCCAGGTCATGCAACTGGTGAATGGATAGCTAGAACAGGGGAGACAGGGGATAGACAAAGGATGCAAAGCTGCACTAGAGGTAAGTATGGTCTGGAGAACAGCACTCAACCCTGTTAGCTTGCAGACAGATAAAGAGACAGATTATAGGTTTGACTACAAGCTAACAGGGTTGAGTGCTGTGGCCCCTTGTGCTTGTGTATCCTAATTGCCCTGCACACGTGTACCTCCCAGGTTATCTATAAATTGGTCTGAGCTAGACATAGAACTAGACCACAGAACAGGATATGGACCAGTAACATGTTTGGAGCAGGACACGGATTAAGTTCGGGAATACTGTGAAGTATCTTGAAGATAAGGACAGGGCTGTATTTACCATTAGACAACCCTAGGCACATGCCTAGGGTGGCAACCTGGAAGAGGTGAGGGCGCTGCCCTTACTACTACAATAAAGGAAAGCCAGAATATGAATGCCTCCTAACAAGCACCCCCTCCCCAGCCACAGAAGGGGGGATTTGTGTTAAGGAGGGGGGCAATCGGTTGAACACAGGCCAGAGCATCTCCCCTCCACTGGTGTGGTCTTCTGACTCCTGCATGTCAGAACACAGTAAAAGATGGAACTTGCTTGCCTGCTTCTCTGCATTTCGCTTTTTGTGCCCTGTAGCCCATTGCACCCTTTCCTCTTACACACTTTTTTTATATGGACCGTGACCTAACTTAAAAAAATGAGGGCGCAAGCACTTAAAGTGCCTAGGGCACCATGAACACCAAATACGGCCCTGGATAAGGAATACACAGCAGACAGTCACTGAATTTAAAAATGCCTGGGATAAGCACACATCTATCCTAAGATAAAGAGTACATACGTACAGTATACACATAAGGGCAGACTAAATGGACCGTATGGTCTCCTTCTGCCGTCAACCTTCTATGTTTCTATGTTAAACCAGGAACATATGGGTTGATTCAAAGAAACATGTAACAGCTTGGATTTGGCTCACGATCATCCTATTTTTTACGTCCGCTCGTGCGTTCGTATGAACTTGCGAGTGATTCAATAAGCAAATACGTTTCTATCCTAAAAGATACGTCCGTTCGTATGATATCTCCCGAACTTGCCTCAGTCAGTTGCCAATCGTAAAAATCACGTTCATGTGCTCACCTGTTGCGGCGGCAGCCTGTTTTTTCGGCTGCTTCCATCGTCCAGCTCTTCCAATTACTTGCGTTTGCCTCTGGTTTTCATTGGTTTTTGGCCTCTTAGATTCGTGCGTTCGTATGTTTATAAGATCTTGCGCATGCGCACCCTCAACCAGAAACTTACATAAACCCCGTAGCGGCTGCATCCAACTTCATTTCTCGGTCCCTCAAACTTACCTAAACCCTTTAGCGCTTGCATCCAACTTCATTTCTCGGTCCCTCAAACTTACCTAAACCCTTTAGCGCTTGCATCCAACTTCATTTCTCGGTCCCTCAAACTTACCTAAACCCTTTAGCGCTTGCATCCAACTTCATTTCTCGGTCCCTCAAACTTACCTAAACCCTTTAGCGCTTGCATCCAACTTCATTTCTCGGTCCCTCAAACTTACCTAAACCCTTTAGCGCTTGCATCCAACTTCATTTCTCGGTCCCTCAAACTTACCTAAACCCCTTAGCGCTTGCATCCAACTTCATTTCTCGGTCCCTCAAACTTACCTAAACCCTTTAGCGCTTGCATCCAACTTCATTTCTCGGTCCCTCAAACTTACCTAAACCCTTTAGCGCTTGCATCCAACTTCATTTCTCGGTCCCTCAAACTTACCTAAACCCTTTAGCGCTTGCATCCAACTTCATTTCTCGGTCCCTCAAACTTACCTAAACCCTTTAGCGCTTGCATCCAACTTCATTTCTCGGTCCCTCAAACTTACCTAAACCCTTTAGCGCTTGCATCCAACTTCATTTCTCGGTCCCTCAAACTTACCGAAACCCTTTAGCGCTTGCATCCAACTTCATTTCTCGGTCCCTCAAACTTACCTAAACCCTTTAGCGCTTGCATCCAACTTCATTTCTCGGTCCCTCAAACTTACCTAAACCCTTTAGCGCTTGCATCCAACTTCATTTCTCGGTCCCTCAAACTTACCTAAACCCTTTAGCGCTTGCATCCAACTTCATTTCTCGGTCCCTCAAACTTACCGAAACCCCGTAGCGGCTGCATCCCACTTCATTTCTCGGTCCATAAAACGTAAGAAAATCACATAATTTACATATGTCTATATGTTTCTAAGTGTGTTGTTTCTGGTTTGTGTAATTTTTTGGGTGTGTGCATATTAGAAAAGACACATTTAGGAAGGATTAAAATATAATTTATTTTAAATATTTTCTTAGTTTTGTTTTTAAGAATTGTAAAATTTTTTTTTTTTTGGTTGGGTTTTTTTTTGGCAACCTTTTTTTTTTTTTTTTCTCGGAAAAACACCTAGAAATATTTCCGATTTTTTCAACAGTAAAACAAATTTTTTTTTTTTTTAGTGTTTTTTTTTAAAAAACATCTTTTTTGGTTTTTAACCAAAACTATACAACACTTTTTAAAATTTTAAAAATTTTAAAAACAAGTTTAAGAAAGGAGCCAGGACCAAGGGCACTAATCCTCCTCGTCTTCTTCATCTGTTGGCCCCAACGTCGCCTGTATGGCCAGCAGCTCGGCCACCAACTCCTTCATTCTTTTTTTTTTTCCAGCCAAGGTTTGGGGGATCATCCCTGTAACCAATAGAGAAATAAACATAAATAGGAGTCCAAGACCGGTTTGTATGCTGGAAATAGATTTAGGGTTAAGCAAATACATGTAAATGCATGACATATGTCGTTCTTCAAAGGGATACAGTTAATGCATTTCCCACAGGTAAGTGTTTAAACTCCTTAAACCGGACCTTCCACATTATTTAATGAAAACCAAAAACTATTCACAAATGATTCTGCACCACCTCAAAGTTATTTAGGGCTTTTTTGGGATTACAGCGCCGCCATCTGGACTCTGAAGCATAACACTTAATGAGGAGTGGAGAGTTGGATAAAGTACAGGGGAGTAGGTTACAGTGGTGCGTTGGGAATCCAGAGCATAGCTGGGTTGAGGGAAAGGTCATCACTCACACAATGCATGGCAGCACCTTCCTTTTTTCAATCTGTATCCCATGCTGCCTGTAAATATTGTGCATTCCATATTCCCCAATATTGGTTGTGTTCTGTCTAATAACATGCATTAGATGGGTGAAGGGTGTTTTTCCATGTTTCTAATCTGTAGGTACAGTGTGATGGCTAAGTCTTTGGTTCTTAATACTAGTTTGGGTCCTCTTTAAGCTAACGAAGTGCCCACATGAAAGTGTGAACTACACATTGGCTACGCCTTTAGTTATGTGTGTGTTATTAGCTAAGCAAACATTAATATGAATAATGGCATGGAGACTTACGGAGTTGGTGGCCGACAGATGGCTGGTTGGGGCCAACAGGCTGCCCTTGGTCCTGGCTCTGCTGTGAAGAAGTCCCTGGAGAAACATGTGACATTTGGTTAGTATTTGTAGAGAGTCACTATCCCCAACATATCTGGCTCCCAGTCTGGCTGACATCACTCACCTTCGCCAGGATCTCCTTCCAGCATCTCTGCTGCCTCCTCCTCCACTATCTCACCCGCTCCAGAAGCTTCTACAAATACATAATAAAGGATAACTTAGTTTTTGGCCTGCCATGTATATCTTTGTGCCTATACATGAAGAGTGACATACCAGAGCCTTCCCCATGCGTGGCCAGGTATGACTCCACGCCCACGCGCCTTGGCCCCTCCTCTGTGGTAAGGTCCAGGGGCTGGTCTGAGGAGGCCACAGAGGAGGGGTAGGTCCGTCGCCCGGGAGATCCACCACCTTCACTCACAGATGCAGAGTCATGCAGCACTGGTCGGCCTGTACGTCTCCGGGTGCGGCGAATTCTGAAATCCATTTCCAACACTACCAAAGAAAAGTCATTATAAATAAAGGCATAACTTAGACATTTGGAACATATACCATGCAATTGCTTTGTACTTACTTGGGAAATGGATCCCAAAAAACCTCCGCACCCGGGGCATGTGCAGACGCTTCAGGTCCGACCAATGCTGCATTATCTGGGTGTGAGTGAAGGTGGTGCTGGTCACACGGTGGATCTCGGCGATGATCTCCCGGGCGATGTCCCTTTTCTCGCACACATTGGGCGCGAAGTCATACCGGCGCTGAAGCATGATCTGAAAAACATAATGGACACAGAGCTTTTACTTTTACACACAGACCCATATGTGTTGCATCACAAGTTGAGTATTTAATGTCATTAACACACACATTTCGAATGGCCGCCATTTTTGGGGAGTGCCTTAAAGAGGACGTTGACTGTGATTGACAGTCTGGTCTTATGTTATATGTATCACACACCATGTACATACAGATAATAGCCAACATCAAGAATCAGGCCACCTGCATCTATGGCATGTTAGGATGGTTTAAACATCCAAGATGTAGCCTAATGCTTAGGCTTTTGGACCACGTGTGTGGCTTCCCGTTGTGTTTTTATGGCTTAGGACAACAGTGTTCCGCAAACATCCGCATCAAGGTCCGAGACAGGCCAGGTTTGACAGCTCGCCCCGCTACTCCACAGGTTAATTAACTGTTGCTAAGCCGGAGCAATTGGCCGAATTAGGACATCAGCATAGACAGGTGAAAACGTGGCCAGGCTCGGCCCTTGAGGATGAAGTGTGAGGAGCCAGTGATTAAACATTAAGAGACCCCAAACTAGTTCCCAACGCATCATTTACATTTAGGCCATCATTGACTATTCTATTAAAATGCACAGGCAGCCACTTACCAGCATGAGGATCTCTTCCTGTTGACGGGTGAAGATAGTGGGCGCCATCTTTAGTCTTCTTCCAGGCAGCAGATAAGTGAAACCCCAGCGGTTTCCTGGTTCCGCTCGAACGTACGTTCGTACGAGCGCGTAGTCGTGCGCATAGGCGTCACACGCTGGGCTCATTATTTAAAGGTCCCTTCCCCCCAAGCTCATTCTCTTTGAGCATTTCTGTACGATGGCACCAAAAAAGGCGATGAGCAAGCGACCCCAGGCAAGCAAGACCGCGGAGGGCCCCACCACAAGGTCCCAGCAAGCTGGCCGAAAACTGAGATCCAAGACTCCCACCTCGGCCCCACCAAGGGACCCTGGACCCTCAGGTACCCAAAAAAGGGGCCCCAAGCCTCGTGCCCCTCCTGCAGCCAAAAAGCTGGCAACTGCAGCACCCACCACCTCTGCCCCCAGAACAGGCAGCACCAGTGAGCCCACACCGGCCATGCCTTCAAGTAGGGCAGTTCGGAAACCCATGCCCCGCAGCAGGGCCCGAACCCCATCCAGGGCCCGAAGTACAGCCAGAGGGCGAAGAACACAATCCAGGGCACGAAGCCCAGACAGGGCCCGAACCCCATCCAGGGCCCGAACCCCATCCAGGCCCCGAAGCCCATCCAGAGGCCGCAGATCACAAACCAGGGCCAGAAGCCCCTACAGGGCCCGCAGATCCCAATCCAGGGCCAGAAGCCCCGACAGGCCCAGAAGAACCCAATCCAGGGCCAGAAGCCCCTACAGGGCCCGCAGATCCCAAACCAGGGCCAGAAGCCCCGACAGGGCCCGCAGATCCCAATCCAGGGCCAGAAGCCCCTACAGGGCCCGCAGATCCCAATCCAGGGCCAGAAGCCCCGACAGGCCCAGAAGAACCCAATCCAGGGCCAGAAGCCCCTACAGGGCCCGCAGATCCCAAACCAGGGCCAGAAGCCCCGACAGGGCCCGCAGATCCCAATCCAGGGCCAGAAGCCCCTACAGGGCCCGCAGATCCCAATCCAGGGCCAGAAGCCCCGACAGGCCCAGAAGAACCCAATCCAGGGCCAGAAGCCCCTACAGGGCCCGCAGATCCCAAACCAGGGCCAGAAGCCCCGACAGGCCCAGAAGAACCCAATCCAGGGCCAGAAGCCCCGACAGGCCCAGACGAACCCAATCCAGGGCCAGAAGCCCCTACAGGCCCAGAAGAACCCAATCCAGGGCCAGAAGCCCCGACAGGCCCAGACGAACCCAATCCAGGGCCAGAAGCCCCTACAGGCCCAGAAGAACCCAATCCAGGGCCAGAAGCCCCCGACCTGGCACCAGCCGGGAACAGAGCCCCCGACCTGGCACCAGCCGGGAACCTAGCCCCCCAAGAGGGCCCCGAATTGCCCCCATGACCACATCTACACCTGGAAGTTCGGTGGCCAGCCACGCAAGAACACCCAGTCCCTTGGCCAGTCCAGTCCAGTCATTGGGAAGCCACCAATCCGGCCATTCCCCTACCCAGCCCCAGGCCATAATGTCACCACATGTGTCTGCACACATGGAGGAGCAGCCAAGCCAACCATCTGGCCGCACATTGCGCCGCGGCCAGTTGAGTGGGAGATTCTCCCATGACCAAAATATGGCATTGGCTAGTGGCCTTACATTATACTATGACGAGCTATATGGGAGCAAATCCAAACACACCACCAAGCAGCGCAAGATGGAATTGTTTGAAACCATCCTCCGACAAGTAAATGCAGCGGGGGAAGAGAGGAAAGATGTGTCCCAAATTCAGAAGAAAATCTCTGATCTGAAGTATGCTGTACGGCAAAAAGAAATTAAAAGGCATAATTACAGGTAACTAAATGTTTACGCTAAATCTAATGTTTGGGATGTACTGTATGCACCTTTTCTGAGTACCAAACGCTTTTCTCTTTTCAGCATGAAAACTGGCGGTGGCTTTCCATCTAAATTGGAGTTTACCCCTGCTGAGGAGATTGTGCTTGGACTTCTCCATCCGGTCGCGGTCGGTGGACATGCTGGTCTAAGGGACACAGACTCACCGACCCGTACCCACGGTGAGTACTCTTAAATCTGCATGTTTGCCTGTTTGCTAAATAATCTACAGTTCACTAGTAACAAGCTAACGGGATGCCCCTATGGTTTGCCTTGCTTGGCCTCGCACTACTGTGGCTGTTTGTGTCCTCTTTTTGGCCCTGGGAATCACACATTTAGGCCCACAGCCATTATGGCAAAGTTCAAATGTCCAATTGTATTGTTAAAGTCATGAAGTTTCGCAAGATAAGTGAGATATTTTGAATCAATCACAAAACACACATCATTATGTATGGGTTGCCTTTTGCTTGTGTGAGTTGTGTTTGAGTTAACAATTTAATTAGCCACCCACAAACATATGTGACCAAGAGCAGCGAGACTCAACTGGCGGCCCGGGGTCCCAATGCGGACCTTGCCACCACATTCAAGGACCCCTGCACAGACAGCCCTGCACTCAGTTACTTCTGTGTTGACGTGCTCAGAGCTGCCCCCTTGATCGGCCATGTAGTGGTTGGTCTCCTGCCCAATGTCATGGCTCCGTGAAACATAGCATTGCAATATGAAGTACTGCCCAGGAAGTGGCATTGCAAGGTACACAGTAACTTATTTAAATTTTCACTGGCCACAATCGTGTCCCGCTGCCCCTGCTCTGGCCCATGTGCCACAGTCCCCCCATGCCCCCCCCCACATAAGCCCCATACATTTGTAACAGATTGGCTCCATCCATCCCATCACCATCAATACGTTAACTCCCCCCTTTAGCCATCCAATCCCTGTCCCCTCAGCTCTGGCCCATCCAGCCCAGCAAGGGCAAGCAGCCTTTATTAGTTGGCACTTAGAAATCTCCAGCCCCTCCACCAGTGTCTTTATTTTTAACTAGACACCCCCTGCGTCAGCACCATGGCCAGACATTCACCTCTCACCACATACCTTTAAATGGGCGTTTCAAACAATTGTTTGAGTACCCCGGACCTAGCGAATGGTAGGCTAAATCCAAAAATGTGCCTTGAAAGTTGGATGCTGACTGGGTACACTTCATGACTTAGAACTGAGGTCACTTAGCAGTTTGTCCGAGCCATTGCACCTATGTAAACTTGCGTGGGTTTGAACAAAGGTCACCATTGCTCTAGAGTTGAATAATATTACAAATAGAGCTATATTTGATTACCTATCAAAAAAAAGGTTATGTGTGTGTGTTTACGTGGTATTTTTTTCTCTTCTTCAGCCCAGCATGATCCCTCAGCAAGGGTAAACTCACCCCCCAGTTTGGTTATGCCTACCAGGTCCGTACAGCATCGGAGCCCAGATCAGAGATTTTCGGTAAGTTAATTTAGTAGCATAAATACTAACAAGTGCTTAAGAATGTGTTAAACTGTTGAAATCCTAAATTGGGACGCAAACTTAGCCTTTTTTTTTTTGATATGTCCCTACAGACCCGCACACTCATGGAAGAGATCCAGGACATGGAGGAAGATGATGATGTCTCCGTACAGGGCACGTCGGATGAACTCCCCCTGGGTCCCAATTTGGAACTGCTCCATAATGTTTCTCTGGCCAATCCTCAGCAGCAGAGTGAATCTCCATCCATTGTGCTTGCACATGGGGAGACTGACACTACAGTCCCCAGTGTTCACTCTGCTGCTGAGGATTTGCAAAGCAGGCCGGTTGCTGTTGAGGGTACGACACCACGCGGCAGGGCACGCCCAAGAGCCAGGGTAATTGTGCGGCGGACGCCATTACGCCGCCCCACAATTTCCCAGGGGAGGCAGAGTGCCCTGCTTCAATTATGGACCCAACAAAGGGACTCTTATGACGCCCAGCTCGTTACAGAGCGTGAGCAAAGGCATGCCGACATGGTGAACATCCATACCAGTCTACAGGGCATCCTCGCGGAGTTGCGTACCCTCAACAGCAACGTGGCCAATGCAAGTAATGGCATCCAGTCAGCCATGGCTGAGATGACCAATATGCAGAGAAACATTGTGGAGCAGTTTCAAATTCACAATGCTGCCATGGCCCAGGCTAGGTCCCATTCCCATGGACCTCCACCTGGACCTCCACCTGGGTATTATGGGCAGCCACCCTATTAAGCCATGGGTGTGTGGGACATCTTTTCTCTTAACCCCCACTGTATTTACTTGTCCTTTGAGGTTTCAAACAATCCATTTTGTGTTGCTCTGGCAGGTTGTGTTTTGTATTTGCTCCCATATAGCTCCTTAGAGTAATGCTTAAGGCCACTAGCCAATGCCATAGGTCTATGTGGAGTTTATCTGGCCACTTATGGCTTTACCTATGTATTTGGTTGGTGCTCCTCCTGTTTGCAGACATGTTTGTGTGACATTATGGCCATGCCCAAATATCCCTGGGCACAGGCAATATTAATGACTGGACTAGGCTGGCCTTTGGACTGGGTGTCCTTGTTTGGTTGTGCCACTCACTTCCAGGTGTAGATGTGCTCGATGTTTTTTTTTTAATGTTATCCATTTGTTACCACAGATGTATGTGGCCTGATTTCTGTTAACCACTATAATTTTTCATTTTCAAAGTAAAACAAAAATTTCAATTCCAATACTTGTGGCGTTTTTAGTGGGAAGACATTTTTAACAGCTTGGCCTAAACCAGATAATTTTGGTTTGAAGAGGTGTAACAATGCAAAGCGAAAGCTAAGGAAACTACATGAAATACATTAGGCAACAATTAAGGTCTAAATGTTTTACTTAGAGGTAATGCCACATTACGGCAAAACAACATATGTTTCAAAAAGGATAACACAGACATACAGAATGGTGAGACAGGGAAAAAAGTTAACTAAAATGCTGGCTGATCAGGTTGGCTCGAACAGATTGGCCAGACTCACTGGGGGGCCCCTCAAAATTCTCGGCTTCATCCTCGACGGCTGAAGAGGGCAGGCTGTCCACATAACGTGGGACACGTTCCATGATGGCAAAATTGTGCAAAACAGCACATGCCATTATAATGTCGATCACTTTCTTGGGATCATATTGCAGGGCCCCCCCAGTATGGTCAAGGCAACGAAAACGTGTCTTCAGCAGACCAAAGGCCCTCTCCACAACAGCCCGGGTCTTGCGATGCGCACGGTTATACGCTTCCTGAGAGGCATCCTGGGGCCGCAGCACAGGCGTCATGAGCCAGGGTAGAAGTGGGTACCCGGAATCACCTTAAACAGAGAATTAAATGTAATCAAAATTAAAAAGGCAACACAACCAACACCCCAAATTTCACAGATATCCTAATGATGTAAGGTAAAGTGTTCCCAAAAAAAAAAAGGGCACATTAGGGCCCACAAAAATTGCACTAAGGTATCACCTAAATAAAAATGGCACTTCTATATACCAATTAATTAACAAACATCTGCACGGCCAAGGGTATTTGTATTTTACATATATTTGTAGTTTTCAGACATGTTACAATTAGGATGCTGCGGAGGGCCGATCCACATTTCTCTGGAAACTACAATGTATGCAGTTTAAGTCCACTTTGACATTTAACGACCAATAGTACCAAAGGAGCCAAAGGTCAAAGATCCCTATCCACATTTCACTGGAAAATACATTGTATGCAGTTTAAGTCCACTTTGACATTTAAAGACCAATAGTCCCAAAGGAGCCAAAGGTCAAAGATCCTTGGGTATAAACTCCAAACCAATATATTTAGGCACAAGGAACTTACAGACATCCTAACTAAAGGGAAAACATTCTGAAGGCCACAGCGAGACAAGGATTTTTTGGGTAAGTTCCTAAGATATGAGCCAAGAAAAAGGCAGTTGTACGCTTCTGTAAATTTATCCTTAAAAAACATATCAACAAATACAAGATTAATGCCACATTTAATAACACACAAATAGGACACACTTACCAAGCAGCCATGCCCCCGAAAATTCACCTGCCTCAAATCTCCGAAACAACCCAGATCGCCGGAGGATATAGGAGTCGTGGGACGATCCGGGGTAGCCGGCAAGGACACTCATAAACCGCATATCCGGACCAACCACGGCCTGGACATTAAGTGAGTGTCCCATTTTACGATTCCTTAAGGAAAAAACATACAAAAAGGGTAATTGATATTTGACCCAAACTAATAAATTAACCACAAAACATGTCTGCACTCTATTGGGAAAGACTAATGAAAAGCCGAGATAAAGCAGCTACACAAATGAGGGATAAACAAATATGCTGCCGCAAAGGAAAACAGGTTACATGACACGTTGGGCAACATAATAACCAATCTCAATACCTATATATATACTCGTCGGCTGCCCTAGGTACGAGTGCCACATGTGTGCAGTCAATTGCACCAATAACGTTGGGCATGTCGGCCACATTATAAAACCCAAGCTTAATGGCGTTTCTGGCTGCCATATCATCAGGAAAATAAATATATTTTTGAGTTATGGCAGCCATGCCTTCCAAAAATTTAGACAGTGCGCGGCTCAGCGTAGGCTGTGACATCCCCACAGAGAGGGCACCCAGCCTCTGGAACGAGCCGTTCGCCAAAAATTGCAGGCAGCCAAGCATCTTGGTCATACCTGAAATTGCATGCCCCTTCCTTGTGGTGCGGGCTAACCATGGCCGCAGCTCACTATATAATTTATGGAGGGAAGCGCGATTAAGCCTGGTCAGCTCGAACAGCTCAACATCATTCATGCTATCGATGTTCATGCGACGACGCAGGGGCAATCTGCTCTCAGACATCTCGATCAACTCAATGCCAAAAAGCATAAGCCCTTGATGTGCCACAAACTCGCTCCGCTCCATCCTACTCCCGAGGCCAAATAGCTGCCGGCAAACATTTCGTAAAGCAGCTCTTTAATGGGCTTCAAAACAATTAGCAATCACCTCTCTGAATTGGGCGCAAGCCCATGTGAAGGACGTAAAAAATAGGATCGGACGCAAATAATACGATTTTGACGGGAAAAACACACGAACTAACGCAAATTATACGATTCTCGTACGAAATGCGTATGTTCATATACGTCTATGCGCGAACGATCGTGCGAATACGAAATGGCCAAAAAAACCAGAAAAAATGACAAACACCCACCCAAACTTACGATTCTCGATACGAAATCACTTAACTTTTGCTCTTTGAATCGAGGGGATAGTCCAGGACCAGGAAATCAGAAACCCAAAAGCAGCACTACAGACTAGCTCTAAATTGAGGACAGACAAATAATTACATGCAGTTACAAAATATTGCAAGTTCTGCAAAATAATAACGTGAATTTAAGTGGGCGGAAAAATAATAAAATAAACAGGAGACGGATCACAGGCCTAGATCAGGCAAAATGTTAACTAATCAATAACTGAAGAAATACATTTACTTGACATGTAGCCTTGGCATAGTTTGCAAAACTGCATTGTGTCCTGAACAGACATGAAAATATAAATATCAGATATTACATTGAGATTCATCATATAACATTCGTAAAAAAATCAGGAGATTCTACAAATTGATGTTCTCAAAATGGTATTATTTAAAGATGTTTCTAAGCATTTGATAAAATAGCTTTATTATCAGTTATATATTTTTATACCATTCTAAATAGGATGCAGAGTCCTCTAGTGGCACACAAGTGACACTATAATAATATTTCTGTGGCTCTAAAGCTGATCATTGTTTAGCTTATTCTAATCATTATTACTTTTTTTCTTTCAGACTGTGCAATAAATCGCTTATGCAGAAATAGTCTTTTAAAATTTTTAGTGAAAGAAAAGCAAATAAATGAATAGTTATTATTTTCTTTGCTAAATATGCAGCTTCTTATATTGTATAGGAGATGGGGGGGGGGTTAAATGTAATACAATACTGGTCTTTTGTGCATCCTCCTTTAAAGCTGAAAACATCCAAATTCACCTGATCTATTGATTTTATATTTTAGGCCTCGATTCAGTAAACTTTCCTTAAAGTGAAAGTCCATTTTGGTGGCTTTTTAGAAATAGTATATATTGTGTGCCAAAAAGATGTTCTCAAATTTGTTATCAAATTTGCTTTGATTGGGGCAGTTATCACTACCTGCAATATGTTGCTATTGGCAACTGTACACCAAGTTTGTATACCAGGATCTACAAGAATAGATTTCTCACTCATTCATGTGTATACAAGGCTCACTTCCCTCTTCTTCATATATTTTGATGTACAGTTGCCAATAGCAATAACTAGCAATAGCATAATATTTATTTTTATTAGCTTTTATTCTACTATAAGATCCCCCATGTGACCAATGTACTGTACATACATGTGCAGGATGTATTGTTAAGAGGGACTCATTACCATGATTACAAACAATCAAATATAAGGTTAGGAATATTAAACTCTGACAAACTAACAAAGATCAAGTGAGCAGTGTTGTCTTGTGCCATAGGTGACGTTTGGGAGACAGAGAGCCTTTAATCTTCATTGCCATAGATGCGTGGGCATAAGAGGTCAACATTTTTCTTGCCTAGACTTTTTCTGTGTTGCTGTGCCAATGTGCTTTGATGACACTTTCATGAAGGCCCACAATCTGCTCTATCAAAGGTCTAATATACGTTTGTAAAGAGTTAGAGCACTGTACTGCCCCTCCCACCTAATACTGGACATTTGTGTAGCATATTTAAAGCTCAAATTATTTTTTCTTCCCTCTCCTGTTGGCATAAAGCCAACTTGATCTTGGTGGATTAGCTAAGGAAGGTGAGGAATAGATCTGTTTGTTAGAATTTATGTTAAAAGCTTAAGGTCGGCATGTAATAGTGATACTGACCTGTTACTACTACTTCAAGACCGCTGTCATTTGTGCTTTGTAATAATAAGCATCTTGCCATCATCACCTTTACCCTCTGACCCAGAAGTAGAAGTGGACCAATCACCAGGATTTTCACTACCCTAGTGATTGGTCCTTGTTCCTGGGGTATCCTGATTTGGGATGCCCAGTTTTGTGAAATCCCCCTGACGGCCACTCAACACATCTTTCCACCATCCCCACACATGCGCACATGCGCGGGCTCCCATCCAATCAGCACTTTAAGCCATGCATACTAATGCACGACATAAAGCTGTTGTTTTGGACTGAGCATCGGCCTACCTGAATGGCTGGGCATGGGAGAGCACATAGCTACAGGGATGCTGGGGGTGTGGCTGTGGCCTGCAGCAAAGGACCGACAGAAAGGTAAGGTGTTTGCCGGCCACACGGGTGGTTCACACAGCGAGACATCCCAAATCAAGATGCCCAAAGGGCATTTAGTTGGCTGGCCCTGGAGTCTTTTAGACAGTGGTCATACTCGAACTCAGACAGTCAGTCATTCCACCACTGCCTCTAGAAAGGCAACTTGAATATGATTTGTGCTATGTTGCCATGTAAGAGCATAGAGTTCCTTTTAGAAAAATAAACCTTCCTATAGTTTCTGATAAATGACGGTATCCTCATTTTGTGTGCAGAGTCCTCTGGACTTGGAGTCAGGAGACAAGCTATATTTCTGCCCGCTAAAATATCTAGTCGCCGTGTTTTGTGTAGAATGTTATTTGTTTTTTTTTTCTGTATGTAGGTCCCTAAGAAACAGAAATGTTTTCTCTGCTGTATTAAGCCCCTCCATGATATAATAAATCAAACACGCCATGTTATACCATGGAGGATAGAATTCTACAAAAGAACAGGAGAAAACAGAAAAGAAAATCCAGACAGGTGGAAAAGTAAGAACAAATACTAAGCGAGAAAGGAAGATAAAACACAGGAAGGAGAATCAACATACACAAAAAAGAAGAGTGGAAAGAAGCATCCAAAAATTCTGCCTGCCCCCAAGTCCCCAAATGCACCCATCATTTTCTGCAGTGTTTTATTAAGAGTAACCTTTACTCATCTTGCAGGGCATCTTCTGTGTGGGTAGCAGGAAGGGGTGCACCTGTAATGCCATGTGAGTCAGTCACCCCAGGCGGGACTACGGCGGGGGGGGGGGGGGATCACTGTACTTGTTTTTTTTTACTTTCTCATTAGTAGCTCAGTAGAAATGGGGGGGGGGGCACTGCTGCACAATGTCATGTTTTTACAGTTAGTCATTGGTGGTTCAGCAGCCATGGGGTGGGGCTCCCATCATATGGAAGGAGGCAAGCAGAGGGGCACACTGCTCCATCGAGGAGTGTAGTAGTACGGCTGGGGGGGGGGCATTCTATAGCTAGGTTAACCCCTGGTAGCGTGGCCAGCCTTCTCCTCTGCTCCTGCTGTTCTCAGGATTAGCAGACATGTCCAGTCCCTAAATGGGAAACTTTGAAAGTCCTGGCACCTGCACTGCTATTCATCCAGAACATCCAGACCATCGTTTAGCTGTACTAAATAAAACAAGGCAACTGCCCTGCATTTTTTTTCAGGTGTCTTCATATTACTAGTCATAGGTTTTGCTTTCTCATTTAATATTGTTAAGCCATCAGGAATGTTTCAGATGCCATATAAGACAATTACTCAGTCAGTATCAGCAGGGCCGGATTATGCACGAGCCCCGGGGCCTCCACCACTTTCCCATCAGAGGGGGTCCTCCACCAACCTCTGGGCATCAGCAGTTTGTTGCCCACAGATGGGCGGAACAAAAAAAATCAATTGTTCCCCCCCCCCACCGGAGCAGGCCCCTGAAGCACACTAGAGCCTAGCGCTTCCTCTTCCGCTTCAGGGTGCGCAGTGTGAAGAGGCGGGAGAGGAAGTGCATGTAGGAGACAGGGAAGGAAGAAGCCGGCAGGGGCAGGAGCAGCGGGTCTGTGATGCGGTCCGCTGCCCGCAACTTGCAGAGTGTGAGTGTCGCAGCGGCAGCGGTGGTCGCCCAAAGAAGACAGAGCCAGTGGGAGGAAGAGCCAAAGAAGAAGCGGTGGCGGCCAGTAGGTGATGTCACGCAACCAGAGGCTAGAAGAAGTAAAAGTTTTTATGTTTAAAGTTAAACTAAATGAACCCTTCTAACGCCAGCTACTTTAAATTCACGTAGCTGCCTCTCCTGTCATTAACTGCCAGCTACGTCAATTTGACATACCTGGTTTTCCTCCCTGCTAGCGGGCAAAAAAAAAATCAAAAGCCACTCACCTGACCCCTCTATCGAACCGACCGGGTCTCCTCTTCATCCGGGGGGCTTCGCTCCCCCACCCATGGCCCCCGGTTGCAGGGAAGTGCCCGGAATAGCCCCCCCTCTGCTTCAGTAGCCACCGGTATTACATGTAAAAAATAAAAATGACATTTACTCACCTCCATGCCTGACCGCTACCGCCAGCTCTCCTCTTCTCCGCGGGGGGGCTTTGATAACCCCCCGGCCTGACAGGCTCTCTCCCCCTGACTTCCTGTCGAGCGCCATCTTGCTGAGTAGCTCTACCCCTGTTCTACAAGCACCCATATATGGTCCCGGGCTTGTTATGCTGGGTAGGGGGGATTCCATGCCATTTTTCTTTTTGATTTTTAAGGGTTTTTAACTTAAATTAACCCCATGTTACCTGTCACCCAGCAGGTATAAAAGGCTTCCAGCAGCAGAAGAGAGCAGAAGCCAAAGTGATCAGCGTGGGACACAGTGCTCTGGGATGGATGGGAGGTAAGTATTAAAAATATAATAATAACATTTTTTCTCTGTATCTGGGGCCTCAGATTTTGTGCCCAGGGGCCTCCACCACTTTTAATCCGGCCCTGAGTATCGGTATCAGTCCACATGATACTGAAAGAAGGGTATCACCTAAACACTATTCGCTTACATGTAAGTAGAATGCATGCTGCAGAGGAATATACCTATACACAGTACCATATTGTTGTATTGCCATTGATTAATATGCATGCCGTACGTCGCTGATTGAACGAGAGGCTGTGCATGCGCCGCAGGATCGGGGAGGGTACGTTTTTATATGTGACCTGGGGGGCAAGACTCAAAATCTGAAATAGTCAAAGTCCCGTGTTTAGCTTTAATAGACATTCTATAAAACCATTAACATATTTGACATGGAGTTTTTATAATGACAAGTGGTATATATAGGTTGCCAATCATCTAAAGTAAAGTATAAATTGCTGCAGATTTGGTTGGGGTACAGATGTGTCCGTAGCCTCCCATGTACCACCTAATAGAATCTCATGTACCAGCAGGGGTATGCAAACTGCTAGTTGGGAAAACTGCTCTTGGACATCTATGATCATTCATCTCATGTACTGCCAACAAAGAAGAAGAGCACCTTCCTAAAGAACAGGGTATTTTCTGTACATGTGCTTACTGACTAAAAATGAATTAATTTATCATTTCTAGCCATGGGCATCATTATTTATGCCTCAATCACTGATATAAACAACTAGAACCTTTAAATATGCAGTAATCTCCTGAACCCTGAAATTATCCATTACTTCAGCAATTTAAGAGGAAAATATAACATTCCACAATCACAGTTTGTCTTCCCACCCTACCCAGGAAATCCCCAATCTTTTCCCTCTCTGATACCTGCATCATTAGGTCCTCAGCCCTAAAGGTAAAAATGGTCAGCCAATGCCAAGTGCCCTATTAACTTCTGGTAGAAAGGTATCGTAATGTGCCTAATGTGCTGGAATCTGGTCCCTGTTTCTAGGGGAGGGCAAGCTGGGCAATTTCCTTGGGTGCCAAGGCCATTGGGAGCACCTTTATTCCAGCCATCATGTTTCTGCAGATTGGTCAGAGCTACTGTTAGTGGTACATGCTAAGACCCCTCAACCCTCATATCCCCCAGTCAAGGGGAGGGAACACTGTCTGCTACTATGGTAGAGGCACAGCATGGCACATACCTGTACAGGACAGCAGGAGCACCACAGAATGAGTGAAAAGGGGGCAGATTTTTTTCCTTCCTGAACTGAGCGCTATTTTGTCTAGAAACTACCCTGGTCCCCACCAGGATAGTTTATGCCATTCCAGGCAATTCTGATAGATGCTCCGGTTTGTCCAGCCAGGAGATATTTTGCACATTTTATGGAAATACCCCACAGTGGTTAGACTCTAACGAGGAAGTATTCAGCACATTAAGAGGCAGTACTATATCAAAAAACACGAGGAATTAACCAGCTGCCAAAATAAACTACAGAAAGTACATTCTCCTGAAGACCAAGCAGACCTTGGCCAAAGCCAGAAAACACACTTAAAGAAGGTGTAAAATTGTGTAATATTAAAAATCCATGTAAACACATTGGCTAATGACTTATAAACCTGAACTAAATTAAACCCCTGTCAGCTTTTTTTTTTCTCCTGGTAGGAACAAAATCCAGGGGTGACGGGTCTGACTGTATCAGGGGGACAAAACCTTTCCCTCCTGAGTATCTCTACCTTCCATTAAAATAAAGAAAAAGAAGCCTTGCTGGATATTTCTTAATGCCGGGCCCCTCACAATCCAGCATATTTATATGGATTTTTATCATCGGGCCATTTTTTCGTGATAGTTCTCCTTTAATATGAATTACTAAAGTTTAATTAGAACTAACGATTACTTTTTATAGAGGTAATGAGCTACATGAAGTCCGGAAGTATTCTGTCTGATATGTATCAAAAACTTGGAAGCCCTTGGTGGACTATGCACATCCTAAAGTGGAACTATTCTGCGAGGGAATGGTAGACCACCCCTTTGTTATCAACCTCTTGTTTTAGAAAGGCCTCAATTGAAGGCTATCTTCAGATTTTTTATTTTTGTATTGTATCCTAAATAATGCTAAAATAATGTTGTACGTGTCAATCATGGCACGGTATTCCTGTCTTTACACAATCCCTACTCTTTCTATGCATTTTAATGTTTGCCTTATTTTGCATGTTGACAACACAAACACCTATACAATTCTAAACCTGTGGCTAAAGCAGAAATTCATGTGCTGGTAAAATGTATATTATTAGTAATTCTGGTCTGAAAATGTCTGCTAAACAGTACCAGATAATAGCAACTACAAAAGGAAATTCGAATGAACATACTTGCGAATGGTAGAACAAAGAAAATTTGGATTTTTCGTGTTATTCGCATACGCAGTACTTTGACTTATTTGAAGATGTATGTTTTTACATTAATACATCAGCTTACAGCATCAATAAGTCAACAACTGCCAAAGCCCATAAGTGCAGCATTTCATTTTGGAGCACCTGCATAACTACTCTAAATCAGCATAATAATTCATCATTAACATGTATCAGTTCACAAAGTTCACTGTGTGTTTTAATGCCAATAAAAAACTGATGAGTGTTACACATGTTACTATTGTTCCCTTAATGTAGCCCAGCATTTTATCAATACTGCGAGAGACAATGCTAGGATTAAGTAATGTATTTTCTTATTTATAAACTGAAATTATAATGATTTTTATACCTTTTCTTGAATTTTCTCCTACATCATTTTAGCAGTCATATGTTCCATTTTAATCTTCTCCCTGCTTTTCGAACATTATAATTTAGATTCACTACCCCTAGAGTATATTCTTAATGCTTTTTAAAGTTAAAGCATTTTAGCAGTTTTAGGTTTTGCCCGTTTTTTTAGCTGCAGGCAGTGAAATTTGAACATGTGTGGAATTTTGTATTCTCTGGTCCTGTGGGATTATCAGAGACACTGCTGTCAGGGACTATGAATCACGTTAATACATAGCAACCTACAGAGCTGTATAAATGTCTGCCATAATATGATGATTTTAAACTAACTCTAGAATGTGTTGGATGTATATGTTACATGAGATTTTTTTTATAGTAAACACAGTGCAGTTAAATAAATATAACAGTGATTAAATGTTTTAATCCTTGTAGTGGATTTTTCAGTTTTACTTGCAAAATGTGACAGACATGGACTAGAAGATAAAAACAGATGCAGGTATACTAGGGGCCTTATTTAAGAAGCGCTAACACCAAATAGCACCACGTAGCGTCATGTGAAGACCGGGCGCAGTATGTGAAAACCATATATATGAAACTCAAACTGGTGAGTGCCTCTAATAGTGTCATGTAGCGTCACATGTATCACTAGCGGTGGCTCAGTGTATAGCACCGGTGCTATATGTTCAGCAGCGCCACGTAGCACCTGTCGCTAAGTAGAGTTCTCCCATAAAATTCAATCCTCTTTTTGTATGTGTATAAATAGTTTGGATCCACTTTTTCCCATTGTTTTATCAAATGATGAGAGCTGTTTTGGTTCTTCTGGCCAGCAACCAAAGACTTATATTGTCATATATTTACATTTTTTATTTTTGCCAGAATTGTATATGTTGGTCTGCCATTGCAATGTCAGTGTTACAGTGTAGAAACAATGCCATTCCATGTGTTTTTGCTCTGGTGTTGGTGTATATGTGCGCAGAAACAGACATTTTTATATAGCGTCCAGCACTTGTCGCTAGAGCGCCCAGTTTTATAGCGCCGACGCTGGATTTGTGTTTTTTCCTTTAATATGGGCTTCGCCAAGTGTCAAATGCACTTAACTGGCGCTACCTATCGTTCACTGTCCTGTTGTTATATGTGGCATTGCCTTGGTCTGCTTTCTCTCGGGGCACTACATGAAAAAATAGCAGCATTGGTACGCTCAGGCGCTGCAGTGATCGCTTCTACAGCGCCCTCGAAACATTACATTTATCAATGCTGGACAGGATGCTACAGCATCACTTGTCCAGCGCTAAAGCTGCATTATAGTTCCAGACACCTGATTGCAGTCTACTCTTACAGACACTCAAAGCGCTGCTACATAGACGCACAAATGGCATTTGCAAATGGCAATACGTGGCACTAGTCTTAAATCAGCCACCATGTAAGGGTGAGTAAAAGCTTAGGAAGCCCCCAAAGATATTTCCTGGCAATTAGGATTGACAACAGCTGGCATAGCCACAGCACCTATGCTTGCTTTGGAACCAGTGAGTTATCTTTTTTTTTGCCAAAACTTACTGAAAATGAGGGGATATGACCTAAATCTAAATTTAAGGTACTGTTAAGATAAATTTAGAGTGGACCAATCACCCCCTGCAGCCTGCCTGGAATCTAAAAGATTATATATGTACCGGGGCCCCTCTGTGTGAACCCCCCCCGGGCACCGGTAATCATACCTGATTCAGGTGGGTCCTGTGACCCTGTCTTTGCCAACGACCACACCCCTGGCTTCCATGTAGCTGTGTGCGCTCCCCGTGCCCAGCCATTCTGATAGGCCAGGTGTGCAGGAGTGTGCACCCCACAGGAAAGCTTGGGATGTGCCCAAGTGCTGATTGAACAAGTACATGCGCCATGGGAATGTCGGAAAGGTCAGTTAAAGTGGGTGATCTGGGGGGTTTCACACAGGGCGTCACTCTGCCCTGGAGGCCGGAACTAATCAAAATTCTGGTGATTGGTCCACTTTAAGTAATTACTTACCCAACCCAGCAGGATCAATCCATGGCTGCTTCACTGGTGGAATCTCACCTCTTCCAGTGACTGGAAGCAAGTATTGGCAACATTAACCCTTTAAGTGCCAGCCTACCTGCAGCCTTTGTCACCCTCTGTTGCCAGACCATGTTTCACTATTTTGCGCTACACATGTTCAACTGTGATTTTTGAAAGGATTTCCAGGGATTTCCAAGTAAAATTATAGTCTGGGCTTCAACATGAAATGTCTTGTTTGGCCTTTTTTTGGTGTATTCTCAATACTTTTTGGTGAAATATGTGCAAAAAAATTTTAAAAAAAATAAATTTTTTGCTATTTGTAGCTTTTTTTTGTAATAAAAAAATGTAAGTTTGTCAATAAAATTTTATTGCGTGCGAAACCCCAATTTCTCCCCATCACAGCGGTACCACATATGTATTGGGAGACACCCTTTCCTACCCAGGAGACTCCCCCAAACTGAAACAGAGCTTTAGGAGATTATCAGATAAAATACAACTGCGCTATGCACTATGCGCACCTTGCAGTTTTTCCAGAAAAACAACCCTGTACATTTGAAATACCCCCAACAAACTATATATTCTCTGGAAGTACATGCCTCAAGCTTTCTAGGTGTACCAAGCTTGTTTATGGGCTTAGTTTTCTGGAAGTAATCCCTCAATGTATTCTTTGGTTGCACAAAGTTTTCCTAAAAAAGAATAAAAAGGAAGAATCAAGCCACATTTTCCTAAAAAAAAAACTATTTGCAAACAAGAAAAAACAAGTAAAATCTCTAAAAGCAACATTCCCCGAACAGAACGGTACCCAACATGCATAGGTACTGTCAAGGGAAGAGTTGGCAAACACCACAAAGTAAAGCGTGCGCGTAACAGTAATTTTACTTGAAAATTTCAGCTCTGCAGACGAAGTGCGCACCTTGCAATTTCAACCAAAACAACCCTTTACATTTGGAATATCCCCTATAAACCATATATTCCCTGAAAGTACACATGTTAAGCTTGTAGTAGTAGGCTCACCTTTCTGGAAGTAATCCCTCGAAGAATTCTTAGGTTGCACAGGGTTTCCCTAAAAAAATTAAAAATAAGAAAACTGAATAAATAACATGTTTTCCTAAAATATAAATATGCAAGCAAGAAGAAACAAGATAAATCTGAAAGAGCAAGGTCCCCTGAGCAGAAAAATACCCAACATGCGTAGGTACTGTTAACCATTTTAATTGCCAGCCTACTTGAAGTTTTGTCACCCTCTGTTGACAGGTCATTTTTCCCCATTCTGCGCCAACCGTGATTTTTGCCAGAATTTCCAGGAAAATTATAGATACATATTTTGCAGCAGAGTTTAAGCTTTAACATGAAATGTCTTGTTTGTAATTTTTCTACTGTTTTTTTTTATATTTTTGTGTAAAAAAACAAATAAATAAATAAATATTTTTTAGACAATTGTCTCCTTTATTTCAAATAAAACATTGACTTTATTAGAGAAAACCATATTGCAACGGTACCACATATGTATTGGTAGCCCCCCATTCTTGCCCAGGAGACCCCTCAAACTGAAAATAGCTGAAAAAATACTACTATCCACAATATAAACATAAGGGGTTAATTTAAAAATAAAATGACATAGGGAGGGAGGACCCATTTTGGGGGGAATTTTAAGGGTTAAAAACCCTTAAAACTCACCCAAAAAATGATATGGGGTCCCCCTTACCCATCATAACCAGCCCTGGACCAGCTATGGGGGCTTGTAGAACAGGGTGCAAGGGGGCCAGCTTTGGTGGCCCCCCACCCTGCAGGCTACAAGCCCACATAGCCATGGCCCGGGCTCTTCTGCCCCCCCTGGGCTTTGGGGAGGCAGGTAATTGGGGCACCGGCTAGCCGCAGGTGACTTGCCAGCCCCCAGCCTTGTGAAATGGTATAGGGATCTCATGGATCCCTTACCAGTTCACAAGGGGTTAAGTGTAAAAAAAAACACAGACACAAGCAGAAAAAATATTTTATTTTTTTTTCTTAAATACTTTTTAATACTTACCTCCCATCTATCCCTGTGTCCCACGCTGATCAATCTGGCTTCTGCTCTCCTGCTGCTGCTGGAAGCCTTTTATAGCTGCTGGGCGACAGAACATAAGGGGTTAATTTAAAAATAAAATGACATAGGGTCCCCCTGCCCAGGGGGGGGGGGGGGGGAACCCCATTTTTTTGGAATTTTAAGGGTTAAAAACTCCACCAAAAAAAGGCAATGGGGTCCCACTTACCCAGCATTACCAGCCCGGGACCAGCTATGGGGGCTTGTAGGAACAGAGTGGAGGGGTCAGCTTTTGTGGCCCCCCCACCCTGCAGCCTACAAGCCCACATAGCCTATGTGGGCCCGGGCTCTTCGCCTCCCCCTGGGCTTTGGGGAGGCAGGTAATAGGGGGTGCCGGGGGTTAATCGCAAGTCACCTGCTAGCCGCAGGTGACTTGCCAGCCCCCAGCCTTGTGAACTGGTATAGGGGTCTCATGGACCCATTAACAGTTCACAAGGGGTTTGTCACGGACCGGGTGGAGCGGACTTGCATGTGGTTCCGCTTTGACTGTGGAACTGATGGCCAGTGCCGTGTCAGGGGAGCGTAGTCTAAGAGGCCACCGGTATTCACCAGAGCCCACCGCAAGGCAGGTTGGTCTTGTAGCGGCGAGTGACCCCCAGGTCGCGACCCCCCAACAGCGGCCCGGTTCCACAGTTAGCCGAGGTTCAGCGTGGTGCACAGGGGCAGGCAAAAGACGTAGTGAGTACAGGCAGAGGTCAGGGTTGGCAGCACAGGTTCGTGGTAAAGGTGAGTAGCCAAGGTCAGGGCAGGCAGCAAAGGTTCAGAGTCGGGGACAGGCAGAGATCGGTACACGGGTGAGCAATCCAAAAGCAACTGGCATGGAAAGACCAAGATCCAGCACTGATGGAAAGGAAGTGCCCCTTTAAATAGGGGAAGTGGATACAGGATTGGATGACCAGACACCAATCAGTGGTGTACAGGCCCTTTAAATCTCAGGAATCTGATGCACGCTCCCTCTAGTGGATGGGGACGTGCGCGCACCTGACCATGCGAGGAGGAAGCATGGGGGGAAGGGAGACGGCTGGGAGCAGCCGTGGAGGTGAGGGAAGTGCTGTGAGATGGATGATGGCTAGATGCAGCCATGGAGGTAAGTGAAGTGCTGCGAGATGGGCAGCGCAGCATAACAGGGTTAAATGTAAAAATAAACACACTGACACACATAAGAAAAAAAAATGACATTTTTTTTTTTTACTTCCGATCCTCTTCCGATCCTACTTGCCGGTCCCCCGGCGATCTGCGATGACAGCTGACACTCTGCTCGGGTGTTTGGAGGAGAGAGCCTGGGGGGGGAGCATCACAGCCCTCTCCTCCTCCCCACCTCTCTCCTCCAAGCACCCGAGCAGACTAATTCAGAGTCTCGGGTGCCGGTATTAAAAAGCCGGCTGCTGGTGACATCACAATGATGTCACCTGACCCCGCCCCCACGCTAGCAGTCACGATGCAGGAAGTGGGGGGGAGGGCGATTTCTGCCCTCTCCTCACCACGGAAGAGGCTGGGAGGGCGATCGGAGGCCCCCCCAGTGAAGAGGAGACCCGTCGGGAGGTTTTTTTTTTTCACAGTTAGCAGCTGCTGCTGCCGAAGAGGGGGGGGGCAATTTCGGGGGCTCTCCTGGAGCCATCCGAGTCCCCACAGGGGATCGGATGGCACCAAATTAAAGAGGAGACCCGGCCGGATCCAACGAGGGGTCAGGTGAGTGTTTTTTATTTTTTAACTAGCAGGGGGGAAAGTCAGGCACACAGATTCTACGTGCTTGACACTTAAAGTGGACCAACACCCACCCGTGATCGGCCCGGGAATCTATAAGATTCCCGGGCCGATCACCTCCCTCCCCGCGGGACATCCGAGATCGGGATGTCCCGCGGGGTGAAACCCCCCCAAACCCCCCAAACTCCTTACCTTAGTTTCTTAGTAGTCTCCCTCGCGCCCCTCTAGTCGTGCGCGCGCCCGCGCCGGCCGTCTGTGAATGGCCGGCGCGGGCACGCGCGCGTCAACAGGGACGCGCGGGAGGCGGCGGCGGAGGAGCCGCTTGTCCGCGGCTTGTCCGTCGCCGCTGACAGAGGTGAGTTCGGGGGGTTCGGGGGGGTTTCACACAGCGGGGCACCCCGATCGGGGGTGCCCCACCGAAGTGGACCAAGACCCAGGATAGTCAAAATCCTGGGTGTTGGTCCACTTTAAGTGGAGTAGAAGCGAGCACGTAGAATCTATGTGCTTGGCACTGAAAGGGTTAAGGCTGGGAGTAGAGCATGCTGTCAATCTACATCAATAGTAATTGACCCTTTTATTTCAAATTTTTATTACAATAGAAAAAATATTTGATGAAAAAAAGAGACTTTTATTTTGCATTTAAAAAACGATAATTTCTGCAAAGTAGAATTCTCACCAGGGACATATTCAGAGCCTACACGACTGCAACAATTAAACCATTGTCATCATAAAGCCACACTATTATTAAAACAACACATAACTAGTCACCTGTTACTAGTGCAATGCTATAACTTTAAAAACAAATACCATCAAACTGCAGACGTGATAATATACAGTAGTTTAATGATTGTGGTCAGAGGGGTCCCAGTTAGACTCAAAAAAGCTCAAGCAAAGTTTAATATTTATTGTGATGAGTGTTATGTGATATTTAGCATGGGATGCCTTATGTGCATTGTGTGCCAATCTTCCTATGTTTTAACGTGGAGGCTGATTCATTACTAATGTCAAGTATCGGCAGATGAGTGTCTGTATAGCGCCGCTTAGAGCGTCCACTAGTAGACACTGTAAGCGGGTATTGGGCGCTGTAACATAGGGCCTCAGTTGCTGTAGTAAACTGGCCCCCATTGATGAATGTGGTGTATGTTGGGCGCTCTAACACCAGTACAGCGCTGCAGGGAGCGAAAGGTAGCGCCAGCTCAGTGCTCCACACCATACTTGTCAAAAAAGGACACACACACAGCGTGTGTCGCTATAGCATAGAGTGCCAGGCGTTGTGTGATTAAAGTCTTTGTTTTTGAGCACATATCCACCTGTTACAGAAAGAGTAGTAGATGCTTGGAACAAACTTCCAGCAGAGGTAGTTGAAAAATCAACAGTCACTGAATTTAAACATGCCTGGGATAAGCACACATCTATCCTAAGATAAAGAGAACATACAGTATACACATAAGGGCAGACTAGATGGACCTTATGGTCTCCTTCTGCCGTCAACCTTCTATGTTTCTATGTTTCTATGTAACAAAGCGAAAATACATGGAATTACATTGTAACACTGGGACATTAGCACTTTAGTGCCAGACCTGTAAATACAACAAAAAAAAGTTTTCAAAAATGACTTTTTCTAGGCCAGGAGAGGTGACACAATTATTTGAGAAAAAAACCCTGTTTAAACAGAAGAAGAGGAACGTCCATTGAAATGTTTTGGAGAGCGACAGGTAACTCACCAGAATCGCCTTCATAAATGTGGTTTTACGTACAGCGCCCAGCGCTCACCAGATGCTGCCTGCCGCTATGAGGCACTACCTGGTGCTAGCCCTTCATGAATAACCCCCTTTGTAAATCTAGTCCTAAATGTCCTAAATTCTCCTTACACATTTTCCTGATTTGCAGGGTAAAATGTTAAAGGAGCACTATAGCGAAATTGTGTAATATTAAAAATCCATATAAACAAATCAGCTAGGGGTCCCTTTTACACCTGGACTGAATAAAACTCCCATCAAGCTTGTGGTTTATTCTCTCATGGTAGGAAAAAAATCCAGGGGTGAGGTTTAGTCTATCAGTGGTGACAGAACCTGTGACCCCTCATTTCCTCTTAGCATATTTATATGGATTATTATCATTGGGCCATTTGGGCCATTTGGTGCGGTGGTGAAATGCTTAGCATAATGGCGACCATGTTAAAAAGAAGACTCCATTTTGTATTCTATAATTTGATATTAAACTTAGTTATATAGATATACATGTTAAGTTCTGCACATAAAGCCAACAGACATTTTAGGGTGTAGGAATGTCCTTCTCTCAGTGATTTATCTAGATGTAGGTCACGGGAATCCCCTGAACTATCATTATCAGCAGTCATATAGGAAAATAGTTCACGTAGGAACCACAAGATTTATTGCCATCTTTATGTGTGAAGGTTTTTAGTTACATCACAAAGGTGGGGGCTAAATACTCCTTTTTGTGTGTGACATTCTGTATAAATTTGCATTCATTTCTGAATAAACTTAGATCAGTCTTTGAACCGTACCTAGTGTACAAGCTCGTGGTTCTTAGTATCTGATCTCAAGCAGCTGCTGACGGAACACTTACAGACCTTGGGCGAGGGAGGCCAGACAACCCTTAGAAACCCCAACAGTGGGGTTTTGTGGTTACATATTGGGCCTTTTTACGTAATTGTGCTCCTTTAATAATGTTAGCGGAAGCATGAAATATTTGTGTACGGTACTGCTCTGCACTCTTCCAGAATTCTGCAGCCTGTGTTTTCTCTCTCTCTGCTGTTGGTCTATGTAGATAAAATTAGAAGTGTTTAAAACAAGTGCATGTCACATGTGGTTTCTTTGTGAGACCAGAAATCTGGTCCTTGTGCTAAAGGCTGTCAGTCACTGATAATGTGCACTAATGTGCACTAAAAGCTCTGTACTAGACCCACATTTTTAACCTCAGACGTATAGACGTGTATGTAAGCATCTTTTTCATCCAGTTGCAGACAAAGGGCTTGATGCAATAAAAACATGAATTATATTTACGCTGTTTTTGACCTTTATTCAGCAAATCCTTTTTTAATTGTACATATTTTTGCTCTTATCTGATAGCGTCTAAGATCCACATAAAAATACCTTGCATGTGTAGAAAGTGTATGTGCATTTTACTAGCTCACTGTGTGTGTTTTTAGTTTGCTTGACCCCCAAATTAAACAATGGGGGTAATCTGATTAGGGCCTCTACAATACTTGCAAAATCTTGAGTTGAAGACAACTCAACACACAAAACTGCAAAACTATTTTCATCAAAATATTCTGCAAGTGATTGTGGTGTCTGATAGGGCTGAATACATTTTTGGTACAGCTTTGTATATAACAGTTTGTGTGTGAATGCCCCAGAGCTGGCTGTTTTCCCAAATTTGTAAAAAAAAAAATACTTCATAATTTTGAACCTCACATGTAAAATGGCTTGATCGCAAACACTCCTTGGCACAGAATAAAAAAATATAATTTTTGTTGCACTTTTGTGTGGTGCATTGGAGAGTCTTCGAGGGGGGGGGTCTTGACTTTTGGAGGTACTTACTTAAAGAACCAGTCTGGCACCCTGAGGAAGTTGTTCTCCATGGAATGCGTGGATCAAAGAGGTTTCCAGCAGTGACACAGCGGGGATGCTATTCCTGACACAGAGGTGATTTCTTTCCATGAAGTGTTTTTCCACTTTATATTGTATAAGTCTCATTGCTTTATTGGTTAATTGCTGTTTTCTCTTTTCTCCTTTGGATGAGTATAGCACTTTACTTAGCACTTTGTAACTTTATTTGAGGCATGATTTGCATATTCATTTTATGGACAGAAAAGTGTTTTTGAATATGACAATATGTATAGTTTTTTTGGTGGGATGTTACACGAATATGATGGAGATGTCCCTGCTGTGGGTCAATTATAATTTATTATTTAATTTAATGTTTTGTCTACTATGGTCTTAAAATTAATACAATTTAGGTGGATTATTTCATGTAGTGATCCCATTTGATTATTTGGTGTGATTGGTGCTGACCTGTAGTGTGACCCATTTGTGGCAGCTGGGGCCACATACAATTTTTGGATTGTTAGGTGTATTAATACTTTATCGCTTTATAGCACACTAGTCACATAATAACATGTATTATTTATGTTATTTAGAATTGGCGTGGAGTAGAGCTTTGCTGACTCTCTTTGATTGAGAGTTTTATCATTATAAGATATAACAATTCCAAGTGGACTACTAGTTTTGAAGGTTTATAGCAGAGCATAACCCTGCTTGGCTGTCCCTGGAGTATTTTAGACAGGAGTTTGTCTCCCACCTATGATAGCTGCATATCTTACCTGTCCGGCAATCCCATGTCACTTTCAAGTGGCTGTAGCCACATCCCCAGCCTTTTGCGGCTAAGGCATGCTTTGGTTTCCAGTCATTCAGGTAGGCTGAGGGTGGAAGTCTCAGACTGCAGTGAAACAGGGAATGTGGCCAGTGGGTGTGCCTACACCACCCAGAACTTTTGAGCTCAACCTCAAAATTGACGGTGGGTGTAGATAGCCGGGGAAAGCAAGCCCCATTCAGAAACAGGAAAACAGGAGGAAGAAGCATCTCCTCAAGGTATTTGAAGTGTGGTGGCAGTTCAAGGGGAGCAGAGGGGTCTGCATGCCTAAAATCGTTTTTTGAGGCCTTGGGCAAACATCAGGGCCTTTTTGGACACCAACTCCCTATCTATATGATCTGTCACTCTTACACATGCCTGGGGCCAGGTTTACTTTCTCTCAACATCTCATTATTGTCTCATTCTTTTCTTATCTCATTCTTTTCTTGCAGGGATAGGGTGAAACTAGGTATTAGGAAATGTACAACATTCAGTGCAAAGTACAGGTATATATAATACAAATGCATGGGAAACACCCTAAGCATAGCAATAGAATAATGAACTTAATACCTAGTGACTACATGAGGGTGGAAACATGGCGACTCATTTGTGCGGGAGATTGGCAGGTCTAAAGGCATGGCACTACACTGAGGAAATGATGGGTGCTCTATAATGAATGATACTTACAGGTATTAAATATGATCGACAACAGTGACTACTGTACGTAAGAATGGTCAACGATGTTCTTCACAGGCTTTGGCATTTGGATGAGGTAAGGGCATGAACACACTCCATGCAGCTAAGGAACTATAGAGTTTTATAGGTGGTCAGTAGCCCAGCAGGGGTCAGGTCAACACAGATGTGGACCCAAACTGTGAGCTTCAGGTGGGGTATGTCCAATCAGAGACTTCTGTTAAAGTGTGTAAAGGGGCAGCAGAGATATAACAACTTTATTACATGGTTTAGATCAAATAGTAGGCAACCATTCACAGAATTTTACAATACCTTCAATAAACAGCTAAAGTTGTGTGTTTGATTCATTTCTATGGGCCCGGCAAATCCATACTTACTTGTTTTTAGCAAATAAAGCTCTTAGTATTACTATTGCTATAAAAACACTTGCTTGTCTTGTCTAGCCAGATTGTGAGAGTAAAACACATTCATACACACTCCAATTTGTATAATAAAAATTGGATCCAGATTATACTTGACACATCTCTAGTCGCCGTAAATCGGATTTCATTACAGCGTATGGTGATATTCTGTTGGAAAGTGAGATGATGGAGTAATACATCTGTCAGATTTATGCATATGGGTTTTACAGAAATTGAATTTCCATGGTGCAGAATATATTTTTTAAGTGAAAGCTGCAAGGAAATTTAATTGAGACATTATGAAATCAGGAGAATGTACAGTCTACAGATCCTAAACTGACCATAATGCAAATATATTTTGAAACCAAATTCATACATTCATTGTAATTCTTTTTTTTTAGCTTGGAGTGAATTATGTACTCTGTCACTCTGAACAACATTAAAACTGCTATAATAAAACTAACTGTAAATGTTGTAGATGTGTGGACAAAACATTTGTTATTGTACTTATACAAACTCTCCACCCAGCATGGGATTAACCTCAAGTTTTGCAGTTCTATGTTCTTTTTTTTTAGTTACTGGATAGCAGGATCTTAAGCAACTTTTCAATATAAATGATACAAAACTGTACAAAACTACCATTGTGGATTACCCAGAAGATCACCTAACTAGTTATAAAGCTTAGTTTCGATATTTATATGTTGTGCACCGTGCATTTTTAAATTATATAGTATCCTTATCAATTGGGCAAATTCAGCCTAAACACAAACCTACCATGTCCAACATACAATTCTATTTAGAGCTCAAAGACATAGAACATGACCAGAAATGTCCTTAAATGCATACATGAAATAATGAAAATGTCAGAGCCTCAGGTATTATAAAAACTTTCTCAATTCCAATAGTATTGTACCTTCCCCTGTGGTTCTCTCAGCAAATCATGTGTCCACCACCAACACTCATTGCTTGCACAAACTCCCATAGTGTGATACAGTTTTAGAAAATACTTTAATATAAGCTAAAAAACGTACTCACAAACATTCAAAGTATGCAGGCATACCAGACTGCAAAGATACAACAGCCGTCAGCCGTCTTGCCAAGGCTGTATGTATAGTCCACTATAGCGCCGAGCCGTTTCTGCAGCTCTCATTCTCCTTCCATAGCTAGAGAGGTCCCAGTGCTTTGACGTCACTTCACTTTTGGTCCACCTGACGTATTTTGTCCCTTCCAGATTTAGGTGGTGAGGTGGTACGCAAGCCAGGAAGTGAAGAATATATAGTTACGTATTCTTCAGACACCTGGGGATTAACCTTGCATTATCTGATTTACCACTGTAGCCTCCTCGCTCTAAAAAAGGCACTCCCTATCTGTAACTATAAAGGATTATCAGCAAGTGGACCCTTTCTGCAATGATACTATTCTGGTTAGATATATATAGAATGAACACCCTTTATCCTTTCCTTACAGACTTACTAAGAGTTCACAGTTCTTCTTATAGCCACATTTTCGTCTTATGTTCACACTATTAGAGCAATTTTAATATTGCCTTAAGTCAACCACAGCAATATTATTTATGACCTCACAACTTTTAATACAATTTTTAATACAGGTTCTCTCACACTTATCTTAGTGAGTACCAACTTTGAGCAACAATCTAAAGTGGACCCAAACTTGATTCATCTATACAGCGGTTCAAGCTCTAAAGTGGTTTTATATGTGAGAGATCACTTTTGTGATTTTTTGTTATAATAGGCTGATACACTAGGATTAGGCTATTTGCTCCTGATATTATAAATATGTTCATGTGTTCTAATTTTAAGCTATATTGTGGTTCTCCCCACATACTGGAGTCGGCATGGGCATTCCAGAGGATATAAAATGCGTAGAATGACATATGATAAGATCTTTCATTTTGTATTCCCACCCTGTGATATTCGATTTAAAATCCTTTATACTTATATTCTGCCTTCTCACAGTCTTGCAGGACATACAGTTACCACACCGATAAAATCCCTTTTGAGGATTTTAAATCCTTCGACCAGTTTGTCAACATACATTTTTACTATTTTTGATCTAAGGTCGAGGGCCTTCTTACAGAGGATCCTTGGTTTATCTGGTAACACCGGTCCAAGTGTTCTATCCTCCTTAAGGACAGACCAGTGTCATATTCACAACCTCCGTAGTAATATTCACAACCTCCGTAGTAATATAACTTTATGGATTACTTTTTTGCACAATGCACGTTTGCACTTTAGTATAATAGGCTATGTAAGAGTTGTTTTGTCTTGCACTTTGATTGACCATGCATGTATAACAGTTTGAACTTTAAGTTAGTTTAGTAGATTTGTAGGTTTGTAGTTTTTTAATTAATAGGAAGCACTTTCAACACAGTTAGCACAGGTTTTTTATCTTCTCTAACCATTTCCCTTGTGCCTTGTCGTATTGTGGGTTCAGTACCATTATTTCACCTTTTATGAATTATTGGATATTGTAGAGCCATTGTGGGGTCCAACCTCCATTTTTGTGTGTTTATATGTATTTTAATTAGTCTTTTACGTACTGTTGGTGTGTATTTTGTGAGTCTGATCAAATAAATTTATATTTTTTCAAGATTGAATGGATATATTGGCATATCTACTAGTGTGTGGCAGGTATATAGGGTACTTTGGGGGTTGGTCTAGGGCCCCCACTCTTTACATTTTCTACAGTTGTTGTCCCTATTTTTGCCCGCACCTTACAGCATATTATTGTATCAATATAATTGGGTGGTGCACACTCACAACATTCATTCTCTATATTCACAACCTCCATGCGCTGTGTTGTGTGGTTTGTAATAAAGAGAGAATCTTGTTTTTTTTTTTCTTCATTCCTAGTATCACCCTTATGTCCACCCAATAGCATTGTTCTATCTTTCTGTTCTACATTCTCTATAACTAAATCTATCTGGCTCTCTACATAGCCTTTCTCTAAAAACCTCTTTTTTAGTATCTCTGATTGTAGATAATAGTCATCCAGATTAGGTGAATTTGTGTGAATTTCCCTTTCGGGTACATACCAGTTTCTGTCTGTAGTGTTAAAAAAGGTGACAGTTGAGTACCTGTCTCCCTCCACCCTTATTTCCAAATCGAGATAATGAAAAGAACTAGTACTATGTTCACTAATGAACTTCAGACCCCAATTTTTGGTATTAATATCCTTAAGGAAAATCTGGAAATCTGTTTCAGTCCCTTCCCAAATCACTAGGCCATCATCGATATAGAGCCTGCAGACTTTTAACAAACGATATCAATCCTGGTCTATGAATTCTTGTTCCCAGAGACCGTGACATTTTCCATACTAGGGGCAAATCTAGCGCCCATAGCAATGCCAGTGATTTGTAGGTAAAATGAGGACCCAAACAGAAATAATTCCTAGTTAGGGCAAACTCCATACATTTTATTATGAAATCATTTAAAGCACGTCCTAGATCTGCGACCTTATCCAAAAAACTTCTATTCTCTTGCTTTGCGAAATAATTGTGTACAATGATGATACATCTTCCATAACTGGAATGGTATCTTTAGCAGGTTTCAGTGTACTGATCAATTCCAAAATCACATATGAATCTCTAACATATGAAGGTAGTTTTACTACTAGTGGCTATAAAAAAGTCTATATACTCTCCCAGCCTAGAGGTCAATCCCACTTATTATCGGTCTCCCTGGTGGTTGTCTGCTATCCTTATCAACCTTAGGCAGGTAATAGATAATAGTGGGGATTTGGGGGGCTGTAGGGATAAGGTAATCTCGTTCTTTGTTACTTAACAGCCCGCTTAAAAAACCTTCCATAACTATCACCTCAAACTCTGCCTTATATTTATGGGTGGGATTACTAGCCAACCTTTGATATGTCGCTGTGTCTCCTAACTGCTTAGTTATTTCCTCTATGCAATTGATCTTATTTAGTATGACCAGCCCTCCCCCTTATCAGCAGTATTTATTGTTATATTTTCCCGCACAGCATGTTGTTTTAATCCCTTGGAGGCAGTTTATTAACTGGCCTGAATGAGTTAATATCCCTGGTCATCAAAGACTTAAAAGCCTCTATACTAGCATTGGTTGATTCACTGGATGGAAGGTGGAGGCTTCTCCACCTTGGTTTTTGATAAAGTATCTTGTTAGGTTACCCCCTCTTGGGATTCCCTCTGCATTAATTATTTTTTAATATTCAATTTTCTAAAAAATGTATTTATATCCACAAATAAATCAAAAGGTTCTATAGGTTTAGGAGGTGAATAGTTTAGGCCCTGTCTAAAAGGGATTGTTCATCCTTGCAGATGTCTACATTACTCAAGTTATGTATACCTTTACCTACATCCTCCTTGCTTTTCTTGTGTCTCCTCCCTCCTTTTCTTCCTCTCTTACTAAATGTTTTCATTTTTGTTGTCCACCCCCTTGTAATGGGGGGATCGTTCTAGCTCCATGGCCCTTGGTATCCCTGTGGGTTTAAAAAGGGGTCTCTTCATCTACATATGTTTTAGTATTCTCTCCCCTATAACGCCTTGGGGAAGTTCTGGCCTTTAGATTGAATCTGGCTTTTCTGAACCTTTCGCTTCTGATAGCTGGGTAGGAGGTCAGATTCCCAATACCAGCACCCATTTTGAATTCAGTAAATTTGATCTGCCTGGCATGAAACTTTTAGTTATTCCCTGCTATTCTCATACAGGTAGGACATCCAAGTCTGGAATTGGCATGTAATTTGTGATTCATATGGTCAAATGAAACAACTCTATCTCTCCATTACTAATATTATACATTTTATGGTAATTGACACATATTCCATTTAACCTATGACCTACATGAGATTCAGACAATTCAGTTTTCTTACAGCTAGTTTAGAACCCTTGGTTGTAACCAATATGTCTAGGGAGAATTTCTGATCCATTGTCACTGCCTTAAGATTTGTCCACCTATTGATTAACAGCTTTATGTAAATCAATGAGACCCAGCAGTCATTCAAATCTCAAAGTATAAACAGGTCTAAATTATTTATCTATAATCTAATCACTCCCTGTCTGTTGGTACTATGAATTGCATAATGCCACATTTCATAATATACTGCAATGTCTATGATGCCACTCAGTAGTGTACTATATCCAATATTATCATTGCACTTCACTGTACTTTTACAGAGCCTGATTCGGTTCTGCAAAATAGAGTTTTATTCTAAAGGTAAGGTTCAGATTTTTTGCAATGAAGTCATTCAAATTTAAAAGATGGCTTTACAACCTATGATGGAATAGCCTGGAAATTGTTAATTTTAATTGATAGTAGCATCTCATAGGGTACTGTTATTAAAAATGAGATCCACTGTATAATAGAAGAAAATAGAGTACAGGAACTGTGGGATATAAGAGCAAATATATTGAAAACTGATGCTGGAGCTGTAAGGCAAAAGGTACATTCTGACTATGATTCATTATAGACACCGATGTAATTAATGTTACTTGCACACCTTATAAATAAAACCGTGTTTTTTTGCATGCCATTTTAATAGATTATAATTTAAGAAAAAAAAACATACACAGATTTTCCTTTAACAATCACTTTTTAATGTTTATTAAATAAAACTGATTTAAATACATTAAGTATACTCGATTCCATTAGTCATAGTTAGTTATTCAATCATTTATTTTGCTGACAAAATTAATATTTTGTCACTCTAAAAAGTAATAATAATAATGAACATTAAAATATCTTATAGCTTGTGTACCCATTAATATTTATATCTCCTAATACATGCATTAATAATGATGGGTCTTATCTGACAGCTTTCTATGATAAAAGAAATTCTAAAGACAAAGTGAATATCTTGTGAAATATTAAAAATGAATGTGTTGCACAGACAGTGACATCGTTGTCAGAGAAAAAAGTATGTAAAATGCTCAAAATACAAATTTAAATTGACCATGAAGCCCCCAAATTGCTCTGCATGCAATCTGTTCAATGCTTGTGGACTCACGTTCTCCATAGGGACATTCTATAGAGTTATAGTAACAATATAACAATAGCGGCAGTGCTTAGGCATTAGTTAGGGCATTTGTGGCTCTTAATGTTTTTGAGTGCAGTTATCTAAGGAAAACAGAAATGCCAAAAGAAATTGATTTATTTTCTTCCCATAAGTGTGAAATGTAAAGCAAAAAAATATGCTGCACAAAAAATAATAGATAATGAGTAACAAAAACCTATTCAAATAGTGCATTTTATAACTATAAATTTCTCTGAAGTTATATTAGCCTTACCAAAATTTTGAAAGTTGAAAGAAGAAAGTTGTGAATTAAATAATTAAAATCAATATCAACAGACAAACAAAATCAATGTCATCAGACAAACATGATGGCACAGATAGTTATTTTAGTTAGCATCAATTGGAATATAATGTGGATGCTACAGGCCCCTATGTTCTAGACCAGGGGTTCCCAAACAGTGGTTTTAGTTCACCTGTCAATACTCTAGCTCCTCTCCCACGGTACTTAAGGCTACTGGAAGTTAAAGGGAGGGAGGTGAAGTACTGCAGACAAGCTACTGCTCCAACGAGATATGCCAGGTTGCAAAGTCAACAGGCTGCAGCAGTGGAACATCGGTGCATTCACAGACTCCCCTCCTATCACAATAGATTGCGTTACCAAGCAATCCATTCTTTTTGGAAGGAGCGCTGGGCACCTCCTAAAGGCGGCTTCTCTCCAGCTGTATGTGCCGATGCTGGCCATTTAGGCCTGGCACAGGAACTGTAGGTATATGGGTTTTGATCCACTGCATATGTGTTGCCGCATGATAATAGGTCAGAAATAGGTCGCATATGGTGGGATAGTGATTGGTGATTTATTGGGCTGCAGAGTAATTTGCAGTGTATATATCGGCTATATGTCGGCTTTTCCTGTAAAAATAAAAAAAAATTAAAATGACATTTACTCACCTCCATGTGCGCTCGCTCTCGCCGGCCCTCCTCTTCACCCGGGGGGCCTCCAATCCCCCCCCCAGGGCTCTTCTATCCTCAGGATAGGCTCTCACATCCTCTTCTCCCCTCTTCTCTTCTCCAAAGGGGCGAGGCTTATGACAAGCCCCCATAGCTGGTCACGGGCTGGTTAAGATGGGTAGGGGGGACCCCACGCCATTTTTGGGGGATTTTTAAGAGTTTTTAACCCTTAAAATTCCAAATAAATGGGGTCCCCCTCCCCAGGAGGGGGGACCCTATGTCATTTTTTTTTAAATAACCCTATGTTACCTGTTACCCAGCAGGTACAAAAAACTTCCAGTAGCAGCAGGAGAGCAGAAGCCAAATTGATCAGCGTGGGACACAGTGCTCTGGGATGGATGGAAGGTAAGTATTATAAAAATTATAATAAAATATTTTTTCTCTGTGTCTGTGTTTTTTCACATTTAACCCTTTGTGAACTGGTAAGGGATCTACGAGACCCCTATACCAGTTCGTAATGCCCTGGGTTTGGCAAGTCACCTGCGCCTAGCGGGGTGACTTGCCATTAACCCTAAGCCCCCCAATTACCTGCCTCCACAATACCCGGGGGGGGGGGGGGGGGGGCAGAAGATCCAGGGGCAATAGGCTATGCCGGACCTCACACAATTAAAACCCTTTATAGTTTGGATATTAGTTGTACTTTATTTATAAATGTTATAAAGTGCTCTTTTCAGTTTGGGGAGTCTCCTGGACAGGAAAGGGTGTCTACCAATACATATGTGGTACCGTTGTAATCGAGAGAAATTGGGCTTTCACATGCAATATGGTTTTTTCAATAAAATAAATGGTTTATCTAAAATAAATAAGACAATTTAAAAAAATAAAAAAAAATTATTTTTTTATTTTAAAAAAAAATATTAAAAAACTGTAGAAAAATTACAAACAAGACATTTCATGTTAAAGCCTAAACTCTACCGCAAAAAATATATCTAAATAATTTTCCTGCAAAAATCACAGTTAAACATGGAACAAAATGGTGAAAAATGACCTGTCAACAGAGGGTGACAACATTTTAAGCAGGGTATTATTCTACTCGGGGGACCTTGCACTTTCATATTTAGCTTGTTTTTCTTGTTTGCATATTGATATTTTAGGGAAAGTGTTTTTTATTCTGCTTTTTTTAAACATTTTTTAGGGAAACCCTGTGCAACCTAAGAATTCTTCAAGGGATTACTTCCAGCCCACTACAAAAATGCCAGGTATGCCTAGAAAGCTTAACATGTCTACTTTCAGGGAATATATGGTTTGTTGGGGGTATTCCAAATGTAAAGGGTTGTTTTGGTACAAAAAGCGCAAGGTTCGCACTTTGTCTGCAGAGCTGACATTGTCAAGTAAAATTGCCGTTACGCACATGCTTTACTTTGGGGTGTTTGGCAACTCTTACCTTGACAGTACCTATGCATGTTGGGTATTGTTTTGTTCGGATGATGTTGCTTTTTCAGATTTAACTTGTTTTTTCTTGATTCCTTACAATTTGTTTAGGAAAATGTGGCTTTGATTCTGCTTTTCTATTCTTTTCTTAGGGAAACCTTGTGCAACCAAAGAATTCATTGAGGGATTACGTCCAGAAAACTGCCCCCATGTCAACTAGCCTGGTACACCTAGAAAGCTTGAGGTGTGTACTTCCAGAGAATATATAGTGTGCGGGGATGTTTCAAATGTAAAGGGTTGTTTTTCTTGAAAAACTGCAAACTGCAAGGCACCTAGCACAGTTGTATTTTATCTGAAAATCTCCTAAAGCTCTGTTTCAGTTTGGGGGAGTCTCCTGGGCAGGAAAGGGTGTCTACCAATACACATGTGGTACCGTTGTAATTGGGAGAGATTAGGATTTTACACACAATAAGATTTTATTGACAAACTTACAATTTTTATTACAAAAAAACACTACAAATTGTAAAAAATAGATTTTTTTTCTTTTTTTGCGCACATTTCAGCAAAAAATATTGAGAATACACCTAAAAAATTACAAACAAGACATGTTCATGTTAAAGCCCAGACTCTGCTGAAACAAACAATATATAATTTCCCTGGGAAATCCCTTCAAAAATCACAGTTGAACACGTGGAGCACAAAATAGTGCAAAATGGTCTGGCAACGGGGAGGCTGATTTATTAATAGCGACATGTAGCGACAGTTGAGCGACTGTAGCGGTATTTTCACAGCGCCCGCTAGTAGTCGCTGTGCTTGCTCATTGTCCGGTTGTTGACAGCGTCGGTGTGGCGTAATGTTGAATACAACGTTACGAGTCGCTATTTGACAGGTTCCGCGATGTATGGGTGCGCATGATAGTGACTGGTCAGAGTGACCGGCTTCCACCATATTCATCAAAAAATCACGCTCAAAAAATTAAAGTGCTGTGAAATGCATGTTTAAACCCCAGAGTGCTGGAGGCGATGTGTTAAAAGTAGTTTTTTAACCCCCAAACCACCATATTTTTGGAAACCAAAAAAAAAAGTATTTTAAATAATTTAGTAATATGAATACATTAATATCAGACCTGTAATATCAATTCTGTACAATTTTTTTTTTTAATTTCTTTCCCTTAAAAAAATTATCTAAAATGGCAGAAGTGGTCACAGAATTTTTCACATTTAAAAAAAAAAAAACACATTAATAACAATTAATTATTAATATTTAAAGATTGTTCCATTGAAATGCATTGGAGAGTGCCAAGTAGCGAGAGGTCATACCTGTCGCTGTTCAAGGTCGGACGCTGGCGCTGTGAGCTGAGGCTGGAATAATGATGAATGAGTCGCTATATGGCGCTATCTCAGTCGCTAAGCAGGATCGGCTTGATAAATGTGTGATTGTGGTGGGGAGCCAGCGTTCTCGTGGCGGGGCCCGTCATTACCGGCCGCTCACCAGTCGCTACCTGTCGCTATTCCTTCATAAATAAGGGCCAAAGTGTGACAAAATCTCCATATAGGCTGGCAGCGAAAGGGTTAAACTTTTTTTCTTAAGCTATTTAAAACCCCGACACTCTCAAGATACCCCACATATATTCTGATACCCCACTAATGCTAGCATATGCTATAAAAGTGTTTTTTCGACAAAATGTCTTTTTTTCTAAAAGGAATCAGCCAAAGCAGTTTGCCAGCATATCGCCAGCATTCTCCAAACCACTTTTACTAGTGACTTTTGCCAGCAAATTGCAGTGCACAGCAAAATGCATAGTGTAAGTTTGTGTTCACTGGTGTTCGCTGCTGTAATTTTAGCTCAATTCACCGTAGTTTTCCCCTCTGCCCACACGCATGTAGAAGCAGGTAAGGCGAAAGTCACGTGTACATTGGTACTGACAAGTTACAGCACGTGCTGATTATATGGGGCAATAGCAGAAAAGTCAGAATCAGATCAATTTCACTATGCACATACAATACATAAATACTAGGAATTCATTGTGGCAGGCAAGCTACAGGGATACGACAGTGAGAGGGTGGATTTAACAATTCCAGCAGATGCATACTTGGTTCCTGGATGAGAGAGAAGCACCAATGGGAGGATAGAGATAGAAAGAGGAACTTCTTTCACCAGCTGTCTAACACCCAGGCAGCCATTCCATTGCAGGTACCACTTGGTAGGGATACTAGTCCAGAATGTTAAGACTAGCATGATATTAGTTTAGTTTGTTAAGTATGTAAAGTAGTAGTACAGGTGGGGGAGCACCAGGAAGGCACATTACAGAGACAGTGTATGGAACGCAAGGAACTCCCTGACCCAGATTCCACCCACCCAGGCAGCCGTTCAATTAACTTGGTGTAAGGTCTTAGTCCAAGGATAAGTAACGTGTAACAAGTAACGTGAGAAAGTGAATAGCAGAGGAAGAAACTTTTGTATCATATGCCACCTACCCATGCAACCCTTCCATTGCAGGCGCCACTTAGTGGGGCCCTCACATAAGAGTAGGAAGTAACAGGAGAGGACAGAATGAAAGCAGACATTGCTGGGGGGGTCTTTGGTATGGGATTGATACCAAAGAAGGAAAGGATAAAGTCCATAAAGTCAATCTCTGAAGGATGATTAAGTTGTTGAGGGCGGCATATCCCTGTGAAAAAGGGGGGGTTGGTGGAGCCACAATGAGGGGGACGAAGACATTCAAGGGGGCATATCCATTGAGCAGAATTAGGGAGGTGAGTCTTGTTAATTGGGGGGAGGGCATGGATCATCAGAGGGTGTGGCTAACTGCCAGGAGGAGCTTTTAAGGGGCATACATTTTGGGGCAGAGCAGGGGTCAGAATGCAAGATGAATGTAGTGGCAGGAAAATATGGAGCAGCAACATATATGTGGAGGAGGGTGCTGGGACATAAGGAGGCAGCATTGCATGTAATGGAGGGTGCTGAGAATGTAGGGAAACATGCATGGGGGCAGGGTCCAAGATCGATAGGATGAGGAGGTTCAGGACCCATGGAGGGAGTTGGGATTGGATCTATGGAGGGCAAAATGGGAGGAGGGACCCATATTGGGGAGCCGGGACCAATGGAGGGGCAGCATGGTGTATGGAGGATGGGACCTATGGAGGGGCAGCACACCAGTTTCTGATCCTCTGCCGCCACCGCCTCCGCCCCACCACTTCCCTGCTCTCTCTGCACTGCAGGTCACTGATGGGTGCACAGAGCAGGGGAAGCCATCTGCTTATGTTGCAAAAAGCTGGTAAAAATAGACCAGCCATTCTAATTGCCAGCCCACAGCCCTCCCCCTTAATTGAAATACATGGAGAAAGTGTTGCCAGTTGCCATGAGTGATGCAAGGAGACAGCAAGGCAACCATAGGCATTGGTCGACGTGAGTATTTATTATTATTATTTATTTCTTTTTAGAGCACTGTCAAATTCGATGGCTCTGTAGAAGTGCATCGCTAAGACAAGTTAATACTTAAATATAATACAACTATTACAAAAATGGTTACAATTCACACAATATTATAAATGAAATGTCACAAGTAAATGAACACAAAGAAGCAGGAATACATTAATAAAGAAGGCCCTTCCCTTGTGAGCTTACAGTCTAGGCAGGTGGCTGCAGGGAGGGAGGCAGGAGTTCTTAGGGATGATAAGTATATATTGAGATATTTGTATTTGAATCATTAGTGGGTAACACTTTAAAATTGGATGTGTGATTCATTTAGGGTGTATCGGGGAGGCCGATTCATTAATAGCGGCAGGTAGCGACAGTTGAGCGACTGTAGCCGCATTTTCAGAGCGCCCGCTAGTAGTCGCTGTGCTTGGCCGTTGTTCGGTAGTTGATAGCGACTCAGTCGGTTTGCCGTAATGTTGAATATTGGGTGAGGAGTCACTATTTGACAGGTTCAGCGCTGTATGGGAGCGCATGATAGCGACTGGCCCTAGTGACTGGCTCCCACCATATTCATTAAAAAAATCACGCTAAAAAAATTCTCGCACTGTAAAATTCATGTTTAAACCCCAGATCGCTGGCGGCGATGGGTTAAAAGTAGTTTTTTAGCCCCCAAACAGCCATATTTTTGGAAACCAAAAAAACCAAGTTTTTTAAATAATTTAGTAATATGAATACATTAATATCAGACCTGTAATATGAATTCTGTACAATTTATTTTTTTTATTTTTTTTCCCCTAAAAAAAATAATCTAAAATTGCAGAAGTGGTCACAGAATTTTTCACATAAAAAAAAAAAAAACAATTAATTATGAATATTTAAAGATTGTTCCATTGAAATGCATTGGAGAGCGCCAGGTAGCGAGAGGTCATACCTGTCGCTGTTCAAGGTCGGATGCTGGCGCTGTGGGCTGAGGCTGGAATAATGATGAATGAGTTGCTATATGGCGTTATCTCAGTTGCTAAGCAGGATTCGCTTGATAAATGTGTGATTGTGGTGGGGAGCCGGCGTTCTCGTGGCGGGGCCCGTCATTACCGGCCGCTCACCAGTCGCTACCTGTCGCTATTCCTTCATAAATAAGGGCCTAAGTATATGTTTATGCATTGTGCCATTTTTTTTGTAATCCACACTTTTCATGTTTCACTTTTTTCATGAATTTCTTCCAACTATTCATGTATACTGGATCAATAAAGCTATATAACATACACACTGGAGCAATTTATAAGCCTTTCACTGCCTTTTTGCATCATATATTTATAATCCCTATAAAACATCTTGACACCTTGCCTTATGCTATGTTTAATCTGAGAAGTTTTCCAAACTGTCAGGGAACCATGGGTCATGTGATCCAACTATCAATCAGGGACCTCCGATCATCACCCCCCTTCCTTTTGCCCTCCTAGCGGGACTACCAGGCCCAAAGCCTACGGACACACAGATTCTTGCCTAAGGCAAAAAGTTCACTCAAGGTAAATAAAGGTTTTAATGAAATAAGCACACTAGGCAGTGATAACAAACATTTGGCTATGATGAATACAAATGTTGTTCTAAAAAGTACAGGTTGCAGTGAGTTACACACAGAGATACAATAGTCAAAGTTACCTTACAGTGCAGATGTACAGTGGTGATGAAGAGCTCCACAAGGGGAGCTTTAGATGATTTGGGCACCTCCAGCACGCTGCAGCGCGACCCCTCTCCAGAGAGTGACCGTCGCTGGCCTATGGTCGTCCCCCTTCGCCGCAGTCTCTGCCCCTTCACCCTCCCCTTTCCCAGACACAGGTCCCGTATAATTCTTTTGAAGCCCCATATGTTATCACACCTCCCCCTGGCGATCTGACCAAGGTGTTAGGAGAACCGCAGGGGGGGTTTCATCCTCAAACTGCCTTTTCTGAGAGTCAGAACCTCATGCTCATATATGGACTTCCTTCTCCACCTAGCCTTGTAAGGGTGACATTTGCTAAGAACAGAAAATCTTAAAGGGCCATCAGTAATAAAATGACATATAATATTTGGCCTATTCCTCACACAAACCATCAGTGATCTATGCATATGGCTTCTATGCTGCCTCTAGAGGAGCCCATGTCACACACTTTAGTGGATAGAAGAAGACACATTCAATATAAGAGGAAGTGATTTCTTTGGGGCATATAATATTTGTACAACAGCCTGCCAACTGCAGGTACTGATAGAAAATAATACTTAAAAAAAAACTATTTTGGGAACAAATGCATGAAAAGTTACCACAGACGACAGTAGATTTCGTTTTTTAAATAACCCATTAAATTACTAAAATGACTGAAAGAAACTAGGACAACCCCTGGATGTTCTGCTTAGAGATAGCTCTACTGTTTTTCTTTCCACTGTTAAAATATACTCATCTCTTAGCAGTGCCATTTTCACCACTGGGCGACAACACAGTTCCACCTGGCCAGCTCAGATTTTTCCTGTTGGCTGAACTCAGCTCCAGTAAAATATGGTGTTATCAGCCCACCCTGGTATAGCACAGTACAGCCTATGTGGAAGCTGTTTTTTTATGCCTGCTTGATGCTAGTTAGCCACACTGTTCCAAGGGATTAAAAGTGTGCTATGCCACAAAACCAACATTGTTCAACACACTATGGGGTTCATTTACAATTTACAGGCATTAATACATTCAAAGAGGGGGAATTACTTTTCTCGGCATTGGCACACAGTGGTGGAATGTGAAAATGTAAAGGATTTAAGTCAGGTCTTGGCCTCCATCAGCCAATCACATCACCGGGTTCCACAATATGGTGGATAGTGCAGATAACGGAAATGGGGATATTGGGCTTGGGGGAGGGTATGTGCAGAGGGCTCTGGCAAGTCGGATGCCCCCCCACTGACTACAGCAAAAATGGATGGGTATAGGGGCTATAGATTGTAGTCACACAATATGTAGAACTGCATACGGTCAACTTCTGGATATATTTGTCTCTAAATTATGTCTTATTAGAATTTGTCTTCAAAGTCTGCCAAATAGAGCAGCCATAGTTGCAAGGCATGTGAAGCCAGAAACTTCTGGATCACAAGCATCTATGAAAATTCACCCTATTTGACTTTTGTGACTGACCGGGAGCCTTATTTAGAAAGCATCATTGCCACACAGAGCCATTTTTTTTTGCCGACATCAGCTTGCGTCTTATTTAATGCTGGCCTGGCACCAAAAAGCATGCAGCACCAGGCGCTTTGGTTGAAGCAGTACCAGATAAAACCTCGCGCTGTTGCTTCAGATCCCATAGAGCACAATGGGCAGAACTGGATTGAAGTGTTTAATGGCATTTACCCCTGCTAGCGGGCAAAAAAAAAAAAACTCACCTGACCCTTCGTTGGATCCGGCCGGGTCTCCTCTTTAATTTGGTGCCATCTGTAAAAAAAAATGACATTCACTTACCTGCATGTGCGCTGGCTCCTGCTGTCCCTCCTCTTCACCTGGGGGGCCTCCGATCCCCCCCCCCAGGACTTACAGATCTTCAGGAGAGAGCCCGGAAGGCTCTCTTCCCTTTCATCCTCGATGGCTGCCGCCATCTTGCCCTTGGGGGAGGGGCTAATGACGTCATCCCGGCCCCGATCTCAGGCTTCAGCCTTCTCAGCTGTCAGATGTCGGTGATCGGTGCCGGGGAAGGAGGTGACAGGAGATCCTCTGATCTCCTGCCTCCCCCTTCTCTGGATGCCGATCACCGGCATCTGTCATCAGAGCAGCGAGGGACAAGAGCTTGCAATCAGAGGTAAGTACAGTAAAAATTTTTTTTTTTTTTAATAAAATACTTTTTATTAACGTGTGTTGTTTTTTTTTGTTAACAGCTAACCCTTTGTAAGCTGGTAAGGGGTCCATGAGACCCCTTATACCAGTTCACAAGGCTCTGGGTCTCGCAAGTCACCTGCGGCTAGCGGGTGACTTGCCATTAACCCCCAGCCCCCCATTACCTGCCTCCCCAACGGCCAGGGGGGCATAAGGGCCTGGGCCACTTAGTGGCTATGTGGGCTAGTAGCCTGCAGGGCCAGGGGCCACCAACGCTGGCCCCTGCGCCCTGTTCTACAAGCCCCCATAGCTGGCCCGGGTCGGTAATGCTGGGTAGGGGGGACCCTACATCATTTTTGGGGGGATTTTTAAGGGTTTTTAACCCTTAAAATTCCAAGAGAAAATGGGGTCCCCCCCCCCCGGGAGGGGGGACCCTATGTCATTTTTTTTTAATTAACCCTTTTGTGTTCTGTCATCCAGCAGCTATAAAAGGCTTCTAGCAAGTGAGCAGAAGCCAGTGATCGCCGAGGGACAGAGTGCTCCAGTATGGATGGGAGGTAAGTATTAAAAGAAAAAAGTAAAAATAATAAAAATATTTTTTCTCTTTGTGTGTCTGTGCTTTTTTTACATTTAACCCCTTGTGAACTGGTAAGGGGTCCATGAGACCCCTATACCAGTTCTCAAGGCTGGGGGGATGGCAAGTCACCTGCGCCTGCCGGTGACTTGCCATTAACCCCCGGCACCCCCATTACCTGCCTCCCCAAAGGCCGGGGGGGGGCAGAAGAGCCCATGGCCACGGGCTATGCGGGCTTGTAGCCTGCAGGGCCAGGGGTCACAAAAGCTGGCCCCTGCGCCCTGTTCCTACAAGCCCTGCATAGCTGGTCCCGGGCTGGTTACTTTGGGTAAGGGGGGGGCCCATGTAATTTTTTTTTTATTTTTAAGGGTTTTTAACCCTTAAAAATCCAAAAAAAAAATGCCCCCCCCCCCCCCCCCCAGGGGGGACCCTATGTCATTTTTTTTTCTCGATTTAACCCTTTGTAGTGTGGATGGTAGTTGTATTTTATTTGTAAATGTTAAAAATTACTTGTTTCAGTTAGGGGGGTCTCCTGGACAGGAACAGGGGGCTACCGATAAATATGTGGTACCGTTCTAATCGTTAGAAATGGGCTTTCACATGCAATATGGTTTTCCCTAATAAAATTAATTTTTTATTTAAAATAAAGGAGACAATTTTCTAAAAAAAATTTTTATTTATTTATTTTTTTTACTTAATAATAAATAAAATTAATAATAAATAACATTTACAAACAAGACATTTCATGTTAAAGCCTAAACTCTGCTGCAAAATATATATATATATATATATATATATATATATATATATATATATATATAAATAATTTTCCTGAAAATTCCAGCAAAAATGTCGCAAAACATGGCGCAAAATGGGGAAAAATGACCTGTCAACAGAGGGTGACAAAATCTCAAGTAGGCTGACAATTAAAAGGGTTAATAGTACCTCTGCATGTTGGGTATTGTTCTGTTCGGGGGACCTTGCGCTTTCAGACTTAGCTTGTTTTTTCTTGTTTGCATATTTATATTTTAGGAAAAGGTGTTTTTTATTCAGCTTTTTTATACATTTTTTAGGGAAACCCTGCGCAACCAAATAATTCTTTGAGGGATCAATTCCAGAAAGATGAGCCCACTACAACAAGCTGGGTACGCTTAGAAAGCTTAACATGTGTACTTTCAGGGAATATATGATTTATGGGGGATATTCCAAATGTAAAGGGTTGTTTTGGATGAAAAATCGTGCGCACTTTGTCTGCAGAGCTGAAATGTTCAAGTAAAATTACCGTTACGCACATGCTTTACTTTGGGGTGTTTGGCAACTCTTTCCTTGACAGTAGCTATGCATGTTGGGTATCGTTCTGTTCGGGGGATGTTGCTTTTTCAGATTATACTTTTTCTTGTTTGTATATAGTTTTTTTAGGAAAATGTGGCTTTGATTCTGCTTTTTTATCCTTTTTTTAGGGAAACTCTTTGCAACCAAAGAATACATTGAGGGATTACTTCTAGAAAACTGTGGCCACATCAACAAGCCTGGTACAAATAGAAAGCCTGAAGTGTGTATTTCCAGAGAATATATTGTTTGTGGGGGGTATTTAAAATGTAAATGGTTGTCTTTCTGGAAAAACTGCAAGGTGCGCATAGCGCATATCACAGTTGTATTTTATCTGAAAATCCCCTAAAGCACTGTTTCAGTTTGGGGGAGTCTCCTGGGCAGGAAAGGGTGTCTACCTATACATATGTGGTACCGCTGTAACCGGGAGAAATTGGGATTTTACACACAATAAGATTTTATTGACAAACTTACATTTTTTATTACAAAAAAACACTACAAATTGTGAAAAATTGTTTTTTTTTTTATTTTTTTGCACATATTTCGCCAAAAAATATTGAGAATACACCTAAAAATTACAAAATTTCATGTTAAAGCTCAGACTCTGCTGAAAAAAACAATATATCATTTTCCTGGGAAATCCCTGGAAATCCCTTCAAAAATCACATTTGAACATGGGGAGCGCAAAATAGTGCAAAATGGTCTGGCAACAAAGGGTAACAAAAACTCCAGGTAGGCTGGCACTTAAAGGGTTAAAACGCAGGACCTAGATGGTCCAACATTTTTGCTTTGGGTTGTTATAAAACTCAGCTGAAAAGCACTGTAAAGTTTGTCCGCTTTGTCCCCAGCAGTGATTTTTTGTAACTGTGATGAAGAAACGATGACCAGCGCCGGAAAAATACAGCACCAAAGATTTCAAGGAGGAAAGAATTCTGTTGTTGAATTTTTGATGTTGAGCGCCAGAAAAACGGCAGTACAAATTGGTGCTCACTGTCGCTGGGGTATTCGGCCGGGGCGTCCAACAGACGCTGACATAGGCCGGCCAATACCTAAGTGCAACAATGAAAGCTAATTAATAGTGCTCGGCGCAGCGACTGTAGTACCCAGCACAGCGCCAGATAAGATGGGAATGCCAGTGCCCGAAGCTGGCACTATAGCTACAAAACAGACGCATATCATAAGTAAGGCCCATACATTTTTCCCTGCCTCCCTCATTTTGTAAAATTACTATTTTAAAATGACAGATTGTAAGAGGCTTGCTAATGATCAAATCATATGACAAAAAATAAATGGCACACCTCTATATTTTTCTAGGCAATGAAAAGTTTTAGTGATCAGTCTGTTAGCTTAAGCTGAAGTCAGGTAAATCAAACTGCTTTCCAGCAGTGCTAAAACCAAACTTTCACAATGTCTTAGCAGACAGCTTTTAAACTAGACCACATAAATGACTTTACAGTTCAGACCTGTCACTTTTAAGAGGTGTTTTGAAGACGTTTTTAAATGTTTTTTAAATGTTAACATCTTGTCTGCACAAACAAAACTGGGCAAGATCTGAGTCATTTCAATAAAGGGTCCTATAATATATATATATATATATATATATATATATATATATATATATATATATATTTCTTTATACAACCCCAGTAGCAAAAAAGATTGGAGGCTGTGTACAAGTACAAAGAATTCAGTTATTTAGAAATCTCATAAAACTATTGTTTATTCACAACTGAACACATCAAAAGTTAAAGTTAGATATTTTTCCACTTCATTTGAAAATTGAGGGCAGCCACACATCTGCCAAGAAATTGGAATGGGTTAACAAAAAGTCTAGGAAAAGTTATGTGTACTGATGAAAAACAGCTGGCATCACATGACTGTTTACACAAAGAACACGTTAGAAAGGCTCTCAGATGCAAAGATAGTCGTAGGTTCACCAATCAGTGAAAAACTGCATCTGGTCGTAGGTTCACCAATCAGTGAAAACTGCATCTGGTCGTAGGTTCACCAATCAGTGAAAACTGCATCTGGTCGTAGGTTCACCAATCAGTGAAAACTGCATCTGGTCGTAGGTTCACCAATCAGTGAAAAACTGCATCTGAAGTTTTAGACAAATTTTCAGAAAATATTCCTAAAAGTACAATTCCAGAAAATCTGTAGAACTCAAAGCCAATGATCAACACTGAATGCTCATGATTTATGACCAATCAGTGAAAACTGCATCTGGTCGTAGGTTCACCAATCAGTGAAAAACTGCATCTGAAGTTTTAGACAAATTTTCAGAAAATTTTCCTAAAAGTACAATTCCAGAAAATCTGTAGAACTTAAAGCCAATGATCAACACTGAATGCTCATGATTTATGACCCTTGGGCAGAACTGCATTAAAACTAGCATTACTGTAGCACCCCATGGCATCCCCGCTCCCGCCGCCCTGTGAGGCTTTGCCAACAGGTATTCAAGTCCTCTGGGTGGTCAGAGCACACAGAAAAAATGGCTGTTGGTACACTTTAATTAAGCCCCCTCACCAATATATGCATGACTTGATAAATTGTACTACTTCCATTTAATTGCCCGATTGGATAATTGCATAAAAAGCAATTTATCATATTACGGACCTCAAATAAGAACAGCAAAATATTTTAAGTGTGTTTAAAAAGTATTACTTGCATATCACCATTTAATGTACAGCAGTGGTTGTCTGCCCTGCCCATTAGCTTAGTTGTCTGCTACATTTTGTGATTTATTTATCTGCCAACATTTTCTTTCTGATGTATCCTTGCTCCTCTGCATTTGTATCTCATAAATATATGAAGTAATAAATTAAGGCTACTGGACTTTTTTCATGAGGACAATTCACTAGGAAATTTGTCTTTCACGTCTCACAACTCTGGATTGTGATAGCCAGTTGGTTAACTAGCAAAATACCCACCAATCCAGTCGCCTTGATTTAATACTGCATATATACCATGACCTTGGTGACTGAGACTTTGCAGACTTGTCTCACATAAGTTTTGAGTTGGAAGCTATAGAGAGGCATGGATATACAATGTCTTATCTATGTCCCTTTAGTCTGCCATCTGCCTCCATAGGTTGCACAAACCCATGTGTGAAGCTAATGGCCATTTGATCAAGAAGTCCATGCCCTGAATTATGGGCTTAGGCACGGCCCTGTTTTCAAAATCACTCCTGGATCAGAGGCAGGGAAGAGCCAATGGGGGGTCATGCTAATTATTTGGTGAAGCCAGTGTGACTTGCAGTGTGCATTGTGGTGTGGATTGCAACCCGCATCTCGGTGAGCTTCTTAGTGTTTAGACACAAAAAAGAGCAAAAAAATATGTTCTACCTTTTTTCCCCCTATGTATTACCTGTACCTGTAATGGGGCATTTTTACGGGTTAGGTACATCATTTTTCCAATGAGGTAAGTATATCTGTTTTTAAGTTTGGAAACAACAGAACCCTATGGGCTATGCGGCGCTGTCATTTCCAAACTTTAAAAATATGTGCTTACTTCACTGGAAAAATAATGTACCTAAACTGTACAAATGTGCCTTCACATGTACGGTTGATTTTTTTTGGAAAATGTAGGACAAATTTTTTTTGCACTTTTTTGTGTGTTATCGCCAAACAGCCCACCGGGATGCAATTCACAGCAATGCATACTGGAAGTCAAACTGCCTTCACCAAAAATTTAGCATGACCCCCTATGACTCTTAGATGACCAAAATAGCCTTTAGGGTTTCCATTGACATTTCTGCCTGGGGTGCATATGATTGAATCCAGTGACAGAGGTATAAAAAGCGACACAGGGACACAGGGCTGTGGTTTGACCAGGGAGAGGACAAAATCGGTTTGAAAGGTATTGCAATTTTAAATGTAAATATGGTATTGATGTTTTGGACATCTTGCTTTTAACTGTAAAAAAAATATGGATCAACATAAACCTTATGTGTTATATATATATGTTTTAGCAGAATTGGTCAGATATGAAGCCTTTTTATAACTGCAATTGCCCTCTTAATTTCTACGTCCTCTATTTATCCATTTACTCTAAGGTTAAAAAAATAGTACATCAGTATTAGTCTTACCTGGTAAACATGACTAAAATATGCGAAGCGCACTGCCCAGTGACAGACAGTTTATGGGGAGGCTGATTTAACCGGACCAACAGCCTGGCACAGTTGGAAAAGAAAGGTAGCGGCCATTTTGGAGCTTCCTCTCCCAGCATCTCAGCCATGCTGCTGCCTGGATTCAACTGACATAACTGACAATAGGCTCGATTCAGAGGCACATTCGTCTGGACTTTCGTAGCTGTGAAAGTTTTTGTGTGTGTTTGTCATTTTCTTTGTTTTTTTCATTCATTTTTCATTCGTACGAACGTTCGGGCTAATGCGTATATGCGCTTTCGATGAACGAAAGCAAATCGGAACATTTGCGTTAGTTCAGTTCATTTTCCAATCCAAATCTGATATTTTTCGTTCGTTGAGACAACTTACGTTATTGCTATGGGCTTGCGTCTCATTCAGAGAGCTGATTGCCGAGAGACCACCACTCTATAAACCCGTTTCATTGGCGATCCCCTTACGGGACCATTTTGACCTCGGAAACAGCAGATATGAACCAGTCTAGTGCCTTTGTGGAGCATCACCAGCTCCAGCTAATGGGCATTGGAATTGTCCGGAGGGCCGAGACCAGATTGCACCGGCGACGCATGCACATCGATGGCATGCATGACAGTGAGCTGTTCAAGCTCACCAGACTTAATCGCGCTTCCCTCCATAAATTGTATAGTGAGCTGCAGCCCACACCACAAGGAAGGGGCAAGCAATTTCAGGTATGACCAAGATGCTTGGCTGCCTGCAATTTTTGGTGAACGGCTCGTTCCAGAGGCTGGGTACCCTCTCCGTGGGGATCTCCCAGCCTACGCTGAGCCACGCGCTATCCAAATTTTTGGAAGGCATGGCTACCATTAGTAAGAAATATATTTGTTTTCCTGACGACATGGTAGCCAATAATGCGATTAAGCTGGCATTTTATAACATCGCCGACATGCCCAACGTCATGGGTGCCATCGACTGCACCCACGTTGCCCTGGTGCCTCCGCCAGCCGACGAGTACATCTATAGACAAGTACAATCTGTCATTTTTAATGACATTTAAATGTTATTTTAAATATCTCTTAATCCCTCCTTGTAAATAGTCCCTGTGAAATAGCATACAATGTATCTCTGGTAATCCCTCCTTGTAAACAGTCCCTGTGAAAGAGCATACAATGTATCTCTGGTAATCCCTCGTAAATAGTCCCTGTGAAATAGCATACAATGTATCTCTGGTAATCCCTCCTTGTAAATAGTCCCTGTGAAACTTTGGCCTGTATTTAGCTTATACAATGTTTTCCTGTCAGCCAAAGGAAAACATTTTCATGTGGACCTTAACTAGGCAATTTAAAGTTAATCTTTACTTGATCCAACATACAGATCCTTTTTTTGTGCAAAAAATACTTATGTACTTAGTGTTATTTATATTGGCCAACAGGTTTTTGGTAGGGTGTTATTAGTTAGTGTTTCCCTAGTTTGCCTTGCCTTGCTAATTTTGTTTTCTTTTATCCCAGGAACTGCAAAATGGGCCACTCACTGAATGTCCAAGCAGTGGTGGCCGTGGACATGCGGTTCCTTAGTGTTCTCGCCGGGTTTCCAGGCTCATTCCATGACGCGTACATCTTGCGACGATCTGGATTGTACCGTCGGTTTAAGTCTGGAGAATTCTCAGGTGGATGGCTCCTTGGTAAGTTGACGCCAATAACGTCATTGACTTTTCAATGTATGCCTATGAATATAGTTTATGACCCATGTCTGAAACTATGGCTGGTTTTACCCCTTTATTACATGTTAAACCGGACCTTAACCATTATAATTTGCAAACCACAAACCCTTTACAAATGTTGGACCAGCATTTCCAAAGTAGAAATGTCCCCTTTCTACTCAATTACTGATTATTCTTCCCCACACTCGGCTGCAATTGTGTTCTTGACTTTATGATAGGGTCTGCGCCATCTTTGCTTAGAAGCATGACACTTACTGAGTAGAGGAGAGCGGGATAAAGTGCAGGGGCTGGTTTAGAGCTGTGCTTGGCTCAGACAAAGCAGATCTGGGGTCCAGAAAAGGTAAGACATCCAAGAATGCTGAGCAGCACAGTCCTAAACCAATACCTGTTAGCAGTCTGCCTGATTTGCCCTCATCCGCCATCTTGGAGGTTTTAATGGTCCGAACATGCATTAGATGGTGTTAGGCTGTTTTTTTGGCAGAGCAATCTGTATGTTCAGGGTGTGGCTCAAATGTTACATAGCCTCTTAGTCATGTTGAAGGACCGTTTTTTGGTTTCAATTTAGGGAGTAATGTGTAATTAATGTTATTTTTGTTTGAAAGGGGATTCCGGCTATCCACTGCTTCCCTGGCTGCTGACGCCCGTCCTTCGGCCACAGAATGCGCAACAGGACGCCTACAATCGGGCCCACCGGAAGACCAGGGCCGTTGTTGAGAGGGCGTTTGGGCTATTAAAAACCCGCTTCCGTTGCTTGGACCATACCGGGGGGCACTACAGTATGCCCCCAAGAAGGTCATAGATATCATTCTTGCTTGTGCTGTGTTATATAACTATGACATAATTCCGGGTTGCCCCCCCGGTATTTGGATCTCCCCCCCTCTCCACCCAGCCAGGACCCCGAAGACCACTACCGTGGCACACCTAGTGCCTCTGCCCAAGCAGATCGGGCCAATTTGATTTGTACCCATTTTTCTTAATTTGTTGTGCCTGTGTGTGTTTTGTGCCTGTTTTTTAAATTTCTTAATTTAATTTTGCTTTGTTTTTTTCTTTATGTTTTGTACTGTGACAACTAGTAATGATTTAATTACTTAAAAATGTACACATGATCTGAGACTCATGCCTTTTTTTGCCCCAGTTTGTTTGGCCAAACCTTAAGTAATCTACAAAACACCTAAACATTAAGGCATCAACTTAGTCAACAACAGGTCAAGTCACATTCATTTTATTTAAATAGTAAAAGTCACATCACTGGATGGTCACTCCCATACTTCATGTACATACATGGTAAAACAACCAATTCAATTCGTGACAAATCATGGCACCTAGCAATTGGCCACAGGCAGGAGTTTGAAAGTAATGCACTCCAGGCCGAAGTTTACATCCCAAAGAAAATACACACACATATGGAGCAAGCATTGGCATGTCAATATTTTGGCTCAAAGAAATAGCGACACATACACACCCTCTCCTGCTTGGCCACATTTGCCACAGGCACAGGTGGAAAGCAGCCATACCTATGAACATCTACGCCTGTAAGTCAGTGGGCCACCCAAACAAGAAACCCCAGTCCAAATCCAAGTCCAGTCCAATCTCTGCCAGGGTTCAAGGTAGTAGTTTGCCAGGACAGAATGTCCCCAATCATGCCTACAAACAGGATAAGGCAGAAGCAATGTAATTAGGCCAAAGCCTGCAGCGCAACAGCTTGAGTGGCAGGTTCAGTGAGGTTTGAGCTCAGGCATTGGCTAGTGGGCTATCTCAGCACTCTAATGAGCTATATGGGCGCAAATCCTAAGCATACAAGCAAAGCCATACCAAAAGGGTATATTGGTAGGGCTCACCAGACAGGTCAATACAGTGTGGATGTCGATCAAAGATGTGGAGCAGATACAGGCCAGATAGGGGTTAAAATGTTTGATGCCCATAAAACCCTGGTGTTGGGCCTTGGAGGTGGCCCATCACCTGGGCATGTGTGGCATTCCTAATCTGCAACTGTTCCAACATGTTTCTATTGGTTGTTCGAACTTCCTCAAGCATGGCACTGAAATTAGTACTTAAGGTGGCCATGTTGGTGTTGCTAGTTCGAACTTCCTCAAGCATGGCTGTGAAATTTGTGGATAAGGTAACTATGAGGCTGTTGGTCGACCTAAATTCTGTCAGCATGGAGTTTAAGGTGTTATTTAAGGTCTCTAATTGTGCATGATGCTGCTAGTTGTTTCTTTGATTTTGTTGGCGAAATAAACGCCTCTCATGGTGCTATGCTGACTACATGATGGACACGCGCCTCCCCTGGGAAACTGGGCGACGTAGCTGACTACGCCTCCCAATTCCCCGGTATGGGGCGCATGCAGATGATGGTACTCTAGTTCGACCAACAGCCACAGATGTGCTTGCCAAATCATCTCCAGCAGACCTACCACTGGGGACTGTAGGCTCAGTCTGCTGCAGAGGATTTGGTGTAGAAACATGTTGGGACAGTTGCAGATTATGTTCCAGGGGGAGCTGTAGTGAAGGTCCTCCTCCAGCTCCTGGATTTCCTCCATCAGTGTGTGGGTCTGTTGGGACATGTGAAAAAAAAGGTTCAGTTTGGGCTCTTAATATTTTCTAATGACAAATTAATCATGTTAATTCACATCCATCTGCAGATTCTGAAAAATACACTTACCATATATATCGGATCCTGGCTCCTAGGCAGCATGGAAGTTGACGGCGTGGTCAAACTGTCTGAGGCTTCCACATTAACTGAGGGATGTTGCTGGGCTGCATTGATTAAAAAAAGGCATGAAAACACACCACTATGCATTGTTGATCTGTATTACTACATATGCTTCACTAAAACACGTGGCCAAGCAGGAATGGCAACTCCCCCAACGGTTCAAGTTGTCCTTCACTATGAATGTCCTTATCTGTTAGATGTATTAATCAACATATACATACACATTGGTCACCTTAAATAAAACAAACATGCATGTAGTGGGTGTTGGCTTCACACATCCCTAAAGGGCCATTAGGAGCCCACACTCAGCTTGCAAATAGCATTTGGCTTAAGAATATGCTGGTTGCCATTCTTTCTATGTACACGTTTCCCTGACCCAAGTATTTGAGACCAAACCACAGCTCCAACCCAAGTGGCCTAAAGATAAAGATGGAAGTGTTGGATCTGATTGATTATATTCACATAATAGGCAGTCCTTTGCTAATATAAATACTTTAATAGTGTCCATAAATACTCGCAAAGGTCAGGTATGGCCAAGCAAATTAGAACATTAACATTCCACAGACATGACACACCCTTCTAAAAATGAATCCTCCTCTACAAGGCACTCCCTAGGGGCATGTGTTCATATATGCCTTTGAGCCTCATTTTACACGTTGCAAACATTTCACATACACACTAACATTACTAACCTGCAGGAATAGTAGGGATGTCCATGTCCCGTCGCCCCAAGTGTCCCTCTAAGGCCACAGGATGTATCAGGCCCTGCACCATCTCCTCAGCTTGGGTAAATTGAAGTTTAGTGGAAAAGCCTCCGTCAGTTTGTAAGCTGAAAAAGATAGTTTGGAAAATGTAGCAAAATGTTGACAATACAAGAAGCAGAAAAATCCACAAAGTAGATATGTACCTGTAATTTTGCTGTTTATTTACTTCTACGTGCTACTACGTGCTGCATACTTCAGGTCCGATATTTTCCGTTGAATCTTCTCCACATCTTTGAGCTCATCCCCCGCTGCATTGACCTGTCTGGTGAGCTCCTCTAAAATTTCTGCTTTCCGCATTTTGCTGGTTGCTTTGGATCTGCGCCCATAAAGTTCATCATAATGTAAGGTGAGCCCACTAGCCAATGGCAGAGTTTGGGCCTCCCCAGACCTGCCACTCAAGTGACCTCGGCGCAATGTGCGCCCTGTTGCTTGAGGTTCTGTCTCCTCATTGTTTGCAGGCAAATCGGGGGACATTCTGGCCTGGCTGTGTTGGGGTGAAATGTATGACAGCTGGCTGGCTTGAGATTGGACAGGACTTGGATAGGGACTGGGTGGCTGAGTGGCCACTGAACTAGCAGGCGTAGATGTGGCATATGGAGAGTGCCTTGCCACCTGTGCCGGTGGCAAATGTGACCGAGGAGGAGAGGGTGTGCTGGATGAAGTAGGGCTTCTTGGCCTGTGCCTCTGTAGCCCCTTCAGAGTTGCATGCCCCTGGGAGGTTGTGGGATGTGCCTGGGGTGATGGCGACCTTGGGCTTTTTGGGCTTCTGGTCCGGTGTCTTGGCCTCTTGCCATGGGAGGTTTGGCCACATGGGGGTGGTGATGGCGACCTTGGGCTGCTGGGGCTTCTTGCCTGGTGTCTTGGCCTCTTGCCATGTGAGGTTTGGCCACGTGGGGGTTGTGATGGTGACCTTGGGGGACTGGGGCTTCTTGCCCGGTGTCTTGGCCTCTTGCCTTGGGAGGTTTGGCCACGTGGGGGTGGTGATGGTGACCTTGGGGGGCTGGGGCTTCTTGCCCGATGTCTTGGCCTCTTGCCATGGGAGGTTTGGCCACGTGGGGGTGGTGATGGTGACCTTGGGGGGCTGGGGCTTCTTTTGAATAATAATGCCTGGGTATGACGCTAACGCGCTCGCATACGCGTGCGTACAGCCGTTCGTCCGGCCGTGCGGAACCCGGAAACCACTGGGGCATTACTTATCTGCTGCAGACAAGAAGAAAGATGGCGCCCACAATCTTCACCCGCCAACAAAAAGAGATCCTTATGCTTGTAAGTGTATTTTCATGCCATTTATTTGCCATCTAAATGCATGCCTAGCACTTAAGAAAGCGCAGGAAGAAACGGTTTGTTTGAAAAGTGTCTAAAACTCCGTGCCAAACCGAAGTTAGGGCCCACATGTGCGAACCAAGTCTATTACATCTAGAAGGATAGTTTTAGCCTAGAAATGTGTCTGGTAATGTCATTAACTCAAATGATCGATTTGTGAGCAATATTTGTATGCAGTTTGTGCAAAATCCTATGTTTCTTTTGTGTTTTGAAGACAATGCTGGAGCGCAGGTACGACTACCTGCCCAACTCATTTGAGAAGAGGACCGTCGCCCTGGAGATCGTTTCCAGGATTCAACACCAGACGGACACCACCTTCACCCACACGCAGATCATGCAGCATTGGTCGGACCTGAAACGGCTGCACATGCCCCGGGTGTGGCGCTTTTTCGGGCTCCATTTCCCAAGTAAGTACATAACGATTGCATGCTAGATGTAAGTAATCCAGAAGGTAGGCCTTTATTTAGAAATGCTTCTCTTTTCTAGTGTTGGAAATGGACTACCGAATTCGACGCACCCGGAGGCGCACAGGCCGACCAGTGCTGCATGAATCTGCAGCTGGAAGTGAAGGTGGTGGATCTCCAGGGCGACGGTCCTACCCCTCCTCTGTAGGGTCCTCGGACCAGCCCCTGAACCTTTCGACAGAGGAGGGGCGGCACGGCTTGGGCAGGGAGTCGTACCCAGCAACGCAGCCAGTAGCCTCTGGTATGTGACTCTTCATGTAACCGCACACACATACATGCTATTTCAAACAAAGCTGATTCCCTTAATCTCTTTTTCTAGATTTTGATTTAGCGGGTGAAGAATCTGTGGAGTCTGCAGCAAAACAGGCCCAAGAAGCACATGGAGAAGGTGGGTGATGTGACACACACATTGAAATTGACATTTTCTTACTGTTGACTAAGACATTATAAGTGACCCTATTTGCCATGTCTCTACAGCCTCAACTTCACAGCAGTGGCAGGGCCCAGAACAAAGGGTGGTCTCCGACGACGCAGACGTCGGCAACCAACAAAGTAAGTTGTAATGTCATTCTTCTGAGTATGTGGTAATTGACATGATTACCAAGATACATAAAGCCATAGTCAACGGCATTAGCATAATGACATATGCCCACTTTCTTAGATTACTTACTTAGCATAATGACATATGCCCACTTCCTTAGATTACTTACTTAGCATAATGACATATGCCCACTTCCTTAGATTACTTACTTAGCATAATGACATATGCCCACTTCCTTAGATTACTTACTTAGCATAATGCCATATGCCCACTTCCTTAGATTACTTACTTAGCATAATAACATATGCCCACTTCCTTAGTTACTTACTTAGCATAATGACATACAGTATGTCCACTTCCTTAGATTACTTACTTAGCATAATGACATATGCCCACTTCCTTAGATTACTTACTTAGCATAATGACATATGCCCACTTCCTTAGATTACTTACTTAGCATAATGACATATGCCCACTTCCTTAGATTACTTACTTAGCATAATGACATATGTCATCATGAGTTAGGTTGCCAACTAACAAACATGCCATCCACAGGTGAGAAACATGTATTTGTCTGGAAATAATGCATTTATTGATTTTTGATACAGGGACCACACGTGCAAGAGTAGAAGCGATGACTCAAAGTGTTCTTCAGTTGGTGGCCGACGTGCAGCAGCTGCGTGACTCGTTGGGGACCACAGAAGACTAGTGTTCTGGGACCTGCCATTGTTTTGTATATAGTTTTAAATTTGTTTTTATTACCAATAATATATTTTTTAAACATTTTAAAAGTTTTATCTGAACCCCCAAAAAAATTTTGTACATTTTCTAACCCAAAAATTTCACAAAAAAAGCAAACCAAAAATGGCATTGTTTTATAAATAAACTAAAAAAAATTAGTTTCAGTGTCATTTTTTTGAACAAATTACATTAACACAAAACGAATGGGCAAATACATGGGTAAGTTTTAGGGGTTTCTTAAGTTTTTAAGTTCTTCTAAAATGGAAGAAGAACCTAACCGCGAAGTGGTTTGGGTGAGTTTTAGGGGTCTAAAATGGAAGAAGAACCTAACCGCGAAGTGGTTTGGGTGAGTTTAGGGGTCTAAAATGAAAGAAGAACCTAACCGCGAAGTGGTTTGGGTGAGTTTTAGGGGTCTAAAATGGAAGAAGAACCTAACTGCGAAGTGGTTTGGGTAAGTTTTAGGGGTCAAACATGGAAGATGTAGGAAAGCGCAAAGTGATTTAGCTAAGCATTGTAGCAGAAGTGAGTGACCCAAAAATGTAGGCGAGCACTTTAATGAGTTAAGTTTGTAGTGCGCAGGCGCAAGATCGTAAGGGTTTACGTCCGGACGATTATTTATTGAAAAAGGGAAACAGAATCTAACGGGAAACGTAAAGGATTCATGGAAGGAGACGATGGAAAAAGGGCAAAAACTAAAGCCGACGTTGTAACATGAGAAAATGGAACGGAAAAGTCACGCTGGAAAATGACATACTCGTACTCTGCCATACGAACGGACGAAAACTTTACAGAAGGATAGCAATGCATGCATAGAATCGCTCGTACACTCATATGAGAGCGGGAACATTTAAAAAAAAAACAGATTGGGACAAAAGCGAAAGTCTTTTTTTGTCTCTCTGAATCAACCCTACTGCACAGAAACAGGAAACCCAGCAGCACTTCCTGTTTGCAGCTGGCCTGCAAATGCATGAGCCGCCATCTTGTTTTTAAAATCTTAGAGTTAGAAAAGGGTAAATTAATTTTTATGTGCAACAATCTAAATTTCCCTGGGGAGGGATACATATGATCACTGTTTGCTATATTGGTCTGGTTTAAGTAATTTTTGACTGTTGGTCCACTTTAACCCTTTAAACGCCAGCTACGTAAAATTCACGTAGCTGCCTATCCTGTCATTAAACGCCAGCTACGTAAATTTTACGTACCTGGCTTTCCCCCCTGCTAACTGGCAAAAAAAAAAAAAGACCCCTCGTTTGATTCGTCCGGGTCTCCTCTTTAAGATGGTGTGCTCCGATCGTCCGTGGGACCTCCTCCGGCTGCAGGGGAGGGCCCGGAATAGGGTGCCCCCCCCCGTTTTAGCTGCCACTGGCTTACCTGTAAAAAAAAAAAATAAATAAAAATGACATTTACCTACCTGCATGTGCGCTGGCTCCCGTCGACCCTCCTCTTCACCTGGGGGGCCTCCGATCCCCCCCCAGGACTTACCAATCTTCAGGAGAGAGCCCGGGAGGCTCTCTCCTCTCTCCTTCTCGATGGCGGCCGCCATCTTGCCGCTAAGTCATCCCGTCCCGCCCCCGTCAAGCCCCGCCCCTTTTGGAGGTGGGGCTATGACGTCATCCCGGTCCCAATCACCGGCTTCAGCTGTTTCAGCTGTCAGATGCCGGTGATCGGTGCCCTGGAAGGAGGTGGCAGGAGATCCTCTAATCTCCTGCCTCCCCCTTCTCTGGATGCCGATCACCGGCATCTGTCATCAGAGCGGCGAGGGACAAGAGCTTGCAATCGGAGGTAAGTACAGTAAAAAAAATTTTTTTTTTTAATAAAATCATTTTGTGTGTGTTTTTTTTTTACAGTTAACCCTTTGTGAGCTGGTAAGGGGTCTATCAGACCCCTGTACCAGCTCACAAGGCTCTGGGTCTGGCAAGTCACCTGCGGGCTAGCGGGTGACTTGCCATTAACCCCCAGCCCCCCATTTCCTGCCGGGGGGGCAGAAGGGCCCGGGCCACTATGGCTATGTGGGCTAGTAGCCTGCAGGGCCAGGGGCCACCAACGCTGGCCCCTGCGCCCTGTTCTACAAGCCCCCATAGCTGGCCCGGGTCGGTAACGCTGGGTAGGGGGTTTTTAACCCTTAAAATTCCCCCAAAAATGGGGTCCCCCACCCTGGGAGGGGGGACCCTATGTCAATTTTTTTTTTAATTAACCCCTTATGTCCTGTCACCCAGCTGGTAATAAATGCTTCCAGCATTTTGTGGTGTGGTGTGTTTTTTTTTTTTTTACATTTAAAGTGGACCAACACCCAGGATTTTGACTTTCCTGGGTATTGGTCCTTGCCCCTGGGGCATCCCGATTGGGGATGCCCCGCTGCGTGAAACCCCCCCGATCACCCACAATAATTCACCTTACCCGGGTCCTACGGCGCATGCGCGGCCGCTCGTCCAATCAGCGCGCTCAGAGCGGCTGAGTTATGGACGTCTAAGAGACATCTAAGCTCAGCCGCTCTGAGCGCGCTGGCGGCCGCATCCCCCACTTCCCTCTAACAGGGAGCGTGCCCGCGGCAGCCATTCATAAATAGCCGGCCTGGGCACGCGTCCTGCTAGAGGGATAGCGGGGATTCGGCCCGCGCATGCGCCGTAGGACCGGATTCAAGTAAGTGGTAGCAGGTGTTCCGGGGGGTTTCACACAGGGGGGCATCCCGATTTTGGATGCCACAGGGGGAGGGAATAGAACGGTCCAGGAAACTTATAGATTCTGGGCCGATCAGCCCTGGGTGTTGGTCCACTTTAACCCATTGTGAACTTGTAAGGAGTCCATGAGACCCCTGTACCAGTTCACAAGGCTCGAGGGCTGTCAAGTCACCTGCGGCTAGCGGGTGACTTGCCATTAACCCCGGCCCCCCTATTACCTGCCTCCCCGAAGCCCAGGGGGTGCAGAAGGGCCCGGGCTGATTTAGGCGGTGCTGGCTTGTTCTTGGCAGGGCGGGGGGCCACCAAAGCTGGCCCCTGCGCCCTGTTCTACAATCCCTGCATAGCTGATCCCAGGGCTACTTATGCTGGATAGGGGGGACCCCATGTCATTTTTTATGGGAATTATTAAGGGTTTTTAACCCTTAAAATAAAAAAAAAAATGGGGGTTACCTCCCCACCAGGAAGGGGAACCCCACACCAATTTTTGTTCTTGATTTAACCCTTTATGGTGTGGATTGTAGTTGTATTTTATTTTTACATGTTATAAAATGTTTTTTCAGTTTGGGGGGTCTTCTGAACAGTAACAGGGGGCTACCGATACATATGTGGTACCGTTGTAATCGGAAGAAATGGGGCTTTCACATGCAATATGGTTTTCTTTAATAAAACAAATGTTTTATTTGAAATAAAGGAAACAATTTTCTAAAAAAAATTTTTTATTTTGTTTTGTTTAATTTACTCAAAAATATTAAAAAAAAAACAGTATAAAAATTACAAACAAGACATTTCATGTTAAAGCCTAAACTCTGCCGCAAAAAAAATATATGATTTTCCTGGAAATTCCTGCAAAAATCACAGTTAAGCATAGCGCAAAATGGTGAAAAATGACCTGTCAAGAGAGGGTGACAAAGCCTAAAGTAGGCTGGCAGTTAAAAGGGTTAGTAGTACCTATGCATGTTGGGTATCGTTCTGCTCGGGGGATTTTGCGCTTTCAGATTTAGCTTGTTTTTGATATTTGCATATTGATATTTTAGGAAAACTCATTTTTTATTCTGCTTTATTATACATTTTTTAAGGAAACCCTGTGCGACCAACGAATTCTTTGAGGGATTACTTCCAGAAAGATGGGCCCACTACAACATGCTGGGTATGCTTAGAAAGCTTATCATGTGTACTTTCAGAAAATATATGGGTATGGTTATATATGGCGGGTATTCCAAATGTAAAGGGTTGTTTTGTTAGAAAAAGCGCAAGGTGCCACTTTGTCTGCAGAGCTGAAATTTTCAAGCAAAATTACCGTTGTGCCCAAGCTTTACTTTGGGGTGTTTGGCAACTCTTCCCTTGACAGTAGCTATGCATGTTGGGTATCGTTCTGTTCGGGGGATGTTGCTTTTTTAGATTAACTTGTTTTTTTCTTGTTTGCTTATAGTTTTCATTAGAAAAATGTGGCTTTGATTCTGCTTTTTTATCCTTTTTTAGGGAAGCTCTGTGTAACCAAAGAATACATTGAGGGAGAACTTCCAGAAAACTGTGGCAACATCAACAAGCCTGGTATGCCTAAAAAGCTTGAGGTGTGTACTTCCAGAGAATATATAGTTTGTGGGGGGTATTTCAAACGTAAAGGGTTGTTTTTATTGAAATCTGCAAGGTGCACATAGTGCTTAGCATAGCTGTATTTGATCTGAAAATCTCTTAAAGCGCTGTTTCAGTTTGGGGTAGTCTCCTGGGCAGGAAAGGGCATCTACCAATACATATGTGGTGCCGTTGTAAGAAATTGGGATTTCACACGCAATAAGATTTTATTGACAAACTTACATTTTTTATTACAAAAAACACTACAAATTGTAAAAAATAGATTTTTTTATTTTTTTGCACATATCTCACCCCAAAATATTAAGAATACACTTAAAAAAAGGACAAACAAGACATTTCATGTTAAAGCCCAGACTCTGCTGAAAAAAACAATATACAATTTTTCTGGGAAATCCCTGGAAATCCCTTCAAAAATGACATGCATAGTGCAAAATAGTGAAAAATGGTCTGGCAACAAAGCGTAACAACAACTCCAGGTAGGCTGGCACTTAAAGAGTTAAGACTAGCACCAAGTATTGCCATGTGAGCGTCTGTGCAGCGGCGCTTACAGCGACTGCTAGTATATGCTGCAATCAGGTGTCGGGCGATGTGACCTAGCTTAGCGGGCGGACAAGTGGCGCTGTACTATACTGTCCAGCATGTGATGTCTGGTGGGAGCTGTAGAAGCGCTCTCCCTGATTCACTGCAGAGCCAATCAAGAACGCTAGGTGGTGTCAAAGCCCCCAAGACTACGCTACACCTAACAACAGGACAGCGCTGCAGCAAACAAAAAGTAGCGCCAGTTAAGTGCATCCAGTATTCGTCGCTGAAGCCCGTATTCAAGAAAAAACTACACACAACCAGCGACGGCGCCCTAAAACTGGGCGCTCTAGCATAGAGCGCCAGACGCTGTATGCTAATAGTCTGTTTCTAAACACATATACACCAGCACCAGAGCCAAGACATATGGAATGACATTGATTTAACACTGTCACAGTGTTTGTTGGAGAAATCTAGCGCTTTGGTTGGCCGCTGTGGTCATGTGGTTACAGGCACTAGTGCACGGGGAGATTTATCTATTGTTCAGAAGAATGCCGCTAATTTGGAAACATGGCGGATCAATATAAACCTTATTTGTTATATTATTATTATTGTTTATTTATAAAGCGCCATAGCCTGGGGAGCTGTACAAATGAAAACAATGCATATAAGACACACAGTATTTTGAATCAGATGTATTAGAAGATTAACTAAACACATAGCTGCAGAAATACATAAGGAGAGGGGGTCCTGCCTTTGTTTAAAATGTTATGTATAAATATATAAAGGATTTGTATTAGGAAGATGCGAGCCTATGCAACAAGTGAGGGACATCTAAGGCTTTTGGGCCTTTCAAGTAGAGAATGTTTATTTTATCCATACTGTTGCTTGGATGCCCCCCTACTTGTTCAGGAAAAAAATGTATGAGCATTATTCTACACAGTAGTAATAGCTGGTTTAACATCCTAATTATTCGAATCATTTAGCAGAATCTTTCAAGCTTTTATTTAAAGCGATTAACCACCCAAGTAAAAAACAACATTCCGAGCCTGCCATGTTCAAACTTTATTCACCAGCACTTCCATGTTGTGCTCTTCCACCATTAGTCACAGGGGAGCAGCTGTGCCATCTACATTCACTAAAAAGGAGGGGGCGTGTCAGGCCTCGGCAAAGCCCCTTTGTTGCAGAGGATTTGGAATCCAAGGCCGTGCCCCTGTGACTGAAGGGCGCAATCCTGACATGGTGAGTTGCTGATCGCTGGATAGGACTGATCATCTGCGGGGGACAAAAGGTGAGTACCCGTTTGTTTCTTTAGTTGGGTCGTCAGTCCCTTTAAACGCACTGTAGGCAACGTTTAAATGCACTGTAGGCAAATCAAATCAATAAACAATCATTCACTAGCTCACTTAATTATGGCTGCACTCCTGGAACTAGAAACAAGGCAAAGAGTAGTGGCACCCCTGCATTCCTTTACTGTAGAGCACCAATTATATGTCTTGCCTGGTGGTCTATAGCTCCACCCCCATTTGTCAGCTTAGCCATCAGCCTATCCCCCCTCCTCCCCTGCTATTTCCCTTTACCACTGGTGCGGCCTGATGTTTACCTAATTAGCATATGAATCACCTCTGGCTGCCAGTGTGGTTCTAGAGTAGTTGTAATCGTGATTAAGACAATGCCTGCACCATTGATAATTGGACTGGTGTGTATAAACTGATTCTAACCAATGCACATAATAAAATATTATTGCCATATTTTTTATCTATTGTTTGCCTTATGTTATATAGAGAAATGTGCTTATAGTGTACATATATATATATATATTCATTTCTTTTCAATCATTTTTATTGAAGATATCTATAAACACTATACTGTATATTCATTTCAATTAATACATATATATTTAATATATATATATATATATATATATATATATATATATAATTTGTGTGTGTCTGTGTTTCTGTCAGGCTGATTCATTACGCCAGGTAGCGACAGATGACGTCTGTAGAGCGGATTTCAGAGCGCCCGCTAGTAGTCGCTGTGCTCGGGTATGGATCTTTGTTTCAGAGCGCCTCAGTCACTGTCCAGCATTGATGAATATGATATGTGAGTCGCTATACTACGCTGTATGTGAGCAAACCGTAACGCTAGCTCAGTGAGACTGACTCACACCACATTCATCAAAAAAACAGCCAAAAACAACGCTGGCACTCAAAATCATGTAATTGTAGCCCATAGCGCCAGAGGCTGTGTGATTAACGGCTGTTTTTGTCAGAAGGTTTGTGTTTTTTTTTTAGTGAAAAAAAAAATTGGGATCAGGAAAGGGATTTAAGGATCGTCCATAGAAATGTATGGGAGAGCGCCAGGTAACGACAGGTTAGACGTGGCGCTCTGCAAGGATGAACGCCGGCGCTGTACGCTGAGGATGGGATAATGATGAATCGGACGCTACATGGCGTTGTTCTAGTCGCTCACCAGATTCGGCTGCATAAATGTGTAACTACATGCTGTCTCCGGCGTTCACCTGCCACTGTACAGGCACTACCTGGCGCTATCCCTTCATGAATAAGGCCATGTGTGTGTGTGTGTGTGTGTGTGTGTGTTAACACACAATCATACCCATTTTATTTCTACATACACTGTACTGTTTAAACCAAAATTTCTGTCTGCCCTCCATGTAACCAGTTACCCCAGCTGTGTATTGACTAACCTTATATTCATTACAAAATTATTTTGGCTGGTGCATTGTACTAGATACCCCTTACACTCCTATTTAATGCACCCCTGCAATGTCTTTGGTATTAAGAGATATTAGAACAAAGATGTGCCACACATTTTGGGTATAAAAAAGTAAGAGATTATACTATCTTTTAGACAGGGGAACTACTCTTCCGTTAAAAATATAGTGCTATCAGTATTAGTCAGACTAGTTTAACATAACTAAAATATATGAAATACAATGTCTACTGACAGACAATATATATGTGAAAATAGCACCAACAGGATTCAGCCACATACTGTATCTTCAGACAAAAAGCAAAAGTAGCAAAATGACTTTTCTTTCCCCTGTCGTTTTCAAAGGTAATGCCAAACCCTGGTATTGGGGTGTCCCCAACTGATCTCATCTTTAATGTATTTGCATCTGTGATGTGCTGAGAGAATTAGGATGCATTGTACAAGTACAAAACTGTAGCCTGCACTGTTGCATGTCAGCATTCCAGTGGTCTTGCGTCCAAGCTTTGTAACCAGCCCCATGTAGTCAAGATAAATCAGTTTTTCTGTGACTCTTTCAAATGAGCTGAACAAAATCTCTCAATAGACCAACAATGGATACATACATTTTCTTTCTATTGTGTTCAATCAGATGATTCCCCGTCTTCTGCAGTATCAGTTTGTTTTCCCAGACGATTACTGTGCAATAGAAATATTAGAGATCATCCAGAAAAACTAATTGAAGTGGTAACGCAACAATCTGTATTTCTTAAATACTTGGTGTTCCTGATGTTCATTTTTATACCCAGATCAGACGCTGCACGTTATACTGTTAGATGAGTTCGCTGAAAATCCATCAGGGATTCCTTGTCTGCCAAAATTACCTTTCATGAAATCACTTGTTATATCCCACTTTATTTATTCCTCTTTTCCCCCATCTGCTAATACATTCTTATTTTAATGATATTCGATAATATTATTCTTATATATTTGTTGCCACTTCAGACAGGCTTCTTTTGTTCTGTCTTCCTTATTAATAATACATTTGTTTTATGTCACTTTAGCTCTTTATCATATAATCAGTGTCATACTTCTCACATTGCTGAGGGTTTTACAAAGAGTCATTTCTTCTAGTAGGATGATGTTTTCAAATTCTGTAATAGCATATTAAAACTTAAAGGATTTTATACCTGCTATAGTGGTGAAAGAGGAACTGTTTTCCCAAAGATAAAAGATAAATTGAACCCTAATTTTGCTGATTCTGGTTGGTTCTGTCCAAATTGAAGTAGCAAGGTGATCTGGCACTGACAAAAAAAAAACATTTTAATTAATCTGTTAAATTCTTAAAGCAGGGGTGTCAAACTCATTTTTAACCCTCAAATGGTTAGCAAAGAAAGAAAGAAATGCAAACACAACTATTCAAATGTATATTTACAGACACAATATTTTGCCCATAACAGATACAGATGCAGAATTATTTTGCCTATGACAGATGTAGACAGGGCCGGCGCCAGCACAGGGCAAACATGGGCAATTGCTGGGGGCCCCGGCGTCTTCAGGGGCCCACTCAGGCTCACTGTTGGCCATGGTATTATTTTACAGTGTACCCGAACCACCAAATGCCAGGTGCTGTGTACAGACCTGCTCATGGCTGGCCTCAGCAACAGGAGATGATCAGCAAAAATGGTGAAGGTGGCATGGAATGGAGGGCAATTGATGGAAGCTCAGAAGGTGCTGAGAACCAGGTGACAGCTGCCAGCAATGATGAATCTTTAGAGGCAGTGGAGCAAGCAGTAAGGGATGATGGGTGCTTAGTGGCAGTAAAGATTGCAACAAGGATTAGAGGATGATTGGTGGCTATAGGGAAGGCAATAAGGACTGGAGGGCGTTCAGCAGCAGAAGATGACTCATTTGAGGCAGCGGAGCTGAAAGGTGACATCTTGTGAAACTACTTAGGGGCCCACTAAGACTCTCTTGCCCAAGGGCCCCCACAAACCTAGAGCCGGCCCTGGATGCAGACACAATTGGGTTGATTCAAAGAAACATGTAACAGCTTGGATTTGGGTCACGATCATCCTATTTTTCACGTCCGCTCGTGCGTTCGTATGAACTTGCGAGTGATTCAATAAGCAAATACGTTTCTATCCTAAAATATACGTCCGTTCGTATGATATCTCCCGAACTTACCTCAGTCAGTTGGCAATCGTAAAAATCACGTTCATGTGCTCACCTGTTGCGGCGGCAGCCTGTTTTTTCGGCTGCTTCCATCGTCCACCTCTTCCAATTACTTGCGTTTGCCTCTGGTTTTCATTGGTTTTTGGCCTCTTAGATTCGTGCGTTCGTATGTTTATAAGATCTTGCGCATGCGCACCCTCAACCAGAAACTTACCTAAACCCCTTAGCGCCTGCATCCAACTTCATTTCTCGGTCCCTCAAACTTACCTAAACCCCTTAGCGCCTGCATCCAACTTCATTTCTCGGTCCCTCAAACTTACCTAAACCCCTTAGCGCCTGCATCCAACTTCATTTCTCGGTCCCTCAAACTTACCTAAACCCCTTAGCGGCTGCATCCAACTTCATTTCTCGGTCCCTCAAACTTACCTAAACCCCTTAGCGGCTGCATCCAACTTCATTTCTCGGTCCCTCAAACTTACCTAAACCCCTTAGCGGCTGCATCCAACTTCATTTCTCGGTCCCTCAAACTTACCTAAACCCCTTAGCGGCTGCATCCAACTTCATTTCTCGGTCCCTCAAACTTACCTAAACCCCTTAGCGGCTGCATCCAACTTCATTTCTCGGTCCCTCAAACTTACCTAAACCCCTTAGCGGCTGCATCCAACTTCATTTCTCGGTCCCTCAAACTTACCTAAACCCCTTAGCGGCTGCATCCAACTTCATTTCTCGGTCCCTCAAACTTACCTAAACCCCTTAGCGGCTGCATCCAACTTCATTTCTCGGTCCCTCAAACTTACCTAAACCCCTTAGCGGCTGCATCCAACTTCATTTCTCGGTCCCTCAAACTTACCTAAACCCCTTAGCGCTTGCATCCTTCTTCATTTCTCGGTCCCTCAAACTTACCTAAACCCCTTGGCACTTGCATCCAACTTCATTTCTCGGTCCCTCAAACTTACCTAAACCCCTTAGCGCTTGCATCCTTCTTCATTTCTCGGTCCCTCAAACTTACCTAAACCCCTTAGCGGCTGCATCCAACTTCATTTCTCGGTCCCTCAAACTTACCTAAACCCCTTAGCGGCTGCATCCAACTTCATTCCTCGGTCCCTCAAACTTACCTAAACCCCTTAGCGCTTGCATCCTTCTTCATTTCTCGGTCCCTCAAACTTACCTAAACCCCTTAGCGCTTGCATCCTTCTTCATGTTGACGACCCTAAAACTTACCCAAACCACATAATGTACATATGTCTATATGTTTCTAAGCGTGTTTTTTCTGGTTTGTGTAATTGTTTGTGTTTGCGCATATTAGAAAAGACACATTTATGAAGTATTAAAATATAATTTATTTAAAATTTTTTTGTGGATTTGGAATATTTTTTTGGTTCAATATTTTTTTTTTATTGGGGTGTTTGGTTTTAAACCCCTTTTTTTTTTTTTTTTTTAACACAAACATCTTAAAAGTTTTTTTGGCTTTCCTTAAAAACAGAGTAAAATTTTTTTTTGGTTTGAAAAACCCAAAACTTTAAAATTTTTAAAAAAATAAGAAAATTTTTAAAACTTTTAACCAAAGTAGCCAGGACCAAGGGCACTAATCATCCTCCTCTTCTTCATCTGTTGGCCCCAACGTCGCCTGTATGGCCAGCAGCTCGGCCACCAACTCCTTCATTCTTTTTTTTTTGTCCTCCAATGTTTTGGGGATCATCCCTGTAACCAATAGAGAAAGAAACATAAATAGGAGTCCCAGACCGGTTTGTATGCTGGAAATAGATTTGGGGTTAATCAAATACATGTAAATGCATGACATATGTCATTCTTCCAAGGGATACAGTTAATGCATTTCCCACAGGTAAGTCTTTAAACTCCTTAAACCGGACCTTAAACATTATTTAATGAAAACCACTAACTATTCCCAAATGATTCTGCACCAGATCAAAGTAAATTTGGGATTTTTTTGGATTACAGCGCCGCCATCTGGACTCTGAAGCATAACACTTAATGAGGAGTGGAGAGTTGGATAAAGTACAGGGGAGTAGGTTACAGTGGTGCGTTGGGAATCCAGAGCATAGCTGGGTTGAGGGAAAGGTCATCACTCCCACAATGCATGGCAGCACCTTCCTTTTTTCAATCTGTATCCCATGCTGCCTGTAAATATTGCGCATTCCATATTCCGCAATATTGGTTTTGTTCAGTCTAATAACATGCATTAGATGGCTGAAGGGTGTTTTTCCATGTTTCTAATCTGTAGGTACAGTGTGTTGGCTAATTCTTAGGTTCTTAATACAAGTTAGGGTCCTCTTTAAGCTAACGAAGTGCCCACATGAAAGTGTGAACTACACATTGGCTACGCGTTTAGTTATGTGTGTGTTATTAGCTAACCAAACATTAATATGAATAATGGCATGGAGACTTACGGAGTTGGTGGCCGACAGATGGCTGGTTGGGGCCAACAGGCTGCCCTTGGTCCTGGCTATGCTGTGAAGAAGTCCCTGGAGAAACATGTGACATTTGGTTAGTACTTGTATAGAGTCACTATTCCCAACATATCTGGCTCCCAGTCTGGCTGACATCACTCACCTTCGGCAGGATCGACTTCCAGCATCTCTGCTGCCTCCTCCTCCACTATTTCACCCGCACCAGAAGCTTCTACAAATACATAATAAAGGATAACTTAGTTTTTGGCCTGCCATGTATATCTTTGTGCCTATACATGAAGAGTGACATACCAGAGCCTTCCCCATGCCTGGCCAGGTATGACTCCACGCCCACGCGGTTGGGCCCCTCCTCTGTGGTAAGGTCCAGGGGCTGGTCTGAGGAGGCCACAGAGGAGGGGTAGGTCCGTCGCCCGGGAGATCCACCACCTTCACTCACAGATGCAGACTCATGCAGCACTGGTCGGCCTGTACGCCTCCGGGTGCGGCGAATTCTGAAATCCATTTCCAACACTACCAAAGAAAAGTCATTATAAATAAAGGCATAACTTATACATTTGGAACATATACCATGCAATTGCTTGGTACTTACTTGGGAAATGGATTCCAAAAAACCTCCGCACCCGGGGCATGTGCAGACGTTTCAGGTCCGACCAATGCTGCATTATCTGGGTGTGAGTGAAGGTGGTGCTAGTCACACGGTGTATCTCCGCGATGATCTCCCGGGCGATGTCCCTTTTCTCGCACACATTGGGCGCGAAGTCATACCGGCGCTGAAGCATGATCTGAAAAACATAATGGACACAGAGCTTTTACTTTTACACACAGACCCATATGTGTTGCATCACAAGTTGAGAATTTCATGTCATTAACACACACATTTAGAGTGGCAGCCATTTTTGGGGAGTGCCTTAAAGAGGACGTTGACTGTGAATGAGAGTCTGGTCTTATGTTATATGTATCACACACCATGTACATACAGATAATAGCCAACATCAAGAATCAGGCCACCTGCATCTATGGCATGTTAGGATGGTTTAAACATCCAAGATGTAGGCTTATGCTTAGGCTTTTGGACCACGTGTGTGGCTTCCCGTTGTGTTTTTATGGCTTAGGAAAACAGTGTTCCTCAAACATCCGCATCAAGGTCCGAGACAGGCCAGGTTTGCCAGCTAGCCCCGCTACTCCACAGGTTAATTAACTGTTGCTAAGCCGGAGCAATTGCCCGAATTAGGACATCAGCATAGACAGGTGAAAACGTGGCCAGGCTCGGCCCTTGAGGATGAAGTGTGAGGAGCCACTTATTAAACATTAAGAGACCCCAAACTAGTTCCAAACGCATCATTTACATTTAGGCCATCATTGACTATTAGATTAAAATGCACAGGCAGCCACTTACCAGCATGAGGATCTCTTCCTGTTGACGGGTGAAGATAGTGGGCGCCATCTTTATGCTTCTTCAAGGCAGCAGATAAGTGAAACCCCAGCGGTTTCCTGGTTCCGCTCGAACGTACGTTCGTACGAGCGCATAGTCGTGCGCATAGGCGTCACACGCTGGGCTCATTATTTAAAGGTCCCTGCACCCAAAGCTCATTCTCTTTGAGCATTTGTGGAAGATGGCACCTAAAAAGCCTATGACCAAGCGACCCCAGCAAAGCCAGACCGCGGAGGGCCCAACAACCAGGTCCCAGCAAGGTAGGAGAAAGCTGAGAGGCAAGACTACTACCTCTGCCCCACCAAGGGACACTAGACCCTCAGGAACCCAAAAAAGGGGCCCCAAGCCACGTGCCCCTGCAGCCAAAAAGCAGCCAACAGCAGCACCCACCACCTCTGCCCCCAGAAGAGGCCGCACAAGGGAGCCCACACCGGCCATGGGTTCAAGTAGGGCAGTTCGGCAACCCAGGCCCCGCAGCAGGGCCCGAACCCCATCCAGGGCCAGAAGCCCAGCCAGGGCCCGAACCCCATCCAGGGCCAGAAGCCCAGCCAGGGCCCGAACCCCATCCAAGGCCAGAAGCCCAGCCAGGGCCCGCGAACCCCATCCAGGGCCAGAAGCCCAGCCAGGGCCCGCCGAACCCCATCCAGGGCCAGAAGCCCAGCCAGGGCCCGCCGAACCCCATCCAGGGCCAGAAGCCCAGCCAGGGCCCGCCGAACCCCATCCAGGGCCAGAAGCCCAGCCAGGGCCCGAAGAACACCATCCAGGGCCAGAAGCCCCTACAGGGCCCGAAGAACCCCATCCAGGGCCAGAAGCCCAGCCAGGGCCCGCCGAACCCCATCCAGGGCCAGAAGCCCAGCCAGGGCCCGCCGAACCCCATCCAGGGCCAGAAGCCCAGCCAGGGCCCGCCGAACCCCATCCAGGGCCAGAAGCCCCTACAGGGCCCGAAGAACCCCATCCAGGGCCAGAAGCCCCTACAGGGCCTGCAGAACCCCATCCAGGGCCAGAAGCCCAGCCAGGGCCCGCCGAACCCCATCCAGGGCCAGAAGCCCCTACAGGGCCCGCAGAACCCCATCCAGGGCCAGAAGCCCAGCCAGGGCCCGCCGAACCCCATCCAGGGCCAGAAGCCCCTACAGGGCCCGCAGAACCCCATCCAGGGCCAGAAGCCCAGCCAGGGCCCGAAGAACCCCATCCAGGGCCAGAAGCCCCTACAGGGCCCGAAGAACCCCATCCAGGGCCAGAAGCCCCCGACCTGGCACCAGCCGGGAACAGAGCCCCCGACCTGGCACCAGCTGGGAACATAGCCCCCCAAGAGGGCCCAGAATTTCAACCATGACCACATCTACACCTGGAAGTTCGGTGGCCAGCCACGCAAGAACACCCAGTCCCTTGGCCAGTCCAGTCCAGTCATTGGGAAGCCAACAATCCGGCCATTCCCCTACCCAGCCCCAGGCCATAATGTCACCACATGTGTCTGCACACATGGAGGAGCAGCCAAGCCAACCATCTGGCCGCACATTGCGCCGCGGCCAGTTGAGTGGGAGATTCTCCCATGACCAAAATATGGCATTGGCTAGTGGCCTTACATTATACTATGACGAGCTCTATGGGAGCAAATCAAAACACACCACAAAGCAGCGCAAGATGGAATTGTTTGAAACCATCCTACGACAAGTAAATGCAGCGGGGGAAGAGAGGAAAGATGTGTCCCAAATTCAGAAGAAAATCTCTGATCTGAAGTATGCTGTACGGCAAAAAGAAATTAAAAGGCATAATTACAGGTAAATAAATGTTTTCTACAAATATAATGTTTAGGATGTACTGTATGCACCTTTTCTGAGTACCAAACGATTTTCTGTTTTCAGCCTGAAAACTGGAGGTGGCTTTCCTTCTAAATTGGAGTTTACCCCTGCTGAGGAGATTGTGCTGGGACTTCTACATCCGGTCGCGGTCGGTGGACATGCTGGTCTAAGGGACACAGACTCACCGACCCGTACCCACGGTGAGTACTCTTAAATCTGCATGTTTGCCTGTTTGCTAAATAATCTAAAGTTCACTAGTAACAAGATAACGGGATGCCCCTATGGTTTGCCTTGCTTGGCCTCGCACTACTGTGCCTGTTTGTGTCCTCTTTTGGTCCCTGTGAATCACACATTTAGGACCACATCCATTATGGCAAAGATCAAATTTCCTATTGTATTGGTAAAGTCATGAAGTTTCTCCTGAAAAGTGATATATTTTGAATCAATCACAAAACACACATCATTATGGATGGGTTGCCTATTTGTTGTGTGAGTTGTGTTTGAGTTAACAATTTAATTACCCACCCCCAAACATATCTGACCTAGAGCAGCGAGACTCAACTGGCGGGCCGGGGTACCAATGCGGACCTTGGCACCAGATTCCAGGACCCCTGCCCAGACAGCCCTGCACTCAGTTACTTCTGTGTTGACGTGCTCAGAGCTGCCCCCTTGATCGGCGATGTAGTGGTTGTTCTCCTGCCCAATGTCATGGCTCCCTGAAACATAGCATTGCAATATGAAGTACTGCACAGGAAGTGGCATTGCAAGGTACACAGTAACTTGGTACATCTTTGTCTTGGCACAATCGTGTCCCGCTGCCCCTGCTCTGCCCCATCTGCCACAGTCCCCCCATGCCCCCCCCCCACATAAGCCCCATACATTTGTAACAGATTTGCTCCATCCATCCCATCACCATCAATTTGTTAACTCCCCCCTTTAGCCATCCAATCCCTGTCCCCTCAGCTCTGCCCCATCCAGCCCAGCAAGGGCAAGCAGCCTTTAGTAGTTTGCACTTTGAAATCTCCAGCCCCTCCACCAGTGTGTTTATTTCTAACTAGACACCCCCTGCGTCAGCCCCATGGCCAGACATTCACCTCTCACCACATACCTTTAAATGGACCTTTACAACAATTGTTTGAGTACCCCGGACCGAGCGAATGGTAGTCTTAATCCAAAAATGTGCGTTGCAAGTTGTATGCTGACTGGGTACACTTCCTGACTTAGAACTGAGGTCAGTTAGCAGTTTTCGCGAGCCATTGCACCTATCTAAACTCGCGTGTATTTTAACAAATGTCCCCATTGCTCTAGAGTTGCTTAATATTACAAATAGAGGTTTATTTGATTACCTATCCAAAAAATGGTTATGTGTGTGTTTACGTTGTTTGTTTTTCTCTTCTTCAGCCCAGCATGATCCCTCAGCAAGGGTAAACTCACCCCCCAGTTTGGTTATGCCTACCAGGTCCGTACAGCATAGGAGCCCAGATCCGAGATTTCCGGTAAGTTAATTTAGTACCATAAATACTACCAAGTGCTTAAGAATGTGTTAAACTGTGGGAATCCCAAATTTGGACGCCAACTTACACTTTTTTTTTTATATGTCCCTACAGACCCGCACACTCATGGAAGAGATCCAGGAAATGGAGGAAGATGATGATGTCTCCATGCAGGGCACGTCGGATGACCTCCCCCTGGGTCCCAATTTGGAACTGCTCCATAATGTTTCTCTGGCCAATCCTCAGCAGCAGAGTGAATCTCCATCCATTGTGCATGCACATGGGGAGACTGACACAACAGTCCCCAGTGTTCACTCTGCTGCTGAGGATTTGCAAAGCAGGCCTGTTGCTGTTGAGGGGACAACACCACGTGGCAGGGCACGCCCAAGAGCCAGGGTAATTGTGCGGCGGACTCCATTACGCCGCCCCACAATTTCCCAGGGGAGGCAGAGTGCCCTGCTTCAATTATGGACCCAAGAAAGGGACTCTTATGAGGCACAGCTCGTTACAGAGCGTGAGGAAAGGCATGCCGACATGGTCACCATCAATACCAGTTTACAGGGCATCCTCGCGGAGTTGCGTACCCTCAACAGCAACGTGGTCACTGCAAGTAATGGCATCCAGTCAGCCATGGCTGAGATGACCAATATGCAGAGAAACATTGTGGAGCAGTTTCAAATTCACAATGCTGCCATGGCCCAGGCTAGGTCCCATTCACATGGACCTCCACCTGGACCTCCACCTGGGTATTATGGGCAGCCACCCTATTAAGCCATGGGTGTGTGGGACATCTTTTCTCTTAACCCCCACTGTATTTACTTGTCCTTTGAGGTTTCAAACAATCCATTTTGTGTTGCTCATGCAGGTTGTGTTTTGTATTTGCTCCCATATAGCTCCTTAGAGTAATGCTTAAGGCCACTAGCCAATGCCATAGGTCTATGTGGAGTGTATCTGGCCACTTATGGCTTTAAATATGTATTTGGTTGGTGCTCCTCCTGTTTGCAGACATGTTTGTGTGACATTATGGCCATGCCCAAATATCCCTGGGCACAGGCAATATTAATGACTGGACTAGGCTGGCCTTTGGACTGGGTGTCCTTGTTTGGTTGTGCCACTCACTTCCAGGTGTAGATGTGCTCGATGTTTTTTTTGTTATGTCATCCATTTGTAACCACAGATGTATGTGGAATGTTTTCTGTTAAGCACAATAATTTTTACTTTTCTAAGTAAAAAAATATTCTCACTTACAATACTTGTGGCGTTTTTAGTGGGAACACATTTTAAACAGCTTGGGCTAAACCAGATAATTTTGGTTTGAAGAGGTGTAACAATGCAAATCTAAAGCTAAGGAAACTACATGAAATACATTAGGCAACAATTAAGGTAAAAATGTTTTACTTTGAGGTAATGCCACATTACGGCAAAACAACATATTTAACAAAAAGGATAACACAGACACACAGAATGTTGAGACACGAAATAAAATTAACTAAAATGCTGCAAGATCAAGTTGGCTCTAACTGATTGGGCAGACTCACTGGGTGGCCCAACAAAATTCTCTACATCATCCTCTAGGGCTGGAGAGGGCAGGCTATCCACATAACGTGGGACACGTTCCAGGATCGCAAAATTGTGCAAAACAGCACATGCCATGATTATGTCGATCACTTTCTTGGGATCATATTGCAGGGTGCCCCCAGTATGGTCCAGGCAACGAAAACGGGTCTTCAACAGCCCAAAGGCCCTCTCCACAACAGCCCTGGTCTTGCGGTGCGCACGGTTGTACGCTTCCTGAGAGGCATCCTGGGGCCGCAGCACAGGCGTCATGAGCCAGGGTAGAAGTGGGTACCCGGAATCACCTTAAACAGACAATTAAATGTAATCAAAATTAAAAAGGCAACACAACAAACACAAAGAATTTAACATATATCATAATGATGTAAGGTAAAGGGCCAAAAAAAACACCCAGGGCACATTAGCAAAATAAATATTGCCACTAATGTAGTACATAATTAAAAATGGCACTTCAATATACCAATTAATTAACAAACATCTGCATGGCCAAGGGTAGTTGGAATTTAAATATATTTTTAGTTTTCAGACATGTTACAATTAGGATGCTGCTGAGGGGCTATCCACATTTAGCTGAAAACTACAATGTATGCAGTTTAAGTCCACTTTGACATTTAAAGACCAATACTACAAAAGGAGCCAAAGCTCACAGATCCTTGGGTATAAACTCCCAACCAATATATTTAGGGACATGGAACTTACAGACATCCTAACTAAAGGGAAAACATTCTGAAGGACAAAGCGAGGCAAGCATTTTTTTTGGAAGATCATAATATATGACCCAACAAAAAGGCAGTTTCTGGCTTATGGAAAGAATTCAAATACAAACATATCAACAAATACAAGATTAATCCCACATTTAATAGCACACAAATAGGACACACTTACCAAGCAGCCATGCCCCCGAAAATTCACCTGCCTCAAATCTCCGAAACAACCCAGATCGCCTGAGGATATATGAGTCGTGGGACGATCCTGGGTAGCCGGCAAGGACACTCATAAAACGCATGTCCGGACCAACCACGGCCTGGACATTAAGGGAGTGTCCCATTTTTCGATTCCTTAAGGCAAAAACATACAAAAAGGGTAATTGATATTTGACAAAAAAAAAAAAAACATGTCTGCACTCTATTGGGAAAGACTAATGAAAAGCCTAGATAAAGCAGCTACACAAATGAGGGATAAACAAATATGCTGCCGCAAAGGAAAACAGGTTACATTACACGTTGGCCAACATAATAACCAATCTCAATACCTATATATATACTCGTCGGCAGCCCTAGGTACGAGTGCCACATGTGTGCAGTCAATAGCACCAATAACGTTGGGCATGTCGGCCACATTATAAAACCCAAGCTTAATGGCGTTTCTGGCTGCCATATCATCCGGAAAATAAATATATTTTGGAGTTATGGCAGCCATGCCTTCCAAAAATTTGGATAGTGCGCGGCTCAGCGTAGGCTGTGACATCCCCACGGAGAGGGCACCCAGCCTCTGGAACGAGCCGTTCGCCAAAAATTGCAGGCAGCCAAGCATCTTGGTCATACCTGAAATTGCTTGCCCCTTCCTTGTGGTGCGGGCTAACCATGGCCGCAGCTCACTATATAATTTATGGAGGGAAGCGCGATTAAGCCTGGTCAGCTCGAACAGCTCAACATCATTCATGCTATCGATGTTCATGCGACGACGCAGGGGCAATCTGCTCTCAGACATCTCGATCAACTCAATGTCAAAAAGCATAAGCCCTTGATGTGCCACAAACTCGCTCCGCTCCATCCTACTCCCGAGGCCAAATAGCTGCCGGCAAACATTTCGTAAAGCAGCTCTTTAATGGGCTTCAAAACAATTAGCAATCACCTCTCTGAATTGGTCGCAAGCCCATGTGAAGGACGTAAAAAATAGGATCGGACGCAAATAATACGATTTGGAAGGGAAAAACACACGAACTAACGCAAATTATACGATTCTCGTACGAAATGCGTATGTTCATATACGTCTATGCGCGAACGATCGTGCGAATACGAAATGGGCAAAAAAACAAGAAAAAATGACAAACACCCACCCAAACTTACGATTCTCGATACGAAATCAATTAACTTTTGCTCTTTGAATCGAGGGGATAATTTGGCTCAAGACAGATACAGATGCAGAATTATTTTGCCTATGACAGATACAGACAGGGAAGATGCAAATTTATTTTGCGTAGGGCAGTCACAAAAATTTTTTGGTCCGGGACAGATGCTACATTATTTAGCCAAATAATTATTTCGGCTAGGACAGATGCAGACGCAGAATAATTTTGCCCATTACAGATTCAGACACAAAATTATTTTGGCCAGGACAGTAGCTGAATAATTTTGCCCAGGGCAACACTACAATCATTTTTTACCATCCCTCTGCTGTTGCAGTATGTTGGGTGGGTTAGGCGAGCACCCCTCGTGTTGGAGTTGCTCACAGGACACAGGACAGTTTCATGCACCACTCTCTTCTACCCCAGAGTTTAAAAAAAGCGCACACTAGCTGCTTTTATTGGCACCATGCATGGGAACAGGTTTAAAGGTAGTACTGCACCCCAGAGCTATATACAGGTGTGAAGACATGTTTCTGGTGTCCGAAGCCTTGAGGTGACCAGGGGGAACCAGCCAGCTGCTACCATCTGGCCCCTGTCAGAGGCCCTGGTCCTTGAGTTTGATACATTAAAGTAAAAGTCCAGTCAAAAATTGACTTTGGTCAGGATGAAAGTTTCCTCAACTATTGACACATTCTGCACAATAAAAATATATCCATGTCTGCAATTAATGGGAAAAGTGCTCTCCTGCTGCGAGTACCATTCACTTGTATTGAAATTGTGAGACTCTAGCATTCACTAACAAAGCCATGCTGCTGGGTGATTTTTCTCCCTTTTCCATCTTTAAACCTTAAAAGAGTTAAGGGAGAGAGGCAGCTCTAAGGGAGGATGGAGAAATCACTGCGCAGCACCAGACTTGCTATGTTAATAGAAGCCAATTGCCGCAGCTGTTTCCTCTGGGCTCAAGTCAATTTTTGACTGGACTTCGTCCGTGAGGTGTTCCCAAAGGTTAAAACCACATGGTCTCCTGGCAAGGTGACTATTTTTAGGTGATAACTCCTTACAGTCCTATGCTATATTCACCTATGCATGTTCCTTGAAAAGGAAGTCCAGGGGCTGAGCTTTAAACCCCCAGGGGCACTGACAACTTACAGGGGTCTGTAGAAGCTGAGGGCCCCACTATTGGAGCATGTCGCCCGACAGGACACCTTTCACACGTGTCAATATACAGGTTACAGGTGTATACCATAGAAAACTGGGATTTGACCCCCTGGCCATGAACTGGGTTTGCATTAAAAAAAGCCACTCACCTCCATCCTCTTTCCCTTTGAGGCATACGCTCTCCCCCCTCGGGCTTCTGCCCAGAGGCGGTGAGTCAGAAACTGGGAGTGATCGAAAGAACCAGATGCGGGGGCAGAGGTCTCTAATCCCCTGAACCTTTTGGCTATCAATGACAGCTGATCGGTGATCCACGTGGGACACAGAGCTCGGCGTTATATAGGAGGTAAGTAGAAAAAAAGATTCTAATAAATGACTTTTTTGCTCTGTGTGTGTATGCATGTGTGTGTTTTTTACATTTAACCATTTGTGAACTGGTCAGGACAGGAGGGGCTGGCAAGTCACCTGTCAGCCAGCAGGTGACTTGCTATTAACCCCCAGCCTAATTAACCACCTCCCTGCAGAAGAGCTCGGTATCAGCCTTCAGGACCGGGGCCAACTCAGCTAGGTCTACTGGCCCACATAGCTTGTGCTCGGGCAGGTTTTTCAAAGAAGGGGGAACCCCACAATTCTTTTTTGGTTTTTAAGGGTTAACTTTTAAATTTATTTTGAAAAGCATGGGTTCCACACCCATTGGAGAGGGGGACTCCACTCCAATTTATTTTTAAATGTAACCCTTGATAGTGAGAATAATATATGTATTTTATTTGAAAACATCATAAAGTGCTCTTTTCAGTTTGGGGGGGTCTCTTGGGCAGGAAGGGGGCACTACCTATACATATGTGGTACCGTTGTAATTGAAAGGAATGGGGCTTTTACACGCAATATGATTTTCTTAAAAAAATAAAACATTTTTAATTAAAATTAATCACAACAATATTTAAAGTATATTTAAATGTTATACATATTACGTAATGTGTATTAGTATTTGTATTTACATTTTTACATATTTTTAAGTATTAAAGAGATCAAACAGAACCATAAAAATGATTAAAATGCAATTTGCAGAGGCAGTGCAACTGAGGGGGTATTAGGTTTACGCAAATGCTTCTCTGAATGCTGACTGTCCACAGAATCCATCTCACTGTAAGAGAAATGCTTCTGGAAATATCCAATGGAAGTATTAATGAGAGAATCATAACTGAAAGTAAAAAATGAGGGCTCTAGATTAAGGGAATAATGATAGGGAGGAGGGAAAGGGACAAGTGAAGGAGGGACAGCAAGTGATTATAAGTCTCCAGATTGTAATATTTGACTTATATATGATTTGTACAGGTCAGTCTTTCATGAACAATCACAGAAAACCAGGAAAGGAAAGGAGCACTATCGAGAAAAAATGGCCCAATGATAAAAATCCCTATAAATATGCTGGATGGCGGGAGGAGGGGCACTTATACACCTGGCATCAAGAAATATCCAGCCAGGCTTGTTTTTCTTTCTTTTAATGGAAGACTCTGTCACCCCGTTAGACTAAATCTGTGACGCCTGGGTTTTATTCCTACCATGAGAGAATAAACCAAAAACTTGGTGGGAGTTTTATTCAGTTCAGATGTATAAGTGACCCTCCTGTCATTAGCCGACATGTTTATATGGATTCGTGATAGTGCTCCTTTAACTTGATTCTTATTGTAAAGCTTGGGTATGATTCTGTGTTAACAGAATGTTTATGGGTTGCCCCTAGCAGAACACCCTACTATAATCCTTCTAAATTGTTGAGATACATGTGGCTGGCAAGCAGTTGTAACTCATTTTTTTATAGCATAGTCTTCAAACTACCTTAGCAGTTTTAGGTCTGCAGCATGTGAAAATGGGTTTCTTTTTCTGTTTTGTCTGGAATAACTATATTCATCTTAGAAACACTTTTAGTGCTTTTAACCACATACATAATATATAAACTCCTGGAAATGGGATGATACAGATAGAATGGGGACATTATAAGTGCACATAAATGTATCATTTAAAAAATGTTGGTATTTCTTGAGCAATTTCCCCTTGCCTTTGTTTTATTTTTTATAAGTAACCCAACGAAATAGTATATGTTTCTTTCAGTGCATTTATCATCTATAATTTGCGGTAACACTATTTGAAATACATAAAAAGCCTAAAGATTAACTGCAGTGAAACAAAGTAAAAACTGCAAGGTGCCTACATGGCATTAATGCAATGCACAGGCATGAGTAAAACAACCATTATTAATTTAATACATTAGCACTACTGGCCCCGTAGTTTATCGGGGAGGCTGATTCATTAATAGCGGCAGGTAGCGACAGATGAGCGTCTGAAGTGCGGCGCTATGAGCGACCGCTAGTGTCCGCCACGATCGGCTGTAAGTCGCTATTGCAGGCCTCCTCAGTCGCTATCTGCCGTTCTTGGGAATAATGCAGACATTGGTGAATGTCATGTTTCAGATCTGCTTTAGAGGCGCTGTTTTTTTTTCACACGGTATTCAATATAGCGCCTGAGCGTTTGTTTGCTGTTGGCTACAAATCAATGTTAGAACATTCAGTAGAAAACACATTGCACCATGGTTTTAGTTTAATTTTTTATTTTTTTTTTATTTTTTTTGGGTGATATTGTCAGGAGTCCAAATCATGCATTTGATTCTTCATGGTGCCTAAAAAATAAACAAAATAGTAGTTAATTTTTTGTTGTTGTTTTTTTCTGGTATACTTCACTTTTTTTTGGGTTTGTGGCATTTAATAATATACCCATTTTTATATATTTTTTGGGGGGAAATTTTGACTTGTTGACATTTACCATACAACTAACTTTTTTTTTTTGGTTTTATTTTGGGTGACCTTGAAGACCAACCCTTTATTTTTGGTTTGTTAATTTAAAGGGCCCTGTAGTCCAGTAGTTGTAGTATAGTTAAGGTGACCTAGCTTACCGAAAAAAACGAGGTAATCATGCTTTCCCGTTGCTCAAATCCAGTCTGGGTGTCCTCTGTAATTTTTGCGGCCATGTTGGGGACTTCTGGCACCAGTGCTGATTCTTCAGGGGGTTCATTTCTGTGGCATATGCAAATATTGTGTAGGAAACAGCATGCGAGGATGATTTTGGAGACATTTTGTGGACTGTACAACATCTCTCCTCCTGGGCGTGCCAAACAGAGAAAGTGAGCTTTCAGGAGTCCGATGGTTCTTTCCACAATGCATCTGGTTTTGCGATGTACTGCATTGTAGGTCTGTGGGTTTCTGACCGGAGTCATTACCCACGTTTTCTGCCCATATCCCTTGTCCACTGTTGAATAAACAGATTGAGAGATATAGCAATTAGTAATATTAAATGATATTTTTTTTTTAATTTAATTTCACTTACTAGGCCACATATTCTAACTTTTAAAAATGAACATGGCTATTTATTTACCCAGTAGCCAGCCAGGTGGCATCTCATTGTTCTCAAACTTCCGGCACAGGACGGATTGCTGGAGCACGTAAGAGTCATGGCATGAGTCAGGGAAGCCAGATCTCACGGCCCGCAGCTTCATGTCATGGTCACATACTACCATGACATTCATTGAATGGAACTGTTTGCGATTTCTGTAATGCAGCTCCTGTGCACAGGGAGGGCAGAAAGGGATATGTGTACCATCCACGCACCCTAGCACATTAGGGATCCCTCCCATGCGGTAAAACGCATGCTTTATTTTGGCAACCTCCTCCTCATCCTCAGGAAATTTGATATAAACAGGGATAAGATCCCAAATAGCCAGGACTACCTTGTAAAATATGCGGCTCATTGTAGCCTGGCTGATCCCGCTGAGGAGGGCAAAGGTTGCCTGGAAATTCCCCCGTGCCACAATATTAAGCATGGCACATAGGCGAACTATGCCAGGAATGGATTGGGTGCGTCTGGTGGATGGATCGATTTTGCTCTTAATCTGATCATATAGGGACTGTAGTGCTGCACGATTCAGACGAAATCTGCTTCTGATCTGCTCGTCACTTAAATCCCACACAGAAAGACGGATGGCAAAGGATCAGGGTGCCCTAAGAGTTTTATTCTGACTACAAGATGGATCTTTAAAGTGGATTGGGCATCAACCGGATCATAAATGCTAATGTTTTTATGAGGTCCATGCATTTTGTATATATTTTGAAATTGAAATACAAACATTAACTATACTATTGCTATTAATCTTGATATCCATTGTGTATTTTAGTTGACCTGAATACAGGAGGTGTGCGTCCGGAAAGGGCCCTTCACCGTGCGGATGCTAGAGATGAGGGTAATTTTGTTTTATTTTTTTCTTGAGTAAGGATGTTTGCTAACCTGTTTTTTTTTAGTATTCAAACTTGTTCTGAAACATGTGTTTTTAGGGTAAAGGTCGAGTGAGGACCTAAGTCTGGACATCTGTGAGGTGGCGGGTATGTGTAATTTTAACAATGTGTGTATGTTATTGTTTGGCCCAATGATTTCCTCATCTTGGTGTTACATACATCTTCTGAATATGTTTTAAAGTACAATAATTTTTGTCTGGCCCAATCTGGCACTTTGGAGAGGTATGGGCTCCATAGTGTAAACCAAAAGTAGGCCCACATTCTCAACTGACCTACTTACACAAATTTCCTGTTTAGCATATGGCAGCTTGTCCCATCTCTCAGATGTTGATTTGCCCCTTTCTGGCAGCCAGACTCCGGAACTATTTTTGGAGGAGCACACTGAGGCTGATTTGTTGTATCAGTAACCACAATGACATGTTTGGGGGTCAAACAGGTTCCACCATGTAACATATTTGTTTGTTAGCAGGAGTCCTTTCCGGAAACCCAGGCTGTGCCCTCTGCCCAAGTGCCATGTGCCCAGGCTACAGAGGATGAACCAACGGTACATGATAATGGAACAGATGTTCTTTTTTTGGCGGGGTTTACCTTCATTGTTCAAGCTTGACTCCAATATTGTGTTTGTTGTTTTAGGCTGATCATTCAACAACTGGGCAAAGTGCACCCACAAGTGCGGAATTTTATCAGCTAGGGGCATGGATGCTGGAGGCCTACAGTCACCAACAGCCGCGTACTGGAACTGATGAGCGCATTGCGGCGTTGGAAAATCAGTCGCTGGTGGACCAACAACAAATTCGGGACCTACGCCAACAACTGCATGAAGTGCGCAATGAACAGCTCTGATATTCTGCATGCCATACAACAAATGAGCAGTGACATCCAACAATCTGTACAGTGGCAGGACCAAACTTTGTTGTAGTTATATCAGCTAATACAGCAGCAGTCTATTTTTTTTTACTGCACTGTTGTCCCCCAACACCGCCCCTAGCAATGAGTACCAACCTCCCAGGCCACCCAGGCCACCCAGGGAATAATTTGGGCACTCTGATATTCTGCATGCCATACAACAAATGAGCAATGACATCCAACAATCTGTACAGTGGCAGGACCAAACTTTGTTGTTGTTACATCAGCTAATACAGCAGTAGTCTATTTTTTTTTACTGCACTGTTGTCCCCCAACACCGCCTCTAGCAATGAGTCCCAACCTCCCAGGTCACCCAGGGAATAATTTGGGCACTTGTTCTTAATTTCAAATGCATGAATTTGTATTGACTTTTGTGTGTTTAATACATTTAGTAACTGTCAGGCCCGTGGGACACCCGCCTTCAGAGTAAGCCCACAACCCCCAATCTCCTCTGCTAGCTTCACCTTTAAACAAGCCCCCGTTTGCCGGGACGCTTTATATGCCTCGCTGGACATGGTTGCCCCCAGGACTTAATAGCACAAAGGATGTGAGCTTACAGGGGTTGAAGGCAGATGAACCAGTGACCAGACTGGACAATGTCGGGTAAGTACTGGAAACAGTTCAAGTGCTTCGGAAACAGGTAATACTGGAAGCAATTCGGGTGCTCAGGAGAATTCAAGCGAAGTCAGACATCAAGCCAGGGGTCACAACGGGAGGTCAGAGAGCTGCATAGTACAAAGGGATGAGACGAAGACGTGGTCGAGATTCAAGCAGATGGTCAATAACGATATAAACAGGCAATCACAGGAACAAACGGGCCAGCTAAACGCTATCACAGGCACTGACACACTGAAGAGGTAATCCCTTTATATGACTGAACCCGGCTGGATTGGACAGGGAGGCAGTGACTGTGATTGGTGCACTTTGGATCTGTGTGCTGATTGGTGCACTTCGGATCTGTGGTTTGATTGGTGCACTTAGAGAGCTCTGGGCTGATTGCCCCAGCTGAACTCCAAAGGCATACTGCCCAGAACTGCACCTCCTAGGTTTAGCTCTTTTAAACAGCCTCCAGTGGCCACTCACGGGCTGAAGGCAAGTCATTCATGACAGTAACAAATGCTACAATTTGTGTTGTTTGCACAAATACATACCTAATAACACAGTCAGGGCTAACTCTCTAGATCTAGATATGTTAATGTAGGCATAAATGTAAGACACACATTGTTTGGCATACATTACTATGCTTTACACATCAAATGCCGACCAATGTGTTATTTTAAAAAAATTAAAATGGGTTGCTATACACTTAAACTATGCTTTAAAAGGCACAACACACTGAAAGTAGAAACATATACAAAATTTATTAATGTTAAAAGAGGCCAACATGGCCAACAGTACTCCGCACGGCGGCACAAACCATACTCCCCACCCGACCGCTGTTTCTTCTTGCCCAGCAGCATAAGTCGTGTTCGACGGGCGTACTGCCAGTCTGCAATGCTCATTTACGCAAGCTGTATGGAGAAAAATAACAAAATTTAAAAATAGAAGGGGATACAAACATCCACAGATGAGTTGATATTATCTAGTTTGGTCTCATTATGTGACCAACACATTAACATTTGTGCAAACTGGGCCCTTATGTGGTCCCATTATATGAGTACTAGTGCCTGCCTTACATGTGCATTCATCCTCAAAACCCTACATACTGAAGTAACCGTTTGCACTAAATGAAGGGATAAGTCAAATTGGGGCCATTGATTGGGTTTTTTTTCTCTAAACATAAGGTCCTAACTAATACAGATTCTAACACTTCTGGTATTCCTATTATAGTTCACAACCTTATTTGGAATTGAGTTTTATTTGCCCTAAAAAAAAAAGGGGGGGAGGCAACAATATATCATGCAGACATGCATTTCTGATTGTGGGTCAACCAAATGTCAGCTAGATGTGTGCTAATTAAACACATTTGGAATTATTATATATTTTAGGGTAACACATAGGTGGCCAAAGTATGTTTGGATCTGAAGTTAGTGTACTCACCATCGCAGCTGTGACTAGGGCCCATGCTGCTGGACGTCCCTGGAGCTGGGGTGGGGAGTATGGATACAGGGTCCGTCTGCGTGGAAACATCTGTAATGATAACAAAAAACAAAAACCAAATTAGGTTGCCACTTACAAAATTAGTTTTTACATCCATCTGTTTAGTGAGTCTGTAAAATCATGCTAGCATGTTTACACACATGGACACATCTATATATTGTCCCACTAACATTTACAGTGCAATGCTAATGCAGTAATTTAAGTTGAGGGGAGAATATTAAGTGTAGAGTGTGTAACATGTGTTATCAGGAACAACTTAAAAAACTAACACATTTGCTAGCCTCCATCATGGTGGTGGTACGCAGTAACTTTGGGTTTGTTTTCAGTTGGATTGGACTGGAGTGGGGTTCCTGAGGTTTATTTAAATTACACTACAATGTTGTACTATGTAGCAGTAAACATGTGTATGTATTTGGGAATGTCATTACATATGGCATGTGAGGGATAACAACAAACACTTACCACGACTATGCCCGCGGGCAAGGGCTGGCGCAAAGCTGCTGGAGGTGGTGGCTCTATGATGCCCTAAAAACCAGATAACAAGGGCACAGGATTAGTGCTAAGTCACCAGGACCACCTGTAACAGACAAACAAGAATTAGAAATGCACTCACCAGGGGATGAACTGCCGCTGGTATCCCAGGGAGGACTCTGAGGAGGAGGCGTGGAGCCTTGACTCCTCACAATCGGCCCAGAAGATCCCAAACCACATGGGCCACCCTCCTCCCTCTCACTCCCAGATCCTTGAGGTAGTGTGGGTGAGTCCAACTCCACCTCCCCACTTGGACTCCCCACTTGAGAGTGGCCCACAGGGTTTGTAGTCTCAACTGAGTCCGATTGGCTGGCCTCCCCCCAGCAGCACACTCCTCTGGGGCGTCATCCCCTTACTCCCCTGGGTCCTCAAGGTAGGACTGGTGAGAGGGCCCCTCCCCCGCAGATTCATCCGACCCCACCACTCTTCTGCGGGGGAGGAAACCCTTCCCACGTTTGCCCAGGGGAGGACGCTTATCTGTGTAAAAGGGGGGAAAAAAGGACAGCTTTAAAAAAAAAACTAAAATGATCTACCTGATAATACTACATTAGTGGAATGATTTACATGTTGTGAGCTGACACTTACCTGAAGCATAGGCATCATAGAGCCTATACACACCCTCTGGGTCTCAGCGCTTGACTGTCAGCTGGGTCTGGAAGCGCCGGGACACAGTCGCCTTCACCTCCAACGCTATGAGCCTCTTTGCACCATGGGCATAGTCGTATTCACGAATCAAAAAATCCTATAAAAAAACACATTTAAAAAACAAACATCAATACATATATATAGACTAATAACCAGAAATAACAAGCTATATGGTTGCACAACATAAATGGAACATATAATTACTTTGACCACCTGGCCATTCACCCACGTATCTACCCGTTTTCTTTTTAATTTTTGGGGTGTGGGGGGGACAGGGGATGTTGAGGGACCAGGGGAGACAGGGGGAGGGGTTGGGGAGGAAGAATCAGAGGAGTAGCTGGGGAGGGGGATGGCTGGGCGTCTGGGCCGCATGTCTAGTCCTCAGAGGTGGAAACCGGAAGTTGCAAAACGAAAGTAAAATGCAGAAAAAAAAAACACATGCATCGCTAAAATACGCTAATATACGCTTAACAATTCGCTAGGATACGCAACATTAAAATAGCGTATAGTGACGAGTCAGCTGCGCCTGTGTCTGCTGCGTATTCATCAACAACGACTGGGGGCGTTACAAGTCAATTGCCACAAAAAAAGCAATACCACATGTATGATCAGCACAGCGCCGCTGCCTGCTACACATAGCGACTCGGCATAGCGACTGGGCCTCGGGATCAGGATTGCTTTGTAGTACCCTCCAGTTGGTGCAGGGTGCAACCACTGATTCATCTAAAACCTTTCCTTTGCTCTCAATACACTGACACAGAACAACATAAAAAGGCCGGTGGTCTCAGTACTCAGTGTAGTACAAATATTGTCATGGTGGAGTAAAGAGCCCCCTTAACATAGAGCTACTTACTAAGCCAGAGGTGTACATAGGTTTCACAGGGCTCCATAGCAAAACACATGTTTTGATGCACCCAGCATTACAGCAGAACAAAATCCAGGAATTTGACTTTCCTAGGTTTTGTTCCAGTCCCCGGGTGCATCCCGAACTGGGGTGTCCCACTGTGTGAAGCCCCCCAGAATGCCTGTTTTCACTTACCTCTTTCAACGACACATGTGCAGGCAATGACTATGTCATTCGGCAAACGGCTGTCATTGTCTAGAATGGGGAGAGTGGCTGGGGCAGAAGAGCATGCATGCTGTTGTGGATGCAGGGGATGTTGCAGAGCATGCTCCCCATTCACAACAATGAGAGCCGAACGACATAGTCACTGCAGATGGCGAGAGCCCATGCATGCACTGGTAAAGCAGGGGAAGCTTTTGTTCTGCTTTAAAGTGGATCAAATTCTGTGACATCTAGCCCTAGAGTCAAAAAACTGGGGAAAGCTCATCTCAGGGACATCCCAATTTGTGAAACTCCCGGGATTGCCCATTATACTATACTACCTTGTTCCTAGATTTCATAGTGCATGTGTGGGCCTCCGTAGCATCACTCCATTTGATGTGCGCTGCCTCCCCGGGCATTGTAGCCTCAGGCAGCAGCCAGGGTGAGGCAACCGACAATTCATTCAGCATTGTTTGCCATAAATTAATATGCCGACTGAAGGAGAGCATGTGAATGCGGCGTGACAGATTTAAAATCTTGGGGGTTCAAACACACATGGGCATCCCAAATCAGGTATCTGGTCTGATTGGAGTTCTAAGAAGTTTTAGTGCTGTATGGGACCTAGGTCATTGACAATTAGGCCCTGTGAGGTCTGGTTCTTCCTGAGGCGCTTCTACAGTATGCAGTGTTGGTGCAATGTCTACAGGAAGCACCAGGGGCTGGAGCTGTAGTTTCCACAGGGTGAAACTAAAATGTCAGCTACTTGTTTCCCCAAGTGCTCTATACACAGAGTGCTGGTTGTAAACAATGCACTGGCATCTTAGTTCCGTCCTGCAGAACCTACAGCTCTGGCCCTGGCGCTTCCATCAGACAGCTCAAACACTTCATACTGGGATAGCTCCAGTCTGGCACTTTTGCCACAGATGCTGCAAGATCAGGGGGGAACTACTTGCATGGAGCCCCCTTCCCCCAAGGGCCCTGTAGCAGCTGCCTCCCCTGCCTCTATTGTATGTACACCCCTGTACTAAGCCATTATATGATTACCTATTAACTAGAGATGAGTGAACTTTTTAAAAGTTCGATTCAGGCAATTCATCGAATTTCCCTAAGAAATTTAGAGTTCCTCCGAATCAAACTTTTACAAACTCCCAATACTCCGGTGCCAGCAGGTGTCTTTGGCAGGACAAAGAACACAGATTCTATGTTCCATGCTGGGCTCCTGGCATCTTGCTCCCCGCCACTGGGAGGAGCTTTTATACCGCAAGTGAGCTGACGGTCAGTCAGTGGGGGTCGAGATGTCAGAAGCCGGAAAGATCGTCAGAAGCTGGGCACGTGCTAGTTCTGCTCTGTTTCCAGCTTCTGCCAATCAATCCGGCTGTCAGAAGCAGCGGTGGACAGAGCGAGACACCAGCGATCAGCGATGGTTTGGAGGTAAGTGTGTGGGGGGGGGGATAATAATAAAATGCTTTAGACTGTGAGTGGTGTGTTTTGTTACATTGTGAACTGGTAAGGGGTCCTTGCCACAACCGCTTGCCCCATTACCTGAATTCCTAAAGACGAGGGGGTTGCTAAAAAGCCAGCGGCCAATTTGGGCTACCAGGGGACTGTCTCAGCCTCCACACCCTGGTCTATCAGCCTTCATAGCTGGTGTCTGGACTGGTTTTGCTTGAATTAGGTGGACAGCAAACCATTTTTTAAAACATTTTTAAGGGTTTAACCCCCAAAAATAAAAAAAATGGGATAGGAATCCTTCCTTTCCAAGAGGGGGCCCCCACCCTGAAGGCTACCAACCTCCTTAGCCTATGTGGACTGCAGGCTCTTTTGCACCCCCCCCAGCTTTGGGGATGCAGGTCATAAACAGGGGTTATAGTAAGCCCCCCCCCCCCCTTGCTAGCATGTGACTTGCCAAACCTTCCTGCCCTGCAAACTGGTATAGGGATTAAATGTTAAAAAACACATTACATGCAGAATAAAGTATTTCATTATTTACTTTTCTCCTCCTACCTCTGATACAATCAGAATCAATTGAGACTGACATCTCACTCCCTGCTGCAGGGTGGGGCCTTTTAAACCAGCAAAGTGAGGTGACATTAGCTCCCTCACAGTATGAAAGCTCCTCCCTGTGGTGGGGAGAGAGATGCTAGAGCCCAGTCGGGATTATGGATTCTGTGGAGAGAGGCGTGGGACAGGGATTGGAGACAGTGATGCAGGACAGCGACCAGAAGACAGTTGAGTGTTTACTTTTTTTTAAGAACTTCGGGGAAAAAATTGGTCTGCATGACACAAGAGAATTTGGTTTTGCGTTGAAAAAATTTTTCCCTGATATTCTAACTAACTGGTTTGCTCATCCTTACTGTTATCTTTAGGGGATAACTACTGTGTAAGAACTATTTGGCTGATTGATTGGGATTTTATTCAGTTGGTAACTGGGTGGAGGTATTTGCAAGCCCATTTCCCAAATGGTATAAGGACCCATTGTATCAGAGGGGAGGCGGTCACAAGCCACCTGTCTGATTACCTGCATTCCCTCCATACCCAGGGCACCCCTGGAAGTACTCCAAATCTATGCTGAAGGGTACAGGGTCTGTTTTTTTGACATGCCCTTTGGCTGGTGCTCCAGGCTGGTAGCCCTGAAAGGAGTGGGGAATGCTGTTTTCATTTAAGCAGTGAAAAAATACTTTTTTAACTCAAATGTTGGCAAAACTCAGCTTTGCACATATCAAACAAAATTGGTAAATTTCAGTTTTTCATTTAGTTTAATAACCTAACTTTATTGTATATTAAATGTTGCTGCCAAACACCACTGGTCCTCAGCCACATCTGCAGCACACTATATCGTCGGCGCTCCAGACAGAACCTCTATTGCCAGCCCCTCACCTGCTGAATATGCATTAAAGGAACCACCTCTCACTTGGAAAGACCTCACCTTGACAGGGGCAGAGCCCATGACCCACATGGATAAGGTCTAACATCCACAAGGTTTGGAGGCCCCCCAGGAGTCTTACTGACACTGCCACCTCACAAACAGCAAAAAAATAGAGGGTCACTGGAGCCACCCATTTGTGTTCTTAGATATAGAATCCAACCACAGTCCTTGTCGGGCGGTGTGGCTTCAACATGTATCTGCAGATATATGCAACCAAACCTCTGTCTTTCCACATAGCTAGACATGCTTGGTGCTTAATACTTAGATGAGACTGATGGGTGGGCTCACTTTGGGGCTCTGATGAACCCTATTAGGCAAAACATGTCAGAGAAAATAACAGTCCTAGTTAACAACCTCAAACCAGATTGGACTAAGCTGGAACATCATCCACCCATTACTACCCATAGAGATATAAGGAGCACCCACGTGACCTGCAACCTACAACTCAACGTGCCACCTTTCCTAATCATTGATCAGGATACATTGTAAATTTATGTAATGTATCTTTGAACATGAGTTTGCTGTACTACCTTAACCTAGGTTTCAGGTGCATGTATGCATTACATGCAATATATATGCGTACAATGTGGTATGAATAAAATACCCAACCACTACCAGGTGATGAGGCCCCGTTTTTATTTCTCTTTTCTTCTGAAGCTATTCCCTTAACCGATGCATCACCTGGTCAGTGCATAACAGTCCTACTAAGCTTGACTCTAAGAAACCCCTTCATATGTTGCTGCATTACCTAACCAACACTTAAAGCAGAACAAAACCCTCTCCCCAAATGGAAATTTTAATGATTCACAGTATTGTAGTGCACTCTGGTACTTCAGTGGGTACTGATTCAAACTGTACTTATTAAATCATGGGCAAATAATGTGCCTCAAAAAACATACTATTTTGTTTTTATTTGTGATTTATTTAGATGTATAACTAATAAGCACACACAGTACTGGCACTTGCATTGGAAAACTCATATTTATTTCCTGCTCTTCAGGTTACTTCTTCAAAAACACTTTAAGAATAGCTGATGGTGATTGATCAGTATGTTCCAAACACTGTTTTTTATAAGAGTCATTTTCCTGAACTTCATAACATTACTCCCTGCAGACAGAACCAGTATTAAATGTCTAATACTAGAATCGCTCACGTTATAAGTTTGGCTATTCCTAAGTTGTGTCTAATACATTTTCTGATTTACTTCACTAGGAACTGGAAAAAATATTATGTTTTATCTTGTCTGCAGGGAAATACATATTGCAGATGCAGCCCATGTATGGTCTGAGATCTATTTTGGAAACTTGAATGGGTATGTCTCTTTAGAACCAAACCTAAACATCCTCCCAGTTTGACACCAACCACCCTACCCAATACCTGCTTATGGTTCCTGTATAAAGCAGCAACCCAAAACCAAGATTTACACCTGTTGCCCTGTTTGGTTATGTAACTTTGTGTCATGATAGACCTGGTTCTACTCACATGCACTGGCAGGTGCGTGCTCTTCCCTGCGAGTGTGCGTGTGCTTGGTCACGCCTCTCGGGTGTCTCTGTTCGGGCTGTGCATGTCTTTGGGGTCATACATGGTCATGTAGGTGACCGGTACACTGATTTGCGCATGCTCGAGTGGCCCCTGAACCTGTGTGCACACGCATGATAATGCTCGTGCTTCTGCGCATGCACGGCAGGCAATTCCTGGGCACCTAAGACCCTTTAAACGGAAACCTGCGGTACTAGGACGTTGCCTGCAGATCTTTTTGTAGTGACACTTGCCTCTGTTCCTGTGTGACTTCCTGGTTTTTATAGTTGGCTCTGACTTCTGACTTTGGATTACGATCCACTCTGGCTCTGACCCTCATGATCTTGGATTATAACCCCACTCTGGCTCTGACCACCCTGGCTTTGGACACCGATTTCTGGCTCATTGACTCCCTGTTTGGATGACTACCTGTTTTTGCCCTCTGAACTCCTGCACTGGATTACGGCTTTCCCTGGCTCTCTGCATTAGCTTCCCCCAAAACTCAGACTGGACTTTTTCCAAATTTGGCCTCACTGGCCACTGGCAACAGTAGTGGGACCCCATCTTTTCTGCAGTGTAGTCCACCCCTCCTTGAGGAGGGCTTCAGCTCTACCAGTTACTCCCTGCTGGCTCCCCTCAGTTACAGCCAGCTTTAACTCCCTATAGGTGGGTAAGAGCTAATCAGCAGCTGGGCATCTCTTCTCTGACCTAATCCTATCCCACATCAGATGCAAGCCCTGCCCAACAGCAGACTGCGAGAGTTTTAGGAAGCACATCCGAGGCATTGACATGGCCATGTGACATCCAGCAGCAGTGACAGTGATCTCCCAAAGACGGTAATCCACATGCAGTTCTACCTTACTCAGATGCCTCCTCTGCTCCTTTGTCACCCAGGAGTGGGATATCAGGGATTGTACACCCTATGCGGGCAACAGAAAAACAAACAGGTGAGCTGCAAGAGGCAACTATTGAAATTCCTTTCCCCCAAATCTGGCATGGAGACCTATGAGTCAAGGATTGAGGACAAAATGAGGAAAGATATGGAGGCCATCCAGTGAGTGGAAAACTGGAGTCTTCTATATCCACAGTCGCAGAGGTACAATGTCCGAATACAGCAAGCTGACTCATTTAGGTGCAAGTTGCTGACCTGGAAAATTGCAACAGGCATAATTACTTGTGGTTTAGAGGCATACAGGAAGCCACAGGCCGGCTGACCTCCAACCCATCTACTATTATAATTTGCTATTTAAGAGACCTGCAGCAGAACCCTGAAATTGTGAAGGCTGCTCAAAACTGTGTTGAATAAGGAGAGAGAAATGGGGGTGGGATTATCCCTTCCATTAAATATTTGGAAAAAACAATCTCTCTTTTTCTCATGAACAGCTGAAGAAATCTTCCGATTCCTGACATTGGCTAGTAGGGTGGTCACATTGGTCACATTGGCCAATATCTATGCTGCATTTGCTTATTAGATTAGCGATTACATTTCACCCAGTGCAAGGATCAGGGTTATGTGGTAAGATTTTATTGTAGCTCCAGATTTGCTGCTGGATGATGCTCCACAGGAGTGTTTACTGAAGCTGCCCGTCTTAGATTATTTTGAGAACAAATAAATAGACTGTTCATTTGAATCCTCTGAATCCTGACCGCATTTATTAGTAATAAATTACCGGAAACTGACTACAAAATAATAACAAGGAGATGTGGCCAAGTTCAAATCTTCACTTCTGGATCTGGAAACTGTTGCAGAGTGTGAGTGCTGGGTGCAGTGGGGGAAAAATCCAGATAGACAATTGTGGTGTAACAAGAACTGACTATACTGGAATATGGGTTAAGTGGCCCTTTGACTCTTAGGTGAGCACATAGGGTGTGGGGAAAAAGGCTTCTGTGTAGCAGACTTTTAAAATTAGATTATGCTGATCTCACATAACAAACACTGCATCGGGGACAAAACAGAACAACTTACTAAATTTGGGCAGCAAATTATTTCCTGTCCCCTTTGTTTAGGACCCTATTGTCACTAACTGGGACCTCCTTCATTATATCCCTTACCAACCCTGCTGGATTGCCTGCTATGGGTTTTATCTAACGCTCCCTCTTCTGTGCTTGGCACCTCAACATTTTCACTCAACTCTTTGACTCTTTATTACTCTTTATGACTTACTTTATTTTTCCATTACATTACGCCTCCAGATGGGAGACATATTCACATTTGTCACCTTGGAACTAATGATCCACCAGTACATATGATACATTGTGCACTGTGTGAAAGCAACAACATTATGTTCCTGGTTACAATGAAGAAATTAAATAGACAGATATTTTTAACTCTACTGATTCAGCATCTACGTTGTGAGCAGAATTAGCAAGGCTCCTAATAAGGCCTGCCCCTCCCTCCACCAATTAGTCTCCCAAACTCTCCCGTCACCAATCATCCGCCCACATTTCCCTGCCACCAATAAGTTTGTCACACAGGAAGACATTCCCTTTTTCCAGTTCCTGTGCTCTCTCTTCCTGTCTCTTGTGTATTCATACGTGTTGTGGAAGTTGAGGACACCTGATTGATTCTCTAGCTGCCATCATTCTTCAGCACCGCTTTGGTGATGGGTGCGTCATATGTGTTATGTATCATATGTTGTCATGGCGTACTGGCTCCTAGCATATCTGGAAGAGGAATGGTGAGTAGAGAGAAGGAGGTGCAGGTGCATCTGGAGGTATTGGGTGCACCCCATTCTTGCCAACCATCCCACAACAAGCCAAATATGCTATATGGGGATGCATCCAGAGAAGTTTGCATTCTCTTTTTGGATGTCCATTGCCAGGTGAGTAATAAGACCTGTCATCACGCTCCAGTAAATGCAAGCAAATCTCATTTTATTTCCTTTGTGTAGCCTCAGGTCTCTTTGGGTGTGCACATGTGCTAGCCAGCCTTTTGTGCTCAACCCCCGCCCCTTTACCACACAAAGTTCATACGGTGGTTTAAAAAAAACGCACAATACAAAGTTACATTTCACAAATTGTATTTTTTAGCGATTTGGATCAGCTACATAACAATGCACTGAAAAACTAACAAAATTAACATGCTACTGGGGGGACTAACCTACAATACATATATATCTTTCAAGTCCGCTGTTTCTTCCACTGGATTAATTACAACAGACCCCTGGGTGGCAGAGATGGCAGAGATGGCTGCTGAGCTATGTTGGGGGGGGGGGGGAGAGGAGACAGGTAGGAGGAGAGCGATGGAGTCCCACTGCGTAAACTGGTGGAGTGTGGGCTCAGTGAAGGGTGGAACATGGAGGTGGTTGAAGCAAGGTGGGTACGGTGATATTTATGTTAAAAGGTTGAGGGGGCAGGGTAGGGTTTGTACTGGTGGTAGCTATGTGAAGGACCACTTGGGACCTGCCATGGGGGTTGGTTAGCCAGGGTGGTGGCAGCATCCATAGCAAGTAGTGACATGTGAGTAGAAGAAGGGGCCACATTTCAATCCCTTGTCCATTTTGGTGGTCTTTTTAAGGCAGAGGACCTGTCCAACACTGGAAATGCAGGGAGTTGTGCACTCTGACCTGCTGATCTGCTGCTGTTATATGTGACTACTGTCCAGATGCCCCGCTTGCAGTCTGGGCAGTCTTGGACAGACATCTGCTCCAAGGCATTGGAAAAAGACAATTATCCAAATAGGTTCTATAATATATAAAGCCTCTGGGCCAATACTTCAAAGTCTGCTCACCTTTTTGCCAATGCCCTCGGTGCAAGAATAGGAGCAGATGTGGTTTGATGCCATACAGATCTCAAAGGGGGCTCTTCAGGTGTATCTTCTGCCACCACAGGGTCTGCAGCAGTGGAGATTAAATTAAGGCTGTCACCCCTCTCTTCTATAGATGGTTCAACAGCATCCTCCACTTCTTGTGGTATGTACTCAATATGGCTTCAGGTGCTAAAAGGCTAAAAGAAGAATAAGCAAAAACACATGGGCATCCTATAACATCCAGTGCATAGCTGACATTTTCCTTACCTCCTCAACTCTAGCACAGGTTGCAGAATTCCAGATATTTAAAATAAAACACAAGCAGAATTGTTCAGGTTTCTGGCAACTGTTACTTCTTATGCCACCCTACACAATACAATTTCCATGCTGTTTGGGAGCGATAGATGGGAGCACATTCAACTAGTTATACTGGCAGGAACAGGATCAATACTTCTACTGCAAGAAGTATTTCTCTCTAGTTCTGATGGCAGATGCTGAGGCAAACTACAACTTCAGCAGTGTGTACATTGAAAAATGTAATAGTTTAATTAGAGTAGTTTACTATACCGTCCAATACAACTTAATGTGCAGACAGTGAAGGAGGTGGTGAAGACCACTTGTGTACTACACAACTTTGTAAAGGTACTGGATGAATTCAACAACAATAACACTCTTTGCTACTCCTTGCTGCCTGGGGTGTGGTCAAGAGTCTGGAGACTCTTTGCTACTCCTTGCAGCCTGGGGTGTGGTCAAGAGTCTGGAGACTCTTTGCTACTCCTTGCAGCCTGGGGTGTGGTCAAGAGTCTGGAGGCCTTCATCTGCATTCAGGGTGAGGGAGAGTTTTAGGGATTACATTTTGTCCCACAAGGTCCAGATTGGCTGTCAAAATCATATGATTTTAAAATATTTTTTTTCAACAAATTGAATTGTTCACTTAAAATCGATGTGTTTTTGATATTATTCCATTGTTGCACATCTGTGACAGCACATCTGCAAATCAGATCAGAATTGGACCATGTATGTTGAAAATCAGGATTGTTTAGCTTCCTTGTAGGGCAGATATTCTCCTGTTGACATTAAAGTTTTCCCCCATCTAGGCATTTTGACAAGTATATGCTCTTCTCATTCTTATTGAAGGCAGCCCTTCTTGGAATAAGGGTGCAGGCCACTTCCTCCCACACTTTGGCCTTCAAATTTTGATTCTTGTATTCAGAGTATTGTGTGTCATGGAGGTATTTATGAAGTAAGATTGCAGAAATAATTTATTTAGTTCTTATATCTTTTAATTGAGCCATATGGAAAGAAGAATCACACACTAACTATAGCTACAGATCTGCAACCTCTAGTGATTTATAAGCAAGGCCAATTTTCTGTAGACAGTGAGGCCACACATATGCACACCCCTGAAAAACAAACTGTCCAGTAGGGTCACATTTATTATAATCAAATGTACAGGAAGTTTACAGCAGTTTACATATCTTGTACATTTGAAAAAAGCATATTAAATCTGATTGAAAAGTGGCTGGATGCAGAACATAGCCACATGCGTTTCCGTCACCATAGACTTTAATGTGCTGCATTTGCAGCCTGGACGCAGCAGGCAGGACTTTCTGTGGCTTTGTTTTCCTCTGATCTGCTGCACCAGATAGGTTTGAAGGGGCTATTGTTGGATTTTGGTACCTTACAGGTATGAACAAGAGCAACATATGTAAGGATAGGTCGTTCTTTCTAATATATATATATATATATATATATATATATATATATATATATCATAATTATGGAATTTCCTGATAGAAAGAAAAGTTTGAAAGTGTACACCTCTGCATCCCGTTATTTCATTAAATATTACTCATGCCAATATCTCTGGATAGATGTAAAATGGTTGTAAAATATCAAAATAATATTCAAACATTCTCAAGCCATTTATTATTTAAATGTGGATTTTTACTGGAGGAATGTAAATTACAATTTAAACTGCAATAAGAAGTACATAAATTGGCTTAGAATCCGAAGAGAATGTTTATAAGACCAAGAGTCTCTTTAAGATCAAAGTGTCTAATAATCAAATATAATTTTCTCAACTTTTATGGGTTTTTCAATGTCAAAGCATTTTAAGCTTTCCAGCCTCACTTTTCACAAATCTGCACTATTTAATTCATGATGAGTGTCCTATGAAGGGCTGCTTTATTAGTCGTATTAAGGAAGGACATTATTTTAATATGTGGATAACAATCTTCTTTTTCAGCATAAATTGTATTCTTTTGGCCTTTAACCCTTTAAGTGCCAACCTACCTAGTGAAGTTGTCATCCACTGTTGCCAGGCCATTTTTCACCATTTTGCGCTATATATGTTTAACTGTGAATTTTGGGTGGGATATCTGGGGGGGAATTTCCCGGTAAAATTATATTGTTTTTTTGTCAGCAGAATATGGGTTTTAACATGAAATGTCTTGTAATTTTTTTCAGAGCGTTATCAATATTTTTCAGTTAAATATGTGGGAAATACTGAAAAAGTGTTTTTTTTTACATTTTGTAAAAAAAAAAAAATTTAATAAAAAGTATTTTAAGAAAATCAAATTGCACATAAAAACCCAATTCCTCCTGGTTACAACAGTACCACATATGTATCGTTAGACACGTTTCCTGCCCAGGACACACCCCAAACAGAAACAGTGCTTTTCAAACAAAATATAACTACTCTGCGCACATTGCAGTTTTTAAGAGAAAAACAACCTTCACATTTGAAAATTCCCACACACTCTTTATACTTTACTATACTATATATAGTATAGTATAGCACTATATATATATATATATTACACACTTCAAGAATTATAGGTGTACCAAGTTTGTTGTTGCGGGCGCAGTTTTATGAACGCAAACCCTCATATGCATACAGGAAAAAACAAGCTAAATCTGACAGAGCAAGGTCCCCAGAGAACAGAACATTACCGAACATGCATAGCTACTTTTAACCATTTAATTGCCAGCCTACTTGAGATTTTGTTACTTTCTGTTGACAGGTCATTCACGACTTTGCGCTATGTATGTTACCAGGGATATTTACAGGAATTTCCAGATATTTCCAGACAAATTACATTTTGGGCTTCAACATGAAATGTCTTTTAAAGGTTTAACATGAAATGTTGTAATTTTTTGATTGCTTTCTCAATATTTTTGGGTGAAATATGTGAACAAAAAAATAAGGAATTATATTTTTTACATTTTGTAGTATTTATTTAAATAAAAAATGTACATTTTTCTAGAAAATCATATTCTTACTGTTCACAATGGTAGTACATATGTATTAGTAGACACCCATTGCTGCCCAGGAAACACCCCAAACTAAAAAAAGAGAGTTTGAGATTTTCAAATAAAATAAACCACTATAAAGGGTTTATTTTTACAAACATACACATGGGTCTTGGTCCGATTACTGGGGTCTCCCCCCTTGATGGAGCGCTGTAAAGCCCGCAAATATTAACTTACAATTCACTCTCTCTGGGAAATGCAGCCCCATGATTGGCCAGAGGTTGTCACATCTCCCGTGCTCAGGCTTCCACTTTGTCGGCAGCTGGCTATGTAACAGCCACTGGCCAATCGCGGGGCTGCATTTCCCCAAGAGCGAGTTTTAAGGTAAGGTTTACAGGCTTTACAGCGATTGATCTAGAGGGGGACCCCATGTTTTGTAAAATGGCCTTTGGTCCAGTTTTAACCCTTAAATATTTTATTTTCAAATGGCATGGGGGTCCCCCCTTTTTAGCAACACCAGCCCAGGCACCTGCTATGTGGGCTGGTAGACCAAGACACGGAGGCCAAGCAGCTGCCCCTGGCCCTAAAGGCTACCAGCCCACATGTGCACCAAGCTCTTCTGCACTCCCTTGGGGCTTGGGGATGCAGGTAATTGGGTGACACTTGTCGGCAGGTGACTTGCCGGTCACTCCTGCACCTTGAATTACTATAGGGGGCTTTTAAAGGCTTAAGTGTAAAAACACATGCACACAAACTTGAAAATTGTTTATTTTTTTTACTACTTTCCTACTTTAATCGCCAGGTGCTGTCCTACAGCCTCTGATCGCTGCTGTCTGACAGCCAAAAGTGGGCGGTGGAAGCCAGTGAGAGAGGCAAAGGATGGGAGTCCTCTGTCTGCTCACTCAAGATATCACAACTTACTCTCATTGCGGTGAGGGGCCTTTTACACCAAGGGAGTGAGCTGACGTCAGCACACTCTCTGGTATAAATGACCCCTCCCTGTGGCCGCAAGCGAGATGACGAGATGAAGTTGGTGTTCTCTGCCACACTGAAGACCCCTGTCTAAGAATCAGCAAAACCAGGAGGGAGGTGATCTTTTTTCATTTGGCTCTAAACTGGGCAAAATTTCAGGCACATAGAAGCTATGGATCTGATACTTAACGGTAGGAGAAGCATCCCCGCAGAATCAATACGCTTGGTGTTTAAAGGGTTAAAGCCCAAGTGCAGCTGAAAAAACAATATATAATTTTCCTAGGAATTCCCTGGAAATTCCTCCAAAAATCACAGTTAAAAAAAAATAAATATATATATATATATATATATATATATATATATAGTGTAACATGTTTAGAAATGGTCTGGAGAGTGACAAAATCTCTAGGGAGACTGGTAGTTTAAGGGTTAAATGAACTTTGCTATTTTTGCAAAGGATGTACTGTATCTAGAGGAGCAACATTGTATACACAGGTAAAGATTTCACCAATGCATGATGTCAGGGATTCTCAGCAAAGAAATGCCACACAATATGAACAACCAGTATTGAGCGCTGTAACACTGAGAGATGAAGGCAGTTATAGTGCAAAAACAAGGTTTAATAGTGGCAACACTGAAACATGATTCACAGCTCTCAATTTAGAAAAACAGGCTAATACTACAGATAAATGGGTGTTAGTATCACACTGGTGAGGGGCCAGGTGGGGAAGGGTCAGGTACCTAAGGGTGCAGATGCCAGGGGTGAAGCGAGCAAAAAGGAAGCGTGCAGGAATCCAGTCAAAAAGTCCAATGCAGATTCAGAGTTCAGAATCTAACCACAGTTGACATTCAATGCTGACCCACCAGCTGCAAGGGCAGACCAGGATATGAAGAGAAGGCCTTGCTAATCACAGGTGCGGGGCTACTCAGCAGCACCTCTCTAGCAGAGGGTCACCTGCTGGTGGATCAGCACTACATGAGGGAAAGGCCAGGAAACAGAGGCGGCAAAGGCTAATATAGGGCAATGCAGGCTCTCATATTGTGGAGGAACCCTAGACCTCACACATGGTTTATATTTAACCAAATATATAAAACAGGCTATACAAACTATTACACAAGGTAAAAGCTCCAGCAATGATCTAATACAAGATCTCCTTTGTCTATAATCAACTGTTCCCAGGAGTTCCCATGACCTGCTGTCTCAAACAGTCAAATCAATCTCAAACAGCACTATACTGAGCGATAAAACAGTTTCTCCCTCTCAACAACAAATTTGGCATGATGGAAATCACGACTGATTGTGGGTGTATTTACCATGGTGCAATAAACTTCAGCACTAACCTGGAAAACGTTTCCACCTTTATACCAAGTGCAAATGAAATTTCATTAGTTTCCAGGTCACATGTACATAACTTGGTGTAGCTGTAGGTATTAAGGCAGAGATGATTTATGCTTTAAGCAATCCAAGTGAGTTGGAAAAAATCAAAAATGTTTAGTAGAACAGTTACTGGAACTGAAAAATACAATTATGTGAAAACACATGCCCAATTTGTAAGTTTTTTTTTCTTTAAAGTGGAGCAACACCTAGACGGATCTCCCGGGCCGATATGATCCCTCCCCGCGGGGCATCCAAAATCGGGATGCCCCGCTGTGTGAAACCCCTCAGGACGCCGGTAAACCTTATCTGGGAAAAAATCTCAATTTGCCTTTTGCAATTCTGTGGTGCAATTCCTAAAGCAGGTGCCCAACACTTCTGCTTGAAAGTAAAATAAGTCTGGACACAGGCTTGCTGAAAGCCCATTTCTGAGCCCAATTTGGATGAGAAAATTAAAAACTGAGGCCCTTATTTAACAAGGGATAGCGACAGGTAGCGCCTGGTGAGCGACCGGTAATGACGGGCACCGCCACGAGAATGCCGGCTCCCCACCACAATCACACATTTATCAAGCCGATCCTGCTTAGCGACTGAGATAGCGCCATATAGCCACTCATTCATCATTATTCCAGCCTCAGCCCACAGCGCCAGCGTCCGACCTTGAACAGCGACAGGTATGACCTCTCGCTACCTGGCACTCTCCAATGCATTTCAATGGAACAATCTTTAAATATTCATAATTAATTCATATGAATGTTTTTTTTTTTTTTTTTTTTTTTTTTTAAATGTGAAAAATTCTGTGACCACTTCTGCCATGTTAGATATTTTTTTTAAGGTAAAAAAAAAAAAAAAAACTTTGTACAGAATTGATATTACAGGTCTGATATTAATGTATTCATATTACAAAATGTAATTAAAAACTTGTTTCCAAAAATATGGTTGTTTGGGGGTTAAAAAACTACTTTTAACCCATCGCCGCCAGCGCTCTGGGGTTTAAACATGCATTTCACAGCACGATAATTTTTTGAGCGTGATTTGTTAATGAATATGGTGGGAGCCGGTCGCTATGGCCAGTCGCTATCATGCGCTCCTATACAGCGCGGAACCTGTCAAATAGCGACTCCTCACCCAATATTCAACATTACTGCACACCGACTGAGTTGCTGTCAACAACCGAACAGCGGCCAAGCACAGCGACTACTAGCGGGTGCTGTGAAAATACTGCTACAGTCGCTCAACTGTCGCTACCTGCCGCTATTAATGAATCGGCCTCTGAAACTCATGATTGGCGCTGTTCCCGCTGAGACACTTGGTGCTGCTGCACTGATTGGCTGACTAAGCAGTCAGTCACGTTCACAGAAGCAGTTAAGAATGTCACTCCCAGGGATCAGCCAAATTTTTTAAATCTTTTTTTCCTACGAAATCAGGCCCAGCGAGGAGCCTTCAGCAAGCCTGGATCAGGGACACATTTTTTCATATCTAATTTTACCAAAACCACAACCATTCTCCAATAATGTAACCTAAATTCATTCCATTCGACTTAAGGAAGTGTATATAAACTGTGTTGGAAATAAATGTAGCAAGGACCTAGAAATACAAGCCCACAGAGGTTGTGTGGGATGTTACAAAGCAATATGAATGCACAGAGTGCTATACAGCAACTGAGTGTTACGTTTATCACTAATATATTTTACCTCCCACTTGACCAGTCAACAAATAGCACAATGACATTGGCAGAACAAAAGGCACTGCCCTCACAAACTGCGCCGCACGCCGCTGTGAACACTGGAAAAAATGTCGCTGCTTTTCATTTAAGAAATTCAAGACACACTGAACAAAACAAAGATACACGAAATAGGAGGGAAATACAACCATGGCATACTATTAATCTTGTTCAAACTTCACAGCAGACATTGTACAAATGCAGAAACACAGGCATGGAACACAGATGTAGGTGGGATCTGACCCTTTTCTATGCGGGCAATAAACAGCTGAGCTTTAAAGGTCCAACAAAGCTGCTTCTATTTTAACATCAAACGTGGATTGGCCATATTCATGTAGAAAGAAGGTCAACATGTAGCCAAATGAAAATGCACTGAGTGGTTTGAAAGGGGAAATAGCATGAAACTTGTCTGGCAATTTTTTATAAAGGGTTATATCTATTTTGCTCATTCTAGTTATTATATTATAGTGTCATGCTGCATTCATTTGGAAAAATAGTCTGCTGCTGTCCTTATGTCTTACATATGGGTGAACAGACACAATACATCACATAAGCATTATGATTTAAACACCATTGTCATGATCAGATCATATAGCAGTTTGGATTCAGCTACAGTTAAATTCAGGGTTTTTGCAATATTTGGGTGCAATTCAGCTAGCTCTATTTTAAATTAATTAAACAAAAATGCCAGGCATTCATCTGCAAACCCCATTAACTATAGCCAAATATCTGTAAATAATGTATAGGTTCTGCTTTAATAAAACAAGTTATTTTAAAGTGGACCAAAACCAGACCTAGTATCCAGGACCGGATTTAGTGTGGTGGAAGCCCCTGGTTACAAAATCTGGTGGAGGCCCCAGATACAGTATTTTTTTCCTTTAAAATAATAGTTCAGCAAAGTAACAGATTGATGGATTTCTGGCACCCGCCTACTTACTGGAAGGTCAGATCGAGTCCCTTGTGCCACCCTTGTGTGGGTGTGTGCTGCTTGGGAACTCCTGCTTTGCCATTCTGGGCGGGGGATGTAGTCACCCAGCTGACAAGAAACAGTTCCCTGCATTGAGCTGCCAGCGGCTGTGCTTGGTGGCTTATGTGCAGTGACAGCTCTGCACCCATCACTGTAGCGTTGCTGAAGGCAGCTTTGCTGCGCTAGACTCTCCATCCTGCCCTGTGGTGGCTTTGGCTGTAGGTTTGCAAAAAGACTTGCGCAGACGGGGGGGGTCTACTGCCGTCGTTAGCTTTGTTGCTGGCCCTGCGACCCGTCAGACCAAAGACTGAAAAGTCCCCTGGACCAGACCATAACCCAAAGGTTGGTGGAGGCCCCTTTTGCTGGACAAGTGGTGGAGGCCCCAGGGTATGTGCCCCTTGCGCCCCCTCATAATCCAGCCCTGCTAGTATCTATGAGAAACTAGGTCCAGTTAAATGCTCACCCCTAAAGAATCCTGATTTTGAGTGGGCAGCTTTGTGAAACCCCACCAATCTCTGGGGAACCCATGACACAGGCATGACCAGCGGTGAAATCTCTCTCCTGCTGTAACTGAAAGGCTGGCATGGCCACACACAGATGAAGAGGGATTGCGGCTAAGCTCCTATTTGAGCCTTTAGCTGCACATTAATATGCTTGGCCAAACAAGCTGATTGGAGTAGAGCCACGTCTGCACCATGAGTGAGGTATGTATGTTGGGTTACTGTTTAGGTTTCACACAGCAGGACCTCCCAAATAAGGATGCCCCAAGGATACAGATCTCAACCATAAAAATCATGGGTTTTGGTTGACTTTAAAGTGGACCAACAGTCTATTTTGTTTATTTACTTTCAGAGATAAAAATAAAAAAGTACTTTAATAAGCATGCAAACCACTACATGCTTATTAATGACCTACTCACCTTACCATGCTGCCCGAGACTATGTATCCCACAATTCTCCTGGGTACAGACTTTGACCTCGCATATGGGTCCTGGCCCCTCACAGAGAGTGCCTGGCTTCTCTCCATCCACTAACATCCCAGGCCAGTAGTCCGCAGCTTTATGTTGGCTCATGAAGATAGCAGAAGCAGTCGGTTGTGTACCCTGGGAAATCCAGACCTGCGCCAGGAAGGTGAATAAAACCTCTGGGCCTTTTTATTTTAGACTTTCGAACCGTTTTAAAGCGACTGTTTTGACGATCCTTGATGCGCCTTGAGAAAACTTAGAGGAACACCATTCTGACTCCTCAGCAATGAAGGGTAACCACTTCACAAAGGTGCAGCTGGTTTATTTGCGCTTTCTATAAAGTTCAGCTATTTGATGCCAAGATCTTTGGTGACAACATCTTTAAGTAGGCTCATGTAGCATCTGATGTATTATTACAGGCGGCTCAGCGTATAGCGCTGGCGCTCTAGGCTCAGGAGCACCAGATATTACCTTTCGCTCAGTGTCGTTCTCCCATTCATTTAAATGGGGTTTCATTTGCTTGTGTTTAAACAGCGTGTTTGACATTTTTTATTTTTTGCTCAAATCATTGTGTGACCTCTCCTGGCTACAAACAAACATTTTTAGAAACTTTTTTGACTTTTTATATATTTATGCAGAATTGTCATTACAGGTCTGGCACTAATGTGTTAACGTCACAGTGTTAAGACAATGTCATTCCATGTGTCTTCACTTTGTTACAGGTGGATATGTGTTCTAAAACAGACTTTAATCACACAGAGTCTGGCGCTCTATGCTATAGCGACCAGATTTAGAGCGCCAACACTCTGTGTGTGTCCTTTTTTGATAAGTATGGTGTGCAGCGCTGAGAGTTGGTCGCACTGAGCTGGCGCTACCTCTCGCTCCCTACAGTGCTGTACTGGTGTTAGAACGCCCAACATACATCACATTCATCAATGAGGGTCAGGTTACTACAGCGACTGATAGATGATTACAGCGTCTATTAGCGGTCACTTTAAGCCGATACCTGGCATTTGTAATGAATCAGCCTCCACAAGTTCCTGTGTGTTACTGTTGCGGGTGCAAGCAGCTCCCGCTGATATACTTTATGTGTACATATGTGTGTAGATCCAGAACCCAAGCCTACTAGAGTATTGGGGGGGCCGAGGTAGGCCCAATCACCATAGGGCAAATGATGAAGGAGTGGGGCGGACATCCTTCTGGGCGGCGCACAATTGTTGCATGCCCCTGGCCCGGTGATGAAGACAGGGTAGTTGGGGAGGGAGGGACGGCAAGGCGAAAAAAAAATCTGCAGAGCTCCTGCAGCGCTGCCCAATTCTGTGTTTCCTTCCCCATCTCTCTTGCTTTCTACCTATCCTTTCTCTTGTCTCCTTTTTCTTCTTTTATTTCTCCATTCCATATACCTCCCCACTTTTTTCTCTATGTGTACTCTATCTTCCCCTCCCCCCATCTTCCATGTCTCTCTCTCTCTCTCACACACACACACACACACACACACACACACACACACACACACACACTTTATTCTATTGTAAACCCAAAACAACCATATGAGATGCCCCGAAGTGAATCAATATTTATTATGGACCAATCAGAAGCTGCCAGCACAGCCTGATGTCCCCACCTGATGTCATCAGTGACATCATCAGTGCTGTCCAAGCCTGAGGTATACTGTATCTCCTTAAGGGAACATGCATTGACTTTTATTAAGCACACACTGGTGATTCATGGTTCACAGCCAGCGGCACCAGCATCCCATGGGCCCAGTCAACCCCCCTTTCAGAAACCCTGGTTTCAAAAAGCACCGCTGCTTGTCACCGTGGTACTCAGTTTCTAGGTAACCAGGAGCCACCATCTCCAACAGGAGGCCAATAGAAGAGGACCGGCATCAACCTTGTAGGTCTGCCCGGCAAACGTGGCTCCAGGTGCCCTCGAATTAGAGAGCTTACACATTCCAACAGTCTCAAATAGTTTATTTTAAATCCCATGACCACTAGGAGATACCCAGGAAATAGGGTAAGAACTGTAAACTGAAAAGCTAGTTTATTCCCCCGGGTAACTATGGTTCCATTGAAAGTTACATCCAGTTACATCCAGACCATTAGGGCGGATGCGGTCCAGGCCACGGCCAAAAGGACAGCAACCTCTCAGGGCAAAATTAAAGCCCTAAATTCACTTAAGAATGAGACAAACACAGCTGATAAGGGGAGCGGGTGCAAATCTGCCGATAAGGGGGGAGCGATAGTGGTTAAAGACTACACAGACTACAGGTTGGGCATAGTTGAGATGTCTGATCAAATAAGCTACAGAAAGGTATAAAGCAACCCCATAATATACAAAATAAAATCCAGGAGTATATAGGGATGGGTATAGCCATGAACTTGATCTGTACATGAAGAATCCGTCTACACCTGTAGTATATGGTTTACCAAAGGTGTACAAAGGTCTCAACCCCCGGAAATATAGCTCCATAGTCACAGGGACCAATTCTACCACACAACTGCAGGGAGGTTACCATCATATCTGAAATATACAGGAGACTTCCTAGACCAGGGGTACTCAACCACTTCTTGTAAAGGTCCATTTACAGGCATCTGGTGAGAGGCGAAGGTCCGGACGGGGTGCTGTCGGGGGGGTGGATAGTTAGAAATCAGCGCACTGGGGGCGGGTTGGGGGTGAATTATACCTTGCAATGCCACTTCCTGCACATGCAGTACTTCATATTGCAATGCTAAGTGTCAGGGAGTCATGACACTGTCAGGGAGACAAACTACATCGCCAATCCATAACGGGGCAGCGCTGAGCATGGCAACACAGAAGCAACTAAGTGCAGGGCTGTCAGGGCAGGGGTCCAGAAATCTGGCACCGAGGTCCGCATTTGGACCCCGGTCCGCCAGTTGAGTACCGCTGTCCTAGACAAACAGGGCCAAACTAATGCCATGGGTGAATGTCTCATGGTTACGATGGACATATCTTCTTTATATCCCAAATGGGATGGGCATTGACTGAATATATTGTTAAAGGCCTAAAATTAGTTCTATGCAATAACGTGTTCAAATTTGAGTCAAAGTTTTATCGGCAAATCTTTAGGACTGTGATACAAAATCGATATTTCAAAAGACCAGCTTAACTGTTTGCCATCCTCCTTTTACTCTTCCCAAGCAGTGGTGGTTATTCTTAATCTCAAGACTGAATGGTGGAAGTGCTACAGACACACGCTTATGTGCTTCCTGCAAGCACCTGAACTACAAATAAAGCAGAGTGAATAGTTACCCTCTTGGCATGGGGAAAGCTAACGCCATTGATCTCACAATGGCAGCACACCATTATTATTAACTGTGAAAATAAAATGTCATTCTGCCCTTCCACCACCAGATAGAACATGAATCAATGTTCACTTCACCTTTTTCCCACTTCAGATGCAGACACTTTTACATGTGCTGTTATGTGTAGGCCATATGCTGGTGACAGCAGGAAAATATCAATATATTTGGCCTGCCAAACTATATTAAAGTGTGTTAGTGATGCCAATTGAGACTGTGTTGCTGGTTGGCCACTTTAATGCCATCCAGAAGAGTGGGCACAAAGGGGCTGTTGTCTTTATTTTTATGTAACCATATAACTTACCAATGTGGATCCAGATGGCTGGGTTGCCGGAACACCTAAAGCATTGAATGTTTCCTTTCCAGATGGTGTTTGAAGAAGCGGAGGACACAATAGATTGACCTATAAATAAACACATGTGAAATGTCAAATGTGTGTGACAAAGTAGGCCAGCTACATGCACACATTTGAATCAGAATGTATGGCTTTGGCCAAGATGCATATTCACTGCTCAAATACCTGTGTAGCCTCATCCAATGATGCTTATGACATCTTTGGCAGAGGGGACTGCTGGTCTTCCTCGGATAATGGTCAACAATCATAAAACGCTAACACCTTGCAAGTTACAAGATAAGAACATCAAGTATGTCAACCAAGAATCAACACAAGGCCAGTCCAACTGGATGTATTACGTGGCCCATGCCCCAAAGAGGATACACCCTAGACAATGTGAAAAATTTCAATGCGCAATACAGGTGTGGTTACTCACATACTGACCATCTCCTCCATACTCTGCAGCAGAACTGGAGTTCCCAAGTGGAGGCCTAACAATAAATAAGCAAAACAGATCACATGACATGACTGAGTAGGGGATAAATAACCAGCATGTCTATATTGGGCAATATAAGACACCTGCCAAAGTAACACTTACAGACAGGGGTCGCCTTGCGGACAGGGGTCGCGCATTGAGCTGGGCTGGAGGTTTCCAAACAGCCATAGGTGTTGACCCATCAATGCCGCCAACAAACACAGGGACAAGCAATTTAGCCAACATGGACAAAGAAAAAGCTAATATCCTAAATGTGCAATGGGCAGAAAATAAATAACAAAAGGCACCATCAACAAAATTACGTGGTTCACATACACGGTCAGGCTGACTGAACCAGAAGCAGGGGGCCTGGTGTGTAGTGTGGACCAGTGTGTACTCAAATCACAAGGCCTAAGCATCACTATCAGGAGTAAGAACTGAAGTATTCAGCAGGCACGGTACCAGGCAACATGAGCTGACTAGAGGAAGAGCTGGCTGTGGGTGCAAAGTGTGGAACACAAACCAGAGTAGAGCAATGGCAACAAATGAAAGCTGTCAGGTCCCGTGGGACACCCGCCTTCTGAGTAAGTCCGCAACCCCCAATCTCCGCTGCTAGCTTCCCCTATAGTCAAGCCCCCCGTCTGCCGGGATGCTTTATACGCCTCACCAGGCACGGTTGCCCCCAGGACTTGGTAGCACAAAGGATGCGGACTTATGGGGAGGAAGGCGGATGAACCAGGAACGAGACTGGGCGAGGTCGGGCAAGCAGGGGTCATACACGGGAGAGCAGTCCAATCGAGCGTGGCACCAAAGGATGAGACGGAAGAGTAGTCAAAGTCGAACCAAGGGTCAAGCCAGGAGGTCACGTGTACACAGTACAAGGGAGCAGGCAAAATCATAGTCAGAAACAGGCAATGGTCGGTCCAGGCGGCAATCACGGGATGGTCAATACACAGCAAGATCAATAACGGGAAAGTACAGATATAGATAATCACACCCAGCAGCACGCTATCACCGGCAACGAACAACTGCGGGGAACAAAACTTTATTGGGAAGGAGTTGACTGGATTGGACGGAAGGGAGTGGAATGATTGGTGCCACTATGAACTTTGGGCCTATTGGTCCACCTTAAATGTAAGGGCTCATTGGCCCACCTTAAACCAACCTCCGGCGGACGCTCTGACTGCAGCGCTGCTGGAGGACATAAGACAGCTGTGCTCACGTGCACGAGCTGTCAGTGAGGAGAGGGGAGGCGAGGGGGCGTGTATGCTCATCCCCGCTCGCTCTGATGCGGCCCACCGGAGACGCGGCCGCCGAGCGGGGACGGAAGCAGACAGGCGCCGGTATCCGCGCCGCCTGCAGACGTACTGCAATTGACGCCTGCAATTGTACTTTTAATATTTGTGTAGCTAATCAAATGCTCTTTAGTCTTATACTGTGAATTCATGCTTGTATTAATGTTATTTGTAACTGCCACATTTTATCCATGTGTTTTGCAAATAGGTTCCATGGTTGAATTGATAGTTTATGGTTATTTTTCTGCAATAGATGAAGGAAACATTTGTTTCTAGTTGTATGTAAGTGGCATGGCTGGCCTCTAAAGAACAGGTTTGCAGCTGTGGAGTCGAATGACAAGCATAGATGTAATTGTAGATGAATGTCAGAGTTATAGTCAAGAGCAGCACCCTCTCTACCGGTTTGGGTGTGCATGCTGCAGCTGATACAGCTGGCTGTAGTACACAGTTTGGCGTCTTATACACTCGATGCCATGGGTGCGCCTGATATTGTTAACCTATTCCTTTTAGAATTTTGTAAGTAAAGTTTTGGTTGCCACATAGCCTTTGCGCTCTGCTAGCAGGACTGTTTTTAATGTTGAGCCTGGACTAGGCAAATTTTTTCCAAGTGCCCTAATTGGGCGAGAGGGGAGGTCAGAGATTTAAATGCAGATGAATCAAGCCCCTTGTGTTTGCAGTAGGGAGAGGGCACAAGGGGTTAAACGCAGACAGAGAAAGTGTTTGGGTGGAGGAGAGTGTTCAAGAGAGCAGTGTTCCCTTTAAGCAGCACGGGTTGCACAGACCCCAGGAAGAGGGAGTGCCCACGGACACCTGAGGAAGACCATTGGCTTGATGCAGAGCCTCCCCGTTCAGCTCCCCCGTGCGTTTCCCCATTGGTTTTGGGCTTTGATCGGGTCAGGAAAGGGTGCTACGTTGATTTTAGTGTGCGTTTATGCGCTCAGGTGTGCGCTCAGCCGCCTTTCCGATTGTCGGCTCGCAAGAGGCTGTTTGCCGGCAAAACGGACGCCTCGTTCATTGGCCCGTTTTTTTCAGTGATGCAGAGCCTTGATTTCCGATTGGATTCAGCCTAATAAAACGGGGCCGCCGAGCCTTCACTTACGGCCAGTCTGACCAGCCGTATTGGAGCTCCGTGCTTTTTGGGAATGTATTCCTCTGTGGGCCAACATCAAAGGCGCCAGCTACGCCGTCTGGTACTTCTGAGTATGGCAGAAACCAGGCTGCAGCGCACGCCTTTGGACATCGATGGCATGAGTGACGTTGACCTATTCGAGCTCACCCGCCTTAACCGTGTTTCTCTCCATGCCTTGTATAGCGAGCTGCGGCCATGGTTAGCCCCCACCACAAGAAAGGGGCATGCAATTGCAGGTATGACCAAATTGGTTGGCTGCCTGCAATTTTTGGCGAACGGCTCGTTCCAGAGACTGGGTGCCTTCTCCCTGGGGATGTCCCAGTCTACGCTGAGCCGCAGCCTAACCAAGTTTTTGGATGGCATGGCTACCCTGGCACAGAATTACATTTTTTCCCTCAAACAGGGGAAGCCTGGAATGCGGTTAAGTTGGGCTTTTATAACATAGCCGACATGCCCAACGTCCTTGGTGCAATCGATTGCACACATGTCTCGCTCATCCCCCCTGCGGACCAGGAATATCTGTTCAGGTATGTGGTTTGGGTCTGCTTTTTTTCTGGTTATCACACATTTTTTATGGCTCACACTAATTACAATTATTGTTTTGCTTGGTGCAGGAACAGGAAGATGGGCCATTCCATCAATGTTTAGGCAGTGGCGGGCCCTGATCTTCAATTTTTCAGTCTGTTTGCTGGCTTTCCTGGGTACACGCATGATGCGCACATTTTGAGGAACTCCAGCCTCTATCAACGGTTTCAATCTGGAGATATTTCTGGAGGATGGTTACTGGGTATGTGTATTAAAGTTGTATTTCTTGGCCCCCAGGTTTGAATGTGGATTTGCCACTACCCTACTAATCTGTGAGACCTTTCCTGGAAACTTGAAAAGGTTTTTGGTTTAATTAATGGGTGAAAGTATTCTCCACTATTGGCTTATGTTCTGGCCCTCTTATCTCAGTAGCATTACGCAGACATTTTTAATGAGTGTACAGGTTGCATGTGTTTGTAGGCTCAGTAAAAATGTCAATTCCTCCCACCATACCTAGCTCATCTATTTGTCCCTGTGTACTAATGTTTCTATGCACACCTAAACCTTTTTTTAGGCATCCACCTTATGTTTGTCTTTTGTATTTTTGCAGGTGACTCAGGCTATCCCTTGTTACCATGGCTGCTCACACCCATCCTGCACCCATCTTCCCAGGCACAGGAGCGCTACAACACAGCCCATAGGAGGTCTCGCTCTGTGGTGGAACGTGCCTTTGGGTTGTGGAAGATGCGTTTCCGATGTCTGGATCACAGTGGGGGTTCTCTTCAGTATCAGCCTGGCAAGGTTATCAAAATAATTATTGCTTGTGGGGTCCTGCACAACCTTGCCATTAGAAGCAGGATTGCTCGATATACTGACCTGGGTGCAGAACCTTTCCCTATTTCTGACGAGCAGACCCCTCCTTACACTGGTACACAAAGTGGCCCAGCACACACAATCCGTGCTGACCTTGTGGCCAATGTATTTTCTTGAAACCACCCCCTGTCTGCAGGCTGGGGAAGATTAAATCACACCTAATAAGTGTTACATGCTGGTCACAAAGAGACTCTAAATGCATTTGGGCTTTACCTCTGCTGCCGGCGCATGTCCATTTTTGGGCAACTATATGATTTCAGGTCCACAACTGTCCGCTTGATTTGTTCAGTATCTCGATGCACAGAACACCATAATGTACCCAAACAGCATTGGCAACAGCCATGCTTTGTGCTTAGCAAAAACGGGCTGTTATGGACCCACGGCGTGGTTAGCGACCACATGGGTGTGTGTTGTCCCCTGCATCACTTGAAATAGATGGTTGGCTATCTGGGGAGTCGTGTGTGGTTTTTGGGCCGGTGGTTGAGAATGGGTTAATGTCTCCTTGCTCCTGCGTTTTTGGGAATGTGCCTGTGTCTGTGGAGTCCCCACCGTTTTAGTTGGTGCATGTTCTGCATGTGTCTTGTGCCTGCTTTTCTGTTTTATTTAGGATGAGGCATGTGTGCGGCTGCTATGTGCCTTTGGCCTTGGTTGGCTCTTTGTGCTCCCTTTAGGTCTGCCCATATTGATATGGTATCCCACACCAAGCGGAGTGCCTTGAGCTTTAAATATGTTCCAAACTGCGGTTGCGCGCCTGCGCGCACGCACGCACGTCACCGCGGGGGAACGTCAGAGCTAGAATTTGAAAACAAGCCAAGATGTCCCCCGCCATCTTTACAACAGAGCAGGACGAGCTCATCATGGATGTGAGTATGCGAGCGAGCGTGCGTTTATGTGCGCGCACACATTCCTTGTAATAAAAAAAGAAAAAAACACAAGAATAGTCTGAAACAACTTAGTTTGTCACGTTACAGACCAGCCCACCTTAGTTTAACCCATGTACGCAGCTACAAACTAGCCTACATGCAGATAGCAGAACTAGGGCAATGTGAGGCAGCAAGAGGTTAATAAAGTGACTTGATTTAGGCCAGGAAACTTGTTAATGTATTTTGTGGATTAATGGTGTGTCCTTGTCTCTTTTTCTAACAGATGATGCTGAGGAATCGCTACGACTTCCTGCCGTCTGATTATGCCAAACGGACGTTGGCCCTGGAGGTGGTGGAGGCGATAGAACGCAGAACCCAAACCACCTATACCTTCACCCAGATCGCCCAACACTGGTTTGATTTAAAAAGAAGGCATAAGCCCTGGGTGAGGCGGTACTTCAACAAACATTTTCCATGTAAGTGTAGAAAATGTAAATGCACCTATAACCCTGGCATCGCCTGGGCGTGGTTTAATGATTGTGTTTGTATTTCAGCCCATGAATGGAATCTACGGTTCCGCCCCACCCGGACCAGGACACGCAGCCCAGTGTTGGGCGAAACAGGTGAAGGTGTAGGTGTCCCACCGCCAGGGGCAACGGCCACCCCCTCCTCTGTAAGTGACTCTGAGGAGCCGCTGGACCTCAGCATGCAGGGGAGGGGGGGGATCTGACGGCAGGGAGTCGAGCATAACAGAGCCTCAACCTGACTCCGGTAAGGGAAATATAGTTAGATATGTGGAAATACATGCATTAAATACAGATACTCATGTGCACTATTGTTGTAGATTCAGACGTCGCTGGAACATCCCAAGGGATGAGTGAGGAAGGGGGCGAGGAGGAAGAGGTTGCTGGGGAAGGTGAGTAGATTGATACCTAGAAGCCTAACTTAATATTCTATTCATGAAAGAACAACAGTCTCTAATATCAGTGTGTTTGTCATCCATACAGATTCACAACAGCAACAGAGGGAGGCTGAAGGGAGACTCCGCCCCCGACGCAATGTGCGGGCCAAACCTTGTAAGTGGTGTTTATTTAAACTAAAGAAAATGAGCAAACAATTACATTTGAAAACTAACATTCAGAGACATTTCCAAATTAATTTTTATAAAAAAGCACTTAAAGCGGACCTTAACTCTGAATAAGAGTCTATCTTAAATATTTCCCACACCCTGTACATACAGATTGTCCACCTTACAAATCATCTTACCAACCTTTTCCAGAGCACAGCTCTGCTCTGTGTGAGCAAAGCACAGCTATAACCCACCCCCTGTACCTTATCCCACTTTCCTCAGTAAGTGTGATGCTTCAGAGTCAAGATGGCGGCGCACGTATCCTAAATTCCTGAACTGAGTTGCAGCCCAGTGGGGGAAATAATAATAATTGATTGACTAAAAACTTACTATATATTATTTTAAGATGCTGCGGAATCTTTTAAAAATAGTTTGTGCTTTTCATGAAATCACGCAGAAGGTCCGGTTGGGAAAGGGCCCCAAAAAAACCACGCCCAACCAAACCAAAAAAACAATGCTAAACTAATGTTGTTTTTCATTCACAGATCAAAGAAGACAACATCCCGAAGACCCCGAGGCATAATTTTTAAAACAATTAAAAAAATGTAAATATTGGTTTCTGTTTTACCCCTCCCAAAAAAAAACCTAAAAAAAAACACCCAAAAAAACGTTTGAATAATAAAAAAATTAACATATTTTGAGAGTTGGCTTTCCTGCAAAAGTACAATCACACAACATCAGCACACATTTCCATGACACCAAAGGTTTAGATATGGAACAATAATTTAGAAAAACACACAAACAATTAAGGTATGCATTAAGGACAAGGAAGAAGGAACAAGCAAGGATATTAAGGTATGCATTAAGGACAAGGAAGAAGGAACAAGCAAGGAGATGAAGGTATGCATTAAGGACAAGGAAGAAGGAACAAGCAAGGAGATGAAGGTATGCATTAAGGACAAGGAAGAAGGAACTACTAGATGATTAAGGTATGCATTTAGGACAAGGAAGAAGGAACAAGCAAGGAGATGAAGGTATGCATTAAGGACAAGGAAGAAGGAACTACTAGATGATTAAGGTATGCATTAAGGACAAGGAAACCCCCACAAAAAAAAAAAAAAAAAAAAGATGTGTGTCACATTTGCATTTGTGGCCATATGCATATTCCAAGGGAGTTTGAGGGATGTGCGCTTGCGTGTAGCCTGATTGGCAACTGAAGAGCCATGGAGATGTAAGTATACTTGCTAAAACCACCAAAATGGAAGGTCAAATACGACGGAAACCAAGCAGGTACATTCAAAAAGGCAGGAAAAATCAGGGAAAAACGGACCGCCCGTGTGAACGTGAACGGGAGCCCCGATCAAATTGAAGGCACCCGAGAGAGCAAAAAAAGCTTTCCGAGTAAAGTGAAATTGACGGATCAGTTAGGGAGCCATTCCGACGGAGGCTCTGCATCACATTTGAGCCACGATTCAAACGGGAGCCCCGGACAATCGGAAGGTTTTAAGGGCAGTTCAGAGGAGGCTCTGCATCAGGCCCCCATATTCAGAAGAACAGATTTTCTCGGCATGCACCTCCCAGATGTTTTAGTGTAACCAGTGGTCATGTCACGAGAGGAGAAGAGCTTCTCTGCTACAGTTGCTGCAGACTACATGCATAGATGTACTGTGTGCCCTCCAGTTTATGTGAAACTGTGCTGCCCTCCCCTGCATCTGGTGGGGAAAGACCTTCACATACAGTGCGGCAAATAGGGGAAATTGTCAGCAGGGAGGCGAGCAATGCGATGATGAGATGCACCACCACCTGCATCAGCAGGCAGGTATGTTTATAAGGTGGCATATTGCCCCCCCCCGCTCCTGCTGCTGACAGTGTGTGTGTCCACTGCTTTGGCTGGTTGGCTGGGTTGCCTGTCTCACCCCCCTCTCTCACAAATGCCTGACAAACATAGCTGAAATTGGTGGCCTTCCAAATTGTCAGTATAACTTGCTGTGAAGCTGCATACCCTATATTCAAGTGGACCAAAAACCTAATCAACTGGCCTTGGACTTTTAAAGACCAACTTGGCATGTCCCATTGTGTGCATTCCCTCGAATTACCAGTATACCCACCTCACTGGCAATCCCGCAGAACATAAGGGGACTGCTCATATTTCACACCATGCTCCCACAGCACATGCACAGCTTCAAGACAATCAGAATACATTGCAGTGCATAATTTAACCCGCCAATCTATTCAGAGTGAATGGATTGCTGGCACCGTTTGCCGCCTACTTCCTTGCATTCCAGCACTAGCCATTCAGATGGGCCTGGTACAGGAGTGTGCATCAGCCCATGCATGCTCCAGAGGATTGCTGCAAAGGTATGTTGACATGATCCTGAGCTTTCACACAGCAGTGCACTCACAATCAAGATAGCCCAGTGATAAAGGTTGCAAGACACAAATGGCTTTTGGTCCACTTGAAAGTTGATGGCACAAACCTTTCCTTGCCATTGTCTGCTTACTGTGGATCACAGTGTATAGATGCTTGGGGCCAGAAGGTTTACAGAGGGTATCCTAAATCCGCATGAAAGGCGTCAAATAGGGGTGCGGCCGCATATATAAGTCGTGCAAACCTGTCCGATTCAATCTGGTGAGTTCAAACACTGCACGGTCAGATAAATTATCAATATCTAACCGCTGTCGAAACACCCTAGGAACAGGCAATCTGTGCCTTCTCCTCTGCATCACCATCCAGATGCTCAAACTGAATGCAAAGAGAATAAAAAGGCTCCATGGTCCAACAACAAGACAGTTTTGTCCTCCACAACAGAGTTCTCTCCTCCTGTGAGCAACCTAATAAAACTTGTGTGAAACACCACAATTTAAAGCATGTGTGCAGGTAATCAATGACAGCTGAATCGCCCGAAATATTTTGCGATCGCAAAATCTACACTAATTAAATTTTCGCATCCGCTTGATAACACTCGAAATTAATTCGCACTAATCTGAAAAAAAACACTATTTTAAGTTGATGAATCGCGCGTGGAATTTTCGCTCGCAAAATCACAGTTTTTTCTCAAAAAAACAAACAAAAATTTGAATTCGACCTTTAATGAATCAGGGCCAATGTGTTAAGATGACACTTACAGACTGGCTCCGGTTGGTTTGAGGAAGAGCTGGCTGTGGATGTGTCAACTTGTTGACACAGCTGGCTATCAAATTGACTTCCAACTGTTGGCTGTTGTCTTGTTGTGAGTCTGGACACAAAGGAAACAGTTTTAGCAGTAACATTAACAACAAAGACTGAGAAACTTGTGAAACACAAAGAACTTGCCTTCAACCAAGGCTGTTGTGTCATCCCGCACATCAACACTCTGCAGCCGACATAAAGGGATCCTGGGCTTCAACATGACCACATATTCATGGTACCTATTCATAGGGCCTTCCTGTTCACCATACTCGATGAGCAGGTCTGACCCCATTTTTAATGAGGGTCCTGTGTAGCATGTTGAATCGCCTTTTGGTTGCTGCAGTGGTCCGCTGATGTGCGTTGGTGAAATTGAGGGTCAGTAATCCCATCCCAGATCTTCAGTGGCCCATATAAGAGTGACCATTTGACAAGGGCGAGCTTGACCAGCTTGATGTTATATTCCAAATTGAACTCTGGCTTACATTTTGCAGTCTGCTTTTTTCACCTCTCAACCACTCATGTGGCAACATCAGGGGTGCCAGACATATATGGCTTATGCTCAGTAACAGTGAGGTGCTGGGCATGTCTGGCACGTACACTAGGTTGCCCGGTAGCAGTTGGAGATCAGCAGCAGCAACAGAACTCAATAAAGCCCTGTTGTTGTTTCTCACTGGCTGAAAGCATGGAGGTGGTAGATGAGCAGGAAATGCTCATTAATGCAGAGCTAAAGGTGCTGACCTCTTCACACACACATGCATAACGTTTTACCTTGGTCAGCTAGCGTGGAGGAGCAGGATCATGAACATGTGGCAGTGCTGCACTCAAATCATCTGAGTAGCTAAGTAAGTAGCTAAGTATAATATTAATGCTGTGTGGATTGAAAAGTCGATTAGTTCCAGTTGCGCTTGCAGTGGCGGTGTGTGTGTGTGTGGGGGGGACCACTACTGTTGTTCCCCAAGCAAAACTAGTCTGTGTTTGGTATGCAGTGTCTGCAGAAAAGTCTGTGCTTTGTGACATTGGTTGTGTTTCCTCTTCCATCTGCTGGGGTAAGCAGAGATTGTGTAGCACACTGCAAGGCAGGATTGTATTGGACAGCTTTTCTTGGCTGTCTAGCAGCTTCACTCTTGGCCTGCCCAAATGTAAAAAATGTGCTATCCTCAGGCTGTTGGTTGTTTCAACAGTGCATATGGTTTAGTGGTGAGCTGCATGTTTGACCTGTGTGTGTTTGCAGGTTTTAAGATATGTGCATTGGGCATGTGTGTGCTTGTGGATGAGTTTGTGTATTTGTGGGTGCAGTGGCAATACAGTGCAGAGACAGATTTTGGTGTGATGTTTGGTGTGTGGAACTCCAGGCTGAACTTCAGACACCAGGCAAGTGTTTAACACCCAGTTGGCTGTGGAGGATTTGAGTGATGAACAAATCTGCAGCTGCTTCCTGCTGAATCGAGCTGCGCTTTTGGCACTGTACCACCAAATCTTCCACAAAATTAAGCCAAGCACTGGCCGCAGCCAGCCTGTACCGTACACAGGTAGCGTGCGCCTGTGTGCCTCCTTAAATATACTTGCTAGGGGCACATTTCAGGCCACTGCTGCTCTATTGAGCGGCATTAGCCAGCCTACCATGAGCCGCATCTTTCATGAGGTTGTACTGGTCATCTGTGACCTCATCCCTATCTACATACGGTTTCCAGGAGATAATGAAGAGGTGCAAAACATCAAACTGGCTTTCTATCATATGGCAGGAATCCAAAATGTTCTTGGCTGCATTGATGCCACTCATATTCCCTTCCACCCCCCTTGAGCACAAGAGCTGCACTACCGCAACCAGAAGAGCTTTCATTCCATTAATGTGATGGTTGTGTGTGATCATGAGATGCGGCTGCATGCTGTGAGGTCAGGCTTTCCGAGATCCTGCCATGACTCATATGTGTTTATCAATCTTCCCCCTGGAAATTTGAGAACAACGAAATACCGTCAGGATGGCTACTGAGTAAGTACGTAGTGTGGTAAAGTGTATGGGAAAGTGCTGGATGGTGTCTATTTCTCCCTTGCTTTTCTCAATCAGGCACGATCCATGCCGGGTTTACAGGACCCCACTCCACATTCCCAGTCCTCTACGGATTTTTTCCCTACTCCCAGTTCTTACACAGGTGATGAGGCTAATTGCAAGGAAGCCTAATAAAAGGAGCCGATGAGGTTTCCAGTTTGCTGTTGGACAGCCTGGGATGAGGAGCCCTGGCCTTGCTGCTCCTAATACTGACAGTACTGAATTGCATCTGAAGGACTTTATGTGCTATCTGTTGTCTGTGGATTAACAGCCTGGACTTGTATACCCTGAAAGAGGACCTGTCATATCAAGGACTTGCAGTATGCTGTATTTATCCTACACTGGACATTGCTAGAGTTGGTGAGGTAACTGCTTGCTGTACTGCATTATATGCTGCAACATACTCTGAAGTTAAGAGATTTTTGCCTGTTGGAATTTATTTTCAATAAATTGATTATTATTTAACAAAGAACTGTCTGCAGAGTCATTGCTATTGGCCCTAGATCCTGACAATTGTTGGAGGATGTGGGCATTTGACTGTTACTAGGGGCAATGGAATGCCAAAACGCTGCATTTGAACATTGTGGACATTTAAAGGCTCATCCAGACAATGGAGGAGGTGATAAAGCAGCTAATACAGGCTAATCTCCAGCTTGAGCATGCCCAGCACAACAGCAGCAAGCCATGGCACAACAGCAGCAGGCCATGGCACAACAGCAGCAGGCCATGGCACAACAGCACCAAGCACAGCAGCTGGCCATGGCAAAGCAGCAGGAGACAAACCGCCTGTTAATGGAGCAGACTGCTGTGCTCAGAGAGACTGTTATGGCTAGAATCTCACAACCGGAGAGAAGCCCGGCTGAAACTGGTGGTGCGAGGAGAGTCGTTCAGCGGGTCTTGCAAAAGATGACTCCTGACGATGATGTCGAGGCCTACCTCACTGTACTCCAGAGAGTGGCAGAGAGAGATCAGCTGCCAGTTGCACAGTGGACAGATGTGATTGCACCCTTCCTGACAGGAGAGCCGCAAAAAGCATATTATGACCTTAGGGAGCAAGATGTACGAGACTATGCAAAACTAAAAATGGAGATCCTTGCTCGCCTGGGTGTTACACCAGCTGTTCGTGCCCAGAGAGTTCACAATTGGAGCTTTGCCATTGATAAGCCTACCCGGGTGCATATGTATGACCTGATTCATCTGGTACAAAAGTGGCTGGATCCAGAGTGTTCTACACCAGCTCAGATGGTGGAAAAAGTCGTGGTGGACCACTACTTCAGGACCCTGCCGCCAAATCTACAGCAGTGGGTTGGACAAGGTGACCCTCAGACTGCTGAGCAGCTAGTCAACATGGTGGAAAGGTTCATAGCGACTGAGGACTACCAGCGGTATGCCCCTCCAAGACCATCAAACCCGTGACATCTATGGGTAAGTGAGTTCCAGCTGGAGGTGTGTGGAAGGGTGTAAGAGGGAGCAGGGCTCTAGACTTTGAGCGAGGGCGAAAGACTGACCCTGACCCCCAGAGGCCCCCTAATCCTAGGGAGGATGCCCGGGTAAGGAGGTCCAGTGTTCCCCAGTGCTGGGAGTGCTATGAGTGGGGACACATAGCTGCTTATTGCCCTTTTTCCCCTGAGCCCATGGAGTGTGGTGCTAGCCACCGAAAGTTCCTGTTTGCAGAACCTGCTTGTACCACCATTCCGCGATCAGAGACTGAGCCCCATATTTCGATGATGAAAATAAACGACTACTCAGTGAAGGCCCTTTTGGACTTGGGTAGTCTGGTAACCTTGGTACAGGCCAGCCTTGTGGTTGAGAGTTACGTGCCGAATAATAATGTGCTTTGCATCCACGGGGATATCGTAGCCATGGTTAAGTTTGAGACCCCCTCTGGAACACTGACCTACAAAGTCGGCGTGGTAAAACGCCTTATGTATGAAGCGGTAATAGGTCGTGATTTTCCCTTGTTCTGGGAGTTGTGGGAAAGGGGTAACAATTCTGCTGCCAGCGAAGCATCTCCAGCAGAACCTGTACCCCTCCCTGTTAATGAGTTACGTGAAAAGTATAATGGAAACAATAGTCCCCATGAGGTGCCTAGTGAAAATATGGGGTCTTCTGAGTTGTGCAGCGATGACCGATTTCCATTACAGGTGTTAGCAGGCGAAGATGACGAGGCTTCCCTGCTTGATCAGCGGGTCTTAGACCTACAAGTGGTTCGGGGCAATTTTGGGATTGAGCAATTAAGAGACCCCACTCTGGGGACCGCAAGGGCAAATGTTATGGTAGTGAATGAGGTATCTCAGGAACCAGAAGCTGACCAGAAGTTTCCACATTTTGCCATGAATGGGGATCTGGTGTATCGGCTCTCCAAAATTAATAATGAAATTGTGGAACAACTTCTGGTGCCTAAAGTATACCGTTGCATGGTGCTGGATATAGCCCATAATCATGTGTTTGGAGGGCATTTGGGGACTAATAAGACCCAAGAGAGAGTTCTCTAAGGGTTATTTTGGCCTGGGGTATACGAAGAAATAAAAAGGTACTGTGAGTCATGCCCTACATGCCAGTTAAGTACCCCAACACCACGTTTCCGGAGCCCCTTGGTGCCACTTCCCATCATTGTGGTTCCCTTTGAGAGAATTGCCATGGATTTGGTGGGGCCCACCCTGAAATCTGCTAGGGGACACCAATACATCTTAGAGGTGTTCGACTATGCTACACAGTACCCGGAAGCAGTTCCCTTAAGAAATATGGCCTCTAAAAATATTGCTAAGGAACTGTTTTTTATGTTCTCGCTGGTAGGGATTCCGAAAGGAATCCTAACTGACCAGGGCACGCCCTTTATGTCAAAGATCATGAAGGAGCTGTGCAAGTTATTTAAAATTACCCATCTCCGCACCTCAGTGTACCAGCCATTGTACCATTTTAATTAGGTCGGCATTCCAGGGGTTTGTTAGATATAGCCAAGGAATCCTGGGAGACTGAGGCCACTCAATACAAAAGTCTTATTGAACATGTGGCCCAGATGCAGGACCCAATAGACAAAGTATTGCCGATAGTCAAAGAGCATATGCAAAGGGCTCAGGAGGCCCAGAGCAGAATATATAATAGATCTGCCAGGGTGAGGACCTTTAATCCTGGGAACCGGGTCCTGATTTTGGTGCCCTGGGTTGAAAGTAAATTTCTAGCAAAATGGCAGGGTCCCTATGAGGTTGTAGAGAAAGTGGGTGAGGTGAAATACAAGGTTCATCAACCAGGTAGAAGAAAACCCTACCAGATTTACCACATAAACCTGATCAAGCCGTGGAAGGATCGTGAAGCTTTAGTAGTTACCCCGACTATAGTTAAAGGTGTGGTGCAACCAGTTCCCCCACGGAAATAGAGATAAGTTTTCTGACCTGCCGGGCCATACTCCCCTAATTAAACATCATATTATAACTGAACCCTTCAGTAAGGTAAACTTTAAACCATACAGGATACCTGAAGCACGTAGAGAGGCGATCTCCTCAGAAGTAAAGCGCATGTTAGAGTTAGGCGTCATTGAGGAGTCTTCTAGTGGCTGGTCAAGTCCATTGTCCTAATACCAAAGCCCAATGAGACCTGGAGATTTTGTATCGATTTCAGAAAACTCAATGAAGTCTCAAAAGTTGATGCTTACCCCATGCCCCGGGTAGATGAGTTGATTGAGAAGCCCGGGAGGGCAAGCTACATCACAACCCTGGATCACACAAAGGGGTATTGGCAGATACCAATGTCTGAGGATGCCAAAGAAAAGACTGCGTTTTCCACCCCAGAAGGCCTGTTTCAATATGTGGTGATGCCGTTTGGGTTACATGGGGCCGCTGCTTACCTGGATGATGTGGTGATTTTTTTTTATCTGATTGGAAAAGTCACCTCTGTATGGTACAGGCCGTCCTAGACTCCATCAGTAATGCCGGTTTAACCATAAACCCTGAGAAGAGTGCAGTGGGTCTGGAGGAGGCAAAATACCTGGGTTACGTCATTGGTAGAGGGCTGGTTCAACCCCAGATCAATAAGGTGGAGGTGATACAGAACTGGCCCAGACCACTTACTAAAAAACAGGTGAGAGCCTTTCTAGGTATAGCAGGCTACTACCATCGCTTTGTCCCCAATTTCGCTTCAATGGCTGCACCCTTAACTGACTTAACAAAGGGTCGTAAGTCAGTAATGGTGGAATGGACCCCAGAGGCAGACAAGGCTTTTCAAAACCTAAAATCTGCCCTGTGTGAACAGCCCTTGCTTGTGTCCACGGATTTCAGCAAACAGTTTTTGGTACAGACAGATGCTTCTAACTCGGGTTTGGGTGCAGTTCTATTACAAGAGGTGAATGGGGAAGAGCACCCAGTATTGTACCTGAGCAGGAAACTGAACCCAGCAGAGAGAAATTACACTATAGTGGAAAGAGAGTGTCTCGCCATTAAGTGGGCGTTAGAAGCCCTAAAGTATTACCTGTTATGTAGAGAATTTGTGTTGATGACAGATCATGCTCCGCTGGCCTGGATGAAACAAAATAATGAGAAAAATGACCAGATGGTTTCTCTCCTTACAAAATTTTAAGTTTAAAGTGGAACATAGGCCAGGGAAAGTACAGGGGAATGCGGATGCTTTGTCCAGAGTCTATTGTATGGTCAGTGAAAAAGACGAGGAGGGGATTTGTGGTAAAGTATATGGGAAAGTGCTGGCTGGTGTCTTTTTCTCCTTTGCTTTTTTCAATCAGGCACGATCCATGCCGGGTTTACAGGACCCCAGTCCTTTACGGGTTTTTTCCCTACTCCCAGTTCTTACACATGTGATGAGGCTAATTGCAAGGAAGCCTAATAAAAGGAGCCGATGAGGATTCCAGTTTGCTGTTGGACATCCTGGGATGAGGAGCCCGGGCCTTGCTGCTCCTAATACTGACAGTACTGAATTGCAGCCGAAGGACTTTATGTGCTATCTGTTGTTGGAACCTGTGGATTAACAGCCTGGGCTTGTATGCCCTGAAAGAGGACCTGTCATATCAAGGACTTGCAGTATGCTGTATTTATCCTACACTGGACATTGCTAAAGTTGGTGAGGTAACCGCTTGCTGTACTGCATTATATGCTGCAACATACTTCCTGTTGGAATTTATTTTCAATAAATTATTATTTAACAAAGAACAGTCTACAGAGTCATTGCCTAGGCCCCAGATCCTGACAGTCGCTATATTGTAAACCTAGAAACAGTTGACCAGAAGAACTAGGGGGAGGGGGAAGTGAAGGCAAAATACAACAAACCAGGTTGGGATCTGCATTTCTGCTGTAAACAGCAATAACCCATGTGTTTGTGTTTAACTGATAAGGGATAAGGCCAGAAGACGTGGCTTATGGGCTGTGTACAGAACTCCCATACTGGCGCTACAATGCAGCTCACCGCAAGACCAGATGCATTGTTGAAAGAACCATTGGCATGCTGAAAGCACACTTACAGCCCAGAGAAGGTATCCAAGAAAATCCTCACTTGCTGTGTGCTACACAATATCTGCATAATCTATAGAGTAGAAGAGCCAGAGAAAAGGCAACGGGTGCCTGACGTCCCAGACATGCCCGCAGACACTGCCAAAGACACCCAGACTGACTTTGTCTAGTCAGCACAAATGATTAATTCCTTGTTTCCAGGTAAGTGACACAAACTGGGATACAAGTCCCAATAAATAGCTGGCCAACAACAAATTAAAAATAACCAATGTAGAGTTAGGCAAGTTATAGACAGGGAAATGGAGCAAAAGGGAAACTAAATACAGCGACTGACATATTTTTTTTTTCCCTCCTCGGCACTGTAAAGAGGACCAAAAACATAAATATTTTATGATTTATCCTTTTGTTTGCTAAAATAAAAAAAATGTTCAGAAACAATAAAATAAAAAAAAAATATGAAACTTTGGCCAAGTGGCACTAAGTGGTGCTATCATTAAATTAGCCACCTAACTTATATACCAAAAAACTAAAAACCTTAAACTGAAAAGTACTTGAACAAAGTGAAATGATCAAATATATATTTTTCTCTGTCCTAGGTTGGTCTATGCATTTCATTTTTTCTCTCAACCATCATTTTGCTACCTTCTGTTGGTAGTCATTGGAAGTCATTCTGAATTGAGAAAGCCAGTTGAATCTAGTGAAATTTCCTCAAGAATAAATTAAAAGAATAAAGTTGAGTTGCCTTGATTTATTCCTATAGATATATCATGACCTGGATGAATGAGAACTTCTACAAGCACAATATGTTTTCATGGCAACAGGTTTGCTTTAAATAAAAACCCAATTCAGTTTAAGCAGTACCCAAATGTCAGGGAACCACAGGTCACGTGATCCCACTATCAATCAGGGACCGGACACGCAACCCGCTTTCCCAAACCCCCGTCCGTTTGACTACCAGGCCCAAAGCCTACGGACTTGGTTAAGGCTCAAGTTAAGTAAAGGTTTTAATGCAATGAGTGCACTAGGCAGTGATAACAAACATTTGGCTATGATGGAATATGAATGAATACAAATGCTATTCTGAGTAGTGGGTTACAGGTTACAGTGAGTTACACGCAGAGATATAATAGTCAGTTACCTTAAGAAGCAGTTGTAGAGTGGTGATGAAGAGCTCCCACAGAATGAAGGTGAGTGGCAAGCCTATTGATGGGCACCTCCAGCACACTGCCGCATGACCTCGCCCAGAAGTGACAAAAGCCTGACCCAGGGTCATCCCCCTTTATGCGGCGAGACTCTTTTCACCCCTCCCTTCTGTGGGACAGACTGTCCCCTCCCACTGTTGGGTAGCCTGCTTTAGCACCTAAAACCTTTTAGGGGTTATAACTTTGAGCAGGGGGGTCATATGGCTTTGGATATGGACCCAAAAGATTGGGCTGGATGCCGGGCATCTGATGAGTCCAAAGATGGGGTCCCTAAATGGGTCAGAACCTTAGATCTCCATTTCTCTAGGTTCCCCTTGCCGCAGGCTTCTGAGAAACCTTCTAGTTCTGTACCTGGCCCAGCTATGGTCTGATTTGTGTTGGTGCCGCTGGTCTGAGGCTCTCGTCTTTGATGTGAAGGAGCTCACAGCCAGGGGTCACATGGCCTTCAGACCCATCGGGGCCTTCCCAGGCTGGAGGTGTTTAGAGAATCAGCAGGGATTCTGTGATCTGCACTCGGCTCAACTCATAAATGCTAATTCTCCTTCCTGGGGGAGATTAGGTCCTGTGCATATTTATGACTAGAAAGCCTTAACAGGGGGGAAATAAAGGGGAACTCTGGACTTGTATCTGTGGGTTTTTCACATTTAAACTAGATCATTCCTTCACACCGAACACTTAAATTTGAATTTCATACCAAAAAACCCTCGGCTGAAATGTACTTGAACAAAGTTAAATTGTAGACATTGTTCTCTGGTCTTTTTTTCTCTCAACCATCCTTTTGCTACCTTATGCCAGTTCTAATTGTATAATTATCTAGTTCTGGCTATCAAGCATCAGTTCTGTCAGCTGAGCTGATACTAAGCCATGTTTCTTACTGATTACCTCATCTGATGCCACATCAAACTGCCTGTTGACTAGCTATACCTAAATTTCACAATTCTCTACCAGGATTGAACTGAAGCACCTTGAGCCAACCAGAGGCAATCATTCTTGAGGACCATCAGTCTTGGGTCCCATCAGAGGAAAACTTTATTGAGCCTTACCAGGGGAAATTATCCTTGACCCCACAGTTCAGCTAAAAACACTATTAGATTTTAATAATATAAAATATTGACAAATTACTGATGCAACTTACTGAAGAATTAACAAAACTCAGAGAACACTCTAAGCAAGCCAGAAACATTATAACACACATTTCTATTACAATAATACACTTTACACAATAAACTTGGTATAAACTTACTATATAACAATGCTCAAACATGCAAAAAGACTTGTAACGGAATCTGTAACTGTAAAGAAACAGACACATTTTGAACAGTGCACGCTAAGTTCTCATACACCAGAATAAACATGAAACCTGCATCTCGGTGAACTTTTCAGCGTTTAGACTGAAAAAAGAGCAGAAAAAAAGTTTTTCTACCTTTATTCCCCCCAAATGACATGAATCTGTGATGGGCCATTTTTACAAACTAGGCACATCATTTGTCCTATGAGTTAAAGATGTTTTTTTTATTTGGAAACAACAGTACCCTATGAGCTAATGCAGAAAAATGTTGGGAATTTTTTAGCATAGCGCAGAGGGTGCTGTTATTACCATACTAAAGAAACATATCCTTACCTCATAGGAAAAATTACATACCTCACCTTTCAAAATGCCCCATTACAGACACAGGTAGTGAAAAAACATTTTTTTTGCACTCTTCTTTGTCTAAACGCTAAAAAGCTCACGAGATCCGGGTTGCAATCCACACTGCAGTGCACACTGCAAGTCATACTGGCTTCACCAAATAATTATTATGACCCCCATAGATCCTCCCAAAGACGTGTAGGTTATCTGGATGAATCACTTCCAGCAACCCTGGGCAATGGATAAACTCCTCACTCAGTTATACCATCCCATAAAGTAAGCAGAGAAAAAAACCCAAAGTGTAGTAGTTACAAATAAAACATGCATTTTTAGTGATGAAAAAACACTCAACTGAAAAATCTTTGGTATGTCCCTATACTAATAATCCTAACCAACATAGTCTGCCTCTATCCCTTTCACTGAGGAAGCTAGGGACAGGGAGATTGCAGCTCACCATCAGTGGCCTTCAAGCCGCCCCTGTATTGTGCACAAATCCATTGCTGTTTGGCCACCAGAAACATGGTTGTAGTCTTGGATTTCCTTTCCTGCCCTGATAGTGGCCCTGGGTAAGTGGCTGGGGATAACTGGGGCATCCCCTAGTGCTCTGGTGGGCTAGTCCAACACTGTTCTTTACCCCTGTTTCCCTAAGGTTTTTGTATTTCAAAGGCTGACAGTAGATTTCTTCCATATACTACATAAATGACAGGTCACGCAATCTCATCCTCCAAGCAAACATAAAATTAGCTACCAGGCCCAGCTTACACTATGTGATTGTTCTTGTTGTCAGAACAAAAAAGCTTACAGTAGGTGTCCTCCCCTACGAACATTCCTCTTTACCAGTCTAATAATGATGCGGCTGCTATAGATCTGATAATGAACCTTGCAGATTTTCAGCTAACATAATTCCTATATACTGTATATATTTCCCCTGCATAGGCTGTGTATCTATTATTAATGCAGCAAGGCTTTGATTACTGATCTGCTACAGTCACTGAATCTACTAGCTTAATTATACGAATTCCAGTGTGATTGTTCCGTGCTGATTTCTAATAAAGATACTCATACAATTAATACTAAGCACAACAGGTATTACAAACAAATCAATTAGGCACTAAAATAACTAGCAGTTTACATATGCATTATCTTTTTAACGTTATGTTTGAATTCCCTTTATGAATGGTCACAGTGTGAAGCCTTCCTGTGAACTTGTTAGTATATTGTGAAATGAATTAACAATACACTGTTGCTGCTAGCCAAATTACTGTGTTTTGCAGGTTAGCATTCTGGATGATGTATGGTGCAACAGTAAGAAAACAATTCAAAAAATAATTTCCTTCTTCCCCACAACTCGATTATTTCCTCTTAAATTAGTAATACAAAAAATATTTCTTTGAATACAAGGCACAGCGGGCAAGTTCCTAGTAACAGTTAATAGACATTATAACAGACTATGCCTAAAATCATATAAGAGAATAAAATGGTGTAAACAACATTATCTACAGTAAGCTAGAGTGTAAAAAAATAAATATATCTACACATGACATTTGTTTCAATAAAAACAGGTTCTTTTGACAAAGTTATTATTACAATTAAAAATGGTCATTGTAATTTTCTGATGACGGAAGAAAAGGAAAAAGAAAAGTCAAAGTAAAGAAAGGAAAAAGAAAGAAATACATGCCTTTATGTTGCTGATGCAGTCTAGTATACTAATCTTTTTTTTCAGGACTAAAGGGTTGATTCAGAGAGAAAAAAAAGAAGACTTTCCTTTTTGTGTCGATCTGTTTTTTTTTTTTTTTCCGCTCTCGTATGATTGTACGAGTGATTCTAAGCATGCATTGCAAGCCTTCTGTAAAGTCTTCGTCCGTACGTATGCCAACGAGAATGTCATTTTCCACCTTTCGTTTTCCGTTTATGTTACTCATGTTACAACGTAGACTTTCGTTTTTGCCCGTTTTCCATCGTCTCCTCCCACGAATCATTTACGTTTCCCGTTATATTCTGTTTTCCTTTTCCAATAAATAATCGTCCAGACGAAAATCCTTACAACCTTATGCCTGCGCACTACGAACTTAACTCATTAATTTGCTCGCCTACTTATTTGGTTCACTAAAGTTGGCTACAATGCTTAGCTAAGTCACATCGCAGTCTCATTCTTCTTCCATTTCCCACCCCTAAAACTTACCTAAATCACTTTGCGGTCAGTATATTCTTGCATTTCACACCCCTAAAACTTACCTAAATCACTTCGCGGTCTCATTCTTCTTCCATTTCCCATCCCTAAAACTTACCTAAATCAATTCGCGGTCAGTATAGTCTTGCATTTCACACCCCTAAAACTTACCCAAATCACTTCACGGTCTCATTCTTCTTCCATTTCCCACCCCTAAAACTTACCCAAATCACTTCGCGGTCTCATTCTTCTTCCATTTCCCACCCCTAAAACTTACCTAAATCACTTCGCGGTCTCATTGTTCTTCCATTTCCCACCCCTAAAACGTACCCAAATCACTTCGCGGTCTCATTCTTCTTCCATTTCCCACCCCTAAAACTTACCTAAATCACTTCACGGTCTCATTCTTCTTCCATTTCCCACCCCTAAAACTTACCTAAATCACTTCGTGGTCTCATTCTTCTTCCATTTCCCACCCCTAAAACTTACCCAAATCACTTCGCGGTCGTGCGAATCTTCATCTCTAAAGATTTCTTGACCCATTCGTTTTGTGGTAACCAACCCTTAATAAATGTATTTCGAAAAGGAAATGACACAGAAACAGGTATTTGTTTGTTTTTTTTTTAATAACAAATGCCACTTTATGTAGGGCTTATTTTTTTTTTGTTTAAAAATTTAACATCTTTATTTTTTGGGAGGTTTAAAAAATAAACTTTATAAATGTCTTAACATTTTTTAAATATTTAAAAAAATTCAAACTATATACATAGCAATGGCAGGACCCAGAACATTATTCATCTTCATCTGTGGTCCCCAACGAGTCGCGCAGCTCCTGCATGTTGGCCACCAACGCAAGGACCCTTGCACTCAGTTGTGCCACTCTGGCATGTGTGGGCCCTGTATAAAAAAGAAAAAAACTTTATTTGTTGGCAAATACATGTTTATCAGCTGGGGATGGAATGTTTATTAAGTTGCAAGCTAACTCATGAGGCCATATGTAATTATGCTAAGGAATTAATCAAAGGAAGAGGGCATATGTAATTATGCTAAGGAATAAATCAAAGGAAGAGGGCATATGTCAGTATGCTAAGGAATTAATCAAAGGAAGCGGGCATATGTCATTATGCTAAGGAATTAATCAAAGGAAGAGGGCATATGTCATTATGCTAATGCCATTGACTATGGCTTTGGGTATCTTGGTGATCATGTCAATTCCCACATACTCTAAATAATATAGACATTACAACTTACTTTGTTGGCGGCCGACGTCTGCTTCGGGGACCACCCTCGGTTCTGGGACCTGCCACTGCTGGGAAGTTGAGGCTGTAGAGACATGTCAAATAGGGTCACTTCTAATGTCTGGGTTAACAGTAAGAAAATGCCAATTTGAGTGTGTGTATGACATCACCCACCTTCTACATGTGCCTTCTGGGCCTGATCTGCTGCAGTCCCTGCTCCAGATACTTCACCCGCTACTGAATCATCTAGAAAAAGAGATTAAGGGAATCAGCTTTGGTTTAAATAGCATGTATGTGTGTGCGGTTACATTAAGAGTCACATACCAGAGGCTAATGGCTCTGTCGCTTGGGCCGACTCCCTGCCCACGCCGTGACGCCCCTCCTCTGTCGAAAGGTCCAGTGGCTGGTCGGAGGCCGCGACAAAGGAGGGGTAGGACCGTCGCCCTGGAGATCCACCACCTTCACTTGGTGCTGCAGATTCATGCAGCACTGGACGGCCTGTGCGCCTCCGGGTGCGTCGGATTCGGTACTCCATTTCCAACACTAGAAAAGCAAAGCATTTATAAATAAAGGCCTACCTTTGATGCTTGGAACAAACTTCCAGCAGAGGTAGTTGAAAAATCAACAGTCACTGAATTTAAACATGCCTGGGATAAGCACACATCTATCCTAAGATAAAGAGTACATACAGTATACACATAAGGGCAGACTAGATGGACCGTATGGTCTCCTTCTGCCATCAACCTTCTATGTTTCTATGTTTCTACCTTCTGTATTAGTTACATCTAGCATGCAATCGCTCTGTACTTACTTGGGAAATGAAGCCCAAAAAATCGCCACACCTGGGGCATGTGGAGCCGTTTCAGGTCCAACCATAGAAACATAGAAACATAGAAACATAAACCAATGCTGCATGATCTGCGTATGTGTGAAGGTGGTGTCCGTCTCCTGTTGGATCCGGGATCTCCAGGGCGACGTTCCTCTTCTCAAACGATTTGGGAAGGTAGTCGTACCTGCGCTGAAACATCGTCTAAAAAACACAAAATAAACATAGTTGTTAGATCAAACTGCATACAAATATCTGTCACAATTAGATCAGTTGACTAAATGACATTCCCAGACACATTTCTAGCCTCAAACTATCCTTCTAGATGCAAGTGACTTGGTTCGCACATGTGCGCACTTCTGTTTTGCACAGAGTTTTACTAACTTTTTAACCAAACTTTTTCTTCCTGCGCTTCCTTAAGGCCTAGGCATGCATTTAGATGGCAAATCTAAGTCCTTACAATACACTTACGAGCATAATCAGCTCTTGTTGTTGGCGGGTGAAGATCGTGGGTGCCATCTTTCTTCTTGTTCGCAGCAGATAAGTAATGCCACAGCGATTTCCGGGTCCCGCACGGCCGGACGAACGGCTGTACGCAAAAAAAGCCCTCGATAAGTCCACACCAGCCAAGGAGCCCACCAGCAAAAGGCCACAGCAGCCTGAGGAGCCTTTATCATGTCCAACCACTCGGTCACAACTACCAACTCCGAAGGTGCGGGAAACGCACAGCCACAGTGGCCAACACAAGGTGACATTACCCACCAAGTCCGCTAAACCCAAACCAACCAGCAAAGCCAAGGAGGGAGCGGCTAAGAAGAAGCCAACCATAAAGCAGGCAGGTATGCCTGCAAGAAAGGCCACTAAGAGGGTGAGAAGCCCCAGCCCCCAAAAAACACCCTCCCCTCCTCCCCGGCCTAGCACATCCCTTCATAAAGCCCAGAAGCCCCAGCCCAGCCAGCTCTGCATCTCCTGAGCCACGTGTTAAACGCTCCCATGGGCATGGAACAACTAGTGGCAAGGCCACCAAGAGCCACAGGACCAAAAGCCCAAGCCCAGCCAGCTCTGCATCTCCTGAGTAATGTGCAAGTACCTCCCAGGGGCATGGAACCATAAGTGGCAAGAGCACAAAGAGGCACAGGGCCAGAAGCACCACACCCTCAAGCACACCCTCTCCTCCTCGGCCACATTTGCCACTGGCACAGGTGGCAACCCACTATCCATATGCCACATCCACGCCTAGAAGTTCTGTGGCCACCCAGGTAGGGACCCCCAGTCCGTTTGCATGTCCAGTCCATTCGTTCTCAAGCCATGTGTCCCACATTTCAACACAACAGAGCCAGCCCAGAATGTCCCCTGAATTGTCTACATACAGACGGACAGTTGAGTGGCAGGTTTGATGAGGCCCAAACTCTTGCATTGGCAAGTGGGTTCACACTTCATTATGACGAGCTATATGGGTGAAAATCAAAATCTACAAGCAAAATGAGAAAAACAGAAATCTTGGAGGAGCTCACCAGACAGGTCAATGCAGCAGGGGAGGAGCTTAAAGATGTGGAGCAGATACAGCGCTAAATTTCTGACCTGAAGTATGCAGCACGGAAGAAACAAAATAAACGGCGCAATTACAGGTACATATTTGAGTTGTGGATTTGTCTGCTTGTTGTATTGACCACAATTCCCTAAATTTGCAAACCTCTATTTTTCAGCTTACAAACTGGCGGAGGCTTCCCCACAAAATTACAGTTTACACGAGCTGAGGAGATGGTGCTGGCGTTGATACATCCCATGGCATTAGAGGGCCTCTCTGGCCAATGAGACACGGACATCCCTACCATTCCTGCCGGTTAGTAATGTTAGTGTGTATGTGAAATGTTTTAAACGTGTGAAATGAGGCTCACAGGCATATATGAACACATGCCCCTATGGAGTGGCTTGTAGGGGAGGTTACAGTTTTAGCTGGGTGTTTAATGTCTGCAGAATGTTCATTTTCAAATTTTGCAGCACATACACGACCTTGGACAGTATTTATGGTCACTATTAAAGTCTTTATATTAGCAAAGCACTGCCTGTTATGTGAATCTAGTCAATCATATACAACACTTCCTTCTTTGTCTTTATCCCACTTGGGTTTTAGCTGTGCTTTGGTCTAAAATACTTGATCTGGGGTCAGGGAAAGGTCTACATAGGAAGAATGCCCACCAGCATACTCTGAAGACAAATGCTATTTGCAAGCTGAGTGTGTGCCCCTAATGGCCCTTTGGGGATGTGTGAAGCCTAATAACATGCAGTACTTGCATGTTTGTATTATTTAAGGTGACCAATGTGTATGTACAGGGTGAGGCATACATATAACAAATAAGGACATTCATAGTGAAGGTCACCTTGGACCGTTGGGGGAGTTGGCATTCCTGCTTGGCCACGTGTTTTTTAAAGCATATGTAGTAATCCAGATCATCAATGGATTTTTGGGTGTTTACGTGCCTTTTTATTTTTAATACAGCCCAGCATCAAGCCTCAGCAAGTGTGGACGCCTCATCCAGTTTGACCACGCCGTCAACTTCTGTGCTGCCTAGGAGCCAGGACCAGATATATACGGTAAGTGGACTTTGATGAAACTGCTGATGCATGTGAATGACCATGACTAATTTGCATAACAAATATATTTAGGGCCCGAACTGAACCTTTTTTTGCACATGTCCCAACAGACCCATACACTGATGGAGGAAATCCAGGAGATGGAGGAGGATGCCAGCTTGATGGGATCTTCAGAACTGACCCCCCCTGGAACCTAATCTGCCACTGTCCCAACATGCTACTGCACCAAATCCTCTGCAGAAGAGTGAAGCTGGATGCATGCTGCCAGCCCATCGTGGGCAGCATGCAGAGACTGAGCCTACAGTCCCTAGTGGTAGCTCTGCTGCAGAGGATTTGCCGAGCACATTTGCGACTCTTGCTCGCCCTAGAGGTCCAGCATCTGCAGGCAGGTAGACTTAGTCAGCAACGTCAACCAGTTTCCCAGGGGAGGCGCGTGCCGATCCTGGAGTCAACTTGGCGCCATGACTCCAAACTCAAAAGAACCACAGAGTAGCTTACTGCACAATTAGAGACATTAAATAATACATTCACCTCCATGCTGACAGAATTTACACATGGTCACCTTAAATAATAATTTCACAGCCATGCTCGAGGAAGTTCGAACTACCAATAGACTCATGTTGGAACAGTGGCAGATTATGAATGCCACACATTCCCAGGTGATGGGCCACCTCCAAGGCCCACCACCAGGGTTTTATGGGCAACACCCATTTTAACAGCTATTTGACCTGTATCTGCTCCACATCGTGGATGCTGACCGTATAAGAGCTCGAAGGGCGAGAACCCCGTAGAGGCCTGGGACACCTCTCGCACTGCAAACATCAGATAGGGCAGAAGCAAGTCCCAATTCTTCCCATCCTCGGCGACTACCCGTTGATTTTTAAAGTGTGGTTAAACCTTTCTACCAGGTCTGTTTGCGGGTGGTAAATGGATGTCCGCAATTGTTTCACCTGCAACAACTTACAGAGCTCTTTCATCACCTTAGACATAAACGGGGTATCTTGATCGGTCAGGACCTCTTTAGGAAGGCCTACCCGGGAAAACATTTCCATAAGCTCTTTAGCAATGAGCTTGGCTGAGGTGTGTCGCAGGGGTATGGCCTTAGGGTACCGCGTGGCATAGTCCAAGATTACCAGAATATGTTGATGCCCTCTAGCGGATTTTGGCACTGGACCCACCAGATCCATGGCAATCCGCTCAAAGGGCACCTCAATAACTGGGAGAGGAACTAGGGGACCACGGTAATGAGGCTAGGGGCTGGTCATCTGACATGTTGGGCAGGACTCACAGTATCTCTCCACCTCCTTGTACACACTGGGCCAGTAGAATCGTTGTAAAATTCGTTCCAGAGTTTTCTGCTGGCCTAGGTGTCCCCCCAGAACATGTTGGTGGGCCAAATCCAACACCAGCTTGCAATAAGGATTGGGTACCACCAATTGTTCCACAGCCTCTTCACGTACTTTGTTTACTCGGTACAGCATATCCTGGTGAACCACAAAGCGAGGAAACTGTAACTCCACCCCTGGCTATTGTGGCTCACCTTCCACCTCAAGTACATTCTCCCAGGCCTGAGATAGAGTCGGGTCCTGGTGTTGTGCTGTACCAAAACTACCCGAGGGGACATGGAGATCGGCCAACTCTGGACCTGTTGACAGATCTTCCACATCTCCAACCATAACACTCAGTGGAGTTGACTCCCCTTCTTCCACCGTAGTGGCGGTCACCCCTACCATTGTGCCTTCTGACTCCGGCTCCCAAGGTTCTGGGATCACCAGTGAGTAGGGCCAGTCTATTGGGGACACACCCACCTCGCGGGTTTCCGGAACTCCCAGCTTGGTCCACAGTGACATGAACCCCGGAAAGACTCTCCCAACAATAAGTTCATACGGAAGTTTAGCGGCAACGGCGACTTCGTGGTTCCAGCTGCTGGACACGGTGGTTAGAGTCACTTGTGCTGTGGCATAGTCTCTTAAGTCCCCGTGTATGCACAATACCCCGTTTTTCTGGCCGTGCACTCATCGGGCAGTACCATGGCGGGTCTCACCAGGGTAACCATACTTCCCGAGTCCAAAAGGGCCACAGCCAGGGTATCCCCCACTTTCACCTGACAGAGGTGACTTTGCCCCACAAGCTCAGGGACACCGGCAGCACACAGCCTCCGGGTATACATGGAAGGGCTGTAACCAAAGTTCCCGTCCATGGGCTCTCCCTGGTGGGGACAGTTGGCTCTGATATGTCCCGGCTCCTTACACCCCCAACACAACACCGGGGCAGGGACTTTGGGGGGTAGGTCCTGAGGGGGTTTAGGGGACACCACTCGCCTGGGCTGGGGCGGGGACCTCCGGGGTTTCCCCAAATCCTTCCCCGTAGAGCCCCCTTGCAAGTTCCTGGTGGCCTCATATCGCTCCACTAGGTCCACCATCTCTAGAGCATTGCCAGGGGATACCTGAACATGTCTGCCAGCAAGCGGTCCAACATGGCAGAGGGGCTTAATAAATCTGGCTGCAGCCATTTTTGCAGTAGGTGCAGCAGTTTATAGTACTGGGGTCTGGCGGGCTCTGCCGACTGATAGCTCCACTGATGCACTCGCTGAGCCCGAACCCACACATTCACCCCCAGTCTGGCCAGTATCTCACCCTTCAGAGTCGGGTAGTCAGCGGCTTGGTCGTCTGGAAGATCAAACAACACCTGCTGGGGTCCAGATGCCAGAAGTGGAGCGATGACAACTTCTCCCTTGCAGCCACCTTTTCAAACACCGCCAGGTAAGTCTCGACGTCATCCGAGGGGGTCATCTTTGTAAGCGCCAAGCGGGCAGCTTTCCGGGCATCATTGAAACTTTTGGGCGCTCCTGCAGCTTGCAGCGCCATCACATGTTGCAATAGCAGCTGGTTGGTCTCCTGCTGCTGCTTGTTGGCCTCGCGCTGCTGCAGATTCGCCTCCATGAGCGCTTTCACGAGAGCCTCCATTTTGTCTGCGGTCTCAGGTAGCAGCCTGGCAAGCTTAATGTAGGACATGCACAAAAAACGTCTCCGTCGGTTGCTCCTAGCAACGGCCTCACTGCTTTGCCCGCATCTGACACCAAATGTGAGGATCAGCTCTGGTAGACAGCAGGATGTTAGCAGTATAGAGGCTCAGAGGTGAAAAGTCCAAAGTAAAGTCTGTGTTTATTCACACATAAAGTCCATAACATAAAATATCCTTTTTAGGTTACATCACCTTTTCAGGAAAAATGCCATAGTATTGCATCAGACAGGCAACGGCCGTTCTTAGTTTTAGTCCAAGCTTGCACACTTGGAGCCAAATTCACCTTGGGTCCACATGAATTAGCCTGTATAAGAGCTTCCAGTCAGGCACACAAAGTCTCACTCCCCAAGTGAGCTCTAGACACAGCCAGTGCACAGCTGACCCCCCAGGCTATTTATGCGGCCCACAAAACCCGGACCTGGGTAGGGGATGGAGTCCCACCCTGCTCTACTCCATCCCAGTAAAGCCGCCCCGGGTTAGCCTTTCGGCTATACTAACATTTTAGCAGAAGACTGCCATTAGCAGCTGATCCTGGAAAAAACTATACAGCTTTACTGCACCAAGGCCAGGTACCTTGGTGCCACATACCTACCGTCAATGACGGCACCTTGCACCTTACCACAGCCCATAAAGCTCATTAGAGTGCTGAGATACCTCACTAGCCAATGCCTGAGCTAAAGCCTCACTGAACCTGCCGCGCAAGCTGCCACGCTGCAGGCTCGGGCCTAATGAAATTGTGTCTGGCTCATCCTGTTTGTAGGCAAGATTGGTAGACATTCTTGGCTGGGAAACTACTATCTTGAACCATGGCAAAGATTGGACTGGACTTGCATTTGGACTGGGGGTTATTGTTTGGGTGGGTCACTGACTTACAGACGTGGATGTGGCATAGGTATGGCTGCTTTCCACCTGTGCCTGTGGCAAATGTGGCCAAGCAGGAGAGGGTGTGTATGTGGCCCTATGTATTACTGGCCAAATATTCACATGCAAATGGTTGCTCCCTATGTCTGTTTAGTTTATTGTTTATTGAAACTTCCACCTGGAGTGCGTTACTTTAAAACTCCTGGATGTGGCCAATTGCTAGGTGCCATGAGTCTGCACCAATGTATATTTCTGTTGTACTATGTATGTACATGAAGTCTGCGAGTGCCCTTCAACTTCAACTTTTCATATTTCAATAAAATATATTGAATGTGACTTTAAATGTTGTTGACTAAGTTGATGCATTAATGTTTGGGTCTTTTTGAGATTACTGAAGGTTTTTCTAAACAATTATGGCAAAAAAATGCATGAGGCTCAGATCATGTGTCAATATTTTAGTAATTAATTCATTACTATTGTTTTAAAAAACAATACAAAAGCATTCACAAAGCCAAATGATAGTAAAAATAAAAAAATACATGCAACAAACAAACACAGGAAAACCAAATTAGGCAAAATGGGTGTTTATCAAATTGGCCCGAACAGCTTGGCCAGAGGCACTAGGTGTGCCACGGTAGTTCTCTTCTGGGTTCTGGCTGGGTGGAGAGGGGGGCAGGTCCACATACCGGAGGACATGCTGCATTATGGCAAAGTTGTGGAGGACACAGCAGGCCAGTTTGATATCGATGACCTTGTTGGGGTCATACTGGAGTGCCCCCCCGGTATGGCCCAAACACCTGAAGAGAGTTTTTAAGAGGCCAAAGGCCCTCTCCACAACGGCCTGGGCTTTGCGGTGCACCCGATTGGAGGCGTCCTGGGCCGCATTCTGTGGCCGAAGGACGGGCGTCATCAGCCAGGGAAGAAGTGGATAGCCGGAATCCCCTGAAACAATAATAAAATACTTACATACATTACACATTCAAAACAAAAATTTATGGACAAGTGGTCGTTCACCCTGACTAAGAGCCTGTCTTATATTTTAGCCACACCATGTACATACAGATTTGTCACCTAAAAAAACAGCCTAACAACATCTACTGCATGTTCTGAGCCTTTAAACATCAAAGATGGCGGATGAGGGCAAATCAGGCAGCCTGCAAACAGGAATTGGCTTAGGACTGTGCTGCTCAGCATTCTGGGATGTCTTACCTTTTCAGGACCCCAGATCTGCTTCGTCCAAGCACAGCTCTAACCAGCTCCCCTGCACTTTATCCAGCTCTTCTCTACTCAGTAAGTGTCATGCATCTGAGCAAAGATGGCGCCGATCATAAAGACAAAAACAGAATTGCAGCTGAGTGTGGGGAAGAATAACAAGTTATTAGAAAGTAGAAATGTATTATTTATAAATGCTGGGAAAACAATTTTTAAGAGTTTGTGCTTTGCTAAAGATGATGGTTAAGGTCCGGTTTAACATACATGGGTCATAAACTATATTCATAGGCATACATTCAAATGTGAATGACGTTATTTGCGTCAACCTACCAAGGAGCCATCCACCTGAGAATTCTCCAGACTCAAACCGACGGTATAATCCAGATCTTTGCAAGATGTACGCGTCATGGGATGAGCCTGGAAACCCGGCGAGGACGCTAAGGAACCGCATGTCCGGGGACACTACTGCTTGGACATTCAGTGAGTGGCCCATTTTGAGGTTCCTGGGAAAAAAGAAAAAAAAAAATTAGCAAGGCAAGGTAAACTACTCAAACACTAACTCCTAACACCCTCCAAAAAACATGTTGGCCAATACAAATAACACTAACTAAGTACATAAGTAGTTTTTTTGCAAAAAAAAGGATATGTATGTTGAATCAACTAAAAATTAACTGTCGAATGACTAATTAAGGTCCACATGAAAATGTTTGGCTTTGGCCGACATTAAAAACATTGATGAAGCTAAAGACGGTCAAATGGATCACATGGACAAATTACAAGGAGGGATTAAGATATACACTGTAAGCTGTTTCACAGGGACAAATTACAAGGAGGGATTACGGTATACACTGTAAGCTGTTTCACAGGGACAATTTACAAGGAGGGATTACAGTATACACGGTAAGCTGTTTCACAGGGACAAATTACAAGGAGGGATTATGGTATACACTGTAAGCTGTTTCACAGGGAGTAATTACAAGGAGGGATTAATAGGTAGGTAAAATACAGTTTGTTTAAAATATATAACAAAATATCCGATTGAACTTACCTATAGATGTACTCGTCGGCTGCAGGAGGGACCAATGCAATCAATCGCACCCATGACGTTGGGCATGTCGCTTAAGTGCGTTCCAGGCTACCATGCCCTCAGGAAAAAAAAATTCTGACTAATGGTAGCCATGCCTTCCAAAAACTTGGATAGCGCACGGCTCAGCATAGGCTGGGAGATCCCCATGGAGAGGGCACCCAGCCTCTGGAACGAGTCGTTCGCCAAAAATTGCAGGCAGCCAACCATCTTGGTCATACCTGAAATTGCTTGCCCCTTCCTTGTGGTGCAGGCTAACCATGGCCGCAGCTCACTATACAACTTATGGAGAGAAGCGCGATTAAGTCTGTTCAGCTCGAACAGCTCAACGTCATGCATGCGATCGATATGCATGCGTTGCCGGTGCAATCTGGCCTCGGCCCTGCTGATACATGCAATGCCCATTAGCTGGAGGCACTCATATTCCTCCACAAAGCCGCAAAACATGGTTAAAGCAAGGTATCCGAGGTCAAAATGGTCCCGTAAGTGGATCGCAAATGAAACGGTTTTATAGGGTGGTTGTCTCTTGGCAACCAGCTCTCTGAATGAGACGCAAGCCCATCCCAATAACGAAAGTTATCTGAACGGACACAAAATATCAGATTTTGATGGGAAAATGATCTGAACTAACGCAAATGATCCGATTTAGTTTTGTTCTTCGAAAGCGCATATACGCACGAGTGTGAACTAACGTACGAATGGAAAATGGAACAGAAGAAACAAAAAAAAAAATGACAAACACAAACAAAAACATACACAGACAGCTACGAAAGTCCAGACGAATGTATCTCTGAATCGAGCCTTAAGTTGAGATATTTTGTAGGGGGGGGGGGCAGAAATAACTAAAGCAGCCCTGAATCCTTCTGGCAACTCTGTTGCTAGGTAAAATGCAGACGGGGTCGCATCCCACCTACTCCAACTACTATAAAACTAGGTTCTGTTTTAAAGAGGACATTCAGTCAAAACTCGCTGGTGGTCCTCTGACCCTTGCATCTCTTCAGGGCCCCCTTATTGGCTGACATTCACATGACCACTGGCATTCAATTGGGTTTCCTGGGCTGGCAGGTAAATCGTGATGTAGAAGCCATCAGCCAACCCAATAGCCAACCATGCTGGAACATGGAAGTGGTGAATGTCAGTTTCCAGGTATCAGGCGACCCAGCAGAAGTGATGCACAGGGACAACTTCAAATTGGGATGTCCCTGTGCTAAGAGAGCCCTCTAGTAAGTTTTGACTGGTGGTCTTCTTTAAAGAGACTGTTAAGGTAATTTAAAATGGATATTCACCATCATTCACAGTAGCTTCCTCCTGGTCCATTGCTAAGTGTTCCTCAGCTTGCTGCATGCTCCCACATCTGCTACAGAAAGGCATGCCAGGCTAGTTCTTGGCACACCCCCCTCTGTTTCAGTCAATGGGGCTGGCCACGTTCTAGTCACTGTAACTGATGCAGGGAGTTAAAGTGGACCAACAGTCAAAAATGACCAACACAACAAACAGTGCTCATCTGCACCCATGCCAAGAGCAATTTAGATTGTTGCATTAATTTACCCTTTCCTAACTCTTGCTCTGGTAAATTTTAAAAACAAGATGGCGGCTCAGGCATTTGCAGGTCACCTGAAAACAGGAGGTGCTTCTGCGCTTCCTGTTACATTTATGTTGAATCCAGGCAGCAGCATGGCTGAGATGCTGGGAGAGGAAGCTTCAAAATGGACGCTACCTTCTTTTCCAACTGTGCCAGGCTATTGGTACGGTCTAAGTCACATCCCCCTTGTTGTCTGTTGATGGAGGACGTGCATGCACATGCCTCGGGGCTCAATCTTTATTATTATGAATTACATTTTTCAAACATTTCTTTTAAGTGATTAGGCTACAAAATTCCCACATGGTCTATTGTGACTTAGAAATCAAGAGAGTCGTGCTGGCTAACACGATCATCACTGGTATACAGTAAATACATTTTGTTTCTCCAAACATTAATAAACACAATCACACAGTGTAGAGTTCATATGTTTTTTAAGAGTATTGAATCAAATACTCTACAGAAACTACAGAGGGCTTAACCTAGAATTGAAATCCAACCACAGATTGGGGCACAGGGAAATGGCTCCAAAGGCATACACACACAACTTTTACTTTCCAGTTTCTGTCTAGCAGATGCTTCTTACAACTTCATATTCTCCACATGACCCTGGGTTTTAAAATTGTGGTTTCCTGCAAGTTTTATATTGTGTTGTACAAGCTGTTGCTTGCCAATGTTATTAATATTGTCTTTTATATTAATCTGACTAGGTGCATTATGACAAGCATGTATCATTCATGTCAGTAGAAGATACATTTTTAGCAAACTAAGCCAAAAACACAACTCACAGCAATGTTTTAATCTGCACCTAACCGTGATAGCTACAGAGTGAAACAACTGAATATCATAGTGTATAACTTGTTTTGCATTTTGATGTAATTTCGAAAGTCTATTTAAAGAGGTAAGGGGGGCTTTAGGCTTTTTCAGATTTCTGGGCACAATGATTGTGGGGTAATACCTCAGGTCTGTTGTACAGGGAGGAGACAATCTTCACTGTGTTCTTTCCATCACAGCAGAACACATCACAGAAAGCTGCCAGCCAGCTGTGAGCTGTCTACATTTCAATAACGTGCTCATAACTGATTTAGAATGTATCAACGCTGATTACAATTAACACATGATCCATGAAATATGATACATTAGCCGCAGCCTGGCTATAACAATGTAACAAAATATAATACTCACCAGGGACCTGGAATGCTTTTCAGAAGGACTAATCCTATTTGTTATAGTCACAGCAGGAGGAGATAAAATGCAACCTGATTTTTTAACCTCCTAATGCAGTATATAGCACTGTGAGTACTGTCACCTTTGTATATATAAGTTGCTTGTTTCTTCAAATATGACTACGGCTTTGAACAACTCAACAATCCTCTCTTTTCATATTGTATCTCGTTTAAATTAAAAAAAATCCAGTATACCTGGAAATGTGCCCTAAGGACATGCCAGGTTTTATTCAGCAGTGGGAGGTGAAACTAGACCAAAGATTTTTAGAAGAGGACAAGGAAATGCCCTTTTGCCTGTAGGGCTCATGAAAATAGCTTTGAAATACTAACTAGATAATACAGGTGCACAGTGGGCCATTGAAAGTACAGGGGAGACACTTTGATACTGGAGATGCAAGAGAACTATCTATGTCAGGAATGTTATCCAGCTATGGAAGTTCTGAGATAATATCTTAAAAATACAAAGACTATTAGTGGTGAGAACCCGCGCTACAGTTTTTAAATATCAGTTATTTTGTCATATGACTATAGCTGCTCCACGTGTTATAAACTCTTATCCCAAATATAGAGTAAATGACAGTTGCAAATATTTAAACACAGAGCAAAAGAGATATGATTGTCAGTTCTTTTGTCGGGTGACACTGGCCCTTTAAATCGTCCTTGTTTATGGTAGTGGGACTACAATTCTTCCACTTTCATTCAAAGTGGCATTATAATATGGCACTTTCTTATTCTGCTATCACAGCTATGGAATAGTGCAGTTCCTTCAATAAGCATAGACTTGTGCCATCACCACCGTGCCCGTCACCAATACTGGGTACTCTTACCAGCTGGTAGATAATATGAGGCTTTTGTTTTAATTCCTCTGGGATCTCTCCTTTATATGGATGTCCAATTAGAAGCTGTGGGTGCTGGTTGCAATGGATTTCAGCTCCCCAGTATAGTAGAGGTATATGATAAAAGAAAAGGGGAAAGAATCTAGTGTAATCCCACTTTTTTAATTGTAAAAATATAAAATACAACCTTACAAAGTGCGCACTCACATTTAAAATATTTCACAGATCGCTTGTGTTTAAAATAGGCGAGGCTCTCACCCTGTTCCTTATCACCACGGCCGTTGGTGTTGCTCTTTAAGGGGTCGGGTTGGCTATCGCAAATGTCTCCTCTTGTAATCTGTAAACCGCTCGCCGTCAACGCGTTTCACTGCCAATGGCAGCTTTTTCAAGACTGGCGAGGCGGCGAAATTTTACTAATAATATACCTATTAGGTGAGGTGGAGCCGTTCACAGAACGGCAGTGCGTCGTCCCTGATTCGTTCATGTTAATTAGGTACCTGTGTTTTGAGAGCTGGTCGAGGCGTAATCCCCTGAGCGTCTTCCCTCCATTTTCAAATACGTCGCCTGTAGAGGTGTACCTGCCGTGGCCCAGCGCGTCATCGCGCTCCTGTGTAGTGTCTCGTCTCTGGCCATCCCCCTTTCCAGCGCGTCACCGCGCACCCGTTCTTTCATTGGTGCGCGTGTGTTGTGATTGACATACGCTCAGAGGCTGGGAGCTTCGCTGTATCAGTGTCAGCGTCATACGCTTCTCCCTCTCTGATTGGTCATAATTTCCCTTGTCTTTCAATGGTACTCGTGTTCTATAATTGGGAGGTGATGTAAGCCTGGGGACTTCGCTACGTCCCCTCCAGCTTCTCATTCATATTGGGGGGAATTGCCCCCTCAGGTGTCCCTCCTCAGGTTCTCCGCTAATGTTACATACCTGGGTGTAACTTCTATTACAAGTGTTACCCCGCTGGCTCCAGGTTGGCACCGGGTATTTAAGGGGGCCTCGGCAGGCTAAAGGTCCAATTAATGAGCCTATTATTAGGAATGGGGTGGGAGCCTTCCCTTTACATGCTCATGATTTTACACATAAAATATTTTGCTCATTAATTTAGGCACTTTACAACATAAGAAATGTTTCAATTTAAAACTTGGACACAACATGCAAAACTTATATTCCCATAGACATCTGTGCACTGTTTAGTGATGAGGTGTAACTAGACTTCACACCGGTTGTTGTTCTCTTGGGTGGATTGGGCTCGCACCTTATATCTATCTTTCTTAAAGTGAAATGGCTATTTACCTATGTTTGGTGCAATATGTAGGTTGTCAGCGCCTATATTTACATAATGAATAGAAATATAAATTATTTAGTAATTTTTACAAACTATATGTGGAAAAGGGTGATATGTACATAAAAGGTGGTATGTAGTCGAGTCTGTAGTGTACTACCATCTTTACAATATACCACATTAAATAGTAGAGTGTTACTAGTGATAGTGACACCCCCAATGTGGGGAGTGTTAAAGTGTGTTAATAGGTGAATTGTTAATGTGTGATAAAACCCCATGCGTGAGTGGTATTAGGATGTGTCAATGAAACAGTTGAGGTCGAATTCCACATTTAACCCCTTAGGTGTCAGTGTATCTAAAGTATATATCCAGAAGCTTTCCCTTCGTGAAATGTCCCTTATTAAATTGGATCCCCTCCAGTGTCGGTCCACCTTATCAATGCCCATGAATGCTATTAAACCCGGGTCCTGGGAATGATGTAGTTTAAAGTGGGCTGAAAGGTTATGGGTCTCTAGTCCTTTTCTTATATTATATATATGTTCTCTTATGCGTGTCTTTAAGGGTCGGCTGGTCCTTCCTATGTATTGTAATCCACAGGGGCACCATATCATGTAGATCACCCCTGTTGAGTTACAAGTTATCAGTTTTTTTATTTTATATTCAGTTGTTCCTGTCCTATCCTTAAAGGATCTTTTTGACTTTTCTATCAAAGTGCTTGTCTTGCATCCCATACATTTTCCACATTTAAAAAAGCCTTCCTGGGTGTTTGTTACCAGTGTAGGTCTTCGTGGGGGGTCTAAATAACTTTTAGTGAGCATATCCTTGAGATTGGGGGCCTTTCGGAATATAATTTTTGGTCTCTCTGGCAAGGTTGGTCCTAGCAGTGTGTCACTTTTTAAAATATGCCAATGCCTTGCCAGTAGGTGTTTTATTTCCCGATGTTGTGCACTAAACCCTGTTATAAAGGAAAATTCTTGTCCTTTATCCATCTTTGTTCTATTGGTTATTTTGGAAGAGAGGGTTCTCTCTTGCTCTCTGATGTTATTCCTCTGTTTTTCTATATCTGCTCGCTTATATCCTTTCTCTACAAATCTTTTAACCAATAGATCCGATTGGGCAACATAGTCTGCTATTTTTGTACAACTGCGTCTCAGACGCATAAATTGGCCTCTTGGTATGGCCTTAAGCCACGTGGAGTGGTGGCAGCTAGTAGATGGTACATAACCGTTTCTATCAGTCATTTTAAAGTACGTTGATGTTATTAGTTTGGAACCCTCTTTCCTGATATTTAAATCAAGAAAGTTAATTGAGGTAGTGCTAATTTCAGCAGATTAAATACATTTTTGTTCACTTCCTGAAAGAAGTCTTCTACCTGTGCTTGGGTTCCTTTCCATATACATACAATATCATCTATGTATCTTTTCCAGCATTGTAACTGTGGCCTTTGATGACTATAGATAAATTGCTCCTCCCACCACCCCACGTATAGATTAGCCATACTGGGGGCGAATTTCGCCCCCATGGCTACTCCCGTCTTCTGCAAGTAGAATTCCTTGTTATACCAGAAGTAGTTATGTTGCAATGCGAAATCAAGGCATTTTATAATAAACTCAATCTGTTGGGGTGGTAGGGAGGACTTAGTAGATAGAAAATGTTTTACCGCTTCCACACCCTTTTGATGGGGGATCACCGTGTAGAGAGATGATACATCTGCCGTTGCTAATAGGCAGGGTTCACTTAGTTGTAAATCAGTACATAATTCCAGAACCTGTGTGGAATCCCTCAGATAGGCTGGAAGTTGTACAACTATTTCCTGGAGGTAATTGTCAACGTATTCCCCCAGTCTGCAGGTAATAGACCCTATTCCGCTTACTATCGGTCGTCCCGGCGGCTTCTGCAGGTTTTTATGGATTTTTGGGACTTGATAGATTGTGGGGATACGTGGATTAGTTGGTACTAGATAGTCATATTCCTTTTTTGTTAGAATCCCCCTATCCAGGCCTTCTTCTAGAAGTGTAATTAAAATCTGTTTATATTGTGCCGTTGGATCCTTATTAAGGGGAATGTAGGTGTTCCTATCTGAGAGCATTCTGGATAGTTCTTCTAGGTAGTCCTGTTTGTCCAGAACTACCAGCCCCCCCCCCCCCTTTGTCCGCTGGTTTGATTACCACATTATGTTTATCCTCCAGTTCTTTTAATCCCCTGAAAAGGGGGGTGGGCCAGCGTTGTTTTTTCATTGTCAGTGATCTCAGATCCTAGCCATTACTGATTTGAAAGTTTCTACAGCAGAATTACCAATAGGCGGAGGATTAAATAAGGATTTATTTTTCAAAGTAGTATGGCTAAATCCACCCTGTTCTTGTGTATTTACTAGGGGGATCCTGGCCCCCTCTTCTGGGGATTTTGTCATAAAATACCTCTTAATATTAAGCTTCCGGACATATTTCTGCAGGTCTATATATGTGTTAAACTTGTCCAGAGATTTGGGGGGAGCGAATTTTAGGCCCTTGTCTAAAAGATGTAATTCATTCTGTGTTAGTGGAACTGTGCTTAGATTAAAGATTCCCTGGCCTACAGCCATCGGGGCCTTCTGGTGCCTGGCTCCTCCTCGTCTGCCTCGCTTGCCCCTTCTTTCCGTTTTCTCGAGGTATGTGTCGATCTGTGATGAAGATCGTTTTTGTCTCTCTGCGGTGTCTCCTCCCAGGGTTTTGATGACTTTCCCTGTCTCATTTGAAAAGGGCTAGCGGGCAAGGGGGAGGGATACTCTTGGAGGGGTGCATATCTATTGTATGTATTCACTGAGTTCTTTTCAGTATTTTGTTGGCGTTCTCTCTTATTCTGAAACTCAGTTGTAGGTCTTTTTCTTTGCACCCCCCTATATCTATTAGGCGGATTTCTAATGGGTCCATACGGAGAATGATCGTTCTTTCTCCCATTGGTTCTAATTTTATATCGGTCATCGTTAATTTCCCGATGTCCGGTATATCTTCTCTTAGGACTATGTTCTGGGAGATGGTTATTTCCAAATTCCTCCCGTCTTGTGTATGTAGGCTCTTTAATAGTCTGGTTTTGCCATCTGAATATCCGATTTTGGGCATAATCTCTTTGATCCCTCTCCATTTTTTTAATTTTCCTATTTTTGATGGTAATTTCTTCCTTTTCCAGGCACTCCCTAAGTGCTACCGAGCGCGTGGAAAAGTCTGGACCTCCTCCTAGGGGGGTCAGTTTATCTTTCAATGTATCTTTATGGGATTTAAGTTGTTTTATTTGATCTTTCTTCTTATTAACTAGCTTTTCCACCAGCATTAGGCCACATTCCTTAAAAAAATTACTCCACTCTTGGATAGATTCAGCACTGTCATCTCCATCGTATATCTGGAGAGACCATCTAAGTTGCTGTGGGACCATTCTTAATTTTAAATAATATTCCAAAGTGGCTATGTCCCATTTTAAACGTATCTCCCTGTTTAGGACTTTATACAGGCTTCTAAATTCACTATCCAAATTCACTGCAGTGGTGTCCATTACCCCTCCTTCTATTAGCATCCCAAAATCAACTGCTGTAGAATTACAGTAATTGAAAATGTCCATTTTGGACTAACTAGTTGTTTATCTTAACGTTATGGTGTGCTGCAGGTTTTGATAGGGATATCAATAATATACAAAGACTATTAGTGGTGAGAACCCACGCTACAGTTTTTAAATATCAGTTATTTTGTCATATGACTATAGCTGCTCCACGTGTTATAAACTCTTATCCCAAATATAGAGTAAATGACAGTTGCAAATATTTAAACACAGAGCAAAAGAGATATGATTGTCAGTTCTTTTGTCGGGTGACACTGGCCCTTTAAATCGTCCTTGTTTATGGTAGTGGGACTACAATTCTTCCACTTTCATTCAAAGTGGCATTATAATATGGCACTTTCTTATTCTGCTATCACAGCTATGGAATAGTGCAGTTCCTTCAATAAGCATAGACTTGTGCCATCACCACCGTGCCCGTCACCAATACTGGGTACTCTTACCAGCTGGTAGATAATATGAGGCTTTTGTTTTAATTCCTCTGGGATCTCTCCTTTATCTCTCCACTGCAGTGAATTTGGATAGTGAATTTAGAAGCCTGTATAAAGTCCTAAACAGGGAGATACGTTTAAAATGGGACATAGCCACTTTGGAATATTATTTAAAATTAAGAATGGTCCCACAGCAACTTAGATGGTCTCTCCAGATATACGATGGAGATGACAGTGCTGAATCTATCCAAGAGTGGAGTAATTTTTTTAATGAATGTGGCCTAATGCTGGTGGAAAAGCTAGTTAATAAGAAGAAAGATCAAATAAAACAACTTAAATCCCATAAAGATACATTGAAAGATAAACTGACCCCCCTAGGAGGAGGTCCAGACTTTTCCACGCGCTCGGTAGCACTTAGGGAGTGCCTGGAAAAGGAAGAAATTACCATCAAAAATAGGAAAATTAAAAAAATGGAGAGGGATCAAAGAGATTATGCCCAAAATCGGATATTCAGATGGCAAAACCAGACTATTAAAGAGCCTACATACACAAGACGGGAGGAATTTGGAAATAACCATCCCCCAGAACATAGTCCTAAGAGAAGATATACCGGACATCGGGAAATTAACGATGACCGATATAAAATTAGAACCAATGGGAGAAAGAACAATCATTCTCCGTATGGACCCATTAGAAATCCGCCTAATAGATATAGGGGGGTGCAAAGAAAAAGACCTACAACTGAGTTTCAGAATAAGAGAGAACGCCAACAAAATACTGAAAAGAACTCAGTGAATACATACAATAGATATGCACCCCTCCAAGAGTATCCCTCCCCCTTGCCCGCTAGCCCTTTTCAAATGAGACAGGGAAAGTCATTAAAACCCTGGGAGGAGACACCGCAGAGAGACAAAAACGATCTTCATCACAGATCGACACATACCTCGAGAAAACGGAAAGAAGGGGCAAGCGAGGCAGACGAGGAGGAGCCAGGCACCAGAAGGCCCCGATGGCTGTAGGCCAGGGAATCTTTAATCTAAGCACAGTTCAACTAACACAGAATGAATTACATCTTTTAGACAAGGGCCTACAATTCGCTCCCCCCAAATCTCTGGACAAGTTTAACACATATATAGACCTGCAGAAATATGTCCGGAAGCTTAATATTAAGAGGTATTTTATGACAAAATCCCCAGAAGAGGGGGCCAGGATCCCCCTAGTAAATACACAAGAACAGGGTGGATTTAGCCATACTACTTTGAAAAATAAATCCTTATTTAATCCTCCGCCTATTGGTAATTCTGCTGTAGAAACTTTCAAATCAGTAATGGCTAGGGATCTGAGATCACTGACAATGAAAAAACAACGCTGGCCCACCCCCCTTTTCAGGGGATTAAATGAACTGGAGGATAAACATAATGTCGTAATCAAACCAGCGGACAAAGGGGGGGGCTGGTAGTTCTGGACAAACAGGACTACCTAGAAGAACTATCCAGAATGCTCTCAGATAGGAACACCTACATTCCCCTTAATAAGGATCCAACGGCACAATATAAACAGATTTTAATTACACTTCTAGAAGAAGGCCTGGATAAAGGGATTCTAACAAAAAAGGAATATGACTATCTAGTACCAACTAATCCACGTATCCCCACAATCTATCAAGTCCCAAAAATCCATAAAAACCTGCAGAAGCCGCCGGGACGACCGATAGTAAGCGGAATAGGGTCTATTACCTGCAGACTGGGGGAATACGTGGACAAGTACCTCCAGGAAATAGTTGTACAACTTCCAGCCTATCTGAGGGATTCCACACAGGTTCTGGAATTATGTACTGATTTACAACTAAGTGAACCCTGCCTATTAGCAACGGCAGATGTATCATCTCTCTACACGGTGATCCCCCATCAAAAGGGTGTGGAAGCGGTAAAACATTTTCTATCTACTAAGTCCTCCCTACCACCCCAACAGATTGAGTTTATTATAAAATGCCTTGATTTCGCATTGCAACATAACTACTTCTGGTATAACAAGGAATTCTACTTGCAGAAGACGGGAGTAGCCATGGGGGCGAAATTCGCCCCCAGTATGGCTAATCTATACGTGGGGTGGTGGGAGGAGCAATTTATCTATAGTCATCAAAGGCCACAGTTACAATGCTGGAAAAGATACATAGATGATATTGTATGTATATGGAAAGGAACCCAAGCACAGGTAGAAGACTTCTTTCAGGAAGTGAACAAAAATGTATTTAATCTAGTTTTCACTGCTGAAATTAGCACTACCTCAATTAACTTTCTTGATTTAAATATCAGGAAAGAGGGTTCCAAACTAATAACATCAACGTACTTTAAAATGACTGATAGAAACGGTTATGTACCATCTACTAGCTGCCACCACTCCACGTGGCTTAAGGCCATACCAAGAGGCCAATTTATGCGTCTGAGACGCAGTTGTACAAAAATAGCAGACTATGTTGCCCAATCGGATCTATTGGTTAAAAGATTTGTAGAGAAAGGATATAAGCGAGCAGATATAGAAAAACAGAGGAATAACATCAGAGAGCAAGAGAGAACCCTCTCTTCCAAAATAACCAATAGAACAAAGATGGATAAAGGACAAGAATTTTCCTTTATAACAGGGTTTAGTGCACAACATCGGGAAATAAAACACCTACTGGCAAGGCATTGGCATATTTTAAAAAGTGACACACTGCTAGGACCAACCTTGCCAGAGAGACCAAAAATTATATTCCGAAAGGCCCCCAATCTCAAGGATATGCTCACTAAAAGTTATTTAGACCCCCCACGAAGACCTACACTGGTAACAAACACCCAGGAAGGCTTTTTTAAATGTGGAAAATGTATGGGATGCAAGACAAGCACTTTGATAGAAAAGTCAAAAAGATCCTTTAAGGATAGGACAGGAACAACTGAATATAAAATAAAAAAACTGATAACTTGTAACTCAACAGGGGTGATCTACATGATATGGTGCCCCTGTGGATTACAATACATAGGAAGGACCAGCCGACCCTTAAAGACACGCATAAGAGAACATATATATAATATAAGAAAAGGACTAGAGACCCATAACCTTTCAGCCCACTTTAAACTACATCATTCCCAGGACCCGGGTTTAATAGCATTCATGGGCATTGATAAGGTGGACCGACACTGGAGGGGATCCAATTTAATAAGGGACATTTCACGAAGGGAAAGCTTCTGGATATATACTTTAGATACACTGACACCTAAGGGGTTAAATGTGGAATTCGACCTCAACTGTTTCATTGACACATCCTAATACCACTCACGCATGGGGTTTTATCACACATTAACAATTCACCTATTAACACACTTTAACACTCCCCACATTGGGGGTGTCACTATCACTAGTAACACTCTACTATTTAATGTGGTATATTGTAAAGATGGTAGTACACTACAGACTCGACTACATACCACCTTTTATGTACATATCACCCTTTTCCACATATAGTTTGTAAAAATTACTAAATAATTTATATTTCTATTCATTATGTAAATATAGGCGCTGACAACCTACATATTGCACCAAACATAGGTAAATAGCCATTTCACTTTAAGAAAGATAGATATAAGGTGCGAGCCCAATCCACCCAAGAGAACAACAACCGGTGTGAAGTCTAGTTACACCTCATCACTAAACAGTGCACAGATGTCTATGGGAATATAAGTTTTGCATGTTGTGTCCTAGTTTTAAATTGAAACATTTCTTATGTTGTAAAGTGCCTAAATTAATGAGCAAAATATTTTATGTGTAAAATCATGAGCATGTAAAGGGAAGGCTCCCACCCCATTCCTAATAATAGGCTCATTAATTGGACCTTTAGCCTGCCGAGGCCCCCTTAAATACCCGGTGCCAACCTGGAGCCAGCGGGGTAACACTTGTAATAGAAGTTACACCCAGGTATGTAACATTAGCGGGGAACCTGAGGAGGGACACCTGAGGGGGCAATTCCCCCCAATATGAATGAGAAGCTGGAGGGGACGTAGCGAAGTCCCCAGGCTTACATCACCTCCCAATTATAGAACACGAGTACCATTGAAAGACAAGGGAAATTATGACCAATCAGAGAGGGAGAAGCGTATGACGCTGACACTGATACAGCGAAGCTCCCAGCCTCTGAGCGTATGTCAATCACAACACACGCGCACCAATGAAAGAACAGGTGCGCTGTGACGCGCTGGAAAGGGGGGTGGCCAGAGACGAGACACTACACAGGAGCGCGATGACGCGCTGGGCCACGGCAGGTACACCTCTACAGGCGACGTATTTGAAAATGGAGGGAAGACGCTCAGGGGATTACGCCTCGACCAGCTCTCAAAACACAGGTACCTAATTAACATGAACGAATCAGGGACGACGCACTGCCGTTCTGTGAACGGCTCCGCCTCACCTAATAGGTATATTATTAGTAAAATTTCGCCGCCTCGCCAGTCTTGAAAAAGCTGCCATTGGCAGTGAAACGCGTTGACGGCGAGCGGTTTACAGATTACAAGAGGAGACATTTGCGATAGCCAACCCGACCCCTTAAAGAGCAACACCAACGGCCGTGGTGATAAGGAACAGGGTGAGAGCCTCGCCTATTTTAAACACAAGCGATCTGTGAAATATTTTAAATGTGAGTGCGCACTTTGTAAGGTTGTATTTTATATTTTTACAATTAAAAAAGTGGGATTACACTAGATTCTTTCCCCTTTTCTTTTATCATATACCTCTACTATACTGGGGAGCTGAAATCCATTGCAACCAGCACCCACAGCTTCTAATTGGACATCCATATAAAGGAGAGATCCCAGAGGAATTAAAACAAAAGCCTCATATTATCTACCAGCTGGTAAGAGTACCCAGTATTGGTGACGGGCACGGTGGTGATGGCACAAGTCTATGCTTATTGAAGGAACTGCACTATTCCATAGCTGTGATAGCAGAATAAGAAAGTGCCATATTATAATGCCACTTTGAATGAAAGTGGAAGAATTGTAGTCCCACTACCATAAACAAGGACGATTTAAAGGGCCAGTGTCACCCGACAAAAGAACTGACAATCATATCTCTTTTGCTCTGTGTTTAAATATTTGCAAATATCTTAAAAATGCACTGCTCATAACACAGGAGAAAGTATTTTAATCTGCTCAGGTGGCTCTTCTTTTTATTTTACTTGGTTCCTAGAAAAAGAAACACATATATCCCCTAAAAGCAATAACAATTATCTCTCTTTGGGATTGGGATTGACACAATTCAAAATCCCCTTCATTGTTAAATTGATTGAAAAGCAGAACATATTAGATGGATTAAGCAACTTCTCTCAGGATACCAATATGATGTGATGGAATGAGCAGGCTGGGTCTTGTCCAAAGGTACTCTGGATTCCATCGCTCTTTCATCCCTACTATCCCCCTACATCATAATACCTTTCCTCTCCCCTTCCTTTCCTTACCCCACCCCACTATGACTTGCTAGAAAGTTTATATTTTGTTAATTTACTTGGCCCACTGTCACCAGAATACTGGTACCGATAACAGTCTGACCAAGTCACTCTTGTATTCTTTCATTTTTTTGTTTTCCCACTCCTCTATAATTTCTGAACCCTGTAAAATTATATATTACACAACAAATTATGACAATGGATGCTTTCTCAAAAGTTGCCAGAGCTGATGTTCAGGTAGTAAATTGTTTATTTCCTTATACCACAACTTGCTGTAAACACTGGAGTGAGTGTGTGCCTTTATACCACAATTAGCAGTAAACACTGAGCGAGGGTGTACTCTTATACCACAACTAACTGTAAGCACTGGGGAGAGTGTGTACCCCCTTATAAAACAACTAGCTGTAAACACTGGAGTGAGTGTGTCCCCTTATATCACAACTAGCTGTAAGCTCTGGGGTGAGGGTGGCCCCTTATACCACATCTAGCTGTAAACACTGGGGTGAGTGTGTCTCCATATACCACAACTAGCTGTAAACACTGGGGTGAATGTGCCCCCATTATACCTAGCTGTAGACACTGGGGTGAGTGTGTCCCCCATTATACCACAACTAGCTGTAAGCACTGGGGTGAGTGTGTCCTCCTTAAACCTCAACTAGCTGTAAACACTTGGGTGAGTGTGTCCACTTATACCACAGCTATCTGTAAACACTGGAGTGTGTCCCCTTATACCACAGCTAGCTGTAAACACTGAGGTGAGTGTAGCCCCTTATACCACATCTAGCTGTAAACACTGGGGTGAGTGTGTACCCCCTTATACCACAGCTAGCTAAAAGGACTGGGGTGAGTGTGTCTCCCCTTATACTCTAACTAGCTATATTCACTGGGGTGAGTGTGTCCCCTTATACCTCAACTAGCTGTAAGCACAGGGATGAGTGTGTTCCCTTATGCCACAATCAGCTGTAGACACTGTGGTGAGTGTGTCACCTTATACTACAACTAGCTATAAGCACTGAGGTGAGTGTGTACCCCTTTATATCAAAACTAGTTGTAAGCATTGGAATGAGGGTGTCCCCCTTATACCACAACTAGCTGTAAGTACTGGGATGAGTGCCCCCCTTTATACCACAACTAGCTATAAGCACTGGGGTAAGTTTTTCCCCTTATACCATGACAAGTTTTAAACACTGGGGTGTGTGTGTCCCCTTATACTACAACTAGCTCCAAACTGTCACGCTCCGGGTACTACAGCAATCCACTTAGATAACTCCAGCCCTCTCAGTAAGACCTCAACCCCCAATCTCCGCAGCCAGCTTTACCTTTAGGAGCCCCCGCTTGCCGGGACGCAGAGCACGCCTGCCCGGGATCGGTTGCCCCCAGGACTTCAATGGCTCAAAGATTGGAGTCTTACTGTTCAGAGGCCTGGAGAACCCGCGGCTGGAAGTGGTGCCGAGCAGCCCGATCGCTGAGCGTATAACGGAAGTCCAACAGGCTAGGGGTCAGCAACAGAAGTTCCGAGATGGCAGCGGTACAAAGGATTGGACAAGACGTGGTCGAGGATCAAGCAGAGGTCGGCAACAGGAGATCAGATCGGGGGTGGTCAAAACACAGGCGAAGGTCGGCAACAGGAGATCAGATCGGGGGTAGTCAAGACGGGCGGTGGTCGGCAACGGGAGATCAAAAATAATCTTTAGAGACAAGCTACTAAACTGGGTACAAGGCACTATCACAGGCAATGGGCAAATGAAGGGGAATCAGCTTTATAGGGACAGGGAAGACTGGGACAGGATGATGATTGGTGCAACTGTGAGAACAAAACTGGTTGGTGTTTAACTTCAGAGGGCGTGAGTACCAATATCTCCAAGTGGGCTATTGGCCCACTCTGGAAACCCTGGGCTGATTGGCCCCTTTAATTTTTCCTCCGGCGGGCGCGCAGGAAGCAGCGCCGCCGGAGGGTATGAGAGACCTGTGCTCGCGCCCGCGCGCGAGCACGTACAGCAGAGCCGGGGTCGCGAGCAGGGGGCGTGGCCGAGCGGCGCGCTGCCCGAACAGACGCCGCCGGAGCCGCCGCCGGAGCCGCTGCCCGGGCGAGACGCAAGCCGGAAGCAGCGCGGCTAGCTGCCCGGGGACGGCGTGGGAGCGAGGACGAGGTGAGTGGATTCCTGACACAAACAATGGGGGGAGTGTGTCACCTTATACCACAACTAGCTGTAAGCACTAGGGTGAGTGTGTGTCCCCTTATACCACAAGCTGAGTAACTGGCTTCCACATGTATCTGCAGATATATGCAACCAAATCTCTGTCTTTCCACACAGCTAGACATGTTTGTTGCTTAATATTTAGATGATGAGAGGGTTAAACTAGGCGGTAAATGAGTTCCCAGGCCCTGAAGAATACATTTGTATAAATAATAGTGATTGAGCTACTCCCACCCCCCTTTATTCATTTGAATTGCCATGAGCACAAGCAGGGAGAGATTCAGTTATTATGGATCTCTCCCTGTGAAGTGTTCTAAATGGAGGCTGGCAGCTTCCCAGGTGAGTAGCTCCTAAATATTTGACTGCATTGCACACTAAACACAGAGTGCCTTGTCGGGGCGGTGTGGCTTTCACATGTATCTGCAGATATATGCAACCAAATCTCTGTCTTTCCACACAGCTAGACATGTTTGTTGCTTAATATTTAGATGATGAGAGAGTTAAACTGGGCGGTAAATTAGTTCCCAGGCCCTGAATAATAAATTTGTATAAATAATAGTGATTGAGCTACTCCCACCCCCCTTTATTCCCTTATACCACAACTATCTGTAAGAATTGGGGTGAGTGTGTCCCCCTTATACTACAACTAGCTATAAGCACTGGTTTGACTGTGTCCGCTTACACCACAACTAGCTGTAAGCACTGGGGTGAGCGTGTCCCTCTTTATACCACACTGGCTGCAAGTACTGGGGTTAGTGTCTCTTTATACCACAACTAGCTGTAAACACAGGGTTGAGTGTTTCCTCTTATACCACATTTAGCTGTAAGCGTTGGGATGAGTGTGTCCTCATATACCACAACCAAATGATTAGCAAGCCAGAGTCTGGAAGTTTCTGCTCTGTACACTAAACACACCAGTTGATATACTGTACCTTGCTAAGGTAAACACATTGTTACTAGAGAAAAATGTTTCCTTTTATAACACATAGTTGCAAAAATAACAGATAAGCTCAGCACATTCAAGACATCATTTTAGCACACAATAATAAAGACATTAAAAAACGCAATTGAAAGTGCATAATACAATCAAAATTGCCAATCACGTGACCACCGGCAACCAGGTTTGAGGTGCAAGCCCACTCAGCAAACCTAATTGGTTACTGGCAGTTACGTGACTGGCATCAATACAATGAATGAGGACTTGGCTAACTTGACTGACTATGGTGCTGACGAAGATGACCAAGTATTCTTAAAAGCTTACTGTCAACTATACTCACTTGGCCTACAAAAGGTATCACCCTATTTCTTTACTATCTACTGATCTCAAAACAAGAATAAAATCATTGTGCTTTACCTTGAAGCTCTTTGTCGTGGCATTCCTTCAACTTTGTCCAGAGCTCCTTAAATAAATCCCCGGCAGGTAGGCTCTCAGTGGAGCTGGGGCTGCCACAGCTGCCTCTGGACATTTTTATTTTTGAGAAATCTCACCCCGATCGCTTCCGTTGACTGGGGTGAGTGTGTACCTTCTTATACCACAACTATCTATAAGTTCATGGGTGAGGGCGTCCTCCATTATACCTTAACTAGCTATAGGCCCCAGGCTAGGTATGTCACCTTATACCACAACTAGCTATAAACACTGGGTTGAGTGTGTCCCCTTATACCACAACTAGCTTTAAACAATGGGGTGAGTGTGCTCTCTTATGTCACAACTATCTGTAAGCACTGGGATGAGTGTGTGCCCCCTTATACCACAACAAGCTGTAAGCACTGGGAAGAATGTGTCTCCTTATACCACAACTAGTGGTAAACACTAGTGTCAGTGTGTCCCCTTATATCACATCTGGCTGTAAGCATTGGAGTGAGTGTGCCCCCTTGTACCACAACTAAGTGTAAGCACTGGGGAGAATGTGTACCCCATTACACCACAACTAACTGTAAACACTAGTGTGAGTGTGTCCCCTTATAGCACATATGGCTGTAAGCATTGGGGGTGAGTGTGTCCCTTTATATCACAACTAGCTGTAAGCACTGGGGTGAGCGTGTACCCCCTTATACCACAACTAGGTGTAAGCACTGGGGTGATTGCGCCCCTCTTAAACCATAACTAGCTATAAGCACTAGGGAAACTGTGTTACCATATACCATAACTAGCTGTAAGCACTGGGGAGAATGTGTACCCCCTTACACCACAACTAGCTATAAACACTAGTGTGAGCGTGTCCCCTTATACCAGATCTGGCTGTAAGCATTGGGGTGCTTGTGCCCCCTTATACCACAACTAGCTGTAATCACTGGGGATACTGTGTTTCCTTATACAACAACTAGCTGTAAGCACTGGGGTGAGTGTATCACATTTTACTATAAATAACTGTAAACACTGGGGTGAGTGTGTCCTCTTATACCACAACTATCTGTAAGCACTGGGGTGAGTGTATCCCCTTATAACAGAACTAGCTGTAAACACTTGGCTGAGTGTGTCCCCTTATACAACAACTAGCTATAAGCACTGTGAGTGTGTCCTCTTATACCACAACTAGCTGTAAGAAATGGTGTGTGTACCCTCTTTTACCACAAGTAACTATAAAAACTGGGAATAGTGTGTCCCTTATACCACATCCAGCTGTAAACACTGGGGTGAGTGTGCCCCCTTATAAAACAGCTAGCTGTAAGCACTGGGGTGAGTGTGTCCTCATATACCACAACTAGCTGTAAGCACTGGGGTGAGTGTGTCCCCTTATATCACAACTAGCTGTAAACATTGGGTGAGTGTGTACCTCTTATACTACAACTATCTGTAAGCACTGGGTGCATCTGTAACCCCTCTAGCTCAACTAGCTATACACACTGGGGTGAGTGTGTCCTGTTATATAAGTAGCTGGAAGTACTTGGGTAAGTGCCCCTTATAGCACAGCTTGCAGTAAACACTAAGGTGAGTGTTTACCCTTATACCACACATAGCTGTAAGCTCTTAGGTGACTGTGTATCCCCTAATACCACAACTAGCTATAAGCACTGCATTGAGTGTGCCCCCCTCATACCAAAACTAGCTATACACACTTGGGTGAGAGTGTCCCCTTATAACACAACTAGCTGTAAACACTGGGGTGTGTGTGTACGCCCTCATACCACAAATAGCTGTAAGCACTTGTGTGAGTTTGTAACCCTTTTATAAATCTAGATGTAAACATTGGGGTGAGTGTGTCTCCTTCTACCACCACTAGCTAAAAGCACTGGGGCGCGAATGTCCTCTTATACCACAACTAACTGTAAGCACTGGGGTGAGTGTGTCCCTCTTTATAGCACAACTGTCTGCAAGCACTGGGGTGAGTGTGTCTCCTTATACCACAACTAGCTGAAAACACAGGGTTGAGTGTTTCCTCTTATACCACATCTAGCTGTAAGCACTGGGGTGAGCGTGTCCTCATATACCACAACTAGCTGTAATCACTGGGGTGAGTGCATCCCCTTATACCACAACTAGCTATAAACACTGTGGTGAATGTGTACCCTTTTATATCACAACTAGCTGTAAGCACTGGGGGGAGTGTTCTCTTATACCACAGCTAGCTGTAAGCAATGGGGTAAGAATCTTGCTTTCAGATTTAACTTGTTTTTTATTGTTTGCATATTGTTTTTTAAGTAAAATGTGGCTTTGTTTCAGCTTTTTTTTTTTTTTTTTTTTTTAGGAAAACCCTATGCAACCAAAGGTGGTGAGCACTTCCAGAAAATATATTGTTTGTGGGGGGTATTTCAAATGTAAAGGGTTGTTTTTCTTTAAAAACTGAAAGGAGCGCATAGTGCATAGCACAGTTGTATTTTATCTGAAAATCTCCTAAAGTGCTGTTTCAGTTTGGGGGAGTTTCCTGGGCAGGAAGGTGTCTACCAATACATATTTGGTACAGCTGTAACTGGAAGAAATGGGGCTTTTACATGCAATACGATTTCATTGACAAATGTACATTTTTTATTACAAATTGTAAAAAACTGATTTTTTTTATTTTTTTGCACATATTTTGGCCAAAAATATTGTGAATACATTAAAAAAAATGACAAACAAGACATTTCATGTTAAAGTCCAAAAACAGTATATAATTTTCCCAGGAAATCCCTTCAAAAATCACAGTTGAACACGTGTAGCGCAATATAGTAAAAATGGTCTGGCCAAAGAGGGTAACAGAAACTTTAGGTAGGCTGGCAGTTAAAGGCTTAAGCACTGTGCCCTCTTATGTCACAACTTGCTGTAAGCAATGGGGGAGTCTGTCTACTTATACCACAACTAGCTGTAAACACTGGGGTGAGTGTGTACCCCCTTATGCCACAACTAGCTGTAAACACTGGGGTGCCTCCTTATATCACAGCTTGCACTAAGCACTGGGGTATACCCTGTTATAACATAACCTGCTCTACGCACTGGGGTATAGCCTGTTATACCACATCTTGCCATAAGCACTGAGGTGTACCCTTTTATATTACAGCTTGCTCTAAGCACGGGGGTGACTGTACGCTGTTATACCATAACTTGCACTAAGCACTGGGGTGTAGACTGTTATGCCACAACTTGCTCTAAGCATTGGGGTGCGTGTACACTGCTATATCACAGCTTGCTCTGCATTGTTAAGGTAAACACATTGTTGCTAGGGAAAATTATTTTCTTTTATAACAAATAGAAAAAAACAAATAGGCTTAGCACATTAAAGAAATCATTTTGGCACACAATAATGGACATTTTAAATAATGCCAGGTAGAACTACCCTTTAAAGAATGGCGTTTAACTCCACTTTAATACTACTTGTCAGTGGGATACATACAATGGAGGCAGGGAAGGCAGGTGTTACTGGGCCCACAGGATAACATGTTATAAAGGAACCCAGGGCAAACTTTATTCCCCCACCCATTGCTGTATCAACCCCACACACTGCTGCCTCCCCTCTGACCCATGACAAAATGTTGTTCTACAGAAACAGCAGGCCCCACCGCCCTTTGGCGGACAATTGTGCAGCTGCATCACTCGCACCTTCTCAGCTGTGCGTAGTTGCAGAAGGCATGCATAGCCGACAGGTGCGAGTAATGCTGTGCACTGCCGATGTTTGGGGCTGGTGATTCCATTCAGCTTTTCCACCCGCACATTAAAGAGGAACAAAACCCAGCAGTGGCCGACCTATGTTCTATACATGTATCAGCTTAGAGATGAGATCTTCGTGTTATGCCTGACTATTGATTTTACATGTGCAGAAAGAGAGCCAGGAGAGGTTGTGGACAGCCTAGTTGGGATGCAAATGGAATGTCACAAAGAAGAGGACCTCAAAAATGATTGGCATGGTAATTCATCAAGTGGAAGCCAAACTTTCAGTGTACTTCATTTTTTGACAACAATTTCCATATTTATATCTACGATTTGGTGAAGGTCTTTGAGAATCCTGGTGCCTGCTTGCGCCCGAGAAAAAAAAGGGGTGGATGAAAAAAATATAATAATAATTATGCTAACAATGTCTTTCTGTTTGCTTTACAAGTCCCTGGTGATGGACGTCATCAACTAGAATATCAACAGTCTGGTGATAGGATTCCTGGTCAACAGAAGAAAAAAAAGTCATAAAAGTCATAAAAAAGGCATAAATTCTGCAACTAAAGTACGTCTATTTTATATACTCAGCAATACATTTTTACATTATGTCCTAAAACTTTTTAAACTCTTTCTAAGACTAGTTGTGTTTTTCAAGAAAAAGAAAAATAATGTGAATTTTTTTCAGCCTGTTTCCATTTTTGAAGGTCAATTACACAGCATGTAGAAACACTAAATACCCTGAGATGTAAATCAGCTTTAAGAGTGGTTGAATAGATCCTTAGGACATTCAGAAACGACAGGAAAGAATTGTGGCTTATGGCAATTATTCCAAGAAAAGGCAAAATTACAAGGAAGTTATAAGTGGCTGCAGTATTTTTCAAGATGAACATGAGGCTAGAGAAAGAAACATGTACTAATAACATTCTATATCTGCATATTATTAAAGTTAACCCCTTTATATTCCTAACACTAGATCATAATTGAGTGCTGCATTCGATTTTGCAAAAATAATGTCCTAAAGTATTTATTTAAGAGTCCAAATCTGAGTTTTAGGTTACTATACTAGAATTATTGTACATCTCTATTACCATTAAAACTGTATAATGTACAATTGCCATAAACAAAATTGCATTGCACTTTGTTTTAACAAAACTGAAATGTTGCTTTTTTTTATCAAAACACCACAAGTACCTCATATAGATCATTAGGTAGTGTTAAAAACGCTGATCATTTTACAACGTGTGTTACATAAAACACTTTCTCCATTTAAAATTAATTATAATAATATAATGAATCAAACTTCCGTAACGCAATAATTTCTTAATGAATAACTGTTGCTTTCTACTAATGCTATGCTTACATATCATGCATGTAAAATACTTAGGGGTTTATTCATGAAGCTCTAGTGCCAGGTAGTGCTTCGTAGTGTCAGGCAACGTCTGCTGAACGCCGGGCGCTGTATGCAATACCACATGTACGAAAGCTAATCTGGTGAGCGACTGGAACGGGGCCATGTAGCGTCCGATTCATTACAGGTGGCTCAGTGTATAGCCCCGGAGCTCTAGCTTCCAGATCGCCAGGTAAGACCTGTTGCTACCTGTCGCTCTCCCATACATTTCAATGGACGTTCATTTTATTCTCTTTAAACAGGTTTTTTTGTTTTAATATTTTTTTTTCTCTCAAAAAATTAGAAAAAGTCATTTTTGATTTTTTAGATTTATATGCAGAATTGTCATTACAGGTCTGGTATTTAAGTATTAATGTTACAATGTTACAACAATGTAATTCCATGTGTTTTCGCTTTGTTACTGGTGGATATGTGTGCAAAAACAGACTTTAATCACACACATGTGTGTGTTCTTTTTGATGAATATGGTGTGAGTCGCTGAGAGTCGGTCATTCGCTACCTTTCGCTCCCTGCAGCGTAATTCTGTTGTTACAGCGACCAACATACATCGCATTCATCAATGGCGGCCAGGTTACTAGAGAGACTGAGGCGCTCTGTTACAGTGCCTGATATCCGCTTACAGCGACTACTACTGGTCGCTCTAAGCGCTGCTATACAGACTCTCCTCTGCCGATACCTGGCGTTAGTAATGAATCAGCCTGCCAGTGATCAATAAAGTGATACAGATACTTAGATTGCACTTATTTCTACAGTATTCTCACTTATCGTGCAATGCTTTTTGCCGAACTTGCTTTTGATAATTAAAGTAATCATAGCTAATGCATTATAAACATTGTAAGTTGAATAAGGGGCAATTAAGGGGGTTATTTAAGAAACGCTAAGGTCACGTAGTGCCAGGTAGTGCCAGGTAGTGCCAGATGAGTGTCAGTTGAATGTCAGGTCCCAGTGAAAATTGTTTATTTATCAAGTCAAAAATCCAGAGCACCATAGAGCCAGGTAGTGTCCCATCTATCAACAGCACCTGCTGGATGAGTGCTGACACGGATTTCCCTACAGTGCCAGATGGGGTGACCAGGGGCTCACCCTGAACCGGGTGGCCTTATTCCATACATTTCAATAGGCTAGGATTGTTATAATTATTTAGGCATGGGGGGGGGCTGGTGCATGTGCCACGAGATGCCTGGGCTGGTTGGGATTATCTTTGGATTAATTTTTAGATCTTTTGTGTTGCATTGCAAACTTGTGATTTGGGCTGTGAGAAAGCTGTGTCATGTATTTCTAGTGTCTCTAATGCAATTCCCAATTAAAAAAAAAATCCCAGCAACCTAAAAAAAATCTTCAAAATTGGGATTTGAACAGGTGCTTCGTGCCTGAAATCCCATTTTTTGAGCACTTTTGGGAGCGCTATATTTTTTTAAATAAATATATTTATCTTGCGGCACCCCTGGTGTGGCAAGGTGTCGCTAGAGCTTAGACATTTAAAAGCCTGTGAACACTACCTGGCTCAAGTGCCACTCGCACCTACAATAATAAATTAGCCTCCCCTTACAGTATGTGACCAGTATAAAATAGATGTACAAATTATCTTTAATACCCTGTGCATGTTACACTCTTCTCACCTTTATTTAACACACAATCAATTTTATAGGCTCTGTAGAAAACGGCTATCTGCAAAGCAATATTTCCCCAAAGATACACTGGGAAAAAATGACAGGTTGAGATTTGAAGATGAAGAAAACAATCTTAATTTCTTCATATCTACATATACTTACATTATAATAATAAATTATGATCCACCTCCATGGGCAACAGTGACAAAAATATATATATGTATTTTTGTAAACAAATAAAAACATTTTCCTCTCCTAAATATAACTTGCTAGATGAACTTTTTATCCTCTCTATTCCCGGTCATTTGGTATTCGTCTGCGATACTCCCAGTGTAATAACTCACTAGTCCAGTACCAGCCCTCATGTTTTCTTAACAGGTCCCTGTCCTCTCTAAGTTGCCGATAAGAAATACAACTTACACAAAAACACTGGAACAATCTTCTTTTTTAATTAGCTCCCAAGAAATTCTAGGCAACAGTGTAATATTTATGACAACTCTTGTAATTAATACTTTCCCTAGTTCTATTAGTGGCCAAGCATAGTGGGAACCATTTTGAACATTTTATTAATCAAAGGATGTCTCCCATAGCTTTGGGTAGTATATGCGGTTTGTTTTGTGAATCTACCATCAGAAGTTTATATTACAGCATCTTTTTCAACTGGATTAAAGCTTGAAACAGTAAAATTATTTTCAAAACATAGATAGAGTGACATTTTGCTATTAGCTGAAATGAGTCATCTAAGAATAACTATAGCTATTTAACCCTCAAATATGCTTACTCCCTCAAACAAGACAGACATATATTGATTTCCTTTTTTATAGCAAAGGGTATATGGCTTTCCAGAGATTGAAGCCCCTATCTGTAATAGACCTAAAGAATTACTGAAATAGGGGAAAATATGATTGAATTTAATATTTGCTGCACATTAATATTTCTACTAGAGATTAATATGATAAATATCGCAAATACTAACATCATCATATCAGCCCAGCGGCCACTAATCTGATACAAACCGATGGCCGCTAAGGCTCTCCCTATACATCCAGTGAAATGTCCTAAGGAAGAAATAGGTACAATCTATTGTGTGAGAAATTATCCCCACACACCGTCAGATGTATATATTAAAACCGGTTTAATTATCAGCACAGTAAATAACCTTCACTAACCCAATATGTTCCTAAAGTTTCCCCAAGATTACCTTATATATTATAGGCAGTTGTTACATAAAGTAAGTCCTAAAGTTTACAGTGCAGTACAATAAATGTTTTAATGGTAAGATAGTGGAGATAGAGATAGATATACTTATGTTTGCTTCATCATCCAGGTAAGGCGTCCATCCATTACCTCCCTCCCCCTGCACACAGCTTCCTAATGTATTGAACAATAGGGGGAGTTGCCAGCATTCCCGCCTCATGGGAGTGTCTGCCAAGGTCGGTCCACATCAGGTCTCTATGAGATTTGATATATATTTCATAAAGGGTATAACTTCCACAATATGCATGTTATCATATTAGAACCAAAAATTCCATAATCCCCATTAATTTCTTAGTTAAATGAACCCAAACACCAAATGTATATCATCCAGGGTCAGATACTATGTGGATTATCAGGTTGGACAATATATGTAGACTATGTTTGATATCAAATGAAAGGTCTCATAGTCCTGAATAAGACCCTCTCATTAATATAGTCATAATGGTCATATATCAAGAGTTACAATGCTTCCCAGAAATACCATCCAATGCCCATATGCCCAATGTGTATTGAAATGTCTGGGTCTGGAAACCAAATTAGGAATTCAAGGATTCCTTTTCAAGGCAAAACACCCCAGGTAGGTGTGAATATGTGAATATAGGTGTCTATTGTCATGGTCTGTTTATTGTAGACATGGCAGGTGAAAGAAAGAGCCTGTTTGCTCTAGAGTGATCTCTCTGGATCCTCTTTAGGCACACTGTCCTGCAATTGCGATAAGTCTTATGTGTGATTTCAGATATCTGAGAGAATTGCAAATAATGACACACACTCAAGGTCTCGGTGCAAACTCTAGTTTACTTCCGCTTTAGGGTGGACTTATAAAGCAAGAAACCACAGACACAGTATGTACTTGTTCCATATTTGCAACATATATGTCAAAACCACAGAGAAGTGCAACCTACAGTTTCCTCATACAAGAAGGTCACCAGGTACGTGGTTAGCGAGACGTTGCCCTATTTAGCTGTTATTGCGGTTTGACAGTTAGATCTCGCTAGCATACACTTCTGCAATAAATTTCCACTTGCAAAATATGCTATCTTGTAAAGCCTTGCATGTAACTATATCTGGCAGCCATTTTCTTCGCTTCAGTCATTTTGTTAGCAAGATCCATGAGGCCTATTGCCTCAGCCATCAAACCTTTCTTTGAGTCTCAGAACTTATTACAAGTTCTCAGACTCACCAACCATGGCATCATCATATGTCTCAGCCCTGCAAACTATATAATCATAGTGAGCTTTATTCTCTGCCAAGTAAGCAGCGTAAGCACCCTGTTGCTTATTAGTTTTCATGGTAATGACACACATAATGATCTTAAATGTAACAATAGCAATGATCACCACCAATACAGAACTGTGTGAGAAAACCTTTCCAGCTAGAAAAGAAATCTTTAAACCAACTGGACCAATTAGCATCATTTCCTGCATTATTTTTCATTTCCACTGCTAAAGTGTCTAACTTTTCAATAGCCTTGGTCACTTTCCCATTAGGACCGGTGTTGTCGGGCACGTAAGTACAACATTTCCTAGCTGTTCAGCAATTCCTCTAAGGCCGTCCCTGGTTGCATTCACAAAGCATTGTTGATTATAGTACAGATAGTTAATCCAATCAGCATTCTTATTAGCAGTTACTATGGTGAATATGGATTCAAATCCGTTTTTTTACAGGGTCTCGGGCCTTAAATTCATCAGGCACCCCTCTGGGGACTTCTATGGCATCCAGGTACACGTGAGCATCAAAGCTCCCTTTAGGTGATGCTGCCTCCCTCTTACTGCAGCGGGGGGTGCCTTGGAATTGTCCCTCAAATATGTGTTCGTCCCAATCTATTGCTGGGGAGATTACAAATGACATTATGAGCTTTACCGGTGCGCATTTGCCTTCCCAGTCACGGGGTAGCATGGGATATAATACTTCACCTCCACATAACCAGTATATATCAGCTACAGCTACCTTGTGGCCAATTAACAAATTTCTATCAGCAACAGTAGCGTACCTGTGGCACCAACCCTAAGTAAAATTACCTACGTTGAGTTTGCCCTTAGTTGTTCTATAACAAGTCTAATTACCCTTGTAGGCATGGATTCCTGAACCGGGCTTGGCGGGGTGGTTTAAAATGGGAAATCACGTGCCCACATGCGGCATTCGTCTCCTGTAAGGGTTTGATTCTTGTAGATTTTCAGCAAGCATGTTTCTTCATTTTCAGGTAAAAGAAGGGGAGCGGTGCCTAAATGAGGTCTAGCATTTGCACACACAAAACAATCAGTTCTATTTTGTTTAGCTGCAGTATAGTGGGCCCATTGTAGCCACAGATTCTGTTGTCCCTGAAATCCTGTTTCAGTAGCTAAAGTTTCCTCAGGGTCAGCTTCAGGTGCAGCCTTTATGTTTGAGAGGCCTTCAGTTAATATATTTGGGATGAGCTTTGGTTCAATATTTTTTATATAAAATTTAATTCTAGGATTGGGGGCACAGGGACAATTATGAATACCCAACACATAAGTGCCCTCGTCATTAGGGGAGGGAGACTCTATGGAGAGTGTCAGAGGTATACACCTATACCCCGGCGCGCCGGGCAAGTATCTGCCACAAAGCGCTCCTTTTTTCCTATACAGCTTCATCCTTTGCAATAGGGATCTTCCCTGTTCGTCTTTTTTTGCTAGGGCACTCTCCGGTCGGTATCCCCAGTCCCTACCATTTCCATAGGCATCCCTAGTATTCCATCCCACCGATCCCCAGTGGCCCAGTAATCATCCGTGACACAGATGTAATAGTGTGCAAATTTGAATCCCTCAAATCTATATATGTTTGAAGAATCTCCCATACAAGGATATGCGTCGCACAGATCAAAAGTGTAATTCATGCTGGGCTCTGAGGTATTGAACCAGAATGTTACTTCACCTTTGGCGTTTTTACTCACATATTTGGAGATGTGTTTATCTCCAGTAGACCTTTTCTTTACAACATGGGGCATGGGAGTTTCAGGCTGTGGACGCGGGGAGGGGGGTATAAGGGCACTCTGACTCAAACCCAAAGGTTCACATACCTGCTGAAGTGGACCTATGGCGGGGCGATCATAAACACAGTTACACACAACCCAGATTACTGACACTATCAGAAAAGACAGAATCATTGCAGTGCAGAAATGATTGGAGCCATAGAACCAGCGGGCAAGCCAGTGCTGGCCTTTCTTCGGACCCATTCCTTGCTGGGGGTCTGCAACCAGCCTCTTCTTGTCCCCTTGGTGGGACATCTGACTGTGGCCCCCTGGGTGGGGCGTCTGGTCCTTTAACTTACAGTACTTCATCCTCGTCCAGTATTTGAAGTGTAGGGACTTTCTTCACCCGAGTGGCGTGAATCCAATTTGGATTTCCATCAACAAGCACGGCCGTCCGAGCGACTGCTATCACCTTTGTCGGCTTCTCGAAAGGTAACTCGATCTTCGGTTGATTACCGTGCTTTTTTATCAACACCGTGTCTCCAACTTTGATGTCATGGAACGGTTCCTGTAAAAGAGAAGAAACTTCTGACAAACAAGTGTTTCACTAGCAGTGAGCTTCTCCACCAGAGCCCTGGTGTACTCCTCCTGCCTGCACTTTCCTTCTTCGCTAGTCTCTCTGATGGTCCTGTGCCATGGCAAGGGAAACGGCCTACCCATTAATATTAAGGAGAAAGTTTAGTTACTTTATTAGGTGTCATCCTTATTTCAGCTAAAACTGCGGGTAGCTTGTGTTTCCAGTTTTTAAAAGTTCCTCCAGTAGCTTTTCTAATTTTGTCTTTTATTGTTCTATTCATGCGCTCCACTATCCCTGAACTTTGAGGATGATACGGGATGTGAAACTGCCACTCAATGTTTAAATGTTCTACTAAATCTTGACATATTTTGGCTTTAAAGCTGTGCCGTTATCGCTGCGTATGTGCGAAATGCATCCAAAGTGCAGTATTATTTCTTGTGTCAAAATTTTCACTACGGTCTTAGCATTCTCTTTCTTAACTGGGAAACATTCAGGCCATTTTGAAAACATGTCTACCAAAACTAGTAAAATTTCAGGCTTACCTCCTGGTGTAACTGTAATGTGTGTATGGTCAATGTTCCAATCAGTACAGGGTTCTGTGGGGTATAATAGATGGTCATGCTGTGGCTTGTGTGAAATGTTGGGGTTATTCATTTGGCATGTTATGCATTTCTCTACATAAGCTTTCACTTGTTTCTCACATTGTAAGATAAAAAAACTTTGTTTCAACTCCATGTATGTGCTTTGTGCACTTTTGTGTCCTATGCTGTGTGCTTGAGAAATAAATAAGGGGGCACTGTGTATGGTTATACATGGTTTACCCTCGATACACCAAATTCCAGCCATAGATCTCTGCGCCCCTGTTTGCACCCAATCCCCTATTTCAGAAACAGATGTGTTCTCCTGCAAGCATCCTATTGTAAAATCAATAGCATCTAGTGTTAGCATAGGAAGGGTTAATGGAGAGTGAGCATTAGGACCTAGATGACTTCCTGTCAGAGTCTGCTGCCTGGCTGCGGCTTTCGCTGCCCTGTCTGCCAAATCATTACCCCTCCCAATTTCCGTTTGAGTTCCTGTGTGTGAACGGCAATGCACGATCGCGAGTCACGCTGGCAGCATAATGGCAGCTAGAAGATTTTTCACTAGCGTTGCATGTGAAATGGGTTTCCCATCCGCGGAAATGTATCCAAGTTTTTCCCATATCCTTCCAAAGTCGTGGCAAACTGAGAAACCATAACGGCTATCCGTTACTATACTGACTGACTGACCTTCAAAAAGCTGACATGCACGTGTGAGCGCAATCAACTCTTGAACTTGAAAGGAATTCTTTTGGCTTCAATTATATTCTCCGGGAGCTGGACGACCACGTATCCAGTTTGAAACACGTCATCTCTGGGCCGGGAACATGAGCCGTCAACGAAGACAAGCTCTGAACCTGCGATTGGCTCAGACTCCAGGTCTGGGCGCGGTGCAGTCTCTTGTTGGATTACGTCAACACAATCATGGCGCGGAGGAATTTTGTCAGCCTCACTTTTTAAACCTAATAATGCATTTAAAATCGGGGCGGGTCCCTCGGTATTCAGGGCATATCTGATCTCTAGATGGGGATTTGACAAGAGGATTACTTCATACCTGCTAAATCGCTGCGCTGTCATATGTTGGGTATGTAAATTGTTCATTAAATGTTTTACATTGTGACCTGCATGCAGTATTGTGTGGTGTCCGAGCGTGACCGAGGTGGCCTGCTCTACCGCCATTGCGCACGCGGCCAAAGACCTCAAACATCCTGGCATCCCCTGGACTTGTACCGGGAGAAGTTTAGAGAAGTATGCCACGGGTCTCAATTTACCCCCGTGGCTCTGAGCTAAAACCAAGCTGTATCCCTTACAAAATTCACGTACATACAGGTGGAACACCTTCACATAGCTTGGTAGACCGAGCCCGGGGAAACATGTCAGTGCCTCCTTCAATTTTTTAAAAGCATTTAAGATTTCATCAGACCATTCTATGGTGTCAGGTTGATCAGCACGGGTGGCAGCTCTCAATATGTTGTCATAATAAGAGCAGTCAGGGATCCATTGGCGGCAATAACTAATCATTCCAAGAAAGGTTAACATCTCTTTCTTATTATGTGGGGGTGCCCATTTCCGCAATTGCCGCTACTCATTTGGGATTTAATTCTCTCTTTCCCTGTGACAACACAAAGCCCAAATATTCAACTTTCTGCTGACACCATTGTAATTTCTTAACAGAAATCTTCATACCATGTTGACAGAGACATTTCAATAGGAAGACTCCGTCCTCTCGGGCTGCGGTTATTGATTGACTGGCCAGTAATACATGATCACGGTTGGTCAGAACAATCGAGTTACAGTTCGGTTTATATGCTTTTAGCACTTCTCTCAAAACAATGGAAAAAACAACAGGCGAATTCAAGAATCCCATTGCCAAACGGGTAAAAGTTAGGGACTCTCTGCGGAATTGGAATGCAAAGAGCGGGCGTGTCTCGGGATGTACTGGGATTCCAAAAAAAGCATTTTTTATATCGCAGACGCTGTATACTTTGGCGTCTTCGGGAATGGCGGTTAGAAGTGACACCACATCAGGCACAATTGGGGCCAAAGGTACTACCAAACTATTCACTGTACGCAGGTCCTGAACAAATCTATAAGTCCCATCAGCTTTCTTAACTGGATGAATTGGGGAATTATACGGTGATACCGCTTTTTCTAATATGCCCTGTTGTAGAAAATTGTCTATTAACGGTCTTATACCCTCTTCCCTTTCTTTGTTCAAGGGATATTGTTTATTAATATAAACCAGCTGTGATCCCTTCTTTAAGACGGCTCGATAAGGAGTGACATTTGTGAAGCCCACATCGTAGTCCCCAGTAGCCCATACCTCAGGAGGGACCAATTTGAGGCAGGGGTTATCTGGGAGGATGACGGGGAAGTAGGAGTCTGCATGGCAGTTTCTCCTCTTTTTTACAGGTGTGAGACGATAAGTGTCACTATAAGTGTCACCGCCTTCAGAATTTACCATGAGGGAATTTTAGCCATTAGATCCCTGCCTAGCAAGTTAACAGGACAGCTGGTCATGATTTTGAAGACATGGTTGATTGAGGGGCTCTGATGGAGGTCCGTCACCGTGAGCGGTGGTGTTTCAAATGTTTGTGTCAAAATCCCATTAATTCCCATCGAGGGGGCAGTCTCTTCCCTTGATCCTGTGTATGCATTTCTCCCCAATACGCTGCATGTAGCTCCAGAATCCACTAAAAATGTTAACTTCTTTTTACTAATCATCAAATCAATGCATGGTTGTTGTGAGAAATGCTGTGAGACTACTGGGAAGGTGGGATTTGCCCCTGGGCACCTTCATTGGGATCCTACATTTTGCCAGTCAACATTGAGGCGTGGGGTATTGTGTTGAGTATTGGCGGGGGCAGCCTGAGGAGGTCTGTTTGGCACCTGCCTGGGTGTATCAGGATAGGGGCAATCAGCTTTCCAGTGATCCATTGTGCCACAATTGAAACAACCGGCACTCTTAGCCTGTTGTTTGGGGGGTCCCTGCCTGCCTCCCCATTGTTGTTTGAGATTTCCTCCATTTCCCCTGCCTCGTCCTCTACCCCCAGGCGCTGCACGGGCTGACCTGCACTTATCTTCCCAGTATTGCTGTTGTCCCCATGGGTCCCCATAGGGATATGGAACTGGCTCTGGTATGCTGAATTCATTCACATTGGTGAGCTGCGCTGCGTGTGTCACTGATGGTCTTATTATTTCAAAACATCCTGCTGCATCTTTACATATTAAACTTCTACCGAACTCTTCTATTGGCATCTCAGTCCATTTGTCTATTTGTTGCTTAATCTGTAAACCTAGACTCGGTAGGCAGTTGGAGATAAATGTACTGATACACAGGGTGGAAATCCCTGGGCCATCTCCCATCTGGCTTTCTAATCGCCAGACTTGTAGAAATATTTTCCAAAACTCAGTCAAAGATTCACCTTTTTTCTGTTTACATGCAAGAGATGGTGCCATATCAGCTCTGGGCTTAAATACTTGGTTTAAGTGTTCTTCTAATGCCTCCCACATTCTGGCTTCTTCTCCGTCCTGGTATAGGGGTATGTTACCTGGCTTTGTATCTGCAGGTGTGCCCACTTCCATGTGAGGTATCCCTTTCCAACTAAGTGGACTATTCTCCCCAACTACCATCTCTAAAACCATCTTAATGTCTTCGGGCATATAATTTTTTACTTTTATTGCCCTCCTAAGGTAAGCTATTGTCCCTTTCGATGACTTGGACGGGTGTGGACAATGCTTGGCCATGTGATCTAGTTCTTTCATATCAGGAGGGGTGATGACCAAAATGTCTCCTGCTGTTACGAAAGGATTGTATGTATTAACCATGGTCATGGAGCTTGTTCCTGCAGTGGGCGCTGCTGCTGATATTACTCCGGGGGTCTCTATGGAATCTATGTCACCTGCTGGTTTTTTAAGTGTATTATCCAGTGCTCATTTGGACTGGTTCCTGGTCTGTCTCTGGGACTCCCCTATGTTAACGTTAAGTATGATTTGTTTGTCCTGACTCTGGCGTGTTTGTTTAGTTGGTTTAGTTTGTTCATCAGTAATATTAATCGTGAAAGGTTCTGTGTCTACTCCCTCTTCATGTCCCTTATCCTCTTCCTCTCCTAGCGACATTTCTGGTTGCTGTTCATCAGCATGTGACCACTGGTTCTCATTCTGAGGAGGGATATTTTGTGACATTTTCTTTTGTTCTCTCTCTAGTTTCTCTCTTTTTTCTCTTTATTTCTTCCACATCTATTCTCTCTTCTTTTTGTTTTCTGTTGTATTTAGTTTGTTCCTGCTGCCATTGTTATCACGGCTGCCGTGGGACTCAAATCATTTCCTTGGAATGGCATTAAGGAGGGATATTGTGTGGTAGTTACAGTTTTTACTTTTACCTGCTTAGGTCTGTGCTGCTTCGTATCATACGGTGGGGGCAGAGTGCTAGGTTTAGTGTCGGGGTTGGAATGATTTCTAATTTCATAATTCAATTTTTCACTTTTATGTCTCCTTTCTAATTTCTTTTTACTAACTTTTTTTCCTGAGACTTATTAATCCATTTCTCCTATACCACCCTGGTGCTATTTCTAACCATTTTATTCCACACTCTCTCATATAAGACTTATCCCAATCAGGGTCCCCTGAATAATAGGGCCACACTTTTTTATCCCCAAGGCACATTCCCTTTATCATCTCCATATAATAGGGATCATTACCTCCTATTCTAGGGAAAGGATGGGGACTACCCATACCCTCCGTCCAACCTGCCATATTTTCCACAAAAGGTAAGGTATAATAGGCACCTCCCATTAATCGCTCTACATAGTGAATACAATCTTCACCAACGTGGGGGATCTTGCTTTCTGTCTGACCCATAATGACAAGATATATCTTATACTTCTAAAGTCAATTGCCTGAGTCCTGCTCACCTTCAGGACTGTACGACAATACAAACAGATAAACTTATAACTTTATCAACATCAACACCAAGACAGACTATCACACATTAGAGGTACCCAAGTGCAGACACGTCCTATGAATTTCTATAGCGCGCTTTCTCTATTTCTGAGGCGACAACCCGTGTCCCTCTTACTCTCCAGGCTGGGAGAGGCAAATAAAGGGCCAACACTTTTAACCTTCCCTTCGGGGTTTAGTAAATAAAATTACTTACCCCCTTCAAGGTGTGTTGCCCGCATTTAACTCCACCACTGAAAGAAAGAGCTTGTTTGCTCTAGAGCGATCTCTCTGGATCCTCTTTAGGCACGCTGTCCTGCAATTGCGATAAGTCTTATGTGTGATTTCAGATATCTGAGAGAATTGCACTGAGATGCAAATAACGACACACACTCAAGGTCTCGGTGCAAACTCTAGTTTACTTCCGCTTTAGGGTGGACTTATAAAGCAAGAAATCGCAGACACAGTATGTACTTGTTCCATATTTGCAACATATATGTCAAAACCACAGAGAAGTTAAACCTACAGTTTCCTCATACAAGAAGGTCACCAGGTACGTGGTTAGCGAGACGTTGCCCAATTTAGCTGTTATTGCGGTTTGACAGTTAGATCTCGCTAGCATACACTTCTGCAATAAATGTCCATCTTAAACCTCCATAAGGAAACCATTTTTATTGGATTACCTGATTACCTTGGATTCAAATGGTTGCCCTGGTTGTCTCCGGCCATGTATACTTTTCATGAAGATCATGTCTTGAAAATCTCTGAATATCTTCGGTTTCAATATCTCCCCATTGCTATGACCTCAGTACAAGTAATTTCAAAATGGAATTTTGAAATTACAGGAAAACATTGCAAATTTTAGAACCTTATTTAAGAAGCCCTCAAAGCCAAATTTATGTTGCTCAAAATCTTTAGCACCTCACATAATGCCACATAGTTTTTGTCTTTTTTTTCTTTATTTTGTGCTCATTTAGCTGACACAGGACAGCCTGCTTGTTCTCAATGTTTTTTTGTTTCATTTATTCAAATTATTTTATTGTACCTAACTTGTGTCAAGTCATTAATGTGGCACTAATGTCATCCTTGGTATTGTCACTTTGCCACTGTACTCTGGGGGTTATTCATGAAGGGATAGCGCCAGGTAGTGCCTTGTAGTGGCAGGCAGCGTCTGGTGAATGCCTGGCACTGTACACAAATCCACATCTATGAAAGCAAATCTGGTGAGCGCCATGTAGCGTCCGATGTATTATTACAAGCGGCTCAGCATATAGCGCTGGCGCTCTAGCTTCCAGAGCGCCAGGTATTACCTTTCGCTCAGTGCCGCTCTCCCATACATTTCAATGTCTGTTCATTTGCTTGTGTTTAAACAGCATGTTTGACATTTTTAAATTTATTTTTTGCTCAAATTATTGTGTGACCTCTCCCGGCTGCAAACAAACACTTTTAGAAACTTTTTTTACTTTTTATATTTTTATGCAGAATTGCCATTACAGGTCTGGCACTAAAGTGTTAAAACAATGTCATTCCATGTGTTTCCGTTACAGGTGTATATGTGTTCAAAAACAGACTTTAATCACACAGCGTCTGGCGCTCTATGCCATAGCGGCCAGGTTTAGAGCGCCGAGAGTTGGTCGCACTGAGCTGGTGCTACCTTTCGCTCCCTGCAGCTCTGTACTGGTGTTAGAGCGCCCAACATACATCACATTCATCAATGTCGTCCAGGTTACTAGAGCGACTGAGGCAATCTGTTACAATGCCCGATACCCGCTTACAGCATCTACAAGCGGTTGCTCTAAGTGCCCCTATACAGACGCTTATCTGCAATACTTGGCCTTAGTAATGAATCAGCCTCCACGTCTGCGGTGCCGTGAATATAGTGGTTGCTGTCATTTTGTTAGTGTCAAGCTGATTCTACATTTTATTTTGTACAGCTAACATTGGGCACTTGCTCCATGTGACCTAACAAGTGTTTCTGTGTTGTGTGTTTTACCAATGTTTTATCGTTTGTTTTGTACATGTTGCACACTTCCGTGTATTTTTGCTCACTTATTTTTTCCTAGTTTGGTTTACATTTATGTTGCATTGCTCACTGCTTGCGTAGAGTTCTTACCAGCAGCGTGTCAATCTTCATGTGATTTGCTTTGATTGTTCACTTCCATTTTTTGGCCTCAATGGTACTCAGCAGCCATGGCACCCACCTGCTAGCGTGTCAACCCCAAGTTGCAGGCCAGATAATCAAGGAAGGTTTTGTTGTTTTGTCTTTGTGTTCCCTGTGTGGTGTGTTTTTCTGCTTTTGTTTGTTTTTCTCTGTGTGTGGCTGTGCTGTCTCTCCACTTTTGTGTTTCTTGTGGGCATGCCCACCCCTGTGACTTTCTTCCTTTTTTATTGTTTTTCTGTTCTAGTTAGTGCATTTTAACTATTTAAATATTTGCAGTGTTTGCCTGCATAGTCTTCGCCTATGTATGAAATATTAGTTAGCGCGTTTTTGGTGCTGCTTGCGTTTTTTGCTTGTGTCTTCTCGTGCATTACCAGCTTTTTAAAAATGAACTAGCATTCATGATTTGTGCTGTTGTAGTAAGCTAATATTGAGGAGCACACACAGCAAGCCAGGATTGTATTTGACACCTTGTCTGGGCTGGCTAGCATCTCCCCTATTGTCCTGGCCAAACTTCAGAATCGTGCTTTCAGCAGGCTCATGATTTGTTCCACAATGCATCTGTTTTTTGGTGAGCTGCATTGACTTGCATCTGTGTGTGTAATAGTGTGTGTGAATGCTGTATTGGGTTTGGTGTGCTTGGTGTGTGTGTTTGGTATTGTGTTTGTTGCGTTTTGTGGTTAAGTTGTATTGCTGCCGCAGAGGAGGAAAAGGAGACAGAGGAATCCACGGTAGTGTGACTTAGGGCTGACCAAGTGTTTACCATCAGGCAGTCTGTGGTGGATTTATCTGTATTCTCAATAGAGCAGCACTTATGTCACTGTACCACCAAATTCACCACAAAGTGAGGCTGCCACTGCAGGCCGTGGTAGGCATAGTGCATCTTTGTGCCTCATTAAACATACTTGCAAGGGGCACATTTCAGGCCAGTGCGGCTCTATTTAGAAGCATCAGTCAGCCCACAATAAACCGCATCTTTCATGAGGTCATTCTTGTCATATGCCACCTACATCAAATCTCCGGCCGATGAGGAAGAGGTGAGATCGGGGTTCCTGGTTTCATGCCATGATGCTGATTTGTGCCAAAAATTAGTTCTGGCCAGGAGATTTAAGTATCAAGAAATGCCAGTGGATTGGCTACTAGTAAAAGTGCAAGCTGTAAGTCAGAACAATAGTTAAATGGCTTTACAATGGAGGGAAGGGAAAAATGAAAAAGAAAGGTTATGTGAGCATTTAGTGTGTAACCAACATTAACACATGTGTTTCTATTTAGGTGATAAGGGATATGGTCAATAGATCTGACGGCTGATGCACGACAACGCAACTCAGCAAAAGACCAGATGCATTGTGAAATGAACCATCGGCCTGCTGAAAGCGTGCTTCCTATGTTTGGCCTGCCCTTGAGGGGAGATGCTATACAGCCCAGAAAAGGTGTCAAAAATCATCCTGGCTTGCTGTGAGCTTCACAATCTCTGTATACTACATTGGAATGAAGAGCCAGAGGAAATGCAATTGGTACCTGAACTTCCAAACATGCCCACAGACAGTGCTGAAGACACACAGACTAGCTTTGCACAAAGGGCAAAAGGATTACTTTCTTCTTTGGGGTAAGTAGCAAGAGCTGTGCATTTAATCATACCCTAAAAACAGCAGGGAGACATTGTGATGCAGTTAAAACAATTAATAAATTAGACTCCCTGTAACATAGTACAGTTTAAAAAAGACACATGTCTCTCAACACATGTCAAGTTCAGCTGAGGAGGAAAAGTGGAAACGTTTTATACATGTAAATAATAGTTGATTATCATTATCAAATTATCATTATCTTCCAAGAATCAAATTATTATTATCTTCTAACGAAAATTCCTTCCATATACTATTACTGCCATGATAAGTTCATGTGGTATCTACTCCACAGATTATTAATTCTTTAGTAAAGAAGACTTACCATCTCTAGAGTGATAAAGGAAGCGATCACTTGGGGTTTTTACTTTGAAGGTTTTCAACATTGTATTTGTTTTTCCCCTTTTTTACTAGATTTAAAAAATGTAATTCCCTTACAATCTATTCATAACTAAAAGCATCAATGGCATTTACCAGTTTTATCTCAAACCATTCAACAGGCAGCATCAACAACACTTCCTCCTTCCCCACAATCAGAGGCTATAATTCTGAACCAAATCCAAATGACTAAGCACACAAACATATTGGGTTACTGCAGATTATAACACAAAGGTAACTGTGTATAAACATACAAAATCTATTTTATATTACATTTTTAATGCACATGAATACATTTTGTATTTTTATACAATCTGCAAAAACAGTTTTTTTTTGTATTTAGTATCAGTTTTGTGCCTCTTCTCTGCGTCCCTTTTTAACACCATGGAATTTGATTTGAACTGGTGCCCAGAACTAGAGATGAGCGAACTTTTGAAAAGTTCGATTCGGCCGATTCGCCGAATTTCACAAAGAAATTCGGGTTCGGCCGAATCGAACTTTTACGAAGTTCCCCATCAAAAATGCCGGCATGGTGGGAGCGGGCCGGCCGCTCCCACCATGCCGGCATTTAAAAAAAAAGCAAACACTTAGAGGGCGCCTCTGATGACGCGCCCTCAGATGACAGCTGAGAGCGGCGCCGGCCTCCACGCTCCGGACCTGCAGGTAAGTGTTTGCTTTTTTTTTAAATGCCGGCATGGTGGGAGCGGGCCGGCCGGTTCCGCTGACAGCAGAGCGGGCCGACCGGTTCCGCTGACAGCGGAGCCGGCCGGCCCGCTCCCACCATGCCGGCAAAAATGCTTTTTTTTTTCTTTTTAAATGCCGGCATGGTGGGAGCGGGCTGACAGCGGAACCGGCCGGCCCGCTCCCACCATGCCGGCATTTTTTTTTTTTAATTTCAGGAAAAATTCGATCGGCACGAACCACAAAATATTCGGGTTCGTGCCGAATCGAATATTTCCTGAAATTCGGAGCGAATTCCGGTTCGTCCGAACCGGTTCGCTCATCTCTACCCAGAACCGAGCTTCTTATTCTAGATTTACCCACATCAATACACTGTAAAAAGCCAATACTACATCCCTATCTTGTGAGTTAATGTCTTTTTTTCAAAATAGCAATATTCTGCAGGCCTTCAAAGGAGTAGATTGACAATGCATACTGTTACTTAAGCTGTAGTCTACTGGTACACCCTGATCCCAGGACATGTTGCTGACAGATTATTGGATGCATATCAACAAATGGTGCATGTCCTGAATCTTCCCTTAACACTGGTTTTTTGGTTAATGAGTAGTCATTAAAAATGTGTGAAAATATGTATATGGGTAGAGCCCAGAGAAAGGGTTGCATTCAAGGAACCATTCTTGTTCCTTTCTTGTTCCATTCATGTCCCCGAATGCAGCCTTGCCAACATCTCAACCGAACGCATCAAGATAAATCTGACTTTTGTTGTATGGTTTACCCGTAATCTGTAACCCATTTCTCAGGTTGGTATCGTAAAGTCCATACCTGTAATAATTGCCTAGTGTGCCTTCAGCATTAAAATCCATATTTAACTCGAGCAATTATTTTGCTGAGCTTTTCTAGTCCGACAGGCTGGTGAAGCAGTCAGTGATTTAGGAAAGCGTGCGATATGATCATAGGTGCTGGGCTGTGATCACGTAGCACGCGTTTCCCTGACAGTTATGAACTGGAGTCTAAACTGGAGTAAAAATAATGTATTGTCATTGCATTCTGCAATGATAGCAAGATATTTTTTTCAGCAGTGATTCCCCCATTTTAACAACCCAAAGTTTTTACATTACATTCAAGTCTTTAGCTACCAGATGCAGAACTTTACCTTTATCTAAACATTTGCATTGTGTCTGCCCACTTCTGCAGTGATATAAGTCAGTGTGTAGATTCCATGGATAGTATTACACTACAAACATCTACAAACTGTAAATTTAATCATTTGATTTGTGTAATGCATAATGCATACAACCTTACACATGTCAGAAAAAGAATATTGGATACGCTCCTTTGGAGAGTTTTTTTTTGCCTATTTATTTACAGAATAACCCAAACTAGCAGATTGTAATTTATTTGAAAATGTATTAAGATTAAGATTATTCCCAACATATGATAAAATGTAAACAATGTGAAATTATGTTTATTTGAAAATGCTATATTAACACATAATAATTATGATGAGAATCTCAGCTAGGCCTTTGCTCGATGTTTCCTATACCAAGCTTCATCTTGTTTCTGATGCTTTTGAAGGTCATTGAATTTGATTGTTATTTTACTTCAATCACCTTTGTAATACCTGAGAACCTTCAATAAACACATTAAAAAGGGAATTGATAGTCACTAGTAAACATTATTTGACAAAGGAAAATACAAACACTAGGGACGCATTTGCTGATTTATTGATTGTCCATATGAAGAATCTATAAAACTCTGACATTAGGATATTGACGCATTCTAAATCATTCATTTCTACATCTAACCAAAGCTCTCTACTACCTCAATACAAATGAAATACAAAGGTTTAAAAGTGTTGTCAGTAATACATTACTGGGCGTCTATAAAGGGTAAGTCCACTTCCGAGCAAATTTCTGAACGTGTATATTTATTCATGCCAAAAAGATGTGCTCAAAGTGCTGAGCTGATATAGCATTTGTGTATATGTTATTTAATGTGTGTTTTCTTGAATCAGCTGCTATTGTCAACGTACAAGTGGAGGCTGATTCATTACTAACGCTAGGTATCGGCAGATAAGTGTCCGCTAGTAGACACTGTAAACGTATGGGGCGCTGTAAAAGAGAGTCTCAGTCGCTGTAGTAACCTGGACCGCATTGATGAATGTGATGTATGTTGGGCACTCTAACACCAGTACAGCGCTGCAGGGAGCGAAATGTAGTGCGACTGACTCTCAGCGCTCCGCACCATACTTATAATAAAAGGACACACACACACAGTGTCGGCGCTCTAAATCTAGACGCTGTGTGATTAAAGTCTGTTTTTTAATACATATCCACCGGAAACATGTGAAAACACATGGAATGACCTTGTTTTAAGACATTTGTGACATTAACACTTTAGTGCCAGACCTGTAATGACAATTCTGGATAAAAATATAAAACGTTTCAAAAAGTGTTTGTTTGCAGCCAGGAGAGGTCACACAATGATTTGGGATAACAAAAAAATGTCAAACACGCTATTTAAACACAAGCAAATGAACGCCCATTGAAATGGATGGGAGAGCGAGACTGAGCGAAAGGTAATACCTGGCGCCCTGGAAGCTAAAGTGCCAGCGCTATAGGCTGAGCCGCCTGTAATAATACATTGGATGCTACATGGTGCTCACCAGAATCACCTTCATAAATGTGGTTTTGCGTACAGCGGCCAGTGTTCACCAGACGCTACCTGCCACTACGAGGCACCACCTGGCACTATCCCTTCTTAAATAACCCCCCAAGAAAAGAGAAGTGAGTCTTATACACACAGAACTCTGCTTCTATGGCTGCTGCTAAGGTGAGGGAGCTCACTCAACCTTAAACATGTCTAGCAGCAGTGTTCTGTGCAACTTTGCAATCTGTTGCTATTGTCAATGTACACCAAATCTGCAACTGCCAAAACAACAGATGAAAACTGCTTCCATATAACACACATTTGATAACATTAGAAAAAATTAAAAAAAAGATCAGCTCAGCACCAAACATCATTTTGCCACAAAAAAATCCACGTTTTCAAAAATTCATTCAAAAGTGGACTTACTCTTTAAGCTAGCGTATAACTAACTGTTTCTTGGTAGGATAAATAAATGTATACACCTGAGTGCTCCAGGTATTCCTCACACATCCTTTTACGCTGCTAGCTTGTTCCTCTAGTCTTTACAGAAATCATTCCTATGCATGGCAAGAGCCAGCTTGGTACTCTGTCATTCTTTCTACATCCATTTTTTCAGACTGCCTCCTACTGTCTGCTCAACTGGAAGAGCGACAGCAGGATTAGCCAGCTGTTCTTCAATATTAAAAATGCTTTCTTTTGCTTGGAAGGTCTAATCTTCTGTACAGTTGTCATATAGGAAGGTGCTGACATTTTACAGGCTGTTGCTCCCTCCCTGAGTGAGGTTGTGAAGAAAAATTACTATAAAACTATTATGTATTTTGATTCATTTTACAGATGTAGCCTTCCTAATGCTTTCTCTTGGCCCAGTATATTCCAGCATGTTTTATGACCAGTTTGGTTTGTTAAAAAAAAAACATGTGCTTGCAATAAGGTGTCATGAGATAATAGAAGCTATAGTAATCTACCAAGCTATCATGGAGTTTGTTAGCATATCTCACTAACTGGTATAAGAAGGATTTGTAAAACTGGGATTTTCCCTATCCCAGGTTCTTGTTCTCCTCCCTGGGGCATCCCGGTTGGGCTGCTGTGTGAACCCCCCAGAACACCGGGCTGAGCCCATGGCATAGGCGCGGACACTCCACCAATCAGCTTCTGCCTCCATACATATTTATGTGTGTCTAGAGAAGCTAAATGGAGATCCTAGCTGCACATACCAGCGGCACGTGGCATCTCTCCCTCCCTTTGGTTGTGCATGGCCCTGCACAGCCATTCAGTTGCAGTGTGATGCTGGCGCTGGCCAGTGTGCAGTGGGCTCGGGGTAAAGGTATGAATTTTGCACGCCCAGAGGGTTTCACTCAGCAGGGCATCCCACTTCAGGATGCACTGTGGGGGGACAGTATGCCTGTCGTGGAGTTTCATAGAATCCAGGGTGGGTTTTGGTCGAACTAAATTTGAAAAATGATAGGAATGAACATATCTGTTTCTAATTCTAATTGTAAGTGAGCTTCTCTGAGAGACAGAAAACTAGTGCTACACTTCAGATTAAGGATGGGGGTTTTAATCAACATAAATATACCAAGGTATAGGACAAAGGAAAAATGGACGTCTGAAATGTGTCTACCCAGCATGTTTAGTCACAGTCTTTGATCTGGGTGCTTATTATTTCTTATGACTTACATCATTATATTGAACTTTTTTGCATGTTAATTTGGCATAATGCATTTTAATAAATTATATAAATGAATACCATAATTTTGCATACCTGTGGGTGTTTGCACATGTGCTTCTTCAGCTGTGTGAGAACATGCATGCTTGCAGATATGTATGTGCATCTACGGGGGTGTGCAAATGCTCATGTTCAGTTGTGTGGGAATGTGCGTCTGCCAGTGTAAACATGGGCATTTGGGGGGTTGTGTCTCTTTAGCTGTATAGGGGAGGGTCCTTCCCCCCATGTGCTGCCCTGGATGTATAGGACAACCTCAGGTAAGCTGCTCTCAATTTATGCATTAATGTTTATGCATCAAAGGGGGCTTTCCTAGATTAGAGTTAGGACTGCAACTACACAGAGGAACCTTGGCATTTGGTGGTGCAGCTTCAACATAGCTCTGCAGATGTATGCCAATGAGACCTCTGTTTTCCAGATTTTAGAGACAGCTTATAGGCTTGGTTGCTAACTAACACGATTGTGTTATGTGGCTCCTTTAAGTTTTGTCCATGCTCACGTGCAACTCCCAGCTTAGTTATAAATTGGTCTGAGGGGCTGACACCTGCCTTTTGTATCTTTTGAAATTTATCACAGTCTCTTGTATCTAACTTGCTTCACTTCACTCACACTTAACAACATCCTGAACCCTTCCCAAATATTGAACTTTCCGTCAATGTAAATGATTGCACTGAGATCATACTGCTATAATCAGTTGATGGCAACCCTTCAAGCAATGTAAATATTTTTTCTATTTAACATTGATGAGAAACAGAAAACTGATACAAGACAACAAAAAAAATAACTGTCAGGGGCGACAGACAATTCAGACAATACTTTCAGGCTTTTTCATAAATGACATTTTTTCAAGCACAACTGATCTACATTAAATAAGAACTCAACCTCTTTTAGACAAAACATCTGATACTTAATTGTGTTCCATTTTATTATTATTATTATTAATTTATATAGCGCCATCATCTTCCGTAGCGCTTTACAAAGTAGTAATTACAGACAGGGTAGAAACATACGGTACATATAATAATTCAAATGCAGTTTTACAGAGTTGACAATGGATATTCTGAATACAAGATACAATAGGGGAGAGAGCCCTGCCCTTGCGAGCTTACAGTCTAAAGGAAGAGGGGTGAAGACGAGGGGAAAGGATCACAAACAGTCAGTATTGAGCTTTGTGGCGTGCGCCCTTGAGAAGATTGGTTACGCCAGATTATATGCTTGTCTGAATAAGTGAGTTTTAAGGGCGCCTTTGAAGGTTTTGAGGGTTGTGGAGTGGCGGATTGGGTGCGGGAGGGCATTCCAGAAGATTGAAGTTGCACGTGAGAAGTCCTGGAGGCGGGCGTGAGAGGAGGTGACCAGGGTGGAGGACAGGAGTAGGTCGGCAGAGGAGCGGAGACTGCGTCTAGGTTGATATTGTTGGATTAGAGATGAGATGTAGGGAGGGGCCTGGTTGGAGAGAGCTTTGTATGCGAGAGTTAGAGTTTTGAACAGGATTCACTGAGGGACTGGCAGCCAGTGTAGGGATTGGCAGAGAGGTGCAGAACTAGAGTAGCGAGAGGAGAGATGGATGAGGCGAGCAGCAGAGTTCAGGATAGATTGGAGGGGTGCCAGTCTGTTAGTTGGTAAGCCACAAAGAAGGATGTTGCAGTAATCCAGTCGAGATATGACCAGGGCATGCACTAGCATTTTAGTGGTGTCAGGTGAGAGGAAAGGACGGATGCGGGAGATGTTTTTAAGTTGGAGGCGACAGGAGGTGGCCAGGGAGTGAATGTGTGGTTTGAAAGAGAGGGCAGAGTCCAGAATGACTCCCAGGCACCGAGCTTGGGGAGTTGCTGTTATTGTGTAATTGTTGACAGAAATAGACGTGTTAGAGAGGGGAGGGGAGTTAGAGGGTGGGAAAATGACCAGTTCTGTCTTGTCCATGTTTAGCTTGAGGTAGCGAGATGACATGAATGAAGAAATAGCTGAGAGGCAGTTGGGGAGGCGAGATAGGAGAGAGGAGAGATTGGGGCCTGGGAGATATATCTGAGTGTCATCCGCATAGAAGTGGTATTGAAAGCCTAGTGAAGTTATAAGTTTGCCAAGGCTGTGGGTGTAGACTGAGAAGAGTAGGGGGCCTAGGACAGAACCTTGCGGCACACCAACAGAAAGAGAATGTGAAGATGAGACTGTGTTAGAATAGGATACACTGAATGATCTGTCAGAGAGGTAAGAGGTGAGCCAAGAGAGTGCAAGCCCTTGAACCCCAAGAGAGGAGAGAATATCAAGAAGCAGAGAGTGGTCGACAGTATCAAAGGCTGAGGAGAGGTCAAGAAGGATGAGGATGGAGTAGTGACCAATGCTTTTGGCAGTGAGCAGATCATTGGTGACTTTGGTGAGGGCCGTTTCAGTGGAGTGGTTACGGCGGAATCCTGATTGTAAGGGGTCAAATAAGTTGTCAGTGGATAAGTATTGTGACAGTTCTGAGTGGACATGTTGTTCAAGAAGTTTGGAGGAGAAAGGGAGTAGCGAGATAGGGCGGTAGCTGGAGAGGGCAGAGGGGTCGAGAGAGGGTTTCTTGATTATCGGAGTAATAACTGCATGTTTGTAGGAAGAAGGAAAGGTGCCAGTGGAGAGAGAAAGGTTGAATATGGATGTTAAGGCTGGAGTGAGGGATGGAGACAGTTGAGGAATAAGGTGGGATGGAATAGGATCGAGGGAGCAGGTAGGCAGGTGGGCTCTAGAAATGAGAGAGGTTATTCCAAGCTCAGTTATTGGAGTGAAGAAAGTAAGAGAATAAGGCAGGGGGATTGTTTGAAATGGTGAGGGATTCTGAGGGGCAAAGCCAAGTCGAATGTTGTCAATTTTTCCTTTGAAGAATGCAGAAAATTCTTCTGCTGTTATTTGAGAGGTTGGAGGAGGAGGTGGTGGGCGGAGTAAGGAACTGAAAGTGTTGAAGAGTTGTTTGGGATTCCGGGCTTGTGCAGAAATCAGTGAAGAGAAATAAGCTTGCTTAGCAGATGAAAGGGCCATCCTGAGTTCCTGAAGGGCTTGTTTGTAGAATAGAAAGTCATGATTGGCTTTGGTTTTTCTCCATCGCCGTTCAGCAGCTCGAGACAGCTGTTTCAATCTGGTTGTGCCTGCATTTAGCCAGGGTTGTGGGTTTCTGGTGCGGGGACGGCTATAGGTGAGGGGGGCGACAAAGTCCAGAGCTGAGGAGAGAGTATTATGGTAGTGTGAAGATGCAGCGTCTATGTCCGTGAATGAGGTCAAGGTCTGAAGAGGTTGAAGTGAGGCAGAAAAGGACTGAAGGTCTAGGTTTCTTAAGTTCCAGAGCTTACAATCTGAAGGATAAGGGATGAAGATAAAAGATAGGTCACAAGTAATATATACTTAGTATGATGGCAAGTGCCAATCTGAAGTGCTTTGGCCTATCTTTTTTTTTATAAAAGGATATATACAATGTTTCCCAGCAGGGGGCAATCTGCTACAGAAAAGCATTTTTTCTAAAGAAGTGGACAAGTGTCCAACAGGACCAATCTATTTTTTGACAGTGAAACACTTAAATTTAATATCTTAAATATTGCCAATATTAATACTATATGCATTACATTTCAAAAGTTGATGACATCAACATTTTAACATAAACAAATATGTAAATTATAAATGCCAAGGGTTACCGTGCAATGAACCAAAAATCATGTTTTTTTAATATCTCCATATCCCTCACCCCATAGGCAGTACCCTTTAGACTTTTTAAAAATTTGTTTCTTATCAATTTCTTACCTTCTACCTTCTATTTCTCTGACCAAGTGTCCCCTACCTCCCCACTCTCCGGGTCCATGCTAGCTTAATATATACAGTATTGTTTGTCTTTAAACTAGTGCTGTCTTGAAGTGAAGAAGTTGTTCCTTGTAGGATCCCATTTTTGTTGCCAATCGTTGGGCCAGATTTCACGAGAGGAAGGGGTGAGGGGCGGAACATGTCAGAAAAGAAGCAGAAATGCAAGATTGTCTGCCAGAGGTAGTGCATACTGGTCTTTCAATACCTCCATAGAGATCAGATTTGACTGTTTCAAGAAGTGTCCCACTCTCACTGTATAAATCTTTGCTCACCCACCATTCTCCGCTCCATACAATCCTGGTTTGAAGTCAGGATTTTCAAAAACAGGGGTCAATGGGATGCAGTTCAAGCTCAGTTAATACATCCTTTTGACCTTATCCCAAATCTTTATTGCCTCCCCCAAAATGGGGTATGGGATGCTTAGTCTCTTTTTTTTAGAGATCCATAGCATAGCTTGCACAGAGCTTGGACTGCACTCCTCGACTTCTATTGTGACTCACTCTGGTTTCTCATCCTGTCTATATATTGCTGCCAATTGTGAAAATCTTGCTACATAATGGGCACTAAAAGTGGGAGTGTCCAGAATAAATACAAAACCTTGGGAAGTAAGTTCATTTGCTGCAACTCTTCCCAGCCAAGGCAAAGCTCTAGCACTCCAACTCCTTAGAGCTTCTTTTAACTTAATAGAGCGTGGAGTATAAAGAAAATCATCTAGTACTTCTTCTGAGCATTGGTAGTGACCCATCATCTTTTCTTATCCTAGGAAGTTTTTTGCCTTTTTGTTAACTGGTGCACCAGCATCCTACCTGGCTTATCCCTAGCTATGTAAAGTCTAGCCTGGTTCCACCTCAATGCCGTTTCTGCCTTCGTTGTCAGAAGCAGATTTATGTCCAGCCTTAAGCCCTCTATTTGTCGCATAACCCCTCTATTGGGTTGTCTTTTATGTTCTTTCATAAGTCTACCCAGAGTTTGAGATTTCTCCATAATTTAAAAGATATTTTCTTTCTTCATTCTAGAGGCAATTTGAATAAACCTGCCTATAATAAAGTCATTATGAGATTACTAATTCACTGCAGAGTTTGTGTCATCTGCTTTATTCAGTTCAAAAAACTCTCTTAAACCCCGATGACTTCGCTATTTCTCTGTTTTAGGAGGGTGGCCGGAGCGTTGTTCAAGAGGCATGTGATTTATGCAGTGAGGCATCCAGTGCCATATTTGAGTCACTACTCCAAATTTCTGTCCCTTCTATTTTGGGGTCTAATACTTCCATCATTCTATTAAAAGCTTTGGAGCATACTAGCTAACTATAGAAACTAGAGCTCCCCTCTTTGATGAATAAATATCTACCCTACCCTAAAGGGATTGATTTGGATTGCATTTCATTAGATCCAAAATTAATAGGACTAAAGTATTTAGCGTTTGAAAGATTCTATATGAGAAAATTGGAGGGGGTAGAGAGGTGAAACTCTCATATGTGAAGGCCTGCGAAGGATTTGGTGGAATATTCTCCTCTGCATAGGTGAGCCAAATTTATGGCTCAAGCAGGGCGTACATCAATGAACGGCTTAATAAAAGAGGTAAACTTTAAAGCCTTGACTAGATGGCAGAAGACTAGATTTCAGGAAGAAATTTAATACGTTGTTTTAGGGGCTGTAAGATGAATGGAGATGTCTGGCATATCTGGTGGCTTTGCCCTAGAGATAGGGTCTTTTGGCAGAAAGTTTTTAGGGTCATCAGGAAGGTCACAGAGGTTGATATTTATAATGACCCAAAAGTCAATTCAAACAAAAAATAAACAGGTTAATAATTAATGAAAACCTAACTAGCATTTTACAGAATAATCAGTTACAATTTGATCATTTGTGGAAGCTATGGGAAAAATACACTAGGAACAGAATTTGGTTATGATCTGAAGTAAGACTTGATTCATTTTTTTTTCTCCCTCATTTTTCATTTTTTGGGGGGGGTTGGTTATGCCTTGGATAATGTATGTATAGGTTGTTTGGGTGGGGGCTTGGTTAGGGAATATGCTGTAGGATTCTGACCAATGTTGTTTCTTTGTTGGAGAACTGCCAATTATATCAGATTATAATGGTTATAAATATATTGTTATGGATCACTTATGTATTTGGAAGTATAGTATATCTTATGCCAACAAATGTGAAGGCTGATTCACTACTAACCCCAGGTATTGACACATGAGCGTCTGTATAGCGGCTCTATTAGGTATCGTGCGCTGTAAAAGAGCGTCTCAGTCGCTGTAGTAACCTGGCCGGCATTGATGAATGTGATGTGTTGGACGCTGTAACAACAGTAAAGCGCTGAAGCCAGTTACAGGTAGCGCCAGCTCAGTTTGTTAGGCACTCGGCGCTTCACACCATATTTAACACTAGAAGCACACAGCGCTGGCGCTCTAAAGCTGGGCGCTGTACCATAGAGAGCCAGATGCTGTGTGATCAATGTCTGTTTTTGAACACATATACACCAGTAACAAAGCGAAAACACATGGAATGACATTGTTGTAACACTGTGACATTAACACTTTAGTGCCAGACCTGAAAATAGAATTCTGCATAAAAATATAAAAAGTCCAAAAAATGTATAAAAGTGTTTGTTTGCAGCCAGGAGAGGTCACACAATGATTTGAGCAAAAAAAATGTAAATTGCCAAACACACTATTTCTGTACAGCTAATGAAGCCCATTGAAATGTGGGAGAGCGCTACAGAGCGACAAGTACTGCATGGCGCTCCTGAGCCTAGCGCACCGGCACTATACACTGAGCCGCTTGAATTAATACATGTGACTCTACATGGCGCTGTTAGAGGAGCTCACCAGAGTCGCTTTCTTGAATGTGGTTTTGCGTACAGCGCCCCATGTTCAGCACACGCTGACTGCCGCTACGAGGCACTACCTGGCACTATCCGTTCTTAAATAACCTCCTAAGTGTATTTAAATATTATGTGATGATTGTAAAACATTTCCTTATTTTTAAGGAATCTGTAGGATTTCAAATATATTTTATTAAAGAATATTTCTGTGTATTAGGCACAATTACATTAATTTAAGCACATATTTAAACTGAATTCAGTTATCTTAATTATTATAATCATAATTGTTTTTATTTTTCTCAATGTATCTATTTACTTTGTATCTTCTTATTATGCGTGTAGAACTTAATTGGATTACAAATTCTATATAAGATCAATAATAATGATAATAATAATAATAATAATAAGAATAATATTTATATGGTGCCAGCATATTCCGCAGAGCTTTATACTCAGTAATTAATGTACTACCAGAGAAATAAAGTACATAGCAACAAAACGGGTAAACAGTTGACAAAAAATGTGCTTGCTTGCGTGTGCCATCTTAATAAAAATTAGAATATATACAAGCTATATAGACCAGCTACTAGCTGATTTAGTGAGAACAAAGCATGTGGTGTATGGTGTTTGATGAAGGACCAACATCAGAAAAATGATGTACTGTTGAAACTGGGTTGAAGAAGAGGAGATAAATTAGGGGATGTGGTAGGCTATCCTAAGATTGTTTTAGATAGCATCTAACACTGTTGTGGGTTAGTCTAATTGTTGGAAGTAGGGCATTCCAGAGATTCCAGAGATTCAGCTAGGAAGACATCTTGTAAAATGGCGTTAGAGGTCAAGGTTATGTTGGTTTTTAGTCTTAAATAATCTGCAGGGCATAGAGCATGGGTAGGGAGGTAAACATAAATGAGGGAGGTGATACAGGGGGTGAAGCACCATACGGAGCTTTGTGGGTGAGAGCAAGTGCAATGACTGACAGAGGGTGGAGGCAAAAGACAGATACATGAGCCTGGCTGCTGTGCAAGCAGCGGCCACATCCCCGCTATTGCTTTAGCAGGGCGCATGCCCATGCCAGTTATTTGTGAAGGGCCAGTGTGGGCTCGCTCCCTGTTAGAGGTTAGCCGGAGATGCGGACGCCAATGAGTTTGTTTGGGCATTCTGGGGGGTTTAACACAGCTGGGCACCCCTTGATAATAATCTGATTGCAATGGGTCAAGTATAGAAGATTAAGCGAAGATTAGAAACAGGTCTGAAGTTGGTCCCGCTGTAGGGTTCAAGAGAAGGCTTTTAAGTAAAGGGATTAGGACAGAATGTTTGAAAGTAGAAGGAAAGGTACCAGAAGAGAAGTTAAAAAGTTTGGTTAGGTGGGTAGTGACAGCTGGAAAAAGGAGGAGACTGGAGGAGATGTGAAAGAAGGGGGTTGTAGGTGCGTGTTGCGGGACAAGAGGTAACGAGGAGTCTGGAGATTTCTTATTTTGCCTGGGTCGAAGGTGGAGAGTGAGCCAGAGGAGGTGGGGCAGGAAAGTGGATCAAAGACACCTAGTTAGTGGGAGCCTATTTCTTCTATTTTCTTTTTGAAATGGGTTCAGCACAGAGGTCTGTGATAACCAGCAATTTAGGACTGAGAAGGGATAGAAATGTTGAATTGGATAGAGATAAGAATTGTAAAATATGTTTGTTTGGTGAGGTAGAGAGTTTCATCATTTCTTAGCAATCACACCCTTGTTGGCAATTTTTCCTGGTGATTTTAGAAAGATTTTAGAAAGATTTAAAATAGATAGTATCAGAAATAATCTACCCTTTTCTCCACTTACCACACATGTGCTTTATTATCTGAAAACAAAGTTAACTATCATTTATGTAGCTGATATCACCCACTATACCATCCTTTTTTAGTTGTCTTTATGACAAAAAATATATTAAAAAGAAAAACCTTTCTGATATAATATTTAAATATATAAATGATTGTGCACAGAAGTAGAGCAGATATGATAAAACTGGCTCAACTTCTGCTATAAAGTGGTTATTTAAAAATAAGTTACCAGGCTTGCCTTCTAGCTAGCTGGAAGCTGGAAGAGTCTCATGTATCATGATCGGTCAGTCAAAGAGTTAAAGCAGACTACCAGTTAACAGTAAGTAAATTGTTCCCATAATCCCCCTCCCCGAAGATAGTGACATAGGCTGCTTAAACCAGACCTTCACCAAGATTTATAGAAAAGCACAAACCCTTAAAAAACGATTCCCCAGCAAATAAAATTAATATATTTTACGTTTTTAGTCACTTACTTCAGGACTTTAGGATATGGGTGCCGCCATCTTGACTCAGAAGCATCACACTTACTGAGGAGAGGACGGGTTATAGCTGTGCTTTGCTCAGAGAGAGCAGAGCTGGGGTCAGGAAAAGGTCAGCAGTCCCAGAATGCAGAGCAGCACAGTCAGAAGGCTGCCTGACGTCCCATGGGCCGCCATCTTGAATGTTTAAAGGTTCATAACATGCAGTAGATGCAGGTAGGATGATTTTTAATGTGAGCAATCTGTATGTACAGGGTGGGGGAAACAGATAGACTCTTCTTCAGAGTGAAGGACCGCTTTAAGAAGGTCTTGTCCCATTCAGATTTTGCAGAATACATCTGCAGACGCTGAGCTCCTGGACCGTGTGGGAACTGCTATGTTGCTATACCTGAGAGCCCTTCTTCTAGGTGAGCATGAGTGCACAGATGGGGGTGGTTTGAGGTGGGATTAACTTTCATTGTAGAAGCTAAAAAATAAATATGTTTGTACACATTCAGGAAAAAAAAACAAAATGTGTCTGGGAGACTGGACATGCACTGAGAGGGCTTGATACAAAAGTATCCGTTTGTATTGTGCAGTTGCCACTCAGCTTTTTAGAGTTCTGTTTGCAGTTTGTTCACCAAGATGAATTATGAAGTAATCAAAGTCGAATAGTAGATACCTGGAATGCAAAAGTATTTAAGTCATTTTATGTTTTTCCCTTAAATTCTCAATATATATGTTTATCTTTTTAGTAGGTTAAGCCTTAAACTTTTTAGGATCATGGCTATATTATAAAATAATAGTGCTGTATAAATACAGTATAATAGTTGATGAAAATAATAATATATCTATAGGATTACCCTATCCATTAATTACATGTAAAATAACAATGGTATGTTTTGTTAGTTCAGCTGCAAATACCTTCTAAAGCTGGAGATTCTGTAGAGTAAACTAATGATTTATATGGCTGAAGGGTGAATTTCACAGTAACTTTATGGGCTTCCCTCTGTTCATGAATTAAACAATTTTGTATCTTGGGGGAAGAATAAAGTACATAGATATAACATTTATGCCACTCTTTTTCCTGTACACAACTTTATCTATCAATATATAAACTTACTGCTATCACATTGGAGAGCATTCTGGTCTGGTAAAATAAATACACTCAATGTGATTTGCAATGCTGTTATCCATCAGCGTGAAGTACCGAAGCAATAGCACACAACTATATTTTCAATAGTTCTGTTTTCATCATGGTATTTTCATTTTACGCAATGAGACATGTAAATTCAATATCGAAAAACAGTATAAGCAACAAAGTAGATGATGCAAGACATTTCTTAAAGGCTAATTCACATTCAGATAGATCTTTTAAAAATAATGCCATACTGGCCTCAACTCTCTAGTCATTATTTACCCTCTCAGGGCCACAGACATCTGGCCAATTAGCCAGGGAATATCCAATGTCTGTGCACCACCCATCTGAAGTTTGCAGTAACCATCTGAATGCTCTAAACTCTATAGCTCTATAGTTTTTACTATAATTGGTAAAAACAAATATTATATGGCAAGGCGTGGCAGAGATCGGAAAGTACAGAGTTTCCTTTAGTGAGCCACCAGGAATAATAAATGACTTAATTAGGAGACACTGTAGGGCCTGTGGGTAGAGGGGTTCTAGTTTGTGGGACACTATAAAAGAATATTGGGTTCATTAAGCACCATTCAATACATTCAGCTCAATAAGATCTTGTTAATAAAACCAACATAAAGTAAGTGATTATTATTTTTTAAGATATTCGATAAAAGGTACCTATGATTACTAATATGATATGGCAAATACTCATATTTAATATATGATATTATATTTAATAAATGATAAAGCCATATAAATGTGATTCTTTGTGTTTTTGTATCATGTCTATCTTATAAGGAGGGCCACTATAACCATAACAACACCTCTGCCCCTTGTAGGAAGAGCAATCTTTTGAAAGTCATGTGATCAAGTACTGTAACGTCTGTTGTACTTGTCTTCGTATTAATGCATAAATAGTAATTTGCACATAGTTTTAGTCTATTTAAAAACAAATATGTACATTTTAATGGAAATTGCCTCGTCTAGTTGAAGACAATACTAGGTCATATGTAGATAGACTTCAATGCTTGCATTCGCACCACTTTCTGAACTATTTCACATATATTGTCTATAGGAAAGGCTTGCGCAGTGTGAATTAGCAGTTCTAGAAACACTTCTAATGTAAACTAAAAATTTGGCCTAATCTGCCCAAAAACATTGTTTAAATTCTGGCTTGTTCAGGTTACCTTAAGCAAACTGAAACCTGCCCTTGCACACAATTTTTATTGAGTGTCATTATTATGGTAACCTGATGAACTTTAACATTAGCAAATTTGAGAAGGATCTTTTGTTGATTAAAAGTTGTCTAGTGATTCTTTGTGACTTTAATAGACGCCTTTTTCTTGAGATGATTTTTTTGGGTCGTCCAATCCTGGAGAGGTTAATAATGGTTTTGAATTTATTCTATTTGTACTTTCCTATGATGTTCTGACAAATATCCTTTGATGCACTTCCACAAACCTGTGAAAATCAGACAGACAGATCCGATACATCCCTATTCCTCAAATAAAATAGGTCAGGGTCATGTAATTTCCACATCTAAAATCTGCCCACACCTAAGACTTTGAGATCAGATCAAATCAAGCACTTCTGAATCCAGGAGTGGATACTTGTTGACCTCATTAACAGAATTTGAAAATTGGTGTATAAAAGCTTTGGAAAGCTGTATTTTTAAGCTAACACATAAAATAGAGCTTCTGTTGGGCTTTATTTGTCTACGAGTTTCTATGCATACTCCACTTTAAATCCAAGGTGATGGATGGTAATCCCTAGGAATTTTGTGTGCTGGACTATTCTCACTTGCTCTTTTGATGTATGTTGGATTGTGCTTATGTGGACCTATCCTGAAGTTCATGATAATCTCCCACCATCAAGAATCAAGTTGTTTTTATTAAACCAATTACCTACTCTGATGATTACACGTTGATAAGCTTTGATCTCATGATCTCTAATGAGCCCCACAATGCTAGTACCATCAGCGATCTTTACTATCGTAACTGAATCATCTGAGGATACAAGGTCATTGTTATAAAGCGAAAACAGTCACAATGATAATAGGACACATCACTGAGGAGCACCAGTGTTAATCAAACAATTGCTGGACATAAACTTTCCATATTTGACCCTCTGTTCTGACTATTAAGAAATTCCTGCTCCAGTCACATAAAAGCCATACTTCTCAGCTTGGTAAATTAGGACCAGTTTTACTGAATGCTGAGATGAAGTCAATGAACAATATCTCCACATAGAAGATTTTGTTAGCAAATTAACTGGGATGGCATTAATCTTAAAATGTTCCCCTAGAGGGTCCTGAAGACAAAGAAAGAGATAAATAACAATAATAATGTTTCAATAAATATTTGATTTCATTTTATATTTTAAATTAATCTGGTAAAATACAATTGCATTCATAGTTAATTGTCAGTTCCAATTTCCAGCTCAACTATACATTTTTATATATTTATGGGATTATTTTGCTGGCATATGACTCACAAATATCCCTCCAGCAATGTTTATGGTAACCAATTTTTGTTGTGAAGTTCTTTTTGTTTGTTAAATTATTCCTCTTCACGCTGTTTTCCCCTATTTTGATACTAGTGGCTGCTGTTCCTTCCAGCCTGTTCTTTCTGTTTCCACTTCTCCTTTCTTGTCCATGTCTGACAAAGAAATAGTTACATTAACATGACCCAGTGGGCTTCTTCTCTTCAGGCTCCTGGCACAGAAGTTTGAACACAGCCGATCACTCAACTTTCTCTCCTGCTAGACAGTATAACGCAAAGAATGTGTGAGGCCTGGGCGTTTTTAACTTTGATTTTATTTTTCTAATGCAACTGCTACCATTATTTTACAGATAGGGTCATAAAAGCAATTGTTACATGTCAGATTACATCATGACATTTCTGAACAAAAAATATATTGTTTTTTTTAAGACGCTTTGGGGCTATTTATGAGCACTGTGCTGGCTTGAGCCACAAGCCATTGATTTTGTGCATACAGTGCTGCATGCCAGTGACCAGGGACAAGGTTCAGCTGGGGCAGAGCTCACTGCTTCCTTCGGATACAATAAACACAGCATGTTAATTAACACATTTTTATATTATTTTTTTGTTGATGATTTTGGAAGCATGACAACAGGATAAAATTATGTGCATTTAGGTTAACTCTACATTCTCTCTCTCTTTCTCTCTCACTCTCTCTCTCGCTCTATATAAAGTCACAAAGGGAAATCCAAATTTTGAAAGCCAATCAGTAAGACCATCTAAAGAAAGACAGAGCTTAGGCTCTGTACTTACCTTCTTGCGGGTTCCTGTGGGGATCACATGCGACATACAGCAAAGTGCACTGCAAAACCGCTACATCTATGCTCTCTCCACCCTGCACACCTGGCAGTGGCTTGTAGAGACAGGGACAGACCCCAGCACCTGTTTGATTATTGTCGTGTGTATGGTGTCCTAGTTGGCCATACAACTGTATGATGAACGTGTGTGTGTGCTAGATATGATTGTTTTGGTGCCAAACACAATGATCTTTGGGTTTCCTTGCTGATCTGCCAGCAGGTTGCTGGTCGCTCGGTGGGGGGGGGGGGTTATGTCTTGTGTGTCATCTTTGTGCCACTCATTCTTGTATCATTAAAACATGTTTACAACAGTTCGGGAATGTTGCTTAAAGTGAACCAATCACCAGGATTTTGACTATCCTGGTGATTAGTCCTTACCCCACTTTGTGAAACCCCCCAGATCGCCCACTGTACTCGCCATTTCCATGGCTCAAGCAAAACGCTCTTTCAATAACCACTGTATGCTGTGCATGCTAATGATTGGTATAAAGCTGTTGTTTTGAATGACACATTGGCATAGACTCACATTCTCGGCTCCCCTGTGGAGTGTGCACTTCTGTGTGCCAATGGCATTTAAATGGCTGGACGTCGGAGTGCGCATAGCTGCAGAGATACCAGGGATGCGGCAGCAGGGCACAGGGAAAGGTTAGGCTCTTGCAGGTGATTTAGGAAGACTCACACAATGGGGCACGCCAAATCGGAGCACCCATAGAAATCCCCTCCACATGTCTAGTGTCATGAAGATGGAGTTGCCCTCAAAGCAATTTGGTATTTTTTTGCTAACATTATAGAAGGAACTGTCCTATTGTTTGCTTTATCTAGTGGCCAGTAAAATAAATACATTTAAATACTTTCAATATATGTTTAAATCCATTTTCTTCGATGTTTTAAACCTGCACTCCAGAAAACAGTGTGATGCTTGCTAGGAAATAATAGCCCATTAGAATAAACTCTGGGGATAAGGTGGAGCCATAACAGAACAGATGCTGAAAAAATATCAGTTCGAGATTGGTACACGTGCAGGGAAATTAGGGTCTGATGATCAATGTGTCTAGGCTGGGACTACAGTAAAAAAAATCTGATTTGTGCAAAGGTGCTTTTTTCAGTGACAGTGCTAATAGTTTGAGCAATAAAGGATCAAAAAAATAAATACATTGTTTTATTTTCCTGCATATGTTAGCATATGAGTATCTTTTACATATGTGAGTGCCTAATATAACAAGTAACAGAAATGCTGCCATAAAGAGGGGCAGGTGAAAGATGTTGTGATAATGGCATTGGGGACAGATGGGTAAATACTGAATAAGAGAACTTCTGCATTGAGAAATTGGAAGGTTTGGGTCACACATTGAATCTGTCGCTCCAATTATCCAAAAGATTGTCCATGAATTATGAACCAGACATAAACCTGTCCTGATACTATGATGCAACCACTTGCAGTCACAACCAATGTGTTGTCTGTAATGGCTGTACATGTGTTGGCCTTGTATTCTGAAAAGGATAGTAGAAATAGTCTGTTGCCTTCCATACCTAGTACATAGTAACCGAGAGAGAAAGTGGTGCTGTTGGCTTGATACTAGCAAAATCTCCATGAAGGCCTCCTACTCTATGCCATCATTATCCTCTTCTATGTTGTTGGTGAAAAGGATAATAGCAAAGGCTCCTATTCACAAATCTGACTCACAAGCCACATCAGTTCAAATTAGAGTGGTGCAAAATATATTTCAAACTCAGCGCATGTGGCTGTTGCAGCAGCATGCTGAAAAAAATTATAAATTATATTTTACACTATTCTAATTTGCACCGGTGTGGCATATTCTGGCAGAAATGCTTAATAAATCAGGTCCTATACAGGTAGTCCAGTATATGCAAATCTAGTGGATATGAAAGTCTGAAGTCATCTTGTAAAAGGGTCATCCTTGAAAGTTCTCGACTGGCGTCCAGTTTTACACTTTATCCTCTTTCTAGCCCCTTAAACCATCAAGCCAATAACTCACTCACTGGTGCCTGGAACTCTAACACTGAGAACTTACCACAGGCACCCACTATGTTAGAAATGGTTTTGGTCTGTAAACCAAAATCTACAATCAAAGATAAATTTGAATTGTTCTCAATATATAAACTGAAATATAGTTAAATTAGGCCCCTAGGACAATGAAACAGTATATTGTGGAGTGAGCATTTTTTATGATGTAGGGCCTGTGTGGATGAGCATCAAGGTGCCGTTGCATTGTTTCATTGTTGCCATATAGAATAGTTCAGCAGACATGTATTTTCCTTGGAGGGATGCTAATGTAGTATAGATGCTTAAAGAATACATCTACGTAGCACCTGCATATTTCCAAAGGGAATACATGTAAGCTGACTGGTTTTAAATGGCAAGGCAATGCAATACACAGACCTTTAGTCTCCCTGTAGTTGGGTGCCAAGCCTAGCAAGCATTTGCGAACACTGAAAGTAAATGACTGTGAATGAACCTTAAGCTAAGTATTTACAGATATGTGTTTTCATCTTTTAAGAAAAAAAAAATCTAATGCATTTTAATTTAATAATAACAAAAATGTAAAAGGAAAAATTACTAAATAGATACTAATTTGCAAAGCTCTTTTTTAATTTGGAAACAGCTCTCGGGAATGATTAACAAGTAGAATAAATTGTGCTCATTACAAATTTTATAAAGAAAAAAAAATCTTGTTCTGCTACAGTTTCGCTAATGAGGGGAGATAAATAGTGCATGCAGGTGAAGGGGTTAAAGTATAAAATGGACAGAATGGAAAGCAATATCTGAGCCTTCCAGGACACACAATGTCATTTATTCATGCAATACAATACACAATCTATTAAATTAGGTCAATGGGCTTTAAAACTGAAGTTTTCCTCTGAATTTTTTTTTATACTACTGACAATGATATCAGTATACGGCAGAAAAAGAACTTTATTTGTCTTACTTAAAATGATGTATGGAGCACTTGTCTGTTTATTCCACAGCAAACAGCTCTGCAAAAACAGCATCAATACCCCAGAGAGCTGCCAGTGATAGCAATAAGTTTCTTAAGTAGATCTCTCAAGTGAGTTAATGCCTACCAGGTATCCATTATTCTAAATTCAAAGAGCTTTCCTTAAATAATGTTACACAGAGTACAGCTCATTCTAACATAAATTGTGTCACATAATGGCGTTTTTGAAATAGGTAAGCATATATTTCTAATACAAAAGAAAACTTTCTGAAGGCAAGGGTGATCTCGGTAAATTGCCTCCATAATGAAATGGGGGCTACAGTTAAGATGAACTTTGATAGATTCAGCAGAGATCAAGTAAATCCCAGTTAAGGTTTTCTTGGATAATAATAATTCTGGGCTGCAATCACTATCCCTAAAGTAGCAATTACCTTAGTTTCACAGATAAGCTTACTGCAATATGGTATTTTTTAAAAACAATCGTTTTCCAGTATGGGTGATTTTGTAAAAAGTTTAGGTATATAAAAATGCCACTTATAATTAAATACTCATGGGTTTCTACTAGGTAACTTGTAGAAATAAATTATTTGCAGACTCCAGAGGGCTACATTGTTTACCAAGTTTACCTGGTAAGTTGGTGTAAAGGACTAAACTCACAGAGATACATTAGGCTGAGGGGGAGAAGAAAAACTTCTTTTGGGGGGACCCTGTCCACTAGATGGATCCTTTTGGGTCCTCTTGTGGGTTTTGGTCAGGGGCTCCCAAGCGCCAGTTGTACTCGCAGTAAAAATACTTAGTATTCAGTTATTATACATCAAAGAATACTTAATTTATTGGAGTTGCAAAGAGTCTATATACAAAAAACATATTCTTATGCTTTTATCATAGTGGTACATGTCCGGGTATCAGATTGTACCAGTGTGACCCAATATCATAAAGTCCTTTTCTTGTTATGGTGGTTAATGGGATTGTTCCCAAATTAGTAATTTCCTGTTGGGTCAAAGTCTCAATTTGTAGGAAGGGTGCAGGCCCTCGTTTGTAGCAAGTGTGTAGCGCATGGACGCGTTTCGCCTAATCGGCTTCTTCATCGTATAAGCACTTGTTCCATGTATGGTGATTCCCACAGACGTATTTATGTACAATCTTAAAAAGCAATTTGGTACTTACAGGTTGGTAAGGTGGTGCCTGCTGTTGCTGCAAAGTGTGGAGTGCTGCTTTGGTTGTTTAATCTGCAGGTAAAGTGATGTGTGTATTAGTGGTACAGGATTGTGGTGTATAATGCCTCTTTTTAGATTGCTTACTTACCTTAAGTAATTTGCCTATGCCGCTTGGGATACCCTTCTATCCCCCTCTGTCGTGGGGGAGGTGGTGGGTGCACGTTTCAGGTCCGGTCTCTTGTGGTTCGGCTCGCTTGGGTCTTTTTCCGCATCTTTCAGGCAGCTTGTGTGTATGCCGGCTGAATGCCACTTTTATTTGGCTCCTGTGTGCCCGGGGCCGGATGTCAGGGGGCGGAGGGACGCTCGAAGCGGCGTCTTCTCCACAAGCGTCGTTGGTGTGGGCGCCGGAAGTGCGTCAACTATGCACTTCCTTCCTGGGTCCGGCCTCGTTCCCGTCGGCGTTATTGGCGCCGCCATTTTGTTGGTGGTTTTGAATAGGCGGCCCGCTAGTGTCACTCCAGTGGGCGCCGCCATTTTATTGGTGGGCTTAGTTTGTTTTATTGATTCCGCATTTTGCCTGCAACAGCGGCATCTAGTGGTAAGAATAAAGGATTACAATTGTCAATGATTATAAACCTGTAATCTCTTCATGGTGATGCTAATTCAGTGGTAGTCTGAACACATATAATGACATCTAGTGGTAGAATATCTGTATTACATTTCTTATAATAAAAATTAAATTAAGCAGTTTTATTTAATATGAATAATAAAGGAAAAATAGATAAAGAAGGGGAGAGGGGAATTCTTTTGTTTTCTTATGACCATGAAAAGGATGATAGTGACACTAGCGGGCCGCCTATTCAAAACCGCCAACAAAATGGCAGCGCCAATAACGCCGACGGGAACGAGGCCGGACCCAGGAAGGAAGTGCATAGTTGACGCACTTCCGGCGCCCACACCAACGACGCTTGTGGAGAAGATGCCAGTTTCATAAGTTGTTGTTTCCTGTCATTTTTCATCTTTTCCTTTGCCAGTATCACCTTTTATCTGGCTGTGCTCCTCATTGAACTCACATGCATGAACACTGGCATGATTCAGGGTACACCCGCAAGATGATTTCCCAGTAGGATGGGAGAAAGACACGCAAGATCACTCGCACAATCCAACCTGTATTTTGTAAACCATATGTCGGGCAGTGCTGCACATTCCACCTGATGTTCCGTTGCCATCATATTGAAGTCCAGGATGGTCGCTGGTGCTCCCTGAACCACGTGTGCTCCTGTCCACTCATTCAAGTAAATGGACGGATGAGAGCATGCGCAACGCAGGGAGCACCAGCAACTGGTGGCTGTCCTGTATTTCAGCAAGATGGTGGCGGAATTTTCGGCACTGCTTGACTTAGCCGCTGGTTTCAGGGTGCATGTAAGTGTATTTCTTTAATGTACCTCTTAGCCCTGCTTCAGTGCTAGGGGAGGGTGGCAAGGTGGGGGTATTTCAAAATAGGTAAACCTGGGCTGGAGTGGCCCTTTAAACGTGTGATAACCATACACAATGTCAAGCATCAAGTAGTGTAATGTAAATCTTGCCAGGAGCATATAGATTGCTGTGTCTGAACAATCGGATCCTTGATCGTTTGTTTGGATATAACAGAGTGTGTTTGATTCCACAGGGTAATTTACTGGCAGGCTGATTCACTACTAACGGCAGGTATCGGCAGATGAGTGTCTGTATAGCAGTGCTTAGAGCGACCACTAGTAGATGCTGTTAGCGGGTATCGGGCGCTGTAACAGAGCGTCTCAGTCACTCTAGTAACCTGGCCGCAATTGATGAATGTGATGTATGTTTAGTGCTCTAACACCAGTACAGCGCTGCAGCAAGTGAGAGGTAGCGCCAGCTCAGTGCGACCGACTCTCGGCGCTCCACACCATACTTATCAAAAAAGGACACACACCCAGCATCGGCGCTCTAAATCTGGTCGCTATAGCATATAGTGCCAGACGCTGTGTGATTAAAGCCTGTTTTTGAACACATATACACCTGTAACAAAGCGAAAACCCATGGAATGACATTGTTTTAAAACTGTGACATTAACACTTTAGGACCAGACCTGGTGGATTATACGCTCTCTCAGTAGGAGGGGATCATATTTTAGTCAGTAGTTGTGTGGTATATGTACCGACTTCATTTGCACTTGTCACTTTGCACATTGGCACTTTACAATTAGTTTTGATAGGTTATGTTTAATAGGAGGGATATCGTGGGTATTTTGGGGACCATGGGTCTCTTAAGGCACTCCTGCTGAGGTTAGCTTTGTTTATATGTTTTTAATGTGATGTATCGTTCTTAATGTGTGTTTTTTAAGCAAATATATTGATGTATTAAATGAATTGATATTAAGATTGGTCAGTGATATTGATTTATTTTTGGGGGGGTGAGTGGTGCTCTCTTGGTAAATTGTCCTTAGTCTGTGGATTGCTGGAGCCACAGAGGTTTTTTTGTGTATCGTAGTATCAATATGGATTACCAGTTTTAGCACACTCACCATTCCCTGTATGAAATGATGGTTTTGGGTAGTGCTTAACAGGGGTCTTCTTCCTTAGTGTATATGTAACGACAATTCTGCAGAAAAATATAAAAAGTCAAAAAAGTTTAAAGTTAAACAAGCAAATGAATGGCCACTGAAATGTATGGGAGAGCGACACTGAGTGAAAGGTAATACCTGGCGCTCTGGAACCTAGAGCGCCGGTGCTATACGCTGAGCTGCCTGTAATAATACATCGGGCGCTACATGGCGCTGTTAGAGTCGCTCACCAGATTTGCTTTCATAAATGTGGTTTTGCGTACAGCGTCCGGCGTTCACCAGATGCTGCCTGACGCTACAAGGCACCACCTGGCGCTATGCCTTCTTAAATAACCCCCTTAAGTTCAGTAGCTAATATGGTTGAAAAAAGACATATATCCATCATGTTCAACTAAGGGACTGTGTTGAGGAAAGTTATTTATTTATTTATTATTTCATCACATACATGTAAGTAATCTCATTGTTCAATGTTAGATGTTACCACAACATAGTGACACATATTTGATGTATGTAACAGTATAATTAGAAACGTGTTTGTTTTACTACTGACCAGAAGATAGAATCAGAGTAAGAGTGTATGCCAAGCGTTCAGGTTACTTAACACAAACATTAGAGAAGCAGGCTTAACGTTATAAATATGTTAATATGGTTTAATTAACAAAGTAAGAAAAAAATATATTTCAGTTACATATATTACACATATATTAAAATTATGCATGTACTTCCTATTTTTAGCCTCTAGAGGTTACAGAGGAAGCCAACCAGCGAAACATGTCTGCCCAATAGAGGATCACAATGAAATTTTTTCACTTATGTTGATGAGCCACAGAAGCATTCACGCATGTTTTAACAGGAATCATGTATAACTGTAAAATCATGTAAAATTGTAAAATTAACGTATAAATATTAGAAATAAATATTTCCATTTTTAAATACATTCGCTTGAAGTGAGGTTCATGCTCTAAAAAGCTGGCATATTTGGAAAATAAGGTCATTCCCTCTTCTTTGTATTTTTCTCCTAGAATCAGTCAGCACTAGCCCAAGATACCAGCATGAGATATGTGTAAGTAGGGACACACAAAACACCTAAGTTTTAAACTTGTTGTTCCAAGAAAAAAAATGTATTGCACATTGGGAAAGATATTTGGTGCGATGGTAGCACAAAATTCTTAAAGCGTATTAAACACAGCCCCGGAGTCTTTGCAGTCCTCTGTGTGAAACCTTTGGGGTCACCCTCATAGTTCACCTTTGCCAGGGCTCCCTTAGACGCATACCCGACTATCCTTTTAGCTGTGGAATTATCCAGCGCCCAGCCATTCAAAGCAGTGTGCATCAAAGTATTTGCCTTGCCACGCACAGGGGCAGGCCGAATTTCTGCCCACTGCCTGTAGCCCAAGATTTGGCATTGGACCCATAATTTTGCGGGGTGGCCTGCAGTGCCTTGGGGAACACAACAATAGCTTCAGCTGGGTCCTCTGATGTTGGGGAGCCTAAACTCACAATGTCACATCCTTCGGGAGACCTCAAGGGCAAAAAAAAGGGAGCTTTTCAAACAGATGGCTAATAGGAGGTAATTTAACCAAAGAGGGAAATAAAACTAGCCTTTTGCTCTCCCTCCCATATATATATATCAGGTGAAATTAATATTGAACAGTTCACCAATTTTAAATATCTAAGTAAATATCTAAACTATGGAAAGTTCCAGGGAGCACTGTTTGGGTTGTAAGTGGAAAAAACATAAACCGGCCACAAAGTGCTCCGCTCAAGATTTCAGACAGAATAGAGAAAATTATCAGAAGAGTTGTCCATGAGCCAAAGACCACCTTGTGGGGAGCTACAGAGAAATCTGGAATCAACAGGTACAATTGTTTCAAAGAAAACAATAGGTAATGCACTCAACATCCATGGCCTGTATGCACGCTTATCAAGCAAGACTCCATTACTGAAGAACAAGCATGTTGGGGGGCATTTAAAGTTTGCTTAGCAACATTTAAACATTAGACAAGCCTGTGCAAAATTGGAAGAATAAAGTCTGGTCAAATGAGACCAAAATTGCTTCTTTGAAAGCCATAATACAAACCATGTTTGAAGGTCAAAAGCCAGCACTGCATAACTCTCCAAGTGTACTATCCCTTTAAATCCCAGTGGGTGATGATAAAGCGATCATTGATAAAGTGCAAATGTGCAAGATCAATCACAAAAATACAAGCAATCATTTGCACTTTATCATTGTGTAATAGTAGGCTTGTTTGCATTGTTGTCACTTTATTATTGGCTGCACTTTATTATTATCAGTTAGTTGGGTAGTTTGTTGGATCATAGATTTTAAAACCCCATTGGGATTTAAAGGGATATTCTTAATAGTTTTTACTTTTTTGCACTTATCAGATCGTTAGTTGACAGCATATCACCTATCCTATCAGTTAATCAATTGTTTAAGTATACAACAAGGAGGCTTGCACACAGCCCCCAACCCCAAGACACAATCTGCACCGTTTAAATGATAACAATCACTTTAATTAATTCATCTAAACACTGCACAGGTTAAAATACATTAAAAACTGATTGTATGAACATTCCACTAAAGGGCGCTGGTGGTAATGCACAATTAATTAGGTCGGATATCAAGTATATGTCCCTATGAAAACTGACTGAATCCTAGTGTTTCAAACAAAAAGTGCTATGTGCTATATATACAATTACTAAACAACTGTAATGATACTATAAGTGCTAAAGTGACCAAGTGCAAGAAAAATTTAAGCAGCGTAAACTTAAATATACATAAAAGGTTAAAAAAAAATTACCATACCAAGGGACACAGCAGGTTAACAAGAGGGACAACCATAAATCTTACATGTGCCAGCCTTCACCGCGCCCCTCCCCCAGCCTACGCGTTACGCGACGGAACGCCACTTCCTCAGGGCAAGTAGAGAGTCCAGACACTTGCTGCCAACACCCCTCTCCTTATAAATGCACCTACCCCTCCCCCCAGTACAGCCTCAGCCAAAACTCCAGGTGGAGGGTCACATGATGCTGATCACACTCCGGCCGGAAGTGTGTCAGCACCATGATGCAGCCTGCATTCCAGCAAGCACTTCCAGTTTAGAAACCCGGAAGTACCTCAAGGCAGGTGATGTAGAAGCCCCGGAATCAGCGGAGGCTGCACCAGGAGTGATTGGGGAGATAAGTAGGAGGAACAGGCTAAAAGGAAGCAGGCGTCGGGACAATGAAAAATTCTTAAGGGGAATCACAATTTTTAAAAAAACAATGAACAACAAATTATTAGTATCTTTCATCTTGATATTGTATGTATTATAATCTCCAGGGAAGGAAGAAGTTGTTTTTAATATATTGTCTTGTGTATTTATGTGTAGTGTTTTTAAGGTTCCATTGTGGTAAATAAAACCGTATTAATTCTTTATTAGCTTGGTTGGAGTGCCTATTTTTTCTGAGTTCCACATAAAGGTTTTTTTCTGCTGTTGAACTGTGTGTGATTTGGAACTCAGGGAGAACCCCCAAGGGGTATATTTATGGTATTGTTTTTTTGATTAATCATTGGTGGTGCCCTCTGCTTTTTGTTTAACTCAATTTTTCATTATTACACATAACATCTCTTGTGAATTAGATGGGTTGTTACAGACATCTACACGTCAGTAGCACCTTTAGAAATATATTTACTTTGAAAATGTGTGACATGTTCAATATTTATCTATTTATTTAAATATATAATATTTTCCGGCACAGGGGGTATATTACCTGTTTTATTACATAGTTCCAACTGTAAAACATACAATGACATTTTAGAAAATTGGATGCTCCAAATTTGTTCCAAGATGGGGAAGCGCTTTCTGTTTCAGCATGGCAATGCCTCTGTCTACACTGTGAGTTTTGTAAGATATTAAGCCGTCAATCTGGCGAAGAAGAACTTGACCAGCATGCAAGGAGCAAAACAGATACATCTCTGCCTTTTGCTATAATTAGTTTTCTTTAAAATGTTCTGGATTCTCCACCTCTTATATTCACAATCTGTACTACTCTCTACTCTTGGATGAGATTGCCACTGTCATGGATTTCCTGCTGGGGCACTGGGTAGGTGCCCGGAAGTTCAAAGCTCTCACCCTCCCTACCCATCCAGAAAACTTCACTCTTCTCATGATTGACCTTGGAGCCAGACACTTCTGTATACTGTGCTATCAGTGATGCCACCTCCTTTGCCTCATTTGCCCCAGAGACAATCGCAGATACATCATCAGCATAGGCAATGACCTTCAAAGGAGGCTCATCAGGCACACCCAGAGGAACCCCACATAACATCCTGATTTCGACCCTCCTAATGAAAGAATCGGGCGCAAACACATACAGTAGGGGATTTAGAGGGAACCCTTGGCACACACCAGAGCCAACCTCAAAAGGCCTTCTAACCCAACCATAACAAGTGGGAAGCTCTCAGACCGGCCGGGTGACGTCATAAGCCCCGCCCCAAAAGATGGCGGCGCCGTCGGAGGAAGAGGGGAGAGAGCCTGACAGGATTTTTTTTTTCTTTTTACAGGAAAAGCCAGCGGCGGCTAAAACGGGGGAGGGGACCTACTCCGGGCTCTCCCCTTTCCAGCTCTGTCAAGCTAGTCAAAGAAAGGTCACCATTTCACAATCCTGAAGTAGAGTCCAGGAAACCTTCCATCCTTGCCCAGTCAAATATCTTTCTGCCCAAGATCCACATTTTAGATCTTACCAGGGAAACCGTGCTATCCTTTAGGCCAAGGACTGTCTTGAGAGCTGCAGCCTGTCTGCAATTCTGTTAGGGATCGGGCAAGTGGTATTTCCCATAATCCCTCTCCAGAACCAGAGAAACATGCCGGTTATACTTCCTGAGGAGAAGCTGGACTTCAGAGATTTCCCCCTGATCTCCACAATTCGAAACAAGGATGTCCAGCTTCCCACGCAAGTGCTGGAAGGCTATGTATTTATTGTCTTACCCTCTCCTCCTCAATGAGAGACAAATTCATCCTCCAGATACCCCTTCCTTTTGAGGGTGTATCAGAGGCATTCAAGACCATTGACAGTAAAAGGTGAACTTGACTGCCTGTAGCCACCGCGTCTGGGCAGCTGAGCACGCCTTCCAAAAAACCAAAAACCAATCTATCCAGCTCTGTTAGATTGCTGAAAAGTGAAGTCTGTGTGGTCCGGGGAGTTTTTAATGTGCACATCCTCTAGACCTGCCTCTAACCATATTATTCAAAAAGAGAGTATCACAGCCCGGCTTGCCTTTGAAGCCTCTCCTGTTCATGGGCCTAGTTATGGTGTTAAAGTCACCGCCAAAAACTACTGGCCGGGCTGTAAAAAGGAACAGCTTGATCATACTTGAGCATTTCCTTTCCCACTTAGTCTGGGGTTCATAGATATTTATCAGGCGCAGACCCTGCCCCTTCACAATGACATCCAGGACAATGCACCTCCCGATCTCCACCTCAGTGACTCGCTGGCAAGTTACCGTATCGGTTTTAAAAAGCACCGCTACTCTACTGTATGGTTCATCCGCAAGAGACCAAAAGGACGGTCCATGCCACTCTTGCTTCACAGCCTGAATTTCGGCCAGACAAGCCAGCATGGTCTCCTACAAAAACAAAATGCCAGCATCAAACTGGCTGAGAAAAAATAAGGCCATAAAACAAGCAGTCACAGATTTAATGCTGGACCCATTAATGGTTGCCACGCTTATCGGAGGGGGAAGAGTCATTAGGATAAATGTCTCTTAGCCTTTCCCCTGGCCTCACTATCTGAACCTACAAACTTATTGGAGGAGACTGGTGCTTCCTTCTCCATATCTGAGGCCTCTGAATCAAAAGAAGAAATTTCTTTCAGGGAATCCACAGAGAGCATCTGAAACCGGTTGGAGAACTGCACCCCACTGCTCTCTCCCGGCTTCGGCACTCCAGTATTCTTTTTCCTATATTTCTTTGTGGCCATCCTGAAAGCCAGGTAATCCTGATCCGCAGGGAAGAGCCCTGACCACTCTGCCTTGGAGTCTGAACTCCCACCCTACCCAGAAGGGGGTGCAGGATCAGGATCACATAGCCTCGGCCTATGAGATCTTATAACAGGGATTCCAGTAGGGGCCACTATTATTCGGACCCCCCCCCCCCCCGGTACTTGCAGTGCCAGCTCCTCTAGCTGCCTCAGCTATTACATTGCTTGATCAGACCGGGGATTCACCTTAGGGCCACCCTCCTCAGGAACCCCCAGCTGAGTGGGTGAAGTGACCTTGGGCGGGGGGCATGGGAACGTTACTCCTCATCCAGCTGCAGCATTTCCTGCACCACTTCCTTGTTTAAGTTGTGCCAGGCCTCGTGACACTGAATATAAGGATGGTCGAGCTGGTTACAAAGGTTACAATCGATGGTAGCCCTGGCACAATGAGTACCTCAGAAGTGAGCAGGAGAAGTGACCCTTGGCCCCACCTTATAGCAAACCTTAGGCTGACCAGTATAAAAGATGGTCAGCCGGTCACGGCCAGTATAGGTGGATGATGGCAAGTGGGTGACCTGGCTGCCATTCCTGTGGAGCCTCAGGGTCAATGACCAGCCCCCAGTCCAGATGTCCCGATCATCCAGGATCTTTTTTTAGGGGAGTGAGAACATACCATATCACTTTAGCCTGACGGTCAAATCTGTGGGGGAATAGACTAATTTCTTACCAGGATGGCGTTTTTTACGACCTGCTGTCTGGAGATCTGGATGGGAGTTAATCCCTTCCAGGCAGGACTTTGCTTAAAGCTTGTACCGCTCCCAAAACAAGTCCATTCCCTCCAGCCTGACAAAGCTCAGGTCATGCTCTGCATTGGACGGATCAGGGAAAATGCTGTGAATCCCATAATAAACACCCCCACCTGCCGGGTGATAACTGTACCCCCCCCCCCCCCCACCTAAGATGGACCAGGTTGCACCTGTTGAAACTGCTGGCAGGGGCATTGGCCTCACTGGGCACAGATGCCCTCTCACCAGCAGCTTCTCCTCCACTCCTGGCCACCTGCACATACTGGATAAAGTGCAAGGCAGAATGCCTTGCAGCAGAGGCTTGAGCATTTGATTGCACAGTCTTGTTAAAGTGGACCAAAACCCAGGAATTTGACTCTTGGGTTTTGGTTGGTGCCACCGGGGCACCCCGATCAGGGATGTCCTGCTGTATGAAACCCTCTGGGTCACCCAATCTCACACATCCTTCCCCAGTCCTATGGCACATGTGCAGCCCTCTTGTCCAACACGCTTGGATCCAAACCGGGATGTCCCCAGGGAAATGAGCAAAACCCAGGATGGTCAAAATACTGGGTTATGTTCCACTCAAGATATATAAGAAGAGATAAGTGAGTCCTGTACACACAGAACACTGCTGCTGTGGCCACTGCTGAGGTGAGGGAGCTCACTCAACCTTAAATACATGCCCAGCAGCAGTGTTCTGTGTGTGTGTGTAGGAGTCCCTCCTTTCTTTTTGGTGTACGGTTTCCATAGTAACATATTTTAATAGTGAAAACTGCTTCCATAAAACACACATTTACTTACACAATAGAAGGAAAAAGAAACTAGATAGTCTCAGCACCTTGAGAACATGCTTTTTGGCACAGAAATGCCATAGATGGCAATGGGAGCAGAGGGGGTGTCACCAGCATGGGAGGCCCATATTTATCTAACAGAAATACCATGGGTGTTACCGGGAGCAGGGTGGGTGTCACCATCACGGGAGCCCTATATGTATCTAAAAAAATGCCATGGGTGTTGCCTGCAGTAGAGGGGTGTATCTCCAGCTAGGAGATTAGTATATTTGGTGACCCCCAGAGTCTCACATAATGAGGCATCTCAATTTGGGATGCCCTATAAAGAGGGAAATCACCGCCTCTAGACTTTTATAGACTTTAGGTAGGTGGTTCCTACCATTTAAACGAATGTCAGGGAGCATCAAGCAGGGTTTAGGCATGCTTTAAAAGGAGGTTACATTAAAAAAAAGCTAAATAAAAGATTTCGATTTTCATTGATTGTATGGAATGGAATCATTGCAATGTGACTGCAACGGGAAAGATACAGTAGGGAAGTGCATTTTTTCCCAAAAAGAAAAATTTGTCAAATTGTCCAGTGTTTGTTTTTGCAACTGAATGACACCTTTGCAGTACACTGCTCCCCTTAGTTGTTGCTGGAATGAAATGCAGTTTTTTTCTGAGAAAAGAAATCCTAACTAAGTGATGGGACTAATCTCACAACAAAGGGCTCAATTTACCCATTTGGAGATAAGGTGACCCTGACTACACCTGTATGTTACTATGTAACTATATATTAAAAACCACATAGAAACAGAGGTTACTATCAATTATTAATGATTATGAATATATACATTTTGAAATACATTCTAATATAAACAATAAACGTTCACCTATATTTTGAAGTTGCCCTAAAGTTTACCCCTTTTGGAAGAGGGTTGTTTAGATCATGTCTGCAAATACAAGCATCCAGGTTACAGAAGACCCAGCCTTTTTGTTATTACATTTGAACAATGTAAAATGTAGTATAAGTGCTCCTTCCTCATCCACCTAGTAAATGCAGCCAGATTAGTTATCCCCACATTTTGGAAACAACCCTATTTAGGCCATCAACTATTGGCTATCGGAGGTGGCTAACATCAAAGAAATCAACCTTTTCTCTCAGGGAATGAAGCTTTCAGGGACAATTGGCTAACACGAACCCTGTTTCAGGATTTGCAGAAATTCACTGCTACCCCACTTCTCATTCTAGTTGGGCATTATTCCTTAGTCCTGCATTTATTGTATTCGTTCCTCATTTGGACTAAACCCTAGCCTATAAATACATCCCTCCCCCCCACCTTCCATCCTCTCCTCTCTTGCCCCCCTGCCCTTTTCATGTTCATGTCTCCCCTGTTTAAGCATTTTTAAACTCTATCATGTGGTGGAAATGGCCCTTTTCCCTATGTTATGGCCCCTATCCCCATGGCCACTGGCAATGTTCCCTCTAAGCCGGAGCAGCTGCTGTGCGGAGTAGCGAGGGAGCTGGGCAATGCCCGATGAAAGGTGGGCAATTGGAAAAAAGTAAGATAAAAACACTGGTACATCTACTATAAAAAGCAAAGCGCATTAAACAAAAAGATATAACATGATATTTAGTTTAGTAGATGCAATAGGACAACTAAAGTCTAAATGATGTCAAGTGAGCACAAATATGATAAATATTGGGGAAAGCAACAATGATGGGGCCCCCTAACTCTCTGAGCCCCAATGGAGTCGCACCCCCTCAGCACGAGGTTGCCTCCTATTGGAACCAATGGGACTGTCTGACTTTGGGCCTGTCAGGGCCTCATTTGAAAAAGAAACAAGAATAAAAATGCAGATATTAACTGTGCATTAGAAGGTTATGTGCTGTTTTTTATAGATCAGATTTATTGGAATGCCCTGCACTTTACAACTTAAAAAACAGTACATTTTCAGGCTGTACTTCTTACTTACCTTACTTCCCTGAGATAAAGGATCCACCTGTATCCTTAAGCTGGACCAAGAGGATGGTGACAACATTCTGTGTGAGCCCAGAGCTGTATTTAAGGTTCATGCTGCCCTAGGCACTATTAATGCTAGTGCCCCCCCCCATCGGCAGTTGGGGGCATGGCACTGCAGTTGGCTATACTCAACTGATGGAGGGTGGGTCTCCAGGAGGCATGGCACTGTGAAACATAGCACAAACTGAGGTAGCCAGCACTAGAGAGAAAGATGGAGGGAATGTGGGAAAGAGAGAAAGATGGAGAGAATATGGAAAAGAGAAAAAGATGGAGAGAATGTGGGGAAGAGAGAAAGATGGGGAGAATGTGAGGAAGAGAGAAAAAGATGGAGAGAATATGGAAAAGAAAAAAAGATGGAGGGAATGTGGGAAAGAGAAAAGGATGGAGGGAATGTGGGGAAGAGAGAATGGAGGGAATGTGGGAAAGAGAGAAAGATGGAGGGAATGTGGGAAAGATGGAGGGAATGTGGGAAAGAGAGAATGATGGAGGGAATGTGGGAAAGAGAGAAAGATGGAGGGACTGTTGGAAAGAGAGAGAAAGATGGAGGGAATGTAGAAAAGAGAAAATGGTGGAGGGAATGTAGACAAGAGAGAAAGATGGAGGGAATGTGGGAAAGAGAGAATGATGGAGGGAATGTGGGAAAGAGAGAAAGATGGAGGGATTGTGGGAAAGAGAGAGAGAGATGGAGGGAATGTAGAAAAGAGAAAAAGGTGGAGGGAATGTAGAAAAGAGAGAAAGATGGAGGGAATGTGGGAAAGAGAGAAGGATGGAGAGAATGTGGGGAAGAGAGAAAGATGGAGGGAATGTGGGGAAGAGAGAAAGATGGAGGGAATGTGGGAAAGAGAGAAAGATGGAGGAAATGTGGGAAGGAGGGAATGATGGAGGGAATGTGGGAAAGAGACAGAGAAAGGGGGAAAAAAGAAAGATAGAGAGACTGTGGAAAAGAGAGAAAGAACAAGGGAATGTGAAAAAGTAGGAAAATAGGAAAATGTGGGGGGGGGGGTGATAAGTGTGCGGGCTGAGAGGCAAAGAACAGAGATGAAAATGGAAGGGGCATAGGATAAAAATGACCTGTGTCCTCCAGCATTACATACATACTAAAACCTGAGGCATGGTGTAACCTGCCCACTGATGAGGCTGCACTTGCTGGTGTTGGGATTGGAGCTGGAAGTTGTGCATTTGAATTAGATGCCCCCCCCTCCCCCCCAGCCTGCCACACACAGCCCGACATGCTGCATGATGAGCAAGTTGATACAGGGAAGCTGCCGTCCAGCCAGACACCTTGCAATGGCCGCCACAAGGACGCCTGTCAGCCCCCCTATCACCCTTTGATCATGGGGCAAGGAGAATGCTGGCTTTCAGTTTGCAGTCTCCCTTCTCCTACTGGCTTGTGTGAGCCCCTGTGATTGCCTGCACACACTTACCCATACCTCCCAACTTTTGAAAGCAAGAAAGAGGGACAAATGTGGCATTTTTGTTAACATTAAGCCACGCCCCTAGCCACGGCCATAAAGGGAAACACCTCCTAAGAATTACATAATTATAGTAAAACTGGCGCGCCCCCGTGCACACATGCATACAATAGTGTGATAGTGTGAGAAGAGGGAGAAAGACAAGAGAAAGGAGAAAATGGAGGAAGAAAGAGAGAGAGGGAAAAAGAAAGTAAGAGAAAAAAGGAGAAAGTTAGGAGGTTGGGAAGAAGAGCAAAGAAAGAAAAGGAGAGAAAAAAAGGTGAGAAATAGAGAGAAGGGAAAGTAAAAAAGAAGAAAGTGAGTGAAGCAAGGAAGAGAGGGAAAACAGAAGTGGGAGAGGTAAGTGAGTGAAAGAAAAGAGAAAGGGAGGAAGAAGGAAAAGAAAGAGGGGAGGGAGAGGGGGGGTGAGAAAGAAATAAATAAAAAAGAGAGAGAGTAAAGAGACAGGAAGAAGACAGGATGAAAAGAGGAGAGGAGGAATGAAGTAAGAAAAGAAACAGGGAGGGAAGGGAAGGAAGTGAGAACTGAAGAAAGGGAGAGAGAGAAGAGCCAGGACAGGGAATAAGAAAGAGGAAGGGGAGTGAAAGAACAAAAGGAAGGAAGAAGGCAGTATGGGAGTGATAGAGAAAGAGAGAGTGAAAGGTGGAAAGGGAAGAATGTAATGAGGAAAGAAAAGGTAAGGAAACGAGAGGGGGGAAGGGAGGAGTGGGGGAAGAAAAAAGAGAGAGGAAATGCAGGAAGGAGGGGAGAGAGGGAAGGGTGAAAGGAAGGAGTGAGGGAAAGGATGAAGGAAAGAGAACAAAAGATAACGAGAGAATGAAAGTTGAGAAAGAGGTAGAATAAAGCATGGTGGAGAGAGAGAACGAGAGGCAGGGAAGAAGGGAGAAAAAAAGAAAGAGAACACAGTGAGAAAGGTGCGGAGGGAGAAAGATAGAGGAAGAGAAAAAGAAGGAAGGAATGGACAAATAAAAGCAGCAAGAGAGGACAAAAAAAGGAAAGCAGGGAGAAAGAGAGAGATAGAGATGGGGAAGGAAGGGAGAAAGAAAAAGGGCAGTGATAAAGAAGTGAGAGAGGGAGAAAAAGACAGAGAATGGAAAGGAAACACAGCATAGAAGTGAATAAGGAAGACTGGCCACAACTAATTCATCACGGGTGGGACTTGCCTTTTCTCTCCTTTATTGTTGTGTCCTGCAAGTCTGACACCTCCAACACACTGATGATCGCAGCGTGGGGGAGGAGGGGGGACGCGAGAACAGCCTCACTCTGCAAGCCCCCTCCCCTGTGGAACTGACAGTCAGGGGAGGGGAGGGGAGGGGGGAGGCAGAGGTCAATCAGCTCCCGGACAGCCTGACATGATTAAATAAAAGTCCCCGGCGGCTGGTGATAGCGCTGCGGGCAGCGGGAGCCTTTACCTTATCGTCCCCCTTCCTCTCCAGCCATCCTATCTTGAGCACAAAGCCCGGCCACAGCGTAATTATGCCCCGCCCACTCCTCCATCATTGGTCCAGCTGTGATTGGGCCTCCCTCTGCCTCCACAATGCACCTCTGCTGGCCGGAAGTTCTGATGCCGCCGCACAGCAAATTACCCTGGCCCCCGGGCACACCGCGGAGCCAGCCGGGACATTTCCTAAAGGGGGCGGCTTCCCGTGTGCGGACGGCAGATGGGGCTGCGCGGAGACGCAGGCGGGGCTGCGCGGCCGTGCGTGCGCGCACCTTAGAGGGAACACTAGCCACTGGCCACAGCTATTTCTCTGCTATACGTAGAAATAAAGGTTGTAGATTCCATAAGTGATATGCATCTTTTTGGTATAATGGCATGTCAAGTTTTATTAATTCTAATAGCTTAGACTTGGACCCAACCCAGCACCCTGCTTTAATGATAAACTATTTGACTGTACAACATTCTTTTTTTTTAATTAATTAAAAACAATTGAACACTTATATTTCACTCCCTTATCACAGTATGTAGGTAAATTGGCGGCTAGTTAAATTTGGGCCATATCCAAAGATTGTAATATTATTTCAATCATGGCAAATATATTACATCAGCCAATTTATAAGGATTTTGTCGCCAGGAAGACTCAGGATGACAGGGCATATGACACCAGGTTGGCTTAATAGGAATTTATAATTTATTGCAAACCTTATTTGCTTGGGATAGTTGCATAACTGTATGCATTCCTATGGGTTACAAAAGCCAAAGTGAACATTTTCATATAGGCTTTGCCTTTTCACCTACTGCTCTCCCCCAGTCCCTTCAGAAACATAGGACTATTCTTCATAAGTGAGAGCATAGACTTCTGGGAAGTGTAGTCCTGTCAGTGACTACAAGTCTCCCGGGACCAGGAGTACAATGCAGTGTGTCACAGGGTATGTGACACCCAGTAGAGTTGGAGAGCTTTTTTTTTAAATAAAAAATAAGGGAATAATGGTACAGTTAGTCTTAAACATTGAAAGTATGCTTGGTAAAACATTACTTTTTTTTCATTGTATTGTGTTTTAAACTCAGAAGTGTTTTTTTGTTATTCTATTGTGTTCTTGTCAGAAGGATTGTTATTAAACATTATCCTTTGTGCGGTACAAGACAGGGATTACAAAAAACCCTTTTATCAGCTGTCCAGCAGCAAAGCGCAGCTGAAACAGAAATAAGACATTTTCTTACAAATATATGTTATGTACAAAGAAGGATTGCTTGCTTAGTATAACCTGACAACCTACCAGCTGTGTGTTTGGGGGCCTCAAATCTGTAAAAAGCAAATTCTAACAAACACTCACTGGATAAGCTGCTTTATATGCAGAAAAGAACAATTTCTTTGGCAAATGCTACTAATTTAATTCATTCTGTAATGAAAGTTCTCTGAATACCAGCAATTAAATGTTGAAAAAGTACAATTTTACATTTAAATATATTACATAAACATTTACAGATTACTGATAATTATTGCACAATAAAAGGCCTCTCTAAATCATACTGTTTTGTGGGGATCCAGGGGGGAGTCAGAAAACTAGTTAGTATCTGGGGTGACCACCATTTCCCTTATGCAGTGCATGGCCGAGGCCATAAATTGTATAGCAATGCATACCTAAATCAATACATTTCATGTATGCCTTATAGAAGCATTTTAATGCTGACCTTAATTAGCCCTTAACATGTAAACATGTATTTTCCCACACATCCATGTAATTGCTATATTTTTTTAGACTTATGTCCTTTGCGAATTATATTTGAATTGGTGAACTTGAATCTAAATTTGTTTTAGTCGGTTACCTTTGCTTTGTGTAATTATTTTATATTTGGTTGCAGGAACCGCAAGATGTGCCACTCGCACAACATACAAGCAGTGTTTGGTCCAGCTATGCGATTCCTCAGTGTTCTTGCAAGGCATCCAGGGTCGTCCCATGATGCTTATATATTGCAGAGCTCTGGCTTATTTCGTCAGTTTGAGTCAGGAGAATTATCTGGTGGATGGCTCCAGGGTAAGTTTTCTCACATTCCATCAATCCATTTTCACTGTATGGCAATGAATATAGTTGATGACTCATGTCTTAACCTATGGCTGTTTTTAGCCCTTGATGACATGTTAAACAATATTGTAGCTTAGAATGTGTATTTTATGTTAGTATTTTAAATTCTTTCAGGGGATTCTGGATATCCGCTCCTGCCCTTGCTCCTGATGCCCGTTCTTTGCCTGCAGAATGCGGGCCAGGGGTTCTCTAATCGGGCACTATGCAAAACCCGGGCCATGGTGGCAAGGGCCCTCTGGCTTTTGAAGTCCAGATTTAGGTGTTTGGACCATACAGGGCGGGCACTGCAGTATGACCCCAACAAGGTTATACCAATATTTTAATTTACATTTTTTAACAGGGACCACAGGGGCCAGAGTGGCACAACTGAGTGTCAGGGTCCTTCAGTTGGTGGGCGAGATGCAGGAGCTGCGCGACTCGTTGGGCACCACAGATGAAGAATGATGTTCTGTGGCCTGCCATTGCTAAGCATTTTGTTTTTTATAGTTGTAAAAATTTGAACTTTTCAAATTTTTTTTAAGATTTTATATTTTATGATGGAATAAAAAAAAAATGTCTTAGTGTCATTTCATTTACAAAACACAAAACTAATGGGCCCAGAAATATTTAAAGATGAATATTCACATGACCGAGAAGTGATTTGGGTAAGTTTTAGGGGGCTAAAATGGAAGAAGAACCTAACCGCGAAGTGGTTTGGGTGAGCTTTAAGGGTCCAAAAGGGAAGATGGAGGAGAGTGCTAAGTGATTTAGCTAAACATTGTAGTAGAAGTGAGGGTGGCAAATATGTAGGCGAGCACTTTAATGATTTAAGTTTGTAGTGCGCAGGCGCAAGATCGTAAGGATTTCCATCTGGACGATTATTTATTGAAAAAGGGAAACAGAAACTAACAGGAAACATAAAGGATTCGTGGGAGGATATGATGGGAAAAGGGCAAAAACGAAAGCCTACGTTGTAACATGTGAAAATGAAATGGAAAAGTCACGCTGGAAAATGACATCCTCGTATTCGTAATCTCCTGTACGAACGGACGGAAACTTTACAGAAGGATTGCAATGCATGCATAGAATTGCTCGCACACTCATACGAGAGCGGAAACATTTCCAAAAAAAAAAAACAGATCGGCACTAAAACGAAAGTATTTTTTTGTCTCTCTGAATCAAGCCTATTGTTCCACTCCTCAACAATGGCTGTGCAAAGTTGCTGGATATTGGTAGGAACTGGAACATGCTTTTGTTTAGGCCGATGCAGAGCATCCCTAACATGCTCAATGGGTGACATATCTTGTAAATATGCAATGCAAGAACTGAGAATATAAAATAAGGTTGGTAAAATGTTTTTTAATGTTATTTAAAGCATAAAATGGATTTATGGATAAAATAGCAACTGAAGCCAATTTTATAATAAAACCTTTCAAATTGGTTGCTAAGGGAGAAAGGAAGTGTAGTGATTATAGGTATATTTATTATACTATACATGATTAGAGATATTCCCAAAATAGGATGTGAGCCTAAGACCCTGTCATTTGTCTATAGTAAACAGACCATGCCCCATGAATAGATTGTATTTACACCTAGCTGCCAACAAGGGGCCTCAATAGATTCCAGGTTTCTCTGAGCTGTATGTTGTTTCCTATTGAAAAAGAATTCTTGAATTCCTAATTAGGTTGGACCCCCGACTCAGAAGTTTGATTTCCCCTAACCATTATGCATTATATGGTATTTATTTAGAGTGATGTAACTCCATAAATATGACAGTTATGTCTATATGAATGCTAGAATTGTATACAGGATTATATTATCATTCATATGATATTAAACATAGCATATATGTATTGGCCAGAGACTGATAATCGGCATAGTATCAGACCCTGGAAGATATATATCTAGTGCTCGGGTTCATTTAACTGAAAATTTCATAGGGCTCATGCATTTCTTAGTTACAATATGATAACATGTATATTGTGGGAATTATGTTACTTTGCAGAATATTTATCTAATCTCATAGAGGTAGGTTGTAGACAATATAATGCAGATCCAGATTAGACACACTCGGGGGGCTGGGAATGTTGGTCACAACCCCCAGTGTTTAGTTTATTAGGAGGATGGGTACAGTGTGACAGAGTAAGTCAGTCTATGAACAGAAGTGTAAGGTATCTACCTGTGCTCTCTCTATTACAACATTGAACTGTAATGATGTAACCATAACTTATACATTGCAAATGTAACAACTGCCTATAACATTTAATGTATTTCTGGGGAAACTTCGGGAAAGCATTGGATTAGTGAAGCATGTGTGTTGGCTAATTTCTCACACAATAGATTGTATGTGCAAGAGGAAATATTTCTTTTTAGAACACTTCACTGAGTATGTGAGGAGAGCATCAGCGACCATTGGTTTGTATCAGATTGGTGGCCATTGGGCTGATATGATTATTAGTATTTGTGATATTCATAAAATGAATCTCTAATAGAGATATTGGAGATTAATTCAGTCTGGCCCCTTGAACAGTGCTACTATTGGTTTCTAAACCAAGCCCCTTTATGTAACTAGTTCCAATGCCTCCTAATTCCTACTATTTTGATTGCTGGTCACAAAACAGTGAATGTTTATTTTGTGCTAGAGCATTTCCTCTTTTTTCTGGTTACAATTCAAAAATCAAAGCTCTAGTTTAACATTTTAGTTAAAGTAGAGCTAGAGCTAAAAAGGATTTATGGATTTATCTCCCAGTGTTTTATGGGTATCTCCAAGATACAGCTCCACAATACAGCATACATATCCAGATAGTCTTTCTCAGTTTTTATTCAGTGCAAATCTGCTAGATCCATTCTATAAGATCCAGTTGTGATGAATCGACCGCTGTATTTATTAAAAATAAATAAAATAACCATATTTCGTTGCCAGTCTGAGTAAATTCTCTATACATTCAGAGAATGTGTGGATCATGTCAATAGTAGTAAACATTTAAATCGAAAACTAGGTATACAGCATTTAGATGGTTAATTAGAATAATCCATAAGTGCCTCCCAACAGCAGGATTTCTTTCTCATCCTATTGCATTGTATTCTCTGAAGTGTTGTTCTCTTTCTCTTTTTGTTAACCTAACGTGTTATTGTCAAAAGGATTCTTATTGAACATTATCCTTTGTGCAACAGAAACATAGATTACCAAAAGAGCAAAGGAAAACCCTTTCAACAGCAGTCCAGCAGCAAAGCGCAGCTAATAAAGGATTTTTCTTTCCTTTTTTTCTCCTTTATGCTGTAAATATACAGCACTGCGAATAGAATAGAATGGAATGTATTGATTGACATGATCTGAATGGCAAAGACAATATGAATGACTATGGTTAAATTACAAATTATACCTACTGTATATAAGCTAATATACAACAATTATATGAGGCATCAGTATACAGATTCAAGTAAGTTAAATTAAAAAAATGTTTTGTGTTACAATTTTAAAGGCCTTGTCTAGGCAGAAAACAAGAAAAAAGGAATACTCATCTTCTGTTCCCCTGCTCAACTTCTTTGCAATCCAGCTTATGGGTTTTCAGAGTTAAAGCGGACCTTCATCCTAAATAAGAGCCTATCTTATATGTTTTCCCTCACCCTGTGCATACAGATTGCTCACATTAAGAATCATCCTACTTGCATCTATTGCATTTTCTGAGACATTAAAAATCAAAGATGGCGGCTCATGGACGTGCAGGCTGCCTGCAACCAGGAAGTGTCCTCTCGCTGTGCCACTCTGCATTCTGGGATTGCTGACCTTTTCCTGACCCCAGCTCTGCTCTGTTTGTGCAAAGCACAGCTATAACCCTGCTTTCCTGCACTTTTGACCCCTCTCAACTCCTCAGTATGTGATGCTACTGAGCCAAGCTGGCGGCACCCATATCCTAGAGTGCTGAACAGAGTTGCAGGCCAGTGAGGGAAAGAATAATAAGTAAGTGACTAAAAACATTAAATATATTAATTTTAGATGCTAGGGAATAGTTTTTTAAGGGTTTGGGTTTTTCATTAAATGATGCTGAAGGTCCGCTTTAAGTTCCTGTGGCATTTTGGCTAACTGCTGCCACCTTGTGCACAGGCAGCACTCCCAGGTCGTAAAGCAGTGGAGTGTCCAGTTTCTCCCCATAATAAAAAATAACTTTTATTCTGAATCTTTAACAATATCATCCATATAGCATTAGAAATATATATATAAAGCAATCAATGGAGACCAAGTCCTTAAGTGCCCCATTGGCGGGATCCTGTGAGGCATTTCAGGCTTTAAAACCAGCCAGGTTGTGCCTGACATGCCCACCCATTACAGTGAATAGAGCAGCCTGTTCCAGTCACTATGATTGGGCCAGGTGTGGAATCGGAATCTCAACAACCTATTTGCTTGCAAATGTTTTACAGGCTACAAAAATCCCCAAGCACATGCATGCTGCTGCTTTTAAACGTTTTCACTGGCTGTTCCAGGCCTTCGGGGGCGCAATGAGACAGCTAATGTGGTTACCCTCCTCCGCTGGTTGTCACAGGTGTTTAGAGGCTCAAGGAGACTGTTGCTGCTGTTATTGTTTGGGGTCTTCAAAGTGTGACAGTTTAAACCAGTTTGTGGATGATGGGCATGGTAGATATGTGGTTTAGTTTTGGGTCACATGTTCTAGGAATATTTGGTCCATAAAAGACGTTGATGATTAAACCAATACTCAGAAGACCATGCATTCTACTGGAGTAACCCCCTGGGGATAGCCTATGGAGTACACTTGTCACGGTGTATGGCTCGAGGGTTTGGTGGCTGGTAGTCTTGACCCCAGGGCTAGTTAACCATTGCAGTTCCCGCTGTATCCTAGTCAAGGCACCCACTGAAGAAAGCAATGCCAGGGTTCGGATAAACAACGTTGCTTTTATTGCTGGAACAAGTGTCCAAGTAAATGTCCTTTCCTCTGGATGCAACCAGGGTAACTTTAGTAACTTTAAACAGGGCGTTAGTGGTTACTGATGCAGAGTGAGAGAGTCTATGCTGAAGCCTTAGGGCTGTAAAGGTGTTGGGAATAGTAATACTAGCTGGGGATGACGTTAGAAGATTTTAGAAGAGTTTACAGACCTGATCCTGTAGATCGAGATTCCCACCGCAAGGGCACAGGTAGAGACGACTTGAGTTACTTAACTTGAGAATTACTGAACATGAAGCTGCTCTCGTACACGGAGACCGCATAGAGGCGCGTGGACTACTAGCATGAGAGCGAGACTAGTTCTGGTCGCTGGCGGGTGACCCTCCAATTCCAGACGCTCCGGACAGTAGGCTTCTTACACAATAAAGTTATCCTACTGAGGTAGAACTGTCCTGTGAACATCCTTGGGTGACTGGTTACAGGTGGAGATGAGTAGGAGAATAAGGCTGGCATAGGCCTAAGCCTGAAGTAGGTTTTCTGGAGAAAGCTGGGACACACATGCAGCCAGCTCAGAGGCTGGAGCTGCTCTCCCTCCCCAGGGTTTTCCCCCTCAGACCAACAGGGGCTGGCTGGAGGAAACTGGCTCCCTCTGCCCTGCCATTGGTTGGCATGGTCAGGTGACAGAGGAGTCATAGACTTCATTCTGCATCAGCTTAAATGACAGGTGGAAGAACAAATAAACACTTTACAATATGTGGCGTAGGCCTAACATGTAATGACAATTATGTGACCACTAGGGGCAAACTTGAGACAATACTTACAATTGCATGGCACATGTACCTCAAGCACTGTGGTGAAACTGTGACAAACTCTCAGCTGTGTAGCAGCTGTTGCAGCATTCAGTGCGGGCCACTACATACACCCCCCGAAAAAGATGAGCCGTCCTCGGCGACGGTTAGACTAATGAGTGAAGACTACTTTTTAAGAGACATGTAAAAGATATGGGAAGTATGTAGAAACACTATGGTACGTCACAGTAGAAACAACAAGAAGGTATATAACACCTTGTGTAAAGATCCTTTTGGGCACCGAGGAGAAGACAGAGGCAAAATAATAAACACACTCATACATTGTGGGACGTCCCATTCATACCAACCATGCATTCAACTCAGACATCCAGATAGACCATCTACACGAAAAGGTGCACCTGAGGAGGAAACAAGTTAAACATGTGTATGTGTACATATGTGTGGGGAAATACTCAGTAGCAATAGGTGAGACTACAGGTGCTACTCGCCCAGGCATGTAAGTGCCCCTGCAGAATACCCTTTAGGAAAAATGATGGCTAGCATTCCGAAAGTGTACTGGTACCTGAGCCTGTTACTAGTAGCCATACACAGTGGTCCAACGCCCCTTCCTCTTAGGGCGCGAGCTACCGACCCAGGGCCAGTCACTAGGAAATTACAGTTGGCCAGGACACACGAGACTATATACATGGTGAACAATACAACCTAAAGGCCACCTCTTTGAGAGGAAAAATGTGAGAGAACAGGGTAGGACCATAAAATGTGATCATGTGGTGGTAAGAGCAGAGTGTTGTGACGTACCTTAAAAAAACTTAGAACTTGTAGGAAAAAAAACCAACTAACATTTTGGAGACTAAGTGAGCAAACAAGAAAATTTCACTCTTTACCTTGAAGGATACGAAAAGACATTACTGAAGACAAAATACTTAGTGCAGAGTGGGAGTACAGTTTTCTGGCCTTTTGCTAAAATTACACACTTACTTAGTGCGGGCTCAGAAATAAAGTGACTAGAATGACTACTATGAAATTTAAATATATATATGCGACTCAATACTCCAAGTGCAAAAATATGTAGATGCAGATAAAACTAATATACATGGTGAACAATACAACCTAAAGGCCACCTCTTTGAGAGGAAAAATGTGAGAGAACAGGGTAGGACCATAAAATGTGATCATGTGGTGGTAAGAGCAGAGTGTTGTGACGTACCTTAAAAAAACTTAGAACTTGTAGGAAAAAAAACCAACTAACATTTTGGAGACTAAGTGAGCAAACAAGAAAATTTCACTCTTTACCTTGAAGGATACGAAAAGACATTACTGAAGACAAAATACTTAGTGCAGAGTGGGAGTACAGTTTTCTGGCCTTTTGCTAAAATTACACACTTACTTAGTGCGGGCTCAGAAATAAAGTGACTAGAATGACTACTATGAAATATAAATATATATATGCGACTCAATACTCCAAGTGCAAAAATATGTAGATGCAGATAAAACTAAAAAAAACAAAATACACTTCCTGCTTAAAAGAGGGAGAGAAAAAAAACCAAAGTACAGTACTTAGTGCAAAACTTGAGGTAGATACTTATGACGACAAACAGGAACGATGGCTCTTCATCAGATGCCGTGAAGTCACTGTATCCTGAGACTTTAGGTCCATACTGTATTAGAGAAGGAGACTTAAGTAGTTCTTGGCGGACCAGGCGAAATTTCTTAAACTCAGTTGCTAACGGTTACCAAAAATAGAACTGCAAACACAGCGGGAGAAAAAAAAACTTACGAGCATAACATGTTAGTAGACCTAAAAGAAAATGTTCACACTATAGGCATAAAAGTCCTTATGCCAACTGAAGATATGGCAGCTTAATAGTAGGGCCTGGAAGGACTCCAGGTGTCTACTCTTTCTTTCAGGGCGGACAGATCCACAGCATAACGTGGCAAGGACCTTCTGCGTACAGGAGTGTCGTTAGACACAATGGTAAGGTTAAGATGGCAGTTAGCCCAGTCTCTGGAGGGAACAGTGGTAGCCTTAGTAGCGGGGGCCGCAGGGACTAATGGCGGCGATAGCCGCTGCTCACTCACCGCTCCGTCGTCTGAAGAAGTGACGTCAGTATCGGAGAAGGCATAGGACTCTTCATCCCGGTAACGGCAAGGCGGTGACACGCTGAGGGAACTCTCCGGAGATACCGGTGAGCTGATGGCAGTAGGCGATTCCTCCTCTGGAGCGAATGGCAGGGGCGAGCTAGCCCTGGAGGATACCGCGGTGGCAGGCGGTGATCCGGCCCAGCTTTCGTCGCTGTCCTCGGGCAGTGGAGTCTGCAAGCAGGTAAGATCAGTCGGCGGGATGACACAGGTGGGCTCCGGTGGCGCTGCAGCCAGACAGGGTTGCCCAGCGGTCGCCATCTTGCTCAACTTTCGCACGCTTTCCAACCAGGAGGAGGAGGACCCCGGCAGCAAACTCCCCGGTCTGCCTAGAGACTGTAAGCTCAGAGAGGAGAATCAGCCAATCAGGAGTGTCTGCAGTAAAGTCTATGAAGGGCTTAGTTTCCCGCACATCGGCAGCGGTGAAATTAACTCCTTCAGGCCCAGGATGTTGCGCAGCATGAAATTCCAGTGCGGTTGCCCCTAGCAACGAGCAGAAAATGTCCTCCAAACTAGTTGAAAACTTAGGGAAACCATCAGGCACACTTGTAAATCCCATAGTTGGCTTGATAGTGCAATATCTTGACAAAGTCCAACAATATAGTAGAAAATCAGAACGGCACAGAGGTAAATCCTGTTTGTGACGCCAAAAATGGAGTAACCCCCTGGGGATAGCCTATGGAGTACACTTGTCACGGTGTATGGCTCGAGGGTTTGGTGGCTGGTAGTCTTGACCCCAGGGCTAGTTAACCATTGCAGTTCCCGCTGTATCCTAGTCAAGGCACCCACCGAAGAAAGCAATGCCAGGGTTCGGATAAACAACGTTGCTTTTATTGCTGGAACAAGTGTCCAAGTAAATGTCCTTTCCTCTGGATGCAACCAGGGTAACTTTAGTAACTTTAAACAGGGCGTTAGTGGTTACTGATGCAGAGTGAGAGAGTCTATGCTGAAGCCTTAGGGCTGTAAAGGTGTTGGGAATAGTAATACTAGCTGGGGATGACGTTAGAAGATTTTAGAAGAGTTTACAGACCTGATCCTGTAGATCGAGATTCCCACCGCAAGGGCACAGGTAGAGACGACTTGAGTTACTTAACTTGAGAATTACTGAACATGAAGCTGCTCTCGTACACGGAGACCGCGTAGAGGCGCGTGGACTACTAGCATGAGAGCGAGACTAGTTTTGGTCGCTGGCGGGTGATCCTCCAATTCCAGACGATCCGGACAGTAGGCTTCTTACACAATAAAGTTATCCTACTGAGGTAGAACTGTCCTGTGAACATCCTTGGGTGACTGGTTACAGGTGGAGATGAGTAGGAGAATAAGGCTGGCATAGGCCTAAGCCTGAAGTAGGTTTTCTGGAGAAAGCTGGGACACACATGCAGCCAGCTCAGAGGCTGGAGCTGCTCTCCCTCCCCAGGGTTTTCCCCCTCAGACCAACAGGGGCTGGCTGGAGGAAACTGGCTCCCTCTGCCCTGCCATTGGTTGGCATGGTCAGGTGACAGAGGAGTCATAGACTTCATTCTGCATCAGCTTAAATGACAGGTGGAAGAACAAATAAACACTTTACAATATGTGGCGTAGGCCTAACATGTAATGACAATTATGTGACCACTAGGGGCAAACTTGAGACAATACTTACAATTGCATGGCACATGTACCTCAAGCACTGTGGTGAAACTGTGACAAACTCTCAGCTGTGTAGCAGCTGTTGCAGCATTCAGTGCGGGCCACTACACTACCACCACCATTCAACCAAAGATTTAGAGCAGTTGTAAACCACCCAGATATCCAGCATTCTGCATTTGGTGGAACAGTCCTCCCAAGGCCACTGGGTCATTTAAGTATTTTCAGAGTTTTCGGAGGGACAGTGGGCCTCAAAGTGGGACATCTGGTTAGTTTAGCTTTCACAGGCCTTAGAGGCTCAAAGAGACTGCTGCTACCCCCATCCACTGGCTGTTGCAGGCCTTTACTGCCTCAATGAGACTGCTGCTGTTGCTTCCCTCCTCCACAGGTTATCATAGGCCTTTAGGGCCTGCTGCTGCTTTTACCTTCCTTCACTAGCTGTCACAGGCCTTCGAGACTCAACAAGACCGTGTCTGTTATCCTCTTCCACTGGCTGACACAGGTCTTAGAGACTCTAATGATGATGATGCTGCTACTGCCTCCACTGGCTGTCACAGGCTTTTAGGGCTTCACTAAGGCTGCTGCTGTTGCTACCCCCTCCACTGTCTTTCACAGGCCTATCGGGGTTCAGAGAGTCTGCTGCTGTCTTAGAGACTCATGCTGCTGCTTTTACCCTCCTCCACTTATTTTTACAGGCCTTTAGGGGCTCAGCTAGACTGCTGCTGCTACCCCCTTCCACTGGCTGTTACAGTCCTATATGGACTCAATAAGACTGCTGCTCTTACCCTACACTACTGGACACAGGGATTTAGCAGCTCAGAGAACCTTTTGATGTGACTGCTACCCTCCTCCACTGACGCATGCCTTTAGGGACTCAATGAGACTGCTGCTGCTACCACCCTTCACTGGCTTTAACAAGCCTTAGAGGTTCAGAGAGACTGTTAATGCTGCTACTCACCTCCAATGCCTGTCACAGGTATTTAGGGGCTAAATAAGACTCCTGCTGCAACCCCCCTCTATTGGCTTTCACAGGCCATTAGGGCTCAGAGAGACTGTTGATGCTGCTGCTATCCCCCCCCCCCACACAAACACACACACACACACACACACACACACACACACACACACACACACTGGCTGTCACAAGCCTTTAGGGGCTCAGTGAGACTTCTGCAGTTACCCTCCTCCACTGAATTCCACAGGCCTTAGGGGCTCAGAGAATACGCTTATGGTACTGCTGCAGTTTACTTTCTCTACTGGCTGTCACAGGCCATATGGGTTTAAATAGACTGCTGCTATTGCTGCATTTGCACCTTTCATGCTGTACAAAAAATCCCTTTTATTTAGGATACATGGTGGGGGGAATCAGGGAGGAAAATGCAGTGGAATGAGATGGAGGTATAGCAACAGGTTTTCCTAAAGCACCAGTGGGCCAGTGGGGAGGTAAGGGCAAAGGGCACAGACTGGAGATTCTGGTTATCTGCTGGCTCCGTGGGAGGGGGGTCCTTTAGGCTGAGCAGGAGTCCTTCTATATGCTCCATAGGGTTAAGCCGGCATCAAACCTCTAAGGGAAGGAACATTTAAGATGAGGTAGATTGGGCATGGGGATTTGGACAGAAGGTATTCTCTCTTCCAAGGTCACTGGATCATAGGATGATCCAGGGGTGAATACTGGGGATCCTTGGGAAGGAATATTGGGATCCATGCGCAGTCCCCATCCTCTGGAAAGCCTCCTACAAGTTGAAAGCAAATGTTGAGGTTTAGGATAGAGTCCCTTGCCCAGAGAGAAATTAAAGTGGACTTGGCACCCGATGACCACCTTTCAACAGGGGGTGAATGCCTTTCAGATGAGTTCAGATAAGTATGGTCAACACTCCTCCCCCAACTCCAGCAATTGGTTTCTTCACTTACAAAACTTAACGTGCCTTACCGGTTTTCATCCTCTTTAAAGACAAAGGAATGCTGCACAATAGTAGACATTGCCCTGCTCTAACTTTTTTGAGAAGTGCCATAAATTTTATTTTATTTATTTTTTTTTAAATGAAATTTAAAAATGTCTAACTTTTAACCTGTGATAGGTATTCAACCATCCCATTCAACCAATGAAAATCAAGGTTATATGAGATTTCCAAATCATTATATTCTTGTTTTCTTTACATTTTACAAAGCATCACATTTATTTTTTTGGGGGGGGGGGGGGGTGGATTTGGTTTGGGTGTACATATGTCATACTGCTTGTTCTTGGAAGTAAAAACGTATTTGCAGATTAGCCAAGTTGCATTTATACATATTGATATTGAATAAAACAATTCTAACTCTGATACACGTATAAAAGCACCTACTGTAGTACATAGGTACAAAACAATAAGAAAATCTAAAAACATAAATAATTTAGCCTTTTCTTTGCTTTTAGAACATAATCCATCTTGAACATATTTTATTTGTAAGAGGACCTATTTCAGGTTGTAGCTATTTAGGTTTAGATTACTATGATAAAGTACCACTTAGGAAAAGCAATATGCACTTATTGTGAGGCTTGGCCATCCAGACAATTTGTCTCACATGTAAATGTACTTCAGAAAACGAACTGTGCTACAATTACCATGTATCTTGAAGAAGCACAGTAAACATCAATTAGTTCTTCAGAATCCACCACAACCTCTTAAGGTACAGTGAAATCACTTCATAGTTTCCTTCTGTTCCAACATTTTAGTGGTGAGAACATACATCATCAATAAATCAGCCGTGCCATTCCTCTATAAATATGAACAAGGCAACTTGGTATCATTTGGACCTAATTATTTGAAACCAAGCTCATTTTACTATTCATATTGCAAAATACCATCTATCAATTAAAAAAAATCACAAATGCATTTTAAATTATGCACTTTCTTCAATGAAGGCCTCTTACACATCCTGCTTCCTTAAATTATATAAGTATACTATAAGTATAAATAGGAATTAGGCTTTTAGTATATAGATATATATACATACAATGTACCAGAACCTAAATGCATTAAATGCAGCACTTGTATGCTGTGATCCATCACATGCATACAAGATGTATAATGTTCCAAATCAAAAATACTCTGTGGGACTTCCATGTAACTCTACTGGGTGTGCTCTCACCGGAATACTAATCAGGCTTTTCGATTTTTTTTGGTTCTCTTGGGTGTCACAAGGCACTACCCTAATGCAATTGCAATTCCAAATAAGTTGCATGTTTTTGAAAATAAATTGAATTAAAAGTGAGCCTTTTCTATTTATAATGTGTAGGGTACTTATAAAGTAACGGTTTCCATGTGGGGCGCTTAGCCAATTAGTGGTGGTGTTCATTCCATTCAGATTTACTTTACCATACAGATCAGTGCAGCAAAGGAAATCCAAAGGGAGCGAGTGCTGCTGAACACATATCCCTGTCCCTGCCTCTAGGTGCACGTGTGCCTGCAACGTCCACTCAGAAACCCTCGGTTCAGGTGCCCACAACTGGAGGTATGTCAGGGATGCAGTGGTACAGAGACATGGCCTGGTCACATAAGACTGGTGAGTGAAATGGGTGTTCTGGGGGGTTTCCAATTTGGGATGCCCTATAAAGAGGTAGAGCAATTCTTTCACAAGTCTTATAGACTCGAGGGAGGGCGTTGCTCCACTTTAAATTTTAAACTTTTTGGAAAAGACTCAAAAAACGCAAAGGGTCAGGCTATGGAAATAATGCGGCAACAAGCAGCTAATCTGAAGTCTGGCCCATGCACCTCTCCTCCATTTTCTGCAGCACACTGTATATGCCATAGCAGGTCTCCAAAGTTTGCCCCTCCTTTCAATTCCATTCCTCTACTACCAAAAATGTGGATGCATGGCTGTGCCTGTCCCTTGACGCTTCTAGCTTGAAGTGGTTGTCCTGCATTATGACCACAGAAGGGATTGTATATGACTCATCACTCAGGCTTTTTCACAAGCCATGGCCAGGAATGGAAACAAAGTCAGTTGCTTTTATGTGGCTTAGAAAAATCTGGTGAATTTTACACTGTTCCCCTAGGGAATAAGGGGACAGGGGACGTCAAAGTCCTGTATTTGTCTATTTATGCGTGGGCATGTTTTTTTGTCCAAGTTGCCTATTTTTGGTATTTCATGTTTTGTGTACGCCAAACCAAGTATTCGTTGTATGTTTACACGTAAAGACGAGTTTTTGCTTTCACGCATACATAATTTTACGGTATAACCTGCGCTTGCATGTGATTCCAAGCCCTGATGTGGCCATTTTCGTGCCTTTGGTCTGGTTCAAAATTGTGCCCTGCTTATGCTAGCGGAACCCGAAAATATGCACTTACGATGTTACCCCTTGACAAGTTCTGTGAAGAGTACGAGCATCTGCAACAACAGGGGCTTTTAACCATGTACCTTCCAGAGCTTGGGCATATCCGCTGTCACCTGGATATTGATCAGATGACCGAACAGCAGGTGTTCGAATTTACCCGATTAAACCTCCTTCCTCTCAAGAAACTTTACTCACAGCTGTGGCCATGGTTGGCCCCGTCACACGAAAGGGGCATGCAATTGGGGGTATGGCTCCTTCCAGTTCAGTTGACATGTCCCAGCCTTCGCTGTGCTGCACCCTGACTAAATTTCTCAGTGGCATGGCTGACAGCATAACAGCCTGATACGCAGTGAGGTCGGGTTTTTTCAACATTGCAAATATGTTTTGTTATGTTTAAGTCCACATTGCTCCTACTTCTTGGCCACTCTCCTGTCTTTATGCTAGCCTTGATTCGGCTTTCCTAAACCAGCTTCCCTGTGTTCCTGTAGCCCCTATTTTTCGTGCCTGCAAATATATTAACCTGACACTTTTCTGCATTTGGTTCAGCAACCTCAAAATGGGCCACTCTAGTAATGTCCAATGCGTCATGGGACTGGATCTGTGTTTTTTTTTCAGCATTTTGGCCGGACCAATGACGCATTCGCTTTGAGGTGTTCCAGCTTGTATACCCATTTTGAGAGTGGCAAACTGAGTGGCGGTTGGCTTTTGGGTAAGTGTGTCTATTCTTGTATGTGTTCTGTGTTTCTATTGTTATCTTTGCATTTGCCCTGTTTTGGACATTTGAAATCAAGGGTGCCTGGACCACACCGGGGCGCACTTCAGTATAAGCTGGAAGAGGTGGTGAAAATCATCTTGGCCTGCATCTCCCTCCACAATTTTTCCCAGATAGAGCTTATGTTGAGGAGGCAACCCCTGCTGCAGCTCCATAGGTTCCCGGCCAACTCTATTCAAGTTCACAGAGCCGTACAGCCTAATCCATTTGCCGTCATTTGGTGGACTACTCTTTTTCATAATTAGTTGTGGTTAATATTGTTTTCCCTTTTTTGCTTCTGTGCCCCCCTTTATAGTTTTTGGGTGTGAATAAAGAACAATAAAGTTTTAGTTTTCTTATTTGTGGAACATATATAAAGTGCCTGTTAGTGACAAAGAATACCACAACTCCGCAGGACAATACTTCCTCCTTCAATACAACATAACTTTCATTCTTGACTGCGAGAAATCCATATATAAAGTGCCGCCCAACTTGGGTGGCTTCAGACCAACACAATGCCCAAGTTAGATTAAATAAAAGGTTTGCCCTTTGGCCTAAATAAATGTTTTCTCCCCAAAGTCCCCCAGACATGTTTAGGGTGAGGATGCCCGGTGCACGATGGTTGGTGCTTGATGTCCCTCTAGCATTCTGCTGGTTGGCCTCCACCATTTGTCCCAGCAGTGCCTCCAACATTCTGTTGCGGCGCTGCTGCTCCACCAACCCTGCATGGAGCAAATTGGCTGCCGACGCACCACTTTAGAATAGCGGGATGAATTTTTCCTAAAAGTGGTGCTATTGGCCCACCAGTTTGCCTTCAAAATTTAGTATCAACAAAGCTTCCTCCGGGGTGCCTAAGGGAGGTGGTAGGGCTGCTGCTGGCAGACTACAGTGACTGGTCCCAGGACTGGGAGGTGGTGTTTGGCCCAGTGACAGGTGTGACAGCAGGTGGCGGAGCCGCCTGCAGAAGATTGTCCGTCGGTTCCACACTGTTCTGCGTGGGCTCCTGCATCTCTTGTATTTCACCCAGTACAGGTGCATTCTGTGTGGATCAACGGCCCCACACAGCAAATAAAAATGTTCATTTAATTTGCCTTAACCGACACCCCCCCCCCATACTTCTCATCACTATTTGTTCATTCTGTACAAAAAATATTAATTCAGTTCTCACCATATATCAGACAATAGAAGTATCATGAGGAGGGGTGATAGTGTTACCAGTGCCACAACAATTTTTACGTTCTGGCCATAATATAGCACAATTGCGGTTTATGGTGATTGAGAAGGTGAAGCCAATGAAAAGGGGTGGAGACATTAGACAGAGGCTTTCCCAACATAAGCTATTCTGCATTTACGAACTGAATGCCTTGTGTCATGGACAACTCACCTTCTCGACGGTCCCACGGCGTCTGCAGTCGGCGCGGGCTTTGGCGGCTGTCGGGCTCTCCCGACGTCACAGCGCGTCTCCCCTGACAGTCCGTGCTTGCGCACTGTCTTATGACCTCCGGCGGCGCTGCAGGCAGCTTGGTTTAAAGGGCTTGGTTTAAAGAGCCTAAGCCCTGAGAGTCAGTGGGCCAATGAGCCCAGGCAAAAACACCATTTAAAATTAAATGGGGCAATCAGCCCAATGGTTCAATATGCACCAATCACCACACTACTTTCTGACCAATCCTGTTAACCCCCATCAATTAAAGGCAGTTTCCCCACACGTATTCCTTGCCCGTGAAAGCGTTTGCTGAGTGTGCCTTGGATTGTCATTTACGCCCGTTTTGATCTTGTTGCCGACCTTGCTTCGTTGACCATTCTTGATTGCCGCCTGGACCGACCATTGCCTGTACCCCGACCACGATTCAGTCTTACCCTCTGTACTGCGAACCTGTGACCTTCCAGATTGACCTTTGGCCTGACCTCGACGCTTCTGTTTGCCTGTCCCTTTGGTGCTGCGATATTATTGGACTGCCTTCCTGTGTATGACCCAGCTTGTCGACCTTGCCCTGTCAGGCCCTTGGTTCATCTGCCTTCGCTCTCCCGTAAGCTCGCATCCTCTGTGCTATCAAGTCCTGGGGGAAACCGTGTCCGGCAAACGGGGGCTTGTCTAAAGGAGAAGCTAGATTGGGGGTTGTGGACTTACTCTGAAGGTGGGTGTCCCACGGGCCTTACACCTTGACTCCTCAAGGAATATATATATATAATTCTAACTGCTGAAGGGTTAGGATCCGCTCCGTAATTGCGTTTGTTTCTTTAAATCTCAGGATGATAGTTGTTGAAAGGAAGGATGTTATACTTCTACCTTGCTATTTTTGTTAAGCCTTTTGTTGTATGGAGCATGTGCGATATTCTGCTTATAATATGCTTGTAATATGTTGCTAATCTGGGGGTGATTCCCAGTTTTCATTTTTGCTGCTTGGTTATCCTGTATTCGTTTATACATTATACTCCCTATAAATTTGTATTTTTATGGAAGCATGTATTAGAATTAGTCTTTTCACAATATAAATGGTGTGCGTATGTATATATATATATATATTATATAGCATTTGTTCATTTTAGCCACACATTTACCTCATCTGTATCTCTGCTGCCGTGACTGGTTGGCTGTTGGATGGCTCAGGTCTGGACAGTGAGGTTACACCAGATGATGCAGCTGTAGGTGCAGGGGTTGTTGCAGGCCTAGTCATGGCTGCTTTTTGGGTGGTTGCTGCAAAGGCAAGGGCAAAGCAATGTGAGTATCAAACATTCATTACCTGGCCTCTTTCCTATCCTCTACATGGGTTACATCCTGGGGCCTCATGTCTACATGTGGCGACAACCACTTTTCAACTACGTCAATGGTCCTGCTTCCACTTAAATATTTGGCCACAATATTTGTGTGTTATGTTGCCCGCCATGTGTGTCCCATGCAGGCCCTTCTAGTTTGGGCATGCATCTGGACACTCATGTTTGTGGCAACCATTTTTTGGTCACTCTTTTCCCTCTTGGCCAAAACTCCAGTTTGCAGCATACTCTTACCGCTGGTTGCAGAGTACTGTCAGTGAGCACTATCTGAAAGTACTAGCAAAGGGGAGAGCTTGGTGTGCCACTTGGCCTAAGTGCGCCTGTGACTCCTATCCACCAGTACTGTGGGTTACATCCTGGGGCCTCATGTCTACATGTGTCCACAACCACTTTTCAACTACGTCAATGGCCCTGCTTCCACTTAAATATTTGGCCACAATATTTGTGTTTTATGTTGCCCACCATGCGTGTCCCATGCAGGCCCTTCTAGTTTGGGCATGCATCTGGACACTCATGTTTGTGGCAACCATGGAGCCATGGCAACCGTGGAGTCCTGTCAGAGAGCACTATCCAACAGTACTAGCAGAGGGGAAGTCTTAATGCGCCCCTTGGCCTAAGCATGTCCGCTACTTTAGTCACAATCACTGTCAGCATGAATAGCTGCTTAGGAGGCTCAGTGGTGCTTAGACATGCATTTGGTGGTTGCACTGAGACCTGATTTTGAATTGGAAGGTGCGTGCATGTGGACCTAAACTAGGCCAAGGCAAGGGAGGCAGGAAACTTATTGGTATTGACTTTTGTCTTTGCAGCCTTTCATAACAGACTGGTACGACTTCAAGCTAACACCCATGAAAAGAGGATGATGGCAGAGTATGTGGCAGGCCATCTGAGTGGGCAGGGAATGTCAGCTTACACCCACACACAAAAAATGCAACACTGGTCGGACCTCAAAAGACAAAAGTGGCTGCGGGTGCGCCGGTTCTACAGCCAAAGTTTCCCGGGTTAAATGGATGGGCAAGAGAGAAGGTGAGAAATCAGTCCAACCTTGTAAGTGACTGTTCTTTTTCACTTGTAGCTGAAGAGGTCTGGCTGTACATAAAGGCCATCCGGAGGCGAGGGATGGGTATAAGACAGCGGCCCCAACCACTGCCAATGTCCTCATCCTCCTCTTCAGAATTCCCCCAACTGCGCCAGAACCTGCTGAAGAGGAGAAGGTGGTAGGCTTTTAGTCGCCCACAGTCTAGCAGCAGTCAGGCCAATAAAAAACAAGCACACAGGTCTGGGGAGGGATTAAAAAATGCCAGGAGTGCTAAGTGCTGGTGTCTTGTACTTATCTTTCCCTACAGATTCATCCAAGGGTGAATATGGCACGATGGGGCCTCCCAAGACCACTACACAAGGAGAACACAAATAACACATGTGCGGACTTGTAAAATCTGTTAGCTTTTCATTCCAGACCCAGACAAAGGAATGGTGCCGAGGCGGAGGGTGGCCTCCTAAAAGGACAAAGCACAATGTTGGTAAGGAGCGAGCATTTGGGGGGCACATCAATAGGCACACATATGTACAAACAAGTGTTAACATGCATTTATTTTGACTTTACAGGTGCCATGTTGGTCCACCCCAAAAATGTCCATTTGTGGTTTTTAAATGATATATATATATATATATATATATATATATATATAATTGCTTTAACCCATTAACTGCTAGCCAACCTATAGATTTTGGCACCCTCTGTTGCCAGACCATTTTTCAATATTTTGCGCTACACATGTTCAACTGTGATTTTTGAAGGGATTTCCAAGGATTTCCTAGAAACATGATATATTGTTTTTTTCAGCAGCGTCGGGGCTTTAACATAAAATGTCTTGTTTGTTATTTTTGTAGTGTATTCTCAATGTTTTTGGTTGAAATATGTGCAAAAAAACAAAAAGTCTATTTTTTACAGTAAAAAAAATATTTTTTTTTGTAATAAAAAATCTAAATCTTCCAATAAAATCATATTGTGTGTAAAAGTCCAATTTCTCGTGGTTACGGCAGTACTACATATGTATTGGTAGACACCCTTTCCTGCCCAGGACACCCCCGCAAGCTGAAACAGCGTTTTAGGAGATTATCAGATAAAATACAACTGCGCGCCTTGCAGTTTTTCAAGAAAAACAACCCTTTACATTTGAAATACACGGTGTCATTTTTCTTGAAAAACTACAAGATTCACATAACTATATATTCTCTGAAAGTACACACCTCAAGCTTTCTATGTGTATCAGGCTTGTTGATGTGGGCCTAGTTTTCTGGAAGTAATCACTTGATGAATTATTCGGTTGCACAGGATTTCCCTTAAAAAAAGAATAAAAAAGCAGAATCAAAGCCACATTTTCCTAAAAAAAACAAAATATGCAAACAAGAAAACACAAGTTAATTCAGAAAAAGCAAGGTCCCCCGAACAGAACAATACCCAACATGCATAGGTACTGTCAAGGGAAGAGTTGGCAAACACCCCAAAGTAAAGCAAGAAGTGTGGGAAAATAAGACACGCAAACTAGAAAGAGACTTGCAAACATACCAAGAAGGGAGGGCTTATAGGTGGACACACACAACACACAGACAAACTCAAAGCCAAAGACAACCCGACTCCAAACAAAAACACCATACACAAGAATCTCGCAGATACTTGAAACCACAATCAAGATTACCACAAGAATTAGGGATATAGGCACAAAACTGACCGACAAAAGAAAAACACTACCCTCACCAGACCTACAGTATAGTGAAACCTCATCGGAGGAAACATTTTTAACAATAGACACACAGATACCCACCCAACCCCACCCTTTTTTCCAACCACCAAAAAGACAAACGAGAGCAACAACAAAGCCAACATGACAAACTCCACAACACATAAACCCACAGACAGCATCACAAGAGATATCATCAACCTGACCAATATACCCCTCCCACAAGAGCAAGAATCTTTTTTAAACCTGGGCCTAAACTTTTGCCCCGACACGAACATTGACAAATTTGAACTAACAAAGGATCTATACCTATTTGCCAGGAGAATATTACTCAGATATCAATACACAGACAAAGAACCCCATAAGGACACAAGCAGTATCACATTTACACATGACGACCAACAAGCTTTACAAATACTTGAGGAACTAAGCAACGATCAGCCACACGAGGCAGTATCACCACAGACATACCAGGACTCGCCCATAACTAAGAAGATAAACACCTTTAGGAAACCATCCACATACTTTCCCCCTCTAAATCTAAACCACAGTGTAAAAACCTTTGTCAACATGGTGAGTTACGACATACAACACCTAAATACCAAAGACAAACCACAAGCGAATATGTAGACGCTTACTTACAGCCATTCGTACAGGCATTACCGTCATATGTGAAGGACACCCCACATCTACTACAGATTTTACATGACATAACTATACCAGATGACTCCATTTTTAGTGACATTAGATGTAGAAGCCCTTTATTCCAGCATACCACACTCACTAGGACTCCGTGCCACAAAATTCTTCTTGGATCAGCTCCACATAAAGGAATACGAACATAGCTCGTTCCTAATCAGGTTATTACATTTTATTCTAACTCACAATGTCTTCCTTTTCAACCAGGAACTTTACCAGCAGACACAGGGCACAGCCATGGGCACGACTTGTGCTCCCTCCTATGCTAATCTTTACCTCGGCTGGTGGGAGCACAAACTGTGGCAGGACGAAACACTCACAGACTACCACGATAGCGTCTTAGTATGGTTGCGATACATAGACGATATCCTGATAGTCTGGGAAGGCACCGAAACACAACTCAAGACCTTTGTTAATATATTGAACCAGAATGACTTAAATCTTAAGTTTACACTAGACTACCATAAAGGAAAAGTTTCCTTCCTGGACCTAAGGATTCATAGGGACAGGGGAAGGACAACTAAAAACTAACTTCTTCCGCAAACCAACATCGGCTAATAACATACTAAGAGCCAGCAGTGCACACCCAGCAGCCCTCAAAAAAAGCATACCCTACGGAGAATATCTAAGGGCAAGAAGAAACAGCACCACCCTAACAGACTTCAAAATAGCAGCAGAAGGTATCAGGGACCGCCTCTCAAAGTGGGGCTACAATAAAAGAATACTGAAACAGGCCTACAACAAGGCAAAAAACAAGGACAGACATTCATTACTGTTCAGACACCAGACAACCACCACAGAAAAAGAACCAAATCAAACTACCCTTCATACTCACATATACACAACAACACCAGGACATACGGAAAATTATCCAAAAACACTGGAGCATACTCACCCACGACCCAGACCTAGCCCCGCTGGTACCGAGAACACCTCAACTAACATTCAGGTGCCCCCACTCAATTAAAGATACTCTTGTACACAGCCACTACAACAAACCTGATCAACCCGCCTGCTGCAAAACACTAGGTATTTACAGCTGCGGTGGTTGTAACACATGCAGATATCTCAAACAGGGTAAAGAGACCCGTCTACCTAATGGCCAGACAAATGTACTGAGACACTTCGTAAACTGCAACACGAGTCACGTGGTCTACCTGCTAACATGCACGTGCCCCTGTTTTTATGTGGGCAAGACAAACAGGAAATTGAAACAGAGAATCTATGAACACATAAGGGACATTAGAAATGGATCAACTACATCACCAATAGGGAGGCACTTTTTAAGAAAACATAACTCTGACCCAAGCACAGTCACCTTCCAAGTCCTAGACCGGATACACATCGGCCCTAGGGGAGGAGACATAGAGAAAATAACAATCCAGAAGGAAACAAGATGGATAAACAAATTGGCAGCCACAAGGCCCCCTGGACTCAACGAAACAAACAGCTTCATTACATTCCTATAAACACACCTTATGGTACTCCCCAAATTAGAGGAGCACGCCTTACCTAGCACTAGCTATACAACTATACAAAGCACATATATCCACTGCTCATCACCCACTCAGTCATCACAGAACCATACTCTCCTCTTTTGAGAACACTCTACTTTTTCTCATGCCACAAAGAACAACCTTCACTAGCTATTATCCCTCAAATGAGTTTAACTCTTTCCCCAACTCGGCAATGAATACACAGCTCTGTCCTGGCTCACTACCTGACACACATGTAAAATGAATAGTTTAACCAGCCAGCAATCATGGATTGCTCTAAACTGACATATACACCTGTCTCCACTCTCCACATAATACAAGAACAATACAGATACATTTTTGTAACACAATTAAATAAACCAATATCCATACAATTCACATGCTTTTTACTATAACTAATAATCGTTATTTAGTTTTGTTATTATTTCATTATCTTTATTATCCTTCATAAGAAACATTGTAAGATATTAATGACTATATATGCCCCCTTTTTGTTATATATTGCCCAAGCGACGAACACCTGCCAACTGACGGGATCGCTGTTTTCTAACCTATAAAATGGCGTCGCCGACATATCTATAACAAAATGGCGATTTAACAGCTCTAAATGAGCTACAACAACATGGCGATCCATTTAGCTCTATATGAGCTACAACAAAATGGAGGAACAACCTCCGCTGACGAGGAGCGGGCTGCTCAAAACGGAAGTACGCAACTTGCGTACTTCCGGTTCAAGTTCCGTGAACCAATGGAGGGCTGGGATGCTCCACTTACCTCGCCCCCAACAAGAGCAGCCCAAGAACGCAGGCGCCGGTTTCTATATGAAAGGCGCAAACAGGAGTCGGCAACCGCACAGCATAGATAAGCACTGAGGCACACACGCTGACAGCGCGACCCCGTGGGAACACCGGACACGACCCGAGGGACCCCTCCCCTGGGCTCCGGCTGGCCTACACAGAGGTCCTCCTACATAAAGAGGTAAGTTTACCCACCTTTATTACACATAACCCTTACTGACACAGGGTCAATAATCTAATAATACAACTCGCTAAAAAGGAATCTGTTCTCCCCACAGAAGGGACAACATTCCACCTAAACAGCAATACCCTAAAAAGGTTGGCAGGCCGAAGTACCGGGCATACATTTATTTATGTAAGTAGTAAACCCCAATTTGAAAATTATCCATATGTAACTTTTGTAGCAAAAAGTACTCACCTATCCCCCATGTACCCTCACTAGAACTGTTTGCACTGAAGAAGCTCTCCGGAGCAAAACGCGTATGCAACTCAGCAACTTGCTACAAACGAGGGACTATCTGTAACCCTGCAACTCAGCAACTTGCTACAAACGAGGAACTATCTGCAACCCAGCTTTTTTCACATGCTTTTTACTATAACTAATAATCGTTATTTAGTTTTGTTATTATTTCATTATCTTTATTATCCTTCATAAGAAACATTGTAAGATATTAATGACTATATATGCCCCCTTTTTGTTATATATTGCCCAAGCGACGAACACCTGCCAACTGACGGGATCGCTGTTTTCTAACCTATAAAATGGCGCCGCCGACATATCTATAACAAAATGGCGATTTAACAGCTCTAAATGAGCTACAACAACATGGCGATCCCTTTAGCTCTATATGAGCTACAACAAAATGGAGGAACAACCTCCGCTGACGAGGCGCGGGCTGCTCAAAACGGAAGTACGCAACTTACGTACTTCCGGTTCAAGTTCCATGAACCAATGGAGGGCTGGGATGCTCCACTTACCCCGCCCCCAACAAGAGCAGCCCAAGAACGCAGGCGCCGGTTTCTATATGAAAGGCGCAAACAGGAGCCGGCAACCGCACAGCATAGATAAGCACTGAGGCACACACGCTCACAGCGTGACCCCGTGGGAACACCGGACACGACCCGAGGGACCCCTCCCCTGGGCTCCGGCTGGCCTACACAGAGGTCCTCCTACATAAAGAGGTAAGTTTACCCATCTTTATTACACATAACCCTTACTGACACAGGGTCAATAATCTAATAATACAACTCGCTAAAAAGGAATCTGTTCTCCCCACAGAAGGGACAACATTCCACCTAAACAGCAATACCCTAAAAAGGTTGGCAGGCCGAAGTACCGGGCATACATTTATTTATGTAAGTAGTAAACCCCAATTTGAAAATTATCCATATGTAACTTTTGTAGCAAAAAGTACTCACCTATCCCCCATGTACCCTCACTAGAACTGTTTGCACTGAAGAAGCTCTCCGGAGCGAAACGCGTATGCAACTCAGCAACTTGCTACAAACGAGGGACTATCTGTAACCCTGCAACTCAGCAACTTGCTACAAACGAGGAACTATCTGCAACCCAGCACCTTGCTACAAACGAGGGACTTTGAAAAAAAAACCCAAAATGGACATCTTGCTACAAACGGGGTACCAAGGAAAAGGACTTCTACGGAAGGTAGGGCACATTGGTGCCCCCTTCTATACCCAGACCACCTATCTGTCCACAGGACAAGACAGGAAGGTGCTGGGCTACCTTTCTTTCTTTCTAACCTTTTGGATTTAGGAACCACGTCAGGTGCATTATGTATAGCACATGGTGAAAAAAATCTTTTTCTATACATAAAAATGTTATTAATAAATGATATAAACTTAAAAAGTACATATTCAACTTACTAACTATATCAAATAAGGGTAAAATAATAGGTGCTTTTTGGTTACCCTCCGAAAGCACCGAATACCAATAAGACCCCTGGGACCGCCAGACAGAGGAACGAAACCCAATCCCCCATCTGCATACAAAGTGCGCGCCTTGTGCTTTTTCAACCAAACCAACCCTTTACATTTGAAATACCCCCCACAAACCATATATTCCCTGAAAGTAGACACATTAAGCTTTCTAGGTGTACCCAGTTTGCTGTAATGGGCTCATCTTTCTGAAAGTAATCCCTTGAAGAACTCTTTGGTTGCACAGGGTTTTCCTAGAAAAAAATGTATGAAAAGCAGAATATAAAGCACATTTTTCTAAAATATCAATATGCAAACAAGAAAAAACAACACCTAACATTCATAGGTAATTTTAACCCTTTAAATGCCAGCCACGTAAAATTTACGTGGTTGCCTCTCCGTCACTTAAGTGCCAGCCACGTAAAATTTACATGCCTGGCATTTACCCCTGCTAGTGGGCAAAAAAAATAAAAAAATTACTCACCTGACCCCTCGTTGGATCCGGCCGGGTCTCCTCTTTAATTTGGTGCCATCCGATCCCCCGTGGGGGGTCGGATGGCTCCAGGAGAGCCCCCGGAATAGGCCGCCCCCCCCGCTTCTGCAGCAGCAGCTGCTAACTGTAAAAAAAAAATAAAATAAAAATGACATTCACTTACCTGTGTGTGCGCTGGCTCCCGCTGTCCCTCCTCTTCACCTGGGGGGCCTCCGATCACCCCCCAGGACTTACCGATCTTCAGGAGAGAGCCCGGAAGGCTCTCTCCTCTCTCCTCTTCGATGGCGGCCCTTGGGGGCGGGGCTATGACGTCATCCCGGTCCGTCGCAGCGTCAAGCCCCGCCCCTTTTGGGGGCGGGGCTATGACGTCATCCCAGCCCCGATCACCGGCTTCAGCGTTCTCAGCAGTCAGATGCCGGTGATCGGCAACGGGGAAGGAGGTGGCAGGAGATCCTCCGATCTCCTGCCTCCCCCTTCTCTGATGCCGATCACCGGCATCTGTCAGCAGAGCGGCGCGGGACAAAGGAGCTTACAATCGGAGGTAAGTACAGTAAAAAAATTTTTTTTTTTTTTTTTAATAAAATACTTTTGTGTGGCGTTTTTTTTCATTTAACCCTTTGTGAACTGGTAAGGGGTCCATGAGACCCCTTATACCAGTTCACAAGGCTCTGGGTATGGCAAGTCACCTGCAGCTAGTGGGTGGCTTGCCATTAACCCCCAGCCCCCCATTACCTGCCTCCCCAACGGCCAGGGGGGGGGCAGAAGGGCCCGGGCCACTTAGTGGCTATGTGGGCTAGTAGCCTGCAGGGCCAGGGGCCACCAACGCTGGCCCCTGCGCCCTGTTCTACAAGCCCCCATAGCTGGCCCGGGTCGGTAATGCTGGGTAGGGGGGACCCTACATCATTTTTTTTTGGGATTTTTAAGGGTTTTTAACCCTTAAAATTCCAAAAAAAAATGGGGTCTCCCCCCCTAGGAGGGGGAACCCTATGTCATTTTTTTTTTAATTAACCCTTTTGTTTTCTGTCATCCAGCAGCTATAAAAGGCTGAAAGAGTGCTCCACTATGGATGGGAGGTATTAAAAAAAAAAAATAATAAAATATTTTTTCTCTTTGTGTGTCTGTGTTTTATTTTTACATTTAACCCCTTGTGAACTGGTAAGGGGTCCATGACCCCTATACCAGTTCACAAGGCTGGGGGAGGTGGCAAGTCACCTGCGCTAGCTGGTGACTTGCCATTAACCCCCGGCACCCCCATTACCTGCCTCCCCAAAGCCCAGGGGGGGGGCAGAAGAGCCCGGGCCCACTGGCTATGCGGGCTTGTAGCCTGCAGGGCCAGGGGCCACAAAAGCTGGCCCCTGCGCCCCGTTCCTACAAGCCCTACATAGCTGGTCCCGGGCTGGTTACTTTGGGTAAGGGGGGGCCATGTCATTTTTTTTTATTTTTAAGGATTTTTAACCCTTAAAAATCCCCCCAAAAAATGGGCCCCCCCTCCCGGGAGGGGGGACCCTATGTCATTTTTTTTTCTCGATTTAACCCTTTGTAGTGTGGATGGTAGTTGTATTTTATTTGTAAATGTTATAAATTACTTGTTTCAGTTAGGGGGGTCTCCTGGGCAGGAACAGGGGGCTACCGATAAATATGTGGTACTGTTCTAATCGGTAGAAATGGGGCTTTCACATGCAATATGGTTTTCTTTAATAAAATAATTTTTTTATGTAAAATAAAGGAGGCAATTTTCTAAAAAAAAAATGTATTTATTTATTTTTTTTTACTTAATAATAAATAAAATTAATAATAAATACAATTTACAAACAAGACATTTCATGTTAAAGCCTAAACTCTGCTGCAAAAAATATATATATAATTTTCCTGAAAATTCCAGCAAAAATGACGCAAAACATGGCGCAAAACATGGCGCAAAATGGGGAAAAATGACCTGTCAACAGAGGGTGACAAAATCTCAAGTAAGCTGGCAATTAAAAGGGTTAATAGTACCTCTGCATGTTGGGTATTGTTCTGTTCGGGGGACCTTGCGCTTTCAGACTTAGCTTGTTTTTTCTGGTTTGCATATTTATATTTTAGTAAAAGGTGTTTTTTATTCTGCTTTTTTATACATTTTTTAGGGAAACTCTGCGCAACCAAAGAGTTCTTTGAGGGATTAATTCCAGAAAGATGAGCCCACTACAACAAGCTGGGTACGCTTAGAAAGCTTAACATGGTTTATGGGGGATATTCCAAATGTAAAGGGTTGTTTTGGTTGAAAAACCGCAAGGTGCGCACTTTGTCTGCAGAGCTGAAATTTTCAAGAAAAATTACCGTTACGCACATGCTTTACTTTGGGGTGTTTGGCAACTCTTTCCTTGACAGAACCCATGCATGTTGGGTATCGTTCTGTTCGGGGGATGTTGCTTTTTCAGATCATACTTGTTTTTTCTTGTTTGTATATAGTTTTTTTAGGAAAATGTGGCTTTGATTCTGCTTTTTTATCCTTTTTTTAGGGAAACTCTTTGCAACCAAAGAATACATTGAGGGATTACTTCTAGAAAACTGTGGCCACATCAACAAGCCTGGTACAAATAGAAAGCCTGAGGTGTGTACTTCCAGAGAATATATAGTTTGTGGGGGGTATTTCAAATGTAAAGGGTTGTTTTTCTGGAAAAACTGCAAGGTGCGCATAGCGCATATCACAGTTGTATTTTTTCAGAAAATCCCCTAAAGCTCTGTTTCAGTTTGGGGGAGTCTCCTGGGCAGGAAAAGGTGTCTACCTATACATATGTGGTACCGCTGTAACTGTGAGAAATTGGGGTTTCACACGCAATAAGATTTTATTGACAAACTTACATTTTTTATTACAAAAAAACACTACAAATTGTAAAAAATTGATTTTTTTAAATTTTTTTGCACATATTTCGCCAAAAAATATTGAGAATACACCTAAAAAATTACAAACAAGACATTTCATGTTAAAGCTCAGACTCTGCTGAAAAAAACAATATATCATTTTCCTGGGAAATCCCTGGAAATCCCTTAAAAAATCACATTTGAACATGGGCAGTGCAAAATAGTGCAAAATGGTCTGGCAACAGAGTGTGACAAAAACTCCAGGTAGGCTGGCACTTAAAGGGTTAAACCTTTTAACTGCCAGCCTACTGGAGTTTTTGTAACCCCCCGTTGACAGGTCATTTTTCACCATTTTGCGCTGTTTAACTGTGATTTTTGCAGGAATTTTCAGACAAATTACATATTATTTTGTGTGGCAAAGTTTAGGCTTTAGCATTAAATTGTGTATTGTTTGTTTGTAATGTTTCAAGTGTTTTTTAAAATATTTTTGAGTTAAAAAAATAAACAATTTAAAATAAAAGCATTTCTTCTGATTTCAACGGTACCACATATGTATGAATAGCCCCCCGTTCCTGCCCAAGAAACCCCCCAAACTAAAAAGAGCACGTTATAAAATGTACAATAAAATACTATCTACACTATAAAAGGTTACATTTAAAAAAATGGCATGTGGTCCCCCTCCATAGGGGAAGAGACACCATTTTTGTGGGATTTTTAAGGGTTAAAAACCCATAAAACCCCCCAAAAAGACATGGGGTTCCCCTACCCAGCATAACCAGCCTAGGGACCAGCTATGGGGGCTTGTAGAACAAGGCACAGAGGCCAGCTTTGGTGGCCCCCACCCTACAGGCTACAAGCATGCATAGCCTCTGTGGCATCTTCTGCCCCCCGGGCTTTGGTGATACAGGTAATGGAAGCTGGGGGTTAATGGTAAATCACCCGCAAGCCACAGGTGACTTGCCAGCCCCCAAGCCTTGTGAACTGCTATAGGGGTCTCATGGATCCCTTACCAGTTTACAAAGAGCTAAGTGTAAAAAAACTCACAAACACATAGAAAATAATATATATATTTTTTTCAATACTTACCTGCCATCCATTCCCGAACACTGTGTTCCACGCCGGCCACTCCACTCGGGCTTCTGCTCTCCTGCTGGAAAAATTTAATACCTGATGGGTGGAAGTAGACAAAGGACTACTCTCTAGGGGGGGGGGGGCACTTTTTTGGATTTTTTAAAATCCCCTGATAAACAGTGTGGGGTTCCCCCTACCCAGTATAACCAGCCCGGGAATCAGCTATGGGGGCTTGTAAAACAGGGGCCAGCCTTGGTGGCCTATCGCCCTGCTGGCTACTGGACCCGCAAAGCCTAAGTGGCTCCGGGCTCTTATGCCCCATCTTGGGCTTTGGGGTGGCAGTTAATAGGGGTTGGGGGTTAATGGCAAGTCCCCTGCTAGTTGCAGATGACTTGCCAGCCCCCTAAGCCTTGTGAATTAGGATAGGGGTTTCATGGATCCCTTACCAGTTCACAAAGGGTTAACTATAAAACTTTGACTTGTATTTATTTTTTTACCAACACACCTCCGATGCTGTGTCCCACAGCAATCCTGTCCCATGGCGTTCCAATGGCTGCTGGGAGTGATTGCTGAAAGGGGCCTGGGGAGGCAGCCCCTTACCAACTTACCGACCAACTTAGCTCCAGAGATCACCCCCGGTGTCTGACAGCTCAGTGCTGGGAGCAAGATGTTTGTCACGGAGCTACATCATCCACACTGCCCACAAAAGGTGGGGCTAGCGGTGGTGACTGAGGAAGCAAGGCCCTTTCTGGGCCCTCTCTTCATGGCGGAAGAGCCCGGGGGATCAGAAGACCCTTGGCGAAAAGGAGACCTAATCAGTCACAGTATAATCAGCAGTGCTGTATTTTAACTCTATTTTCCTTTTCTCCTTGCACTTGCACTTTTATGAGGGAGATCTCAAGGCATATTTGGCATCCTTGGTATTAATTTTATGCATCATCCTTTAAACTAGGTGTCTATTAGTCTAACAGGTCCATTATCTCCGCGTATATCTTTTTAAATGTTTTTAAGATGTATGTCCCTCTTTTTCTGTCTGTACAATCAAATGCAATAAAATGATTTACTTTTAAATTTACTGTAGCACGGCTGATCTATATAGGGATGAGCAATTGTGGCCTGTGCTGGCAGTCCACTTCTTTTCTTAGTATATACATGAGGACTTTAGCACTTAATAAATTGTAGTTGGTATGCACTTTGGATATTATAATAATTAATTGTATAGGTATTTTGGTGATGTAGGTTTTTGTGCCGACACAAAAATGATAAATTATAGGGTTTAATCAAGCAGCCTGCTAAGATTCTTGAGCAGATACACATATACTTTTTATTACTGTGGATGCAGTACATCCCATTATGTGTAATAAAGGACTTTTGTGTGTGTTTTTTTCACATAACGCTTTATATGTATATATATGTAAGGGGTCCTTAAGACTACACAAGGCACACGGGTGACTTGCCGAACCCCCCACCCAATGACCTACAACGCCAATGGCCAGGGGGGTGTAGAAGAGCCAGGTGCCAATGTGGGCTATGTGGGCTGGTAGCCTTTAGGCCACAGGGCAAGCACTCTGCCTCTGAGCCTTGAGATACCAGCACACATTGCTGGTGCCTGGGCTGCTTTTGATGGAGAGGGGACCCCACAATGTTTTTTTTTAGCCCTTAAAAATAAAATATAGTATGGGGCAGTTTAACCCTTAACCATAGTTATTGCAGGTTAACTGCAATGTGCATTTAGTTGTATTTTATGTAAAAAGCGCTCTTTTCAATTTGCGCTATCTCTTGGGCAGGAACTGGAGTCCACTGATACATACGTGGTACCATTGTAATATGGAGGAATAGAGCTTTTTCAAGCAATATGATTTTTTTTAAAAACTTACATTTTCGATTTTAAAAAACACTACAAAATGTAATGTTTTTTTTTAAATTTTACTTGCCCACATATTTCACTCAAAAATGGAAAAAAAATTACAAACAAAACATTTCATGTTAAAGCCCAAACTCTGCTTAAAATTTGCTTGGCAACAAGTGGTGATAATATCTAGGTACACAGGCTGTGAAAGGGTTAGAAGGAAAGTTAATTTTCGATAGCATTTTTAAAAGCGTATATTTTTGTGCCAAAATGATGTCCTCAAGGTGCTGAGATGATATAGTATTTTTTTATTTTAGTATTTGGTGTAGTAGCAAATATGTGTTTTATGGGAGCAGATTTCACTGCCCCCAGTCTGTTGCTATTGGTAACTTAACACCAAGTCTGTACACCAAGAACAGAGAAGTGAGCCCTGTGCACGCAGAATGTTGCTGTTATGGCCACTATGGGAAGGACCTCACTTAAAGCTATACTAAAGGCAAGACCGATTGTTGTCTTATTGTCTCAAGCTACATGTTGCACTGTCCTAAACTTCAATCAGTTTTCAAAAAGACCATGTAGTTCCCAAGTTATCTTTAAAAATATTAGAGCATTAGAGATGCAGAGAAAGAATGAAGAGAAACAGTGGGTGTGGCAAAAATGATGTAAGCACACTGTATTGAGTGTGAGAGGAGAGAGGAGGCAGGAGGGTGGGTTTCAGAACTGCAGACAGAGGCAGCCAATCCAAGGACGTCTGGGCAGGGAGTAGGGGGTGTTTCCATTCTTGGTCCACTGAAGGTTGATTGATGGACCAGGTCAGAGGGGTGGGACTGAAAGCTGAATAAGGAAGTGATTGTCCTACTAAGAAGAGATACAGGAGAGGAAGGGCAGCGCTGCAGCCACTCAATGAAAGGTAAGCTACTGATATCTATTCTTTAACCTTTGACTTGCCAAACATTTACTTTACATGCCCAGAAGCAGTGTTCTGTGTGCACAGGACTCACGTCTCTCTTTTTGTAGATCTTGGTGTACAGACTTGGTGTACAGATGTCATTAGCAAAACATTGCAGATAGTGAAAATTGCTTCCGCAAAACACACATATGCTAAAATAAGAGAGAAAAAAAAAAAAACTAAATAAGCTCTGCAGCTTGAGGGCATAATTTTGGCACAAAAAATATACACTTTCAAAAATGCCATTGAAAGTGGACTTTCCCCTTAAGACATAAGGAATATTTTAGTGTTAATTAGTATTTAAATGCTACTGTCGTGCTAGAGGATTTATTGTCACAGTTAGAATTAAATAAATGAAAGAAAACATGTGAATATAGGCTGCATACTTTGGATAAAATTCACCCTTCACTGATAATAACAGCTATTCAAATCAGACTACGGTTGTTTTCCAATATATGCAAATACTTTTCCAAGTACAACATATTGCTACTCTCAAAGATGTTTATTGCATAACACTAATTTAATGTAAATGTATTTTACTATACTTGCCTTTAATGAATGTGAGAAGTGTCACTGTGAAATTGCGCTATTAATTTGATAAATAGGACTTGAAGGTGTAATTTTTTCCACTTCTGCAGCCTAATGAAGCTAAAAACATATATAATATGGAGTGTAAATAATAAATTATTCTTAGGAGCAAAAGATGTAATTAGATTATACCACTGATTACTATTCTGTTTCAAAGACACTCTACTTCCCCCACTTTTGACTTTCAAACTTGCTGAAAAAAATCTCCAAACAGCTTTGTTGTAAACAATTCCATTAATTCTCTGCAGAGATTGTAATGTCAAAATATTGCAAAGATTACAGTTTCAAGTAAAACTTAAAACCTACTTACCCAGAGCCCAATCCTTCCTTTAGCCAAGGCATCTAGTGTCCGTGGATCTTCATGTCCCATAGTCCTCTGACAATAGCAGAAAAGTGCAACTTTGAAATTGATGAAACTAGGACTGGGGGCTAGCTAATAAGAACTGACACTAAGTACTCTACAAGAAAGTCATCCTGTGCTTCAATGGCAGGCAAAGAACACTGATGTAGCATTATAGACTATCCAAGAAAAGCAGGTAATGTGCTAGAATGGCATGGAATGCTAATGACCCGAAACGCGTCAGATACTGCTGCATGTACATACTGTAAGAACTTTTTTTATTATACTTTGGACCAATGGATATGATCTTTTAATTGATCTGAATAAAAGCTAATTTTTAGATACACTTGAGAGCCGGACTGAGAATTTCTGATTTGGCAATGTATGGCAAACATGTCCAGAGCCTCAGTGATCTAGCCTGCATGGATTGAGCTGGCCATTTCTACTATTACCATAATTCTCTAGAAGTATTTTTCTTAATCTGTCCATGTGGTATTGTTGCAGAGTTGCACTGGCAATGAAAGTCCATAGGTGTCAGCGGTAGCAGAAGGATTCACTGTCATAGAAGAGATCGGTGTCAGCAGAAGCAAATTGTCAATTGAGTACATGTGTTCTTTTTCTTCTCTCCCAGATTTTTTAAATGGTTTGTATTTGTTTTTCAGTTGTATTTTTCAGTATTTTGAATTGAGGGGGAGATAGAAAGTTTGCCCGTAAGTGCTACCAGGGACAAGACCTGGCCACTGCAGTGTGAAAATAACCTTGCAACACCTTAGAGCTATCACTGGTTGTGACTCTACCTCTGCTTTCTGCTTGAATAGTTCATGCAGCTGTTACAGATAGCAGATAGTCATCCCCACTGCCATCAGGAAACAACTAAACAAGCCTCATCAATGGACAATCGCTGGGGTTTTCAATGGATGAATTTATTTTTTGCAGCCTATTCCCCTTCCTCTCTTATTCTGAACCAACTAAATCCCCCTTCTTCTATTCATTTATCTGTGTCTTACGAATGGGACCCAAAATCCCCTACCCTGCATTGTTTGATAATGATTAGATGACATTGACTGTAAGAAAATGGCAACCCTGCTTCTATGCCTCTTCTTCCTCCTGTATGAGTACCAGCAACTGTTACTGTACACTTACCTACAGCCTCGTCCCACGGCGCCCTCAGGAGGCTGGCCGGGACTCCTTCTGCTCGGCAGCCACATCCGGGCCAGGCACCGGCTCGAGTGGCATCAGCTCATGCGGCGATGAGCACGGTTGCCTCCTCCTCTCACTGCGGCATCCACCGCTTCTGTGCGTGAGCATGTCTCTCTTATGCCCTCCGCCGGCGCTGCAGTCAGGGTGGCCGCCGGAGGTTGATTTGAAGGGCCAATGAGGCCGAAGATTACTGTAGGCAAAACGCCCTAAAGGTTAATGCGGGCAATCAGCCCATAAGTTATTCAAGCACCAATCAGCCCAGTATTTCCCTCTGGCCAATCCTGTCCATTCCTGCCCTATAAAGGTTTTCCCCCTTCACACTCTCACTGCCTGTGATAGCATTTAGCTGGGTGTGTTCTTGATCCTGAGATTTCCTGCTTATCCCGTTGCCGACCTGGCTTGTTTGATCATCCTGTGATTGCCACCTGGACCGAATCTTGCTTGTACCCTGACTACGTTACTGCCTCATCCCTTGAGCCGCGTAGCCGTGACCTCCCGTATTGAAATTTGGCTTGACCTCGACTCCTCTCTTGTCTCTCCCTTGGTGCTGCGATAGTAGATAGGACAGACATCCCGTGTATGACTCCGGCTTACCAACATTGCCCAGTCTTACCTCTGGATCACCCACCTTCACCCCCTGGAAGCTCACATGCTTTGTGCTGTTATGTCCTGGGGGCAACCATGTCCGGCGAGGTGTGTAAAGTGTCCCGGCAAACAGGGGCTTGACTAAAGGTGAAGCTAGCTGCGGAGATTGGGGGTTGTGGGATTACCTAGAAGGCGGGTGTCCCACGGGGCCTGACATCAACATTATTTGTGTATTATGCTGTGAATGTTCCTGAGGGAGTTCATTAATAGGACACTAGATGGTGATGTTTCTAATGCTAATGGGTTCCTCTTATACAGTATGATACCGGTATTGTATTGTTAGTTTTCTGATGTATTCCTCTATGTTGAGATGATAAGAACCACAGCCTGTATGTTTCAGTAAACCAGCTTGTCTCACCTGCAATGTGATGCTGCTTTATACTGCATTCACCTCCACAATACCTCCTCCCTCCTGCCCCTTGAACCAGCAGACATACAATAGAAATTGTGTCACGTGACTGATCACTGACCTTTTTTGTGACTTCCTAGAATAAGCTAAAATATCACCATATCTTAGACCTCTAGACACGCAGCAGGTATGAATTATCCAAGCTCTATACAAAGTACTTGAACTAGTACTCTGATGGGAAGGAATTTTCAATACTCTAGACAAAATCCCACATGAATTTAGCTGTAAAATGCAACACTATTAAATGGTCACTGTGATGTAAAAATAACACACTGATCTGTTTTACTGGAGCCACACCAGGTAATTATCACATTATTTTTGTGCTACTCATACTGGGCTTTTAATAACTATAACTTAGATGGCAATTAAAAAAAAAAACTAAAGTAAATATCACACTTTAGGCTAATTGTATAATTTTTGTAATCATTTAGGAAAACAAGAAAATTGAAAAAAATATTCTGAACTGAATGATGTAATAAAATACCCCCCCCCCTTCAAGAACATAATAACATGCATTGTAAATAATCCCCTCACCCAGGAACCCCAACAAAAAAAGGCCCATACATGACAGTGTGCAGAATATCCCCCCAATCACCCCATAATAATAGGCAGTGTTCAGACCCCCACAAACACCACATAACAGGCAGTATGCCTAGCTTCCCAATCACACCATTACAGGCAGTGTCCAGAATCCCTCCTCATCACCCCATAATAGACATTGTCCACAATCCCCCCATCTAAGAATCTCATAGCAGGCAGCAGGGGATGACTGGGGTTTAAAAAACCTTGTCAAGGGACTGTAAACCCAATGGCAATAATAAAGCAGCAAGCAGTTCAGCTAATCACTTGATGCACATGTCCCATGTGACTCTCCTGCATTGCCTGTGGCGCAGGGTAGAAGCCACTTTGTTCCTTAGAGCAGTGCAACAGGCACTGCAAGTCACAGTAGTCTCCAAGCTGTCTCTGACCACAACAGAGCATGATCATGACTCCATGACATGCCCTCCGCAGTTCAGCCACTACCCAGAAATTAAAGTGAAGAAAGCAGCTTTGGTTGGAATTCATAAGGTTTCTACATATAATCAGAGATTTTAAGATGCTTTAAAAATGGCTTTTTTTACACTGCTCTCGTGGAAACTCAGAAAAGGCACGCTGATAATTAATTCACAGGTATAAGGGCCCAATTCTAACACACGTTACATGTTTATTTTAATTTCCCAAAGAGGAAAACAATAAGGAAGAATACCAAAAGCCGAAAACAGAATTTGAGTTTTTCCTTTAACGGGTCTGTGAAAACTAAAATCTTTTGGTCCAAAAATCCAATTAAAATAGAAGGGGGGCAAATCAAGGGGGAATGGGCGGGGAGAAGAAAAGAAAAATATGTCCTGATGGGTGTCTATAAAGAATAGTTTACACAAATGCATGCACTTACAAGTAGACACGTATAACAGCTAATATATCTTTTAGCAGCCATTATTGCAAACAATGATGCAAGCAAAAAAAGCTGTAACATCACAATGGAATGTCATGATGAAACACCAAGCTGATGCAGAGCAACTGACTGCTGACAGTTTGTAAAAAAAAAATCTTTTAGTCCAGAATTCTGATCTTTGTAATTCCGTTAGAAATAAGCATAACTGGCATCCATGATCTAGAAGTTTGTGTTTACCCTTTTTTATGGGACTAAATATAGGGGTGGACATAGAGCATAATATAGTATGTATGCCTTTGTGCATATACTGGATACCCATATGAAATTTCAGTTCGTCACAACAAGAAAACAATCATGTAATCCATACAATAATTACAGTCAGGCACAATATATGCCAAGTGCATAGCTTGAGGGGTTTGTCTTAGCTAGCTAGAGAGGTTTTGCAAAACAGAAATGGTCGTAGGTTTTTCACAGCAGGCAATTTCATAAAACTGTTTAGTTTGAGCTGTTTGGTCTGCAGCCAAGGTTCTGACGCGAGATTCAATTTTGGTTGCCAGGTAATGCATTAACCCTGGCTGAGGGGTAAAACTTAATGACCTTCATTAAACTCTGTAAATGAACCCACCTCCTGCTTTTGCAGGTAAAGCACAGCATTAGGAGGAATTTCTATGGAAAATCCCAGCATAGTCCTTTCCCAATGTCAGAAGGAGGGAGAGTTTAGGCAGCTTTAAAAAGAAAAAAAGCAAGCACATACAGTAAAAGGCATTTTAGATGTCCTCGTCTAATGACAGATATTTATAGGAATAAATAGCAATTGAGTGAACACTATTAGTTGTTCGGCATTTCATCCCTGCATTGCAGTGCATAAACAATTATATTTATTGAAGGTAATGTGCTGTGTAGTGCATTATTACAATGCTCATTAACATACGTAATCAACATTTCAATAGGTTTTACCACATTGTAACCTGATAATGGCATGATTACCCACTGTGCTATTAGCTTTTCTGGTTTCAAATAATACAAGAGGGGATTAAAAAAAAAAAACAAATGTTCTTGTAAGCAAGTGATTCAGCAGGAACTACTACTTAAAGTCATACATTAGTCAAAACACAAAAAAACACTATACTCAGCTTTCATCCCACGCAGGCTATCTCTGCTAGTGCGGTGCTAGGACACTTACCGGAACACCCAATCAATGCATGACATCACTTTGACGAGGACGAGATGCACCATCATCACAGGAACTATGTCGTCAGAGGAACTATGGCACGCCCCTCTCTGCCCCTCACCATTCACTCCATTTACTGAGGCACTCCAAAGCACTAAAATGTAGAGTTTGAAGTGAAGTAAAATAAGTGAAACTTTATTCCAGATACTTGTAGTTTGATGCATTGTTCAGTCACTGGTAAAGTTGATTAAATATTTAAAAATGGAGATGTTTCATGCAAATGATTTGTGATGGGAGGATTTTATAGTAGAATCTTTTTTAAATTGAACTTTCAAACTCTTTATTAAACATAATGTGGATCTATTAAAGATTGAAAGCATTCAAGCGACTTTATACTACTCCTACGATAAAAATGGAAATATTGTAACATTCAATACAGGCTTGCATTTCAGCATATGGGGGTTGATTCAGAGCCCCAGGGGAAAATCTTGTTTTGGTGTAAATGTAGACTAACCAGCGTGAATTCTTGCAATCTTGGCTGAATCCAAGCTGCTTAGCAGATGACTTATGTTTGTGTGGAAGCATGCTAGATGGCTGTGCAAAACTTTTGCACCAGACGCGACTTCTTGTTTTCTCCCAGGGGAACGTACATCTTAAAGTGAAATAGAACCTTTTTCAGCCGAGTTTGTGCCAGCCTGTCTACCTTCTCACCACAGTTTTCCAAGTTCGGCTGCATGCAAGCAGATGCTCATGGTTGTCCTGCTTGTTCTTTTTCTTCTTTAGAATTCCCCTTCTTAGTGTCATTTCCTTCCTTGTACCCCATTGTTTACGTGCATGTGTTGTTTTGTGTTAACCCCTTTTTAAACATTGCCCCAGTTGTCAAATTCTTTATCCCCTCCTGTCATGCATGTATTTCCCATGCATTTGGGGCATCCCATAATGAATCTAAGGCACAGTGTTTTGTGCCTTGTTTGCTGTCTACCCACTCCTTTGTCCTCCATGCCATCCAAGTGCTGTCCATGTGGACAAGGGTGGGTAGCTGCGTTTGTATTTAAATCTTACCTACAGCCCTGGGTTTTTTTGGGGGAGGAGAATATATTACAGCTTTGTCAAGGCACATCTCACATCAGGGTCATTTTTGCAAAACCTGGCACACACATTTATGTGAGTGCTGTTGCCTTTGTCCCAAATACGATGCACTTGCATAGGCAACATATTGCAGGGTCTGTTCCAGTGTTGGTAGTTTCTACTTTTGTGGTCGATTCAGAGCCGGGTGAGAATTCTCACTCCTTTTTAGGAAAGAAAATTGCTATTCACTTTCATTGTCTACCTTGGGGCTAATTCAGAGCCAGGTGAAAATTTACACCTGGTAGAAAATGAAAGTGAATGGCAGTTTACTCTCCTAAAAAAAGAAGTGAGTTTTCTCACCAGGCTCTGAATCGACCTCATTGACTTACATGGGGAGGGCACACTGCCATATCCCCTGCCTCATGCTCACTCCCGACCAGCCTGAATGACGCACAATGCTGGGGATGCAGCAGTGCACACTCCTCATTGTAAACAGCAAGGGCCGCCTGCCGATTGAGGTAGTCACAGCAGGACAGCACTCCTATCCAATCACGTTGAAGTGAAGGCATATTCAATATGGCTCATGGCGTGGAAAGGCATAATGGCGGACCCATCACTCAAGGGAATGGCTTCACTCCCAGACTTCCCAGAGACTTCAGCTCTTGGGCAGTCATGTAAGGCCAGAAGGTTAAGTGACAGTGCGAGGCATACCAATGTAAGCATCATTGCTAATTACTAACATTATGCAGCACTGACCACTTTTGCTGAAGATTGGGGGCTCAGCTTAGCTTCTCGTCTGAACCTTCGACCACAAGCGGATCCCGGAAGGAGGGGCAGAGTAGGTATTCCCCAGGCGGCAGCCAGTCCACTCACAGTGGTCACACTGTGACCTATGGTCACAGGGGGTCCTACCAACACAGAGTGCCGCCACCATTGCACCCACCAATCATGTTCCCGCTAACCCACAGTGTCCATTACAACAGAGCTCGTCCAGGACTCCAAAACCCTGGGCAGCCATTTTCAGGGGAGCCTAAGCTCCACCCCTTCAGGTCCTGGTAGCAGACCCAGTCTCAGAATGTTCCCTGACACCCCCATTAGCCCCGAAGATGCTGGTCCCTCCCAACCCCGCAGACCTCTGTGGCGTGGGACCCTCGGTGCCTGCTTTAATGTGGGCCAATGTCTGGTGTTGGTTAATGGTGTTTCCAACCACTTTGATGTTCTTTATGGACATGTGTTATAGCCGTCATTAGATAACTTTGCAAGGTGTTCCCATGTTTAATGAGTGCACAAATGTAATTAGCCATGCTTATTGGCTTTCAGCAGGAAGACAAGACTCCACCATGGAGTCACCCCAGGACAACAATGAGCAGCCCAGAAACCTACAAGTGAACTTGGACTAGGCATATGTTGATGCTGATCTGATGAGCCTTGAACAGAAATTTATTTTTAGGTATTTCTTGAGGTAAAATACAAGAATGCACTGTGACCAATTAAAATTTTTAGGGAACCCCAACCACAGGAGTAGGAGGAGCCACAGCTGCAGAAAGCCCTGCACTGGTCACTCGGTTCCTCTTGAGGCCACCCCCCAAGAGAATTTAATTCAGACGCTTAGAAGCTCAGTGTAGGATTTCCCTTTAGTGTGAGTCAGGTAGCATAAGATACATTTGGGGAAAGATTGATTAGGAGATTTTTGAAGGAAAATGGCAGGCAGCATTGTATTGAGCAGAGGTTTCATAAGGGTAAGCCAGAGGCATAACCATGCTAAGGGGAAGACTGGGTTAGTCTCCAACGTAAGATGTGTAATGGGGCTACTAAAAAGACAAGGCCCAGGTGCAATTGGAAGCAAGTAGGAGGGTGCCGAGCATGGCTGCCTCGGAAGGAGCTTCTCCCATAGATACATATATTTTTCCCCGTTTTTTCCTGTTTTTCTCCCCATTCTGTTATTTTAGAGTTATTCTCCTGTTAGTTAACGAACGACCCCTAGCCTACCTGATCCGTGAATGACAACTTCAGACGCCACGAGGAGGAGAAGGTGCGGCGGCCGGCAAGCTTGGGAAATGGCGGCGGCGGACGACTCAACACGTGGGTAGGCCTGTGATAGCTGCGACCGCATCTCCCCTCCAGCACTAACATCTGGATGAGAGCGCAGGTCCCGACGGAGCAGCCAGCCTCACCGGAGCTGAAGGTGGTGTACTGTGCTCCTGCGGCGTGAGAGCGGGCCCACCCAGGGCTGCTGCAGGCGGTGGCAACAGCGGAGCGTCGGCAGTGCGGACCCCCGGCTCCTGAAAGAAGAGGCACTCCTGCGACGTGAGAGCGGGCCCACCCGGGAGTGCAGCAGGCGGCGGCAACAGCGGTGCGTCGGCAGTGCGGACCCCCGGCTCCTGCAAGTAGGGGCACTCCGCGGCGTGAGAGCGGGCCCACCCGGGGCTTAAGCAGGGTACCTCCTCGGCGGCGCGGCGCCCCCATCCTGTCCCTCTGTCTCAGCAGCAGCAGCGGCTTATGAATCTCCTCTCTCCCCAGCAAGAAAGCTGTGTCAGCACAAGCGTCATCAGTATCCAGGCGAGCTCAGCCTTTCTGTATGACTGATTCATATCCTGACATCACGCTGGCCTGCCAACAACAGCGTCATCAGTATCCAGGGAGACCCAGCCTATGACTAAATTCACATAATGTCCTACATACCAGCGAGCACTTAACACATCACGTTGGCCTGCTAAACAACTGGGCACACATCCCTGACTGTTCACAGACCAGCAAATTTCTCCAGGTACAACAAGCATCCCCAATCACAACTACTGGGCAGACATCCCTGACTGTCTCACAACCTTGCCTGCACAACTACTTAAGGAAAACATCCCTCACGCAAACTTGCGCACAACGACTTAAGCAAACATCCCGTATGCAAACTCGCGCATCTACTACGTTGAACATGAGCAACACCAACATACTAAGGCACACCAAACCAAGCAAAGAAAATTAAAGAGACTAGTTCCTGATCCACCGAACATTATATACCAACTGATGACCCCCACCGGCCCGCCCGCAAACAACACAAGACCCTCGCAAGCCTCCCATCACCAACCTCCAGCACACAATTCATCACTAACCCCCACCCCCGGTCACTTACCCACATCCTCCATCCACTCAGTCACCACCCACAACCCTCACTAACACTCTTCCCCATCCATCCCCAACACTCACCCCCATCCATATACCCACAACCACCACAAACCCCCCAATCAGACCAATCCGGGTAACAAACTCAAACGCCAACCCCCACTGGGACACACTTCCAATCTCCTGAACCACAAGTATACTCCTTCTAGCCCAACCTACAATCCCATTCCACCGGCGTCCTGTTCCCAACCAAAATGTGCCTCACATACTTCAGGGAAACACTTCTAAATACATCTGTTCCCGGATGGCCATCCTTTTCTGCCCTAAGAATCCTTGTTACAGACCACATTGCCAAGGTTAACAAGCTTAGTGCCAAACGGAGACGGAGGGGAAGAAGGGCAGGTGTCTTGGTAAGATTAAAAAGGAGAGGTCTGCATTCGGTACTTCCGTCGATACACCTGGCGAACCTGCGTTCACTTCCAAATAAAATGGAAGAATTACAAATTTTATGCAGGAATTATACAGAATTCTCAAACTCAGCTATCCTCTGCTTCACTGAGACTTGGCTCAATGATCGTATCCCAGAAACAGCCCTGGAACTCCCAAACTTCAACATCATCCACGCAGACAGGAATTGTGTCCTAGCACAAAAGTCGCGAGGAGGCGGCTTCTGTTTCTTTGTGAACTCCAATTGGTGTAAAGACACAAATATCCTGGCTCAGAGTTGCTCCACATACCTTGAAATACTAGCAATCAACTGCAGACCCTTCTACACCCCACGGGAATTCTCCTCGTTCATACTGATTTGTGTTTACATCCCACCACATGGATCCGCAAAACCCGCTTTAGACGGTCTGGTTGACTGCATTCCCAAGCCCTCATCATCATACTGGGCGACTTCAACCAGGCAAAACTCAACTCAGAACTTCCAAAGTTCTTTCAGCACATCACCTGCCCCACCAGAGGAAAGAACTCCTTAGACCACTGCTACACCACCATCAAAGGTGCCTACAAACCTGTAGTCAAAGCCGCTCTTGGCCATTCAGATCATGCCCTCATACATCTAGTCCCAGCATACAGGCAGCAACTGAAATCCTGCAGACCCTCTCTCATCACCACAAAAAGATGGACAGCTGAAGCGATATCCGATCTACAAGCATGCTTCGACACAACGAACTGGGAGATCTTAGAGAATGCCGAGAACATCAATGACTGGACCGATAAGGTCACGTCATACATTAAATTCTGCGAAGACATGCTGATCCCAACCATGACCTATAAGAAACAACCGCAGAACAAACCATGGTTCAACAACACGATTAAAAACCTAAGGAAGAAAAAGGAGACAAACAGGGTAACCTCACTGAGTACAGGAAATATAGGAATCTCCTTACTAAGGAGATTAAAGCTGCAAAAAGATCATACTCACACAAATTAGAAAATCCAACTCTAGAGCACTATGGGCGGGTGTTAAGCAAGTAACGAACTTCAAAGGCTCCGCCCCTACCATCAACCCAAGCATGGATCTCGCTGACGAACTGAACCAGTTCTATTGCAGATTCGACACAATGAAGCTAAGCAAAAGTCCAGTGAGCCCCCCTCCAATGTCAAGTAGTACATCCCACAGGATGGCTACGCCCGAACCAAACTTTGAAGTGTCAGACATAAGGAAAATCCTACTCACGCTCAGCACCAAGAAAGCTTCTGGCCCTGATGGGATCTCCCCAACATGCCTAAAAGTGTGTGCGGATCAACTGGCCCCAATCCTTACCGGTATCTTCAAGGGCTCACTGAAGGCGTGTATAGTCCCTGACTGCCTGATGAAGTCATCATCCCAGTTCCTAAAACGTCATCTGCCACAGCCTTGAACGACTACAGACCCATCGCTCTGACCCCAGTGGTGATGAAAGTCTTTGAGCGGCTGATAATACCAGTCCTTAATGAGGCTATCGGCTCAAAGTGGGATCCACTGCAGTTCGCGTATAAAGCGAACAGATCTGCAGAAGACGCGGTCAACCATGCAATGCAACTTACATTAAACCATGTGGATCAACCCAGCTCATACGCCAGACTCTTATTCGTAGACTTCTCTTCCGCCTTCAACACTATAGATCCCCAAATTCTGAATAGGAAACTGCTCTCACTGGGCATTTCACCGGATCTCTCTGACTGGATCACCAACTTCCTCACAAACAGAACCCAGAGAGTCAAACTAGGCCCCTTTATCTCTTCATCCAGAACTACCAATATAGGCGCACCACAAGGTTGCGTTCTGTCCCCCCTCCTCTCCTCCATATACACAAATGACTTCACGTCAACAGACCCATCAATCAAAATCATCAAGTTTGCGGACGACACAACTCTAGTAGGCCTTATCAACAACACAGACGAGACTCCCTACCGAACACAAATAAAAAATCTGGTAACCTGGTGCGAGGAGAATAACCTCATCCTGAACACCCAGAAAACGGTCGAGCTGATTGTTGACTTCAGGCGGTCCCACCCAGCGCACCGTCCCATCACCATAGGTAAGGATGAGGTCAATATCGCTACCAGCGCAAAATTCCTCGGCACAGTGATAACTAATGACTTGAAGTGGAGTAGGCAAGCCACCGTTGTCCTAAAGAAGGCTCAACAGAGACTGTATTTCCTAAGACAACTTGCAAAATTCGGAATGTCTAAAAGGATCCTGAAGACCTTCTACATCGGCGCAGTAGGCTCACTCCTGAGCTCCTCCTTCACTACTTGGTATTGTGGGATCACGGCCAAGACAAGATCAGGCTGAAGAGGATCACCAGGACCGCTGAGCGGATCATAGGATGTCCCCTACCTGACCTAGATGAACAATTCAAGGAAAGGATCCGCTCAAGGGCAAAAAGAATAGTAGGTGACCCCACACACCCAGGTCACCCCTTCTTCAATCTCCTACCATCTGGACGAAGGTATCGGGCTCTCTCGTCCAGAACCTCTCGGTATAAAAACAGTTTCTTCCCACTTTCTGTTAAAGCACTGAATAATAAACTCTAAGAATCCTAGAAAACTTTCGATCCCCGGCGCATCACCAGTTACTTAAAGGAATATCGTATGTAACAAAATCCTTTGTAAATATGTATAACTAGCGAATGTTTATACCCCCATTGATGTATATAGTATGTGTGTTGATGTATATAGTTGTGTGTCTAGCAAATGTTCAAGTTCTATGGAGAACCCCCTTCCAAAAAGTATTCCTTGTTTGTATTCTGTACATACTTGGCGACCAATAAAAGTATTAGTATTAGGGCGTGGCTGTAGTGAAGCAGAGCTGTGCTGAGTTGCAGAGAGAGAGAAGATTGAGATGCAGGTAATTCCACGTGGAAAGAAGAGGGCCCCGGCAGGAAGAAGCCTAGGGGTCCTGGCATGGAAGTGACAGAGGAGACACCCCTTAGAAGTAGAGAGGATCCAAAAAAGACCAAGAGGACTAGAGGAGGAAGCCACTGTGCCTGGGATTCTGGTAAGGTGTGGCTGCCTCTGTCTGAGCCTACTGTCCTGCAGTAACTGTTGTGTAAGAGAGAAGACCTTGTTTTGGGGAATGTTCCGGCCTTGGATGCTATGGAGTAGAGGTTTCCCATGTGTTTTATTTGCTGGAAGCCCAACTGCTCCTCTGCTGATGCCAGGCAATCCTGCATCCCAGTAAAGGATACCCCAAAGATGGTCTCCACTGCAAGGGAGTGCTCAGTTCCAAGTGGGGTGGTTGCCACCAGAATCCCCCCTCTGGAAAAAGGCCTACTGGGCCTTTTGGGAAATGTAATACTGCAACATTCTAATAAATAAGAGTACCTGTGTTCTATGCCTGATGGAAACAAGCCTGATTAAGCCTTTCACTGAAATGTTCTGATAAGTAAGCAATACTCTCCACATGCAAATCAACCAGCTGCACAAGGACCTGGCAGCGGAGGGGGGGGGGGGAAGCAGAGGGCAAGCACCCAGCGTCTAGAGCAACTGGTTAAACTAAATTTGCCCAGCAAACACAAGTACGAGGCCACAAAAACATTCCACAAAATAATAGTTGCAACTTGGCATACAACAAAAAGAAACAAACCAAAATATAAATCAACACAGCAAATTAGGAAAAATGAGAATACTGGCCAACCTCAATGTGTGTGCCAGTACATAAACCCTCTGTCATGTCTGCAACAGCTGGTGTCTGATCAGGAGAAACAGAAATTGCAAAATTATGCAGAACCATGCACGCCATAATAATTCGAACAACTTTCTTCTTACACTGCAGGGTGCCCCAAGTAAGGCCCTCTCAACAACTGTATGGGTTTGGTGGTGTGTCTGGTTGTAGGCCTCCTCTGGGGTCTCAGAAAGGGCATAAGGAGCCACAACATCAGCGGGTAGCCAGAGTCACCTAACACATTAAAACAAAAATAGAAACATTAAACAAAAACAAAGGGCACAAGGCACATTCTGCATAAACAGTTTCAATAGATACATTCCTATACATACACAGTGCACCACCAAGCCACAAAAAGGGAACACACACACACACACACACACACACACAGAGCCTATTCTTTGGGACATGTACCCAGAAGTAAACAGCAAAACCTAACAATAATCTACAGAGAGCAAGTGAAAAAGAACCCAAACAAAAACCCCACACAGACAAGCCCACACTAACTAGGGAAAGCACGACAACTAATAAGAAAAAAACAGGTGAGTGGGGGCTAGTCTGCAAAAATTAGGGCACTACATCACAGGAAACACATTACTAAAGTACATTTGGAACTTGGTCAAAAAATAAATTTTTCATCGTATAACGGGCCAACAATAGACAAGAGAGGCAGAATACATTATAAAACTACATCATGGAATAAAGCAACATTGGTTGGGACAAGTAAAAAGGCAACAACTATTACATCAGAGCAAAATTCTCAAAGAGATAAAAGGCAGGAGACACATTACAGGGGCCAAAAATACGAACACATGCTTTGACTTACCAAGGAGACACCCACCAGACAGTACACCAGTCTCCAACTTATCAAACAAGCTGGAATTGTGCAACTTGTATGTGTCATGGGGGGACCCAAGAAAACCAGCAAGAACATTCATAAAACATTCATAGGTCTGGGCAGCCGCACACTGGACATTCAACAAATGTCCCATCTTGTGATTCCTGTGAGAAGAAGACAACAGACACATTTCAATATACTAGCAAGATAAATAAAGCTAGGAAAGGTAAATAAAAAGATTCTGAGGAGAAAACTGGAACAATAACACAACAACCATTACAAACAAAGCAAGAGGTAAATTGCATTTCAGTAAAAGTCTAAACACCAAAAAAATGTGTGGCTGAGCATAGGCTGGAATAGCCAACCAATACAGTGCACCCAGCCTCTGAAACAAGCCGGTTGCCAAAAACTGAAGGCAGCCAACAACTTTTGTCATGCCACCAATTGCATGTCCCTTTCTTGTGGCGGGAGCCAACCATAGCCGCAGCTCCAAATATTATCTCTTAAGAGAAATACGATTAAGCCGGGTTCAACTCGATTTGCCCAGCATTGGCCATGTGATTGACATCAAGGTGCTGCCGAATCACATATCAGACATATGGTATGCACGCATTGGCACTGCAAATGCACGTTTCTGACAGTTGCAGTCAGTAATTTTTCATTAAGGTTCGTCTTTATCATACAGAAAATGTTCATAATTAATAAAGTCCATGCCCCCCCCCCCCTTTATTTAGGGGTCTACATAACAAATTCCATGTTTACGAGTAAACATCATCCATTAAAGAACAATGTAGAAAAACATCTACATTGCCTTTGAATATGTATGTGCATACATTTTGTTTCATGTGTCTGTAAAGACCACCCTTCTTTTAGGATCTATTCACACCTCTCCACTTGCGCTGCCTTGGCCAATGCAGTCACAACACAAGAAAAAAAGGCTGCCCATTATTTTTTATGGGCCAGTTCATATTTACAAGCAGAATTCATATGTGAACTGGCCCAGTGAAATTGGGCCAATGCCGAGCAAACAGAGAGGTGTGAATAGAATAGAAAATGTAAAATTCCAGGTGTCTTTAAATGCAGTTTGTACCTTAATTTTGATTCCCAGGGTCAGCATATTAGTGAAGCTTGCCCAACCTTATATTTTTCATTGTATTTTTTCACTTTTAAGTGTTTTAATAAATGCAGCTTTTAAATGCACCTCATTTCACATTGAAATAGTCTGCAGGTTTATTTTTTTATATTTGTTGGTAATCCATTGCCCTCTTTGGATAGATACAGTTTTTATCTAACCAACAATAGGCTGACTTTTTACTTTTTAATTGTATTTTTTTGGTTTTAACTGTTCTACTAAATGCGGCCTTTAAAGACATCCCGTTTCAAATTTCAAATTTTTGGGGCATTTTCAGATAAATACAATTTTTATCTAATGAAGAATAGCCCAACTTTCCAAGTATAAAAGCTGTCTCTCCTGGCCCTCACTCCAGTCCCTATGTTGCCCCTTCAACCAAATGGCAGTGCAGCTGTCAGCTTCTGGTGGCCTGGGCTGCAACATCAACATGCTGGGGGGGCACAAAGAGCCCTGAAGAGGGAAGTAGGACATAGAAGATGCCCCGGACTCGAGGAAGATGGCGCCTTGCAGGGGACAGAAGATGGAAGACGTGGGTGAGTATAAGTTAAATTAAGAACAATAAAAAACATTTTGTGTGGTGTCTTATTTCACTTTCACTTGGGGTTCACTATGGTCATGAGCTGGCTTTGCACCTGCTGGTCTAGGGGGGGGAGGGTGCTATGCCTGTAAAATGACACATTACCCGCACCCCCATTTCCGGGGGTGCGTAAGAGCCTGGTGCCCATACCAAATGGCATAAGGGCTTGTGACTTGCAGGAACAGGGGGCGCTAATAGCGCAGCCTCTGAGCCCTGGGTTACGAACCCTCATGCCTGTGCCCAAGCTGGTAGCCTTTGAGGGGGACACCACTTTGTTTTTTAAAATGTAAGCAACATTAAAAAAAAAAATAAGATCCACACTTTCCTTGCTTGAATTTAAGTGACATTGAATAAAACAAGGGAAAGTGACAAAAAAATAGAGAAAAATTTTAGATAAAAATTGTAATCTAACAAAAAATGCCAAAAAAATGGCCAAAAAATATTAAAAAATAAAACCGTAGACAGTTTCAATGTTTAATGGGATGCCTTTAAAAGCTGCATTTAGTAAATCTCTCAAAAGTGAAAAAATACAATTAAAAAAATAAAAAGTTGGCTATTCTTTATTAGATGAAAATTGTATCTAACCAAAAATACAAAAAATATAAAAACACTTTCAATGTGAAATGATATGCCTTTAAAAGCAGCATTTAGTAAAACACTTAAAACTGAAAAAAATACAAAATAAAAAAAAGGTAGCCTATTGTTAGATAAACAAAATGTTGTGCTATTCTTCAAAATTGTATCTAACTAAAAATGCCCCAAAATTACCAAAAAAGCAATCCATCAACCAGCTTTTCAGTGTTCAGGGAAAATAGCGCACCCTGGCATGGACTTCCGGGTGAAATCCATGTTCGGGTCCGGGGGCCCGGACTTACAATATTCAGTATTAACACGAACTTTGGGGTTCGGGTTCACCCATCACTACTCATATATTGACAGTAGCTACTTTCCTCCAGAATTCTTATATCTCAGGGGCTTCCCCTAGGTTGTGTAAAAAGAAAGCCAAAGCAGCCACGCACATCAGACAATGGAGCCTCAGCTATTAAAAAATTGGCAGCAAATCTTTTTGGTTGAACTTTGTCTTCTGATCCTGTACTTCTTATAATTCCTCCTGGATTCTTATGATTCATCCTGGCTCCTGATATGTTTTCGACTGATGATTTTGATTCAGCTTTGGCAGACTTCCTGATTTGGCTTTCGCCTTGGCTTTGGCAGACTTCTCAATATGGCTCCCAACTTGGCTTGGACTAACTTCTCATTTTGGCATTTCACCTGGCTTGTATAGACATTCCCCTTGCAGCAAAACTCTTGTGTTGTGACAACAAATAATTGCGATACCTCTGCATGTAAAAGTACCATATTTTAGCTCCATACGATGCGTGTATGTGTGTGTGTGTTTGTATGGGGCATGTCTGCACATCTTATGAAGCAAAAAGAAAATGATTGTCCACTTACCTTACAGGCACTCCGGCACCCTTGATTGTCCTCTTGCATCTGATCATCCTCCCTCAGCTCTGGTTATGGTGCGCTGCAGGAAAATGATCAGATCACACAGCAGTGTGGGGGACATACAGAACAATGCTTGTTATAGGAGGTTTGGGGGGAATTCTGCACACTTCCTGATATAGGGGGATGGGGGGATTCTGCACTCTCTCTCTTACAGGGTAATAGGGGGGATTCTGCACACTGTCTCTTATGGGGTGATTGGAGGGGGATTTGGCACACTGCCCATTATGGGTTCATTTGGGAGATTCTGCCACACTTCCTGTTATAGGAGTTTTTTTTTTTTTTGGGGGGGGGGGGGGATTCTGCCACTTCCTGTTATTGGGGGGGGGGGGATTTTAGCACACACCATTTGGTTAAGAATTTTTTTTTTTATTCTATACCCTAGTTGTCTCTTATAGTGCAAAAAATTAGTACCGGTACTTTACTTTACTTTTTGGTTTTTGTTGATCAGTTCCCGTCCACTTCCATTATTTAATTGCCCATAGGTATGGGTCCTCCCCTACAACCAAGGTAGCCATTTAATCTACAGTGGTACCACTGTTTGGAAACCCATGTACTAGAGGAACCTACTGTAAAGCAGCAGTTTGGATGATCAGAACCATATTCGCACACCATTGTTTGTAACACATGCTGATAGAAAATGGTTATCCTCCATGAACATCTGTAGCACTTGGTGTGACATTAAACAAGTCTCTTGATTTCCGCTCCTATGTCCCTGAACCTAGCACCTGGAAAGCAGAGAAAATCGCAATTCTTTTTTTTAAACAGATGGCTAATGAGCTACAAGCGCATAAAAATCTGGTTACAGGATTAGACTTTGCAAGACATGCTGGTAAGCTGAACGGAGTCACACGTGATCAATTTATTTCCTGATTAACATGTCACATTTTGTAAAGGAAACCTAACAAGAAATATACAACACCAAATCTGTAAGTGACTGAACATCCAAAGCTGTTCAGATATTGGGAGTTGACGAGCACACGTGAGCTATTTTAATAATTTTGTTTTTTGAACCAAATACTATTATTTGATAATTATGCATTTCACACATTAATGCAATAAAATAAATGCATTAAATTTCCCATTTGCTAAAGGATGCCTTTTTGTGCTCAGAATACAAGTACACTTTTAGAAAGACTTCTAAATGTTCCACTACTATCTTGTATTGTTTTGCCTAATATTCACACTGATTTCTAGAGACTTTTTGTTTTAACACAATGGATCTTATGCTTCAAAACTCTGTTCAAGAAGAAATTAAATATTAAATTAATATTGTTTTTTAAATCATCTACCTTATAGAGTTTTTAATTCAAGTATGTTAGTGTTCTTTCTTAGTAAAATAATGTGTCTGTTGTAACCATTGTGGTTCGGCTCATACATTACAGCAAACTCACTGTGACAGAGATACAGACAGGCTTTAACACTTTCAGTGTCAGCTACATACTCTCACGCAGCTGCCACTTGAATCGCTAAGTGACAGCTACGCGAGAATCACGTAGAAACCCCCTTGAGCACACAATTCATCTGGGTCTACTCTTTACCTAGAGAGCCTCCTATCCCCCCCCCCCCCCCCCGGGGCTCTTGTTCCAACAGGTGAGGGTCCGAAATAGCCCCCCCCCCACTTTTTTTATATTTAACCATTTGTAAATAGGTAAGGGATCCATGAGACCCCTATAATAGTTCACCAAGCTTGGGGCTCTAACCCCTGGCCCCAATTACCTTCCTCCCCAAAATCCAGGGGGGGGAGCCCATGGCCCATGAAGGTTGTGTGAACCTGTAGCCTTCAGGGCTGGGGGCCCCCGAGACTTGCTTTCTTGCCCTGTTCTACCAGCCCTGCATAGCCATGCCATTTTTTTGATTTTTAAGGTTTTTTAACACTTCAAAATGTTTTAAAAAGCCTGGGGTCCCTTCCCCCAAGAGGGGCGAGCCCTAAGTCACCATATATTTTAAAATTAACCCTTGATGCCCTGTCACCCAGCAGGTATAAAAGGCTTCAAGCAACAGCAGGAGTGAGAGCAGAAGCTAGAGTGATCGGCATGGGACATTAAAAAATTAAAAAGTAAATAAGTAAAATATTTTTTCTTCCGGTGTATGGGTGTTTTTTTAACATTTGACCCTTTGTGAACTGGTAAGAGGTCCATGAAACCCATATACCAGTTTAAATGACTTGAGGGGCTGGCAAATCTCCTCCTGTAAGCGAGTGACTTTCCATTATCCCCCAGCCCCCATTACCCGCCTCCCCAAAGCCCAGAGGGGGCAGAAGAGCTCACACCCCACGAAGGCTATGTGAGCTTGTAGCCTGCAGGGCTGGGGCCACCGAGGCCTGCCTCTGTGCCCTGGTCTACAAGCCCCGCATAGCTGGTGCCTGAGCTGGTCTTACTGGGGGGGGTTGTGACCCCACGCAATTTTTAAAAATGTTTAACCCCTAATGATTCAGAAAAAGAAAGGGGAGTCCAGCTTGCCATGAACACATGAAGAAGCACTCTTTGCCCTCTTTAAGCTTCATTAGCATTTAATAACAGCATATAACCCATTTTTGTGTCAAGAACCTTCCCAGACCTACCCAGCTGAAGTGGCAGAAGGTCAAGAGCTGGGCGGTGATCCCCTGGAGAGAGAGACAGGGGCGCTGGAGGAAGAACTAGGGGCGGTCAGGCCGAACTTCAACTCAGCGGGAGCAATCTTGAGCAGAGAGTATCCTGGAACCCAGGAGCGGAAGTCTGGTCCCCAGTAGATGGACATTCAGTCCCATCCTCACCCAAGGAGGTGGTGAGTACAGTGTGGCACATCCCTTTCTGGCTCCCCTTACTGCCGCCCGCTGGCTCCTGGTCCTCTTTCCAAGCCCCTGGTGCACGACAGTTCCCTCCTGGGCGAGAGCTCGCTGACCGGTCATCCTTGGCCCTCAGACCCCACGCCGACGACTTTCCCAGACTCCGGGTGAACGAGCCTCAATCACCCTACTGGAGACACCAGCAGAGGACACCTAGCTTGCAAGTCACCCCTCCATTGATACAGGTCTGTGGTCATCAGTTGGAACCCCCCAAAGCACTCAATCTCTATTCAAATTATCATGGATGGGGGCAACAATATCAAAAGTAGCAGAGGGCCAACAGAGAGCTCTTCCGCCAAGTCTCAGTGATCTAAGCTGCTTTGTCTCCAGACACTGACTTCAGCAGGCGTATCGTCATGGCTCAAAACACCAGGGTGATCCTGATTTAAGTGAAATTTGGACCCACCAAAGATGACAGTCTCTCGATCTATCGGGGACAAGTTCATGGTAGAGGTCGGCCTGTTAAGGAGCGATTTGAAGCAGATAGACACAAAACTTTCCTCCCTGGAGCAATCATAGGCGGAGGACCGCAAAGATGATCATCTTAAAAAGCACCTCCAGTCATCTTAAAGAGCACCTCCAGTCATTGGAATCTGCTCACGCTGTCTCGAACCTACATATTGAGGGCATGGAGAACCGTAATCTGCAGAACAACATCCGCATAAGGGGATTCCCAGAGGCTACATGCAGGGAGGATCTCATACCCACCCTACATAGGGCTATCGTGCTTTCTCCCAGGCAGAATAACACACTGAGAGATGGGTACACTTCTTTTCAGTGACAAGGAAGAAGGGCACCTTGAACTGAGGGAGCTGAGTTGCACTTCTTTGATGATATAGCTGTACACTTACTAGGAGAAGTATAATGCAACCCCTATTAGAGGCCTAAAGCAATATACCATCCTGTACTGTTGGGGTTACCCCTTTTCACTCATTGCTTCCAAGGGATGAAAAGTCTTCACACTAGTGAAGTGTCTTCAAGTATGAAGACTTACCATCGCTATTCAACTTCTTTGGCATGCGGCTGATCCAAGTTCCGAACTGGCTGTCACACGTTCTATTTCCCTACCCACTCCAGTGGAGGAAAATTGGACCTTTGCCTTCAGACACCTGAACTTTGTCACCAATGTGGAAGCACGGCAGGACACTGTCTCTTTGCTAGCTGGAAGTAATTCCCAGATTTTACCTGGCTCCCTGGAGATTGTTCCCCCATGCTTACAAGAATATCTCCCCTGGCGTCCATGCATCCAGAGAGTGCCATGGCTCTTGAATTTCGCACTCAGCCTATTGGACTTAGCCACAAGACAGTGAGAAGGGCACTCCCCTACAGGTTGTATACATATATGTTAATGCACACTTTCCCAAACTTGATATATGATGATATAGATTTCCCCCTGGCTCCCCTTTAAGGTTTCAGGTTAAAGGTCAGACCATCATTTTGAGAACACCCCCCACTTTTTATTCTTTTCTAGGACACTGAGTGCCCACTGAATAGCCCACTCATTTTACCATACCCTGTTCCCCGCCGAGAGCAAAAAGGGTGGTTGCTCCTTGGAGGGTGGGAGGAGAATACCAATGTTCTGCCATGTCTGAGGACTTCCCAAGTTGCCATTTGCACTCCCCTCCCTTTTATTAGAGGGCAGGGGACTGGTATTTCATCAACACCTGGTTAGGGGGTGGAACAATACTTGCTCACTCCCCTCCTCACATTCTCCTGCATACAGAGGATCTCAAGGTTTTAAACTCATGGCCTTTCCTCCACCGCATTCCCTCCTTTCCTTTACAGTTTTATTGACTTGATCCTGACATACAAGGCTTATTATTATTGTATACATGTTAGACGCCCAAGCATAAGATGAGTCAGTATTCGAAGCTGTACGCACTGGAGCATATAGTGCTTGGTGCAGTGCCTTGGTGGGGCCATGGGGGAAACTATTCTTTTAACACCCATTGAGCCTGACCGAGCTGGGCCTTTCAACATCGCGCATTCTCTTATTCCTCTTCATTTAATTGAGGGTGCAGTCTCTCCCTCCACCTTATGAGATCCCCACTCCTGCCGGATCCTCACTATATGTGGCCTAGAGGTAAGGGAGCAGACTTATGACCGGAGGGTGACAGGTTCGAATCCCGGTCCTGGGACATGACTGAAGTGCTCTTGTGCATGTGTACACTCACTGCACGGATGGGTTAAATGCAGAGGATGAATTCCTATGTGTGCATTAAAAGTTAACAGAGAGGTGGTACAATTGATATTCCCGTTGCGAGTAGCCTTACTGGGACCTCACCACAGACAGAGGGGCTCCCAGAGGGAACTCCCCCTTTCATTGTCCCATGGCCCCTACTCCCTAGGCCCTGGGCTACTCTCATTCCGGGTATAGGTATGCCTTAACTGATTTAACCACTGTTTCATGTTTGGGAAGGGCTCCTATCCATGGTGCCGCAGATGATATCAGCTACTAAGTTTCCCAGGGGCTATCCTCTTATCTTCTTATGAGCACTACGGTGCTGGTATATTCTCCTCTGCTTGACCATGGTTACTAGCCTGAACCTTACAAGGTTTTTGCTGTGTTACTTGTCTTCTAGATTTAAACTTTAGGTATGCTGGGAGAGAGTGATCACCCTACACAGATTGATGTTAATTTTACCTAACTTTGTACTATAACTCCTGACATCATGAGTGACTGGTCTTTGGGCCCCCACCTAGTTCTGAGAGGGCCCCACTGAGCCTTCACTTGGGAGCTCTTACCCCCGGTCTGATCCCAGGTCAAGATGGTCAGTTTGGTCCGGTGTTGTTACATTTAGTTGTGACCACTTCCCAACCAACTCCGGGAGACTTGGTCGAGTTGGTATCCAGAACCTTCCTCTTTAACTCTGGGCCCCTACCCCTCCCCCTCCTCTCACCCCTTTTTCTTTTTAGTTGCCCCTTCTATCTTTTTCCTTGACTCTTGAGCCTTTCTCTGTTCCTTCTTTGTTCCTGTTTTCTCTCCTCTGCCCTTTGTCTGAATACCACACTCAATACATACCTGATCCAGGGCACTTCATAGCCAGCACTCGATGGCTCCTGTATTTTCTCTCTCACACCTTCTCTATCTTGTCTCTCTCCATCCCAGTCCCACCCTTCCCTCACCCTGCTCCCCCCTAGCTACCTCTTTGCATTCTGGTTTTGATTCTCCCCCTAAAACTTGACTCTCCTTTTCTCTCTTCCTCCCCCCCTCCCCAACTCTTCTTCCTCTGAAGACTTTTTTCTCTTTCTTCTCTTACCCCACTTTTTTGCTCTCTTCTCCTTCACTCTCCTTCTTCATTTCACTACCACTACCTACTTATAATTCTTCTGTTATTCTCCTCTCCTTCTCTTTCCTGCCCTTCTTATCCTAGTCCCCCTGGATGGCGATGGTGTTCCTCGTACATTGTTTAAGGTGGCTACTCTCAATATGAAGGGCGTAAACATCCCAGAAAACAGGACAGCTATTTATTAACTTAAAAGGTTGCATGTTGACATTGTGTTCCTCCAAGAAACTCACTTTCGTTTCTCTCATGCTCCCAAGATGGTCTCCAGACTATACTCGCAAACTTGTCAGACACCAAAGCCAAAGAAGTGACCATACTAATTTCTAAAGACACCCACTTGTCATAAAAGAGGAAAAGAGAGATAGAGAGGGCTTATTTCTCCTACCTAAAGGTACAGGCCCACAACTTTGGCTGCCATTTATGGCCTGAACAGCAGTCAGGTAGATTTTATGGTTAGCTTCCTAGAGTCGCTAGTATCATTCCAGGAGAGAGAGCTCATTGTAGGGAAAGATATCAACCTAGCATTAGCTCCCCTTTTATATACCTCTACTGGAAAAACAACTATCTCCTATAGGGCAATTAAGAAGCTCAAGCAGACCCTATACTCTATGCAACTGATAGGCTCTTGACAATAATGAATCCCACAGTTAAAAATTTCACTTTTTTTCTCCTCTGCCTATTCCTCTTATTCTAGAATTTACTAGGTCTTACTTTATCTCCCACAGTTTGCTGACAGGCAGGCCCAAGGTGCTACTATAGAAACTACAACACAATCCGATCATGCCCTGGCAGTCCTGAATGTATCCCATCCTAATGTCTCAAAGAAAGAGTAGACCTTGTGACTTTGCTAAAAGACCGAGTTGTATTACAGACTGTCAAACAAGCTTTCACCAATTATTTTGTCAAAAACAGCATCGGTGAGGAGTCCCCCGTATCCATCTGGTATGCAAATAAGGCAGTTATCTGCGGCATCTAGATACAAGAAGCCTTAAAACTGAAAAAAATACCATTCACTCAGGTAACACAAAGCAGTAGAGATGTTTAGAAAACTGCAGCTCACTCACAGGGCAACAAATGTCCGAGCCTCCCTTGTAGACTTAATAGACAAAAGAGAGAAGTTTAATCACTTAAGTGATTCAAAAAGCAACTTATACAATTAAAAAGGGCAGGTGAATCACTATGAGTGAGGTATCAAAAGTAGCTCTTTCCTTGGGCGGGCACTTAACGTTAACTCTTTCTCCAAGTGAGCCCTGAATAAACAACTCATACAATTTGAGGATATATTCCTATCCTCAACCCTTCCCAACAGGACAGTATCTCAAATCTATAACCTCTTAACCATAGCGGACAAAGACAAGCTACCATATTGCAAAGCATGGGAGTCAGATCTGGAGAGGGTACTATCTTATAAGGAATAGGATAAAATGTTTACACTTACACATAAATCTTCATTCTCAGCTAAAACTCGGGAACTGAACTACAAATACTTATCACAATGGTATTATACACCGAAAAACTACACTTCATGTTCCTCGGTACACCCCCAATTTGCTGGCGATGTGGACAGGGGACAGGTTTCTTTTTTCACATATTGTGCACCGGTAACAAAATAACCTCTTATTGAAATAAGGTGGCTAAAGTTACCTCTAAAGTGACCGGTATTCAGACCCCAGTTGACCCACTTCCACTGCTATTTCAGCTGAGAGAAAACACTGTATCACACTACAAAAATTCAGTTCTACCACACTTCATGAATGCAGAGAAAGCCTTAATCCCTAGGCTTTGAAAACAAAAAGTCTCCCCAACCACTAGAGATTGCACTTTTACACTAGTTTGTTTAAGTATTCCAAATGGCAATAGACTGATGAACGAACACCATCCTCCCCTCCCCCCAACCTTCCTCCACATCTCTTTTTCCATTCTCCCTACTTTCCCTTGCTCTTACTCTATTTCTCTGCCTCTGTCTCTGTCAACCTTTGTTCCCACTTTTACTCTACACTTGGAACTTTAGTCCAGACGGCATGGTTGTATGTCAAATGTTATATAGTGTGTGTATGTGTATGGTGTTCTAATTGTAACACATGAGAATCTCTTGCTAATATGGTCCACAAAACCAAGACAGTTCCTGTATACTTATGTGAAACATGTTTTGGGACTTGCAGGTCCACCCTTTATAGTGTGGATAGTAGTTGTATTTTATTTGTAAATGTTATAAAGTGCTCTTTCTGGGGGGTTTCCATGAGAAATGGGGCATTCACATGCAATACGGTTTTCTTGAATAAAATATTTTTTTATTTAAAATGAAAAAGACAACTTTCTCAATCTAAATAAACAAAAACCCTGGAAAATTACAAACAAGACATTTCATTTTCCTGGATGTATAGTTAAACAAAGCGCAAGATGGTGAAAAATGACCTGTCAACAAAGGGTTAAAAGGGTTAAAACTATCTATGCATGTTGGGTATTGTTCTGTTCCAGGGACCTTGAACTTTCAGATTTAGCTCGATTTTTCTTGTTTGCATATTGATATTTTAGGAAATTGTGTTTTCTATTCTGCTTTTTTATACATTTTTTTTTAAGGAAAATCATGTACAACCAAAGAATTCCTTTAGAGATTACTGCCAGAAAGATGAGCCCACTACAACAAACTGGGTACGCCTAGAAAGCTTAATGTGTGTACTTTTAAGGAATATATGGTTTATGGGGGGTTTCAAATGTAAAGGGTTGTGTTGGTTGAAAAAGCGCAAGGTGCGTACTTTGTCTGCAGAGCTGAAATTTTCAAGTAAAATTACCCTCACATGCATCCTGTGCAACCAAATAATTCATCGAGGTTTTACTTCCAGAAAACTGCACCCACGTCAACAAGTCTGGTAACCTAGAAAACTTGAGGTGTGTACTTCCAGAGAATAAATATATATAGGGGGGTATATCAAATGTAAAGGGTTGTTTTCCGTATGAAAGGTGCGCATGGCAGTTGTATTTTAACTGAAAATCTCCTAAAGCTCTGTTTCAGTTTGGGGGAGTGTCTACCAATACATATGGTACCGTTGTAACCAGGAGAAATAGGGCTTTTACAAGCAATGTGATTTTATTGACATTACAAAAAAACACTACAAATTGTAAAAAAATGTTTTTTTGCACATATCTCCCTCAAAAATATAGAGAATATATTAATAAAATGACAAACAAGACATTTCATGCTAAAGCTTAGACTTCCCAAAAAATCCCTAGAAGCCACTGTGTGTCCCAGCACCAAGACAGATACTGACCCAGAACGGTCCCACAAAACTGCACAAAGCTGCACGCAACTCCTAACAGTTTTTAGGTATTAGCGAAGGTTCCCAAAGGGAGGGAGGTAGGGAACAGTCTGCCCCACGGAAGGAAGAGGGCAAGAGGGTCCCGGGGCATAAAGGGGGATTACCTCGGGCCAGCCCTTGTCACTCTCTGGGGGAGGTCACATCACATGGTGGTGGAGGTGCCAGGATTTCCATAAGCGTTCCACACACTTCCCTGTGGGAGCCCATCATCACAACTCGCTTGTAACTCACTGTACCTGTAACCTGTATCTCACCACGCAGAACGGCATTTGTATTAATTCCATCACAGCCAAATGTTTGCAATAACTGTCTAGTGCATTTATTGCATTAAAACCTATATTTAACTTGAGTGATCTTTTTGCCTTAGCCAAGACTCTTTGTATCTGTGGCCTTGCTGGGCCTTGTAGTCCCGCTAGGGCGGTGCTTTGGGAAATCGTATTGCGTGATCATAGGTGCTGGATTGTTAGTTTGATCATGTGACCTGCCATATTTCCCTGACACCCCCACGGCACTGAAGCAGAGGGGAGAGGTTACAAAAGAAAAAAAAAACAGCTTACCTCACTTGGGATTCAGCTTGGCTATCGGCGCTCCTGCTGAAGTCACACAGTCCTGCCCATTCTGTACATGCTCTCGCCTATACATTCATGTGAATTGGCAGGTGGGGCAGCACATTGAGTGGCATATGCTGCTCTATGCCTGTTTAAAATTGCTGCTCCCAGAACCTGAAGCACCAGGAGAACCAGGCTAGATCCTGGGCTAGGTAAGCTGTTTTTATGTTGGCCCTCCCTCTGGCCATTCAATTTAAGGACCAATCCAGTATCGGTAATAAAAGGTAATTAAAATGAAAGCATTTTTCATTTTACTCTAGCATCAGCAGGAGTCAAAGAAATTACAGAAATGTTATGCAGATATGTATTATTTTATTTTATTTGCCAACCAACCTGACCACCAGGCATAACTGAACCAAAGGGTATTGGGGCTGATAACCTGGTTTACCAGCCCAAATGCCCTTCGGTATGGGTCCGTTGCACTTTCAGGGGTGAACGGTGCTACAGTAGAAAAAAAAAAAAGTAGAGAAATCAGTTCATTAATTCTAATTTTAATTTATATATTTTTTATTTTATTACAAGTTAAAAAAAATATTTAAACAAAATGGTCATGTTAACTGTATTATTAAAAAGATAAAGCTACAAAAGCCGAGGCTGCTATGTAGGTATAGTGGCTTGTTTTAGTACAAGACCCTAATTTTCAGGAAAACAAGGCTAACTCTTGATAAGATGAGCATAATGAGTCTTTTTTGATAGTTGAAAATACAGTACTTGAGCAGTATTTCAAAACCTACAATTTATCCGGGACAGTTTACCTGCTTCATATTGTTAGGTTTCAAATACTCTTGGAAGCCATAATTTATCCACTAGGCAATGTCTCTTTAAATTACACACTTTACACTTAAGCCAACCGATTTGGCTATGTTTTTTAGAGACTGTAGAAAACAAAATACCATGACACTATTATGTATATGGTGAAGGTTAGGGAAGAGAAATCATATGCATTTCTTTTGTACTTATTTTTTATTAAACATCGACTGAGCACAAACCTGTTTAATAATCAACCTTGCATTCATTTGACGTGATGATCTTCACTCTTTCTATTATGGTAAGAGAATATTTCCCTGGAGCCTCCCAGCATCCCTCCGGCTATAACATCTACTCTTTGTGATGCATCACACTTCTCCAAAATGTTTGCATATCACAATGTATCTCTACACCTGCAGCACAGGCCTGGAATGCAATGATTATATACTGTAAGAAATCTGCAGAGGAGAGGTGACCTGATGCATTAAAAGAAGATTACTTTTACATTAATTATTGTCATTTTGGAATCTTTGTTATTGTCTCCAGCTAAATGTATTTTTGCATTTCTGTGGGGTAAATATGGATCATCCACTCTATGAGGTCGATTCAGAGCCTGGTGAGAAAACTCACTTCTTTTTTAAGAGGAAAAAACTGCCATTCACTTTCATTGTCTACCGGGTGTAAATATTCACCTAGCTCTGAATCAGAAGTAAATAGTCATTCTCTATCCCAAAAAAAGAAGTTTGTTTTCTCACCAGGCTCTGAATGTCCCCTATGTGTCTATTCTAACTTCTAACTGAGACAGTCACAAGTAAGGGAATGCATAATTTAACACATAACAAAAAAGATAAAGCATTTTAGGTTATATACGCAAATCACTAAGTGCAGAAATACAGGTCCACCTTTTGGTTACTATTACTTATACTGGTTTAACCTAAACTGGACTAAAGCTTGGGATTTTGACCATCCTGTGTTTTTAATCAGTTTCCCTGAGTCATCAAAATTCTTAGGGTGAAACCCCCCTGGATCACCCTAACAATTCACATTTCTGGAAATCGCAAGGCGTATGCCTGGGCTCTCATCCAATCAGCTCTGTCTACATACAGAGCCTGGAAGGCAGAAGGGAGTAGCTGGTATCCCGGAATCTCTCTAGCTGATATGCGTGCTCCTGCACCAGCCTATCTGGATAGCTGTGTGCCAGAGCATGCCTCACTGCAAGATGGCAAGAATCCAGCCTTGTCGATAGTGGGGATTCACATAGTGGGGATTCCTAAATCGGCATGCCCCAGCAGTAGGACAATTATTTTAAATTACAGGGCTGGCCAGTAAGGGTCTTGGTCCAATTTAAAATTTACTCATAAAGGTGATTTTTTTTCTCCATCCTGAATTTAAAGTTGAAACTGATTTCAGAGCTTTTTTTCTGATGGAATCTAGTTCTACCAAGAATTTGTTTCTGTGCATCTGATGAGAGGGCCAAATGCCTGCTCATTATGTTCTTGCTCATACCGAATAATCTATTGTTATTTAGATGAAAGCATGTAAGTTGTCAACACTAGCATTTAAGTATGTCTTGATATAGACTATGGCAAACCATGGTTATTATTTTTTTTCAAAATCCTTTTTCATTTTTGTAAAGTTTGGGAAACACTGTCCAGCATCTTAGTCTCAGCATCAGAAATATACAAGATTGATAGCAAAAGAAGACCACATGGTCCACCGAATTAATTAAAATTAGTTTTCCTAAAATCTAGCACTGGTTGCAGTGTAGTGCTTTACAAACTTTTGTTTTTCCACTCTTTTGGTGGACAACCTTAGGGTTGATGACACCACCTGCTGCACTGAAAACCCTTTTTGACACTGTGCTTGAGGGTGGCCAAAACAGGACCCCCATGGCAAACTGTGCTAGCACTAGCCAATAGCCCAATCTGCTCACTTAGAAGTTCAAGGGTTCTGAGCTCAGTGTAACTCCTGGAGAAAGGGCACAGTCAAGGTAAGGGTGCACCTGGCTTTTCAGGTGGTGGCGGTGTTGCTGGTGATAAACATCCCTTCTAGAGATGAGCGAATCGATCCGGACGAACCCGAATTTGTTCCGAATTTCAGGAAATATTAGATTCTGAATGAATACGAATTTCCCCGCGATTCGATCAATCGAATTTTTCCTTTAAACTCCATTTACTTCAATTACAGGCATTGTAAAATGGTGGATGCACATGTCTGGACATATCCCCTAGGGCAAGGTATCATGATAAGGTCACATGCAGCCTATCAGCAGCCAGGAACCCCGGTGACATCACAGTGCTATATAAACGGCGGCCATCTGGCTTGTGCACATTTCAGCATTGTATTGCGGCCAGAACTGAGCTGTTTAGAGCCAGGGAGAGACTAACAGAGAGCCAGGGAGAGCCAGGGAGACCCACAGAGTGCCAGACAGAACCAGGGAAAGATAGGGAAATATCAAGGCAGGGACAGCAGAGAAAGTAACAGGGAAAGCTTTTTTTATTTTCATTTCATTTAATAGCCAGATCACAGTTTTAAATTGCTTTTGTTTCTGCTGTAAAAACCCCTGGCCACTGTGCATCCCATGTTGGCAGTGGCACATTTAACCCTATCTGTTACACACAAGCAGCTGTTAAAGGGGATTTCTTCTAACTAGATTACAGTTTTAATTGTTTTTGTGTCTGCTGTAAAAACCCCTGCCCACTGGGCATCCCATATTAGCACATTTGACCCTATCTGTTACACACAAGCAGCTGTTAAAGGGGATTTCTTCTAACTAGATTACAGTTTTAACTTGTTTTTGTGTCTGCTGTAAAAAACCCCAGGCCACAGGGCATCCCATATTAGCAAATTTTACCCTATCTGTTACACACAAGCAGCTGTTAAAGGGGATTTCTTCTAACTAGATTACAGGTTTAATTGTTTTTGTGTCTACTGTAAAAACCCCAGGCCAATGGACATCCCATATTAGCACTTTTGACCCTATCTGTTACACAGAAGCAGCTGTTAAAGGGGATTTCTTCTAACTAGATAACAGTTTGAATTGTTTTTGTGTCTGCTGTAAAAACCCCTGCCCACAGGGCATCCCATATCAGCATATTCGACCCTATCTGTTACACACAAGCAGCCCTTAAAGCGGATTTCTTCTAGCTAAAGTACAGATTGAATTGTTTTTGTGTCTGCTGTAAAAGCCCCTGCCAACAGGGCATCCCATATTAGCACATTTGACATTATCTGTTACACACAAGCAGCTGTTAAAGGGGATTTCTTCTAACTAGATTACAGTTTGAATTGTTTTTGTGTCTGCTGTGAAAACCCCAGGCCACTGGGCATCCCATATCAGCACATTTGACCCTATCTGTTACACACAAACAGCTCTGAAAGCAGATTTCATCTAACTAGAGCACAGTTTTAATTGTTTTTGTGTCTGCTGTAAAAACCCCTGCCCACTGGGCATGCCATGTTTGCACATTTAACCCTATCTGTTACACACAAGCAGCTCAGCTCTTAAAGGGGATTTCTTCTAACTAGAGCACAGTTTTAATTGTTTTTGTGTCTGCTGTAAAAACCCCAGGCCACTGGGCATCCCATATCAGCACGTTTGACCCTATCTGTTACACACAAGCAGCTCTGAAAGCGGATTTCATCTAACTAAAGCACAGTTTTAATTGTTTTTGTGTCTGCTGTAAAAACCCCTGCCCACTGGGCATGCCATGTTTCCACATTTAACCCTATCTGTTACACACAAGCAGCTCTTAAAGGGGATTTCTTCTAACTAGAGCACAGTTTTAATTGTTTTTGTGTCTGCTGTAAAAACCCCTGGGCGCTGTGCATGCCATGTTTGCACATTTAACCCTATCTGTTACACACAAGCAGCTCTTAAAGGGAATTTCATCTAACTAGAGCACAGTTTTAATTGTTTTCGTGTCTGCTGTAAAAACCCCTGGGCACTGGGCATCCCATATTAGCACATTTAACCCTATCTGTTACACACAAGCAGCTCTTAAAGGGGATTTCTTCTAACTAGATTACAGTTTTAATTGTTTTTGTGTCTGCTGTAAAATCCCCTGCCCACTGGGCATCCCATATTAGCACATTTAACCCTATCTGTTACACACAAGCAGCTCTGAAAGTGGATTTCATCTAACTAGAGCACAGTTTTAATTGTTTTTGTGTCTGCTGTAAAAACCCCTGCCCACTGGGCATCCCATATTGCCAATTTTCATAGTATCTGTTACACAGAAGCAGTTCCTCAGTTTATTTACCTTCTGCTTTTTAAATTAAACACATTTTTTAAAGTGCCTGTTGCGCATTTCAAATACATAAAATTGTCAGGCAGACAAGTGCCAGGATGTTCACAGAGGAGTGGCAGAGGCCTAGATTCAGCAGGCAGAGGTCGCAGCAGACTAGGGGCGAGTGGCAACAGGAGTTGCGGTGAGAGACCTGATCTGCCAGTATCTGCTAGCGGTCGTGTCTCCACCAGTAACGCATCTGCCGTCATAGATTGGTTAGGTAGGTTCCTCTGACACAACCCTGAGTTGGCATGGCCCGGGAGCAGTCCCTGTCCTCCCATTGCCTCTGTCCTATGCCATTCCATACCCCAGCGACGTATCCTATGCTTTGGGTTCAGCTCCACTCTTTAGTGAGGACGATCAGATAGAGGACAGTCAGCAGCTACTGCCCAGCCAAGAAATGGAGGTGGCTTCTTTCGCTAGGCAGACAAATAGTGATGTGGAGAGTGGCGTGGGAGGTGGTGTGGCGAGCGTTCCAGCTCCTGCACCAGACACTGTTGAGGAACTCGAGAACATCAGTGACGTGCAAACACAACTCAATGATGATGATGATGAAGCCGATCACACTTGGGAGCCGGGTGCAGAAGGGGCTTCATCATTATCATCAGGAGAAGAGGGGCGCAGGTTGCTCCGGAGTCAGCAGCTGAGGCAGCAAGGTGTTAGCAGCATGGTTGGCAGGCAGCATGGGGGCAGAATTGTAAAGTCTGGAGCCAAACGGGACCGGGCCAGGGTAGATCCCTTGCTGCACGGCAGGCTACCTTCTCAGGAGGTAGGGGAGCAGGGGTTCCTGGAGTTGGCGGCCGTAGCAGTGAATCAGTGTGGGCTATTGGTGGGAAAATTAACTACTCGGCAGTGTGGCAGTTTTTCATCAAGCATCCACAGGAGGGTAACATGGCCACATGCAAGATGTGTAGGCAGAAGGTGAAGCGTGGCCAGGGTCCAAATGTTGGCACCACGGCCCTGCGTCAACATATGCTGCGTCACCATAAAGCGGCCTGGGAGAACTGAGGCTCCGAAGAGGTGGTCCAGGCTGCTTCCTCACCAAGTGGCACACCGCTCCAAATTTCTGCCAGCCAAGGTTCCAGCACCTCAGCCGAAGGCAGCTGTGCGTCATACCCATCCTCTGTCGCTCCAGATGCTCCTGGTCCTCCTCCAAGTCATGCATCCCGCCAGCAATCCATCAGCGAAGCCATGTCCAAGAGACAACAGTATGCGCCCACTCATCCTATGGCGCAGAAGCTGAATGTGCTCCTGTCCAAGTTGCTGGTGCTGCAGTCGCACCCTTTTCAGGTGGTGGACTCTGCACCTTTCAGAGAACTGATGGCTTGTGCCGAGCCAAGGTGGAGAGTCCCAAGCCGTCATTTCTTTGCCAAGAAGGCAGTACTAGCGCTGCACAATTTTGTTGATCAGAAGGTGGGCCAGTCCTTGAGCCTGTCGGTGTGTACCAAAGTGCATGGCAGCGCCGACGTCTGGAGCTGTAACTACGGTCAAGGACAGTACATGTCGTTTACGGCCCACTGGGTGAATGTGGTTCCTTTGCAGCAGCAGCAGCAACTTGGACAGGTCACGCCGCTTCGGCCTCCGCGCTCCTTGGGCATTGTGCCTGTGACACAGTGCGACTCGGCCTCCTCATTCTCCGCCATGTCCTCACCCTCCACTCTAGGGTCAAGTCTTAGTGTCCCTCCAGTCTACCATGTGTGCAGTGCACGGAGGTGTCACGCTTGCTTCACATGATTCGTCTTGGCGAACGGAGTCACACAGGGGAGGAACTGCTAAAATGTATTCATCAAGAAATCCAAACATGGTTTACTCCAAGAAAACTGAAAATGGGAACCATGGTTACCGACAATGGGAAGAACATTTTGTCTGCGCTGCGACAAGGAAGCCTGACCCATGCGCCCTGCATGGCTCACGTCTTCAATCTGGTTGTCAAGCGGTTTCTGAAGTCTTCCCCCCATCTGCAAGACATCCTAACAATGGCAAGGAACTTCATGCATGCACTTCAGCCACTCCTACACCACCAAGCACACCCTTCTTGAGCTACAGCGTCAGAACGGTAGCCTCCAACATAGTCTGCTTTGCAATGTTTCCACCCGTTGGAATTCCACCCTCCATATGTTGGACCGATTATACGAACAGAGAAAAGCCATCACAGAATCCTTGATGATCCAAGCGGATAGGAGGACTCCCCTGTGTAACTTCAATGTCAACCAGTGGCAGCTCATACGTGACACCTGCCGTTTGCTTAGGCCCTTTGAGGAAGCCACTTTATTTGTCAGTCGGCAGGATTACGGGATGAACGACGTGATTCCACTGCTTCATGTACTACAACACATGTTGGAAACCATGGCTGGTCAGGGCACTGGAGACATGGCGTCTACATCTTACAGCCACATGAACCCCGTTGGAGCTGAACTGGAGGAGGAGGAGGGGCACAGTGAAGCACAGTTTAGGTTTGGCAAAATGGCTGGTTGTTGTGAGGAAGGCGAGACAGAGGACCGAGACACACCGTGGCAGTATGCAGTGGAGATGGAGACAGGTAGTCCCTCCGAGTCACTTGCACAAATGGCACAAAGCATGCTCACGTGCTTGCATAGTGACCACAGAATTGTTTCCATTTTTCTGCGGGATGACTATTGGCTCTCCACCTTATTGGACCCTCGCTTCCGGCACGAAATGGGGGCATTTTTTAAACCCGCGAGAGGGAGGACAAACTGACCTACTACAAAGACATTCGATGTAGTCAGTTGGCCAATGCCTATCTGCGCCATGGTCCATACTCTTGCAGGTCTGACTCGGGGGGGACATCTGCGCTCACCTTCCACTGCCATGGCTGCTGGGGGGGTGGCAGGAGCAGCAGCAGCAGCTCCATCAGCAGCAGCCTCAGTCTTCAGTTGCTAATGAGTAGCTTTCTTCACCTGCATAGTGAGGCTACTCATGAGCAACAGGTAGATCTGGAGCAGGACCTGAACCAGCAGGTCGTGTCATACCTTGACATGACCATATCCACACACCTTGAGGATCCGCTGGACTTCTGGGCAGCCAAACTTGACTTGTGGCCGCAACTAGCTGAGTTTGCCCTGGAAAACTGTCCTGTCCGGCCAGTAGCGTGCCATCTGAGCGGGTGTTTAGTGCGGTGGGGGCCATAGTAACGCAGAGGAGAACTCGTCTGTCAACTAAAAATTTGGAGAGACTCACCTTTGTGAAAATGAATCAGGGATGGATCAGCAAGGATTTCCACCCACCAATGGCTGATGCATGCAAGTAGATTCAGCATGGTGCCACGTTTTACACTTTCCAAATGGTGAAAAACATATTTATGTCTTTAGGCCAATTTTTTGGCTCCTGCTGATGCCAACTTCAGGGTGTGCCTTTCAGACAATTTTTGGGTTCCTGCTGATGCCAACTTCAGGGTGTGCCTTTCAGACAATTTTTGGGTTCCTGCTGATACCAACTTCAGGGTGTGCCTTTGAGCCAATTTTTGGGTTCCTGCTGATGCCAACTTCAGGGTAAGCCTTTCAGGCAATTGTTGTGTTCCTGCTGCTGCCAACTCCAGGGTGTGTCTATCAGTCAATGTTTGGGTTCCTGCTGCCAACTCCAGTGTGCCAATTTTTGGGATTCTGCTGCTGCTGCTGCCAACTCCAGTCTGTCTTTAGGCCAATTTTTGGGCTCCTGCTGCTGCTGCTGCCCACTCCAGTGTGTCTTTAGGCCAATTTTTGGGCTCCTGCTGCTGCCAACTCCAGGGTGTGTCTTTTGGCCAATTTTTGGGCTCCTGCTGCGAACTCCAGTGTCTCTTTCAGCCAATGTTTTGGCTCCTGCTGCTGCTGCTGGCAATCCCAGTGTGTCTTTAGGCCAATGTTTGGGCTCCTGCTGCTGCTGCCAACTTCAGTGTGTCTTTAGGCCAATTTTGGGCTCCTGCTGCCAACTCCAGTGTCTCTTTCAGCCATTGTTTGGGCTCCTGCTGCTTCTGCTGGCAACCCCAGTGTGTCTTTCAGCCAATGGTTGGGCTCCTGCTGCTGCTGCCAACTCCAGGGTGTGTCTTTAGGCCAATTTTTGGGCTCCTGCTGCCAACTCCAGTGTCTCTTTCAGCCAATGTTTGGGCTCCTGCTGCTGGCAACTCCAGTGTGTCTTTAGGCCAATTTTTGGGCTCCTGCTACTGCTGCCAACTCCAGTGTGTCTTTAGGCCAATTTTTGGGCTCCTGCTGCTGCCAACTCCAGGTTGTGTCTTTAGGCCAATTTTTGGGCTCCTGCTGGCAACTCCAATGTCTCTTTCAGCCAATGTTTGGGCTCCTGCTGCCAACTCCAGTTTCTCTTTCAGCCAATGTTTGGGCTCCTGCTGCTGCTGCTGGCAACTCCAGTGTGTCTTTAGGCCAATTTGTGGGCTCCTGCTGCTGCTGTCAACTCCAGTGTGTCTTTAGGCCAATGTTTGGGCTCCTGCTGCCAACTCCAGTGTCTCTTTCAGCCAATGTTTGGGCTCCTGCTGCTGCTGCTGCCAACTCCAGGGTGTGTCTTTAGGCCAATTTTTGGGCTCCTGCTGCTGCCCACTCCAGTGTGTCTTTAGGCCAATTTTTGGGCTCCTGCTGCTGCCAACTCCAGGGTGTGTCTTTTGGCCAATTTTTGGGCTCCTGCTGCCAACTCCAGTGTCTCTTTCAGCCAATGTTTTGGCTCCTGCTGCTGCTGCTGGCAACCCCAGTGTGTCTTTCAGCCAATGTTTGGGCTCCTGCTGCTGCCAACTCCAGGGTGTGTCTTTAGGCCAATTTTTGGGCTCCTGCTGCCAACTCCAGTGTCTCTTTCAGCCAATGTTTGGGCTCCTGCTGCTGCTGCTGGCAACTCCAGTGTGTCTTTATGCCAATTTTTGGGCTCCTGCTGCCAACTCCAGTGTCTCTTTCAGCCAATGTTTGGGCTCCTGCTGCTGGCAACCCCTGTGTGTCTTTCAGCCAATGTTTGGGCTCCTGCTGCTGCTGCCAACTCCAGGGTGTGTCTTTAGGCCAATTGTTGGGCTCCTGCTGCCAACTCCAGTGTCGCTTTCAGCCAATGTTTGGGCTCCTGCTGCTGCTAGCAACTCCAGTGTGTCTTTAGGCCAATTTTTGGGCTCCTGCTGCTGCTGCTGCCAACTCCAGTGTGTCTTTAGGCCAATTTTTGGGCTCCTGCTGCTGCCAACTCCAGGTTGTGTCTTTAGGCCAATTTTTGGGCTCCTGCTGCTGCTGCTGGCAACCCCAGTGTGTCTTTCAGCCAATGTTTGGGCTCCTGCTGCTGCTGCCAACTCCAGGGTGTGTCTTTAGGCCAATTTTTGGGCTCCTGCTGCCAACTCCAGTATCTCTTTCAGCCAATGTTTGGGCTCCTGCTGCTGCTGCTGCTGGCAACTCCAGTGTGTCTTTAGGCCAATTTTTGGGCTCCTGCTGCTGCTGCTGCCAACTCCAGTGTGTCTTTAGGCCAATTGTTGGGCTCCTGCTGCTGCTGCTGCTGCCAACTCCAGGTTGTGTCTTTAGGCCAATTTTTGGGCTCCTGCTGGCTACTCCAGTGTCTCTTTCAGCCAATGTTTGGGCTCCTGCTGCTGCCAACTCCAGTGTCTCTTTCAGCCAATGTTTGAGCTCCTGCTGCTGCTGCTGCTGGCAACTCCAGTGTGTCTTAAGGCCAATTTTTGGGCTCCTGCTGCTGCTGCTGCCAACTCCAGTGTGTCTTTAGGCCAATATTTGGGCTCCTGCTGCCAACTCCAGTGTCTCTTTCAGCCATTGTTTGGGCTCCTGCTGCTGGCAACCCCAGTGTGTCTTTCAGCCAATGTTTGGGCTCCTGCTGCTGCTGCCAACTCCAGGGTGTGTCTTTAGGCCAATGTTTGGGCTCCTGCTGCCAACTCCAGTGTCTCTTTGAGCCAATGTTTGGGCTCCTGCTGCTGCCATCTCCAGTGTGTCTTTAGGACAATTTTTGGGCTCCTGCTGGCAACTCCAGTGTCTCTTTCAGCCAATGTTTGGGCTCCTGCTGCTGCCAACTCCAGAGTCTCTTTCAGCCAATGTTTGAGCTCCTGCTGCTGCTGCTGGCAACTCCAGTGTGTCTTAAGGCCAATTTTTGGGCTCCTGCTGCTGCTGCTGCCAACTCCAGTGTGTCTTTAGGCCAATATTTGGGCTCCTGCTGCCAACTCCAGTGTCTCTTTCAGCCATTGTTTGGGCTCCTGCTGCTGGCAACCCCAGTGTGTCTTTCAGCCAATGTTTGGGCTCCTGCTGCTGCTGCCAACTCCAGGGTGTGTCTTTAGGCCAATGTTTGGGCTCCTGCTGCCAACTCCAGTGTCTCTTTGAGCCAATGTTTGGGCTCCTGCTGCTGCCATCTCCAGTGTGTCTTTAGGCCAATTTTTGGGCTCCTGCTGCTGCTGCTGCCAACTCCAGTGTGTCTTTAGGCCAATTTTTGGGCTCCTGTTGCCAACTCCAGTTTCTCTTTCAAGCAATGTTTGGGCTCCTGCTGCTGCTGCCAACTCCAGTGTGTGTCTTTAGGCCAATTTTTGGGCTCCTGTTGCCAACTCCAGTGTGTCTTTAGGCCAATTTTTGGGCTGCTGTTGCCAACTCCAGGGTGTCATTCAGTCAATGTTTGGGCTGCTGCTGCTGCTGCAAACTCCAGGGTGTCTCTTTCAAGCAATGTGTGGGCTCCTGCTGCTGCCAACTCCAGTGTGTCTTTAGGCCAATTTTTGGGCTCCTGCTGCCAACACCAGTGTCTCTTTCAAGCAATGTTTGGCTCCTGCTGCTGCTGCCAACTCCAGGGTGTGTCTTTAGGCCAATTGTTGGGCTCCTGCTGCTGCTGCCAACTCCAGGGTGTGCCTTCCAGCCAATTTTTGTGCTCCTGCTGCTGCCAACTTCAGGATGTGTCTTTAGGCCAATTTTTGGGCTGCTGCTGCCAACTCCAGTGTCTCTTTCAAGCAATGTGTGGGCTCCTGCTGCTGCCAACTCCAGTGTCTCTTTCACCCAATGTTTGGGCTCCTGCTGCTGCTACTGGCAACTCCAGTGTGTCTTTAGGCCAATTTTTGGGCTCCTGCTGCTGCCAACTCCAGTGTCTCTTTCAAGCAATGTTTGGGCTCCTGCTGATGCTGCCAGTTCCAGTGTGTGTCTTTAGGCCAATTTTTGGCCTCCTGCTGCCAACTCCAGTGTGTCTTTAGGCCAGTTTTTGGGCTGCTGCTGCCAACTCCAGGGTGTCATTCAGTCAATGTTTGGGCTCCTGCTGCTGCCGCCAACTCCAGGGTGTCTCTTTCAAGCAATGTTTGGGCTCCTGCTGCTGCCAACTCCAGTGTGTCTTTAGGCCAATTTTTGGGCTCCTGCTGCCAACTCCAGTGTCTCTTTCAAGCAATGTTTGGGCTCCTGCTGCTGCTGCTGCCGCCAACTCCAGGGTGTGTCTTTCGGCCAATTTTTGGGCTGCTACTGCCAACTCCAGTGTCTCTTTCAAGCAATGTGTGGGCTCCTGCTGCTGCTGCTGCCAACTCCAGGGTGTGTCTTTAGGCCAATTTTTGGGCTCCTGCTGCCAAGTCCAGTGTCTCTTTCAAGCAATGTTTGGGCTCCTGCTGCTGCTGCTGCCAACTCCAGGGTGTGTCTTTCAGGCAATATATGGGCTCCAAATGCTGCTGCCAACTCCAATGTGTTTTTCAGAAAATATACGAGCTCCCTATGCTGCTGCCAACTCCTGGGTGTGTCTTTCAGGCAATAGATGGGCTCCTAATGCTGCTGCCAACTCCTGGGTGTGTTTTTCAGGCAATATATGTGCTCCCTATGCTGCTGCCAAGTCCAGAGTGTGTCTTTCAGGCAATATTTGGGCTCCCTATGCTGCTGCCAAATTCAGGGTGTGTTTTTTAGGCAATGTATGGGCTCCCTATGCTGCTGCCAACTCCACTGTGTGTCTTTCAGGCAATATATGGGCTCATCATGCTGATGCCACCTCAAGGCTCTGTAATTGTGCCGCTCTGCGTCAGCGAATCTAATAGCGACGCCTCTGATCTGCATGTCATACTTCTTTGCAATAGTATTTCACTAACCCAGCATGCATCCTATGCATGTTACAGCCAAGCAAAATGTTCTGCAACCCTATGGAGGCTCTCGGACGCCCAGGAATAGCCGTTTTTAATAGCGATTCATCGCGAATAAATTCGGACCGAAACTATTTTTCCCGGAAAATTCGGCGAATCAGCCGAATCGAATTTTTCAAAAGTTCGCTCATCTCTAATCCCTTCCCTCCCATGTAAAAACTTTTACATCATATTCTCAAGAGTGAGTTGTGTGCTGCTGCTGCTGCTGATCTCGCCGCCTAGTGGAGAGGTAGCGCATTGGCTCGGCAAGGAGCGGAGAGTGGACAGACATGCTTGTGAAAGCCATGGCTAACTGGCTTCATGACTTCTCTCGGTAATAAGCCATATTTGCCTTCCTCTCGGAAGGTGTAAAAATCCCCCCCTGTTTTTTTTATACCAAGGGTCTAAAAATGTGCCAATCCATCTTTTTACTTCATGGTAATAATGCGGTTGTCAGCATGCAAGCACCCGAGCATACAGCTCGCCATCCTTGCCAGCATTTCTGAGGGCCCGGCTGATTCTACCTCTGCTGCATATTGCCATGTTTGTTCATCATCATCATCGTCTTCACCACCTCCATCATGATGGCCATGGTCATCATAGTCGTCATCGTTGTCTGCCTCCTCCACTATACCTTCCTGTGATAAGTTGGTTGTTTCCACCTCCAAATCCACCTAACATCATTTATTCCACTGTTGTCCCTGCTGACAAATCTTGTTGCCCCTTCGAAAGGCCTCAGCACACGACACATGTCTCTGATCATCTGCCAATTCCGGGGCTGAAAATAACACTGGCTGGAAAAGCTCGCCATTTGTTGCATGAAGAAATCATTTACTGCTTTGTGCTGGTGGTAGAGGTGATTCAGCATATGTAGGATGGAATTCTAGTGTGTGTGCAAGTCTAAAAGAGTGTGTTTGAAGGTATAGGATCGGCTATAGCAAACACATGCCCCCCTGGACATGGCCAGAACATCTGCCAGACTAACATATGTTTTTAAGAAGTGTTTGATGACCAGATTCATCATGCGCGCCAGGCATGGGGCATGTGTCATGTGACCTAGACTCAGAGAAGCCACAATGTTCGTCCCGTTATCTGCACCCCCATTGCTCAATCTAAGTTGACGTGGAGACAGCCAGCAGGAGATTTTCTCATGCATACATGGCAGCAACTTCTCAGCAATGTGGCTTTTCTCGCCCAGGCTCAGCATGTGTAATATGGTGTGGCAGTGCTGCACCTTGCAGTGATGGAAGGATGGAGGAGGAGGGTAAGCTATCCAATGCTGTCTCCAGTCTGTTGAGGAGGAGGATAGGTGCCTGGTGTCCAAAGCTTAAGTGGATCAGCACAAACACAGAGGTGTTACTAATGCCTGACCTTGTTGCTTCGGAGCATCGTGCTGCACAAGGTTGATCCATGGGCCATGACACACATGTAATGCCCTTGGCCGTATCTACTATAGAATGCACTGTGCTGCACACTGACAGTTGCATAGACAGCACCACTTTCTCTTCCACATAACTGTGCAAGGAGGGGATTGCCTTGTTGGAGAAGAAATGGCGACTGGGGACATGCCAACTTGGTTGGGTGCACCCCATTAGTTGCCTAAAGGCAGTGAAATGCACCACAAACAGCTTAGCTAGGTTCAGCCAGATGACTGAGTGCATATTGTCGTCTGGTGGAAAGAGACTTTGGCCCTTATTTAACAAGGGATAGCGCCAGGTAGCGAATGGTGAGCGAACGGTAATGACGGTCCCCGCCACGAGAACGCCGGCTCCCCTCCGCAATCACACATTTATCAAGCCGATCCTGCTTAGCGACTGACAGAGCGCCAGATAGCGAATCATTCATCATTATTCCAGCCTCACCCCACAGTGCCAGCGAGCGACCTTGAACAGCGACAGGTATGACCTCTCGCTACCTGGCGCTCTCCAATGCATTTCAATGGAGCAATCTTTAAATATTCTTAATTGCTATTAATTTTTTTTTTTTTTTTTTTTTAAATGTCAAAAATTCTGTGACCACTTCTGCAATGTTAGGTAAAAAAAAAAAAAAATTGTGCAGAATTGATATTACAGGTCTGATATTAATGTATTCATATTACAAAATGTTTTGAAAAACATGTTTTTTTTTTCCAAAAATATGGTTGTTTGGGGGTTAAAAAACTACTTTTAACCCATCGCCGCCAGCGCTCTGGGGTTTAAACAAGCATTTCACAGCGCGAGAATTTTTTGAGCGTGATTTGTTAATGAATATGCTGGGAGCCGTTCGCTATGGCCATTCGCTGTCATGCGCTCCCATACAGCGCGGAACCTGTCAAACAGCGACTCCTAACCCCGTATTCAACATTATCGCACACCGACTGAGTCGCTGTCAACAGCCGAACAACGGCCAAGCACAGCGAATACTAGCGGGCGCTGTGAAAATACCACTACTGTCACTCATCTGTCGCTACCTGGCGCTATTAATGAATCGGCCTCCCCATTATGGATAACTGACGGGATGGAGTAAGAGCACAAGACTGAGACTGTACTGCCTGTGGATGAGGACTGGTTACTAAACAGGTTATAAGAGCACCGCCAGCATCAGCAAGAGCAAAAAGAGCCATGGTTTCTAGATTTGTGCCCTGGCCACAGCTAACTTTCTGCTTGCACTGTGCCAGGTTTTGTTCCTCTGGGGAACAAAAGAATTGCCATACAGAGCTAGCTTTTCCGAAACCAACACCCCCACCACCAGACTTTTTTCTGGAGTCTGCAAAAGCAGCATCAGTGTCGCTGTCATCTGCTCCTGGGCAGACCTTATCAGCAGACCTAGCCCTGCTTTTGCAGATGATCTGGCCCTACTTTGGCTTGGCTGTTTGTCGCTGTCAGTGCCAGAAGCACCATCCTGCTCTGACGATGTCCCTTCCTTGTTGCGTGTTGTCCAGAATTACATCATCATACTCTTCCCCCTGATCCCCGCCCCTTCCCTGTTCTGATGTTTCATCATGGTCTACTTGCCTCCCCATCTGTGGCATTAACGTGTCACAGATACTTGGATGCCATTTTCTTTTTGTGGTCTTACTACAAGAGTTTGACGCATATTTGAATAGAAACTATTTGAATCTAAAATTCACCTTAGATTTCAATCCAATAACCACAGTTCCGTAAGAGTACAGAGTACAGTGGCTAATACAAATTTGAAAGCTACAAACAGGCACCCAGAACCACTGCTGAAAAGTATCCCCTATGGGGAATATCTTAGGGCACAACAAAATTGTACGCCAAAGTAGGAATTTGAAGTAGCCATGAGCAGGATTATAGATAGATTACAACTAAGTGGATATAATTAAAAAAGATTCTACAGAAGGCATAAAAAAGGCAAAATCCAGGGATAGACATGATGTTGTCTTTGGACGAAAGATAAAAAAACAAACTTTTCAAGGACCACGTCTGGCCATGAACTTCTCGCAACAATATAAGGAAATCTATCAGATATTAAATCGGTATTGTCACGTCTTGTTAAATGACTGGAATCTTAAAAAATTCCTCCCCAAAAGACCATAAATTACATATAGAAGGGCACATAACCCAAAGGAGAAGCTACCATGAGATCAAAGTAAAAGAATGTTGTAAGAATAGGGGCACTTATTTCTGTGGCAATTATAAAATGTGCCAATATATTTTACCGGGCACAAAAATACAATTACCGAGAGACAAGGAATAAGTGGCCAGACAAAAAAAATTAATTTATCTTCTTACGTGCACCCGTGGTCAGTTCGATCAAAAAGGGAAATGAGGGGGCGCTCGCGAGCAGCCGACGATGATGGCTGCAGCCTGAACCGGCTCCTCACTGTGCAAGGAGTTCCGCCTGTTTAAGAGCTACAGCGGTGGCGTTTTTGGGCCATCCAGTTCGAGGAACCCCTCGGGGACACCCGAGGATCGGAGGGGGGCAAGGAGAGCCGACATCCCTCAGCGCACTCAGCAGCACCTTTCCAGCAGGCACCGATTTCAAGATGGCGGCCGTGACCTGCCAGCCCTCGCTCTGAGCCAGCCAGCACCCGACCAGCAAACAAGCCAGCACAGCGGCATCCTGAGAAGCAGCGGGCAGAGGATAGTCTGGCACCTGGGGTAGCTGGGAGCACCCGGGAACTACCTGACAGGCATGGGGAGTCTGTCACAGTGACAGCAGCACGGTCACCCAGGGCCCCTAGCAGAACCCAAGATGGCTGCCGCAGCCTGAGCACAACAGCTCCTGGACAGACATCACATATTCCCAGCACCATCGGCGACACAGCAGCGGAAACCCCGGGGCTAATTACCCCTCAGTGCACATCAGGCACGCCTAGACAGCGAATGGGGCGCAGTGATCGGGGCAGGCCAACGCAAACCCCCAGGCCCTCGACTCGCGCTGCAGACCATGAGATGGCGACCACTGCAGGGCGTATATCCTGGCCACAGCTTTCTCCCTCCCCGATATCATCACCAGAGCTGCTGGATTCACAGCCCGAATCGCACCTTGAATCCTGGATGGTGACCCCGGAGCCCCCACCATCACCGCATGCTAACCCTGGCATAAAGGGGGAGTGGCAGCTGCTCAGACCATTTTATAACTAACCTGGGAGTTGCAAGTCAGCAGGGCAATTAGGTTACTAAAGACTTAAAGGAGCCGCAGCACTCAACCCTGTTAGCTTGCAGAGCAATCTATAATCTGTCTCTAAATCTGGTAAAAACAGAAGCTCAGTCACACACATCTGCAGAAGTATGCTAAGCTGCACCACCGCGCCAAGGTGCATCTATGGGTGCAATCCTAACTCTAATCTATGAGAGCCCCATTTGGGACATACAATGCAAGAGATTAAAAGGGAGCAGCTTACCTGAGGTTGCCCTAAACCTCATGTGCAAGCCATGGGGTGGAAGGGTCAAGACCTTGCAATACAGCCTAGACCCCACACCCCATGTGCTTGCACAAATTCAAAATGAACAAAGGGGGATGGCAGCTGCTCAGACCATTTTATAACTAACCTGGGAGGTGCAAGTCAGCAGGGCAATTAGGTTACTAAAGACTTAAAGGAGCCGCAGCACTCAACCCTGTTAGCTTGCAGACCAACCTATAATCTGTCTCTAAATCTGGTAAAAACAGAGGCTCGGTCACACACATCTGCAGAAGTATGCTAAGCTGCACCACCACGCCAAGGTGCCTCTATGGGTGCAGTCCTAACTCTAATCTATGAGAGCCCCATTTGGGACATACAATGCAAGAGATAAAAAGGGAGCAGCTTACCGGAGGTTGCCCTAAACCTCATGTGCAAGCCATGGGGTGGAACCCCGGCATAAGAGATGCAGAGTTGCTGGAAAGATTTCAATCTGTCCTACAGCAAGAGCTAGAAACAGCCACTGAGAAACTCTCCGCCACATTTAAAATGGAGCTGAGAGACCTAAGGTCCTGCACATCAAAGCTGGAACATCAAATAACCGACACTACCTCTGTTTTGGAAGAATATGATGCAGAGATTCAAAGCAACAAGGCCGAACTGTCCTCAGCCCTCCAAAAGATAGAGGATTTAGAGAATAGGTCCCGACGCAGCAACCTGCGTTTCAGAGGGTTACCAGAATCCATCATCAATCTCAAGTCCACCATCACAGCCTTAATTCAGGAATTAGTTCCGGCAATCCCGATCGAGCGCCTGGAAATGGACAGGGTCCACCGCACCTTAGGCCCCCCGAGAGCAGATGGTCAGCCCAGAGACATCATCGCTAAATTCACTTTCTATAACACCAAAGAGATGATCGCACAGGCTGCCAGGGCCCACAACAACTTGGTCTTCCAGTCCCATAAGTACCAGATCTACTCAGACCTAGCTCCGGTGACGCTACAGAAACGCCGCCTGCTGAAGCCGCATGTCCTGATTCTTAAATCGCATCAGATAGCCTATAAATGGGGCTTCCCATTTAGACTATCATTTACCTATCTGGACCGTTCACATGCAGCAACAACCCCAGAGGAGGCCTCCGAGCTATTAGACCGCTTGGGACTGACTGCAAGAGCTGAACTATCATCCACACCGGGACCACCTCAGAAACAACGCCCGAGAACCGTGCGGAGGGATCAATGGTCTAGCAGCCAGCGCCCTTATCCCGCATCGACTTCATCCCACGCAGTGAAGACCCACCGCCTTGACAACGGCTGATCCTGTACGGATGGCTGAACAGTCCGCTACTAGTGATGGTAGTACCCAAAGACCTGATGCCCACGTGAATCATTCCAGGACTTTTTTGCCTGCCCTCTTAGGGGGGCTCCCACTTACCCTTTTCTTTCCCTCCTTACAGATGCCGCAGGGACTCCCGACGGTCTGCATGGAGGTATCGTATTTAGCTGGGGTGGGGACGCCCGCCTCCCATGGGGGGGAGGGACCCCCCTCCCCCTTATGCTCATGGGCGGTGGGTGCCCCCATCATCAGGGAGATTATTTGTTGAATGTTTTGTTCTTATTGCTAGAGTAATAATGTTAGTCACCATGGAGTGGCTGTACCTTCTCTTACTTTGATTTGTTAAAATTGTTGCCACGTTCGGGCACTTAAGTGTTGTTTTTGTTGCGCAGTCCTGGGCTTGCTGTGGTGCGGCGGTGGTCTTGGCTGCCGGATCTCCGGCGCGGAGCCCTGAAAGGTCAGTGATGCCGCAGGTTTGGTGAGCGGCAATGACGCTGGCGGGCCCCTGAACTGGGCCGCGGGTGGACGCTGACGGCGGGGGTGACGGGGGCCATCTGTCGTGGGCGAGTCCCTGGACATGTGCAATAACTGTTATATATGCTGTTTTAAATGTTTTATAAATGCTCATCGCCTTGAGTGACTAGCCATGCAAGATGAGTCATTTACAGACCATAGTGGATGGCTGTCAACAGCGGTGGGTTTAGCTCTTCAGGCTTGGCGTACTAGAGGTGTATGTCGCTTATGACTGCGTTGAGGTGGATTTCTGGTGCTGGGCTTTTCCAGTTTCTGGCCTCCGACCCCTTCACAGGGGTCGCGCCCCCTATGCTTCCCTCCTTTCATAAATGGCATTCTATGGTGGCCTCCCTCCCCTTGCCCCTTGGGGGGCGATGGACGGCCCTAACCCCTTAAGAGTAGGCTGGCAAAGGATTATGTAAATCTTGGTCTGAGCTGAAGAGGTTGCATTAGCGCATACGCACAAATTGATGGTTTATACAAGTAAAGATCACAGGGGTCGGACCTGACTGTAGACTGACTGGACCTGCACCCCTCCCCCACCTATTTCAACGAACATAGAGTTGGCCTTAAGTCGCTGAAGATGATTACATGAGCATAGGCGACTCCCCGCCCAGAGACGACCCCCTTAGATACCCAGAAAACTTCCGGTTGTGCGGTGACCCCGGAAGGAAACCACTGACTCTTCAAGAGTCAACAATTATCCTTTTTCCTTGTCCTCTAACCAAAGGGACCACACCTGAGCCGCTACCCCAGAGCAACCCTGCGATAAACGGGGCACACTTGGGAGCAGTCCAACACCCAACACCTGTAACTCCCACCGCCATCCCCTTTTCCAACAAGCTCTTGTTGAACCTCTTCCTAAACCCTAGCGCCCCTTCCCCCCCTTCCCCCTTGTTTTTCTTTTTTTTTTCTTCTTCTCTTTTATCTCTCTCATTCTCTCTGCATCTATCTTCCCTCTCCTTAATATCTGCTTCTGCTTGTCTTTGGTGGAACCTCCATCGTGAGCCAATCTCAAAATGTGCCAACCAAAGCCGACCTCAACTTTAGATTTTTATCACACAATGTGCAGGGCTTTAACTCCCCGCACAAGAGGACTAAGGCATTCCACTATTACAGGCAGATGCAAGCTGCCATCTTATGCCTCCAGGAGACGAGATTCTCAACCACGAGCTCCCCTAAGTACTTAAACCCGCAATATTCCTTATTTTTTCTAGCTTGCCGCACGGAAAAAAACAGGGGTGTCGCCATTGCATTCCGGCGAAACGTCCCATTCAGATGTGAGACACAAATAGCTGACCCAACTGGCCGGTATCTGATTATAATAGGAAGCCTAAATGATACACAGATAACCTTGGTATCATATTATGCACCCAATACCCACCAGGCAAATTTCTTCTCACACCTCTTAAAAAAAATAAAAGAACATAGCAAAGGTTTGCTAATTATGGCTGGGGACTCTAATATCACGCTAGACCCCAAGCTAGATAGGTCGCTTCAACAAAACAGTGGCTCCTCTCAGCCGCCTACTTCACATACGCAGCAGCCCCCACACCGCATCAATGCTATGTTGAGGGATGCAAACCTAGTAGACACATGCCGCGAGCTGAATCCTAAAACACAAGATTATACCTTTAACTCTAACCCCCAAAACTCATTTTGTAGAATTGATCACATCATGACGCCTCAGAATGTCGTTCCTATGATCGACAAATGTCAGATTCTAGCCACACCTTGGTCCGATTACGCTCCAGTGCTTATGAGGTTCATAGCTACCCCCCCCTATCACTAGACCATTTAAATGGAGACTAAACGACTACCTGCTTACGTTCAAAGAGTCCCATGAGCAGATCCTACAGTCCATTAAGAATTATTTTACAATTAACGCCAACTCAGCCACAGTGGTGAGCGTTTGGGAAGCTCATAAAGTGGTGATGAGAGGGGAGCGCATTGCATTAGCCCCCTCTCTCAAATAGAGCAGAAAAGAAAAGATAGCCCGATTATCAGCCTAGAACAGCTACAGAGCGACTGGAAAGCGAACCCCACTAGGGAATTTAAGAAGAAAGTGGATGAGGTCAGCATACAACTTAACATAGCGTTAGACGTGCTGGCAGAAAAGAAACTCAGATGAAGTAGGCAGAAAATGTATGCAAGGGCCAATAAACCTGATACCCCCCTAGCGAACAGGCTTCGATACTCCGGGCCGAGACAGACCCCAATCTCGTTGAGGACTGCAGAGAGGACCCTCACAGGCAACCCTATCAAAATCATTGGTATTTTCAAGAAAATGCTAGGTAAACTTTTTGAGGCGCCCCACGGGTTCCCCCGAGAAAGGGCAACCAAATTCTTTGACTCAATCCCACTCCTTAAGGTGCCAGAAATCCACAAAGCGCACCTTGAGGCGGAGTTTTCCGTGCCGGAAGTATTAAGGGCAATCAAAAGCTTAAAGACCTCTAAAGCACCAGGGCCTGATGGCTTTTCTACTCTACATTATAAGAAATATGCCACAGAACTTGCACCCCACTTAGTGAGAATGTTCAATTCCCTTAAGGAACGGAGTACATTAAACCAAACCTCATTGAAAGCATTCATAAGTATGATTCCAAAACCGGAGAAAGACCATTCAAATCCACAGAATTATAGACCCATATCATTGCTTAATGTCGACCTCAAAATTTTGGGGAAGGTTTTGGTTTCCAGAATCAACGAGTTTTTGGGTGCTTTAATTGGGAAGGACCAGGTGGGGTTCATACCTAACAGACAAGCCTCAGACAACATTCGCAGAGTAGCCCATCTGATTCAGCTAGCCGAGCAGAGGGACATCCTAAGTCTTCTCCTGTCGTTATATGTGCAGATGGCTTTTGATTCCCTATCATGGGACTATGGGCCTGATGCAGAGCCTCCTCTGAACTGCCCTTAAAACCTTCCGATTGTTCGGGGCTCCCGTTTGAATCGTGGCTCAAATGTGATGCAGAGCCTCCGTCGGAATGGCTCCCTAACTGATCCGTCAATTTCACTTTACTCGGAAAGCTTTTTTTGCTCTCTCGGGTGCCTTCAATTTGATCGGGGCTCCCGTTCACGTTCACACGGGCGGCCCGTTTTTCCCGGATTTTTCCTGGCTTTTTGAACGTACCTGCTTGGTTTCCGTCGTATTTGACCTTCCATTTTGGTGGTTTTAGCAAGTATACTTACATCTCCATGGCTCTTCAGTTGCCAATCTGGCTACACGCAAGCGCACATCCCTAAACCTCCATTGGAATATGCATATGGCACCAACTGCCAATTTGACACATATATATATATATATATATATATTTCTGTTAAATTTTTGTTGTTCCTTTTTCCTTGCCATTAATGCATACCTTAATCTCCTTTGTGTTCCTTTTTCCTTGCCATTAATGCATACCTTAATTATTTCTGATTGTTTTTGATTTATTGTCCCATATCTAAACCTTTTGTGTCATGTAAATGTGTGATGATGTTTTGTGATTGTACATTTGCAGGAAAGACAACACACCAAATTTTTTTATTTGTTTTTAATTCAATCGTTGTTTTTATTTTTTTTTTGGATTTGGATTTTTCATATTATTTTTTTTTTTCCAAAACTAAAAAACAATTAAAATTTTAATGCAAAATAAAAAACATTAGGCCTCGGGGTCTTGTGCCTGTGGTTTTCTAGTATCTGTGATTGATAAACAACATTAGTTTAGCATTGTTTTTATGGTTTGGTTGGGCGTGTTTTTTTTGGGGCACTTTTTAAACCGGACCTTCAGCGTGATTTAATGAAAAGCCCAAACTCTTAAAAAAACGATTCCGCAGCATCATCTGTTAAAAAAAGATACAAGGACCCACCATTAATCCACAAAATACATTAACAAGTTTCCTGGCCTAACTAAAGTCACTTTATTAACCTCTTGCTGCCTCACATTGCCCTAGTTCTGCTATCTGCATGTAGCCTAGTTTGTAGCTGCGTACATGGGTTAAACTAAGGTGGGCTGGTATGCAACGTGACAAACGAAGTTGTTTCAGACTATTCTTGCACTTTGTTTTTTTTTTATTATAAGGAATGTGTGCGCGCACATAAACGCACGCTCGCATACTCACATCCATGATGATGTCGTCCTGCTCCTGTGTAAAGATGGCATAGCTCCTGGTATAGCTCTGACGTTCCCCCGCAGTGACGTGCAGGACATCCCAAATTGGAATGCCCCAGAGACATGATGCCTGTAACCCTGGATTTCACACTCCAAAGGGCTGGGTTACATGGGTTTTGGCCTGCTTTAAAACATCATGACCAGATCAGGTTAGGATGGAATAACCCACCTCCTTTACATTATTATTAAAGTAACACAGGTTCCCTCACATAAAGCAGAACAAAACCCAGAGCGGCCACTGGTCTTCCCCCTGGAAATCCCAGATCGGGATGCCCCACTGTGTGAAACCCTTTTTACTGAGACTTTACTCAGAAATGGCAGACTCCCTCTCTTAAAGCGGAACAAGCCATGATTAGTTTATTGACCTTTGCAGGCGTATATTGTAGTGCCCCCCCAGTCTGATCAAGACAACGGAACCTCATCTTCAAGAGACCAAAGGCTCGCTCCACCACAGAGCGAGTCCTCCTGGGGGCAGTATTGTAGGGCTCCTCTGCCTGTGAAGATGGGTGCAGGATTGGGGTCAGCAGCCAGGGGAGCAAAGGATAGCCAGAGTCTCCCCCCCCCCAAAAACAAAACAAAACAAAAAATAAAAAAAGGTGTGCATTGCAACAATAGAAAAGAGGGACAAATAGGTGAGTGGAGTAGGGTTGGAGTAAAGGACATTTGTAATGAGCCTACATGCACATCCAACCTGTACAATCATTAAAAAAGTCTGGGGAATACTACTTACATAAGAGGGCAAGAACATGACGCAATAGGGTTCGATCACTTAACCCATTTAATTTAAAGTTAAAAAATTAGGCTAAAAATATACTAACAAAAAAATTACCAAATAGTGTGTTAAGGGAAAAAAAATAAAAGACAGGGTGGGCAACCAATACAAGTTTCATACACATACCCAGTAAGGCGGGTGAGCTCAAATAGGTGCAGCCTGGTTTCTGCCATACTCAGCAGGACAAGACCGCGGAGCTGGCGCCGCTGATGTGCTCCAACAGAGGACTGCATATTATTGCCCGAGTGCAAATACGGCTGCTCTGACTTGCCGTAAGTGAAGGCTCGGCGGCCCCGTTTTATTAGGGTGATTAGGGTGATTTCAATCGGAAAACAAGGCTCTGCATCACTGAAAAAAACGGAACAATGAACGAGGCGTCCGTTTTGCCGGGAAACAGCCTCGTGCGAGCCGACAATCGGAAAGGCGGCTGAGCGCACACCTGAGCGCATAAACGCACACTAAAATCAACGTAGCACCCTTTCCTGACCCGATCAAAGCCCAAAACCAACGGGAAAACGCACGGGAGAAGTGAACGGGGAGGCTCTGCATCAAGCCATATATGTCCTTTGCCCTTCAGAGATGGGGGTTTGGAGAAATTTTTTTAGCATGGATACGATCCATATACTCATCCCCTTCAGCGAGAGTCCAATATGGAGGGTATCTTTCCGATTCATTCCCAATTAGCAGAGGCACGCGACAGGGGTCTCCACTCTCCCCAGTATTGTTTGTCTTGGCCCTAGAACCACTAGCAATCGGAATCTGGGCACACCCGGATATAAAAGGAGGAGGAGTTAGTGGGGTACCACCACAAAGCATGCCTTTTCACAGATGATATTCTGTTAGTCCTTTCGCAACCTCATACCTCGCTACCTAATGCCCTCCATCTTTTAAAAGATTTCTCGCAGATCTCATGCCTTAAAGTCAACAAGGATAAATCTGTGGGGCTAAATCTAAATATCCCTCCTCAAGCTTTGAGGTCGCTCCAATCCAACTTTCCTTTTCGATGGGCCCCGGGGGCATTATCATATCTGGGGGTTCACTACCACACACTGTATCAAGCTAACTACCCTTCCTTCTTCCGGTCTCTGAAATCTATGCTTGATTCTTGGCAGGGGAATGAGATATCATGGATAGGAAGAATAAATGTGGTAAAAATGACCCTGCTACCCAAAATGCTTTACCATTTTAGGATGCTCCTGGTGCATGTCCCCTCGCATCAGGTAAAAAGCATGCAAAACAGCGTAATGAAGTTTGTTTGGGGAAGCACCAGACCGAAGGTAGCCAGAACCACCATGTATAGACACAGAAGGGAAGGAGGGCTAGGAGTACCATGTATCAATAGATACTATTTAGCCGCGCAGATCGTGCAGCTCCACAGTTTACACCTTGAAGTGGAAACCCCTCTTTGGGTGTCCTTAGAGGCTGCCGCGTGCGACCCCATCCCCATAGATAGCCTAATATGGACTCCACCACAGTATAGGCCCCACATCACATGCCCAATTCTGAACCACTCACTTCGCACGGGGGACAAGGTGATGTACTCGGGAAAGCTGATCTCACCATATCACCCAGCAATGGGTTTATTTAGAAACCCCTGGTTCCTCCCAGGGATGGAGAACCCTGAGGCATTTATGTGGTGGAAACGGACTGGTATTAGTAGAGTCCATCACCATCTGGATAGGGAAGAATTAGTTTCTTGGTCTGCAAACGTGCCGACAACCGAGTACTTCAGATATCTCCAGATCCGCCACTGGCTTGCTCCTTTACTGAAGAACAAGACCCCGGGGGTAGACATGACAGCTTTTGAGAAGGTGTGCCTTCAGGGGTCACCAACATCGGGCCTTATCTCAATGATCTACACCCACCTTACAGCACTGAATCAAAACATGGGTATATGGTCAAATGGGAAACAGATCTGAGCTTGGTTTTAGATAGGAAGGGTTGGATGGATATTTGGGCTGGGATCAATCAGTGCTCTATAAACATTACCACGCTGGAAGCGGCATACAAGATGCTCACAAGATGGTAATTGGTGCCATCACGCGTAGCAAGGGCAGTCCCAGGGTATCCAGCAACCTGCTTCTGAGGCTGTTCCACAGAAGGGTCTGTCCTTCACATTTAGTGGGAATGCCTGAAGGTCAGGAGGTTCTGGTCTAGGGTCTTTGGCCTGCTCTATACTGTCCTGCATACTAATTTACGAAAAGACCCCTGGGTTGCCCTGCTGCACGTGAAGCCAGAAGGTATTACTAAACTCCAGCACGCCCTGTTGACCCAAGTTATGCTAGCCGCAAAATTAACTATTGCAAGCTTCTGGAAAAAAGGCAATGTCCCGTTTCAGATGGTTAAAGAGGCTTCCGAGTAAAAAGAGCCTGTGTGGCCGAAGTGGGTGGTCTCCTTTCTGCCTGCGGCGGGTGCACCTAGTGAAGGAACTCGCTATGTCAACAGATGGTTGGGGTATCCCTCAGGAATGGGCCTTTTTGAATGGCCTGATATGTTTGCGTTTCATTGAGAGGAAGTGAAGTTGTTCTCCTCACTTCCTACAGTGGCATGGACATATACCCACTCCAGTTAGTGAGACAAGCGGCCCGGTGTTTGGGGAGGCACTGGGTGGGACGGCAGGATTTCGCTTCCTCCGGTGAGAACATCTTACTCTGGTAGGAGAAGTGAGGTTGTGTGTAACAAGTGCCAGTCTCAGACCTGTGGCGGAGATCCTCGCTGCCCGCCTGACACAGCCCTGCACGAACCTACTGAGATGAGACAGTAAGTGTATCTAATATACAAAAAAATTAATGTTTTCTTTGAGCCACAACAAAGATAATATAGCAATTATTCTGTTATCTCACATCAGATAGCAGCTCTTCTTATATCGTTATATACCATCTAAATTCAGCCGGTGGTTTCTTTCAATCTAAAGTTAATGACTTTATACACTGTTGTATTATTTATGATGTACACCTTTTAGCATTTTGTGGCTATAGCACCAGCTTCGGAGCACCGGCATTCCCATCTTACCTTATGCTGTGCTGTGTACTACATTGGCGCTAGCATTCGCTGCGCCGAACGCTACCAATTAGCTTTGATTGTTGCACTTAAGTATTGGCCAGCACCTGTTGGACCTGCCACACGATTATCCCAGTGCCAGTGAGCGCCACTTTGTACTGACACTTTTCTGACGCTCCCCAGCATATTTGTGATTTTTTTTAGTTGAAATCTTTGGTACTGTATATTTCCTGCGCGGGTCTGTGTTTTTCCATTACAGTTACAAGAAATCACTGTTGGGGACAAAGGGGACAAACCTTACAGTGCACCAAGGTTGCATTTGCAAAAGAAGCCATTAAAATCAATTTTAATAACATCCAAAAAACCTTTTGACCCATCTAGGTCCCGTGTTTAAATTATTGACACATTCCAATGAAAGTTCTGTTCATAAAAATGCATTTAAAATATTAATTATAAGCTTTAAACACTACAATCCAGTTCTGCCCATTGTGCTCTATGGGATCTTGAGCTACAGCGGCAGGTTTCATCTAACATAGTAACATAGTATGTAAGGCTGAATAAAGACTTTAGTCCATCCAGTTCAGCCTGTTTATCTCCTTCCAGTGGTCTAGTAGCCATAGCTGGAAATGTTATTACATGCCAGGAAGGCATCAAGGCCACTTTTGAATGTTTTTACTGTATCAATCATTACTACCTCCTCTGGCACCGAGTTCCATAGTCTCACTGCTCTTACAGAGAAGAATCCCCTCCTATGTCGCTGGAAAAAGCACCTTTCCTCTAACCTTAGTGGATGCCCTCGGGATATAGTTACACTCCAGGGTATAAATAGATCTTTGTATTGACCCTGAATATATTTATACATAGTTCTTAGATTAACCCTCAAGCGTCTTTTTTCTAAACTTATTAAACCTAACTTTGACAATCTTTCAGGGTACTCTAACCCCCACACTCCTTTTACTAACTTTGTTGCCCTTCTTTGAACGTGCTCCAGTTCTGATATGTCCATTTTAAGCACAGGTGCTCAGAACTATACACAGTACTCCATATGGGGTCTGACCAGTGACTTGTACAGGGGTAAAATAATGCTCTGGTCATGAGCACCGATGCCCCTCCTGATGCACCCCATTAGGGATGAGTGAATCGATCCGGACGAACCCGGATTTGTTCCGAATTTCATGAAAAATTCGATTCTGAACGAATCCGAATTTCCCCGCGATTCGATCGATCGAAGTTTTCCTTTAAACTCCATGTATTTCAATTACAGGCATTCTAAGATGGTGGAAGCACATGGCCGGACATGTCCCCTGGGGCAAGGTATCATGGGACAGTCACATGCAGCCTATCAGCAGCCAGGAAGCCTGGTGGCGTCACCATGCTATATAAACCGGCGGCCATTTTCCTTTTGCGCATTTCAGCTTTGCATTCCAAAGACAGCGGTGGTTGCTGCAGATAGGGAGAGAGAGTTAGAGATAGGTAGGGAGAGTCAGAGAGGCAGACAGAGAGGTAGACAAAGCCAGGGAAAGATAGTGAAAGATAGTGAAAAACCGGAACGATCCAGGGACAGCATAGAAGTGACAGTGATTTTTTTTTTTCATTAGCCTGATCAGTTTTAAATTCAATTTCAATTCTTTGTGCTGTAAATTTTAATCTGCCTTTCCACTGTGCATCCCATCTGTACAGTGGCTTATTTAACCCTATCTGTTACACACAATCATTTATCCTAACTGGATTAGTTTGAATTTAGTTTTAATATATTTTGGTCTGCTTTAAATACACCAGCCCACATAGGCATCCCAAACCTGATTTTAGCAGCCTATCTGTTATACTAAATAAGCTTGTTCATCCTTCCTCAGCTTAATCAAGCTATTGCATTTTGAATTGTTTTTTGTCCTGCTGCCAAAACACTAGGCCGCAGGGTATCCCAAACCTGCACTTAGCAGCCTATCTGTTATACTAAATACGCTTGTTCATCCTTCTTCAGCTTAATCAAACTTTTGCATTTTAAATTGTTTTTTGTCCTGCTGCCAAAACACTAGGCCGCAGGGCATCCCAAACCTGCACTTAGCAGCCTATCTGTTATACTAAATACGCTTGTTGATCCTTCCACAGCTGAATCAAACTATTGCATTTTGAATTGGTTTTTGGTCTGCTGCCAAAACACTAGGCCGCAGGGCATCCCAAACCTGCACTTAGCAGCCTATCTGTTATACTAAATACCCTTGTTCATCCTTCTTCAGCTTAATAAAACTATTGCATTTTTAATTGTTTTTTGTCCTGCTGCCAAAACACTAGGCCGCAGGGCATCCCAAACCTGCACTTAGCAGCCTATCTGTTATACTAAATACGCTTGTTGATCCTTCCACAGCTTAATCAAACTATTGCATTTTGAATTGTTTTTTGTCCTGCTGCCAAAACACTAGGCCACAGGGCATCCCAAACCTGCACGTAGCAGCCTATCTGTTATACTAAATACGCTTGTTGATCCTTCCGCAGCTTAATCAAACTATTGAATTTTGAATTGTTTTTTTTGTCCTGCTGCCAAAACACTAGGCCGCATGGGTATCCCAAACCTACACTTAGCAGCCTATCTGTTATACTAAATACGCTTGTTCATCCTTCTTCAGCTGAATCAAACTATTGCATTTTGAATTGGTTTTTGGTCTGCTGCCAAAACACTAGACCGCAGGGCATCCCAAACCTGCACTCAGCAGCCTATCTGTTATACTAAATACGCTTGTTCATCCTTCTTCAGCTAAATCAAACTATTGCATTTTGAGTTGTTTTTTGTCCTGCTGCCAAAACTCTAGGCCACAGGGTATCCCAAACCTGCACTTAGCAGCCTATCTGTTATACTAAATACGCTTGTTCATCCTTCTTCAGCTGAATCAAACTATTGCATTTTGAATTGGTTTTTGGTCTGCTGCCAAAACACTAGGCCCCAGGGCATCCCAAACCTGCACTTAGCAGCCTATCTGTTATACTAAATACGCTTGTTCATCCTTCTTCAGCTAAATCAAACTATTGCATTTTGAATTGGTTTTTGTTCTGCTGCCAAAACACTAGGCCACAGGGCATCCCAAACCTGCACTCAGCAGCCTATCTGTTATACTAAATACGCTTGTTCATCCTTCCGCAGCTTAATCAAACTATTGCATTTTGAATAGTTTTTTGTCCTGCTGCCAAACACTAGGCCATAGGGTATCCCAAACCTGCACTCAGCCACCTATCTGTTATACTAAATATGCTTGTTCATCCTTCTTCAGCTGAATCAAACTATTGCATTTTGAATTGTTTTTTGTCCTGCTGCCAAAACACTAGGCCGTAGGGTATCCCAAACCTGCACTTAGCAGCCTATCTGTTATACTAAATACGCTTGTTCATCCTTCCGCAGCTTAATCAAACTATTGCATTTTGAATTGTTTTTTGTCCTGCTGCCAAAACACTAGGCCGCAGGGTATCCCAAACCTGCACTTAGCAGCCTGTTATACTAAATACGCTTGTTCATCCTTCTTCAGCTTAATCAAACTATTGCATCTTGAATTGTTTTTTTGTCCTGCTGCCAAAACACTAGGCCGCAGGGTATCCCAAACCTGCACTTAGCAGCCTATCTGTTATACTAAATACGCTTGTTCATCCTTCTTCAGCTGAATCAAACTATTGCATTTTTAATTGGTTTTTGGTCTGCTGCCAAAACACTAGGCCGCAGGGCATCCCAAACCTGCACTTAGCAGCCTATCAGTTATACTAAATACGCTTGTTCATCCTTCTTCAGCTTAATCAAACTATTGCATTTTGAATTGGTTTTTGTCTGGTTTAAATACACCAGCCCACATGGGCATCCCAAACCAGCACATGTCACCCTATCTGTTATACTAAATAAGCGTTGTTCAGCCTCATTTTAATTAAGCTATTGCATTTTGAATTGGTTTTTGTCTGGTTTAAATACACCAGCCCACATGGGCATCCCAAACCAGCACATGTCACCCTATCTGTTATACTAAATAAGCGTTGTACAGCCTCATTTTAATTAAGCTATTGCATTTTGAATTGGTTTTTGTCTGGTTTAAATACACCAGCCCACATGGGCATCCCAAACCAGCACATGTCACCCTGTTATACTAAATAAGCGTTGTTCAGCCTCATTTAAATTAAGCTATTGCATTTTGAATTGGTTTTTGTCTGGTTTAAATACACCAGCCCACATGGGCATCCCAAACCAGCACATTTGACCCTATCTGTTACACTAAAGCAGCTTTTAAAGGCTATTTCTCATAAATATATTGCAGTTTGAATTGTTTTTGTGTGTGCTGTAAAAAAACCAGGCCTCAGGGTATCCCAAACTTGCACATTTGACCCTATCTGTTACACTAAAGCAGCTTTTAAAGGCTATTTCTCATAAATATATCGCAGTTTGAATTGTTTTTGTGTGTGCTGTAAAAACACCAGGCCACAGGGTATCCCAAACCTGCACATTTGGCCCTATCTGTTACACTAAAGCAGCTTTTAAAGGCTATTTCTCATAAATATATTGCAGTTTGAATTGTTTCTGTGTCTGCTGTAAAAACCCCAGCCCACATGGGAATCCCAAACACTAGCATAAATATCTCAAGACTACCTGTCTAATAACTGCTTGCATTTTATAATTAACGTCACTTTTCCACAATCAAGGAAGGCCTCCTTTGTATGTGAGGAGGGGGCATCCCAAACACTAGCAGTAATATTTCAAGAGTACCTGTCTATTAACTGGTTGCATTTTGTAAAGAAAGTCACTTTGTCAAGTTGCCAGCAGCCATTGCCTTTAACCGGGGGGCATCCCAAATATGCTAGCATGCGTCTTTTAAGAGTGCTCACATTGGAGTTGGCAGCAGCAGCATTAGGAGCCCATATATTCCCTGAAATACACACATATGAGCTGGCAGCAGCAGCATAGGGAGCCCATATATTGCCTGAAAGACACACCCAGAAGTTGGCAGCAGCATAAGGAGCTACCATGCATCAGCTACTACCATGGATCAGCCATTGTTGGCTGGAAATCCTGGTTGAACCATGCCTGATTCATCTTCACAAAGGTGAGTCTCTCCACATTATTCGTGGACAGACAAGTTCTCCTTGGCATGACTATGGCCCCCGTCGCACTAAACACCCACTCAGATGGCACACTACTGGCCGGGCAGGACAGCTTTTCCAGGGCAAACTCTGCTAGGTGCGGCCACAAGTCAAGTTCAGCTGCCCAGAAGTCCAGCGGATCCTCAAGGTGTGTTGGCATGGTCATGGCAAGGTATGACACGACCTGCTGGTTCAGGTCCTGCTCCAAGTCTTCATGCTGCTCATGAGTAGACTCACTATGCGGGTGTAGAAAGCTACTCATTAGCGACTGAAGACTGAGGCTGCTGTTGATGGTGCTGCTGCTGCTTCTCCTTCCACCCCCCCAGCAGCCATGGCAGTGGAAGGTGATCGCAGAGGTCCCCCCGAGTCAGACCTGCAAGAGTATGGACCATGGCGCAGATAGGCATCAGCCAACTGACTACGTAGAATGTCTTTGTAGTAGGTCAGTTTGTCCTCCCTCTCGGCAGTTTTAAAAAATGCCCCCATTTTGTGCCGGTTCAGTTCCGACACGGCTTGATCGACCATTCCTGTCTGCTGCCTGTACTGACCTCTGCTTTGTCTGACCACGAAGCTGCCTGCCCCTCTGGATACCCCGCGATCTCTGACCTCCTTGCTTGACCCTTTGGCTACTCCTGACTAGGCACCTGTCTCATCCCTGTACTCTGACGCACCCTCCGGATTGACTACCTGTGAACGAGCTCAGCTTCGGGATACCCTCATGGTTCATCGGCCTTCACCGTAAGCAGCCATCCTTTGCGCCTATTAAGATCTGGGGGCAACCATGTCCGATGAGGCGTACCTAGCGTCCCGGCAAACGGGGGCTTGACTATAGGCAGAAGCGGCGGTGGAGATTGGCGGTTGCCTGCTTACAGAAGGCTGGTGCCCAGCTGGGCATCACAGTATGGACCATGGCACAGATAGGCATCACCCAACTGACTACGTAGGATGTCTCTGTAGTAGGTCAGTTTGTCCTCCCTCTCAGTGGGTGTAAAAAATGCCCCCATTTTGTGCCGGAAGCGAGGGCCAGAAGCGAGGGCCAGAAGTCATCCCACTGACAAATGGAGACTACTACGCAAGCATGTGAGCATGCATCGTGCCATTTGTGCAAGTGACTCGGAGGAACTACCTGTCTCCATCTCCACTGCAAACTGCCACGGTGTGTCTGGGTCCTCTGTCTCACCTTCCTCACAACCCTTTGGCTGCTCCTGCTCCTCCTCTCCTGTCAGATGACTAGATAAACCTAAACTGTGCTTCGCTGTGCCCCACCCCTCCTCCTCCTCCACTTCAGCCCCCACAGGCTTCATGTGGCTGTGAAATGTATGCGCCATGTCTCCAGTGCCCTGACCAGCCATGGTTTCCAACATGTGTTGTAGTACATGAAGCAGTGGAATCACATCGTTCATCTCATAGTCCTGGCGACTGACTAATAAAGTAGCTTCCTCAAAGGGCCTGAGCAAACGGCAGGTGTCATGTATAAGCTGCCACTGGTTTACATTGAAGTTACACAGGGGAGTCCCCCTATCCGTTTGGATCATCAAGAAATCCGTGATGGCTTTTCTCTGTTCCTATAGTCGATCCTGCATATGGAGGGTGGAATTCCAACGGGTGGAAACATCGCAAATCAGACTATGTTTGGGGATACCGTTCTGAAGCTGAAGCTCAAGAAGGGTGTGCTTGGTGGTGTAGGAGTGGCTGAAGTGCATGCAAAGTTTCCTTCCCGTTGTTAGGATGTCTTGCAGATGGGGGGAAGACTTCAGAAAACGCTTGACAACTAGATTGAACACGTGTGCCATGGCAGGACGCGTGGCTCAGGCTTCCTTGATGCTTCCTTGTCGCAGCGCAGACAAGATATTCTTCCCAGTGTCAGTGACCATGGGTCCTATTTGCAGTTTTCGTGGAGTAAGCCATGATTTAATTTATTGAGTTCTCATTTTTAGCAGTTCCTCCAATGTGCGGCTCTGTGGCTCAAGGCAAACCATGTGAAGAACAGTGTGAAACCGCCGTGTCCTGCACACATGAAAGGGCACTGGGAAAAAAAAAAATTAAAAAAAATATTTAGAAAAAAAAAATACAAAAAAATAAAAAATGAAAAGAAAATTGGTACAAAAATTCACAAAATATTAAAAAAAAGACAATGGAAAACAAATTAAAAAAAATTAATATATATATATATATATATATATATATATATATATATATATATATGTTTTTAAAAAATACAAAATATGAAAAAAATTTTAAAAAAAGGCAAAAAAAAAAAAATTTGGATAAATTTTATATGTTACTGTTATTATGTTAGATGTTATTGTTGCTATGTTATTATATGTTACTATTATAAATATGTTCAAATAAGATAAATGTTAACTATTAATATGTAATTGACAATAGCCACTTTTTTCTGTGACACCATTGCTAGGTGCAAGTGCACTGTCACAGGCACAAAGGCCTAGGAGCGTGGAGGCCACAGCAGAGGGACCTGTCCAAGTTGCTGTTGTGGTTGTGCAGGAAACACAATCACCCAGTGGGCCTTAAAGGATATGTATTGTCCCTGACCGTAGTTACAGCTCCAGATGTAGGCACTGCTGTGCACTTTGGTACACACTGACAGGCTCACCTTCTGTTCAACAAAATTGTACAGGGCTGGTACTGCCTTCTTCGCAAAGCAATGACAGCATGGGACTCTCCACCTCGGCTCGGCACAAGCCATCAGTTCTCTGAAAGGTCCACCACCTCAAAAGGGAGGGACTGCAGCACCAGCAACTTATACAGGAGCACATTTAGCTTCTGCACGTTGGATGAGTGGGCACATACTGTTGTCTCTTGGACATGGCTTGGCCAATGGATTGCTGGCGGAATGACTGACTCGGATTAAGAGGAGGAGGAGCATCTGCAGCGACAGAGGATGGGTAAAATACACAGTAGGTGGGGGAGCCTTGGCTGGCTGGAACAGAGAGTGGCGTGCCACTGGGTTGTCAGGGTTGGAGTTCCTCCTTAGGCTTCTGAGTGTGCTGCTGGTCAATACTGCTGGCTGACTCTTTCTCTGGAACTTCCCCTGCATTGTGCTGATCCACCAGGAGATGGCTCTGTCCTGCAGAGCTGCTGGCAATCAGCCAGCACCTATAACTCCTCAGCCTATATAAGCCGATCAGCCCATTCAGGCAGCGGATTAGCATTTTGTTATGTCATCTTTATCCCAGAATGCTGTACCTAGATCCAAGGTACTCTGAAATCTGAACCTTGCACCCAGGACTCCTGCCTCAGCTCTTGTGTTTGCTCCCCCTATCCCAGCCGTGTTTCCACCTTGGAATTTGGACTTTTCTTTGATCCTTATGCATGCTTGTTGCCGTCCTCCATCTTGTTGCCTGCTCCATCTTGTGTATGTACAGCCAAGGTGTGTTAATCTCACTTGTATATATGTATAGTTCCCTTACTCATATATGTTCCCCTTTGTGATTTGTACACAGTTTGATTGTAGTGTGTTTGATGTGTAGTTACCACTGTTTTTTAGTTACCACTGTTTTTTCACTATTAAACACGGTTTTGCCCCATATCCATTTCGGCCTCAGTCTCAATTTCTGGTCACTTTTTACAATTGGGATTTCTCCGCTGGAAAATCCCTGACAGAATGCTAATCCCATAGACCAGGAGACTGTAAAGGCTGATTTGGATTTGTTGTGCAGGGTCTTAGTGCCAGCACTAGATTTTGCTTTTTCAGAGTCTGTAATGCTGTCTGTCCTGGGTCTTGTAGTTCCTCTAGTCTTAGTTGGGCCTCCGGCCTTCTTGTTTTGAAATTTGGGCTTAAAGCCTTCTGGTCTGTATTGGGGCCCAGCCCTGTCTTGGTCTGTATTGGGGCCCAGCCCTGTCTTGGTCTGTATTGGGGCCCAGCCCTGTCTTGGTCTGTATTGGGGCCCAGCCCTGTCTTGGTCTGTACTGGGGCCCAGTTCTTTGTTTGTCTTGTATATGTCTCTCCTGTGTTTCCCTTCCCCAAGTCTGTGACCACCACGGGATTACCTGGGGCCTGTGCAACTTCACCTTTAGAAGCTCTGTCGAAGAAGTGGGTGGATTACCGGCTACTCAAGTGCCGGATCACCTACGCCCCTCGTGGTCGGCGGTTTGCCTCCTTGGTGGCACAGGCGGGTTGTCTGTCCTTGTCTATTTGTTTTTGGTCAGTTCACCACCCTGCATGCCCAGGGAAGTTTCTCGCCTGGGTAGGTCAGAATGATTCAATCTATCCATATTGAGATTCCTAGCGTACGCAAGTCTAGTATAAGTTCCAAGATGTCCACAAGGACAGCAGTTGCTATTGACACTGACTGTCCCACAGATAGGTATGTCTTTGTTCCTCCTCCTCGTTATAAGGAGCTTACTCTGGCTACCTTCCCCCAGTTTCTTTGGGCTGCTTTAAAGTTAATACAGGAGCCTTACATCCAGCAGTCTCCTATGACAACCTGGAGTCGTCAAGTGGCCTATTTTCTTTTCAAAGATGATTTGTTTTCCTGGGCTGAAGCGTGGCTAAATCATAGTAAACCCCTTAGTGAGAATTTTGTAGAGTTCCTTAAATTTATTGCCACATCTTACTTATGTATTCCTGAGGCTGACCTGAATCTGACTGCACTTTGTTCAGCCCAGAAATCGGAAACTTCAGCCAAATCTATTGCCTCTGAGTCTAACGTGGAGGATGAGGATGACAGTGGGTCTGATGCCGGGGTTGATATATCTGTTTCAGAGGATGACCACCATCCATCTGTTCTGTCCTCCGTTCAGTCCACTAGGGTGCCTCCGTCTGCTGTTTATCATCAAACCATGCCGGTGACCCCAATAATTCAACCCGAGCCAGTAACGCTAGTGATTAAACCTGAACCTCACTGTGAGCCCATGCCTGAACCTGGCTGTGAGCCTGCTTCTAAATCGGTCTGTGACCCTGACCCAATGTCTGTCTTTGAGCCTGTTACATTCTCTGCCTATGAGTTTGAACCTGTACCTGTTTGTAAGCCCGGCTTAATGTCTGTTTGTCAATCTATACCTCCTGTCGAGTTCTCTCCTCCTGTCGAGTTCTCTCCTCCTGTCGAGTTCTCTCCTCCTGTCGAGTTCTCTCCTCCTGTCGAGTTCTCTCCTCCTGTCGAGTTCTCTCCTCCTGTCGAGTTCTCTCCTAGTTCACCTGAGGTAGGAGCGCCTGAAGTTGGTTCTCCTGCCTTGCCCGAGCCTCTGATGCCAGTGCCTGCCTTGCCCGAGCCATTGATGCCAGTGCCTGCCTTGCCCGAGCCTCTGATGCCAGTGCCTGCCTTGACTGAGCCATTGATGCCAGTGCCTGCCTTGCCCGGTCCAGTTGTTGCCTCCGTACCGGCGTGCCCAGTTGTTGCCTCCGTACCGGCGTGCCCAGTTGTTGCCTCCGTACCGGCGTGCCCAGTTGTTGCCTCCATACCGGCGTGCCCTCCTGAGGGCTCCAGTAATATCTGCCCTAAGCCCGAACCTGATCACCATCTTTCGGGTAATCTTAGAGAAGGCCATGAAGATTCCCCACGTGCTCGTGGTTTTGAAACACCTCGGATTGCAAATGGGGATTTTTTCAATGTCCTGCTGGCTCAAGGAGATCTGGAAGGGTTTCCTAAAGTCACAGGAAGGTCTGAATTTGGTTACCCAGGCGCTGATTTTAAAGGTTTCAAGGGCACAGGTTACTGTCTTAAGAACCTGGATCTTGAAGGTCCCGGTCCCCCTGGGCGCTGCCGTGAAGGTCCCGGTCCCCCTGGGCGCTGCCGTGAAGGTCCCGGTCCCCCTGGGCGCTGCTGTGAAGGTCCCGGTCCCGGTCCCCCTGGGCGCTGCCGTGAAGGTCCCGGTCCCCCTGGCCATTGCTTTCTTGATTTTGTTCCTGGAGGGACTGCAGTACCTGCAGAGTCTTCGCCTGCTTTGGGGCCCACACCTGCTGAGTCTTCGCCTGCTTCAGGGCCCGCACCTGCTGAGTCATCGCCTGCTTCGGGGCCCGCACCTGCTGAGTCGTCGCCTGCTTCGGGGCCCGCACCTGCTGGGTCTTTGCCTGCTTCGGGGCCCGCACCTGCTGGGTCTTCGCCTGCTTCGGGGCCCGCACCTGCTGGGTCTTCGCCTGCTTCGGGGCCCGCACCTGCTGGGTCTTCGCCTGCTTCGGGGCCCGCACCTGCTGGGTCTTCGCCTGCTTCGGGGCCCGCACCTACTGGGTCTTCGCCTGCTTCAGGGCCGCTTCCCGCCTGCCAGCTCCCCGGGTGTGAGCTTCCCGCCTGCCAGCTCCCCGGGTGTGAGCTTCCCGCCTGCCAGCTCCCCGGGTGTGGGCTTCCCGCCTGCCAGCTCCCCGGGTGTGGGCTTCCCGCCTGCCAGCTCCCCGGGTGTGAGCTTCCCGCCTGCCAGCTCCCCGGGTGTGAGCTTCCCACCTGCCAGCTCCCCGGGTGTAAGCTTCCCGCCTGCCAGCTCCCCGGGTGTGAGCTTCCCGCCTGCCAGCTCCCCGGGTGTGAGCTTCCCGCCTGCCAGCTCCCCGGGTGTGAGCTTCCCGCCTGCCAGCTCCCCGGGTGTGAGTCACCTGCATCGCCCCTGTCTGGATTTCTGCCTGCATCGCCCCTGTCTGGATTTCTGCCTGCATCGCCCCTGTCTGGATTTCTGCCTGCATCGCCCCTGTCTGGATTTCTGCCTGCTTGGTTCCTGTCCGGCCCGCCTCTCATGGGATGTTTGCCAATTTTACCCATCCAGATCATATGTCTGATCCCATGCTACCTTTCTGGATTTTTTCTCGTATGCTGATTGGAGCATCTCCAGTGGTGTTATTTAAAGCGTTCGGTGCCCGCTTTTTTTGGAGGGGGGTAATGTCAGGGTTGGAGTTCCTCCTTAGGCTTCTGAGTGTGCTGCTGGTCAATACTGCTGGCTGACTCTTTCTCTGGAACTTCCCCTGCATTGTGCTGATCCACCAGGAGATGGCTCTGTCCTGCAGAGCTGCTGGCAATCAGCCAGCACCTATAACTCCTCAGCCTATATAAGCCGATCAGCCCATTCAGGCAGCGGATTAGCATTTTGTTATGTCATCTTTATCCCAGAATGCTGTACCTAGATCCAAGGTACTCTGAAATCTGAACCTTGCACCCAGGACTCCTGCCTCAGCTCTTGTGTTTGCTCCCCCTATCCCAGCCGTGTTTCCACCTTGGAATTTGGACTTTTCTTTGATCCTTATGCATGCTTGTTGCCGTCCTCCATCTTGTTGCCTGCTCCATTTTGTGTATGTACAGCCAAGGTGTGTTAATCTCACTTGTATATATGTATAGTTCCCTTACTCATATATGTTCCCCTTTGTGATTTGTACACAGTTTGATTGTAGTGTGTTTGATGTGTAGTTACCACTGTTTTTCAGTTACCACTGTTTTTTCACTATTAAACACGGTTTTGCCCCATATCCATTTCGGCCTCAGTCTCAATTTCTGGTCACTTTTTACAATTGGGATTTCTCCGCTGGAAAATCCCTGACATGGGTAATGCAGCAGGCTGGACCACCACTTTGGAGCCAACTCTCCCAGGCCGCTTGATGGTGACGCTGCAAATGTTGACGCAGGGCTGTGGGTCCAACATTGGGACCCTGAGCAAACTTCACCTTCTGCCTACACATCTTTCAAATAGCCATGTTAACCTCCTGTGGATGCTTGGTGAAAAACTGCCACATGGCCTTGTAGCTGATTTTTTCTACCAACAGTCCGCACTAATTCACTGCTGCTGCCGCCGCCGCCAGCTCCAGGGACCCTCTTCCACTGCCTCCTGGGAAGATAGCCTGCCGCGCAAGTGGTCTACCCCAAGCACATTTGCCTCCATACTTTCCCCTTCTGCCACCATGCTGGCCGCTAAATCTGTCACTCTCCATCACTCCAAGCCTTTAAAAATGCCCTCAAAACTCACTGATGTCCTCCTCAGGTTCCTCAACAGTGTCTGCTTAAGAAGCCAAAATGCTTGCAACACCACCTCCCACGCCACTCTCCTCATCACTACTTGCCCGCCTAGTGGAAGAAGCGGCGAGTGTCTCCTCCACTTCTTGGCTGGGCAGTAGCTGCTGATTTTTCTGATTGTCAGATGTCACTTGTGATACAGTGGATGATCGTGTTAACCAATGGATGATGGCAGATGGGTTGCTGGTCAAGACATGACCGCTAGCTGATCCCGGGAGATAAGTCCTCTCACTGAGACTCCTGCTGCCACTCACCCCTAGTCTGCTGCAACCTCTGCTTGATGAATTTAGGCCTCTGCAACTTCTCTGTGCCCATCCTGCCACTTCTCTACCTGACATACTTACAGACATGCTGACATGCTTATATGAGGGGAGGACAAAACGCTACACTACACTTAAAACAGGATTTGTCGATAAGAGCAGCAAGTGTGTAACTATCTATGGTCTTTCACTAAGTAGTAACTAGGCCCTGAAGACTTTAACACGAACAATGTGATGAAACTCTTAGATGTGCGTAAGTGATGCTCTGATGAGAGCAATTCAATGTGCTCCAGTATGCTTCAAAAATGTTTTTTCTTCAGAGACTGGCCTGCGTGGAAATGAATCGGGCATGGATCAGCCAAGATTTCCACCCACCAATGCCTGATGCATTAGAGTAGATTGATCATGGGGCCAGACCAACACTAAAGAAATATGGATCGTGCAAAACAGGTTTAAGGCGCTGCTCTCCAGTTACAGACATTCCTCCGCATCAGACCAAAAGTAATTATTGAGAAAATGCTTTACGTTACTCTTACTTTTTATTAATATTCTTCGGATAAGATATCTGTGCCGAAAATCTGTATATGTTCTCTTAATGCTGCTGCCAACTCCAGGGTGTGTCTTTCTGGCAATTTTGGGCTCCTGCTGCTGCTGCTTGCAACTCCAGTGTGTATTTAGGCTGATTTGTGGGCTCCTGCTGCCAACTCCAGGGTGTCTTTCAAGCAATGTTTGGGCTCCTGCTTCCAACTCCAGTGTGTCTTTCAAGCAATGTTTGGGCCCCTGCTGCTCCTGCTGCCAATTCCAGTGTGTCTTTCAAGCAATGTTTGGGTTCCTGCTGCTGCCAACTCCAGTGTGTCTTTCAAGCAATTTTGGGCTCCTGCTGCTGCTGCTTGCAACTCCAGGGTGTCATTCAGCCAATTTTTGGCCTCCTGCTGCTGCTGCTGCCAACTCCAGTGTCTCTTTCAAGCAATGTTTGGGCTCCTGCTGCTCCTGCTGCCAACTCCAGTGTCTCTTTCAAGCAATGTTTGGGCTCCTGCTGCTGCCAACTCCAGTGTCTCTTTCAAGCAATGTTTGGGCTCCTGCTGCTCCTGCTGCCAACTCCAGTGTGTCTTTCAAGCAATGTTTGGGCTCCTGCTGCTCCTGCTGCCAACTCCAGTGTCTCTTTCAAGCAATGTTTGGGCTCTGCTGCTGCTGCTTACAACTCCAGGGTGTCATTCAGCCAATTTTTGGCCTCCTGCTGCTGCCAACTCCAGTGTCTATTTCAAGCAATGTTTGGGCTTCTGCTGCCAACTCCAGTGTATCTTTGAGACAATTTTGGGCTCCTGCTGCTCCCGCTGTCAACTCCAGTGTCTCTTTCAAGCAATGTTTGGGCTCCTGCTGCTGCTTGCAACTCCAGGGTGTCATTCAGCCAATTATTGGCCTCCTGCTGCTGCTGCTGCCCACTTCAGTGTCTCCTTCAAGCAATGTTTGGGCTCCTGCTGCTCCTGCTGCCAATGCCAGTGTGTCTTTCAAGCAATGTTTGGGCTCCTGCTGCTCCTGCTGCCAACTCCAGTGTCTCTTTCAAGCAATGTTTGGGCTCCTGCTGCAAACTCCAGTTTGTCTTTCAAGCAATGTTTGGGCTCCTGCTGCTGCTTGCAACTCCAGGGTGTCATTCAGCCAATTTTTGGCCTCCTGCTGCTGCTGCCAACTCCAGTGTCTCTTTCAAGCAATGTTTGGGCTCCTGCTGCTCCTGCTGCCAACGCCAGTGTGTCTTTCAAGCAATGTTTGGGCTCCTGCTGCTCCTGCTGCCAACTCCAGTGTCTCTTTCAAGCAATGTTTTGGCTCATGCTGACAACTCCAGTGTCTTTTTCAAGCAATGTTTGGGCTCCTGCTGCTGCTGCTTGCAACTCCAGGGTGTCATTCAGCCAATTTTTGGCCTCCTGCTGCTGCCAACTCCAGTGTCTATTTCAAGCAATGTTTGGGCTCCTGCTGCTCTTGCTGCCAACTCCAGTGTGTCTTTCAAACAATTTTGGGCTCCTGCTGCTCCTGCTGCCAACTCCAGTGTCTCTTTCAAGCAATGTTTGGGCTCCTGCTGCTTGCAACTCCAGGGTGTCATTCAGCCAATTTTTGGCCTCCTGCTGCTGCTGCTGCCAACTCCAGTGTCTCTTTCAAGCAATGTTTGGGCTCCTGGTGCTCCTGCTGCCAACTCCAGTGTCTCTTTCAAGCAATGTTTGGGCTCCTGCTGCCAACTCCAGTGTGTCTTTCAAGCAATGTTTGGGCTCCTGCTGCTGCTGCTGCCAACTCCAGTGTGTAATCAAGCAATGTTTGGGCTTCTGCTTCTGCTGCTGCCAACTCCAGTGTCTCTTTCAAGCAATGTTTTGGCTCCTGCTGCTCCTTCTGCTAACTCCAGTGTCTCTATGAGCCAATGTTTGGGCTCCTGCTGCCAACTCCAGTGTGTCTTTCAAACAATTTTGGGCTCCTGCTGCTCCTGCTGCCAACTCCAGTGTCTCTTTCAAGCAATGTTTGGGCTCATGCTGCTCCTGCTGCCAACTCCAGTGTGTCTTTCAAGCAATGTTTGGGCTCCTGCTGATCCTGCTTCCAACTCCAGTGTGTCTTTCAAGCAATGTTTGGGCTCCTGCTGCCAACTCCAGTGTGTCTTTCAAGCAATGTTTGGGCTCCTGCTGCCAACTCCAGTGTCTCTTTCAAGCAATGTTTGGACTCCTGCCGCTGCTGCTTGCCACTCCAGGGTGTGTCTCTCAGTCATTTTTCTGGCTCCTGCCGCTGCTGCTGCTTGCAACTCCAGGGTGTCATTCAGCCAATTTTTGGGCTCCTGTTGCCAACTCCAGGATGTCTTTCAGCCAATATTTGGGCTCCTGCTGCTGCCAGCTCCAGGGTGCGTTTTTCAGGCAATATAGGGGCCCCTCATAGTGATGCCACCTCAACTCTCTGCAATTGTGCCGCTCTGCGATTCTAATAGCGATGCCTCTGATCTGCATGTCATATTTACAATATTATTTCACTAACCCAGCACAATTCCTATGCGTGTTACAGCAAGGCAGAATGGTTCACAACTCTATTGAGGCTCTAGGAAGCTCAGAAATAGCTGTTTTTAATAGCGATTCGTCGCGAATAAATTCGGGTTGAAGCGATTTTTGTTGGAAAATTGGTCGAATCAGTCAAATCGAATTTTTCAAAAGTTCGCTCATCTCTACACCCCATGATCCTGTTTGCTTTGGCAGCAGCTGCCTGGCATTGATTACTACAGTTGAGCTTATTGTTAACTAAAACCCCTAGGTCCTTTTCCATTGTTGTTTTACCAAGTGTTTTTTTTTATTTAGTGTGTAATCATGACACAGATTTCTCCTTCCCATGTGCATAACCTTACATTTATCTGTGTTAAACTTAATTTGCCATTTAACTGCCCATGCTTCCAATTGATCTAAATCTGTATGTAGCTGCCTGCTGTCCTCTTTTGTTTTAATTGCTTTACACAGCTTAGTATCATCTGCAAAGAATGAGACTTTACTGTTTAATCCGTACCCAATGTCATTTATATATATATTGAAGAGAATTGGTCCCAGAACTGACCCTTGTGGTACTCCACTAGTAACAGTGACCCTGAGTGTGTGCCATTGATAACCACCCTCTGCTTCTGATCATTAAGCCAATTTCTCACCCATCTGCACACATTTTCCCCCAGTCCCAGCATTCTCATCTTTTGTACCAGCCTTTTATGTGGAACAGTATCAAATGCTTTAGAAAAGTCAAGATATGTGATATCTAATGACTCCCCCTGATCCAATCTTGAACTTACCTCCTCATAAAAGCTGATTAGGTTTGTCTGGCAGGAGCGATTCCTCATAAATCCAAGCTGATATGGAGTAATAAGGTCATTTTCCCCAAGATGCTCCAGGATAGTATCCCTTAAGAAACCTTCAAACAGCTTGCCCACCACAGATATTAAGCTTACCGGTCTGTAGTTCCCAGGTTCCCCCCTAGATCCCTTTTTGAATATTGACACCACATTTGCCAAGCGCCAATCCCTCGGAACAGACCCTGTAGTTATTGAGTCCACAAATATTAGAAATAACGGCTTGTCTATTACTGTACATAACTCTCTTAAAACACGAGGATGTATGTCATCTGGTCCCGGTGATTTATCGATTTTTATCTGCTTGAGACGGTGCTGGACTTCTTCCTTGGTTAGACCAGTGACATTTAAGGGAGGGTTTTGGTTATTCCCCTGCATTTCACTCGGCATGTCACATTCTTTTGTGAATATAGAAGCAAAGAAGTTGTTTAGTAAATTAGCTTTCTCCTCATTTCCCTCTATAGGTGTCCCCTCCTTGCTTTTCAGGGGGCCCACACCCTCAGGTTTGTACCTTTTTTACAATTTATGTAGCTAAAGAATAATTTGGGGTTAGTTTTACTTTCTTTCGTGACCAGTCTTTTTGTCTCCAGCTTAGCTGCCCTTATCTGTTGTTTACATTGTTTATTTTCTTCTTTATAGTTTTTTTAATGCTTCCGCTATCCCTTCCTGCTTTTAACGTTTAAATGCCTTTTTTTTGTTGTTTATTGCCCCCTTAACCTTTTTGTTTAGCCACATCGGTTTACATGTGTGTCTAACAGTTTTGTTCCTATAAGGTATATATCTGTCACAATGAAAATTAAGGATTCCTTTGAAAGTCTCCCATTTAGTGTCCATGCTTTTGTTTTTAAGGACATTTTCCCAGTCAATGCAGTTCAGTGCATCTCTAAGTTGGTCAAACTTTGCCTTTTTGAAGTTCCGCATTTTTGTGGCTCCTTGATAAGGCACCCTAGTGACTGCTAAGTGGAAATTAACGATATTATGATCACTGCTTCCAAGGTGTCCCCCAACCTGTACCTTTATTACTTTGTCTGGTACATTGGTTAGTATTAGGTCCAATATGGCTTTCCCCCTTGTTGGAGCTTGTACTTGTTGGGAAAGGTAGCCATCTTTTGTTTTAGATAAAAAAACTATTACTTTTATGGGAACCACATGTTTCAGCATCCCAGTCTATATCTGGGTAGTTAAAGTCCCCATAATCACTACCTCATTTAGTTTAGTTTAGTAACCTCATCTGATGCTGCTTCAACCAAAGCGCACCGCATTGCATCATCTACGGCCTAGTGTTAAATAAGACGCTAGCCAGTAGGGATGAGCGAATCGATCCGGACGAACCCGGATTCGATCCGAATTTCAGGAAAAATTCGATTCGGATCGAATCCGAATTTCCCTGCGATTCGATCGCTCGAAGTTTTCCTTTAACATCCATTCATTTACATTTACAGGCATTCTAAGATGGCGGACGGGACATGTCTGGACATCTATCCCGCGCCACTGCAAGCTGGGGCAGTCACATGCAGCCTATCAGCAGCCAGCAAGCCCGGTGACGTCACAGCGCTATTTAAGTCGGCCATCTTGCTTTTCCTTCCTCAGTTTTCTATTGCATTCGTGAGAGACAGAACGCTGTGTAGCTGAGGGAGAGACAGTTAGACAGGCAGGGACAGACAGGGACAGGCTGGAGACAGGCAGGAGACAGACAGGAGACAGACAGAAAGTCAGCGAAAAACAGGGAAAGGAAGGAAAAATCGGAGGCTGTCACAGGGAGATTTTTTTTTTTTTTTCATCCTTCCTGACAGGCTTTGTTAGCGTTTTCAGGCTGCTTATACTAACTAACTGTGCATATATACTGAACTGATCTTAAGTCTGCTGTGAGGCATCCCATTCTGTGACTACAGCAGCCTCTGTTTAAGACCATATAACCATTTGCACTTATTATAATTGAAATTAGCCCTGATGAAGACACTTTTGCTGGGCATAGCACTACTGGATCTTTTTTGGGGCATCCCATTCTGTGACTACAGCAGCCTCTGTTTAAGACCATATAACCATTTGCACTTATTATAATTGAAATTAGCCCTGATAAAGACACTTTTGCTGGGCATAGCACTACTGGATCTTTTTTAGGGCATCCCATTCTGTGACTACAGCAGCCTCTGTTTAAGACCATATAACCATTTGCACTTATTATAATTGAAATTAGCCCGGATAAAGACACTTTTGCTGGGCATAGCACTAATGGATCTTTTTTGGGGCATCCCATTCGGTGACTACAGCAGCCTCTGTTTAAGACCATATAACCATTTGCACTTATTATAATTGAAATTAGGCCTGATAAAGACACTTTTGCTGGGCATAGCACTACTGGATCTTTTTTGGGGCATCCCATTCTGTGACTACAGCAGCCTCTGTTTAAGACCATATAACCATTTGCACTTATTATAATTGAAATTAGCCCTGATAAAGACACTTTTGCTGGGCATAGCAGTACTGGATCTTTTTTGGGGCATCCCATTCTGTGACTACAGCAGCCTCTGTTTAAGACCATATAACCATTTGCACTTATTATAATTGAAATTAGCCCTGATAAAGACACTTTTGCTGGGCATAGCACTACTGGATCTTTTTTGGGGCATCCCATTCTGTGACTACAGCAGCCTCTGTTTAAGACCATATAACCATTTGCACTTATTATAATTGAAATTAGGCCTGATAAAGACACTTTTGCTGGGCATATCACTACTGGATCTTTTTTGGGGCATCCCATTCTGTGACTACAGCAGCCTCTGTTTAAGACCATATAACCATTTGCACTTATTATAATTGAAATTAGCCCTGATAAAGACACTTTTGCTGGGCATAGCACTACTGGATCTTTTTTGGGGCATCCCATTCTGTGACTACAGCAGCCTCTGGTTAAGACCATATAACCATTTGCACTTATTATAATTGAAATTAGGCCTGATAAAGACACTTTTGCTGGGCATAGCACTACTGGATCTTTTTTGGGGCATCCCATTCTGTGACTACAGCAGCCTCTGTTTAAGACCATATAACCATTTGCACTTATTATAATTGAAATTAGCCCTGATAAAGACACTTTTGCTGGGCATAGCGCTACTGGATCTTTTTTGGGGCATCCCACTCTGTGACTACAGCAGCCTCTGTTTAAGACCATATAACCATTTGCACTTATTATAATTGAAATTAGCCCTGATAAAGACACTTTTGCTGGGCATAGCACTACTGGATCTTTTTTGGGACATCCCATTCTGTGACTACAGCAGCCTTTGTTTAAGACCATATAACCATTTGCACTTATTATAATTGAAATTAGGCCTGATAAAGACACTTTTGCTGGGCATAGCACTACTGGATCTTTTTTGGGACATCCCATTCTGTGACTACAGCAGCCTCTGTTTAAGACCATATAACCATTTGCACTTATTATAATTGAAATTAGCCCTGATAAAGACACTTTTGCTGGGCATAGCGCTACTGGATCTTTTTTGGGGCATCCCATTCTGTGACTACAGCAGCCTCTGTTTAAGACCATATAACCATTTGCACTTATTATAATTGAAATTAGCCCTGATAAAGACACTTTTGCTGGACATAGCACTACTGGATCTTTTTTGGGGCATCCCAATCTGTGACTACAGCAGCCTCTATTTAAGACCATATAACCATTTGCACTTATTATAATTGAAATTAGGCCTGATAAAGACACTTTTGCTGGGCATAGCACTACTGGATCTTTTTTGGGGCATCCCATTCTGTGACTACAGCAGCCTCTGTTTAAGACCATATAACCATTTGCACTTATTATAATTGAAATTAGCCCTGATAAAGACACTTTTGCTGGGCATAGCACTACTGGATCTTTTTTGGGGCATCCCATTCTGTGACTACAGCAGCCTCTGTTTAAGACCATATAACCATTTGCACTTATTATAATTGAAATTAGCCCTGATAAAGACACTTTTGCTGGGCATAGCACTACTGGATCTTTTTTGGGGCATCCCATTCTGTGACTACAGCAGCCTCTTTTTAAGACCATATAACCATTTGCACTTATTATAATTGAAATTAGCCCTGATAAAGACACTTTTGCTGGGCATAGCACTACTGGATCTTTTTTGGGGCATCCCATTCTGTGACTACAGCAGCCTCTGTTTAAGACCATATAACCATTTGCACTTATTATAATTGAAATTAGGCCTGATAAAGACACTTTTGCTGGGCATAGCAGTACTGGATCTTTTTTGGGGCATCCCATTCTGTGACTACAGCAGCCTCTGTTTAAGACCATATAACCATTTGCACTTATTATAATTGAAATTAGCCCTGATAAAGACACTTTTGCTGGGCATAGCGCTACTGGACCCTGCCAGGTCCACTTCTTTTTTGGGGCATCCCATTCTGTGACTACAGCAGCCTCTGTTTAAGACCATATAACCATTTGCACTTATTATAATTGAAATTAGCCCTGATAAAGACACTTTTGCTGGGCATAGCACTAATGGATCTTTTTTGGGACATCCCATTCTGTGACTACAGCAGCCTCTGTTTAAGACCATATAACCATTTGCACTTATTATAATTGAAATTAGGCCTGATAAAGACACTTTTGCTGGGCATAGCACTACTGGATCTTTTTTGGGGCATCCCATTCTGTGACTACAGCAGCCTCTGTTTAAGACCATATAACCATTTGCACTTATTATAATTGAAATTAGCCCTGATAAAGACACTTTTGCTGGGCATAGCGCTACTGGATCTTTTTTGGGGCATCCCATTCTGTGACTACAGCAGCCTCTGTTTAAGACCATATAACCATTTGCACTTATTATAATTGAAATTAGCCCTGATAAAGACACTTTTGCTGGACATAGCACTACTGGATCTTTTTTGGGGCATCCCAATCTGTGACTACAGCAGACTCTATTTAAGACCATATAACCATTTGCACTTATTAAAATTGAAATTAGGCCTGATAAAGACACTTTTGCTGGGCATAGCACTACTGGATCTTTTTTGGGGCATCCCATTCTGTGACTACAGCAGCCTCTGTTTAAGACCATATAGCCATTTGCACTTATTATAATTGAAATTAGCCCTGATAAAGACACTTTTGCTGGGCATAGCACTACTGGATCTTTTTTGGGGCATCCCATTCTGTGACTACAGCAGCCTCTGTTTAAGACCATATAACCATTTGCACTTATTATAATTGAAATTAGCCCTGATAAAGACACTTTTGCTGGGCATAGCGCTACTGGATCTTTTTTGGGGCATCCCATTCTGTGACTACAGCAGCCTCTGTTTAAGACCATATAACCATTTGCACTTATTATAATTGAAATTAGCCCTGATAAAGACACTTTTGCTGGGCATAGCACTACTGGATCTTTTTTGGGGCATCCCATTCTGTGACTACAGCAGCCTCTGTTTAAGACCATATAACCATTTGCACTTATTATAATTGAAATTAGGCCTGATAAAGACACTTTTGCTGGGCATAGCACTACTGGATCTTTTTTGGGGCATCCCATTCTGTGACTACAGCAGCCTCTGTTTAAGACCATATAACCATTTGCACTTATTATAATTGAAATTAGCCCTGATAAAGACACTTTTGCTGGGCATAGCGCTACTGGACCCTGCCAGGTCCACTTCTTTTTTGGGGCATCCCATTCTGTGACTACAGCAGCCTCTGTTTAAGACCATATAACCATTTGCACTTATTATAATTGAAATTAGCCCTGATAAAGACACTTTTGCTGGGCATAGCACTACTGGATCTTTTTTGGGGCATCCCATTCTGTGACCACAGCAGCCTCTGTTTAAGACCATATAACCATTTGCACTTATTATAATTGAAATTAGGCCTGATAAAGACACTTTTGCTGGGCATAGCACTACTGGATCTTTTTTGGGGCATCCCATTCTGTGACTACAGCAGCCTCTGTTTAAGACCATATAACCATTTGCACTTATTATAATTGAAATTAGCCCTGATAAAGACACTTTTGCTGGGCATAGCACTACTGGATCTTTTTTGGGGCATCCCATTCTGTGACTACAGCAGCCTCTGTTTAAGACCATATAACCATTTGCACTTATTATAATTGAAATTAGCCCTGATAAAGACACTTTTGCTGGGCATAGCGCTACTGGACCCTGCCAGGTCCACTTCTTTTTTGGGGCATCCCATTCTGTGACTACAGCAGCCTCTATTTAAGACCATATAACCATTTGCACTTATTATAATTGAAATTAGGCCTGATAAAGACACTTTTGCTGTGCATAGACTTACTGCTGCCTGCCAGGTGCACTTCTGTTGGGGCATCCCATTCTGTAACATAGCATACCCCTCTTTATTTACACTAAGCAGCTCTCTTATTTACACTAAGCAGGCCTGTTGGAGGCTGAGTGTTACTGCTCACTTTTGGTGTGCATTATATTCTGTTTCATATAGACCCACCGCTGCCCGGGGGATCTTAAAATATCACCTACTACCACGCCAGTTAGACTATGTCGGGCAGACAAGTGCCTGGAAGTGAAAAGAGGAGTGGCAGAGGCCAAGATTCCGCAGACAGAGCTCGCATCAGACTGGGGGCCAGTAGCAGCAGGAGTCACGCTGAGAGACCTAATCTGCCAGTATCTGCTAGCGGTCGGGTCTCCACCAGTAACGCATCTGCCGTGGTAGATTGGTTGACGCGCTCATCAACAACATCATCACAACTTACGTCTGAGACCCCCAGTCTAGGGTCGGTAGGTTCCTCTGACACAACCCTGAGTTGGCATGCCCCGAGAGCAGTCCCTGTCCTCCCATTGCCTCTGTCCTACGCCGTTCCCTCCCCCAGCGACGTATCCTATGCTTTGGGTTCAGCTCCACTCTTTAGTGAGGAGGACGATCAGATACAGGAGGACAGTCAGCAGCTACTGCCCAGCCAAGAAATGGAGGTGGCTTCTTTAGCTAGGCAGACAAATAGTGATGTGGACAGTGTCGTGGGTGCTGCGAGCGTTCCAGCTCCTGCGCCAGACACTGTTGACGAATCCACGAACATCAGTGACGTACAGCCACAACTCGGTGATGATGATGATGACGATGAAGCCGATCGCACTTGGGAGCCGGGTGATGAAGGGGCTTCATCGTCATCATCAGGAGAAGAGGGGCGCAGGTTGCCCCGGAGTCAGCAGCTGAGGCAGCAAGGTGGTAGCAGTCAGCATGGGGGCACAATTCCAAAGGCTGGAGCCGGCCGGGGCCGGGGCCGGGGTAGAGCACCTGCTGTGCGGCAGTCTACCTTATCGGGAGGAAGTGGAGCAGGGGTTCCTGGAGTTGGCAACAGCAGCAGTGAATCAGTGAGGCCAGGGGGTGGGAAAAGTAGCTACTTGGCAGTGTGGCAGTTTTTCCTGAAGCATCCGCAGGAGGGTAACATGGCCACATGCAAGATATGTAGGCAAAAGGTGAAGTGTGGCCAGGGTCCAAATGTTGGCACCACGGCCCTGCGTCAACATATGATGCGTCACCATAAAGCGACCTGGGAGAACCGAGGCTCCCAAGGGGTGGTCCAGTCTGCTTCCTCACCAAGTGAGCTCCCAATTTCTGCCAGCCAAGGCTCCAGCACCTCAGCCGAAGGCAGCTGTGCGTCATACCCATCCTCTGTCGCTCCTGCTCCTCCTCCTCCTCCTCCAAGTCATGCATCCCGCCAGCAATCCATCAGCGAAGCCATGTCCAAGAGACAGCAGTATGCGCCCACTCATCCTACGGCGCAGAAGCTGAATGTGCTCCTGTCCAAGTTGCTGGTGCTGCAGTCGCTCCCTTTTCAGGTGGTGGAATCTGCACCTTTCAGAGAACTGATGGCTTGTGCCGAGCCGAGGTGGAGAGTCCCAAGCCGTCATTTCTTGGCCAAGAAGGCAGTACCAGCGCTGCACACTTTTGTTGAACAGAAGGTGGGCCAGTCCTTGAGCCTGTCGGTGTGTAGCAAAGTGCATGGCAGCGCCGACATTTGGAGCTGTAACTACGGTCAGGGACAGTACATGTCGTTTACGGCCCACTGGGTGAATGTGGTCCCTTTGCAGCAGCAGCAGCAACTTGGACAGGTCACGCCGCTTCGGCCTCCGCGCTCCCTGCCCGTTGGGCCTGTGACACCGTGCGACTCGGCCTCCTCATCCTCCGCCATCTCCTCACCCTCCACTGCAGGCTCAAGTCTCAGTGCCCCTCCAGTCTACCATGTGTGTAGGGCACGGAGGTGTCACGCAGTGCTTCACATGGTTTGTCTTGGCGAACGGAGTCACACAGGGGAGGAACTGCTTAAATGTATTCATCAGGAAATCCAAACATGGCTTACTCCGAGAAAACTTAAAATGGGAATCATGGTTACCGACAATGGGAAGAACATTTTGTCTGCGCTGCGCCAAGGAAGCCTGACCCATGCCCCCTGCATGGCTCACGTCTTCAATCTGGTTGTCAAGCGGTTTCTGAAGTGTTCCCCCCATCTGCAGGACATCCTAACAACTTCACGGAAACTTTGCATGCACTTCAGCCACTCCTACACCGCCAAACACACCCTTCTTGAGCTACAGCGTCAGAATGGTATCCCCCAACATGTCTGATTTGCGATGTTTCCACCCGTTGGAATTCCACCCTTCACATGTTGGACCGATTATATGAACAGAGAAAAGCCATCACGGATTTCCTGATGATCCAAGCAGATAGGGGGACTCCCCTGTGTAACTTCAATGTCAACCAGTGGCAGCTCATACGTGACACCTGCCGTTTGCTCAGGCCCTTTGAGGAAGCCACTTTATTTGTCAGTCGGCAGGATTACGGGATGAACGACGTGATTCCACTGCTTCATGTACTACAGCACATGTTGGAAACCATGGCTGGTCAGGGCACTGGAGACATGGCGTTTACATCTTACGGCCACATGAACCCCGTTGGAGCTGAACTGGAGGAGGAGGAGGAAGAGGAGGAGTTGCCCAGCGAAACACAGTTTAGGCTTGGCGAAATGGCTGGTTTATCTAGTCAGGGGACAGGAGAGGAGGAGCAGGAGCAGCCAGAGGAGCTAGAGGTTTTTGAGGAAGGCGAGACAGAGGACCCGGGCACACCGTGGCAGTATGCAGTGGAGATGGAGACAGGTAGTCCATCCGAGTCACTTGCGCAAATGGCACGAAGCATGCTCACGTGCTTGCGTAGTGACCCCAGAATTGTTTCCATCTGTCGGCGGGATGACTTCTGGCTGTCCACCTTATTGGATCCTCGCTTCCGGCACAAAATGGGGGCATTTTCTAAACCCATCGAGAGGGAGGACAAACTCAACTACTACAAAGACATTCTACGTAGGCAGTTGGCCGATGCCTATCTGCGCCATGGTCCATACTCTCGCAGGTCTGACTCGAGGGGACCTCTGCGCTCACCTTCCACTGCCATGGCCGCTGGGGGGGTTGGCAGGAGCAGCAGCAGCAGCTCCATCAGCAGCAGCAGCCTCAGTCTTCAGTCGCTAATGAGTAGCTTTCTACACCCGCATAGTGAGGCTACTCATGAGCAGCAGGAAGACCTGGAGCAGGACCTCAACCAGCAGGTCATGTCATAATTTGACATGACCATGCCAACACACCTTGAGGATCCGCTGGACTTCTGGGCAGCCAAACTTGATTTGTGGCCGCAACTAGCAGAGTTTGCCCTGGAAAAGCTGTCCTGCCCGGCAAGTAGCGTGCCATCTGAGCGAGTGTTTAGTGCGGCGGGGGCCATAGTTACGGCGAGGAGAACTCGTCTGTCAACTAAAAATGTGGAGAGACTCACCTTTGTCAAAATGAATCAGGGATGGATCAGCCAGGATTTCCACCCACCAATGCCTGATGCATGCGACTAGATTCAGCATGGTGCCACGTTTTACACTTTCCAAATGGTGCAAAACATATTTATGTCTTGAGGCCATTTTTTGGGCTCCTGCTGCTGCTGCTGCTGAGTCTGCCAACTCCAGGGTGTGATTCATCCAATTTTTGGGCTCCTGAAGCCAACTCCAGTGTATATTTGTTCTCCTGCTGCTGCTGCTGCCAACTCCAGGGTGTGATTCATCCAATTTTTGGGCTCCTGAAGCCAACCCCAGGGTCTCTTTAAAGTAATATTTGGGCTCCTGCTGCTGCAAACTCCAGGGTGTGATTCATCCAATTTTTGGGCTCCTGAAGCCAACTCCAGTGTATATTTGGGCTCCTGCTGCTGCTGCTGCTGCCAACTCCAGGGTGTGAATCATCCAATTTTTGGGCTCCTGAAGCCAACCCCAGTGTCTCTTTAAAGTAATATTTGGGCTCCTGCTGCTGCTGCTGCCAACTCCAGGGTGTGATTCATCCAATTTTTGGGCTCCTGAAGCCAACTCCAGTGTATATTTGGGCTCCTGCTGCTGCTGCTGCCAACTCCAGGGTGTGAATCATCCAATTTTGGGCTCCTGAAGCCAACCCCAGTGTCTCTTTAAAGTAATATTTGGGCTCCTGCTGCTGCTGCTGCCAACTCCAGGGTGTGATTCATCCAATTTTTGGGCTCCTGAAGCCAACCCCAGTGTCTCTTTAAAGTAATGTTTGGGCTCCTGTTGCTGCTGCTGCCAACTCCTGCCAACTCCAGGGTGTGATTCATCCAATTTTTGGGCTCCTGAAGCCAACCCCAGGGTCTCTTTAAAGTAATATTTGGGCTCCTGCTGCTGCTGCTGTCAACTCCTGCCAACTCCAGGGTGTGATTCGTCCAATTTTTGGGCTCCTGAAGCCAACCCCAGGGTCTCTTTAAAGTAATATTTGGGCTCCTGCTGCTGCTGCCAACTCCAGGGTGTGAATCGTCCAATTTTTGGGCTCCTGAAGCCAACTCCAGTGTATATTTGGGCTCCTGCTGCTGCTGCTGCCAACTCCAGGGTGTGATTCATCCAATTTTTGGGCTCCTGAAGCCAACTCCAGTGTATATTTGGGCTCCTGGTGCTGCTGCTGCCAACTCCAGGGTGTGATTAATCCAATTTTTGGGCTCCTGAAGCCAACCCCAGGGTCTCTTTAAAGTAATATTTGGGCTCCTGCTGCTGCTACTGCCAACTTCTGCCAACTCCAGGGTGTGATTCATCCAATTTTTGGGCTCCTGAAGCCAACCCCAGGGTCTCTTTAAAGTAATATTTGGGCTCCTGCTGCTGCTGCTGCTGTCAACTCCTGCCAACTCCAGGGTGTGATTCATCCAATTTTTGAGCTCCTGAAGCCAACCCCAGGGTCTCTTTAAAGTAATATTTGGGCTCCTGCTGCTGCTACTGCCAACTTCTGCCAACTCCAGGGTGTGATTCATCCATTTTTTGGGCTCCTGAAGCCAACCCCAGTGTCTCTTTAAAGTAATATTTGGGCTCCTGCTGCTGGCAACTCCAGGGTGTAATGTTTGGGCTCCTGCTGCTGCTGCTGCTGCCAACTCCAGGGTGTGATTCATCCAATTTTTGGGCTCCTGAAGCCAACTCCAGTGTATATTTGGGCTCCTGCTGCTGCTGCTGCCAACTCCAGGGTGTGATTCGTCCAATTTTTGGGCTCCTGAAGCCAACCCCAGGGTCTCTTTAAAGTAATATTTGGGCTCCTGCTGCTGCTGCTGCTGCCAACTCCAGGGTGTGATTCATCCAATTTTTGGGCTCCTGAAGCCAACTCCAGTGTATATTTGGGCTCCTGCTGCTGCTGCTGCCAACTCCAGGGTGTGAATCATCCAATTTTTGGGCTCCTGAAGCCAACCCCAGGGTCTCTTTAAAGTAATATTTGGGCTCCTGCTGCTGCTACTGCCAACTTCTGCCAACTCCAGGGTGTGATTCATCCAATTTTTGGGCTCCTGAAGCCAACCCCAGGGTCTCTTTAAAGTAATATTTGGGCTCCTGCTGCTGCCAACTCCAGGGTGTGATTCATCCAATTTTTGGGCTCCTGAAGCCAACCCCAGTGTCTCTTTAAAGTAATGTTTGGGCTCCTGCTGCTGCTGCCAACTCCAGGGTGTGATTCATCCAATTTTTGGGCTCCTGAAGCCAACTCCAGTGTATATTTGGGCTCCTGCTGCTGCTGCTGCCAACTCCAGGGTGTGAATCATCCAATTTTTGGGCTCCTGAAGCCAACCCCAGGGTCTCTTTAAAGTAATATTTGGGCTCCTGCTGCTGCTACTGCCAACTTCTGCCAACTCCAGGGTGTGATTCATCCAATTTTTGGGCTCCTGAAGCCAACCCCAGGGTCTCTTTAAAGTAATATTTGGGCTCCTGCTGCTGCCAACTCCAGGGTGTGATTCATCCAATTTTTGGGCTCCTGAAGCCAACTCCAGTGTATATTTGGGCTCCTGCTGCTGCTGCTGCCAACTCCAGGGTGTGATTCATCCAATTTTTGGGCTCCTGAAGCCAACCCCAGTGTCTCTTTAAAGTAATATTTGGGCTCCTGCTGCTGCTGCCAACTCCAGGGTGTGATTCATCCAATTTTTGGGCTCCTGAAGCCAACCCCAGGGTCTCTTTGAAGTAATGTTTGGGCTCCTGCTGCTGCTGCTGCCAACTCCAGGGTGTGATTCATCCTATTTTTGGGCTCCTGAAGCCAACCCCAGGGTCTCTTTAAAGTAATATTTGGGCTCCTGCTGCTGCTGCTGTCAACTCCTGCCAACTCCAGGGTGTGATTCATCCAATTTTTGGGCTCCTGAAGCCAACCCCAGGGTCTCCTTAAAGTAATGTTTGGGCTCCTGCTGCTGCTGCCAACTCCAGGGTGTGATTCATCCAATTTTTGGGCTCCTGCTGCTGCCAACTCCAGTGTCTCTTTAAAGCAATGTTTGGGCTCCTGCCCCTCATAGTGATGCCACTTCAACTCTCTTGAATTCAATTGTGCCGCTCTGCGATTCTATTAGCGATGCCTCTGATCTGCATGTGATATTTATTCAAAGTATTATTTAACTAACCCAGCACGCATCCTGTGCGTGTTACAGCAAGGCAGAATGTTTTACAACCCTATTGAGGCTCTAGGAGGCTCAGAAATAGCCGTTTTTAATAGCGATTCGTCGCAAATTTATTCGGGTCGAAACAATTTTTTTCGGAAAATTCGGCGAATCAGTCGAATCGAATTTTTCAAAAGTTCGCTCATCTCTACTAGCCAGTGGCCGCATGGGATCTTAAACTATGAACGGTGTTGTGTGGCGCTGATGTTTCTTAAATAAGGTTCAAATTTTATCCCCTAGATTGCTCTTTACACCCAATGTCATTTAGCTAGCCTCAAGCTGCCCCCATAAAATACTAATTTACTTCCTACTTCCTATGCTGAGATTCTCCCCTTGAGCAAGAGGCTTATATACAGTATCTGGAGAGGGTAAGTGTGTGTAAGTCATGGTGGGTGTCACTTCATGCTTAGCTCATATCTATGCAGTAATGAAATTTTATTTATTGACAACAATGTAAAGAATACATATTGTAGCATTCCCACATTTAAATTGCAGCTATATGAAGGCAAATGTATTTCTTTTCCTTCGATTTTGAAAACAAAACATAAAATGAATATACTTGGCTGTTCTAGTGCCTTTGCAGCAATTTAAAAAATCCTAAAATTTTAGCTTGGCAAATTAAATAATATTCATGGTGATTTTGGACAACATTTCCATTTTAGTGTTTATGGAATGGAGAATAATTATTAAAGCTGGGAAGGACATGCAGCTGTTGTAAGCTATTCATCCTATAAGATATCCCTTATTGCCCACTACAAATTTATAGTTTTGGCAAATTATTTCCTGATCATTCGGAAATTATTCATTCATGTTAGTAGTTAAGCATTCATGCATAGAAAATTTGAGTCAGTGACGCAGTGTTGCAGATAGCACTCGGATTTACTGACCATGGGAATAATAAGTCTGGACCTGAAAAACGGCAACTGGAGTCAATAAAAAGCTGGCCCGACTACTACATTAGTAAATCTGCTGCTCACCACCCCTGTGACTCCCTTTATTTGTCTGCCCATCCTGCTCACATTTATGTCCAGCAGGATGGACAAGGAAGTCATGTTTATAAAAATAATTTTCTCATTTTTGCAAATGTCCTTTTTTTGCAGTTATCAGACCTTTTAATACAATAGTTTTATATTTTAAAACTGATAACCTAAAAAAACCTAAAAAAAAACTTCATTTCCTTAAATTACAATTTGCCAATACATATACAGTAGTTATTTTGACAGTCAACTTCTACAGTCTTTTTCTAGTGAGCTGTGCTCTACCTCCAACAGAACACAGAACCGCTGTGAGTACTTTAAGCATGGCTTTTAAACAGTCTAAAGAAAGATAGCATGTGCTCATCCAGTCAATATATAGCAGTCAATAGGTGCTAGAGGGGTGTGACCACACACTATAAGCAAAACAGAAAGTTAACCCTCTGCACACTCATACTATTGAAAAACCTAGCTAACACTTGTTAAGAACATGGACTGTTAGTTAACATAGATTGCAATGAATGTAAAAGCAAGGTAGCCACGTCAAGGCCGTCCAATTAGTACCCCATCCCTAACATTACTAAGGGCCTTATTTAACAAGGGATAGCGCCAGGTAGCGAATGGTGAGCGAACGGTAATGACGCTCACCGCCACGAGAACGCCGGCTCCCCTCCGCAATCACACATTTATCAAGCCGATCCTGCTTAGCGACTGACAGACCGCCAGATAGCAAAGCATTCATCATTATTCCAGCCTCACCCCACAGCGCCAGCGAGCGACCTTGAACAGAGACAGGTATGACCTCTCGCTACCTGGCGCTCTCCAATGCATTTCAATGGAGCAATCTTTAAATATTCTTAATTAATTGCTATTCATGTTATTTTTTTTTTTTAATGGCAAAAATTCTGTGACCACTTTTGCAATGTTAGATTTTTTTTTTAAGGTAAAAAAATAAAAAATAAAAATTTGTGCAGAATTGATATTACAGGTCTGATATTAATGTATTCATGTTTGTAAAAACATGTTTTTTTTTCCCAAAAAATATAGTTGTTTGGGGGTTAAAAAACTACTTTTAACCCATCTCCGCCAGCGCTCTGGGGTTTAAACAAGCATTTCACAGCGCGAGAATTTTTTGAGCGTGATTTGTTAATGAATATGCTGGGAGCCGTTCGCTATGGCCATTCGCTGTCATGCGCACCCATACAGTGCGGAACCTGTCAAACAGCGACTCCTAACCCTGTATTCAACATTACCGCACACCGACTGAGTCGCTGTCAACAGCCGAACAACGGCCAAGCACAGCGACTACTAGCGGGCGCTCTGAAAATACTGCTACAGTCGCTCATCTGTCGATACCTGGCGCTATTAATGAATCGGCCTCCCCGTTTAAAAGTTTGTGCAGACATTGCTACTTCTTTACTTGTGTGTGCACAAGCAATGCAATACATGAATCAGCCTGTCTAAAGACATTGCAATACCTTAACTTGCTTGCACACACAATGAAAAATGCTTTACTTGCCTGCACAGTGTTACAGTTCAAAAAGGGTTTTTTTAGGTAGAGGCCAATTGGACTCCCTGTTACATTGGGAGAGCTACAATCCAGCAGATCTGGCCACTGACCTGCAAATGCAACAGCAAAACTTATAGATGCATTTTAATGCTGACCTTAATTAGTCCTTAGCATGTAAACATTTATTTTCCCACACATCCATATAATTGCTATATTTTTTTAGACTTATGTGCTTTGTGAATTATATTTGGATTGTTGAACTTGAATCTTAATTTGTTGTAGGAGTTATTGTTTTAGTCGGTTACCTTTGCTTTGTGTAATTATTTTATATTTGGTTGCAGGAACCGCAAGATGTGCCACTCACACAACATACAAGCAGTCTTTGGTCCAGCTATGCAATTCCTCAGTGTTCTTGCAGGGCATCCAGGGTCATCCCATGATGCTTATATATTGCAGAGCTCCTGCTTATTTTGTTCGAGTCAGGAGAATTATCTGGTAGATGGCTCCTGGGTAAGTTTGCTCACATTCCATCAATCCATTTTCACTGTATAGCAATGAAAATAGTTGATGACTCATGACTTAACCTATTGCTGTTTTTAGCCCTTGATGACATGTTAAACAATATTGTAGCTTAGAATGTGTATTTTATGTTAGTATTTTTAAATTCTTTCAGGGGATTCTGGATATCCACTCCTGCCCTTGCTCCTGATGCCCGTTCGGGCCAGGGGTTCTCTAATCGGGCACTATGCAAAACCCGGCCCGTGGTGGAGGCGAGGGCCCTCTGGCTTTTGAAGTCCAGTTAGGTGTTTGGACCATACAGGGGGGGGCACTGCAGTATGACCCCAACAAGGTTATACCAATATTTTAATTTAAGTTTTTTAACAGAAACAAAAGGTGGGGTGGCAGCCGCTCAGACCATTTTATAACTAACCTGGGAGGTGCACGTTAGCAGGGCAATTAGTACACACAAGTCTTAAAGGAGCCACAGCACTCAACCCTGTCAGTTTGCAGGCCAGCCTATAATCTGTCTCTAAACTTGGTTAAAAACAGAGGACTCGGTCACACACATCTGCAGAAGTATGCTTAAGCTGCACCACTACGCCAAAGTGCCTCTGTGGGGTGCAGTCCTAACTCTAATCTCTGAGCTCTCAAGTGATTTAGCTAAACATTGTAGTAGAAGTGAGGGTGGTAAATATGTAGGCGAGCACTTTAATGAGTTAAGTTTGTAGTGCACAGGCGCAAGATCGTAAGGTTTTCCTTCTGGACGAATATTTATTGAAAAAGGGAAACAGAATCGAACGGGAAGCGTAAAGGATTCGTTGGAGGATACGATGGGAAAAGGGCAAAAACGAAAGCCTACGTTGTAACATGTGAAAATGAAACGGAAAAGTCACGCTGGAAAATGACATCCTCGTATTCGTAATCTGTCGTACGAACGGACGGAAACTTTACAGAAGGTTTTCAATGCATGCATAGAATTGCTCGTACACTCATACGAGAACGGAAACATTGCACAAAAAAGCCAGATCGGCACTAAAACGGAAGTTTTTTTTTGTCTCTCTGAATCGAGCCTACTGACTGTACAAAGAAAGGCACACCAACTAGAAGACTGAGAAGATAGATCCCGTCTAAACATTTGCTGACCATATTCTTTAATGCAGACATTGGACCTGTCCTGGGCACAGATTTGCAGCTGGTTTGGAGGTGCCACCATGGAAACAAAATGAGACTTACGAGGATCATAGGAACAGCCAAAAATATATCTGGTTCACCTATTCCAGCCAGCTACCCAGGACCATTTTGAGATCAGATTGGAAGCAAGGTAAATGAAAATTATAAAAGACCCTTCATGTACGTGCCGCCCATACTTTTCATTGCTCCCATTAGGCCAGAGATATAACGTTCAAAAAGCTAGAACTTCCACCAGCTAAATCAACCATCAATATGAGTATTCTAAGTTTTCTATTAGAAATTCAGTGTATACCTTTAGTAATTGAACTAACTGCGTATAACTGTAAATAGCCAAAAGGTTTAATTAATTAGGGTAAATTAGGTTTGTTCTAACCTTTTCACCTTAACTTCTGCCAGATGAAATTCACATATGTTCATTGAGATGTATTTAGGCCCTTATTTATCAAGGGCTAGCGCCAGGTAGTGTCTGACGAGCGCCAGGTACCGACAGCTAACGGCGGCTACCGACTCAAGTACGCCCGGCGGCGGTCACAATGACGCATTTATCACGCTAAATGAGGCTAGCGCCGGCGAGAGCGTCAGCTAGCGCGCGATTCATCATGTAGCCGACTGCAACGAACAGCGCCGCTACTAATACCATCACAGCGCCAGGTATGACCTGTCGCTCCCTGGCGCTCTCCAATGCATTTCAATGGAGCAATCTTTAAATATTCATAATTAATTGAGTTTATGTGTTTTTTTTTACCGGCAAAAATTCTGTGACCACTACGGCTATGTTAGTTTTTTTTTTTAAGGTAAAAAAAAAAAAAAAAAAAAAATATGTGCAGAATTGATATTACAGGTCTGATATTAATGTATTCATATTACAAAATGTTTAGAAAAACTTGTATAATTTTTACATAAAAAAAAATGGTTGTTTGGGGGTTAAAAACTACTTTACACACATCGCCGCCAGCGCTCTGGGGTTTAAACAAGGAATTCACAGCGCGAGAAATTTTTGAGCGTGATATGTTAATGAATCTGCAGCAAGCCGTTCGCTCTGGCCATTCGCTGTCAGGCGCACCCATACAACGCAGAACCTGTGAAACAGCGACCCCCTAACCCCGTATTCAACATTACCGCACACTGACTGAGTCGCTGTCAACAAGCCAACCCCGGCCAAGCACAGCGAATACTAGCTTGCGCTGTGAAAATCACGCTACTGGCGCTCATCTGTCGCTACCTGGCGCTATTAATGAATCGGCCTCCCCGACTTGGCAACAAAACATATTCATTTATTTATATACATTTTCCAATGTCAACTAATGTCAGGTTATTAAAGTTAATTACTCATTTTTTCTAAAAAAAATCAGTAAGTAAAGTTAAAGATGATTGCTTCTATTAAAAGTTAAGTAAGGTTTATCATTGAAGAAGGCTTATATTATCTTTTTTTGCTTGAAACAGATACTAATTGGCTAAAGGACATCTATGGGGTACCCTTAGGGCATCCAAAATATTCAACTAGGAAATACTCTAGATACAGCATAGGTTGCTCTTATTTCCAATCTTTTTTGAAAATATCCTTATGTTACCCAACACCCAGTGCGAAGAAAGCATTCATAGGGACCCTGACGTGTTCTGGCCATTGACTACTCTCAGGTATTGGCGGTTCTCATGAGAAACAGAAAGACTTGCAGTTTCCATTTACTGTAGGTCTCACTTTCTTAGACAGGTTCTTAACACTTTGAATTACTGGCACTCCTCCCTGGTCAGCTCTCCACCTGGATGCCTTTGGAATCCCACTTATCAAGCTAAAGATCCCCTGCTCACACTTACCTTATTGAAAACATTTGGTACATTAACTGTAGAATTGCCCCATCACAGGTTTATGTCATTTTCTTAAAAAAAAATGTAGAAAAGGATATTTGATGCCAAATATTAGCTTCGCCTCAGCAAACATTTTAAATAACCCCTCAATGGGGCATCACTAGTCATCAGATGCTCCCATATTTGACAAATCACCTGCATAATTAATAATATGTGTGGATAAACATAAAAGGCAAGTGCACCTAATGTGAACATGCTAAGGACCTTAGAACTGTAAACATGTGATATACCTTTTGCCAGTGAGTAACATCACATTCAAACATAAAATAGTAACAAACCCCCCAAAAATAATAGAATAATATATAACATTTTTATTAAATACAATGAGAATTACATAATTATGTGAACACACACATAAAAAACAGAAACATATCTTGACTGAAATAAAGTTTTACTCCTACTCCCCCATATGCATGTCACCCCACCCAGGGGTCAGTGTGTATAATATAAGAGTTATAAATAAAGTTACCACTGGTGAATGAATATACTGTATGTACACCTTGAAAATAAATAAAAACAAAATCAATCAAAGTGACAATACAATATATTTACTGTATAATCCAAAAACATGTGTAAATACTTCCCCTTATACATGAAAATCCCACCGAGGAGCTATATCAAGCCACTATCAAGAGAAACCAGTAAAAAATAATAAAGAAATCAATAATGAAGCATCACTACTGATATGAGTAGTGGGGAGATGGTGAAAAGGGATGCTGTTCCCCACACGGCAGTCCAGTCATGACCAAGCTGCCTATCCAGGGGTTTGGCAGGGATTACCAACTCAAAAAAAAGTGCTTATACAATACCAAAAAAAAGTGATTCTGTGCCTAAATGAGTTTGTGATTGAAGAAGTTCTAGGTGTGTAAGGATAAAAAAAATATAATTCAATTACATGTCATAATATCTATTTATATGCATATTATGAAATTAAATAGTTACATCTCATACTTGGCCCCACATATTAATACCAGCTTATACATTCTCACTATGCTACAGTACCTGTAATATTGTCCCCAACTTATAGAAAATGACACTATTGCACTGACACCTTTAACCCCTCTAAATGACAATCTTAGTTGTCAAATTCTCTGAAATTCTTTTGACTATAAACCCAAGGAAAATTGTAAGACCCCTTATTTAAGAAGTGCAAAAGTCGACAAAAAACAATTTGTTTATCAGCTACAAATGTTTACAGCAGAATATTTTTTAGCTTAGCAGTGGTCAATTTAAGCAGCTATTTTGGACTGTTCCCTAATAAAAAAAAATCTACACTTTTAAAATTAAACTATATTGTTCTTCAACTTTGTCTGCTAGGATTTTGTGAAAACATTTTAGAAGCAACAGCAGGAAATGCAAATGTAATAGGAGTGGCCAAGCTACCCAGGGAAGCTTAATGCCAGTGGAAGACAAATGGCAATCAGCACCTGCTGGCTAGTCACACTGGCCAGTTCTATGATTAATCCTCCTATTCTAATAGTATTTATTAAGAACTCAGTTCTGTCCCCTGCCCATTGTCCCTATTTAGCGTTATAATTCTATGCAGGTTTCTTGATGTTCTCTAAATCCCAAAGTCTACAAATAGCTTTAGTCGAACAGTTATTTAACTTTAACATTGCCACGTTTTTCATCCAAAATCTCTTAATAGCTCTATGTGTGACATTGTAAAATTTAGAGGCCGATTCATCAATAGCGCCAGGTAGCGACAGATGAGCGACTGTAGCGTGATTTTTTCAGCGCCAGCCAGTATTCGCTGTGCTTGGCCGGCGTTAGCTTGATGACAGCGACTCAGTCGGTGTGCGGTAATGTTGAATACGGGCTGGGGGGTCGCTGTTTCACAGGTCCAGCGTTGTATGTGAGCGCCTGACAACGAATGGCCAGAGCGAACGGCTAGCTTCATATTCATCAAAAAATCACGCTCCGAATGTGCTGTCGCTGTCCATTCCTTGTTTAAACCCCAGAGCGATCTGTATTAACTAGTTTTTAACCCCTAAACAACCATATTTTTTTAATGTAACATTATACATGTTTTTAGAATCATTTTGTTATATGAATACATTAATCTCAGACCTGTTAGATCAATTCTGCACATATTTTTTTTTTTTTTTTTTTTGACTTAAAAATAAATCCTAACATTGCAGAAGTGGTCTCCGATTTTTTGACATTAAAAAAAAAATTTAAAAAAATAATACCAATTAATTATGATTAATTATAGCTTGCTCCATTGAAATGCATTGGACATCGCCAGGGAGCGACAGCTCATACCTGGCGCTGTGAGGGAATTTGCAGCGGCGCTGTTCGGTCCAGGCGGCTTCATGATGAATGCCGCGCTAGCCGTCGCTCTCGCCGGCGCTAGCCTCATTTTGCTTGATAAATGCGTCATTGTGACCGCCGCGGGCGTACTTGAGTCGGTAGTCGCCGTTAGCTGCCGCTACCTGGCGCTCGTCAGACACTACCTGGCGCTATCGCTTGATGAATAAGGGCATAAGTCCACTAGACTTATCGCTATGGGTCTTTAAACCATAACAAGTAATAGATTAATTCTATTTAATAATAGTATATTATAGTTCTAATAATATTATAATAAGCAGCATTATCAAAAACGTTTTACTTTATATTTCTGCACAAATTTATTTTAGAAATGAATTAGACTTAAAGGAGCAGTATCGCGAAATTTGCATTAAAAAAGATAAATAATTAAATAGCCAAACAATAGCTTATAACATGTGTATAAATAATCTGGCGATAGAAAAAGAAAAAAAAATATGCCTCTCTTTTAAATTGTATAATGCCAATGGCTCAGTCCATTTGCTGAATAGGGGGATCTGCTGAGTTGTATTTAGTGAGCTGCTTCATTTAGCCCACTGGTCTCCTAGCAACACTTTACCTCAGAGGCTGACATTGTAATCAGTGGTAACGGCTGTGTGTGTGTGAGCTGCTGCTTTTGTTATGAGACCAGGTGACTCAAATGTGTAAAATCTATACAAAATAAACTAAACTGACTGAAAATGACTGAAATTCTTCTTTGAATAACTGTGCAGGAAAATCTAAAGGTATTAAAGTGGAACAAAACCCTGAGTGGCCGACCGTGAAGTCTATAAGACCCGGCCATTGACCTTCCCCTTTGGGCATTCTAAATCAGGATGCCAACTGTGTGAAACGACCCCTGGATAACCACAGATCCCCCCATTTTTCTGGCGCGCTCACGCAGATAGTCATTTAGACAGGCCGGGCGGCCAGGAAGGTTACTGCTCAGGCTCCCCATCTGCGTGCAAACAGAGCTGATTGGATGAGAGCCCGCGCATGCGCTGTGGGACAGGGAAAGGTACGTTTTCACAGGCGAACTTGGGGATTTCACATATCAGGGCATCCCAAGTCAGGATGCCCCTAGGGGCACAAAATAAAACTCCAGATAGTGAAAATCCTGGGTTGGGCTTTGCTCAAAACACACAAAGCTGAAAGAAAGATCATATGGAAAAAAGAAAAATAAGAATATGAAAGAGAAAATGGTAAACTGAAAGATTCTGCAGCAGAGCCAACATGAAGGGAAAACTGTCAAAATCGGCTAAATTACTTCTAGAGCTTTTCTCTCTGTATTAGATATATAAGTTTTGGCCAGGCAATATTGCAATGTTGTTATCTGATGCTGGACGGCTGCCAGCACTGAACAGCTGAGACTTTGATACATTCTCCTCAGCGTGGAACTGATACATTGTTTCTCCCCTCTCCTCAGCATGGAACAGGCGAGAGTGTCAGCTCCCGACACTGACAAGACATAAACATGAGCTATTAGTCTCCAGCTGCTCAACACAGTCATCATTTTTTTCTACATTTGTATTTCTTACTCCAACACTTACCTACATTCAAAGTACCATTTAAATATAAGTCACCAAGAAAAATTCGCGATTCTGCTCCTTTAATCCAGATCTGAGGAAGGGAGGAAGACCATCTCCGAACACTCACTCTGTTAACTGTCACAGAGTGTTGGTAAGGTGGAGAATGTAGATCCAGAGCAGATTAGACACCATTGCACATACATTGCATTGAACTGGAAACAATGGGTTTGTTTCAGCACCAGGCAAAACTCTACTGCTTTTTAGGAGAGAAGACTGCCATTCACTTTCATTGTCTACCTTGGGAATGATTCAGCCTCTGATGTAAAAAAGGAAATGCTGAATGAAAAGCACAATGGGGTTGATTCAGAGCAAGGTGAGACATCTCACTCCTTTTTTAGGAGAGAAACCTGCCATTCACTTTCATTGTCTACCTTGAGGCTGATTCAGAGCCAGGGGAAATTTTACAACCGGTAGACAATGAAAGTTAATGGCAGTGTTCTCTCCTTAAAAAAGGAGTGGGAATTCTCATCTGGCTCTGAATCAAACCCCAATGTGCTTGAGAGCTGGAGATTAGTAGTATGATGATTGTTGAAAAACCAAAGGCAATAAAAATACAGCAAACAGCCCACCCGATGGCCAGTTTGGGATTCCCTGCTGTATGTATTTCAGGGGTTCGCCATATGCATGGCACATGCATGGGTGGGCAGCCAATCAGCAGGCTCTGCTCCATTAAGCTTCTGTTCATCACACTGATGTTAGAGCACCCGGAAGCTGAATGATGCCAGTGCACCGCTGGGCTCATCCATGCTTTTTCATGTACCCATGTCAGCCAATCAGAAATAATTTACATAGGTACATGCTTCAGCTAGAGGTATAGTCGTTATGCAGTTGCGACCCACACATGTGCTTTGGGATTGCTGGCTAGGTGAGTTTACTAGATTCATCCCGGAGCTTACACACAGCAGACCATCCAACATGTGATGCTCCCAGAATGAGGAAATCATTGGACTGGCTATTTCCCTGTTTGTGTGAATTACCCGATTTGCCAGGAATATTACATTACAGTGACCCCAAGGTGCATATCCAGGCCACAGCGCCATCCCCTGCAAACCTCTAGCTGCAGTGCGCAACATTGGCTGGCATACTTCACTGCCTGGTGCACACAGCTGGAGAGCAGCGGTCTGCAGCTAGTATTTAAATCCGCTTACTCATTCCCTCATTAATATGCATGTCTAAAAATGCTGATTGGAGGAGAGCCTGCACATTCGTTGTGTGATCGTCAGTAATGTAAGCACACTGGCAAACTGAAATGTTTCAGAGATGGTAGGGACAAAAACTCAGAATAGTTACAATTTTGGTCCTCCTTAATGGGTGTAAGCTCCATCCATCCATATCCCCCCAGCTCAGCCCATCCATCCCTGTCCCATCAGCTTTGCCCCATCCATCCCTATCCCCTCTGCTCTGCCCCAGAACCCTGCCCCCTCAGTTCTGTCCCATCCACCCCTCTACCCCCAGCTCTGACCCATCCCCTCAGCTCTATGCCTCTCCACCTCTGCCCTACCAGCTTTGCCAATCTACCCCTATTCCTTCCAGCTCTGCCAGTCTATCCATCTTTCTTCCTGCTCTGCCCATCTACCCCCCACACCAGCTCTATCCCACCATTCCTGTCCATTTCATTTTGCCAATCCATCCCTCTTCCTCCCAGCTATCTCTCTATCCATCCATCCCTGTCATTCTTTGTCCATCCCTCTTCCTCAATACTCTGTTCATTCATGTGGGGCCCAACTAAAAAACAGCTCCAATAGGGGGTTGGAGGGCAAGCAGCCCTTTTTAGTTTTGGCCATGGATTTTATAGACCCCTAACCCGCAACTCTCCACCGCAAAGGGGCCCACTGAGAACATGCCGCCCTGGGGCTCACATAAACTTGGAGCCGGCCCTGCCCCCTGGTCTTTAAATGTCGGCAGTGCTGATGGGATGGGAGCTGTCAGACAGGAGGACTATGTCCATGGAGAAAATGGTGTAAGTAATGATAGTTGATTTAGTTTATACATTTTGTTTAAAAAATGGTCTGTGTGTTTTGTTTCTATACTTTTCTACTACTCTGTGAACTGATAATGAGTCCAAGGGACACTGCAACAGAGAGCTGTTGGCTGGTTTTGGCCACTAGGGAGGAGCAAAATCCAAGAATATCAGTAAAAATAAAACTAAGGATCAATCATTTTGTCTAAAGTTGTCCTTTAATTTTCTTTCAAGAGTTTATTTTTTAAAAATCAATCTAATAAAGCACAAATCAATCTACAATGATTTAATCTCTATTTTTACAAAACTTCCAGTGGGGTCAATACTTTTTATGGGCACTGTAATAGGCTGCTTTGTAGAACAGCATTGTGAGCTGTATTGTCCTAGATACAAGTTATTAACAAAACAGGTTTTCTATGTTTTGTGTTCCTTCTGTTCTTTACAGCAACTGTTTCCATTATATCTCTCTGACAGCGTATCTTCATTTTTGTGCAGTACAATCTCTGGGGGGTAATATCATTGTTTTTGTTCTTTGATGTAGAGCATTATCATTAGATCAATGTATGTAACTTTATGTAGCTCTACTATTGTGATTATATAGCTGAGAAAGTCCAATGCACTAAAGATAATGAAACAAGAATTTTCCTGTTAAGGAAGTACTATATTCCCTACGGTATGTCAGAATAAACCCATTATAGCACAGTCCAAAGGATCATTACACACTGTCTTACAGGCAGCAGATTCATCAGATATTCAGAAGCAGTGATTTGCTTTTTGAATAATGAGAGAACTAGCTACATGTCTTTCTTTTCTTAAAGCTAACAATGTCATTTTTTATTGTTTAGACCTTGACGCGTTTTTCACCCTGAATGCATGATCTGGCATGTTTATTATTTCCAACTGTACTTGCAATTATGTTTTCCTCAAAGATTTGCAAATACCACATACATTCCTTTTTGAATATACAAGTAGACATAGAAGTTTCTGTCCTCTCTACAGAGCCGACACTAGCTTGAACTTGGGTCAGGATGGTAAGGTCTGCTATAGATCATTGGTCTGGCTTTATTTTACCTCCAGCACTATTTATTCTTGCATCCCATATATATGAATACATTTTATTCTATATATATATATATATATATATATATATATATATATATATAAATAAAATAGCCATATAATATATATTCTATATTAGCTATAAATAGTAAGAGGATTATTCTTTTTAAAGGGCCAATCCAGCCACACTGCCCATTTTTTAAATCCAAATTTGGTTCACCTTAAAGTGACCCTCCAATATTATAAGAAATCGACAACAGGGTGTTGTTTCCAAGAAGGGATGTCCCATTTCAGTTAATGATGGTAAAAGCCTGGTGGGGAAACCCATGCCACCTACCTCCTTCTGAATTCCCATGTAGATTTCATGGCCCATGTGACCGCCGGCAGCCAGTAAGGTTTGCTGGTGACCACAGGTCATATAGAAACATAGAAGGTTGACGGCAGGATAGATGTATGTTTATCACAGGTATGTTTACATTCACTCACTGTTGATTTTCTCACCTGCTGGGCTGGGAGTTTGTTCCAAGCATCTACTACTCTTTTAGTACAATTTTCTGACATTGTTCTTAATTTCTTAATCTTCCATCCAACTAGCTTCAGGTTGCGCCCTTTGGTTCTACTGGTAAGTTTCTTTTTAAAAAATGCTTTTTCCCCTGTCTACCACTTTTATTTCACACTTGCCCACCTCCTTCATCTCTAGTTTAAAGTGGACCAAAACCCTCCGCAGTGAGGGTTTTGGTTGCTGCTGGGACCCCCGATAAAATGACAGACTGGGGAGGCATCTATAAAGCTGGAGCTGGAGCACATAACCCCCCTGACTCCCATAAACCTTACCTTAAGGAGCATTATCGTGAAAAATGGCCCAATAATAAAGATCCATATAAATATGCTGGATGGCGAGTGGAGGGGTGGCTTTTATACCAGGCATCAGGAAATATCCAGCCAGGGTTTTTTTTACTTTAATGGTAGAAAGAGGAAATCATGGGTGACAGACTCTGTCACTCCTCATAGACTAAACCTGTTACTTCTGGATTTTTTTTCTTCGCCTACCAGGAGAAGAAAACCACAAGCATGTGGGAGTTTAATTCAGTTCAGGTGTATAAGTGACCCCTCCTCTCATTAGCCAAGGTGTTTATATGGGTTTTTAATATTACACAAATTTGCTTTAACCTCCCTGGCGTTGTGAAAAAAACAAATGCAATGGCAACGAAAGCGTTACCATTGCATTTGTCTCTGACACACGGCTCCGCCCCCATGAGCCTCTGCGGCTCACAGAGATGGAACCCGGAAGCGGAGACGGACGCCGCAGCCGTGGCTCTCACCTGCGATCGCGGCGGAGACATCGCTGGATCGCAGGGAGAAGGTAAGGAGGCTGCGCAAATCGATCCCGAGCGTGTCTCGGGGTTACCGCCATTTACAGCGCAAATTAACCCCGAGTCACGCTCGGGATCGCCGCCAAGGGGGTTAACATCGCTTTCCTGCCAGGAATCCAGGGCTGCAATTGGCCGCCCAGGCTGCATTTGGCTGTCGGAATGTCACATCCCACGTGACTGCGGGCGGGCAATTGCGGCACTGGATTCCCAGTGGAGGAGTGAGGTTAAGGTAAAATTTACAGGTGTCTGGGAGGTTATGTGCTCCAGCATTCTGGATGCCGCCCCCCCAGCCTGTCATTTTATCGACGGTCCCAGCAGCTCTTTAAGTACCCCTGAATCTGGGACCATCCAAAAACCTTGCTGTAGATCCTTTGATGATAGAGAAGTTACACTGGGTAATCTACAAATATTGCTTTGCCTTTTTAATAATAAAAAATAATTAAATGTGAGTAGTTTTGTAATAAATAATAAAAGGTATAACATGCAATATTAGCCCTATGTGATCTATTTTCTTACATATATGTGGACATTTCTATATCTATTATATAACACACCTAGTAAAGGGTTGGGCAGTTAGAGAATCTGGATGATTTTAGCAGCACCCACTAACACTTGTTCCTTATTGCACGTAGCAGGTCAAAGAGAAAGGATGGCACAGTGAACTGGAGAACCTTTTCAAATGCAGAGAAAATAGTAAAAATAAATTCCACCAGCTAAGAGACTTGCCGCCATTTTTACATCACAAAAAGGATGTTGTTCACAGCACAGGGGAGCATCCTTATTGTCAGTGCCCTCCTGCACATTAACCAGCATTAAACCAAGAAATCTTACCTTTCTTATCTCCCAGCAAAATCGAGCCCTGCATTTGGCCAGAAGCGGTCACGTGGAACGTACAGTAGGCCTTCTCTAAATATCTGGCCACCAGTGACCATGTGACCGCAGTTGCCATTCATGGGGTTAGGGTGGATAGGGAGGCGCTGTTCATCTATGGACAGGCCTTGCCGAATTTACGTTGTTGGTATCGTTATATCAATGACGTGTTCTTTGTCTGGGATGGGCCCCAGGAAAATTTAAATGCATTTTGTCAGGTGATCAATGAGAATACATTTAACTTGGAATTCACTGCGGAAGTCAGTTCAAATACTGTTAATTTTCTAGACTTGACCATTAGAAAAGAGGCACATTCATTAGTTACCTCTACTTATTTTAAAAGTATGAATAGGAATGTTTACGTGCCCTTTGCCAGTTGTCATCACTCTAATTGGCTACAAGCGAGACCTAGGGGGCAATTCACCCGGTTAAGGCGCAACTTAACCTCTCTTGAGGATTTCGATATGCAGTGTGCAATGCTCATGCGACGCTTTACTGACAAAGGGTATAACGGTGAAAAGATACGTTAACAACGAGCGTTGGTTAGGAACCGCCCTAGGGAGTCCCTTTTAAAGAGGAATAGTATGGGATGCTCGAAGGTTAGCACCCACGTGGAAAATGACATCCCGTTTATTACTGGCTTTAATGTCCAATATTAAGAGGTCCGTAATTTATTGGCTATGCATTTGCATATTTTAAAGGCCGATACCATCCTAGGCCCGGTGCTACCTGAACGCCCCAGGGTGATCTTTAGGAAAGCACCGAACTTAAGGGACTGCTTGGTTAAAATCAAAATCTAGATTGGCTTTTAACAACTTATCAAACGGGTTCCATAGGTGCGGCACCTGTGCTGAGTACAAGGGGTGTAGCCCAATTAAAAAGCCAAAAAAATCTTTTCAGGACTTTAAAACAGGTAAAATTCACAAAATTACTAAACTTATTTCGTGTTGGTCCAAAGGGGTGATATACCTGATCTGGTGCCCGTGCCAAAAGATGTATGTTGGGCGTACTACCCGCGAGCTAAAAACTCGCATTCGTGAACACATGTACAATGTGAGATGCAGATACGAGGCTCATAGTCTATTGGCCCATTTTTAGTTATGTCATAATAGTGACCCCAGCCTTATGTCTTTTATTGGGATAGACAAAGTTTAAAGAAATTGGCGGGGTTCCAACTTGGTTAAAAAAATTCAAAGAAAGAAGGCTGGTGGATTTACAATTTAGGTACGCTTGATCCGGCTGGTTTAAACATTGAATTTGATTTGAATTGTTTTATCGATTCTTCTTAAATAGACCTAACCTTTCTTGAATTTTACCATTGAATTTTTATCGCATTTTATTGCGTTTATTAGTACATGTTTTTTATATGTGATACATTCCTGCCGGCGCTGGAATTATACAGCCTGTGCTTTTTGATTAACTTGTCATTAATTTCTAATAATTTTTATTGACTTTATTTAAATTTTTATCTTAACTTTTAACTTAACTCCGTGATATTAGAGCTTCTGGCTTTTAATAACTCTAGGCCAACTTAACAATGTATTATTATCATGGCTCTTTTTGTCTTTCCCTGTTTCGAACTGCCAAGTGTTTTTTGCAGTGACACCAATGCTTTTGTGTACCAACACTTCGCCAGGTCACGTGACCTCCCCTCTCCGGACGCTGCACTTCGCTACTGGCATGTGACCGATAGTTGCGGTCACATGCTTCCTCGCTCATTGGGACACTGTGCACTCCAGCTCTAGCTCAATCAGGTGATCGCCAGCCCGTAGTCATGTGATGCTGCCGCTCTGCATTCTGGGGCGGGCTTCAATTCCCAGTGTCCCGCTATTTAATCTCTGCCACACTGCCTCGCCACCAGCCTTGCTAAAGTTGCCTAGTGGTGATGAAACACGTCGTCGGTGGCGAGTGGCGGAGCTCTCAAAGTTTTAAAGTGGTACCCAACTTTCTGAGATCTGGTCTTCCTGTGGCTGTCGAATTCGGGGTCGATGAGATCTGGATCACATTCAATGCTGTTTTTATCAACCCTGTTTGTGAGTGCATTTCTTTTTGTTATCTATTAAACCTTTGACCATTGCGGAATTGCACTAGATTTGGTCCCTTTTGTTGTTTTTTTATATGTACTTTTGCCTAAATTTGGACCTTCACTGTACTACCAATACTGGCGAGTGCATGCCTTAAAGGCCGTTTGGGATGTTTGGAAGTCCATATTGTTGATGGTGGATTGAACTCAGTCACCTTGCAGTGTGAAGTGCACGTGCTTTGGGATATGGATTTCGTCTATTAATTTATGACAAGCTCTTTGCTTATTGCTCTGTGTTTTATATATACATTCACGCTGCTCATTTTTGTAGATGTTGTTTTCCATCAGGGTAGCGACAACATTTATTATTTTTGGGTTAGGTTTTCTATAAACTTCTTTACTATTTTAGGAAAGTGTTGCTTTTGCAAATAAATTACTCTTGCACACATTTATATACAAATTCCAGCAAGATCCACTCCAATGACAGATGAAACTTAACTTTTACTAAATTATCATAGTGCTAAAATCATTCAATAGTGATGTGCTTACGAACAGGCATGGATCTCCTCCCCAAACAGCGCTACGTGTGTTAGGGGAAAAAAAACATTTATCAAGCTGCTCCTTGCACACATTTCCTGAACACCATTCTAGGCTTGGCAGACACTCCCCAAAAAAAGTATAGAAGGTTAGTATTCATGTAATCTGTGCATGTGTGGTATTGGAACAACATTTTAACTGACTTGGTGACTGTAACCAGCATACGTTTCCCCATTAGGTGAGAAAATAGTGCCCCCCATTAGATACTGGCATGGCCAAAATAATAAAAATTTGAATTCTTTATTGTTCGCCAAGTGCATCAACGGTGAATAAGGAATTCCTTTTGGCATACTACGAACAACACAAAATAAGGTTGCATTTTGGAAAAAATTAGCAACACAGATAATATGAATAGACTTGCAAAAATAAATGAAGCCACAGCAAAATGCTTAAAAAGTTTTATTGATTGGATGCAATTATTCCTTAATTGCATATTTAAATTGGGTATTAGCAGGCCTAACTAAGCAATAGCTCCTAATTGCCGGTAGACACCAGGGTCACAGATTGTGTTTATTTCATATGTTAATTAAGGAGATGAGGGTGTTTTGCTTCTATTGACTGGTGGGAATTCTGATGACTATTTTAAAATCTCAGATGTTGATAGTGCACTGAGTAATAGCTTTATCATTAGCTCAGATGTTTTATGAAATTGGGATCGGCTGTATTCAGTACTATCCTATTTGTTTCATACCAGTGGTTAAGCTACTGTGATTTAGATAAGGGTTTTCAACTTGCCATGTTTACTTTGCTAATTATCTCTTGATAAGGTATACAATTTCTAATGCCTAAAGTGGACCTCACGTAAAAAAAAATAAACATTTTGCAAATTGCTCCCCCTCTGGCGATCAGTGACATAAGCTATTTGAGAGAACTTAACTCCATGCAGATATTGTGGAATAGAATGCAGATGATGCGCTCCTGAACTGCATGGGAACTGCCATCTTGATTCACACCTGAGAGCCCTGCTTCTGAAAAACTCAGCCTTAAAGTGGACTAAAACCCACGGTCCAACAGCTCTGGAGTCTATAAGATTCCAGGACTGCTAGATTCCCTCCCCGCTGTGGATGTCCCGCTGTGTGAAACCCACCCAAGTCTCACCTTCTTCCCCGTTCCAACTGCGCATACGAGAGCAGCGGCCGCATCCACCCTATCCCTTTAGCGGGACATTTTTTTTTATGTAAGAAACATTAAAAAAATAAGCTTCCCCACTGTCACTTTCCCGACTTTAAGAAAAACTCACTTTTTGTCAAGTTTTTGGTGTTCTGCCTTATTGTTTTACTCTTCTGTGATGTAAAAAAAAAACATTTGTGTTAGGATTGTGCCCCCAGACCTGTGATTTACTTATCAGCATGCTGTTTCCAAGTATATTCTTTGTGTCTGTGATCCTAAGATGGGAGTGTTTTTCTGGCCTTGTGTAAAAACTACTGACTACATATAATGTAACAGGTGAACTCTTTAGCAGCCTTGGCTGCTACACACCCCAGTAATGGCACTTCCAGCTGAGAACATTGCATATAACTAATTAGCTACAGGAAGAAAATGTTGTGATCCTCCCTATCTGAATAATCTGAATTTCAGCAGAAGGGGTTACATCTGTTGCCTGTGTCTTAGCCAATCAGATGATTAGCCAGCCAGAGTAAGGAAGTTTTGTGATCTGTACTTTTTAGACGCCAGTTGATGTACATTTCCAAGGTAACCATTGTAGAGAGGGAAACTGTTTTCTTTTATAACACAGAATTGCAAAAAATAGAAAAGAAAAAAGTAACAAGTAAGTTTTAGCAAATTGATTACATTATTAGGCACACAACAACTTTAAAAAATATTATAGAAAGTGGAATTACCCTTCAATGAATGCCTGTTAAGTGGCATTTAATAAGAAACAGTAAATAGGATGCTTTTAAAAATCTGCATTTAGTAAAACACTTGAAACGGAAAAAATACCATTTAAAAAATAAAAGCTCAGGCTATTCTTTGTTACATAAAAATTGGATCTAACCAAAAATGCCAAAAAAAAACAAAACATATAAAAAAAGGCATTCACCTGCAGCGGTAACGAATTAATCTTTATTTTTATTTACTTATTAATAATTTTCTTGCTTTCTGTGATTATTCAGAGTACATTGTGGGACCCAAACCAGAACTTTGGTGGTAAGTTTGGCTGAAATCGGTGAACCCTATCTTTAGTGGGTCTGCTCATCACTAGTTACAAGACCTATTTTCCTACACTGCTAATCAACCAGAACCTTCACTAGTTGTTGTGAGGAAGTAACCCTTTAAACCCTTTAAATGACAAGCACATAAAGGCCTTGATTTACTAGGAGTTGAAAAAAAAAGTCTCATGGTAGTAAAAAATTAAATTCATGAGAAGAAAGCCTGAGAATTTCACTTTTAGTGAATCACCAGATAGGCAAACAATGGACATCAATGGAGTAAAAGGTTCAATACTTTTCTCATGAACTGAATTTTTTGCTACCATAAGAATATTTTTCAACTCTAATTTATGTCAGTTGAATGCTGGCAGCATCATGGCTAAGGTGCTGAGTTAGGATGCTCCAAAAGGGTCACTACCACTAGAAAACTAGAAAACCGCTAGAAAACTAGAAAACCAGCGAGGCAGCGTTTCAGCTGTGAGTAGGTGCTGGAACAAATGTAAGTTTCTGAAATTGACTCAGTATTATGTGTGCAGATAGGGCAAGGAAGTTTTGGGGAGTTTTCTTTTCTAACTGTGGCAGGCCAGGTCCGGTTTAAATAGTTTATCAAAGCTCAAAAGAGTGTAATGCCAGGTGTGCCCACAATTAAATAGTTAAAATTAGATAATACTCGCACACAAGTGGCCTGATCCAGTGGGTACTCAACTAACAATTGGTATTAAAGTGTAGTGATCCCCAAGTGGTTTTAACAATTGGTATAACAGAGCAGGGATCCCCAAGTGGCCTGAACAATTGGTATTAAAGAGTACAGACACACTAGTGTATTGAACAACTGGTATTACAGAGCAGAGACCTCCAAGTGACCTGAACAATCACTATTACAGAGCAGTGACCCTCGAAGTGGATTGCAATTGATATTGCAAAGTACTGACACACCAGTGGTTTGAACTAGCGCACACTACACAAAAATGTTTTTTTTGAGAGGGCTGCTTGACCCAGTGAATGTGCCAATAACAATTGGTATTAAAGAGTACTGACACCCCAGTGGTTGAAGCAAGTGCTATTAAATAGTGCTGACACACCAGTGGTTTGAACCAGTGCACACTACACAAAATCTTTTTTTTAAAGAGGGCCTTAACTGCCCTCACCCAGTGCATACCCCAATAACAATTGATATTTAAGAGTACTGACACCCCAGTGGTTGGAGCAAGTGCTATTAAAGAGTGCTGACACACAAGTGGTTAGAGCAAGTGCTTTTAAAGAGTACTGACACTTAAGTGCTATTTTTCACGTACTTGGTTGAGGATCGGTCGATGTAGACACAGACTACTGCTAGCAGTACCACCTGCGGCTTCCACTGATTACAGGGGAATGCAGCAGAGGAGAAGGCCAGAGGGCCAGATAATAGTTGCAGATTCTGGTGAGCTGAACTGAAACTCAGGAGCTGAAAAACAGAAAGGGGTTAATGCTGGCTGAGCAGGCTGAGAAGGGGGAAGCTAGCAGGAAGTGTTTGCAGTGCTGCACAACAAGCCAGGTGTGGGGAGTCTGCCAACAAGTCTAGTTTTTGTCAGAGCTTTCCGCAAGGAAAGATGGATTGCGCTGCAGACAATACAGGGGTCCAACAGCTGGCCTGACAAATAGTAAGCCCAAGAGTCTGGTAAGGAGTGTGTACAGGAACAGAGCCGGGAATTCAGAGCCTTGGTGAGTGCCGGAACAGAGCTCTGGTATGTGCAGGTACAAAACGAACAAAACGAAAAGTTGTCTGTATTTCCAAGCCAAGGATCACAGTTCCAGTGTGGGTAGTTAGAATCCAAAGTCAGAAGATTAGAGCCAGAGCGGGGTTGATATCCAAAGCCAAAAGTCAAAGCCGAGCTGGAGCGTATACATGGAACAGGAGAGAGATCAGCAGGCATCTTCCCAGTGCCATAGGCCACCCAGCACCAGGAAGTGCCTGCTGCACATGCTCAGTAACATGTGCAGGATCCAGGAACCCAGCCGGAGCACGCGCAATCCGACATGCCAGTCCTGCAAGACTGCACCCACTCTAGGGATCGCACAAGCCATGCAGGGAAATTCAAAGGGCACAATTGTGCATGTACCTGCAGGAACACACATTCGTGGGATAGGATCATCCATCGTGAAGCTATTACAGAGTACTGACACTCAGGTGCTATTACAGAGTTCTGACACTCAAGTGCCATTACAGAGTACTGATATGCAAGTGCTTTTACAGAGTACAGACACTTAAGTGCTATTACAGAGTACTGGCACCCAACCTCTAGCTCTCACTCCAGCCGCTTAGCCTTACTAAATTTCCTGAAAAAGACTATAGCAGACTTAAGCACCTATCTAGTCCCTGACTCCAGGCACTTTCCCTTTATATATGTTCTTACAAGGGCAGCTTTAGTAAAAAAAAAAAAAAGGCCTAACTGTCCCTCAGCAGCAGCAACTCTCCCTATCTAATGCAGAGTGAGCAGCAGCATGAGCAGCGTGAAGCCGATCCTGCCTGTGCAGCCAATCAGTGCTCTTCCTGGGTTTGGAGTGAGTGCCGAACAAGTGCAAAGATTTAAATTTGAAATCGATGCTCGGGTTCGGGGAGCCAAACTTACAAATTTTGGTACAAACCCAACTTTGTGGTTCGGGTTCGCCCAACCCTACTTATAAGGTCTAAACAAGGCCTAAAAATAAACAGAGAGTTGTGAAGTATGAGCTCTGTTAACTTCTATTAAGTACTGAGAACTCAAATACAACTCTTCAAATAACGTAGAGAAGTGCTGAACCATTGCCAAGCCATACTGTGACACTCCTCATTAGTATTCTCTAACTGATGCGCTCATAACAAAATGTCAGCACTACAACAGGCTCTTTAACGCCTTTTAGATGTCTTACATTGGAAAATACATTCTTACTCAGGTTGTTGTTATGGCCAGACCAGTGCAGCACGTGTGTTTGGTGTGGTGCAGAGGTATTTGACAACAGACTCTCTCCTCCGAAGCCCTGTTGTTCTTGATGCATTAATAGCTCACCTCTTGCTTTCTGTTTAGCTCCACAACCACAGTCTGGTTGACACCAATGGACTGCACAGAAGCTGGGATCAGGGGAGTTTTTTTAATCCCCCCATCCTGCCTTACAGCTGGAGTAGCTCAGGTCAATTTAAGGGTGACATTTTATAGAATAATTGAGAAAGATGCTGATCTTTAATATGCCAACAGCAGTTTGGGGTAATTTCCCATCCAACAGTCCAGGTGCAGCAAACATCCATTAGTTGCATCAGTTGATAGCTTAGTGTGATATGCAAACTGCAGTCTAAGGGATCTGAAAGTACTATGATGTTGAAGCATTTCATAGCATTTTATCATGACTGGTGTTGTGTCTATTAGACAGTAGGCAGGCTCGTAAACTTGTCACTAAATATTCAGGTATATTATTTCAGTTCTGAATTAGACAGTGTTCTGCTTTAGATGGCTGATGGTAGCTGGCTATACTTAGGCCCTTATTCATCAAGCGATAGCGCCAGGTAGTGTCTGACGAGCGCCAGGTAGCGGCAGCTAACGGCGACTACCGACTCAAGTACGCCCGGCGGCGGTCACAATGACGCATTTATCAAGCAAAATGAGGCTAGTGCCGGCGAGAGCGACGGCTAGCGCGGCATTCATCATGAAGCCGCCTGCACCGAACAGCGCCGCTGCAAATTCCCTCACAGCGCCAGGTATGAGCTGTCGCTCCCTGGCGATGTCCAATGCATTTCAATGGAGCAATCTATAATTATTCATAATTAATTGGTAATAATTTTTTTTTTTTTTTTTTTTTTTTAATGTCAAAAAATCGGAGAACACTTCTGCAATGTTAGGATTTATTTTTAAGTCAAAAAAAAAAAAAAAAATATGTGCAGAATTGATCTAACAGGTCTGAGATTAATGTATTCATATTACAAAATGATTCTAAAAACATGTATAATGTTACATTCAAAAAATATGGTTGTTTAGGGGTTAAAAACTAGTTAATACACATCGCCGCAAGCGCTCTGGGGTTTAAACAAGGAATGGACAGCGACAGCACATTCGGAGCGTGATTTGTTGATGAATATGAAGCTAGCCGTTCGCTCTGGCCATTCGTTGTCAGGCGCTCACATACAACGCTGGACCTGTGAAACAGCGACGCCCCAGCCCGTATTCAACATTACCGCACACCGACTGAGTAGCTGTCATCAAGCTAATGCCGGCCAAGCACAGCGAATACTGGCTGGCGCTGAAAAAATCACGCTACAGTCGCTCATCTGTCGCTACCTGGCGCTATTGATGAATCGGCCTCTTAGTCCGCTAGCCCCCACTATATGCCACTTTGTTTTTATCACTCTTCTGCAGTACCCATCATTCACCGCTAGGAAATGTGCTAAGCCGGGATTTTTTAAAATACCACTGGTGAAATTATGACTGCCTCTCTTTTTGTTTCATCCAACTCCCTATTTAAATCTCTTTCCTAACTGACCCCCATTGTTTTTATTTAACCGTCACACTCTCCTGGTTACCCCAAAATGGTTGCTGTTCTTTATATAACGCTCCCTTTTCACTCACGGAGCAAGAGCCCTGTGTTACACTGTTCCATTTTGGAAGCCGTCTCTAAAATTGTATTGGTCATGATCCCCACAACCCAGACTGTGTCTGGTCAACCTACAACCTAGGTATTTATACTGGGGTTTATTTACATATCTATTACTACACCTTTCTGCCTATTATCTGTATTCACCTCTACCCAACTAACCTATTACTATAACAACTCAATAAGGTTTTTCTTCCTAATTGAACTCAGCATAACCCTGGCCCAAGAAACCAGACTTCACTTCAGACTGACTACTCAGCATACTCTATCTCTATCCCCTGGTTGTGTGTTTATTTCAAGACTAAAACAATATGGGGTGGTTTGGAGAACGTGGGCATCAATTGAGCCGGGGAGAAATTGAAAATAGTGCTGAAAACCTGCGCATGCCTTCTGACGGGTCACTAGCACAAATACGGGGTTACCGGAATATGAGTACTACTATATTGTTCCATATATTTGCATCCTATCTTACTAAAGCCATTGAGTTTTTAGTTAGATGACTTATTTGGTCGTCACTGATGGGAAATAGAACCGTATCATCTTACTAGTTTTACAGACAGCAAAAGATAACTGAATGCATTCTATCTCTAATCCACCCTACACAATGCTGAATATAAAATGATATGGAGTTTTGCTTTAAGCTAAACCATATCTTGGCTTATTAGGAAAATAGAGACAGCTGACAATTACACTTTGAATAAGTGCAAGTGTCTGAAGAGACACAGACAAACTTTTTAGAACTCCTAAATAGAGATATCTAAAGGGGGTTTACACAAGGACAAGGCCTCAGATAAGCTAGGCCTCAAGACAGGGGGTAGCAGAAGCAGAGTCCAGAGCAACTGTCCTAATATTTGGGGAATATTTAGCAAGGGATTAAAGCGTAAAGATCTCTTAGGTGTTAGTGGGATTCATCTGGAATAATTGGACAGGGTCAATACTTCTACAGTCGATTGGGTAAGACATAAGAGGGTAGCTAGTCTATAAATAGTGATCTATTTAGACCTTTAGAATCTTTGGCAGTTATTCTCTAGTACATAGAGAAGCATTTGGGGTTAGAATGTGCCAACCAGTGTGATCTAAACCAAAACCAAATAGCACATGACCAAAGTATGATGATTAACTCAGAACATGTGTAGGCTATGCAAATGGCCCAGGTGAAGTCAGAAAAATTGTCAGACCAGAAAACAGTCACATTAATAGAATAGGTTATGTTGATATCCTACCAGACCTCAACTGACTTCATCATGTCCCACACAGGCAACACTAAGAAAAAAACACTCAGCATGGCCAATATGAGTGCACATGCCTCACTTTTCCTCAGTGAGGCAGAGGAGCAGCACCATGCTAAGAGATGGAGCGGTTCAGGATTAAATTACCAGGGGGTTGGTTGAGCATTGCTCTTTATTAGGCCTCCTAGTGCCCTTTAAGACCTTAAATCACAATTAACTGAAGACCATTAAAAATTGGTAAAAGTTGTAAAGGAATCTTTAACTGCCAGCCTACCTGGAGTTTTTGTCACCCTTTGTTGCCAGACCATTTTGCACTATTTTGCGCTCCCCATGTTCAACTGTGATTCTTGAAGGGATTTCCAGGGATTTCCCAGGAAAGTGATATATTGTTTTTTTCAGCAGAGCCTGGGCTTTAACATGAAATGTCTTGTTTGTCATTTTCTAAGTGTATTCTCAATATTTTTGGGTGAAAATTGGGCAAAGAAATAAAATAAAAACAATTTTTTACAATTTGTAGTGTTTTTTTGTAATAAAAAATGTAAGTTTGTCAATAAAATCTTATTGCGTGTGAAACCCCAATTTCTCCTGGTTACAGCGGAACCACATATGTATAGGTAGACACCCTTTCCTGCCCAGGGGACTCCCCCAAACTGAAACAATGCTTTAGGAGATTTTCAGATAAAATTCAACTATGCAATGCAATATGCACACCTTGCAGTTTTTCAAGAAAACCAACCCTTTACATTTGAAATACCCCTGACAAACTAAATATTCCCTAGAAGTATACACCTCAGGCTTTCTAAGCGTACCAGGCTTGTTGACATGGGTGCAGTTTTCTGGAAGTAATCCCTCAATGTATTCTTTGGTTGCACAGGGTTTCCCTAAAAATGAATAAAAAAGCAGAATCAAAACCACATTTTCCTAAAAAAAATATATGCAAACCAGAATAAAACTGAAAATCTGAAAAAGCAACATCCCCCAAACAGAACAATACCCAACATGCCTAGGTTCTGTCAAGGAACGAGTTGCCAAACACACCAAAGTAAAGCATGCGCATAACGGTAATTTTACTTCAAAATTTCAGCTCTGCTGACAAAGTGCGCACCTTGTGCTTTTTCTACCAAAACAACTCTTTACATTTGGAATATCCCCGATAAACCATATATTCCCTGAAAGTACACATGATAAGCTTTCTAAGCTTTCTAAGCGTACCCAGCTTGTTGTAGCGGGCTCACCTTTCTGGAAGAAATATCTAGAAGAATTCTTAGGTTGCACAGGGTTTCACAAAAAAATGTATAAAAAAGCAGAATAAAAAACACTTTTTCCCAAAATATCAATATGCAAATAAGAAAAAACAAGCTGAATCTGAAAGCGCAAGGTCCCCCGAGCAGAACAATACCCAACATGCATAGGTACCTGTAACCTTTTAACTGCCAGCCTACTTGAGATTTCGTCACCCTCTGCTGACAGGATATTTTTCACCATTTTGTGTTATGTTTAACCGTGATTTTTGCAGGAATTTCCAAGAAAATGGCATATTTTCTTTTTCTGGCAGAGTTTAGGCTTTAACATGAAATGTCTTGTTTATATTTTTTCTACTTTTTTAATATATTTTTAAGTAAACAAGTAAAAGGTATAGAGGACTCATAGATCCCTTATCAGTTCACAAAGGGTTAAAAGTAAAAAAAAAAACACAGAGACACACTTTAAAAATAACTTTATTAAAAAAATATATTTTTTTATTATTTTTTTTTAATACTTACCTCCCATCCATCCCTGTATCCCACGCTAATCACTTAGGCTTCTGCTCTCCTGCTGCTGCTTTTATACCTACTGGGTTACAGGTAACATAGGGTTAATTTAAAAAAAAAAAATGACATAGGGTCCCCCCTCACAGGGAGGGGGACCCCATTTTTTGGGATTTTTAAGGGTTAAAACCCTTAAAAATCCAAGAAAAAAATGGCGTGAGGTCCCCCCTACCCAGCGTAACCAGCCTGTGACCAGCTATGGGGGCTTGTAGAACAGGGCACAGGGGCCAGCTTTAGTGGCCCCTGGCCCTGCAGGCTACAAGCCGTCTTAGCCTAGGGCCACGGATCTTCTGCCCCCCCCTGAGCTTTGGGGAGGCAGGTAATTTGGGGGGCCAGGGGTTAATGGCAAGTCCCCCGCTAGCCGCAGGTGACTTGCCAGACCCCCGAGCCTTGTGAACTGGTATAAGGGGTCTCATGGACCCCTTACCAGTTCACAAAGGGTTAACGGTATAAAAAAAAAACACAGACATATGTTTATTAAAAAAAATAATAATAATTTTACCTTTACTCACCTCCGATCTTCATATGCAGTGTCCCACGGCAATCCGATGCAGGTGACCGCTGGGCAGAGAAGGGGGGAGGCAGGCGATCGGAGGCAGGCGATCGGAGGCAGGCGATCGGAGGGAAAGACAGAGAGCCAGGGAGAGCCACAAAGAGCCAAGGGAAGATCAAGGCAGGGACAGCAGATAAAGGGACAGAGAAAGCTTTTTTTTATTTTCATTTGATTTAATAGCCAGATCACAGTTTTAATTGTTTTTGTGTCTGCTGTAAAAACCCCTGGCCACTGAGCATCCCATATTAGCAAATTTAACCCTATCTGTTACACACAAGCAGCTCTTAAAGGGGATTTAATCTAACTAGAGCACAGTTTTAATTGTTTTTGTGTCTGCTGTAAAAACCCCTGCCCACTGGGCATCCCATATTAGCACATGTAACCCTATCTGTTACACACAAGCAGCTCTTAAAGGGGATTTCATCTAACTAGAGCACAGTTTTAATTGTTTTTGTGTCTGCTGTAAAAACCCCTGCCCACTGGGCATCCCATATTAGCACATTTAACCCTATCTGTTACACACAAGCAGCTCTTAAAGGGGATTTCATCTAACTAGAGTACCGTTTTAATTGTTTTTGTGTCTGCTGTAAAATCCCCTGCCCACTGGGCATCCCATATTAGCACATTTAACCCTATCTGTTACACACAAGCAGCTCTTAAAGGGGATTTCATCTAACTGGAGCACAGTTTTAATTGTTTTTGTGTCTGCTGTAAAATTCCCTGCCCACTGGGCATCCCATATTTGCACATTTAACCCTATCTGTTACACACAAGCAACTCTTAAAGGGGATTTCATCTAACTAGAGCACAGTTTAATTGTTTTTGTGTCTTCTGTAAAAACCCCTGCCCACTGGGCATCCCATATTAGCACATTTTACCCTGTTACACACAAGCAGCTCTTAAAGGGGATTTCATCTAACTAGAGCACAGTTTTTATTGTTTTTGCCCACTGGGCATCCCATATTGCCAATTTTCATAGTAGGAAGCAGTTCCTCAGTTTATTTACATTTTTTTAAAGTGCCTGTTGCACATTTCAAATACATAAAAATGTCAGGCAGACAAGAGCCAGGATGTTCACAGAGGAGATTCAGCAGGCAGAGGTCGCAGCAGACTAGGGGCGAGTGGCAGCAGGAGTCGCGGTGAGAGACCGGGTCTGCCAGTATCTGCTAGCGGTCGTGTCTCCAGCAGTAACGCATCTGCCGTCATAAATTGGTTAACGCGTCATCCACATCATCACAAGTTACATCTGACACCCCCAGTCTACAGTCGGTAGGTTCCTCTGACACAACCCTGAGTTGACATGGCCCGGAAGCAGTCCCTGTTCTCCCATTGCCTCTGTCTTACGCCGTTCCCTCCCCCAGCGACGTATCCTATGCTTTGGGTTCAGCTCCACTCTTTATTGAGAACGATCAGATAGAGGACAGTCAGCAGCTACTGCCCAGCCAAGAAATGGAGGTGGCTTCTTTCGCTAGGCAGACAAATAGTGATGTGGAGAGTGGCGTGGGAGGTGGTGTGGTGAGCATTCCAGCTCCTGCCCCAGACACTGTTGAGGAAACCGAGAACATCAGTGACGTGCAGACACAACTCGATGATGATGATGATGATGAAGCCGATCACACTTGGGAATCGGTTGCAGAAGGGGCTTCATCATCATCATCATCATCATCAGGAGAAGAGGGGCGCAGGTTGCCCCGGAGTCAGCAGCTGAGGCAGTAAGGTGTTAGCAGCATGGTTGGCAGTCAGCATGGGGGCAGAATTGTAAAGTCTGGAGCCAAACGGGACCGGGCCGGGGTAGATCACTTGCTGCACGGCAGGCTACCTTCTCGGGAGGTAGTGGAGCAGGGGTTCCTGGAGTTGGCGGCAGTAGCAGTGAATCAGTGCGGGCTGTTGGTGGGAAAATTAGCTACTCGGCAGTATGGCAGTTTTTCATCAAGCATCCGCAGGAGGGTAACATGGCCATATGCAAGATGTGTAGGCAGAAGGTGAAGCGTGGCAAGGGCCCAAATGTTGGCCCCACGGCCCTGCGTCAACATATGCTGCGTCACCATAAAGCAGCCTGGGAGAACCGAGGCTCCGAAGAGGTGGTCTAGGCTGCTTCCTCACCAAGTGGCACGCCACTCCAAAATTCTGCCAGCCAAGGCTCCAGCACCTCAGCCGAAGGCAGCTGTGCGTCATACCTCTGTCACTCCAGATGCTCCTGCTCCTCCTCCTCCTCCAAGTCATGCATCCCGCCAGCAATCCATCAGCAAAGCCATGTCCAAGAGACAGCAGTATGCGCCCACTCATCCTTCGGTGCAGAAGCTGAATGTGCTCCTGTCCAAGTTGCTGGTGCTGCAGTCACTCCCCTTTCAGGTGGTGGAATCTGCACCTTTCAGAGATCTAATGGCTTCTGCTGAGCCGAGGTGGAGAGTCCCAAGCTGTCATTTCTTTGCCAAGAAGGCAGTACCAGCGCTGCACAATTTTGTTGAACAGAAGCTGGGCCAGTCCTTGAGCCTGTTGGTGTGTACCAAAGTGCAAGGCAGCGCCGACGTCTGGAGCTGTAACTATGGTCAGGGACAGTACATGTTGTTTACGGCCCACTGGGTGAGTGTGGTCCCTTTGCAGCAGCAGCAGCAACTTGGACAGGTCACGCCGCTTCGGCCTCCGCGCTCCCTAGACGTTGTGCCTGTGACACAGTGTGACTCGGCCTCCTCATTCTCCGCCATCTCCTCACCCTCCACTGTAGGGTCAAGTCTCAGTGCCCCTCCAGTCTACCATGTGTGCAGGGCACGGAGGTGTCACGCTGTGCTTCACATGGCTTGTCTTGGCGAACGGAGTCACACAGGGGAGGAACTGCTAAAATGTATTCATCAAGAAATCCAAACATGGCGTACTCCAAGAAAACGGAAAATGGGAACCATGGTTACCGACAATGGGAAGAACATTTTGTCTGCGCTGCGACAAGGAAGCCTGACCCATGCGCCTTGCATGGCTCACGTCTTCAATCTGGTTGTCAAGCGGTTTCTGAAGTCTTCCCCTCATCTGCAAGACATCCTAACAACGACAAGGAAACTTTGCATGCATTCAGCCACTCCTACACTGCCAAGCACACCCTTCTTGAGCTACAGCGTCATAACGGTAGCCCCCAACATAGTCTGATTTGCGATGTTTCCACCTGTTGGAATTCCACCCTTTACATGTTGGACCGATTATATGAACAGAGAAAAGCCATCACGGATTTCCTGATGATCCAAGCAGATTGGGGGACTCCCCTGTGTAACGTCAATGTCAACCAGTGGCAGCTCATATGTGACACCTGCCGTTTGCTCAGGCCCTTTGAAGAAGCCACTTTATTTGTCAGTCGGCAGGATTACGGAATGAACGACGTGATTCCACTGCTTCATGTACTACAGCACATGTTGGAAACCATGGCTGGTCAGGACACTGGAGACATGGCGTCTACATCTTACGGCCACATGGAGCCTGTTGGAGCTGAACTGGAGGCGGAGGAGGAAGAGAAGGAGGAGTGGCCCAGTGAAGCACAGTTTAGGCTTGGTGAAATGGCTGGCTTATCTAGTCAGCGGACAGGAGAGGAGGAGCAGGAGCAGCCAGAGGAGCTAGAGGGTTGTGAGGAAGGCGAGACAGAGGACCCGGACACACCAAGGCAGTATGCAGTGGAGATGGAGACAGGTAGTCCCTCTGAGTCACTTGCACAAATGGCAGGAAGCATGCTCACGTGCTTGCGTAGTGACCCCAGAATTGTTTCCATTTGTCGCCGGGATGACTTCTGGCTGTCCACCTTATTGAACCCTCGCTACCGGCAAAAAATGGGGGCATTTTTTACACCCACTGAGAGGGAGGACAAACTGGCCTAATACAGAGACATCTTACGTAGTCAGTTGGCCGATGCCTATCTGTGCCATCATCCATACTCTCGCAGGTCTGACTCAGGGGGCCCTCTGCGCTCACCTTCCACTGCCATAGCTGCTGGGGGGGTGGCAGGAGCAGCAGCAGCAGCCTGAGTCTACAGTCGCTAATGAGTAGCTTTCTTCACCCGCATAGTGAGGCTACTCATGAGCAGCAGGAAGACCTGGAGCAGGACCTGAACCAGCAGGTCGTGTCATACCTTGACATGACTATGCCAACACACCTTGAGGATCCGCTGGACTTCTGGGCAGCCAAACTTGACTTGTGGCCGCAACTAGCAGAGTTTGCCCTGGAAAAGCTGTCCTGCGCGGCCAGTAGCGTGCCATCTGAGTGAGTGTTTAGTGCGGGGGGGGAGAAGGAGAACTCGTCTGTCAACTAAAAATGTGGAGAGACTCACCTTTGTGAAAATGAATCAGGGATGGATCAGCCAGGATTTCCACCCACCCATGGCTGATGCATGAGAGTAGATTCAGCATGGTGCCACGTTTTACACTTTCCAAATGGTGCAAAACATATTTATGTCTTTAGACCAATTTTTGGGCTCCTGCTGATGCCAACTTCAGGGTATGCCTTTCAGACAATTTTTGGGTTCCTGCTGATGCCAACTTCAGGGTGTGTCTTTCAGACAATTTTTGGGTTCCTGCTGCTGCCAACTCCAGGGTGTGTCTATCAGTCAATGTTTGGGTCCCTGCTGCCAACTCCAGTGTCTCTTTCAAGAAATGTTTGGGCTCCTGCTGCTGGCAACTCCAGTGTGTCTTTAGGCAAACTTTTGGGCTCCTGCTGCCAACTCCAGTGTCTCTTTCAAGCAATGTTTGGGCTCCTGCTGCTGCTGCTGCCAACTCCAGTGTGTCTTTAGGCCAATTTTTGGGCTCCTGCTGCAAACTCCAGTGTCTCTTTCAAGCAATGTTTAGGCTCCTGCTGTTGCTGCGGCTGCCAACTCCAGTGTGTCTTTAGGCCAACTTTTGGGCTTCTGCTGCCAACTCCAGTGTCTCTTTCAAGCAATGTTTGGGCTCCTGCTGCTGCTGCTGCCAACTCCAGTGTGTCTTTAGGCCAATTTCTGGGCTCCTGCTGCCAACTCCAGTGTCTCTTTCAAGCAATGTTTGGGCTCCTGCTGCTGCTGCTGGCAACTTTAGTGTGTCTTTAGGCCAATTTTTGGCCTCCTGCTGCCAACTCCAGTGTGTCTTTAGGCCGATTTTTGGGCTGCTGCTGTCAACTCCAGGGTGTCATTCAGTCAATGCTTGGGCTGCTGCTGCTGCCAAATCCAGGGTGTCTCTTTCAAGCAATGTTTGGGCTCCTGCTGCTGCTGCTGCCAACTCCAGTGTGAATTTAGGCCAATTTTTGGGTTCCTGCTGCCAACTCCAGTGTCTCTTTCAAGCAATGTTTGGGCTCCTGCTGTTGCTGCTGCCAACTCCAGTGTCTCTTTCAAGCAATGTTTGGGCTTCTGCTGCTGCTGCCAACTCCAGTGTGTCTTTAGGCCAATTTTTGGGCTCCTGCTGGCAACTCCAGTGTCTCTTTCAGCCAATGTTTGGGCTCCTGCTGCTGCTGCTGCCAACTCCAGTGTGTCTTTAGGCCAATTTTTGGGCTCCTGCTGCCAACTCCAGTGTCTATTTCAGCCAATGTTTGGGCTCCTGCTGCTGCTGCCAACTCCAGTGTGTCTTTAGGCCAATTTGTGGGCTCCTGCTGCCAACTCCAGTGTCTCTTTCAAGCAATGTTTGGGCTCCTGCTGCTGTTGCTGGCAACTCCAGTGTGTCTATAGGCCAATTTTTGGGCTCCTGCTGCCAACTCCAGTGTCTCTTTCAAGCAATGGTTGGGCTCCTGCTGCTGCTGCTGCCAACTCCAGTGTGTGTCTTTAGGCCAATTTTTGGCCTCCTGCTGCCAACTCCAGTGTGTCTTTAGGCCGATTTTTGGGCTGCTGCAGTCAACTCCAGGGTGTCATTCAGTCAATGCTTGGGCTGCTGCTGCTGCCAAATCCAGGGTGTCTCTTTCAAGCAATGTTTGGGCTCCTGCTGCTGCTGCTGCCAACTCCAGTGTGAATTTAGGCCAATTTTTGGGTTCCTGCTGCCAACTCCAGTGTCTCTTTCAAGCAATGTTTGGGCTCCTGCTGTTGCTGCTGCCAACTCCAGTGTCTCTTTCAAGCAATGTTTGGGCTTCTGCTGCTGCTGCCAACTCCAGTGTGTCTTTAGGCCAATTTTTGGGCTCCTGCTGGCAACTCCAGTGTGTCTTTAGGCCGATTTTTGGGCTGCTGCAGTCAACTCCAGGGTGTCATTCAGTCAATGCTTGGGCTGCTGCTGCTGCCAAATCCAGGGTGTCTCTTTCAAGCAATGTTTGGGCTCCTGCTGCTGCTGCTGCCAACTCCAGTGTGAATTTAGGCCAATTTTTGGGTTCCTGCTGCCAACTCCAGTGTCTCTTTCAAGCAATGTTTGGGCTCCTGCTGTTGCTGCTGCCAACTCCAGTGTCTCTTTCAGCCAATGTTTGGGCTCCTGCTGCTGCTGCTGCCAACTCCAGTGTGTCTTTAGGCCAATTTTTGGGCTCCTGCTGCCAACTCCAGTGTCTATTTCAGCCAATGTTTGGGCTCCTGCTGCTGCTGCTGCTGCTGCCAACTCCAGTGTGTCTTTAGGCCAATTTTTGGGCTCCTGCTGCTGCTGCTGCCAACTCCAGGGTGTGTCTTTAGGCCAATTTTTGGGCTCCTGCTGCCAACTCCAGTGTCTCTTTCAGCCAATGTTTGGGCTCATGCTGCTGCTGCTGCCAACTTCAGTGTGTCTTTAGGCCAATTTTTGGGCTCCTGCTGCCAACTCCAGTGTCTATTTCAGCCAATGTTTGGGCTCCTGCTGCAGCTGCCAACTCCAGTGTGTCTTTAGGCCAATTTTTGGGCTCCTGCTGCTGCCAACTCCAGGGTGTGTCTTTAGGCCAATTATTGGGCTCCTGCTGCCAAACCCAGTGTCTCTTTCAGCCAATGTTTGGGCTCATGCTGCTGCTGCCAACTTCAGTGTGTCTTTAGGCCAATTTTTGGGCTCCTGCTGCCAACTCCAGTGTCTATTTCAGCCAATGTTTGGGCTCCTGCTGCAGCTGCCAACTCCAGTGTGTCTTTAGGCCAATTTTTGGGCTCCTGCTGCTGCCAACTCCAGGGTGTGTCTTTAGGCCAATTATTGGGCTCCTGCTGCCAAACCCAGTGTCTCTTTCAGCCAATGCTTGGGCTCATGCTGCTGCTGCTGCCAACTTCAGTGTGTCTTTAGGCCAATTTTTGGGCTCCTGCTGCCAACTCCAGTGTCTATTTCAGCCAATGTTTGGGCTCCTACTGCTGCTGCCAACTCCAGTGTGTCTTTAGGCCAATTTTTGGGCTCCTGCTGCCAACTCCAGTGTCTCTTTCAAGCAATGTTTGGGCTCCTGCTGCTGCTGCTGGCAACTCCAGTGTGTCTTTAGGCCAATTTTTGGCCTCCTGCTGCCAACTCCAGTGTCTCTTTCAAGCAATGGTTGGGCTCCTGCTGCTGCTGCTGCCAACTCCAGTGTGTGTCTTTAGGCCAATTTTTGGCCTCCTGCTGCCAACTCCAGTGTGTCTTTAGGCCGATTTTTGGGCTGCTGCAGTCAACTCCAGGGTGTCATTCAGTCAATGCTTGGGCTGCTGCTGCTGCCAACTCCAGTGTGAATTTAGGCCAATTTTTGGGTTCCTGCTGCCAACTCCAGTGTCTCTTTCAAGCAATGTTTGGGCTCCTGCTGTTGCTGCTGCCAACTCCAGTGTCTCTTTCAAGCAATGTTTGGGCTTCTGCTGCTGCTGCCAACTCCAGTGTGTCTTTAGGCCAATTTTTGGGCTCCTGCTGGCAACTCCAGTGTGTCTTTAGGCCGATTTTTGGGCTGCTGCAGTCAACTCCAGGGTGTCATTCAGTCAATGCTTGGGCTGCTGCTGCTGCCAAATCCAGGGTGTCTCTTTCAAGCAATGTTTGGGCTCCTGCTGCTGCTGCTGCCAACTCCAGTGTGAATTTAGGCCAATTTTTGGGTTCCTGCTGCCAACTCCAGTGTCTCTTTCAAGCAATGTTTGAGCTCCTGCTGTTGCTGCTGCCAACTCCAGTGTCTCTTTCAAGCAATGTTTGGGCTTCTGCTGCTGCTGCCAACTCCAGTGTGTCTTTAGGCCAATTTTTGGGCTCCTGCTGGCAACTCCAGTGTCTCTTTCAGCCAATGTTTGGGCTCCTGCTGCTGCTGCTGCCAACTCCAGTGTGTCTTTAGGCCAATTTTTGGGCTCCTGCTGCCAACTCCAGTGTCTATTTCAGCCAATGTTTGGGCTCCTGCTGCTGCTGCTGCTGCCAACTCCAGTGTGTCTTTAGGCCAATTTTTGGGCTCCTGCTGCTGCTGCCAACTCCAGGGTGTGTCTATAGGCCAATTTTTGGGCTCCTGCTGCCAACTCCAGTGTCTCTTTCAGCCAATGTTTGGGCTCATGCTGCTGCTGCTGCCAACTTCAGTGTGTCTTTAGGCCAATTTTTGGGCTCCTGCTGCCAACTCCAGTGTCTATTTCAGCCAATGTTTGGGCTCCTGCTGCAGCTGCCAACTCCAGTGTGTCTTTAGGCCAATTTTTGGGCTCCTGCTGCTGCCAACTCCAAGGTGTGTCTTTAGGCCAATTATTGGGCTCCTGCTGCCAAACCCAGTGTCTCTTTCAGCCAATGTTTGGGCTCATGCTGCTGCTGCTGCCAACTTCAGTGTGTCTTTAGGCCAATTTTTGGGCTCCTGCTGCCAACTCCAGTGTCTATTTCAGCCAATGTTTGGGCTCCTGCTGCAGCTGCCAACTCCAGTGTGTCTTTAGGCCAATTTTTGGGCTCCTGCTGCTGCCAACTCCAGGGTGTGTCTTTAGGCCAATTATTGGGCTCCTGCTGCCAAACCCAGTGTCTCTTTCAGCCAATGTTTGGGCTCATGCTGCTGCTGCTGCCAACTTCAGTGTGTCTTTAGGCCAATTTTTGGGCTCCTGCTGCTGCTGCTGCCAACTCCAGGGTGTGTCTTTAGGCCAATTTTTGGGCTCCTGCTGCCAACTCCAGTGTCTATTTCAGCCAATGTTTGGGCTCCTGCTGCTGCTGCCAACTCCAGTGTGTCTTTAGGCCAATTTTTGGGCTCCTGCTGCCAACTCCAGTGTCTCTTTCAAGCAATGTTTGGGCTCCTGCTGCTGCTGCTGGCAACTCCAGTGTGTCTTTAGGCCAATTTTTGGCCTCCTGCTGCCAACTCCAGTGTCTCTTTCAAGCAATGGTTGGGCTCCTGCTGCTGCTGCTGCCAACTCCAGTGTGTGTCTTTAGGCCAATTTTTGGCCTCCTGCTGCCAACTCCAGTGTGTCTTTAGGCCGATTTTTGGGCTGCTGCAGTCAACTCCAGGGTGTCATTCAGTCAATGCTTGGGCTGCTGCTGCTGCCAAATCCAGGGTGTCTCTTTCAAGCAATGTTTGGGCTCCTGCTGCTGCTGCTGCCAACTCCAGTGTGAATTTAGGCCAATTTTTGGGTTCCTGCTGCCAACTCCAGTGTCTCTTTCAAGCAATGTTTGGGCTCCTGCTGTTGCTGCTGCCAACTCCAGTGTCTCTTTCAAGCAATGTTTGGGCTTCTGCTGCTGCTGCCAACTCCAGTGTGTCTTTAGGCCAATTTTTGGGCTCCTGCTGGCAACTCCAGTGTGTCTTTAGGCCGATTTTTGGGCTGCTGCAGTCAACTCCAGGGTGTCATTCAGTCAATGCTTGGGCTGCTGCTGCTGCCAAATCCAGGGTGTCTCTTTCAAGCAATGTTTGGGCTCCTGCTGCTGCCAACTCCAGTGTGAATTTAGGCCAATTTTTGGGTTCCTGCTGCAACTCCAGTGTCTCTTTCAAGCAATGTTTGGGCTCCTGCTGTTGCTGCTGCCAACTCCAGTGTCTCTTTCAAGCAATGTTTGGGCTTCTGCTGCTGCTGCCAACTCCAGTGTGTCTTTAGGCCAATTTTTGGGCTCCTGCTGGCAACTCCAGTGTCTCTTTCAGCCAATGTTTGGGCTCCTGCTGCTGCTGCTGCCAACTCCAGTGTGTCTTTAGGCCAATTTTTGGGCTCCTGCTGCCAACTCCAGTGTCTATTTCAGCCAATGTTTGGGCTCCTGCTGCAGCTGCCAACTCCAGTGTGTCTTTAGGCCAATTTTTGGGCTCCTGCTGCTGCCAACTCCAGGGTGTGTCTTTAGGCCAATTATTGGGCTCCTGCTGCCAAACCCAGTGTCTCTTTCAGCCAATGTTTGGGCTCATGCTGCTGCTGCTGCCAACTTCAGTGTGTCTTTAGGCCAATTTTTGGGCTCCTGCTGCCAACTCCAGTGTCTATTTCAGCCAATGTTTGGGCTCCTGCTGCAGCTGCCAACTCCAGTGTGTCTTTAGGCCAATTTTTGGGCTCCTGCTGCTGCCAACTCCAGGGTGTGTCTTTAGGCCAATTATTGGGCTCCTGCTGCCAAACCCAGTGTCTCTTTCAGCCAATGTTTGGGCTCATGCTGCTGCTGCTGCCAACTTCAGTGTGTCTTTAGGCCAATTTTTGGGCTCCTGCTGCTGCTGCTGCCAACTCCAGGGTGTGTCTTTAGGCCAATTTTTGGGCTCCTGCTGCCAACTCCAGTGTCTATTTCAGCCAATGTTTGGGCTCCTGCTGCTGCTGCCAACTCCAGTGTGTCTTTAGGCCAATTTTTGGGCTCCTGCTGCCAACTCCAGTGTCTCTTTCAAGCAATGTTTGGGCTCCTGCTGCTGCTGCTGGCAACTCCAGTGTGTCTTTAGGCCAATTTTTGGCTTCCTGCTGCCAACTCCAGTGTCTCTTTCAAGCAATGGTTGGGCTCCTGCTGCTGCTGCTGCCAACTCCAGTGTGTGTCTTTAGGCCAATTTTTGGCCTCCTGCTGCCAACTCCAGTGTGTCTTTAGGCCGATTTTTGGGCTGCTGCAGTCAACTCCAGGGTGTCATTCAGTCAATGCTTGGGCTGCTGCTGCTGCCAAATCCAGGGTGTCTCTTTCAAGCAATGTTTGGGCTCCTGCTGCTGCTGCTGCCAACTCCAGTGTGAATTTAGGCCAATTTTTGGGTTCCTGCTGCCAACTCCAGTGTCTCTTTCAAGCAATGTTTGGGCTCCTGCTGTTGCTGCTGCCAACTCCAGTGTCTCTTTCAAGCAATGTTTGGGCTTCTGCTGCTGCTGCCAACTCCAGTGTGTCTTTAGGCCAATTTTTGGGCTCCTGCTGGCAACTCCAGTGTGTCTTTAGGCCGATTTTTGGGCTGCTGCAGTCAACTCCAGGGTGTCATTCAGTCAATGCTTGGGCTGCTGCTGCTGCCAAATCCAGGGTGTCTCTTTCAAGCAATGTTTGGGCTCCTGCTGCTGCCAACTCCAGTGTGAATTTAGGCCAATTTTTGGGTTCCTGCTGCCAACTCCAGTGTCTCTTTCAAGCAATGTTTGGGCTCCTGCTGTTGCTGCTGCCAACTCCAGTGTCTCTTTCAAGCAATGTTTGGGCTTCTGCTGCTGCTGCCAACTCCAGTGTGTCTTTAGGCCAATTTTTGGGCTCCTGCTGGCAACTCCAGTGTCTCTTTCAGCCAATGTTTGGGCTCCTGCTGCTGCTGCTGCCAACTCCAGTGTGTCTTTAGGCCAATTTTTGGGCTCCTGCTGCCAACTCCAGTGTCTATTTCAGCCAATGTTTGGGCTCCTGCTGCTGCTGCTGCCAACTCCAGTGTGTCTTTAGGCCAATTTTTGGGCTCCTGCTGCTGCTGCTGCTGCCAACTCCAGGGTGTGTCTTTAGGCCAATTTTTGGGCTCCTGCTGCCAACTCCAGTGTCTCTTTCAGCCAATGTTTGGGCTCATGCTGCTGCTGCTGCCAACTTCAGTGTGTCTTTAGGCCAATTTTTGGGCTCCTGCTGCCAACTCCAGTGTCTATTTCAGCCAATGTTTGGGCTCCTGCTGCAGCTGCCAACTCCAGTGTGTCTTTAGGCCAATTTTTGGGCTCCTGCTGCTGCCAACTCCAGGGTGTGTCTTTAGGCCAATTATTGGGCTCCTGCTGCCAAACCCAGTGTCTCTTTCAGCCAATGTTTGGGCTCATGCTGCTGCTGCTGCCAACTTCAGTGTGTCTTTAGGCCAATTTTTGGGCTCCTGCTGCTGCTGCTGCCAACTCCAGGGTGTGTCTTTAGGCCAATTTTTGGGCTCCTACTGCCAACTCCAGTGTCTCTTTCAGCCAATGTTTGGGCTCCTGCTGCTGCTGCTGCTGCCAACTCCAGTGTGTCTTTAGGCCAATTTTTGGGCTGCTGCTGCTGCCAACTCCAGGGTGTGTCTTTAGGCCAATTTTTGGGCTCCTGCTGCCAACTCCAGTGTCTCTTTCAGCCAATGTTTGGGCTCATGCTGCTGCTGCTGCCAACTTCAGTGTGTCTTTAGGCCAATTTTTGGGCTCCTGCTGCTGCCAACTCCAGTGTGTCTTTAGTCCAATTTTTGGGCTCCTGCTGCTGCTGCTGCCAACTCCAGTGTGTCTTTAGGCCAATTTTTGGGCTCCTGCTGCCAACTCCAGTGTGTCTTTCAAGCAATGTTTGGGCTTCTGCTGCTGCTGCTGCCAACTCCAGGGTGTGTCTTTAGACCAATTTTTGGGCTCCTGCTGCTGCTGCTGCCAACTCCAGGGTGTGTCTTTAGGCCAATTTTTGGGCTCCTGCTGCTGCTGCTGCCAACTCCAGGGTGTGTCTTTAGGCCAATTTTTGGGCTCCTGCTGCCAAGTCCAGTGTCTCTTTCAGCCAATGTTTGGGCTCCTGCTGCTGCTACTGCTGCCAACTCCAGTGTGTCTTTAGGCCAATTTTCGGGCTCCTGCTGCTGCTGCTGCCAACTCCAGGGTGTGTCTTTAGGCCAATTTTTGGGCTCCTTCTGCCAACTCCAGTGTCTCTTTCAGCCAATGTTTGGGCTCCTGCTGCTGCTGCTGCCAACTCCAGTGTGTCTTTAGGCCAATTTTTGGGCTCCTGCTGCCAACTCCAGTGTGTCTTTCAAGCAATGTTTGGGCTTCTGCTGCTGCTGCTGCCAACTCCAGGGTGTGTCTTTAGGCCAATTTTTGGGCTCCTGCTGCTGCTGCTGCCAACTCCAGGGTGTGTCTTTAGGCCAATTTTTGGGCTCCTGCTGCTGCCAACTCCAGGGTGTGTCTTTAGGCCAATTTTTGGGCTCCTGCTGCCAACTCCAGTGTCTCTTTCAGCCAATGTTTGGGCTCATGCTGCTGCTGCCAACTTCAGTGTGTCTTTAGGCCAATTTTTGGGCTCCTGCTGCTGCTGCCAACTCCAGTGTGTCTTTAGGCCAATTTTTGGGCTCCTGCTGCTGCTGCTGCCAACTCCAGTGTGTCTTTAGGCCAATTTTTGGGCTCCTGCTGCCAACTCCAGTGTGTCTTTCAAGCAATGTTTGGGCTCCTGCTGCTGCTGCTGCCAACTCCAGGGTGTGTCTTTAGGCCAATTTTTGGGCTCCCACTGCTGCTGCTGCCAACTCCAGGGTGTATTACATGATCTGTGGTAAGGTAACCCCTTTTAGGAGAAAAGTTTAGAAATTTATTTTTTAGGTGGATGTGTTTAGCTCTACCCACCCCCTAAAATGAATAGGCTATTCCTTTACATTTTTTTGTTAGTATAGACTATACATTGACCCTTTGTTTTAAAAAACAAATATTTTGCTTTTTTTATGTTCCATATTCTCTAAAATATTTCTGGCTTATGTCTGGCACAAATACTAGCATTAAATTAAAGTTTTCAACTGTAGAAAAATCAGCACTCACATCTAATTTTATGTCAATATACTGAAGGTATTAAATCTTTTTGAAAATATAAACCACGTGAGATACGTGAGTCTCTAACCTCCAGACATGTTTCTTTCCTGTTTAAGAAATATATATGAGTAATTAATAAACAATTTAGTACACTGAGGAAACGTGCAACTTGGCAAATGTTCTGGGGGATAGAAGCTCTCCGAGAAGGTAGCGTATTATCAGAAATAGTAAGTAATTACTTATGTAAGCTTTCTTTTAAAATTCTGAGAACATTAACTACTAATTACCTACTAATTAGCAGTACTTCAGCAGGTGTTTGCACTTAACCATTGAGTAAAACCCCCATGCAAAACAACTCCATGCTTCTCCTCCTCTCAAGATTACTGTATTGTCCCTGAGGACAATGCAATATGTTGTAGGTACAGCAAAGCTACTTACCCGCCTGATTGCAGAAATCCAACCAACATTTTTACTTCATTTACGGAACATAAACTTTTAATGCAAATTGCAACATTTCTTTTGTTGATAAAATAGTTCAAATATTTTTTATTAAGACAGATGAATTACTGGTTTTGGGTAATGGAAAGAGTATACAGACATTCAATTAAAGAAGCAATATGGTAGCCGGAAAAAAAACAAGCTTCTAAAAGAGGCAGCATCCCAAGTCTCAAATCAGCAAAATCAAAAATACCTAATCCATACTAAACATTATATTAATGTAACAGTATTTACCACCTGGCTAAGGTGATCACTACTACATGCATGGTATCACCCATGGCCCCTCAGTAATAGCAGGTTAAAACAATTGCGTTGATGGCTCCTGAGCAACACACAGTTTTTATGGTTGATAATTGTTTAGGATTATTGATAATGGGGGGTTGGTTAGTAGCAGAATCTCACAGTGCTCCTCAATGTATCTGAAATCCATGAGTACCAACCACAAGCATCACTTTCCAGAGTCCTAGATGCGCAATCCTAATTTGCAATAAGCTACAGTTCCCCAATATAGTCCAGAAAAAGGTATGTAGTCAAAGCTCTATTTCTGCTCCTTTTCCGCAAGGAGGTCTTCACACGACCAAGTTTCCTCACACATAGAGGTCGATTCAGAGCCAGGGGAGAAAACTCACTTCTTTTGAATAGATAAAACTGCCATTCACTTTTATTGTCTACCTTGGGGCTGATTTAGCAACCAGATGTAAATTTGGACTTGGTGTTGTTTAATGTATACATTGAAAGTGAACTTCTCTCCTAAAAAAGACTGAGTTTTCTCACCTGACTCTGAGATGACCCCATAGACCCAAAATATGGCAAGCAGCTTTTATTGATTTGGTTCTGAAAATACTAATTTAGAGTGCAACACCTCTGAGGTCTATACCACTTCAATATAAAGTACCAGTGACACCTCGTGACTAAATCTTTATTGCAACTAATTATACACACTAAAAACTAGCTGCGGCCTAGCTGGGCTTCAACTGACATAACGGACAAAGCACAGTAACAGGAAACGCAGCAGCACTTTGTGTTTGCAGGTGGCCTGCACATCAATGAACTACCATTTTGTTTCTAAAATTTACCCCAGCAGGGCTTAGAAATGGGCAAGTTAATGCTTATGTGCAGAAATCTAAATTCCCCTGGGGAGGGAGGCATATGAGCACTGTTTGTTGTGTTGGTCTGATTTAAGTAATTTTTGACTGTTGGTCCTCTTTTGTCTCCCTATGGAGCAGGGCCCTCTATAGCAGTGTTTCTCAAGCTTATTTATGCTAAGTACCCCCCCTAGCAACAAGCAGCTGCAACCAAGTGCCCCGAATGGGGGGGGGGGGGTTGATGAATAATGTTACCAAAATAAGTATGTCACTGGCCTTGAAGCACTTTTTGAAGCAAGGCAGAATAATGTTTTACTGTTAAAATAATACACCAGACCTATCATTATGTTGGTGCACCCTTCAACATTGCTGTGTATCCCCCCCCCCCCCCCCCCCGAAGTACACACACCCCAGGTTGAGAGACGGTGCTCTAAAGCAGTGGATTTCAAACTTTTTACACCAAGTACCTCCTAGAGACAAGAAGTTCCAACATATTATCCCCAAAGAGGGGATCTATTATAAACCAATTATTGACCAAAATAAGTAGGTCACGGGACTCATTGCACTTTTAAAGCAAAAATGAAAAATTTATTATTTTTAAAATAATATAACAAACCCATCATACACTTGTTGTTGCACCCCAAACATCCTCACATACCCCCTGGGGTACACGTACCGCAGGTTGAGAACCAATGCTCCATAGCACATAGCTGAGGAGTAGATCTAGGTCCGTTTTAAGGTGTGGTGTAGGTGATCAGATTCCTCACAATGCTAGAGGTTTTATCAAGGTTTAATCCTGGCAGGACAAAATGTCTGTTATGTGCCACTAAGAGGGCTGGCAACATGTGAAGCTATGTATCCCATGTGTTCATTTAATGGATACTTCATAACAGCGGGGAACAGTGCCCCCCCCCCCCCCCCTGCCAATCCACATAGCTGGTGAATTGCACACTGAAAATGGAAATCTGACCCTAGCAAACACTGTATGGGAAAGGAGGAGAAACAAATACTGGACCAGGAACTGTATGGGTTGGTGTGGCAAGTAAAACCCCAGGCTCATTTTGGCCATAGTCCACCCCTGTACACAGGTTCACATTAATGCTCAATGGAAACTAATACCAACTAATGTTTTGTAGATGTTGCATATTTTCTTTAAACATTTACATGAAGTAATCCTTGCATAAAGTACATGAAAAATTGTATAACTATTTTATTTTAGGAACAGTAAAAACAGCACCTACAGCATAATAAACTAGAAACTCATCAGAATCAATAATATACCTTATTTTGAGAATAAGAAATTGATTTCTCAAAGGAGTTTACTCCCACAGTTAAAACTCTGTGCTGCTATCCCTTATTTATCAGGAAAGCAACATTCGGCTTTTGAACTGTATACTTCCAATACCTCAACCTGAAGTACAAAAGGCAGAACAATCCATTATGTGATGTCAATTAGCATTTATCAAAAAGAATTAACTCAAACGAAAGCCTTCAATGAAGGTATTTCAAGGGACCTAAGGTATGGCAATTGTATTGATAGAGACAAATGAGTAGCTGGACTGTGAGTCTAACATTTTTGAAAACTTGATGTTTCTTGGGTTTTATTGCAGTTTAAATGGCCAACATTAAAGTGAATCCTTCAATAACCTAACTTTTACCTTGGCACAGGCACGGATGGGCAGCCAATCAGCATGCTCAGCTCTATTGAGGTTCTTCTCACTGACTTGACGTCATGTCAGCCAAGAGTCTGAAAGTAGCCAAGCATGCCGCTAACCACATTCCACTAGCCTGTAGCTGGGGGCGTGTATGAGCTACCATTCACTATTGCCTTCCATGTGTGCACACCTAGCAAAAGGGACAGCAGAGCTGCGGCTGTGGCCAGTGCATGTGCCGGGGACTGGCTGCTAGATAAATTTATGTGCCGTCGTGGGAGATTCACACATTTGGGAATCCCATACTTGGTTGCCCCAGGGAAAGGGTACTCATTAAAGATTAATGTCACCACAGTGCAGATTAATAACACCTCATAGCTCCAGCCATGCTAATGCACCTTACCTTAAAGTGGACCAAAACCGTGGAGACTCCATTCAGCTTCTCCAGCTACACAATATTATGTACGGCCGGGGACACTGACTGGAACGAGAGACACGCATGTGCCAGGGAACCAAGAAGAGGTGAGTTTTAATGGGCGAATGGCGTGATTTTACACAGCAGGGCATGCCAAACCGGGGTGTCTCAGGGAGACGGACCAAAGTCCGTTTGGTCCACTTTAATATGGTTTATGGCAAACAGGAGAGGTGGATTACATAGGGACCAATTTAATTTTCATGCTTAAAGGTCAGTTACTGTTTTAGGATACTTGTTTTTGTTTTTCTTCCTATGAATATGTACATTCGATGAAATGAAACCACACTCAGTCTTATATTTGAAAACTGTAAGTTATTTCCCCCTAGCTATCTTCTGCATCCAGAGAGTTCAAATCTCGACAACCATTTACTACCTACACTTCAGAAATGAGAAAGCACTTACACTGCAAGAACTTTACACCCACAATTTCCGCCACTTGAAAGTACATTCCGTACTTTGGAATCGCTATAAATAATTTTGTTTGCCAGTAAGCCATTCACATGTTTCAAATATGTCTTCAGCCATTGGAGCATACAATTAAATGTGGTTGAGAGGTCAGGTTAGATTTTATACAAATTGTGTTTGCTATTCTATGCCTTAGGAGACTGCAAAGAGAAACCTATTATTATAGGTAATAAAATCACAAACAAAATGTGGAACTCAGGACACTTTGCTTAGCATAAACTAGATCAAGAAATACTTAGAATGCATTTGTTCTGCCATTGTCTGTAATAAGAGTTGAAAGTATCAAAAAAGACAGAGAAATATGGTTGAAACCACACCTTATGCTTTAAAGGGATTGTACGGAAATAATACGACAACAAGCAGCTTCCTATCCCATGTGCCACCCCTTCATTTCCTGCAGTGCCAGGTAAAAGCCACAGCAGGGCTCCAAAATGTGGCACTCCTTTAAATTGTATCTTTCCTGGACCATGCAAAAAAGCTTCCCTCTGACCACAGCAGAGCATACTCAAGACTGATAAAGCTGCACCATGACATGTCCCAGCCCAGCCACGACTTAGAAAGTGAGAAAAGGAAAGCAGCAACGCTTAAATTACTTAATGTATTTACATATAATTGGATATATCTTGAAGTGGCTAATTTAACACTGTTCCCAAGGGGAATAAGGATTTTATAAGCGATACCTAACTTTTGAATTGGAGCACATCCCCTGGCCCACAGTGGACTTTATTAGCATGAAATTCTTACCATGTCAGCCCGGTCACACATTGGAAGTAGGGCTCTCAGTGGGGAAGTGGGGCACCCACCACTGCTAGAGATCATGTGTAACACTGCTGCTGATGTGATTACATGACGAGATGGTCAACCATGATCTCCAGCAGATCAGAAATCAAATCTACAGTGGTGAGCTCCTAACATGGGAGTGAGCAAAATACTAGTGCAACCCAGCCAAATGCAGGTTGAAGGGGGCAGGGATATGAACAAGGGAGGGGGGTGGGGTAACTTAGTAGATTTGGTATATTTTACGTCTACTTTTAAAACCCTTCTTAGTTTCAGAAAAATAAAGCCTATACCCCCCCCCCCCCCCCCCACTCCCAGCAGTTGCTGCAGTGTCCAATTCTCTGAATCTCACTGGTTTAAGAGTCCAAGACCTTTGATGTTTCCATATTCTCCCCAACTGTCTCCTAAAACAAAGCATGCAAAAGCCCCTCTGTCATAGTAAATGGAGCAGCATGTGCTGGATGCGCTGTCAAGCACTTCCGGAGAGCATACATACTGACCTAAAGATGGCAGCTGTTCGGGAGAGAAGGCGAGTTCCACTATTTTTATATTTTTTCCCAGACGAAACAAATTCGCACAATTTGTAAAAAGTTTACTTTAGGTGCACAAATAATAGAAGTGTTCTTTTTACACCTGGTGACAGTGAGGGTTATGCTAGTTATTTGGTGAAGCAAGGTGAAATTTGAGTGTGCTTTTTGGTGTGATTTGAAATCTGCAGCTAAGTGATGATTTTTACTTAAACATGCAAGAAGTTGCAAAAAAGAGGTGAGGTACACAGTTCTTCTCATGAGGAAAAGATATGTAAGAAACAGACATAGCCCATAGGGTTTTGCTATTTCCAAATAATACCTCTCAGTGATATGCAGTGATATGCAGCCTGCCGGATAAGGCAGGGCATAGTTAATCTTTAGTGTACTATGGAGATGGTCGGTGTCTTTGAGCCCATAAGGTGTTTGTGGTCGCTGGCCATTTGGTATTTTGGCTAACAGAGTTAAAGCAGAAGTCCAGTCTTTATGTAAGGGGGATCTAGCGTGTCACCCTGGTGTCTCGGGCCCTGGGCACAGCCATCTTGGAGAAAATGCACAGAACGCCATCCTTGGCCCTGCCTGCTCATCCACAGGAGTCGGCAGCTGCACACAAAGAGCAAGGGCCCCCTCTCTGTGCACTCTCTACACAGCCGCTGAATCTGCAGGGGCAACTGCTCTCGATTACATGAGAGGTAAAGCTTTTGTATTTTGTAAACCCCCATAGAGAGACTGGACATCAACTTTAGTGCTTTATCTGAACAGTCACCTGCAGCCCAGTGTTTATTCACTATCCCCAGCTTGTCGCCTGAACTGACCCTTCTCCTGCCATGGAAATCTTACAATCTCTGCCTTCTCCTCCTGTCTTTCGATTTCACATTTCGGATCATCTCTTGGATTAACCACTTTTCAAGCTGCCAACTTGATGCTGACTATCTTTTCTGAGCACACCAATTCTGCTTCCTGTGTGTGCTAGAAGTTTGCCTGTCTTCCAACAGAAAGCATCCTTTGCACTTGTGAGACCTGGGGGCAACTGTGTCAGTGTAGCCATTCAATTCATCCCAGCAAACAAGGGCTTTGCATAAGGCAGAAGAAGTGGCAGAGATTGGGGTTGCTGTCTGATCAAAGGCTGGGTGGGGAGTCTGTAGGTGTGCGCATGAGGTTTTCTTGTCCCCTAGATTTACATGTTACACTGACTGGTACTATGAACAAACTGTTCATTAATCTGAAAAAACATTGAAACTGCAGCATCAAAATTGTTTGTAAAATGTTAAGGCCTCTATGGGTATTTTATTTGAAGGCTTATTCTAGGTATTGCTTCATACAATGATGCCTTCCTGGAGTCTGTTATAACACGTTAGCCTTCTTTTAGAGCTTCCATTTTCTTTATCATATCAATAATATACCAATTCTCTTCTTTACCAGGTAACTTCTAATTCTAACCCCAAGAAGTGAAACTCTAGTTCTTATTTTGTTAAGGATAACGTAACTAAGACATACATTCACTTTAAAGTGGACCAAAACCAATAAAATTGTAGGGTCCCCATGATTCCCGAGCAGCACATACATTTTAGTTATTTTCACACACCCGAATGGCTAGGTATTGCAGAAAATGTCCCTGCTACTGTACCCTTTGATATATGCAGCAACTTTGTCAACAATATGTATGCGGCAGAGTTTTCTTGAGGTTATTCACATCACCATTAGCCAGGCCATAGCCTTATTTAATATTGAATGTTATTCCATAGGTGTCACCAAAAGGTAATGACTACTAAAATGTATAGCTCACATAAAATTCTTCTCTTTCTTGTGTGTTGAATAGGATAAGCCCAATCCAAGCTCACGGCGCAGGTATCCAGAAACAGGTGGGAGAAACTTCAGAAGCAGTCACATGGTACTCCCAAAAAATCTGTCACTTAAAGTGACCACCCAAAAGATGTCCCGCGCAGCAAGTCCAGCAGTCAGTAACTCCCTCCCCTGACAGTTGGAGCCAAGCCCATTCTTTCTGCACCGCTCAGGCCCTGAACATGGGGTCGGGATTGATGGCATGTCAGCCTCGCAACCATCATTGATCATAGGAATGCTACTATGCCCTCTTCATTCATTACAATGGGTTGCAACTTATGGAGGGGACATGACCAAACCTCTGTAACTTATGGCGATGGGGGGATGGGAGCAGACACGGAAGTGCCGGTAAATGGTGTTCAGTCCCTGACGACACCAAAAGTGTGGACACAGGTCCAAGGTGAGTTACTGATCACCGGACTAGGTCCGATCAACTGCGCAGAACAAAAAGAGAGTTCTTTTATTTTGAGGTCAATCACTGTAAGTAATGAATAGCATATTCTTCTGTATTCTAAGACAAGCTGGTACACAAACTTTTTAAGTAATACTTATTACATTTCTTGGCATGGGCATTCTGTACAAGATTTTGACAACTCAATGGCCTTGATGCAAGACACCTTGTCAGTATTTGGTTTGAAGAAAAGAGAACATTTCTGGCTTTAATAAAAGTATCAAATGCTGGTATGCCTTTTATTACTAAAACTTTCATGCCATGCAGGTAAAACCAATTGCTTTTAAAATCAAACTGTTTCAAACACTTTTATTACAATTATAAAGATTACTAACTTTTTCGAATTCGAGACACATGTTATTTTACACATAAAAAGCACACAATGTTCTTTATTTTATGAGAAGTCGAGATGTTGAATATGAACAGGGCATGGCGGGTCATTGAAAGCAAGTTTTTACAAACACAAATCTAAAAGGTTCTCCAAAAGACTACTACTTAAAGTCACTCTTTAGGTATGTACTAACTTCCTCCAAACTTATCCCTCGTGAGAACAGTGTAAAATTAGCCCTTTAAAAGTATTCTAAACTCTCTAGTTATTTGTAAATACATCATGTATTCTAAGCTAGCCACCTTCTTTGCTTACATTTTGGGGTAATGGCTGGGTAGGTCATGTAATTGTGCAGCCTTCTAAGTCATATAGAGACAGCTGCAGAACCGCTTGCTGTGCTCACTTTCTCTGAGAACTACAAAAGACTGAATTTATGCATTATTAGACCACTTTTTGCATGATCCTCAAGGAATATAATTGGAAGCAGGGAAAGGGAAAAAGTAGGGAAAACTTTGGCAGCAGGGGGAGGTGAGGGAGCTGAACTCTGCAGGATATTTGCCAGGCTCTATGATTAGTGTGCATTTCCTACATATAATATAATCAATCAGCTGCTGACTTACTATTGCAACTTCTATGCTATACTATCCTCTGGCACATTCCTGGTGGTGAAACATGAAGGATGAACGGCTCACCCACTAGCAGGAGTCATCCTTGGAATGGAGAACGTCCAGGTTACTGCTGTTGTCTGAGGTACGAAATGGAGGAAATAGCCTGGTCACATGTACCAACAGATTAAATAAAACTAAAGAAGTACACAAAATTACACAAAATTGTGTAATATTAAAAAAAACATATAAACACCTTGGCTAATCAAAGGAGGGGGCACTTATACACCTAAACTGAATAAAACTGCCACCAAGCTTGTGGTTTTCTTCTACTGGTAGGAATAAAATCCAGGGGTGACAGGTTTAGTCTATGAGGAGTGAAAGAGCCTGTCACCCATGATTTCCGCTGCTAGTCGGTGCTTCATCATTACACTTACAATATATCACTGCTGGGGACAAATTATACAGTGTGTTTAGGCTGCGTTTTAGATGTCGTTGTTGTCCAAACTACAATTTTGCGCACTTTTGCTAGTTGGCCCTACCTTCCCTGCACCGTGTGTGTTGCAACTGGGAAACAAAACGGAGAACTGGTCTGTAACTCTAGCAAACAGTTCTCTAATTGTAGCAGCAAAATGACTGACTTTTTGATACCATTTTTCTGGGTTTCCCTGCACTTTGGCTTGAAGAGTGGTATTTACTTGGAGAAACAGGTTGGGGCAAGCTGGCAAACTACTGGAGCAGATTTGATTAGGAAAATTAAAGAAATCTTGTGAAAATACACTTAACAATTTATGTCAGCATTGTATGGGTCTCAAAGTATATGTGTGGTGTTTCAGGAGTGCATTGGATGCTTGGAAGGCTTATATAATGAATTTAACAAAAATCTTTAAAGTCAGGTGAAAACAGTTTTATTAGTTGCTTTTCTAATACTAGCTATTATCTAAGGCCCTTACTCATCAAGCGATAGCGCCAGGTAGTGTCTGACGAGCGCCAGGTAGCGGCAGCTAACGGCGACTACCGACTCAAGTACGCCCGGCGGCGGTCACAATGACGCATTTATCAAGCTAAATGAGGCTAGCGCCGGCGAGAGCGACGGCTAGCGCGGCATTCATCATGAAGCCGGCTGGCCCGAACAGCGCCGCTGCCAATTCCTTCACAGCGACACGTATTACCTGGCGCTACCTGCCGCTCTCCCATACATTTCAATGGCAGACGCTGCAATGATTGTTTTTAGTGGTTTTGGGGTTTTTTTCTTTGGTACAAAATTCAACACATGTTTATATTGATATGTTTTATGAATCTGGCTGGTTATTTATATGTATTTGAATTTTTTTTTATTTTTCACAATGTAATGTTGTGAGTGACATGGAAATTGCATCTCCTCCACCCAAACTCATTGGCATCAAAATCGCTGGTTTGCCACACAAACGGGGCTTGTAAAGCTATTTTGTAGCCTGTCAGGTTGGGCGGTCACGTTCGCTCTTCGAAATTGTCAGCGCCCAAGCTGTTCGGCAGCCCTGTCCTTGATGAATCTGTGTTGGTCAGTGTTTGTGCAGTCGCTGTTTTAATTCGCTATGTGGCGGCGCGAGCGGCGCTGTGCCTCGCTGCGCTGCGTTGTGCGGCGCTGTGCTGTTCATACATGTGCCCTTCTGCCATTTGCAAGGAATTCACTTCCCGCGACCCCAGTCGTTGTTAATGAATACACTGTAGTTGTGAGCGTGCCTGGCCACATATTGCAGGATTAACATTCAGTCGTACCAGCTCATAACAACCCGTTATGCATTCTCATGTGTGCCACATTTTCAGGTAGTTGTCTAGTTTGATTGTGTGATGACTTTGTGAAGGAATAAGATTTGTATATTTAAGCACAACGGTGTATGCTTTAGAAGGACCTATGCATTACAGTATGTAGAATCCCCTGCAAAATCAAGCTAATAATTCGTGGCGCCTTTGGCCCTAGCTTGTTTTGCTGCGTCATTTTAATGTTTTTCCGCCACTTAGCGTGCACATTGCTGATATTAGCTTGTCCCTGTTGCGCGCATGTTTGTTTTTGAATTTTGAAGCACAGTTGCTTGCGTCATATCCGGTTCCGGGATCCTCCTTTGCGTTTCAACGCCACCTTAAGGTAAAACTGTCTAGCGCTTATGCCAATAGCTTGTTTTGCAGCGTCATTTTAATGTTTTTCCGCCACTTAGCTTGCACATAGCTGATATTAGCTTGTCCCTGTTGCGCGCATGTTTGTGTTTGAATTTTGAAGCACAGTTGCTAGCGTCATATCCGGTTCCGGGATCCTCCTTTGCGTTTCAACGCCACCTTAAGGTAAAACTGTCTTGCGCTTATGCCACTAGCTTGTTTTCAAGCGTCATTTTAGTTTTTCCGCCACTTAGCTTGCACATAGCTGAGAATAGCTTGTTGCTGGTGCGTGTAGCGTTTTTTTTTTTAAAACTTTTTCCCAATGTCGCTTGGGTCATTTCCGGTTCCTGTTTCCTCCTTAGCGTTTCCACTATGCTGTCCAGACGGCGAGTTATGCGCCTCCCCAGCTCCTCCTCCGACTCTGACCCCCCCACCCCCCCCCACCTCACCTTCCTCAAATAGCACCCCTCCCACCCCTTCCCCTCCTGGGCCTAGTAAGAAAACGCGCACCCGGGTGGATAGCCGCGTAAATGGCCAGGTGGTCAAAGTGAGTATTTTTTTTTGGTATTTGTAGCTTAAAAGTTGCAGAACACACAGGGGGGATTGGGTCAGAAATTTCTTTGTTTTCAGACCAAATTTGATCACTCCCCGTGGGGCATCCCCATTGTGGATGTCCTGCTGGGATGCCCCCCCCTGGAGGGCCCTAAAATTACCTCAGCCCCGTCCCATCTGTGCATGCGTTAGCTGCGGATGCCTATTGCGCTTACCTCTAGCAGGGTGTACCCCTGCGCCAGACATATTTTAATTTTGTGTGCAGGCGCACTCCCTGTTAGAGTCAAACGCCACATGCGTACTTTGCCGTGCATACCCAGCTGAGCTGGTATGCGCGTCCCAACGGCCTTGTATGCGCATACCACAGCGGCGCGGAGCGCTGTGTTTGGCTTGCGGAGTGACGTGGGAGTGTCCTCAGTGGTGTATTTGTGGCCTTCCAAGGGGGTTGCAGACAGCGGACCACCCACAATTGGTGTGGCCCACCAAAGTGCACACAAACCCAGAATACTGATAATCCTGGGTGTGGGTCCACTTTGATCTGGTCTCTGTATAACTGTTTATGACATTGTTCTGATGTCATGTATTGATTTTAGTTTGTTTGTTCATTTTTCATAGGACTTCTGCGTGGCCGAATATGACTATGCCCGTGGAGGGAAAAAACGCATAGCCATGGAGGTGAAGGCCATAGTGTCCCGGCGCTTCAACACCGAGCTGACCATCCGATCAATTCAGCAGAAGTGGTCCGATTTCAAGCGCCGGGACCCTGAAGGCGTGTACCGCCTATATGATGCCTACGCATCAGGTAAGTTAAAGCTTATGTTCTGTTTAGCCTTTGTGCAGAATGATCTGCTAAGCTGTGTCCATTTGTGCTCTTTAGATTAATTATTTTCTTTCACCCCCTCCACACAGATAAGCGTCCTCCCCTGGGGAAACGTGGGAAGGGATTCCTCCCCCGAACCAGGCAGGCGGACTCGGGGGAGTCATCGGGGGAGGGTCCCTCCCGCGGGTCCTATTTAGAGGACCCAGGGGAGGAAGGGGATGATGCCCCAGAGGAGTGTGCTGCTGGGGGGCTGGCTGGATCAAGCCTCAGCTCCTCACACTCTGAGTCTGAGGACTCTCACCAGGCAAGGGGCCACTCTCAAGCAGGGAGTGAGAGGGAGGAGGGTGGCCCTTTGCCTGGTGGATCTTCTGACCAGAGTGTGAGGAGCCGAGGCTCCCCGCCTCCTCCTCAGAGCCCTCCCTGGGCTTCAAGTGGCGCTTCATCCCCTGGTGAGTGTACATTTTTTAATTGTTAGTCTGTGACAGGTTTCATCTTGCAATTTGTACTTAGCCCTTGCCATTCCTCTCTAATTTGCAGGGCATCATATAGGCGGCACCTCCATGGCGTTTTGGCGAAGGATTCTCCACGGGCATAGTCATGGTAAGTGTTTGTGGTTATCCATCACATTCCCAATGTTATGACATTCATTAAAGTGTACCCCCAAACATTGATAGTGCTTGGATTCTCGAAGGTTCCATGACAAATCACATCCCTCACCCAGGGCCCCCCCCACAAAAAAAAACCCACAAACTCCTTACCTCTTTGGGGGTTGCCAAAGCCACCGTCCCAGCCTCCTGTGTGACACTCTAGATGTGTGTGCGCCTGCGCTCTTTTTCAAAATGGGCTGCGCGTGCGCACACACTCGAGGAGTGATGTGTGGAAGGCAGCGGGCGCGGAGTACGTTGTCTCATGCAAATTGTGTTGCTCTGCCAAAGCGGACCCAAACCCAGATTTGCTGCAATCCTGTGGATAGGCCCACTTGTAACAGACACATGTTTCCTGGGCCATTGTCACAGCTGGTTTGATAAGGTACCCTAACCTCACAAACCCCACTACAGTGCTAGCCAACTGTCAACCACCCCTATGTTTCTGCCCACACCATGATGGGTGTTCTAATTTGTTTTCTTGGGTTAAGTTGTTCCCGCTCAAACATGTGGCCCACTATTAACATTAGCCAAATAACTGCTAAAGATTCCTTTACATAGCACTGTCTATGTTATTTGCACATTCTCTTTAGGGATACATGTGTCAAGCCTAACAAATTGACATTAACTCATGGTCCAGGAAATATGCTAATTTAGGACAACCTGTATGTAACCATGCAAGCCTTTGCATTTTCAGACTCAATAACCAGATGGATGTCAAATAGTCAGGTGTCATTGGCCCACTAATTGTGTTTTTGTCTTTTGCTTTCTGTTGACAGATGTTGCTACGCAGACGGAGCCAGAGACCCTCCTCCCCACCCCAGCTCCAGGGACGGCCAGCAGCATGGGCCCCCGCCACAGCTGCGATGGTGAGTACATCCCACTTCATATGCCTAAAGACTTGTGAAACCTATGTCTTATAGTCACATCTGCAGACATTTTAAATTTACCTATGTGTTAATTTCACACACATCTAGATTCAATGTGTTTTTACAATAATCCAACATGCCTGTTTGCATGCTTGATTGTTGGCTCACATTCTTCATTTGGCCACATAGAGACTATTTTTGCCTTAGACACAACCAAATGGGCCCTATTAGGTCTGGACCTCTAACATTATAGGGCAAACTCGTGTACTCGTTAGGACTTAGGCCCTGATGTTTGGCTGTGACTAAACACAAAAATGGACACACTGGGACTTATACCTTCTTTGCTTCCCAAGAGTTAAACTGGAACAACAACCAGGATTTTGACTTTCCTGGGTCTTGGTCCACTACGGTGGGGCACCCCTGATCGTCACCGCTGTGTGACAACCCCCTGAACTCACTTTGACTCCAGCAAACGTACAAGCCACGGCAAATTGGCTCCTCCTCCGCCTCCCCCGCGCCCCTTTTTACGCGCGCGTGCCTGCGCCGGCCATTCACAGACGGCCGGCGCAGGCACGCACACGTCTAGAGGGGCGCCAGGGAGGGCCCGGCGGCCCTGCCCCACCGAAACTGAGGTAGGTATTTTGGGGTTTGGGGGGGGTTTCACCCCCAGGGACATCCCGATCTCGGATGTCCCGCGGGGAGGGAGGTGATCGGGCAGGGAATCTGATAGATTCCCGGGCCGATCACCGGTGGGTGTTGGTACACTTTAAGAGTAAATGTATGCTTGGGATGTGTTGTTCACATTCCTGCCAGTCAATAGTACTCATATCATGTTAACAATAAGCACACAGTGGTCAACAATGTTAATGTGAGTGTCACCTAATTGGACACACTGACATTACATTGCTACATCTGTGTCTGTTGAGGTCACATCCAATTTATTAATAAATTGTTGTTTCTACATCTCTACAGCTTGTGAAAACCAGCATCGCAGACTGTGGCGGGAGATCAGGCTCCTGAAGCTGATGCTGCTGGCCAAGAAGAGGCGCCGGCGGCGTCGTTAGGGTGGGGGGAAGGCTGGCCTCTTGATGCCCGTTGTTGGGCAATGTTGGCCCTGTTGGCCATGTTTTGGTAATAAATTTTTTGATTACCATCATTACAGTGTGGTGCATTGCAAAGCATAGTTTAACTGTCTCAAAACCCATTTGTGTGTCAATTTAGCCATACCTTTGGAGCCATTTCATGTGTTAACCATAGTAAGCTATGGTCTCAAATGTGTGGGCTAAATTGACCAATACATTGACATATGTAGATCAAGATACTCATCCCTGACTGTGTTATTAGCTAGGTCTTAGGAAAAACACAATTTAGAGGTGGGTGAAGCAAATATATTTACAAAAACAAAAAAAAACAAAATTAATATTCTTGGCTGGGTGGCCGGGGAGGTTGGGAGTCATTGCTAGGGGCGGTGTTGGGGGACAACAGTGCAGTAAAAAATATAGACTGCTGTTGTATGAGCTGTTGTATCAACAACAAAGTTTGGTCCTGCCGCTGGAGACATTCTTCCTGGCGCTGTATAGAATCTCCCTGGCGCTGGAGAGATTGCTCCATTAGATTGGCCAGCCGACCAAGTTCCTGGTTCTGGTGTTGGTTTCGGAGCAACTGGTCCATCTGGCGCTGCAGGGCCTCATTTTGTTGCTGACACATCAGCACCTGATTTTCCAACGCCGCAATGCGCTCATTAGTTCCATCACGCGGCTGTTGGCGACTGTAGTCCTCCAGCATCTGGACCCCTAGCTCATAGAAATCAGCACTGGTTGGTGCCACACCTCCTCTTGCTGTGGTTTGAGCCTAACAAAATAGAAAACAACATTTTAGTCAAACAGAACCAATGCAGGTATGCCCCTCAAAATAAATACCCTAAACAGTCACTATACAACTTACCCTTGTCTGAGCCTCGGAAGCTTGGCCACATGGGACTTGGGAAGAGGTCCCAGCTTGGGGTTCTGGTTCCGCCTCCTGCAAAAACAACAATGAAAGGAAATGTGACATGTTGCTTCATCCACTACCCACGAAGATGCCAATGTGGTTCTAGGTCGTCTACATCAGCCATGTCACCTGCGTGTCCTCCGGCACAGGTAGGCTCGAGGTTTCGCTGCCAGAGAGTGGCAATTCCACATCCGAGATGTCCGGCAAGTTGGCATATGCTAAACAGGAAAATCAGGTTAGTAGGTCTGTGGCCCAAACTCAAATGTAACCTGGCTAGGCTATCGAGGCCATACCTCTAAAAAGTGCCAAAATACACACTAGACCAAAGGTATCTGTTAAACTCAGATTGTTAACATGTATGTTACAGGACTAAGAGGCAATTATTTTTGCTAATCACATCAGAAACATTGCTTAAATTACACATACCCGCAATCTCCCAGATGTCTTGAGTGGGGTCCTCACTCGAGCTTGGACCTTGAAAATACATGTGGACACACAAGTTGCCAGAAGCAAGTGCAACAAAAGTAGAGCCCAAATACAGACTAGAGCAAGGCAAAACAACTTACCCTCATCTCTGGCAGCCTGAACTTCAGGGGCCCTTTCTGGACAGCCACTTCCGATATTCGGGTCAACTAAAAAAACACAAGGAATGTCTCTAAATATTCAGCAAACTACTACGGGGAATGTTTGGCAAAAAATATGTCCGCCAAAATACATTGCTATCACTCCAATAACTAATAGACTGACCCTGGGGAGGCAACAAGCACTCCCAAGAGGCATCTTCAAGTTTACCAAGCAAACATGTAGATTAGTAGACTAACCAAATTGAACCAGTGTAACATAAACAGCATAAAGGATACATTATGTATTGCTCTACACACCAACAGGGTCCTGTTGACCGGCAACATCGGAAGTGGGGTCCAAAGATGAACCAGTCACTTGGCCTACCAAGAAAAAAGAGGAATGAGACACATGCACTTGGGTAAAAGTGGATAAAGCAAGGTGGACACATGCACTTACCGACATCCAAAGAGTAGGTGGGATCCGGAGGAGATGCTGGGGCCAAGGGCATGGGAGCTAGGCAAAAATGAAGCCAACATTGAGCCATAGTTAATGTGCGTGCAAAAATACAACATGCATTAAGGTGTGTGTGAGCAGCTCTTTCACTAATATTCACTAATCAAGGCCAGTGTGGCTCCCACATTGATATGCCGATATATGGCTACACATCTCTGGCTTCAAACATATCTACACATGTTAGGGCCTTGTTAGTTAGTTGCTGTGAGTGTTACAGTGGGCGTGAAATTAGGCCGCAGGCCCATATTATTAATACTCAACAGTGCAACACTCGATTGTTTGAGCTGCTCCCACACCCATTTGTTCCCCAAACAACCAGCACCAAAATTAGGGGTAAATACCTTCAATGGCAGACTGGGGTAGCCTTGAGGTTGCTGGAAGGGCAGGAGCTTGGGTGTCCTGAGGCACATCCCGGACAGCAGCATGTGCACCTATGCAGAAAGCAACAGACAGAAAAGTAACAAATGTTTGAGCTCTAATGTAATACTTCACAGGTCCTACTGTTAGTTGGTCAGAATGAAAAAATGCTAATCACATACATTAACATTAGGTTTGTACAAAAGGCAGAAAATATGTACCTTCAGTCCAACCTGTGGTGTCATCCCCAGGATCCACACCCTGCAGCCGAGCCAGTGGGATTTTGGCCTTCAGCATCTCCTCATACGGCCTGTAGGTACTCTTTGGAGCCTGGATGGTCCCACTGTCCACATCAAGATCGTGATTCATCTTTTTCATAAGGGCCCCTCGCAAAGTGTAGAAGCGTTTCCTGCAGGATGGGCCACTACGTGGGTGTTGAGCAGTGCTACTAAGCTCCACACCAATGGCATCCCACAGTTTGCTTCTTTCTTGTTTGCCTATGGACTTGCTTTGGGAGCCAAATATCAGCTCCCATTTAGCAAGTGTAAGGCGCACAAGATGATTATTCTCAGCCAAATTAAATTCAGGCTCCCTCTTGGCACCTGGGCGCTTAGCCTGGGGTGCTGCCCCACCTTCAGGCTGTGCCCTTTTCCATAAGGGAGGTCTGCGCACAGCACCCACCAAACTCCTACTTGGGCCTGCTGTGGCCGGCAGATGTCCTGAATTTGGCTCCATCCTGTAGCTGCACACACACACAAATACACACCCAACAAGCACGCATGCAGACTACAGAATGGCATCGCAATCTCTTAGGGTTGGGCAGGTTTTATGTGCTCTAACAGCAAATCAAAAAGCAGGCCACTTAATTGATTCACACATACAGCCCAGTTCCTTCTAGGCACACCTCCACTGCACTGACTGAAGCATGTGTGTTAGCCAATTAACTCATTACAGACCTCATTAACCAAACAACACACACTCAAATACAACAATGGACTGATGTATCTCAAACCCTTGTGACATGTGGTTAGCCTAACGGCTATTTAAAAAAACAGCAGCTTACCTTTCATTGGGCCACCACTGATTTTTGGGCCATGTCCGTTAATGCACGCAAGTTTCGGCTCAAGTACCCTAGTAGCGCTACTAGCGTGCGCGTGCGCACTCTGTTTTACGCACACCTGGGTCGGCTAATTGGCGCCCGGAAATAGCAGAGCGACGCAAAAGGCGGCAAAGCGGACCTGTCCCTTTTGAAAGAGAAGTATAAATGGAAGGAATTTTCAAGCTTCTGCTATTCTTACACTGTGGCAAAGGCTGTGGTGTGGTGCTGTGCTCGCTTCCCTTAGCTCATTTGAGCCTCTGTCTGGTTTCTGTCCTCACTCTCTGTGGCTTGTTGGGTGATTTCTGACATCAGTGCTGTTTCTTTAGGAGCTTGTTTTTGGTGGCATCTGCAAATATTGTGTAGCATACAGCAAGTGAGGCTTGATTTTGGGGCCTTTTGTGGGCTGTGCAGCAACTCCCCTCTTGGTTGTGCCTAACTTAGAAAGCTGGTTTTCAGCAGGCTGGTGGTTTGGACCACTATAGTTCTGGTTTTGTGGTGAGCTGCATTGTAGCGGGTGTGTGTGGAGTGTGATTGTTTGTGTGTGTGTTGTGTGTTTGTGTTTTTTTTTTTTTTTTTGTATATATCTTTAGTGTGTGTGATGGATAAGAGGGTGATGTATGGTGTCTGGGTGGATGGATGTATGTGTATGCTGAAAGAGCAGGAGGAAAGGGAGCGGGGTGTTGTGAGGCTTAGGGCACCCCGCTCCTTTGCAATCCGCCTTTCAGTATGGGACTTAAGTGACGAGCAGATCAGGAGCCGCTTCCGTCTGAATCGTGCTGCACTACAGTCCCTATATGATCAGATTAAGCACAAAATCGAGCCATCCACCAAACGCACTCATTCCATTCCAGGCATAGTACGCCTGTGTGCCACTCTCAATATTTTGGCACGAGGGACCTTCCAGGCAACCTCCGCCCTCCTCAGCGGGATAAGCCAGGCTACTATGAGCCGCATACTAATCCAGGTAGTTCTGGCAATTTGTGATTTAATCCCAATTTACATCAAGTTTCCTGAGGATGAGGAAGAGGTTGCCAAAATAAAACATGCTTTCTATCTGATGGGAGGGGTCCCGAATGTGCTAGGGTGCGTTGATGGTACACATATCCCTTTCCGCCCTCCCCGTGCACAGGAGCTGTCCTACAGAAACCGGAAGCAGTTCCATTCGATTAATGTTATGGTTGTCTGTGACCCAGACATGAGGCTGCGGGCGGTGAGATCGGGGTTCCCCGGCTCATGCCACGATTCTTACGTCTTGCAGCGGACAGTCCTGTGCCGGAAGTTTGATAACAACGAAATGCCAGCTGGCTGGCTACTGGGTAATAAATTAACCATGTCAATGTATTTAGCAAATATGTGGCCTAGTAAGCCAAATTTAACAAAACAACCACAAAAAAACATGTACTAGTACTAATTGCTGTCTCTCTCCTTGTGTTTTTTCTACAGCGGATAAGGGATATGGGCAGAGAACGTGGGTCATGACTCCGGTCAGGAACCCACGGACCTCTGCCCATGAACGCTACAATGCAGCGCATCGCAAGACCAGAAGCATTGTGGAAAGAACCATCGGCCTGCTGAAAGCACGCTTTCTCTGTTTGGCACGGCCAGGAGGAGAGATGCTCTACAGCCCACAGAAGGTCTCCAAGATCATCCTTGCCTGCTGTGTGCTACACAATATTTGTATTTGCCACCGAATCCAAGCCCCCGAGGAGACAGCACTGGTGCCAGAAATCCCCAACATGCCCGCAGCAAGAAGTGAGGACACCCAGACTGGCGATGAGCTAAGGGAAAGGATGATCACTTCTTTTTTTGCGGTAAACTAACTACCCTTCACTATAATGCAAGTACTGCACTACTGGCTAAATGTATTTGAACTCCCATCAAAAAGAGCCCAAAAAAACACTAAGGGGGGTGTAAGATGACCCAAACCACTCTAAGGGGGGGTGTAAGATGATCCCAACCACTCTAAGGGGGGTGTAAGATGACCCAAACCACTCTAAGGGGGGTGTAAGATGATCCCAACCACTCTAAGGGGGGTGTAAGATGACCCAAACCACTCTAAGGGGGGGTGTAAGATGACCCAAACCACTCTAAGGGGGGTGTAAGATGATCCCAACCACTCTAAGGGGGGTGTAAGATGACCCAAACCACTCTAAGGGGGGGTGTAAGATGATCCCAACCACTCTAAGAGGGGTGTAAGATGATCCCAACCACTCTAAGGGGGGTGTAAGATGACCCAAACCACTCTAAGGGAGGTGTAAGATGAACCAAACCACTCTAAGGGGGGGTGTAAGATGATCCCAACCACTCTAAGGGGGGTGTAAGATGACCCAAACCACTCTAAGGGGGGTGTAAGATGACCCAAACCACTCTAAGGGGGGTGTAAGATGATCCCAACCGGGGGCGTGGCTTGACCGGCGGGCAAGATGGCGGCCTGAGAGCGGAGCTCGTGACGGAGATCCCCGATAGCATTGCATTTCGCATTCCCAGCCGACCATGGGGAAGAGCAACAGATCGGGGTCGACGGGAAGAACCCCGAGGGTACCCCAGGCCCTGAGCGGGAGCTCCAGGAGTGTACAGGACATGTTCAAATCGCAGAGGCCGGACGACGCTGGTCGGCGCATGTCCAAAATGGCGCCCTCACTCTCACTCTCGCCGGACAGCTCACCAGATAGAGCGAGTGTGGCCCCCTCTGAGAGAGAAGAACTAGATGTGGTGGCCCAGCTGAGCCAGCTTCCCACTCGGTCGGAGTTAGCGGACCTCGCAGGGGACATCAAATCCACCATAGCGGCAGCCATCGCAGACTTGAAAACCGACATGAGGGCCCTGGCGCGGAGGATGGATGGCATGGAGAGAGAGGAGGAACGCACTAAACGCAGTTTGCGGTTGGTGAGTGAAGTTGTCACAGCGCACAATCACTATATGCTCAATGTGCACAGACACCTAGAGGACCTGGATAATAGAAATAGGAGGTGCAACATTCGAGTGAGAGGGGTCCCAGAAACGGTAGGGCAGGATCAGATTGGGAGCGCACTACTATCCATCTTCAACGCCCTCCTTGAACGCCCTCCCGATACCCCTATTGAGCTGGTCCGGGCTCACAGAGCACTACGCCCGAGGAATTTGGGTGACACGAACCCCAGGGACATTGTCTGTTGCTTGCAAAGCTTTGTCCTGAAAGAGGAGATCATAGCCAAGGCCAGAGCACGGGACACGATCCAGTTTAACAATGATGAGATACAGATTTTTCAAGATCTTTCTGGCATAACCCTACAACATCGAAGGGCCCTGAGACCACTCACATCGCTGCTGAGAGAGAGGGGCATTCCCTATCGCTGGAGATTCCCTTTTGCCCTCTCCGCCACAGTGAACGGGAAAACTGGCACACTGCGCGTCCCTGGAGACTTGGCAGATTTTTGTAGCTCTCTTCATCTCCCTCTGATTTCAGTCCCTGACTGGTTTGCTGACTTCAAGATACCGGACTTATTGACAGTCTCTGCTGGATCGGGAACACGGGGGGAGTCCCCAAAGAGCACCTCCCCAGCACATTCCCCTAGTGGCATCGCAGATCGAATCAATCGTGGGCTACGGCAGGAAGACAGAGACTGAGAGCGCCTCGACGCAGACTCGGAGAGGGGTGACAATCCAAAGCCCCGATTTAGGGTCACTTAGGTGGCCTACACCGCATGTAATACGGTGATGTTTGCTTTCTTAACACGCCTTGCTGACATTTGATTAGCGCATCCCATTCCGCAATCGCGGCGAGGGCGCAGTTGGATATCAGCGACGCGCTAGGCGATTTCATGTTGAGTTTGGGTGATGTTGCATATGCTATCTAGGTAAGCTTTATTTGGGTTAGCGTTGCTGAGGGTCGGGAGCCCCGATCTCTGATTTCCTGAAATTTATGGTAGAGGCTTGACCTCAGCGTATCAGGGGAGGGAGGGACGGGCCGGAGGGGTTACTGCAATTACTATTGTTATGGTTTTTATCGTTAAGAGCACTTGAAAGTTCTCTACCCTAACGGATTGAGTTTGGGTGCCCTCCTCCCGGAGCCTGCCTCTCACGCCTGGTTGGCGGGGGGGGGGTCCCCGGAGGGGGCAGCCTTCTTTTATTGTTATAAAGATGTTATTTGAGCAGAGCGACCCTTAACCTAAAAATGTTTATTATGCTGATAAGATATTTGAAAATGTGGGATTACTGACAGAAGCTAAGATGGGTCCTAGGCCGTCCTATCACTCTTTCTTTACACCTGTAGCATCTGGGTCACGGGTCGTGGGAGGGGCTCCTGGGCGGGGGGTGATGTGCGATGGATGACTCCTCCGTGCCAGGGGGGGGGCGCTCCAACCCCTGCGAGGCTGGCTTAAGCACGGGCTGAGGGGAGCGGACCACCCAGGCTGCACGCTACCGAGATGGGGGGATCTCCATCGGGCATTACACGGGGTCTTTTTTGTTGGATTAGAACTGGGGTGTCTTCTCGCTCTGCCTGGCTGACATCCAGCCAACGCACTTAGCCTCGCTGTAGCGGGGGGGAGCGGTTGGCGGTCGGCGGGGCGGCGGGAGCGGGCGCCCCTAGGATTACATGTAAGAAATCAGGCATAAGTGAAAGAGCTGTCACGGGGAAGGGGGCCGCCTGCAGCTGAAAATAGACCGCTCATGTGGCGGTGACCGGAGAAAGGCCAATAGAGGAGGCGGCCTTGACATACTAATTAGCTGTGTCCCATTTTAAGAATTTTGTTTTTCTTTTCTTGGATGCCATGTCATCCCTGGAATATTAGGCCTATATGGCATGGGAGGCATGGGGTCAAAGACCGGAATAAGCTAAATTAGAATAAAATAAAATAAGGTTAAGATGAATCGAGGCATTTATACTAAAGAGGCCCGACAAGGGAAATCCATGCAAGCACATTGCAGAACAACATGGTGGGCAGGACCTGCCTCTACAATGTGAGATTAATGAGAAGGAGGACACTGGGGTTGCTTCCTAGTGCGGGCCGGTTGGGGGGGTAGAGAGACCCGGGATCGGGGTGACCCGTCACGAAATGGTGCTTAATAGTATTACAGTTCTACAGTTTACAATATTTACTACCTTTCTTGGTTTAGAACACACTTCACAAAGCTCTTTCTTTGGCTTTGCTCGGGGGCCCGCTGTTGCCTGTTCCGATCCTGCCCGCTCCCACTAACATCTCTCTTATCTCATTAAAGGAACCTACAAAATCCCAAGAGCTGGGGTTTTACCTCTCACAGGACGGTGAATACAACACCACCTCCAGGAGAGGGTGAGGGGAGTGGCCCTTCGGAGACGCTGGTGCTCCACTCCTAGTTAGTTCCTTTCCAATTAAAAGAGCTTACCTGAGGGTCAGGTGAGTGGGTTTTAATTTTGTAATATAGTTGATTTTCCGTTCCTTCTTTGTTGTTGTTTCTCTATCACTCTCTTCTTATTTTCTTCCCTCCCTTTGCTTCTGGGGACCGGTGGGGGAAACCTCTCAGGTGCTAGTTTTCTTCAGTGCTTGTTGCCCTCGGATCCCTCCATAACTGTACACCTATTCTCTTGGGCGGCAACCCCTTGCTGCTCAGCCTATCCCCCTCTGCCCTAACTTTTTCCTACAGGTGGGGGAGGGAGACCGGAGGTTGGAAATTAGACTTTAGTCCTAGGAACATCAGGGGGAGGAAGATGAGCAGTCAGCTTAAAATCAAGGTAATGTCCATTAACGCTAGAGGCCTAAATATACCACAGAAAAGACACTCTTTGCTAAGGGACCTTAAGAGACAGAGGATCCAGATTGCCCTGATCCAAGAGACCCATTTCCAGAAAGACAAGGTGCCGAAGCTGGGGGATAAGTATTATACTAGCCATTACTGTGCCCCCTCACCAATATCTAAAACAAAAGGGGTCTCAATTTTGCTGGCTAAATCACTTCAGCTATCGGTGTCTGACGAAAGCATGGACGCAGAAGGACGATATATATTTTTGAAGGGCAGACTACCATCGGGGAAGCTGGTAACTATCGCCAATATTTATGCACCAAATAAGGGCCAAAAGGGATTCATGTTAGCAACGCTAAAAAAATTGAGAAGGTTTCAAGAGGGCGCTCTGATTCTGGGGGGGGACCTGAATTGTGCACTAAATCCTTTGGTGGACACGTCAGATGCCAAATCAACTATCACTTATAGAGCCCTAAAACAGATTAAAAGCTCCCTTTCAAATACGCAAGCTGTAGACACATGGAGATTACTGCACCCCACAGGGAAAGATTACACGTACTATTCCCCCACCCATGGCAAATATTCAAGGATAGATTACCTATTCCTGTCTCAAAGAGATTTAGACAAATTAAAATCGGTCGAAATTGGAATCTCCTCCATTTCAGACCACGCTCCAGTAACTATGTGTTTGGAATTTCCCGGGGGGGTGCAGAAGGAGTGGAATTGGCGGTTAAACGGGGGGATCCTAAAGGACAATAGGGTAGTGGATAAGGTCAGGGAGAACTTGTTACATTTTTTTAGGGAAAATATATCGGATGATGTGAGTCCACTGACAGTCTGGGAGGCCCATAAGTGCACAGTCAGGGGCATTTTAATTCAGGAAGGGACGAGACTCAAAAAGGAGAGAGGGGCCAAACTAGACGACTTGATTAAACAGGTGACACTGCTAGAAACTAAACATAAAAAATCTCTGCTGGAGGCTCACCTCCAAGAACTTGAGGGGAAAAGGAAGGAACTTAAGGACTTAATGGAAAGAGCAGCCAGAAGATCATTTACTTACAGGAGTGGTCTATACTATGAGCAGGGAAACAGACCGGGATACCTTCTGGCTAGGGCTTTGAACCCCAGAGGTGAGAGGAATAGGATAGAGGGGATAAGAGATAGCAAGGGCACACTCCACCAGAGGGACAAGGATATTGCAGAGCAATTTCGAGCTTACTACATGACACTGTATAACCTACCAGACCAGGGGTCGGGGGGGTCCCTTCAGGCTAAGATGCTGTCTTACGTAAAGGATTCTGCAATGCCAAGCCTGACAGAGGAAGCGATTGCTTCTCTGGAAGCCCCAATCACAGTGTTGGAGCTTCAAGAAGTAGTGAAGGGCCTGAAACCTGGAAAAGCACCTGGGCCAGACGGCTTTACAAGTCAATATTACAAGACATTCTCTCCGCAACTCCTGGCACATTTGGCCAAAGCCTTTGAAACGACAGCAGAGACGGGGGCTCTACCTTCCTCAGCCCTTGAGGCCCAGATTGCCGTCATTCCTAAGGCTGGGAAGGAAGTTACAGATTGCAGAAGCTATAGACCAATAGCCTTACTGAACGTTGATTTGAAAATCTTTGCCAAGGCCTTGGCCACTAGACTCTCCAAACTCATGCCTAATTTGGTATCACAGGATCAAGTGGGTTTTATCCCTTCAAGGGAAGCCAGGGACAATGTAATTAAGGCCATAGATGTGCACTGGTGGGCCTCAAATCATGGATGCCAGGCTATACTACTCTCAACGGATGCCGAAAAGGCGTTTGATCGGGTAAGATGGGACTGGATAAGAGTAGTTCTGGAACATATAGGCCTAGGGGAGGCAACCCTTAATAGGGTCTTGGCCCTTTACTCTGGTCCAGTTGCAAAGGTCAGGGTTAATGGCATTTCCTCTCAAAGTTTTGATATAAGGAATGGGACGCGTCAAGGGTGCCCACTGTCCCCCCTGATTTTTGCATTATCATTAGAACCCTTTCTTAGAAAAGTAAATTTGAACTCAGGGATTAGGGGAATTAAGATTGGGGAACAGGAAAGGAAAGTAGCAGCATATGCTGACGATATGCTTTTTTTTATTGAGTCCCCTAGGATCTCGATTCCTTCACTTTTACAGGAACTGACTATATTCGGCACCATCTCCAATTTGAAAATCAACTACAATAAATCTTCGGCCATGAATATTTCTTTGCCCAAATTAGAAGCTGATGCTCTGAGAGGGGCCTTCCCATTCGCCTGGCAGGAGCACAGCATAACATACTTAGGGATACAGCTCCCCAGAGAACTGAATAGGCTCTTTCAACTAAACTACACCCCCCTGGGGTCCCAGCTGAAGAAAGACCTAGAAATCTGGAATAGGTTAAAATTGTCTTGGTTTGGTAGAATAGCAGTCCTGAAAATGAATGTTCTGCCCAGGATTCTGTACCTCCTCCAATGTCTCCCGGTAAAAATACCCCCACAGTTTATTAAAACCCTGAATAAGGCTTTTAGGGAGTTTGTGTGGCACAAGACACCTGCCAGGATTAAGAGAGAGATTTTGATTGGGAGCAGGGAGAGAGGTGGTGCAGGCCTCCCCTGTATTGAAAGTTATGTCAGAGCGGTCCACCTAGGCAGGTTCCTGGACTGGCATCTTAATCACTCTCAGAAAGACTGGGTCAGAGTAGAGGACGAAGTGGGCAAACAGAAAATGAAGGACCTCTGTTTCTTAGCAAAAAGAGATGTCCAGGACATTGTTGAGACTCATCCATTGATAGGGGAGACGTTGCGGAGGGTTAGACTATTGGGGAAACAGCATCCAGACCTGCTTTCAATACCGGGCCCATTAACCCCGATCAAGCGCAACCCAGCTTTCCCCCCAGGAATGGAGGGTGGTTACTTGGCACAGTGTAGCAAGATGCAGGATCCCAGGGTCTACAATTTTTATGATAGGGGTAGATTTCTGGATAGAGGGGATCTACAGGACAACTGGGGGGGGGCGATCCCCACCTTCTCGTACTTCCAAATGCGCCACTTTGCTGGAAGTGGAGAACTCAAGAGAACAGGAGAGAGAACCCTATCAGCAGTGGAGAGAGCATGCCTAGGGGATGGTCCAACTGATCACCTACTGTCATGGGCTTATTCTGTGATAGGGGAGGCAAGGCCGGCAGCCAGGAGACCATGGGAAGATAGATGGCATAAAGACCTGGAAGTGGAGCTCACACTGGATGAATGGGAAGCGATCTACAAGGGGCTGCATAAAGGGGTGGCTAATAGCTCCCTACAGGAAACTAACTATAAAATCGCCACTCGATGGTACAGAACTCCTGCAGGTCTCCATAGGATATTCCCAGAGGTCTCAGATCAATGCTGGAGATGTGGCTCACGGGGGGCCACGTTTATTCATGTATGGTGGTCATGCCCTAAAATTGCTATCTTCTGGGAGAATGTGCATGAGGTCACAGGGAAGATTTTGGGTGACTCCTTGGAGTGGGGTCCAGCTGGGTATTTACTGAATTGGTCGGCTGATGGGAGGGGAATAGGAGGAGTGAGCCCACTGGGAATCCACCTTATGAATGCTGCTAGAGTCCTGATCCCCAGGAATTGGAAAACTGAGAGAACCCCTTCGCTTAGGGACTGGTTCAGCCAGGTGGACCACATAGAGGAGATGGAGGAGATTCTCTTGACAAAACAGGATAGATTGGAACAATTTAGAAAGACATGGACCATCTGGGATATATTCAAGAACTCTGAGGCTTATAGGGAGGCTGTTGGGCCTTGACATGGTGATCTGTGCCGTGGGCGGGAAGGCACACTGAGCTCCCGGGAGACCTGAGACTCCTGAGCTTGGGGAGAAGCATGGGGGAGATCGCAGAGGCTCTGCAGATCAATAGGGAAGAGGGTAGTATTGACGCGGAAATTTAGGAGGTGGGTGCTAGTTCTCCCTCCCCCCCCCACTCTTCTTCCTCTCTCTCTCTCTATCCTTACCCATTCCCAATCTATCTAGGTCTATCTTTCCTTCATTCACCCGTTATTGCTGACTCCCGGCGTTCCCCCACCCCCTCCTCCTTTCCCTTGCCCAAGGTCCCCCTGCCACCTAAAAGATCATCGGACACATCTGGGTTGTTGGGTTGGGGGCCCCGGTGTTCTTTCTCTCTCCCTTCCATTTCCCCTACCCATTGCTAAGTTACGGGCTCCTCTCTCCCCTCCTCCTCGGGCACCGGCCCGGTCCATGGACTGGGTGGGGGGGACAGGACACAGTAGCCAATGGATGTCGATTGGCACTACAGAACACCTAGGAATTGAGCATTATCTGCAGATGTGGAGTTATGGCAACAGCGAGCCCCGGACCGATAATGTGAATAGTAGGGGGATTCTCCCCCTCCACCTAACAGGGGACACGTAATGTAATGCATACTTGCAGTTTACTCGCCTTAGAACAAGATTACCTGTAAATCTGTCAATGCTGTATTTTTGTATATGACATTGTATACTGGAGATGGGTGGCTGCTGTGTCCTACACAGGAGGGCATTGGCCGCACGACATGGGTTATAAGTACCAGGCTGTATACTTTACGATGTATGCTTCTCCTTGCTCTTTCTGTCTCTCGCCTGATCGGGCGCTTTGTTCAATATGATAACTTTAATAAATAAAGTTTGTTTAAAAAAAAAAAAAAAGATGATCCCAACCACTCTAAGGGGGGTGTAAGATGACCCAAACCACTCTAAGGGGGGGTGTAAGATGACCCAAACCACTCTAAGGGGGGTGTAAGATGATCCCAACCACTCTAAGGGGGGTGTAAGATGATCCCAACCACTCTAAGGGGGGTGTAAGATGATCCCAACCACTCTAAGGGGGGTGTAAGATGACCCAAACCACTCTAAGGGGGGTGTAAGACGCCAATGTTGGTTATCAAGTAATGCATTTTTTTATTTGCAACAACAATACTACTTTAAAGATCTATACTAACTGCACTTTTCTTATTTTTTCAGGCACCAAGAGATGCACCTTGAACCCTATTTGGCACTTTAAAAACTTTCATTCCCTTTACTTTGCTTTTTCCTTTCTGTTTGAATTTTGAATTTCATTTTCTCTTCTGTTCCTTTTTTAATTTTTTAATATTGGAAAAATAAAATCTACTATATATAGATACATGTGGCTATGTGTTTAATTCTGTTGAAAGTTTCCTTTGCATTCTACTTCCTATTTTAATTTTCATTTTCTTTCTGAGTTCTGTTTTTATTTCCCTTTTCGATTTTCCTTTTATTTCTCTGTTCTGTTTTTATTTTCCTTTTCTATTTTCCTTTTCTTTCTCATTTATGTTTTTATTTTCCTTTTCTATTTTCCTTTTCTTTCTCATTTATGTTTTTATTTTCCTTTTCTATTTTCCTTTTCTTTCTCATTTATGTTTTTATTTTCATTTTCTATTTTCCTTTTCTTTCTCATTTATGTTTTTATTTTCCTTTTCTATTTTCCTTTTCTTTCTCATTTATGTTTTTATTTTCATTTTCTATTTTCCTTTTCTTTCTCATTTATGTTTTTATTTTCCTTTTCTATTTTCCTTTTCTTTATCATTTATGTTTTTATTTTCCTTTTCTATTTTCCTTTTCTTTCTCTGTTCTGTTTTTATTTTCCTTTTCTATTTTCCTTTTCTTTCTCTGTTCTGTTTTTATTTTCCTTTTCTATTTTCCTTTTCTTTCTCTGTTCTGTTTTTATTTTCCTTTTCTATTTTCCTTTTCTTTCTCTGTTCTGTTTTTATTTTCCTTTTCTATTTTCCTTTTCTTGCTCAGTTATGTTTTTATTTTCATTTTCTATTTTCCTTTTCTTTCTCATTTATGTTTTTATTTTCCTTTTCTATTTTCCTTTTCTTTATCATTTATGTTTTTATTTTCCTTTTCTATTTTCCTTTTCTTTCTCTGTTCTGTTTTTATTTTCCTTTTCTATTTTCCTTTTCTTTCTCAGTTATGTTTTTATTTTCATTTTCTTTCTCATTGGTGGTTTAATTGTATTTCCTTTTTCTTTAAAAAATAAATTAAATAAATTAAAATGTGGCTATGTGTTTAATTATGTTTTATTTTGCATTTATATTCTAATATCTGGTTTAATTTAATTTCCTTTTCAACACAAAATAAAAACTCAAAAAAGTAAAGAAACATGTTGCAATGTGTTTTATTCTGAAGGTACTGGATGCCCAGGCCACAGCAAAGCTAAGCGCAGGCGCTGTGTAGAATAGCGTGGTCACACTGACTGACAGCGCCTACAAAGCTGAGGGCCAACATCATATTCAGCAATGTAGGCGTTGTTCACAACAACGCCAGGTAGCGACTGAGGAGGCCTGCTATAGCGAATCGCTAACGCCCACGGCTGACGCTAGCGGCGCTCATAGCGCCATACTTCAGTCGCTCATCTGTCGCTACCTGGCGCTATTGATGAATCGGCCTCTAAATTTCAGACATTCAGGCTTAATATATCTGGTATCGATACAACTTTCAGTTGAAGGGACAATCTTGGAGGAACGACCATTGATTCCAATAGTGTTCGCTAGAAAAATCTGTCATAAGCCTTGATTCAGTGCCTCCCATGTAAAATCCCATATAACGTCAACTCACCAGGGTAAATTCCCACAAACACAAACCAGTGATTCCCAGCCCCTCCAAGATGAATTTGTTTGGGCGTAACAGAAGGGAGAATTCATGTGTGAATTTTTGTTTCCATGTGTGATTTTTTACAACTCGCATGACAGTTTTCTGTCATTTTATCATAGAATCTGTCAGCGGGGCTTGTTTTTTAATTTTTACTATTAAATGTTATATATATATTTTTTTCAAATGCGTGGGGTCCCCCCAAAAGCCAACTGGCCCAGGTAACAAGCATAATGGGTTGCAATCCTGGGCTCACTGGCCCTGAGCCCTGCTGCCCCGGTCCCTGTAGGTTACAAGCCCTTTGCCCTTTGGAATGGACTCGGGGGTCCAATGGGCACCAGGCTTTTCTGCACCCCTGATGCCCCAAATAGAGGGTGCAGTTAATATGTCGGGGTTCCCGAGTCCAGCAGATGCCATGGCTGCTCCCGACCCAGGTGAACTAGTATAGGGGTCTCTTACCAGTTCACCCCAAGAAGTAAAAAGTAAAGAGAAAGCGAAAATCAATTTAGAACAATCTAATGTTCTAAATTTCACTACTCACTGGTTCCCGTCTTCTGGCTTGAAACCCTTCCCGGTCGATGTCATTTTCCTCCTCTGGCACTTGTAGCGTCCCACGCCGTTCTCCATCGGTCTTTGGGTCTCTTCTGAGCCCCTCTGCCGTCTTCTTGCAGCAACATGGGCCATCAGAACCTGATGGCCGTGCCGCCCCTTGGAGAAAGGAGGAAAGTAGCTTCCCCCTTTTTTTTATCCTTAATATCTGGCGAGGGGCTGGAGGGAGCGCTGGGGGAGCCAGCTTTTATACTACGAGGGAGGGCCTCTATGGAATCTCCCCTACTTCATGCTTGACGTCACAGAAGGAGAGGGGCCAAGAAGAAGGCTCAGAGAACCCCCCTTTAGGCACTCTATTTCCCTACCTGACTGCTTTGGACTGTTGGAGACTCCAAACACCTCCTCCTCTTCTGCGGGTCCGGGGCTGTTGGTGGGAATGCTGAAGAGGAGGAAGAAGATGTTGGCAGTGGTCGGGGCCTTCGTCTTACACCCACAGCCTGTCTGCTTTGCCGCATTTGTCAGACCCCCTGCCTCTGGGTGGCCTTTTTGTGCAACCAGAATTCCCCTGCTACAAATGCATTACACTTAAAAAAGTTCTGCCTGATTGCTCACCTTCTCTCTTGTACATCCCCTTGCCTGGGAAGTTCTGGCTGTTCTGGCTGTAGAACTGGTGCATCCAGGGCCACTTTCATTGTTTGAGGTCTGATTAGTGTTGCATAATTTGTGTGTAGGTGTAAGCCGACATCACCTGCTCAATAGGGTGTCACGCCAACATCCTCTTTTCATGGGTGTGGAGTTCCTGGATGAAATATTGCAAAAAACAAAATTAAATTTCACTGGTATTTTTAGGCCTTTCATGCTTTGGCCTAGCTAAGGTCCACATGCACTCATCTTCCACTTTAAAATCAGTTCTTTTAAATTGCTAACAAAAAATGCATGTGTATGCAAGTGGGTGCATATGCACTACTGCGGCTCATAAGCAGCTCTCCCCTCCGCTAGTACTGCCGGATAGTTCTCATTGACACCGTTCAGCAACATGGCAGACCAAGCTCTCCCATGCAACAGTACTGGCAGATAAAAGTAGTGATGCACTTAGGCCAAGTTGCACATCTAACTCTCCCCTCTGCTAGTACTGCTAGATAGTGCTCGCTGACACCGCTCAACAACATAGCAAACTCAGCTCTTCCATCCAACAGTACTGGTGTATAGAAGTAGCGGGCGTACCTAGGCCAAGTTGCGCACCTACCTATTCCTTCCTCCGTTACTGGGCTGTTATAAGGTCTGGGCTCTCTATCCTGTCTGGCCTTGCAACAGTTTCACAAATCCATATAACAACCCACAACTTTGGCACCCCAGCATTGCCTACAAACAGGCAAGAGTGGGACATGTGGCAGTGGGTGCAGCATATGCCTGACGACATTAGGACTTTGGGGGGGAACTAATTTGTTTCGCCCAATAGGCAAACCTTTTTGGTTAAAAAATACTGGCCCTGTGTTTGGCTGGAGCCACCCTAGTTGAGGTGCATTGTATATAAAGCCCACAAATAAATAGAAGCAAAAATTAACTTGTTTTTGATGTTTTTATTCACACCCAAAAAATGTAAAGGGGGTTCATAAGAAAATGACATAAACAACAAATTATCCAAAACACATTATGAAAAAGAACAGTTCATCAAATGCTGCCGAATGGATTGTGCAGCACGACTCTGGGAACCAGAATAGATTAGACCAGGTACCTCAGGAGGCCACCTCAACATACGCTGCCAGGCTCTCTATTAGGGCAAAATTGTGGGGGCGATGCAGGCCAATCTTATCTTGACAATCTTCTGAAGCTTATATTGGAGTGCACCCCCTGTGTGGTCCATGCATCAGAATCTGGACTTTATGAACCCGAGTGCAGTGCTGGGCCTGATTATAGACCTTCTGGCCAGCTGTCTGGGGCCTTAAAAAGTATAGACAATGAAGGAGTCCTAGATTACCCCTGAACTACCATCCCCATATATAAGGCCGCACACTGAAGATAAAATTAACAATAATATTTTATTGAATAATTTCTTAAAATTAACAACACAATGCACAACACATCACAATACAATACACAATTATTTAAAAAACATATAAACACACAGCGGGGGATTAACCCAAAATATGTGACTATATTAATTAAGCCATAGTTGTGGCTATAGATATTTATTTATATTGGGCGTGTATATATAAGTATAAAATTAAATTGACCTGAATATACTGCTGGCCGGAATATTTAAATTGACAGCGTGACCAAGCGAGTGCAATTATAAAAGAAAACTATGATTAACACACTATTAATATAAGCAGCTATTTTCAAAAAGTGCTATGTGCATAAATACAAACTGTGACATACAATTAGTAAGACAAATCAATTCATAAAGTGCTATGTGCATAGATGCCCACTATGGCATACAATTGTATACCGTGACAAAACCAACAAACAACAGGAAACACTTCTAATTACCCAATCATATAAATAAAATAAAAACAGTGCTGTGCTAAACCATGTATGCCAATGAGTGCCAGTAGCCAGTATTTGATGTTTAAATGAAGGCACGACCAAAGCGGATATGAACAAAGTATAAATAATAAACTTACATTACCTAGTCACTAGGGGGTCCCCGTAGCAGCCGCCACCGATGCGTTGCGAGTCCGAATGACACTTTGACACCCTGGCGAAGTGTCATTCGGACACGCAACGCGTGACATTACAGACTTTTCTGACATGAATATACTGATTTTTTTTTTAATGATGACGATTCTTTGTTCTGTTTGATATTGATTTGTTTATTAGCTATGGCAAATAGCAGTTCTTCTGGACATAGTAGCTTTTGGGATTATTATCTTTTATATTTTTTGCATTATTCATCCTACGAAAAAGACCCCTTTACAAACAAGATGTTGAATAACCCTAAAAACTATGCTACGTCATGTTGGCTTAATGCTTTTACAGACTAAATCTCAGCGCTACCTCCACTATGAATAAACTGAGACACTTAAATAGAGACATTTACAGGGTAATGGGTGTGGTGGTTTATCTGTGGGCTAAGAAACAGATATACATAGCATTCTATGCTACTTCTCTGTGTGCAAGTAAGTATGCCTTGGCAGGGCCGGGGGCCGCACCCGGCAAGGCGGGGCAGCTACCGGGGGCACCCACATCCCAAAGGCCGGGGGCTCACTGACAGGGCCATCCTTTGGGGTGTGCTACGGCGCCTGACCGGCGGCAGACCGGGAGGGCACCACCACAGCTAGTGCCCACATCTCCTAGAATGGGGAGGAAGTGCTGGGTTTTGTTCTACTTTTAAGTTGCCCACCCCAGCTGATTTCCTGTCCCTGGAGCATACCAATCTGTGATACCCTGGTGATACTGTGTGAACCCCCCTGAGATCAATGGCATACCCACTATGCAAGCAATTCCACCCCTGGGTTTTGGTCTGCTTTACAGGAGCAATTTGGGATGCCCCTGTTTGTGAAAGAACCCCCTGGTTTGGCCATTAACTCAAACTGGCGATTCCACAGTGCATTGACCAGTTCAAGGAAAGTAATGAACAAACAGGGGGGTGGGGTCACACACAGGGGCATCCAAAATCAGGCGAATCTAGATTTGTTTAGACTCCGAGGTCAGGTTTAAAGGGGTTTGGTGCGCTTACTAGAGTTTTGGTCCAAATAGAATGATCCTTAGGGGGCATCCAAAAGGGCCCACTGAGACCATGTGACCCAAGGGCCCACATAAAACTGGAGCCGGCCCTGTGCCTCGGATATATGCTTAAAGCACAACTTCAATATCTCTGGTGCTTAGTCAATCCATACATTCCACTACCATCATTCAGTCATTGAGCAGAGCCCCAGTTGTAACTTGACCAGACTTTATGGATTCTGTAGGACAGTCTTGCCACAGTCGCCACAGTGTACCTGCATTGCGCTGCCATAGATTTACTTGTTGGGCAAAAATGCTTTTTTAAACACAATGCCAAAGTGCATCACATATTTGGATAGAATGCACCTCTGGCATACTCCCAAAATGTCTGCAACTCTAAATATATTTTTAAGCACAAAAGGAAAGTCTGTAAAAAGTAAGCACAAAACACTACTAAATTTTGGTGATGAACAAACAAACATAATATTGCCAGTTTTCTGCAAAGGCCAACCTTACAGCTGTTTTTTTCTGGCATGCGATTTTCCAACCTATTGGACTGCTTGTGAGTACAATGAGTGCAATAAATCTGAATTCATTTTGCCTTTGTTAAATGGCACAATGTTTGGTACTTACACACTAACAGCCACATTTTACTCCAAAAACTTGCATAAATCAAATAACTCTAAACTACATCAAGGCTAATGTGGCACTCGGGTAAACCTTCTAAACTTTTTACAGCAATTTTCCTGTCAATCCTAAGCAAGATATATGAGAATCATATCTTTATAAATAGCCAGCTAGAACTAAAGCCTCCACCAATTGCCATTTATCTCCTGTTAGGGATGCAGATGTTGTGATCCTTAGACTGTGGAGTAGACATGATTCTGGCATTTAATGCAGTCCAAAATCATATTAATACAAAGTATAAAGCTTGTGTTAACAAGAAACACTCTCCTTGAAATAACAAACAGCAATGTATAAGGTAATGCTTCAATAATTGTTTGTACAATATACCTCTCCTTTAGTAATACATTTTATGCAATATAACCTACTATTATATATTGCTGTGTGATCGCCAAAATGTATAATGTCTTAGGATGCACTGTACCACGTTAAAATAAATGCAAAAAATTGTAAAATAACAAAAATAAGTTCAAATAGGAACTAAGTATCAGAACAGAGTAGACAAAGTGTCATGCTGAATACTTCTGCAAAAAGTCTTTTAACCTGAAATAATGTGATATAGTGCCACCTGCTGTTGTAAATCTGGAGCTGTCTTTTAACTCTGAACGCTGTAAACGCATGTTATTGCATCTTTCAAATCACTTGAAAATCATGAACATAAGAGGAATATTTGCATGCACTCCTCTAGGAGAAATAAAATGAAAATGAGATGACAGTGTGACAGTTTCTCTGCGGCATAATCACAAATCAATGCCATTCTAAAGTATTGACATCTTACTGACATCAAAAGCCACATCAAGATTAGTGTCTAACATGTGTTATTGTTACATTAAATATTTTGGTAGATATATTGAAGACAAAAACAATTCTTTTTTTCATTTTTTTGGCGGGCGGGGTCAATGAAACCCATGGAGGTGACAAGAGATAGGGCCTGGATGGCGCAGGACTTGACCTCCCAACCTAGTAAGTTTCCAGTAACTGGAGTAGGAGTGATCAGCAGCAGATAAAAGGTGAGTATCCCTTTTGTTTTTTAGTTGCCTGGACAGTCTCAGCATAGCTGTTGGGTGTAGACCATGTAAGTCACATTAGGGTGGAGCATTTTATGAATGAACAATGCATTAATAGTTTTGATTTTGCCACAGGGACTGTCCAGGCAAAAAAGAAAATAAGCTTTACTTGCCTTTTGTTCCCAGCAGCTCTTCTGCCTGTCTACAGCATTATAATACATACCGATCTCCGAGATCAAGCACCCCGTCATTCTGCGGTGGTCTTCATTCTTCACCTCGTTACACCTCTCCATCTGCCCACTTCACTCATTGCAACAGGGAATATATTTATCCAAACCCCTGTTGTCTTATCCTGTACAAATGTATAACAGCTAGTCAAGCTTGGCAAGTCATGGTATTGGTGGCCTTGTCTTGAGGCCTTAAGTCTCCCCTTGCTTCCTACTCAGTTTTCCTACCCATTTCTTCGTTTTTTATTCCCTTTCAACTGTTATGCCTGGTTCTGAGCTATTTTCTCTTAGCTGTTGTCTAATAAGGTTCTAATTCAAGGTTTCTTCTTTTTTATTTATATGATTGCAAATTGAAAGTCTTGCTTGTTGGTGATGTTGTTGGAGTTGTCATAAGAAACGTTGTTCTGTTATTTTTTGTATTCCTGTGAATACCTATGATAGTATATTTTTTTCTGATATTTCAAAAATATTTACCCCTTGACATTTGCATTTTTAACTTAGTCTGAAAAGAGCTTTTCCTCAGGGAGGCCGGGGAGGAGTTCAAACACATCACAACTGACCCAGATTTTGAATCCTAGCTTACAGTGGGCGGATTAGCTCAACAAATTTTAATGCAAGTTTGATATATCCCTGCAAGGTCTACCAGCCCACTTGTCACACCCCTAGAACAGGGCAGGTAGACAGAAGAGGTTACCTTAGGAGTAAGGATAGTGCATTATCTAGACTAGGTGCTCATAATTCATCAAGTACCAATCTTCTAATCTCAAAATATATCCACTACCACTAGGTGGTACGTATGGGTTATCAGCGCCAAAAACCATGTCACCCAAAACTAAGACACAAAAACCAACCATATAAAGTGTATGAAATGCACATATAAAGTTCTCATCACATTTTGGACAGTTTTGTACTTTTAAAGCAAATCAGGCTTAGGTGGCAGCAAATCAAGTTGGAGTACAGATCAGTCTGCAACTTTGTTGAGTACCATGTGATACAATCTGATATACCAGCAGAAGACTCTTCTATTACCTTAACATAAGAAAGGCAAAAAGCCTGGATTGTGGTGGATGAATGTTCTACCTGAAATCTTGGGTGGACCAGCAATCTCCAGTATGCTCCAGAAACTTCAATGAGAATTGTCAACCACCTTTTCTAAAATGGTCCAATATGGATCTGGTTCCAAAGAAACCCTTAGCTAATCATTTTTTACTACTTCAGACCAGCTGTAATTACACTTGTAGTAATGAAGAGGCTTATTCGAGAGACTTGTGTTGAAATAACGGAAGAAGATAAAATTATGGACTCGTTTCATTTTGAGTTGTGGAATTCTGTAAACATGGTGCTTCATAAATTACACATTTGAGCATTTGGATAACCTGGACTCATGTAAAATTGTGTTTGTGCACTTAAGTCCACCATTAACGTCCGATCCTTCTAGTGGAGAAGATGACAAGCATTCCTCACAAAAAATGCAGACCTGGACTGTTTCGGTCCAGCATCAGGCACATCAACAGGCCTATTGTGATGTAGTTGCATATCTTATTGGTTGGTGTGGAAACCACAACCTTGTAAAAAAAACATGCTAAATACACTATTCGGAAGACTATATGGAAGAATTTGCACACCAAGATCATGGATTTACAAAAAGTTTAGCAGTTGTTGTACATGTGCTGTGGGTTCAGGGAAAGGCGAGTTTATATTGGCAATCTTGGGGGGTTTACATAGCAGGGCATCCTGATTTGGGTGCAAGGAACAAAACCTGGGAAAGTCCCAGGAAAATCCCAGGTTTTATTACGCTTTAAGTTAGGGCAGATAGGGTAGGTTGACTGGAATGATGTATGGGGGGGGTGGTAAGTAAGTGTAATTTTAAACTTAACTTTAACTTTTGGGAAGTGAGAGCTTACAGGTTTTCAAAAAAAATCTAGCTTTCTAAGTATCTGAATAGGCTCAATAGTTGGGAAAAATACCATTTTGTGAGTACTCACCTGAAAAATGGATATTGTTGGTGTGCCACACACCCCGCTTCACCTTTAATATTCTTCACTATTGGGTTAACTCACCGCCAGGTGACGCTGTGCAGAGAGGAAGTCTTGTAACGAGCCCCCTTCCGGCCTATATATACCTGGTACCTCCCATTTATCACCAGTATATTAAAAAGCAGAAAGACAAGGTACCAGTAAATTAACGATAACCTCAAAATAAATCAATATAAATAAAAGCTTCACCATATAAAGGATTCGGAAATATCGAAAAGGGTGGGAGTGAAGCGGGGTGTGTGGCACACCAAGAATATCCATTTTTCAGGTGAGTACTCACAAAATGGTATTATTCTTGGTGTGCCACACACCCCGCTTCACCTTTAATATTCTTCACTATTGGGACATCCAAAAGCAGTGTCCACAAGGGATGGGCATCTCAAAGCCAGGTGAAGCATAACTTAAATGACTGCAGTCTGCAGAACTTTGCGGCCAAAAACAGCATCCGCTGAGGCCCGCACATCAACTTTGTAAAACTTAGAAAAAGTATGAACAGAAGACCAAGTGGCGGCCTTACAAACTTGTTCAACAGAAGCTTGGTGCTAAAAAGCCCAAGACGCCCCAATGGCGCGAGTAGAATGAGCAGTGATACGAAAAGGGGGAACTTTCCCCTTAGCAGAATAGGCCGCAGTAACGGCCTGACGTATCCACTTGCTAATGGCAGATTTGGCTGGTGCCAAACCCTTCTTAGGCCCATAGGGCACAACAAAAAAGGAATCCGTCTTACGAAAAGGAGACGTGATAATCAAGTAGTACTTAACACAGCGTACTACATCCAAACAATGCAAAACCCTCTCTTTGTCATTCTTAGGCTTAGGACACAAGGAGGGAAGAACAATATCTTGGTTCAAATGAAAAGCAGAAACAACCTTGGAAAGAAAGTCTGGCTTGAACCGAAAGACCACTTTATCCTGATGCCTCTTAAAGTAGGGCGCCTGGATAGACAAGGCCGCCAACTCTGAGACACGCCGGACCGAAGTGATAGCTACCAAGAAGACAATCTTCTGAGTCAGGGTAGACAAAGCAATATCTTGCAAAGGCTCAAAAGGAGGAGCCTGAAGAGCAGAAAGAACCAAATTCAAATCCCAAACCGGAAGTAATGGTTTCCTGGGAGGCCGCACATGCGTAACCCCCTGGAAAAAAGTTTTAATTAAAGGCTGAAGCGCAAAACGCTTCTGAAAAAAGATAGATAAGGCAGAAACTTGCCCTTTCAACGTACTTAGCTGAAGACCAGAGTCCAGCCCTGATTGTAAAAACTCCAGAATCCTGGAGACCGAAAAGACCCTACAAGGAAAAGATCTCATCTCACACCAAGTGATGTAGGCTTTCCAAGTCCTATAGTAGATGATCGAAGAAGACCTCTTCCGGGCACTGATCAGAGTCTTGACAACTGAGTCAGAAAGACCCTCCTCCTTCAAGATGGAGGTTTCAGCAGCCAGGCCGTCAAACCCAGCGCTGGTAAATTGGAGTAACACAACCGACCCTGAGTGAGCAGATCGGGCCGAAGAGGCAGGGCGAACTGGTCCACTGCCAGCCGAACGGTGTCTGCGAACCACACTCGCCTTGGCCACCTTGGGGCCACGAGAACGGCGGACACCTTTTCCAGAGCCAACTTCCGAAGCACCCTGCCCAGCATGGGTATCGGAGGAAACAGGTATAGAAATCCCAGATCCCCCCAGCTCAGGGACATGGCGTCCACTGCCAGAGCCAGAGGATCCTGGGAGAGCGACACGAAGTTCGGGAGCCTGTGATTGTGACGAGAGGCAAACAGGTCCACCTCTGGTGTCCCCCATCGGAGACACAGTGAGCGAAACACCTGAGGATGGAGAGCCTATTCTCCCAGATGGGGAGAGCCCCTGCTCAACCAGTCCGCTTCCTGGTTCTCCACTCCTGGAATGTATACCGCCGAAAGACAAGGAACATGGGCCTCTGCCCAGGTCAGGATCAGGGACACCTCTCTGAGAGCACTCAGACTGCGAGTCCCTCTCTGATGATTGATGTAAGCAACCGCTGTTCGATTGTCTGAACGCACCTGGACCGGAAGGCCCAGAACGTGCTGAGTCAGGAGAGCAAGCACCCGACGGATGGCTCTCAGTTCCAGAACATTGATGGGTAAGTGGGCCTCTTGAGGTCCCCACTGCCCCTGGAACTGCAGCTCCTTCCAAAATCCGCCCCAACCCGACAGACTGGCGTCCGTGGTGACAATTTCCCAAAGAGGGGTCAGGAAAGACCTGCCCTTCACAAGATTGGTCGAGACCAACCACCACTGGAGGGACTGCCGGACCCGGGAGGACAACTGGAAGGGCTGATCCAGCGACCGAGGCTGCCGGTCCCAGGACGCCAACAGATAAAACTGAAGCGTCCTCGTGGGAAATTGAGCAAAAGGAACTGCCTCGAAAGAGGTGACCATCAACCCTATCAGCCTCATCCCCAGACGGATGGACGGACGAGGATTGGAAAGTAGGACCCGAGCCAACTCTTGAATCAGATGAATTTTGGACTGGGGGAGAAACACTCAGTGTTGAAGAGAGTCCAACTGCATCCCCAGAAAGGACACCACCCTGGCCAGAGCGAGGAAGGACTTGGGCAAGTTGATCACCCAACCAAAGCTTTCCAGCGTGGAGACCACCAACCTGGTGTCTGTCTCCGATTGATTGAGCGACGGAGCCATGATGAGAAGGTCGTCCAAATAAGGTACGACACGAATGCCCCGAGATCTGAAAATGGCCATGACCCCTGCCAGCACCTTGGTGAACACTCTTGGAGCTGAGGTAAGGCCAAACGGAAGTGCCACGAATTGATAATGCTGATTTTCCATCACGAATCGAAGAAAACGTTGATGAGCGTGGCAGATGGGAACATGAAGATAAGCATCCTTGATGTCTATGGACGTCATGAAGTCCCCTTGCCGAAGGGAACCGACGACCGTACGCAAGGTTTCCATGCGAAACTTCTGAACACGGATGAACCTGTTGAGTAATTTCAGGTCCAGGACGGGACGGACTGACCCGTCTTTCTTGGGGACTGGGAAAAGATTGGAATAAAACCCGAGGCCCATCTCTAAGCGCGGTACCGGCCGGATGACCGCCATCTCTAACAGATTCTTTACCGACGCCAGGAGCCCCTGTGCGGCCAAAGGATCGATGGGCACCCGAGACCGAAAGAACAGTGAAGGAGGGCGAGAGTCGAATTCCAGTTTGTAACCGGACGACACTACCTCCCAGATCCATCTGTCCGGAATCTCCTGGTCCCAAACCTGGGAGAAGTGTCGTAATCGTCCCCCCACCCGCACGGGTGAGGTCAGCCCCTCATTGCTGAGCGGGTTTACCAGCAGGCTTGGGCTTGGTGCCCCAGGACTGGGCGGGACGGCCACGGCCCCTCCCCCGAGTCCAACCTGCACCTCTGGTAGCGGGAAAGGAAGCCCCCCTACCCGCTCTGAATCCCCGAAATGAAGGCCAACCAGCACTTGCCCCCTTAAAGGGACGACGAGGCCTCTTGCGTTGTGGTATCTTACCACCCTTTGCGACTGAATCAATTTTCTCACCAAACAGACGCAAGCCCAAAAAGGGGAGAGCTGTGAGCACCCTTTTAGAAGCTGAGTCCGCTGACCACTGACGCAGCCATACTGACCGACGAATAGCCACCAGCATTGCAGCTGTCTTGCTACTCATAGCCAGCGCATCGTCCTGAGCGGATAGAACATAGGAAATAAAAGATTCACACTGCTAGATCCTCATACAGCTCCTGAATTACAGACCTAACCGCCAATAGAAGAAGGGCCGAAGCACACACCGGGCGCATCGTTGACCCAGCATAAATAAAACCATGGCGAGCGTACTGGTCAATCCGACGATCCTCCCCATCTTTAGGGACAGTGGTCTCAGCAGACTGTACCATAGCCGTGCTGGAGAGCCCTAGCACAGGGGTATCGACGTCAGGAGGGACGGACCAGAGTTTCACCAATTCTGGCGGAAAAGGATAACGCTTTTCCCAACTGGAAGGGATTCCAGATAACCGCGTGGGATGTTCCCATTCCTTAAGGACCACCCTCTCAAAGTGGTGTTGGGAAAAACCCAACGCGGCTGAGGCTCTTTAAACAACTGGCCCTTAGGCCGGGTGACAGCCTCAGGCGGATCTAAATTCAGAATTTCAAACATCTGAGCCAGAATGGAGGAGGTGTCAAGGGAAACACCCGCCGACCAATCGCCAATAGCATCAGCATCAAGCTGATCTGCAGGCTCATCTGACTCCAACAGGAATTCTCCCTCGTCCGGGGAGCCATCGGACCATTCCACAGGCTCACATACCTCATCCTGTGAAGCCGAAGGTATCGGAGTCAGGTGCTTCCGTTTTGCAGTGGCTTTTGACCCTGCTTTAACGGGCACTATTTTCCGGAGGCTGGCCAATTGTGCCGCCACCTCGGATTGCGAATCCCCACTCTTGACAGTGTCATGCGTGGTCCGGAACAGGGAGGGAGAGGTAGGAGATGATGGAAGATGCGACGGGCCAGCAGCCAAAGCGGCGGACTGACGCGCAATACTCTGCCTTGCACAAGGAATGCATACAAAGACATCATCATCTGGGAGCGGAGTCCCACATCTTGCGCACCCCCTAGATGGCCCAGAAGAACCATTTCCTGTAATAACGGAAGCCTCCATATGGTGATTTATGGTATTCACAATTCTTTTGGGTTTTAAGGCATAAGCCGACCCGGGATGCCCCCTTATTGTAAATGTCCCGGAAGGGAGGATTTAATTCAAAAAGAAGATCCCCTTAATAATCTATATATAAATATAGATTGTATATATATATATATTTTTTTTTTTATGTCAATATATATATATATATATATATATATATATATATATATGTCCCAATTTTCCTGTCCTTTTATTTTTTATTTTTTAAAAAGAAAGACTAGCCGAGTAATATAGAGCCGGGAGGCCGCTTTAATCAGGGGTTCCCGGGATCTGTAGGGGAAGAAAAAACCAACAGTCAGATCCCCAAACATGTGGCAACATGCAAACATACTAAGGTGCCTTTAAATAAACAAAGGAAAAAACCCTTGCCCTCAAACATGATGAATCCCCAAATAGATCTCTCCCCCCCATGTCTAAAAACACTATAAACAATATAGTTTTTAAAAAGACACTCAACGGCCCCACACAAGGTGGGGCCGCTTACCTGCAAGGAACCGAGGGCGGCCGCAGCAATAGTATGGACGATGCAGCAGCCAGAAGCAGCAGCAATAGCAGTAGGAGCCAGAAGTAAACAAAAACCATGTGTGGCAGCGAGCCCCCCCCCACATGACTTCCTTTAAGCCAGGAAGGAAGGAAGTGAGGCTGGGGCCGCCGGTGCCACGCCCCCGTTTCCACGTCACCGGAGCCCGCCCCCCTCAAGCCCGATCAGTGCGCCCATTCATCAAGGGATTACTACCAGATGAGCCACTACAACGGGCCAAACACAAAGCAGGAGGAGGGGGGAGGAGGAGGGAGGGAAGGAAAGACTCAGCGCAGCCGACGCTGACAATGCGGCGGCGAACGGCAAGGAGACCAGCGGGGGAGGGAGGCTGCTAAAGCAAAGGCTCAGGCAGCAAGCCAGCCTGCAATCAGCGCGGCCAAGCCCCAGCTGCCCCCTAAAGCAGACCTAAACGCTGACCAAGCCGGCCAGTACTTATCTTGCAAGACCTGCCCAAGGAAAGCCCTTTTAAGGGAAAAAATAAGAGGACAATCAGACCGAGTGCACACTTGCGGTGCAGTCTGCTAAGTGCATGAAAGTAAAACACACATGTTACAAAAAGTCATACAGTGAAATACACACACACAATACACAACCCTCTAACCCCCCCCCAATAGTGAAGGGAGAAGGGACCGTAACGGGAGAGTAAGGGGCTAAGGGGACCCTCGGGACAGGGGCATCCCATTTCCAGATCACCATGTCGGATAGCCCCATTGCCCCCAAAAGAGGGGGTCGAGCGGAGGAGATAAGCTCCTAGGCACCTATAGTGCCATCTACCAATTGCCCAGTGAGCAGCCTAGGCTGGGAGGCTTCCAATCCACCATAAAGGTATAAACAATCAAAACCGGGCAGAAATAGACCAAAAGGGGGTGCCGGGGTAAGACCCCGGCTCCCTGTAAGCAGGAGACTTCAATCTTCTGTCTTGTCGTCAAGCAGAGAGAAAAATACTGGTGATAAATGGGAGGTACCAGGTATATATAGGCTGGAAGGGGGCTCGTTACAAGACTTCCTCTCTGCACAGCGTCACCTGGCGGTGAGTTAACCCAATAGTGAAGAATATTAAAGGTGAAGCGGGGTGTGTGGCACACCAAGAATATCCATAGCTGTGAGAATACGTCCAAGAGAGACTGAAAGGTCTTAGATGCCTTGGGATTAGATTATGGACCTTATTAAAGAAAGGCTAATGCTACATAGCAGCACATAGGTGTTTTTTGTGAGCACCACCAGCAAGTCATATTTATGATGCAAAAAAATGTTTAACGCCATGTAGCACTCCATGTATCAAGAGCACCAGGTGCTTTGTTAGCATCGGCGCTGTGTTTCCTACAGTGCCACATCATATCAGACGCTCAGTGTTTTTCTCCCATAGACTTCAATTAGCCATTCCAGTTATGGTATTTTTGTTGACTTCTGGTTAGCATTTTTTTTTGTGTGCTCCATCAAGTGATGCAGGATCTGACCTTTTCAGAATGTTTTTCCTTAATTTAATTTATGCCTGACAATCGTGTGTCATGTCATTTGTGTGTCCCCGATGTCATTTCAAGTGTTTTCATTCGGTCACTGTGCTGCCATCCGAGTTAAAGCCATTATCTGTATTGCACATGGAGCTGTATGTCTGTCATGGTTTCACGACACCACAGACATTCCACAGGCTTTCCCATAACTCCCTAAGCAACCAATCAGTGCCCATATAGAGAAATGTATTCTTCATCTTGAATGTTCATTGGATGCGAATTACCAGATATTTCGCTTCTGGGCAACTGTTTCATAATTCACCCTACTTACACCAAACCTGTTCTTCTATTATCTGACCTCTGTAAGAGCCTTATGCAAGTGTGCTTGCACTGCAAGTATGGTGCCACATATACATTTGACCACCTGCAAACAAATAAAGGTTAAGCTTTATTTTTTAGCACAACTTCCCAATTAGGCATAAAAATGACCATGGCCTTTTACCTTCAATCTACCATGATTGCTGACATATAGAGCCAAGCATCAGGACCTGTTAATACCACTCATCGCCAATATTCTTGCCTCAGCAACACTCAGTGTGCAATTTAACAGACAAAACACAGGCAGTGCCTATGCGGACGCAAGTCTGCGGCTAATTTATCACTAGCGACATATAGAACCCAGTGCCAGGCCCTCTTGTTCAAGCTGTGCCAGTTTATAGTGATAGATCTGTGCCAGTTTATAGATCCCATAGAGCACAATTGGCAGAATGGTATTGTAATGTTTTATGCTTATATATAATATTACACACATTTTTGCTTATATATAATATTACACACATTTTTCTGTACAGAACTATCATTGTAACTTGCCAATAATGTAAACACAGGACCTAGATGTCTTTTTTTGTTACAAATTTGTAATTTGGACTACAACTAAAACACAGCCTAAACGCACTGTAAAGTTTGTCTCCTTTGCCACCAGTGGTGATATCCTGTAAATGTAATGATAAAATGACAACCAGCACAAGTAAAGTATACGCCAAACTTTTCAGCGTACCAAAAATTTAACTGTGCAGTTCCAAAAATACTGGCGCTGTTATAATCAGCAAAAGGGTCCAACAGGCACTGAAACAGACCAGCCAATACCTAGTGCAACAATCAAAGCGAATTAATTAACATTGGGCGCTGTGACTTCCAGCGTCAAAATAGCAGCGCCAAAAAAGAAAGAGATGCTGGTACTCCAAAAGCGGCACTATAGGTCTCTATAGGGTTGGTTCATAGCCTTGAGAACAAAACCCAAAAACAATGCGCAAGTGCATATGTATGCAGAAACTTGCGAAGTTCAATCACAAGTTTCTGTTTCATGTGCAAACATGCGCATTGCGCATGAGATGCTGCTCTTTTCATGCGTAAATGTCCAAGCTCCATGCACATTATGCAGGCTAAGGCAGAAAATGGTCTCCCAGGCCCCCATGTTTCTCCCATGTCTCAACTGTCTAGCAGTGGCAAATTTGTCTCTCCAACTACTGTGTTTGTGGCGACTCTTTATTATCTCTAGTGTATTCCTTGTTCTCCTTGTTTTTATGTGTAGTGCTTTAGTGTGTAATATATTGATTGCAGCTTAAAGTGGACCAAAACCCATGATTTTTACTATCCCGGGCTTTGGTCTGTCCCCCTGGAGCATCCCGGTTTGGAGTGCCCCGCTTTGTGAAACCCCCACTTACCTCTCCTCTGGCAGCCGAATCAAATCCTAGCCGCACTTGTAAGCGGCACTGGCATCACTCAGCTCCCTTTGGCTGTCAGGGAAAGGTGAGTTTACTGTGCACACGGGGGGGGGGGTTTCATACAGCAGGACATCCCAATTCAGGATGCCCCCGGGGAGAGGTAGTAAGCCTGCCCTGGACTCTCATAGGGTGGGGTTTGGTCCAGTTTGATAACTGAGTTACTAACATATTGTTTCTTCATGTTTTTTTTTTTTTTATTCAAACATTTGGGGTCAAATGTACACCTTTCTGGGTTTTGTAGGTAAAACAGATAGGGCTGATCCTGCATCGCGAGCAACTTTTTTGGGAGACAATGCTTCTCAGTTCATTTCAGCACCATATTTAGCTGCAATTGCGCAGCAAAATATGGTGCTGAATTGCACTTAGGGAAAAAATCTAAAAAAAAAGTTTACTTTTTAAAAAAAGCGTGTACAAAAAATGTTGCCGGCATGTTCTTTATGAATTAAATAAGCATGTCAGTTAGTGAAGTCAGGAGTTTCCTTCTGCTTTTTGCTGGAGGAAAATTCTGCATAAAATTAACACATTTGCACACATTTTTCAGTCCTCAAAACACAGTGTCAGAAAGGCACACCCTGGAGTTGACAGCAGCATGAGGAGACCACAAAATGCCTGAAAGACACACCCTGGAGTTGGCAGAAGTGTAAACAGAGCATTTATTGCCTGAAAGACACACCATGAAGTTAGCAGCAGCATAAGCAGACCATATAGTGGCTCAATGACATGCCTTGGAGTTGGCAGCAGCATAAGGAGACCATATATTGCCTGATAAACACACCTTGGAGTTGGCAGCAGCATGAGGAACCATATATTGCCCGAAAGACACACCCTGGAAGGCAGCAGCATGAGGAGACCGTATATTGCCTAAAAGACACACCCTGGAGTTGGCAGCAGCATGAGGAGACCATATATTGCCTGAAAAACACACCCTGGAGTTGTCAGCAGCACGAGGAGACCATATATTGCCTTAAAGACACACCCTGGAGATTGCAGCAGCATAAGGAGCCCATGTATTGCCTGAAAGACACACCTTGGAGTTGGCAGCAGCATGAGGAGACCATATATTGCCTGAAAGACACACCCTGGATGGCAGCAGCATGAGGAGACCATATAATACCAAAAAGACACACCTTGGAGTTGGTAGCAGCATAAGGAGACCATATATTGCCTAAAAGACACACACTGGAGTTGGCAGCAGCATAAGCAGACTATATAGTGGCTCAATGACACACCTTGGAGTTAGCAGCAGCATGAGGAGACCACATCGTGCCTGAAAGACACACCCTGGAAGACAGCAGCATGAGGAGACCATATATTGCCTGAAAGACACACCTTTGAGGTGGCAACAGCGTGAGGAGGACATATCAAACTTTGGGGTACATATATGTTATTCTAAGAATATTATTAAAAGATAAGTTTTACGTAATACATTTCCTCAATACTTACTTGTGGTCTGATGCAGAGGAATGTCTGTAACTGGGGAGCAGCGCGTAAATCTATTTTGCACTATCCATATTTGTGAAGTGTTGGTGTGGCACCATGATCAATCAACTCTGATGCATCAGGCATTGGGGGTGGAAATCCTGGCTGATCCATGCCTGATTCATCTTCCCAAAGGTCAGTCTCTCAATTTTTCGTGGACAGACGAGTTCTCCTTGGAGTTACTATGGTCCCTGCCACACTAAAAACCCGCTCTGATGGCACACTTCTGGCCAGGCAGGACAGCTTTCCCAGGGCAAACTCTGCTAGTTGTGGCCACAAATCAAGTTCGGCTGGCCAGAAGTCCAGAAGATCCTTAAAGTGGACCGTCACCCTCCCGTGATCGGCCCGGGAATCTATAAGATTCCCGTGCCGATCACCTCCCTCCCCGTGGGACATCCGAGATCGGGATGTCCCGCGGGGTGAAACCCCCCCAAACACCCCAAATCCCCTTACCTTGTCTTCGGCGGCGGCCGGCCACCGCCGCCTCCCTCGCGCCCCTCTAGACGCGTGCGCGCGCGCCGGCCGTCTGTGAATGGCCGGCGCGCGCGCATCAAGAGTGACGTGCGGGAGGCGGCGGCGGAGGAGCCGTTTGTCCGCGGCTGTCAAACCGCTTGTCCGTCGGCGCTGGGAGCGGGGAGAGGTGAGTTTTTTGGGTGATCGGGGGGGTTTCACACAGCGGGGCACCCCGATCGGGGGTGCCCCACCGAAGGGGACCAAGACCCAGGATAGTCAAAATCCTGGGTGTTGGTCCACTGTAAGGTGTGTTGGCATGGTAATGTTAAGATATGACATGACCTGCTGGTTCAAGTCCTGCTCCAGATCTACCTGCTGCTCATGAGTTGCCTCACTATGGTGAGGGTCCAATAAGGGTCCAATAAGGTGGAGAGCCAGAAGTCATCCCGCTGGCGAATGCTGACAATTCAGCGGTTACTACGCAAGCACGTGAGCATGCATCATGCTATTTGTGCAAGTGACCACCTGCCTCCATCTCCACTGCATACTGCCACGGTGTGTCTGGGTCCCGTCTTGCCTTCCTCACAACCCTCTAGCTCCTCTTGCTGCTCCTGCTCCTGCTCCTCCTCTCCTCTCAGATGTCTAGAAAAACTACCATTTTGCAAACCTAAATTGTGCTCCACTGTGCCCCTCCCCTTTTTCCTCCTCCAGTTCAGCCCCCACAGGGTTCATGTGGCCGTAAGATGTAGGCGCCATGTCTCCAGTGCCCTGACCAACATGTGTTGTAGTACATGAAGCAGTGAAATAACATTGTTCATCCCGTAATCCTGGCAACTGACTAATAAAGTGGCTTCCTCAAAAGGGCCTGAGCAAATTGCAGGTGTCATGTATGAGCTGCCACTGGTTTACATTGAAGTTACACAGGAAAATCTGCTTGGATCATCAAGAAATCGGTGATGGCTTTTCTCTGTTCCCATAGTCAGTTCAGTATATGGAGGGTGGAATCCTAATGGGTGGAAACATCACAAATCAGACTATGTTGGGGGATACTGTTCTGATGCTGCAGCTCAATGATGGTCTGCTTTGCGGTGTAGGAGTGGCTGAAGTGCATGCAACGTTTCCTTCCCATTTGCTAGGATGTCTTGCAGATGGGGAAGACGCTTGACAACCAGATTGAACATGTGTGCCATACAGGGTACATGGCTCAGGCGCAGACAAGATGTTCTTCCTGTTGTCTGTCACCATGGTTCCCATTTGCAGTTTTCGTGGAGTAAGTCATGATTTGATTTCTTAATTAATTTTAGCAGTTCCTCCCCTGTTTTCACCAAGGCAAACCATGTGAAGAATAGAGTGACGCTGCCGTGCCCTGCACACATGGTAGGTTGGAGAGGGACTTGTCCAGGCAGTGGAGGCTGAGGAGATGGCAGAGGATGAGGAGACGGAGTCGCACACACAGTCACAGGCATAATGAACTGAGAGCATGGAGACCGTAGCGGCGTGACCTGTCCAAGCTGCTATTGTGGCTATGCAGGAACCACATTCACCCGGTATGCCGTAAAGGACATGTATTTTCCCTGACCGTAGTTACAGCTACAGATGTTGGCACTGCTGTGGACTTCGGTACAAACTGACAGGCTCAAGGACTAGGTCACCTTCTGCTCAACAAAATTGTGCAGGGCTGGTACTGCCTTCTTCGCAACAAAATGACAGCTTGGGACTCTCCACCTTGGCTCGGCACAAGCCATCAGTTCTCTGAAAGGTGCAGAGTCCACCACCTGAAAAGGGAGGGATTGCAGCACCAGCAACTTGAACAGGAGCACAGCTTTTGCGCCGTTGGATGAGTGGGCGCATACTGTGGTCTCTTGGACATGGCTTTGCTGATGGTTTGCTGGTGGAATGACTGACTTGGAGTAGGAGGAGCAGGAGCATCTGGAGCAACAGAGGATGGGTATGACACACAGCTCACTTTGGCTGAGGTGGTGGAGACTTGGCTGGCTGAAACTGGGAGTGGCGTGCCACTGGGTGATGCAGCAGGCTGGACCACCGCTTCCCAGGTCACCTTATGGTGACGCTGCATATGTTGAAGCAGGACCGTGGTGCCAGCATTGGGACCCAGGCCACACTTCACCTTCTGCCTACACATCGTCCATGTGGCCATGTTAACCTTCTGCAGATGCTTGATGAGAAACTTCCACACCGCCTCAATTAGGCAAGCTAAATGCTCTCCAGCAAGCTTAAAAACAAGATTTTGGTACAAAAGCAAGAGGTGGATATTTTTGGGCAGGTGTGTAGTTTTGTCTGGCCTTTCACACTAACTAGCCCATCAGCACTTGAACATAAAACAAAATGCAAAAACTGTCAGATGCACTTAAGTGGGATTCCCCAATTAGGCCAGCTAATTGCACTCCAGCAAGCTTTAAAACGCTGAAATGAGGGGCCGCAAGATGGCTGTGACACCACCAAGAAGCTGGCTGCTGTTATTCAGCGTCATCCCACCTTGCCACCTTCCCAGGATACTTTGCCCCATGTCCTGACATGTGGATACACCTTTTTAGATGGCCTGCACCACAGTAAGTAGAGTTTAAGGAAGCGATTTGCATGATGGAATCGCGAAGATAATCGGAATCGTTATGAATCGATTTTTCTCTGAAATACATAATGAACTCGGATTCATCAGATTTGAATCGCTCATCCCTACTCATGGCCATGAATCGACCTTAATGACAGCAAAATGACGCTAAACAGCGCACTTCTTAAATGGGGACCTATATGTCTGAAATCACAAAAAATAATCATGAAAAAGTGATTTTCTCTGGGTCATCTGTGTAATGCTGACTTTACAACCTGTCCTCTTAAAGGGGCATTACAAGCAAAAGGTTAAATTAGCCTGTTTTCTGCTTGTTAAATGCTGGCCATGTCTTTCATGCATCTTTCACTTACCAATTATTTGCATTTCCTAATAAACCCTATAAAAACTGCTTTCTTCTGCTTACTCATTTTTCAGGTTCTCCAAACTTAACTGACTTCTGAAAGGACCCCATCATTGAAACATGCATGCATGAGTCATAATCAGCTACTATGTATGCCCTGCAGAAGGGATAGAGTTGATTGGGTGTTAAATAAAAGTAGACTGGTGGATGGGGAGAGCAGAAAGTCAGATAAGTTAACCCTTTGCCTGGAATGTCACTTTAACTGCCTATTACTTACTTTTTTTGCTAAGCTCATGTCTAAATTCATTCAACTTAACTTGAAAAAAAGAACTACAGCTCAGTAGACATGTGTTTCAATAGTGTGTCAACTGATGACGACTTCAGAAATATCAGTATAACTATTCCAAAACTAAAGTAGTTGCTAATGAAGCCAAGCTCATTATACACATATAAAAGATAATTTCATTAAAAGACAATTCATTTGGTAGAAGCACATTACATACTCATTGGGAAGGGATGGTGCTCTATACACTTTAGCAGTGGTTCATCTGGGAAATGAAGCAATCTGATATGCATTTCAATTATCTGTGCAATTAAGCAATTAGTCAACAAAATAACTGCATAATATTTCAATGCCCCATGCAAATTCTGCAGTAGGCATATAAGAGTATTTCTTTCTTTGTTATTTAATGATAATAGAGTTAGGCAGTATTTCTAAACCTGGTAATAACATCTTGACAGGTATTATAATAGCACATTAATCTAGTCACCTACCACTGGTTATTTTATTAAGGATGATGCTTGTAAATAAACAAATTAATGAATAAAAAAAGAACCTTGAATCTTGAAATTGTGAGTTTTTCTTAATGTCTGCAAACCTTGTTGTTACAAGAGAATAAAAACTGAAGGACATAGCTGATAGTAAATCAGATTTTCATTTGAAAACTGAAATCTGAGATTTGATTTGTTTACAAAAGCAATATTACAGCTTTTTAGTAGGCAAAAAGTTATCATTTTATTAGGTTTGAAGTTGGAATCCATCCGACGCTTTTATTTTTTGTTAGGGTTGGAGGGGTGGTAAATACACATTATTATTTTTTCTGTGATGTTCTACTTAATTCATGCTTGGTGCCCCCAAGTATAAGGTTTTTTGACCAGGGAAAACTCGGGGCAGCAGTTGGAGTCACCAGGTAGGCCTCTACTTTTACAGGAAATGTCAGACTATTTATGCTCATTTAATATTGTGTGAGGCTTCATTGCAGTGACGTAACTAAATGTGAGGGGGTACTGACATAAATTTTAACTGGTGCCTTGTCAAGGCTCATACAGTATTTTTTTTTCTGTCTTTTAACTCAATCAGATGCAGCTAGACGATTAAAGACTGAAACAAGACAAATGATGCTTCCTTTCTCTAAATGATGTGAAGTGAACAAAAAAGATGCTAAATAAAGTGGAGAAGCAACAATGATGAGGCCCTCTGACCTTCTGGACCCCCAGGCTTATAGTTACACCCCTACCTCATTTTGTTTTGGGTGTTTTTTCAGAGGGTCAGATTAGCCAATATAAAGGCCTTGATTTAGCAATGGACTTTGAGACTTTGCCCATATTACAGAAGCAGTAAAGCTATCGTGAAAAAAAAGAAAGCAAAATATGTATACAAAATTGCATCACATTGTACTTTCAGGAGGAGGACTTGTAGCAGACTGTGTGCAGGGGAGGATATTTGCTTCCAGCTCTGCTTACTGTCTATTCCTTGTTTTTTTTGTATACTGTAGGTTCATCTTATAGTGCTAATAAAAGGTGGTCATGAATAAATAAAATCTAGGGTCCGGGCTACAAATAAAACGTTGGTTCTTAGCAACAATAGCCTTATTTAGCACCTCACAAGGATAAATCTTCTGCATGGCAGGCACACAAAAATGTTCTGTTTTTACACTTAGCCTAGACAATCCCTTTATTATAATGGAGTTCTGCATAAAAGGCTGATGATGTATTTACTAGATACTGGATGTTCTTAGTGTTTTGCAGTGACCAAGGCTGGATTAAGAGGAGAACCAGGGCTCCCACTACGGGGGCCTTTAATTCTTGTTGACTAAGGGAGCGATTGATCACTAGTTGTTTATAGAGAATCTTCACTAATCTTTCTACCAAGAGCATCCACAACACCTAATCCAGTCCTGCAGAGGGCTGTCAACATACTAGAAATAGGAGCAACATTCTGGCTTCTGCCTTGAAAATGGCTTGTATGGATTCCCACAAATTAGCTGGTAATTAACAATAGGAGGGTGAGAATATTTTAGGTTTATTTTGCAGATACGTCGTATAATCAGTCCATTTAGAGAATTTGAAACTTAAACAGTGTAAAACTTTGCAAATATAGTCTATTACCTATTTCTTTTCTGAGACAAAAGCCATTAAAGTTTCTATAATATAGAGTAACTATGGTGCAGAAGTCCTATAAAACTGCTGTACTGTAAATTAGATAGATTGGCACCATTTAACTTTGACAACATTGATCATGGAACAAAGCATGCTTGACATGAAAAAAGCTCTCTGCATGAGGTTGAAATATTCACTATGGGCATTTAATACATATTATGAGAATGTTACAGGCAGTGTTTCTTACTAAACATTTCTTATGAGATACCTGTGTCTTTCAACTCTTTACTACAATACATACTATAAAAAAGGCAGTTATTATGTTCTTTTTAATGTTTGATAAATAAAAGCGATTTGTTAATTAAATTACAGCACAAACCTGACAAAATCTGCAGTGAAGCATAATGTGTAGGCTATGTCGATCCCCTGGAGAAAAGATCTTTCCTCTCCCCCCACCCACTTAATAAGAGAAGGGATGAAAAAACCATCAGGCCATGAAATGTAAGTGTGGCCAAGGGACATAAAATGGAGACTAGCTATAAAGGACTCTGGACCTTTATTATTTAGTGAATTTAATTTCAGTGACGACTCTATGAAGTGTACTCGGCCATACTGGCAGCTGATAAAATGTATAGAATGCTTTTATTATGGAGTTACGCTATAGCAATTTATTATAGAGCTTGAACACTGTCCTTAATAAGAATACTTAAAGGTAAGTTATTTTTTTTCTGAGAAATCTGTAATAAGCAAAATTCGGTATCTCCGGTTCTTCTCACGTAATTTCGAATCCAAGTCTAAAAGTATGAATTCAGCATACAATGCAGCTGCCTAATATAGCTTGGGGCAAACAAAGACTGTACTAATTGCTATGCATCAACTAGATTCAGATTTGTTTGGTGTCTTAGATCAATTGCCAGTATCTTTGTAAATGCCTTTGGGTTTTTCTCATGAAACTGGGGGCAAGAAGTAGTAATGTTCACCCAATATGACGCAGTCCCTTTAGCCTTATTTGGCCCTAAAGATAGTTGAGCTGCTTAGTTTGACAGCATATAGAAACGATAAAGCATTGTCTTCCAAGCTAAACTAGAACACACACTGAGGCTTCATGGTGTGTGCGAAAGCTGCCGACAACAGAGTTGACTTAAATGACACAGCATACTTCTTTTTCTGTCACTGGAATTAATGACACATTTGAAAATACAGAAGGTATTATTTTATCAGGGGAATCAAAGAATAGTGCAACAAAGGGCTTACATGTGTAAAGTAGATGAACTATGGGAAGTCTGAATGCTGTCAGAAGAACCTAACAACTTGATCTTTTGCTTGAATTAGAAACTTTAAAATAAAAATATGTATATATTTACCAGAGTTAAACCATTCAGTGTTGGATTGGCCCTGCAGTACACCAGAGGATCAAATGGTGGGTCCCAGGCACTGACCCAGGGCCACAATCAGGGCAGTATAAGAGATCAAAAACTTTCTATGAGGTTCCTATTTAGTAAGTTATACTTACAATTTATTTTTTGTTTTTTAAATATCACATTTTTATTTCTGCAACAATCTAACTGTGTTTTGCTACATAATTAAAGCAGCACTATACTCAAGTGACCACTTCCTCGTTCATGGTGTATGACAGTTAATCAGATGAGATTTTAGTTTTGTGTTTTACCGGGGGTTACAGCGTGGGGAAACCTTGGCAACTGGGATGCCCCCATGCAGGCAACAACACCCATTTTGGTCTTCATGCATGGCCAGTGACCACTGATAAATGTTTTTGTTTTTAATCTGCAGCTTTCTGCTTTGGCTGGGGAGGAACATAGTACCACTGAGTCTAGCCATTGTCCATAATTTACAGCCCTGTTCCCTAAACCTCTCCCCTTGAGAGCTACCAACAGGTTATATTTAGTGGATCTATACACAGCTCTGCTGCATCTGTGTGCAAAACCTGACATGATGGTGGCTCTTGAGATGAGGTTTGGGGCTCACTATTTTACAGTTAGATCTGATGACCTCTTGGTTTGTAAAGATTAGTAACCCCAATTGACCTGTTACCAAAGAATCAGCTTATAAATGAACCTTTGTCTTGGGTTTTGTTGCCACTTTAGATTAATATTTTTTCTGACTTCTGCAATAGTTATAATTGTTTCTTTGGACTTTGATTTTGCTTGCAGTTACTGATCTTAACCTGACTTCTCATCATCTATATCTCTGTTGGCCTATGGTATTTTGATAGTCTATATTATGGGTGCATTATAGATCATGCTTCCTTTTAAGGTGAAGACTTGTCTAAAGGTAGGCCATATTAAGATATAGCATTTGAAACAAACCCCTCAAAATTGGGGATTATTGCAGACATTTTCTTTGCCTTTAAAGGGACTGTAAACCCTACAGCAATAATCAGGCAGCAAACAGCTTACCTGATACTCATCATATGTATCTCTCCTGAATTTTCTGTATTGCCTGCAGAAGCCATAGCAGGGCTCCAAAGTTTGCCCCTCCTTGGTCACTCTGTCCCTTGGAGCTCTCAGCTCTCAGACTTGAGTCCTGTGCACACAGGAGCTTAGCCTGGCAAGACACAGTGGTCCCACATGTCTTAGACCACAGCAAAGCATGGTAAAGACCCATAACTGCACCACAAAACCCCCTTCCCAGCTCAACCATGGCACAGAAATTGAAGCTGGGAAATTAAGTAGCGTGGCTTACATAAGGTATTTACATATAATCTAAGATTTTTATTTTACTTAAAATGCTTAAAATCTTATTTTACAATGTTCCAAAGAGGGATAAGAGGGAAGGAAGTTAGTATGTACCTGGACAGGGACTTTAATTTTACAGAAAGTAGATACATTAAATGTCACCTAAGAACATTTGATGTCTAAGCAGACTACATGGTAAAACACTGATGGGTCATTGAAATATTTCTAGATATTGAAAACCAACTAAGAAAGATTAATTTGCCGAAAATCTTTCCGAACATTGACCATTACGGCTGTAGCCTTTCCAAAATAAATGACATCATTTCAACAATGCTCAGGTCAGGAGAATTAAAAGTACAGTAAAAGTACAGTTGAGACACTCTCAGAAAACTCGCAGGTCAAAGCTTGCAAGATTCATTCAACATGAAGCTGGCCATTGCCAGTAAGATTTTGGGGTATATTAGTAAGTTCTAGCATTTTTTTTTTTTTTTTTTTACACCCATGTAACACGAGGGTCAGCATTTGTATTTCGAGAGACGCTGCCTGCCGCTATGAGGCACTACCTGGCGCTATCCCTTGATGAATAAACCCCATGGTGTCATTTTAGCACCTCCACGGCATGCTATTTCAGCATATTATGCAATAGGCTATTCTATGTTTTATATCATTGTCGAATACAATGACTTATCTTCCAGAACATTTTTACAATGCTCTCCTATACCACCGCTGCATAATGAAGTCAATGTGTCTCTTTATCACTCCAAACCTCTTGCACAGAGCCTAGTCTTTCACATAACAAGCTGGATACTTGATAATTAATTTGAAGCAGCTACACTATTTTACATAATTGAGCATTTCTTTTCCCTTTGTTTTATTGTACAAGACAATTTAAAAATTATCTACAAACTCCTACATTGTACTATAATTAATGACTGCCATGTCAGTGCACAATATTTTTATCATTAACAAGCAAGAAATGGTAGGTTTTGGATTGTTACTCCATAATAATGAGCCTTTCTACAAGCAATCATTACGTTTGATAAACTCAAAGCCATATTAATGTATACCATCAACAGCTACGGCGGCGCCAGTCTCCTGGGCAATATGCTATAGCGCTATTTTCAATTTCAATCTTTTGCCTGCTTTTACATATATTACCCACATTGCTCCCATGTTTATCTAATGACACAGAAGTAGGCTTTAATTTCAGTCAAGTGGAATTTCCCAGGAGAAAATATCCATGCTAAACTGTGTACTGTATTCACTAGTAGTTAGCAGTGTAGCCATTATTGTCTGTTGGAAGTTGGAATACAGTCCAGCTAGAGATGAGAAGGGCCAAGCAACATAATAGTGAACCAATACAGTGGTGTAGCAAAATGTGATAATATATATATATATATATATATATATATGAAAGTCAATCTGGTGAGTGCCTCTAATAGCGCCATAAAGAGTCGAATGTATTACTAGCAGTGGCTCAGTATAAAGCGCCGGTGCTGTATGTTCACGTAGCACTTGTCGCACAGCAAAGTTATCCCATACATTTCAACTGTGTTTTTTTTTTCTTGTGTATAAATAGCGTTTTATTTTAATTTTTTCTCAATTTTAGGATTAGATCATTGTGTGACCTCTCCTGCCCAGCAACCAAACACTTATATTGTAATATTTTGGATTTTTTTATGCAGAATTGTCCAAACACTTATATTGTAATATTTTGGATTTTTTTATGCAGAATTGTATGTGCAGGTCTGCCATTGTAGTGTCATTGTTACAGTGTTGAAACAATGTCATTCCATGTGTTTCCGCTCTGGTGCTGGTGTATACCGTATTTTTCACACTATAAGATGCACTTATTTTCCCCCAAAAGTAGGGGGAAAATGTCAGTGTGTCTTATCGGGCGAATGCTGGAAAAAAATAAATAAAAAGGAAAAAGTTAACTCACCTCTCCATCACTTGCGCTGTCTCAGAAGCGGCGGAGGCAGCGGCGCCAGCACACACAGACACCAGCCTGTTACAGTGGTGGGCGTGGCTGATGCTCGAGCATCGGCCACTCCCACCACTATACCAAGGCCGGGAGTTCGGCGCCACAGAGAGCGAGGAAGCGTTGGAGGCAGCTGTATCTGCCGCCTTCTCCGTGGCAGATCCGTGTCTTTTAGTCAAGAACCCGGATAAAACTCATTAAAGTGTACCTAAAATCTTCTTTGAGATTTAAATCACTAAAGAAGGGCATGAGATACCTTATATGTGAGAATAATTCATATAAGAAAACCCCTATGTCCATACTGCATGGAAAAGATGGTTGTACGGAACAAGAATCCACTTTGTTTCAAGATGGGAAATGTTTCTTAAATCTTTCACCATTTCTAACATGGGCCAGATATTACTTAAGGTTTAGGTAGCCAGGTTAGTTTTTTTTCAAACAACCACAGGGCCCTTTAATTCCTCTCCGCTGTTGGGACATATGAGGGGTTTCTCCTATTTTATCCAATCTAGAGTCTGAGGACTCTGAGGAAGGGGGGGGATTTCTTCCCAGGGGGAAAAAAATCAGGCCTCCGACTCTTCATTTTTGTATCCCCCTGGGGGCTTACATTCCTCTTACGGTTGATATATTTATCAATGGGTATAGAGGAAAAATAGCCGGGCCCCAGATCCATATAGACCTATGGCCACACCACCCTGAATGTGCCCAATCTCGGAAGCTAAGCAGGGTCAGGCCCGGTCAGTGCTTGGATGGGAGTCCGCCTGAGATTACCGGGGGCCCTAGGCTTGATGGGTTCTACTATGATTGGCCCTTGGTTCGACATCTCCATTCCCTTTCCATAATTTTCTAAAACATATGATTTTAGAAGATTGAGAACAGGGTGCTCCCCTTTTGCTAAAGTTCCTGAAGGGGCAAGGTTAGCCTTTGAAGATTTGGGGTTCTGTGTGATCCCCTAGATAAGAATATGGATTCCCTACTCTTGGCAAGCAGAATCCAATTCTTTAATGCCAATTTTTTTTTCTCACAATTGGGAGATACTAAAAGCCTTACTTATCCTTTTTTGTCAGCAACAAGACGCCATGGCTGAATCAGTAAGATTTTGGGCACAAAGTATGGCTGTGACCAATTCCGGGCACAGGACTCTCTGGTTGAGGACCTGGTCCAGAACATCGGGTCAAAGATGGGACTTCCTTAGATTTAGGCAGATTTGGAAAAACTGGGGATAGGGCGGCCGATAGGGCCTCCTGTAGTAATGGAGTTCCTTCCTAGGTCCTCTTTTAGACAATCCTGTCATACAGGGACACTACTAGATGTCCCGGGGGTGCCTTCCTCCTCTACCTTTTCTGCAGGAAAGGAGGATTTAAAGGTTCCACTCTGTATGGAACTGGCCGGTACAACCCAAGAAACAATGACACCATGTCTCGGGTTGGGGCCTGACTAAGAGTTTTTTGTTCACAGTGTTGGACAATACCTTGAATTGCCCTTTTGTTTCCAGGAACATAAAAGATGGGTTCACTTAGAATTTACTTGTACCCCTCAAAATTCTGGTTTCTCCTATACCCATGAGGTTGGAGGAATGATCAGACATTCAGGAAAGTCTGCTAGACATGGGGGCCAGGGGAGTCATTATCCCAGTTCCCCCGTCATGACATGCATATATATGTGTCCATGACCATGTACCCATGTTAGTGGAAGTCTAAGTCTGAGTTAATAAAATATTCTCTACAGGTATGAGTATTAAGACTCAATCCTGCCTCTGCTAATGTAACTTGAAGCTACCTGATAAATGCAGCAGTTGCTTAGGTAGTTTATGTGCTGCTTTTACACTCCTGCTACATTTTGATTTCACCATTCTCTATTGTTGCAAATTGCAATTTAAAAAATGATATATAGTAAAAGGGCGCTCAACATATATTTTGATTCATTTGCCTCAGGGGGCATTGGCCGCTACATTAACTAAATTCTTCCTGTGCTTAAAGTGGACCAACACCCAGGATTTTCACTATCCTGGGTGTTGGTCCACTTCTGCGGGGGCACCCCGATCGGGCCCCGCTGTGTGAAACCCCCCAGAAAGCCCCCCAAAAAACTTACCTCACCGCCGACGGACAAGCTGAGGCCGCCGCCGCCGCCTCTCGCGCGCCCGCGTCGGCCATTCACAAACGGCGGGTGCGCGCCCTGCTAGAGGGACGCGTGGTGGCGGCCCGCGCATGCGCCATTGGAACGGGAGAAGGTAAGGCTTGTGGGCATCCGGGAGATTTCGGATGCCCCGCGGGGAGGGAGCTGATCGGCCCGGGAATCTTATAGATTCCCGGGCCGATCAGCGGTGGGTGTTGGTCCACTTTAAGTAGGCCGTTAGTGGTTAGGTCATTTGCTTTTGGATGTTAGATTATGGTGGTAATGTGGAATGGGTCCACAGGTTAATTGACTTTGCCATCACAATTGGTGATGACCTGTTGTATATGTTTAAAAATCTTTTTAGTGAATTTATGGTAAACATCAATCTTAAAATAAAATCATAGGGCTATACCGTAGGACTGTAGTAGTTAATTGTATCTTTTCTTTTCCACAGCTTGCATGGAAGAGCTTTACAGACTATGGCAATTTGTCAGTGAATCCAGGGAAATGCTGCTGGAGCTGCGGGACAAGGTTCAGGGTGGGGGAAATTAAAATAGCTACTGCAGCTTTTGTTTGAGGCCCTGTTGACCATTTTTTTTATATTAATAAAAAACTTTATTTTTATACATACATACATTTTTATTTATAAAAGTATTGTATGTCTCCTCACACAATTAGGTATTTTTGGTAGCATCTAGGTTTAACACATACATTAACACATTTACTTTTTAAACATAATTAAAAAAACAAAGAGAAAATAGAAATATAAAAAAACTACTACTGATAGTTTGACATACAATAGGGGTTTATAGCAGCATAGGAACGCTCAGACGCTGCAGTGAATGAGAGTGAGCGCCTATACAGTGCCTCTACAGGGACTCACACACATCACATTAAACATTGCTAAAGTGATTACTACAGCGTCCTGTCAACAACTGAGGTGCTTAGAGCGTCTACTAGCGGCTGCTCTAAGCGCCGCTATACAGATGCTCATCTGCCGAACCCTGGTGTTAGTAATGAATCAGCCTCTACGTTTACACCCAAGTCACCAAGTTCCGACCGCACTTCATGCATGCCATTTTGTGCGATCCACACAGGTGTGAAACTAGCGCAAGGTGCCATGAATCGGGTGTTCAGACGCATGCGGAACCAATGGCACCTGGTTTTGGTCTTTTTGGTGCACAGCCATTAATCGACCCTAATGATACAGATGGGGGATATCCAAATTACTTTTAGATTTTCTGGACAGGCTGATTTTTGAGAGGCAATGAGGGTCATGCTAAATTGAATTTACATTCGGGTTTACTTTTGGGTGTGAACTAAAATTTTAACCCGATTGAGCTTTTTGAATTCGATGCACAAGAAATACAAAAAAAAGTTTGCTCTCATTTTGTAGGCAAAGTACATAGTGTTTCCAGGTAGGTAAGGATTTTTTGGAAAGTTTGGTAACAACGGAACCTTATGGGGTATGCAAAAAAATTGGCGAATACCCCACAAGGTGCTCTTGTTTCGAAATGATCCTTACCTCATTGGAAAATTATGCATCTCACATGTAAAAATACCCCAATGTAGGGGCAAGTTAATCTTGGGGAACAATTGTCATAAATATTTGGATTGCACTCTCTTAGTGTGATGAAGCTTCAAATCAACAACTAGTCAAAACTGACATCATTAACCATTTAAATATGAGAACAACAAATGTTAATAAGGTAAAAATCCAGAAGACACACTGATACTAAAACTACAATAGACTATTAAAAAAAAAAAAAACATTTACACAAAGACCATTATACATAAGGACTGCCAGTATGATGAATGTAATAACATAAAGCAATACAAGACTGATGGACCCCTAATTAATAGAAGCACTAGTGGATAGGATTCATATAAATGTGGCCCAAGGTTAAGGTAATACCATTTATTGGCTAACTCAATAAGATTGAAAATGCAAGCTTTCGAAGCTGTTCAAGCTTCTTCTTCAGGCATAATCCTGAAGAAGAAGCTTGAACAGCTTCGAAAGCTTGCATTTTCGATCTTATTGAGTTAGCCAATAAATGGTATTACCTTAACCTTGGATTTCCTGCTTACATCGATGGCTAACACGGTACAACTTACTGACATATAAATGTGGCAATAGCCATTGGTAAATAGTCAGAAGTATCCAATAATCTTACATGAAGAATAACAGAAGGCAGGCACCAAAGGGGCCACCCTTACACGTGTGGCAGCCTATGCTGCTTCATCAGAGGGCAGGTATATCTTATATATCTTATATATTCTGTTTATCATATATCTCTGATGAAGCAGCATATATTCTTATATCCGGCTTTATGGGCCTTAGTCAGGAAGTCTCTGCCAGGTATACCAAATGCACCGCTTTAGTGTACATTGCTAACACAAACACATTGTTCCTAGGGAAACTTTTATAACTCAGAGTTGCAAACAAATAAAAAAGAAAAGAAATAACAGATACGCTTGGCACATTGAGGACATCCTTTTGGCATACAATAATGGAAAAATGCCATTGAAAGTAGAATTACACCAAGCACTTGCCTGGTTTTCCAGTTTACAGCCAAAAGGAAAAAAAGCTCACCGCCTTCTGGGATCCAGTGCTGGGGGTCTCCGCATCCAGGGTCTTCAATGGGGCAGAGAGCAGTGATTCTCTGTCCTGCATGTAGCTTCTGCCATATCTCTCCCCACCACAGAGAGGGGCCTTTTTTATCTTTAAAAAAAAACATGTTTTTAATAATAAAATGCACAACAAAATGTAAAGAATATCATTTGCACTGAAAAAATGCATTTTATGCTAAAGCCCCCCCCTTCCCAATAAACAATATATAATTTTCCTGGCAAGCCTGCAAAAATCACATCCAATCACCCAACACTCCGAAGAAATAACAAAGCTACCAAAGAAGACAAGAAGAAGAAAGAGCAAGGAGAGTAGAGGAGGATAAAACAGGTCGGAAAGAAACACTGCTGGGGGGATGGGCAAGGAGTGGGAGGCATACCAATCCCTTTAACCAAGATCTGACTCTAATAGAGAACTGTAAATCTGTGAGTGTGTGAATGCATCCCAACAGGCCCATTTACGGAAATGTGTCTCCGCAGATTCATTGCGGGCCGCTATAAGACCCTCGTACCTTTCAATTTCACCCACTTTACTCAGCCACTGTGAGACCGTTGGGGGTGTAGATTTCTTCCAATGCAAGGGGATGCAGGCCCTTGCGGCATTCACCATCTGACTCAGGACCGATTTACGATACCTCTTGGTGGGCATTCCTGAGTGGGGGAGGAGGAAGAAGGCGGGGCCATCTGGCGTCACCTCATCTGTCATCTTTTGCATTGTGTCCTTTACCCCCAACCAAAACCTCCCAAGCTCTGGGCACGACCAAAAGATGTGAAGCAGGTCCCCCCTTGCCCTTCTACAACGCCAGCACATAGGGGAAGCTGCGGGGCACCACTTGTTAATCAGGGCCGGAACTCTGTACCATCTTGTAACTTGTAATTGCACTCCTTATATCTGGTGCATACAGAGGTCTTATGGGCTAGGCTCATAATCTTACTCCTTTGCCCGCGTGTAAACGTAACCCCCAGGTCGCTCTCCCATTTTAGGAGGAATGTAGGGCAGCCTGATCCTGCGGGCCAATCCCGGTGGAAATTCAGGGTTCCCCAGAATTGGAAACATTGGCGAAGGTGTCGGTAAGATGTCCTTGAGTGGAAAGTGTTTCTGACACATCTTAAGGGAGGCCCCTACTGTAGGATGTTTCCACTCTAAGCCTAGAGCCTGTTTTTTGAACCATGGGAGGGATTTCAGAGGGAGGGCCGTGCAGCTCTGCTCAATCTGCACCCACTGCTTTTGTCGTGCATGTCTACACCAATCCACCACCCTATTCAGGTGAGCAGCGGCGTAATACAGCCCTGGGTCGGGAAAGCCCAGTCCGCCCTCTTCTTTTGCTCTGATCAGTATCTTCCTACTAACTCTGGGGCTTCTGCCGGACCAAATAAATTTTGTGAACAGGGACCCCATCCTGCAAAGGAAAGATTTGGGGATTTCTATGGGCAGGGCCTGCATCAGGTACAGTAGGCGTAGCAGCAGGTTCATCTTCAACGCATTGCACCTGCCAAACCAAGAAAGTTTTTTGAGGGACCACGCCTCTGTATCCTTGGAAAATGAACATAACGGGGGGGGGGGGGGAATTTAGTGAATAAATCACATCCAAGGACCTGCCCAGTTTTGTGCCCAGGTAAGTGATGTGCCCTCCGGCCCATCTAAAGGGGAAGGAATGCTGGAGGTTAGCTTCTTTCCACGGGGATGTTAATGTTCAAAACGTCAGATTTTTGCAAGTTTATTTTGTAGTTGGAGAATCTCTTATAGTTCTCCAATTCTTTGGTCAGATTTGGAAGGGACACCTCAGGACTGGTTACAAAAAAGAGCAGGTCGTCCGCATACGCTGCAGCTTTGTATTGCCCAGATGAAAGGGAGATCCCCTGTATGTTTGGGTTGCCTCTCACCCTACAAAGAAGTGGTTCTAATGTGAGAATAAAGATTAGTGGGGACAGTGGGCAACCCTGCCTCGTCCCGTTCCCGATGCCGAAGGGTTCTGATAATGCTCCGTTTACTCTCACTAGGGCAGTGGGGTGTCGATAGAGATTTGCAATCCAAGCGCGCATACTAGACCTCAGACCGATGTGCTCCAACACACCGAACATGAAGTCCCACTGTACCCTATCGAACGCCTTCTCGGCATCGGTAGCTAGGAGGAGAACGGGGAGGTTCTTCTTAAGAGCCAAATGTATAAGGTTCAGGGCTTTGGTGGTATTATCACGTGCCTCTCTATGAGGCATAAAATCCACCTGGTCCAAGTGTATTATGTGATGCAGGTGCGGAGCCAAGCGGGACGCCAATATTTTGGCGAACAACTTGATGTCCGCGTTAAGGAGGGATATCGGCCTATAACTCGTACTCAATGTGGGGTCTTTCCCCTCTTTTGGTATGACAGAAATATGAGCTCTGAGACTGTCTGGTGGAAGGGAATTCGCAGACACCAGGGAATTAAAAACCCCCTGCATTCTCGGAGAAAGTACCTCTGAGAACGTTTTATAATAGAGAAGCGGTAGTCCATCCGGCCCTGGCGCCTTCCCATTAGCAGAGTCCTTGATAGCTTTGGCTAATTCGCTCGATGTGATCGGGCCCTCTAGCTCTTCCAATATCTCCGGGGGAGTTTAGGCATTCCGGATTGCTGAATGTACTGGTTCCTCTCCTCAGCTCACGCTCCCGCGCCAGTAGTTGGTAAGTTATAAAGGGTCTCGTAGTACTGCCTAAAAACTTTAGCTATGTCCCTGTCAGAGTGCTTCATGTTGCCCCCACTGTCTTGGAGTTTAGGCACATATGTTCTAGACCTTTTCCCCCTCAGAGCCGCTGCCAAAAGGTGACCGCATTTATTTCCCGACTCATAGAAAACCTTTCTACATCTAATGAGCTGGAGTTTTGCTTCATCATTGTAGACCCCTTTGAGTCTGTCTCTGAGGGAGGTCAAGGCAGCCAAGTGCACCGTTGCCAAGGACTGTTTGTGAAGGGTCTCTAGCCTTTGGATCTCACCCAGAAGTTCAGTTATTAGCTTGCCTTTTTCTCTCTTAACCCTGGATGCCTGTTGGATCAAAATTCCACAGATAACACACTTATGGGCTTCCCATAAGATAGGTGGGCTAGTTTCAGGGGTTGCGTTTGTGACAAAGTAGTTCTGTAGGTTTTGCTTTACCACTTCTAATATTGTTGGATCCTGGATGAGTCAATTTCCAGGTCCATGGGCAGGGTGCTGGTGAATGAGGGGTCAGTGTGAGGTGTACAGGGGCGTGGTCCGATAGGGTAATGTTGCCTATGGAGGTAGCGGAAACCCGTTGCAACATGTGGTGATGGACAAGAATTAGGTCGATCCGTAAGTACATGTTATGGGGTGCCGAGTAATATGTGTAATCCCTAGTGTCAGGGTGGTGAATGCGCCAAGGATCCACTAATTGATGTGTGTGCAGTATTTTCCTGATCTTCCGCAGCTTAGCGTAGGAAAGATGGCCCTTGGAGGTGTCCAGGAGGGGCTCAAGTGAAAGATTAAAGTCCCCCCCCGCGAATTCGGCCACCCTGTTTAAAACATCCTCCAAAAAGGAGACCTGCCCCACGAAGGTGAACAGCTCAGCTCTAATTTTCCCCTTGACACACACCCATCTCCCCTCCCCACCACCAAGGACGCCCACCTCCTCCCAGGGAACCGTTCTGGACAGGATTATGCTCACTCCCCTGGACTTTGAGTCTGGGGAGTAAGAGTGGTAAGAGGTCGGGAATACCTTGTTCCTGAGCGATGGCGGGTTTGCCGCCCGGAAGTGCATCTCCTGGAGAAATGCCACATGAGCCCTCATTGCCTTGAGGGTCCGGAGGGCTGTAGATCTCTTCTCTGGAGTATTCAGGCCCTTTACATTGAGAGAAATCAGATTAGTCTCACACATGTTGGGAGGTGGGGGACCGGGTATGGGGAGAAAAGGAGTAGAGGCAGAGAGACCAACAGATGGGGAGGTTAGTGGGTAAGAATAAACAGTAAAGACAAGAAAAAAGAACAAATAACAAATTCAAACCAAACTGGTGCTCGGGAGTGGGCCACGAGCAGAGAGGAACTAAATAGCTAGTACGCTTGGTCTGTGGCCTTTCCCCAAACGGGAAAGGTCAGAGACCGGCCTAAGTGGGGGAACTGTGTCAAGCGGCAAATGCAGAGACCAGTCTCCTTCCCCCTACTGGACCTAGTCTTGATGGGCAATTGGCATCTGATCAAACTGGTTTCCCTTCCCAGGGCCTCACGGAGCCCAGGCGGCCGCTACGTTCATTGTTTGACCGACCTGAGCCTAGAGGACACCATGCGGGAGATGGTCTTAAGGCCTAAAACAGATGGCTATTCCCAATACCTGTAACTGGCTCCAGGATTACCCTACTATCTACCAAATAGCTGGTGCAGATGGCTATTACATAGGGCTGTTGCCGCTTCTTAAAGCTCATTGTCTCGTGGGCCCGGGAGTCTCTCACTTCTTCTCCGGGGCCTCCTAGATCTTGAACGGTACTGAGGGGCCCTGTAGGACCTTTGCGTTGGGAGATCGGTTGATGGTATCAACTAATTTGTCACAGATACTGGGTCGCAACTGAGAAAAGAAAAGAGACCCCCCAGATCTTGATGTGATCTTAAGATAAAAGAGTCCTGATCTTTGGTGACAATTAGGTGAAGTGGGTACCCCCACCTGTATGTCGCTTCTGCACACATCAAGGACCGGTCTTAGGAGCCTGCACATCTGAAGTGTACGCCTGGAGAGCTCCGGAAGGACGGAGACACTTGCGCCGTCAAAATCAATGGGCCCATGCCTCCAGGCCCTGCGGGATATCTCCTCTTTTATGTTGTAAAAATGTATCCTACAAATGATGTCTCTAGGGCGTGCGGGGTCGGGGCGTCTTGGGCCCAGGGCTCTATGTGCTCTGTCTATCTCAATTGGCGTGTCTGCACCTCTCTCCAGCAATCGGTTGAATACCGCGGTTATAATCTGCTTCACGTCTTCTCCTGAAGATGATTCCGGGATCCCCCTCAGCCGCAAGTTATTCCGCCTGTGTCGATTCTCGAGATCGTCATGCTGGAGGTGAAGGTGTAGAATCTGCGCGTTTTGGGCTTCCACTCTAGCCGACAGGGATGCCAGTGCTGCCTCTGTGGATGCTTGATTGTTCGAGACTCTAGTATCCAACGCTTGCATCTGGCTACGCACTTCCGCAATATCTTTCTTATATGCGGCCTCATATCGCGCAATAAGTGCCTCAAAGTCCGCTCTAGTAGGGATGGCCCTGAGGAACGAGAGGGTTTCTCTATGAATATTTCCTTCCGGTGGTGCATCAGCAGCGCTTTCAACTTGGAGAAGAGAGGGCTGGGTTTTCTTCTTCTGGGCATTCTGGATCTCTCAGAGCCCCTCTGTTGATTCCCCTGTATTCATCCCCTGGCACAGCCTTCTCCTGTTCTGACCCTCCATTCCAACCACTTGGGGTGCCAAATTTCAGGTCTTTCAGCGTTGTGGGGCCACCAGGTGTTCCGTCAGTCAGGCCATTTCCAGCCGGCCAGTCCGCCTCCAGGCAGCTCTGCTGCTGCTATCATCCCCCTGCTCTCCCCCTCTGCCCTCACCTCCCCTGCTCTGCACGGCCTCTGCTACTGTGACAAATGCTCTCAGAAGGGGGGGTGAGCCTACCTCGGTTGTCTCCAGCTCCGTCCCGGCCGCCATCTTGGATGTCTGTGCCTCGGCTCCCCAGAGGCTGCATGAGACGCTCATCCCCTCCTCTCTTCTCCGCTGGCTCAGGTGAACTTCACTCGATCTTGGGGATGGCAGGGTCTCCCCCCCGCTGTCTGAGGATCCCGATCGCTACAAGGATGCCCCGGGTCCATATCTTCTGACACGTGGGGTGCACGGCCAGGTCCCTCCTTCTTCCTCGCACCAGAGCAGGTCAGTGCCGATCTCTTCTTTCTATCCTTCCTTCTTCTGCCAGCCATCCGTCTAGTCGGAATTTTGTATTTAAACGCCTAAACTGCCGTTGGAATATTTAGGGGTCAGGAGCTGTCTCCCTCACGTCCTCTCCATTCACGCACCAAGCCACGCCCCCATCTGATGATATTTTACCCTTGATTATAGCTGCTCATTTTATAGAGTTACTGGTTCAGCGTGTTCCTTCTTGTTCTTCTGGTACAAAGTATCGTTAATAAAAAAATGACTATTGTGCAAGATCTGCATTTTGTATATATTTATTTATAAATCTGTATAATGCATTAGACTTGCAAAGATATTTTTGTTTGAAGTTTTGGTGGGCTCAGCCATCTAATATTTTACTCTAAGTGGAGGCTGATTTAATACTAGCGCCACGTATCGCCATGTGAGGGTCTGTATAGCGGCGCTTAGAGCGACCACTAGCTAAACGGATGTAAAACGGATGTAAACGGATGTCCGGCGCTATAACCTAGCTTAGCAGGCAGACATGTGGCGCTGTACTATCGCATCCAGTATTGATGAATGTGATGTCTGGTGGGCACTGTAGAAGAGGTCTCCCTGATTCACTGCAGAGCCAATTGCGAACGCTAGGTGGTGTTCTAAGGTCATAGTGCCCAAAGCTAAGCTACATCTAACACTGTGATAATGATATTGCACTGTCAGACCTGCTTATATAATTCTGCATAAATAAATAAAATTAAAAAAAAATAAAAAAGTTTGTTTCCAGCCAGGAGAGGTGACACAATGATTTGAGCCAAAAAAAATAAATTTTAATTGCCCAACACGCTATTTATACACAACCAAACCCCATTGAAATGTATGGGAGGGCACTACAGAGCGACAGGTACTACATGGTGCTCCTGAACCTAGAGCGCCGGCGCGATAAGCTGAGCTGCCTCTAGTAATACATGTGACGCTGTTAGAGGCGCTAAGAAGGAAAAAGTGGGGACTTGCACTATACCCTATTCAATCTGTAGGAGGTGCCACTCCCAAAGCTGCAAAAGAGCTCAAACCAGGAACAAAAAAAAGCATGTAGGGAGGCACTCTCAACTCATAGATTGATCAAAAAAAATACATTTTTATTAATTACATATTTATAGTCACTACATACAATACACTCAACATATTAAAATACCTTAAAAAACACATAAATGGGACAATGACACACAGGACAAACCAACATGAAGGTGTGTAGGCGATGGTGAGTCTCACCACACTAATTGATATCAAATGCCTAGATATATGTGCTAAATCATTCAACAAAGCATTCCAACAGTGCCACTAAACATGTGCAAATCCTGCCTATGATAGCGATCACTACAAAATCTTTACATTTATAAAGTGCAAGTGCTACTAGTCAAACAATCAATTAAAAATTAATATTCCCAACCATAACAACTCATAAACATATCAATCTACTCTATTCACCAATGAAAATATAATCACCTGTATATATTATTTAGGCCTCCCAAAGGGGAACCACTGATATATACCACATACCAATCAAAAAATAATATCACAAGAAAAAAACAAAAAAAATCACCAGAAATAAAGGCAAGGTATCATGAAAATAACATGTGTGAAGTCTCCCCACCGCCTACCACACCAGGAGCCACGCGTTCCATGGGCACATCACCCACTTCATCAGGCTGATCTCATGCTGACTACACTGAGCTTAAGTAGAGCACTGGCACCTCCCCCCCAATAATCACCACACATGCATCCCTCGCCTGCGCCGAGGATGTGTATCCGGGTCAGCAGACAATGGAATCAATAGAAAACACTGCTGAGCTGTTAATATCCGGGTCACTGGACAGTGCCGTCACATGACAGCAGTTAGCTGGAGAAAATCTCACAGGGATGGATTGTGTAAACAACACTGAGTCCATAGCAACCAAGACACTCACAAGCATGCTGCTGCATATGTGGGGCAGATAAGAGCTGAGCCACACATCACCGGTCAGGCAGACATCAACAGAGATCAAAGGGTGGTGAGGTGCCAATGAGCACCCAAGTAAAATAAAAAATCAATAACAAACATATATATACCAACTATACTACAAACAATAATTAATGTAGAAAAAATCTATATATAAAGTAAATAACCATGCATAATAAATAAAATGGACATATCACATATATAGTGCTTAATCTAATGCGCTTGATATAATCATTGTGAGTGAGCTATTAATGCCCACACACAACAATCATTAATCTGAATTACTCTATGGTCACTAAAGCGCAGATACCGGGTGCCCACTCACATGTGGCGAGCCCCACTTTCTGGATCAAAGAGCAGACCAATCAGATAAGTCAGTTCAATTGATCTCGATCTAACAATCTGGCAAGGCCACATGCATGTGCGCACCCAGCCTGCACCAAATTTCAGCCAATAATACAAACACTGAAAAATATATACAATTAAGTACACAAATACAAAAAAAAAACTTATATAGCATATGTGAAACTATATACATAGTTGATCGGCACAAGCAATAATGATATCAACTGAATATTGATTTAATAAAATCATCATACAATGACACCAACAAAAAGATAACGGCTGTAATTACAGCCACTATTCCAACAGGGCATACGTATTAACCCAAATTAACAACCAAACCTCCAATCCTGGACAACATCGGTAAATTGGTGAATCCTAGGGTCCTCCAACCAGTGAACCAATTGGAGCCATGTATTTGATCCAAAAAATGGTGATTAGAAAAGAATGATGGTCGAGCCAAGTGGCAACCACAAGAAAAAGGTAGTAAAGGGGAAGCCAAAATTAGTATGTGTACCAATTGTGGCATTCCCCCTATCCCATTCCATAGCCAGTGTAGCATGCCCCCATCCCATTCCCCATATACCAGTGTGGCATTCCCCATATAGGCAGTGTGGCATTTACCCCCTCCCATTCCCCATATACCCAGTGCGGCATCCCCCCTCCCATTCCCATATAGGCAGTGTGCACCCCATTATCATATGCAGTGTGGCATTCCCCCCTCCTATTCCCCATATAGGCAGTGTACCCCCCCCTCTTAGTATAGGCTGTGTGGCATCCCCCTCCCCCAATAGTATTGGCTGTGTGGCATCCCCTCTATTAGTATTTGCTGTGTGGCATCCCCCCCCATTAGTATTGGCTGTGTGGCATCCCCCTCCCCCCATTAGTATAGGCTGTGTGGCATCTCCTTACCCCCATTAGTATAGGCTGTGTGGCATCCCCTCCCCCCATTTGTATTGGCTGCGTGACATCCCCTCCCCCCATTAGTATTGGCTGTGTGGCATCCCCCTCCCCCCATTAGTATTGGCTGTGTGGCATCCCCCTCCCCCCATTAGTATTGGCTGTGTGGCATCCCCCCCCCCCATTAGTATTGGCTGTGTGGCATCCCCCTCCCCCCATTAGTATAGGCTGTGTGGCATCCCTCTCCCCCCATTAGTATTGGCTGTGGGGCATCCCCCTTATCCCCTTAGGATTGGCTGTGTGGCATCCCCCTCATCCCCTTAGGATTGGCTGTGTGGCATCCCCCTCCCCCCATTAGTATAGGCTGTGTGGCATCCCCCTCCCCCCATTAGGATTGGCTGTGTGGCATCCCCCTCCCCCCATTAGTATAGGCTGTGTGGCATCCCCCTCATCCCCTTAGGATTGGCTGTGTGGCATCCCCTCTATTAGTATTTGCTGTGTGGCATCCCCCCCCATTAGTATTGGCTGTGTGGCATCCCCCTCCCCCCATTAGTATAGGCTGTGTGGCATCTCCTTACCCCCATTAGTATAGGCTGTGTGGCATCCCCTCCCCCCATTTGTATTGGCTGCGTGACATCCCCTCCCCCCATTAGTATTGGCTGTGTGGCATCCCCCTCCCCCCATTAGTATTGGCTGTGTGGCATCCCCCTCCCCCCATTAGTATTGGCTGTGTGGCATCCCCCCCCCCATTAGTATTGGCTGTGTGGCATCCCCCTTATCCCCTTAGGATTGGCTGTGTGGCATCCCCCTCATCCCCTTAGGATTGGCTGTGTGGCATCCCCCTCCCCCCATTAGTATAGGCTGTGTGGCATCCCCCTCCCCCCATTAGGATTGGCTGTGTGGCATCCCCCTCCCCCCATTAGTATAGGCTGTGTGGCATCCCCCTCCCCCCATTAGTATTGGCTGTGTGGCATCCCCCTTATCCCCTTAGGATTGGCTGTGTGGCATCCCCCTCATCCCCTTAGGATTGGCTGTGTGGCATCCCCCTCCCCCCATTAGTATAGGCTGTGTGGCATCCCCCTCCCCCCATTAGGATTGGCTGTGTGGCATCCCCCTCCCCCCATTAGTATAGGCTGTGTGGCATCCCCCTCCCCCAATAGTATTGGCTGTGTGGCATCCCCTCTATTAGTATTTGCTGTGTGGCATCCCCCCCCATTAGTATTGGCTGTGTGGCATCCCCCTCCCCCCATTAGTATAGGCTGTGTGGCATCTCCTTACCCCCATTAGTATAGGCTGTGTGGCATCCCCTCCCCCCATTTGTATTGGCTGCGTGACATCCCCTCCCCCCATTAGTATTGGCTGTGTGGCATCCCCCTCCCCCCATTAGTATTGGCTGTGTGGCATCCCCCTCCCCCCATTAGTATTGGCTGTGTGGCATCCCCCCCCCATTAGTATTGGCTGTGTGGCATCCCCCTCCCCCCATTAGTATAGGCTGTGTGGCATCCCTCTCCCCCCATTAGTATTGGCTGTGGGGCATCCCCCTTATCCCCTTAGGATTGGCTGTGTGGCATCCCCCTCATCCCCTTAGGATTGGCTGTGTGGCATCCCCCTCCCCCCATTAGTATAGGCTGTGTGGCATCCCCCTCCCCCCATTAGGATTGGCTGTGTGGCATCCCCCTCCCCCCATTAGTATAGGCTGTGTGGCATCCCCCTCATCCCCTTAGGATTGGCTGTGTGGCATCCCCCTCATCCCCTTAGGAATGGCTGTGTGGCATCCCCCTCATCCCCATAGGATTGGCTGTGTGGCATCCCCCTCATCCCCTTAGGATTGGCTGTGTGGCTTCCCCCTCATCCCCTTAGGATTGGCTGTGTGGCATCCCCTTAGGATTGGCTGTGTGGCATCCCCCTCATCCCCTTAGGATTGGCTGTGTGGCATCCCCCTAGGATTGGCTGTGTGGCATCCCCCTCATCCCCCTAGGATTGGCTGTGTGGCATCCCCCTCATCCCCTTAGGATTGGCTGTGTGGCATCCCCCTCATCCCCTTAGGATTGGCTGTGTGGCTTCCCCCTCATCCCCTTAGGATTGGTTGTGTGGCATCCCCCTCATCCCCTTAAGATTGGCTGTGTGGCATCCCCCTCATCCCCTTAGGATTGGCTGTGTGGCTTCCCCCTCATCCCCTTAGGATTGACTGTGTGGCATCCCCCTCATCCCCTTAGGATTGGCTGTGTGGCATCCCCCTCTCCCCCCAGTCGGCATAAGTAAAAAGAAAAAAAAAAAGTAAAACTCAGAAGTCCGCTGACACCGCTCCGTTGAGCGGCTGGCTCCGTGAATGAGGTGGGCGGGGCCTGTGCCCCATCAGCGCCGGCGCAGGCCACACCCACCCTATTCACGGAGACGGCCAGTAAGAAGCAGCGGCGGGGGCTCTGTCCCGGCCCCGCCGCTGCGATCGGTCTTTTACCGGCAGCGATGACAGTGGCGGGGCCAGAGACAGCGCCTGCCTCTCCTCCGCCTGCTGCTTCTTCCTGGGCACATGCGAGCACCCAGGTCAGGGCAGCAGGTGGGCGTGGCCTGCACCGACTTGGTGCAGGCCGCGCCCACCTGCTGCCCTGACCTGGGTGCTCGCATGTGCCCTAGGCGGAAGAGGCAGCAGATGGAAGAGCGGCAGGGGCGCTGTCTCTGGCCCCACCGCTGTCATCGCTGCCGGAAAAAGACAGCGATCGCAGCGGCGGGGCTGGGACAGACCCCCTGCCGCTCCTCTGGGCTCCCGCAGTGTGACAGGCAATGTGGAGCGTTTTTTTTTTTTTTTGCATTTGCCCGATAAGGCGCACGGGCATTTTTCCCCCACTTTTGGGGAAAAATAAGTGCGTGTTATAGGCCGAAAAATACAGTATTCTCTGGAAGTACACACTGCAAGCTTTCTAGGCATACTAGGCTTGTTTATGTGGGTGTAGGTTTGTGGAAGTAATCCCTCAATCAATTCTTTGGTTGCACCGAGTTTTCCTAAAAAAGAATAAAAAAGAAGAATCAAAGCCACATTTTCCTAAAAAAAACTATATACAAACAAGAAAAAAATAAGTAAAATCTGAAAAAACAACATCCCCCGAACAGAACGGTACCCAACATGCATAGCTACTGTCAAGGAAAGAGTTGCCAAACACTCCAAAGTAAAGCATGCGCATAACAGTAATTTTACTTGAAAATTTCAGTTCTGCAGACAAAGTGCGCACCTTGCAATCTTTCAACCAAAACAATTCTTTACATTTGGAATATCCCCCATAAACCATATATTCCCTGAAAGTACACATGTCAAGCTTTCTAAGCGTACCCAGCTTGTTGTAGTGGGCTCATCTTTCTGTAAGTAATCCCTTGAAGAATCCTTAGGTTGCACAGGGTTTCCCTAAAAAAATTATAAAAAATCTGAATAATAAACATGTTTTCCTAAAATATCAATATGCAAACAAGAAAAAACAAACTAAATCTGAAATCCCACGGTCCCCCGAGCAGAACAATACCCAACATGCATAGGCACTATTAACCCTTTTAACTGCCAGCCTACTTGACGTTTTGTCACCCTCTGTTGACAGGTCATGTTTCCCCATTTTGAGCCACGTTTAACCGTGATTTTTGCCGAAATTTTCAGAAAAATTATATATATATATATTTTTTGCAGCAGAGTTTAAGATTTAACATGAAATGTCTTGTTTGTAATTTTTCTACTGTTTTTTAAATATTTTTACGTAAAAAAAACAAAAAAATAAATACAACAATATTTTTTAGACAACTGTCTCCTTTACTTTAAATAAAACACTTGATTTATTAAAGAAAACCCTATTGCACGTGAAAGCCCCATTTCTCCCAATTACAACGGTACCACATATGTATCAGTAGCCCCCCATTCTTGCCCAGGAGACCCCCCAAACTGAAAAGAGTATTTATAACATTTACAAATAAAGTACAACTACTATTCACACTATAAACATAAGGGGTTAATTAAAAAAGAAAAAGGACATAGGGTCCCCTTACCCAGCATTACCAGCCCAGGACCAGCTATGGGGGCTTGTAGGAACAGGGTGCAGGGGCCAGCTTGTGTGACCCCCCACCCTGCAGCCTACAAGCCCACATACCCTCTGTGGGCCCGGGCTCTTCTGCCCCCCCCCCTGGGCTTTGGGGAGGCAGGTAATTGGGGGTGCCGGGGGTTAATGGCAAGTCACCCACTAGCCGCAGGTGACTTGCCAGACCCAGAGCCTTGTGAACTGGTATAGGGGTCTCATGGACTCCTTACCAGTTCACAAAGGGTTAACAGTAAAAAAAAAAAGCACACCACACAAAAATGTAATTTATTTAAAAAAAATGTTTTTTTTTCTTTACTCACCTCCGATTGTCAGCTCCTGTGTCGATCACATGACAGATGCCCTGGTGATCGCTGGCCAGAGGAGGGGGGGGGCAGGGGATCAGATCATCCCCTACCCCTCTACTGCTCTGCCCAGCAATCACCAGGGCATCTGACAGCTGAGCCGTGGGGAGCCAGGACGACAACCGACGAGTGACGTCATAAGCCCCGCTCCCAAGGGATGACGGCGCCCATCGGGAAGCAGGGGGATAGGGCATGTTGAGCCCTCTCCTGAAGACTAAGCAGCCTGGGGGGGTGATCGAAGCTCCCCCCCCCCCCCCCCAAAGAAGAGAAGAGCCTGCAGGAGCGATTGCAGCTGCAGGTGAGCAAATGTCATTTTTTTTTTTACAGTTAGCAGCGGCCGGGGGGGTAACTATTCCGGGGGTTCTCCTGGAGCCATCCAAACCCCAGGGGGGGTCGGAAGGCACCAAATTAAAGAGGAGGATCGATAGAGGGGTCAGGTGAGTATTTATTTATTTATTTTTTTTAGCTAGCAGGGAGGGAAAGTCAAGCACGTAACACCTACGTGCTTGGCACTTAACGCTTGGACATGCCAGCACGTAGGTGTTACGGGCTTGGCAACGAAAGGGTTAAATGAGGAATGTGTAGAAAAGGTGAAATGAGATGGAGGGATGTAGAAAGGAAGGTGATGAAGGGAAGGTAAAAAGAACGGAAGGCATAGAGAATGTGCATAATAAAAAAAGTGCAAAAAAGAGAGAGCGAGAGATGCTTGTTGATCCAGCTAAGAGCTTTGTTTGTGAAGGGGTGTGTGAATATTATGTCGTGGCACTTCCTTACACATTTCTGTTCACCTGTCAACCTAGCAAACCTGACTGACTTATGATGGGCATGTGGGTCCAGGGCATGCAGAAATAACAAGAGGCCTGGTTATACCTGGGGTATACGTGGCATCCCACATAGGTATGCCTCCCCACTCAGGACCACACTAGACACTTTATGTTCACACTGGCCTACAGTTACCCATGACATAGAAAGGAAGATCGTTTACATCATAGAGAACCAAACCCCAACTGCTGCTTCCCCTTTGCAGGTCCAGGTAACTATTAGCCCCAATTACCCTCAGGGGAGCAACAAGACCCAGCTGCTTTCCCTCCAGTGCCCTGGATAACAACAAGGCCTAGCTGCCACAGGTGGAACAACAAGGCCTAGCTACCCCAGAGGAACTACAAGGCTCAGCTGCTCCTGTAGGAAATACAAGGCCCAGCTGACCCTGGAAGAATTACAAGGCCCAGCTGACCCTGGAGGAACTACAAGGCCCAGCTGCATTTGGAGGAACTACAAGGTCCAGCTGCCCCTGGAGGGACTACAAGGCCCAGCTGACCCTGAAGGAACTACAAGGCCCAGATGCCCACAGGGGAACTAGTCCCAGCTGTCCCCCCTCCCCAGCCGTGGGGAACTATAAGCCCCAGTTGACTCTGGAGGAACTACAAGGCCAAGCTGCCCACAGGGTACCAAAGACCCAGCTGTTACTCCTCCCCAACCCTAGGAAAACATATGGTCCAGCTGCTCACCATCTATAGGCCTGGAGAACTGCAAGCTCCAGCTTGGCAGACCCCCGCCACAAAAGAGCAACACCTACTTCAGTTTAGTGAAGACAGAGAGACCCGCAGTCATAAGGAGGCCAAGGTGGTAATATAATTTCCGGTTAGGCTCTCTTCCTTGTAAGACTTAGGTCGCATCACTGCCTCCAGTGGTGAAAAGACAAAATTGCAGGCTGTAAGCAGCCTCTGTGAAACGTGTCAACCCAGCACCTTACCAGCACTGTTTACATTATTTTTACCCCTAGGGGCCATGTGCCCCTAGGCACATGCATACAGATGCCTAATGGTTAAATATGCCCCTGATCTGCGCTGCATTGCTCAACGCATTAAAAAATGCTTGCAGACTCCTTTTTCAGAGCAACATTGTAACAGAGCCAAAAATGTCTATGGCAACACAAGCGCAATGCATGTATATATATACGCAAAAATGCAATGCTAACACATTTCTAACACATTAAAAGTGTGGAGTTTGTTTTGATAAACTGCCCCTCTGGCATATTTACAAAATGCTGGTGCTTAACGCATCGGAGAGGCTTGAACAAAGCCTAAAAATAGGAAAGGAAGGTAAAATTATTCAGTGAAAAACACACAGTTCCTGGGAGTAAGGGATGGGAGGAGGGGTCAAATCACACTAGCATGTTAGATATATATTTATAAATGGGCAGAGGCATCTAAGTTACCAAACCAACAATATCATATAAACAAGGTACAGAGTCTTCTATCAAATATCATATTTAATACCTAGTGCTAGATGTAGCTTGTCCATACATTTTATATCAAGGTTCCCAAGTCCTCATAAAACCTCATAAGAATTTACATGAAAGGATACTTTCAAGAAGTATACCATTTGGTGGGAGTGTGACCCAACTTAAAGACGCTCCCACCAAATCTGTAAAAAGGAACTGTACGAGTTGCAACCCCTGAAGCATTTGTATGAATCCAGTGACAAACTTGGCTATTTTTGTGGGAATAATTTACCATCTATGTAATAGTTAAATATTTGTTTCCACCTGAAAGATACATTAATAGATGCTCTAGGTGTGTTTTTCCAAATTTTCCCCTGAATGGAGCCCAACTTCATTCTAGGATATCTTAAAATACATAGCACAATCCTTAATACATTCATAGTGCACTCTTATATCCTTCATGTAAAATAATAATTCTCCAATTATCATCATTGTAATAGAATTGTCCACATTAGACTATTCCTGGCCTTATCAAAAATTTGCAACCTTCCGATTGACATAATTAATTCTAATCAGCAATAAATGTATTCTTAACATATTTGTATCATTATTATTTTTTATTCGTACTAATTATTTTCTTTATTTACCATTTTTTGTTTATGCTTCACAACATTTAATAGAAATTATTATATTTCCACAGATGAATTCCTTGTTTCAGTTATCTGAAAAAGAAGCATAAAATAAATGATGTATATGTAGGTAGCTGGTCACTATCCCTAAGTGCTCCACAGCAATATCTCTAAAACCGGCACTGACAAAGTGAGATAGATGTAATAGGGATGTAGAGCATACCGAAAGAATTTGTTTCCATAGTAACTTTAACCACAGGATCGAATAACTTTTACATGGTCTTAGTACTTCAGAGGTACGTTTGATTATAAATACAGCTTCATCTTGACTTGAAAGTTCACACCTCGACTCATAGCTTAACATCAGGCATCTGAGAAATAATTACAGCATCATTTTTCATGCAGAGATTAGCTCATGTTTACAATCACTTATTTTTTATCTCACTTTCACCATTAGCCTTCCTAATAAGCATCCTCAGGATCACATAGATTGTGTAGCATCTAATTTCTTTCAAATCACCATGTCCATAGTCACTGCATATGTACCCACATGTTTCATAATTGCTGCAGGCCTGGGGCATTATCTGCTAATACATTCCATGATGGCTTTAATTATTCATTGCAGTGTTTAAAAATAGTTCTGTTGTCTAACAGTCACCAATCAGCCTCTGCCTTCTATCCATTACCTGCAGTTTCCCAGGATAGGGTTAAATTTGATTGGTGCTTTCAGGGCAACACCGGTATTATTATTATCATTATTATTATTATTAATAAAAGGCATCTATACTGTCACAATTAAACCCTCACCCTACCGTTCCTTCCCCCGCCCACTAACCTAAATTAACATAATAGAATATAGAATACACTAATCTGGTCAATGCCTTTTATTTGTGGAAAAAAATGTTCAAAATTGTTATAAGCAACCCAATAAAGGGCATAATGTATCATACAGTAAAACCCCAAATAAAACCCAACAACTAAAACAAATGTATCAAATGGAGGAAGCCCAATATAGTATAAATTACAAGATGTCACATGATGGACCCTAAAAGTACTTCATCAGACTTTGCACAAGCTGAAACTTTTTTCTACGTAGAAAGGTATTCTGTATGGCACATATAGTTGGTCGTTTTGAGTGGTATAAAGGAGTTCGCCCAATCAAAATTTAAACTCAATTGCCTGGCAGCTTAACTTATGCAGAGTTCGTCCCATGCTGTCTCTATGCTCTGGTCACTGAAAGAAAGGGAAATTTCTCATTACTCTGCCTCCAACACCTCCCTCATGATTCACGTTAAGTTGACTCCTCCATGTTGCTGTGATATTAGTGTAGTCTTTTAATATATTTTTAATAATATTTATATTTCGGCTGTGGCATTGTGCCATGTTATACTTGATACTTGCTAGCTGAAGACCTAGTTGAGGGTCTCTAGTTTAAACATTGCTAGTTGGAAGTGGTTAGTTTAGGGATGTACACCCTCATAGGCATATAGCAACTGTATTTGGCTATGAGGATAGCCTACTTAGTTTGATGTAAGACGAAAAACATTGGTTAGGAGGTGGAAGTAGTTAGAAAAAGTTATGGAAAGGCCTTCATATGGGGAAGCTTATGCAAATGAGTCATACAGTGTTGTAGCTGTGAGGGCCACTATTAATTGTTCTGTTAGTGGAAAGGGAGAATATGTGTGTGAAGAGTAACAGAGGAGTGAAAAGCCATAATCAGATGAGGAACAAGAAGCATGAACTTGGCCAATCAGCAAATACAGAGAACATGTAGAGGAAGCTAAAGGTCCAAATATCACCACTAAGGTATTGTATGTTCAATAAACACAATAAAATCAGGTATCACAGTTTAGGCGGTCAAAGAGTAGGTCAATGGTCCCCTTTAAATCAAGTATCAAATAAAATGAAAAAGTAAGATACATACCCGTCTGAATGGTGTTCAAAGGAAATTGGCCCTTTTATTGGGCCACATATGTAGAATGACAAGCTTTTGTGTGATCGTTACATGGGAGTGGGGCTGTGCCAGTTTGACCTGCTGGGAAGGAAGAAGAAAATTACTCTGAAACCACTAAAGTTACAATGTATTGCATTGTACCTGGAAAACACCTGTTGGTAAGTAACTGTAACTACCAACAGACTGGGACGTGTATTGTTCCCGTAGAGTGTGTGAGGCTGAAAGTAACCACAAGGGCCTCTCAGGGATCAGAAGAATCCAATATCCAAACCTCCTGTTTAATCCCCCTGGGGGCCATGCATGAAATAGTTGCCCCTCCCCTTTATTGATGCACTTTGTACTCACAATAATGCATTATGTACAAAAAGAAAACATCATTGGTATTTTCTGTTTCAGTGTTTAGGTGCACAATTATATCTCATTTATATCTTATTTATTTAAAAATTAGGGCTTAATGTGAAACAAATAAAATTGTGTATGAGTAACAATGGGCCCTCTACAGAATGTCTGAACCAGGACATATAGTTAAAGGAAAAAACTAAATGAGTATGACTACTATCAGCTAGCTGAACCTAATTGTTCCTTAGCAGTGTGTACTGAAGGTTAACATTTTAGTTTTGAGCTGACTGTGCAAAGGATGTCCATAATTTGGAGGAGCGAGCAGGGAATATCTGGATTTAGTTTATAATGCATATAGGCATCGAATACTGATAATGGTAAAAAAATCTAAGTTTTTTTACTGCTTGCCTGCAGATTAAAAGGTAATTTGTTAATTAAATGACAATACAAAATAGCCGATGTAGCAATTGTAACTGAAAGTGCAATTTTGCATTATGGGTTTTGTGAATGTATCTTACATTTTGCATTGCATTTTCACACAGCTTGTCTTGACTCATGCAGCAGAAAAACTGGAGGCAATATTATGAATATTATTATTATTGTTTATCTATAAAGCACCATCATAGTCCGAGGCACTGTACAAGTCAAACATTACAGAGGGTTAAGACAAGTAAAATGCTTTTAATTCAACAACAAGGACAACGATGACAATGCATATAGTACACATATAGTACACATGGTATTATAAGTCAGATGCAACAGAAGTGTATAAACACATAGATGTACTGTGCTCTGAGCTGAGGCACTTCCGCCTTAACCGTGGAACGCAAGCCGGGGCTGGGGCTACTGATGCACTTCCGGCCGTGCGGTTGGCTGCTTTCCAGCTTGCGTTTTCTTTCTGGACGGGGGAACGTGGCGGATGAGTATAAAGGGAGGCTGGGGGTCATCAGTAGCTACAAATTTTGCCCTGATGAAGTGACGGGAGAGCCGTTACGTAACGCGCTGGCTGGGGAGAGGTGCACATTAGTACTGACCATGGATTTGTAAGATTTTATATGTGGTTTGGTTATTTGTTCCTATTTTCACCCCAATGTGTCCTTATTTTTGTAATTTATATGGAGTATTTGCACATATTGTATGGTTATTGCATTTTGCACATAGGGTTATTATTTATTACAGTAATATAGTTAGAATTAGCACATGCACTTTCATTATTGGGACCTTGTATATTTATTGTAGGGGATTGGAATAAGCCCTTGTCAATAGGGATTGTTATAATCTACTATGGCTAGACAATAGTGCCCTCTAGCTCTTGTATGTTGTATATGTCATATGTATGTATTTTAAAGGTTTTTTGTGTAAACAATTACCTAATAAATATTTATAATCATGCTTCCATAAGAGTGGTGCTATTGGTTTTGGGTGCTTGGGGGTTTGTGGGGTCCCCCCTTGCTTAACACATAGATGTAGGAATATATTAGGAGAGAGCTTATATTCTAAAGCAAAGTGGATGGAGACAAGAAGTTGGGTCACAAAAAGTATATACTAAGCAGGTGCCCAGTGTTATGAGTGTTCTAAGAATGATAAGCTTGTAAGATGGGTGGGTTTAGATTTTGCTACAGATTTTACCTTTGTAGAGCAGATTAAAGTGAATTACTTTAATCCAACAATTTTCACCTAGCCACTGTTTCAGTCAGATGGCCTTGCCTTCATCTGAAGAATGTAACTATAAATGCTAAATGTAACCCAAAAATAAAAATATAAGCTCAATGTATCCCCTCAGACGAGTCATTCCCCAGCCCCAAATATTAGTGGACATAATACACAGAGAGTGGATGAAACCCACCCCTAGACCCCAAAAATAATACACAGAGTAAAAATGGATGCCCTTAAAAACTCACAGTTATTAGGCAAGGGGAGGAGCTATTTCCCTTTGGGAGGCCTTCCAAAGCTCATGGGCTGTAAATGTGGTCTTGAAAGAATCATGGTTTTTAAAGTATATTTGGTTTTGGAAGCCCGTATGAAATAAAAAGGCTAAAATCTTCCATGACTTTTAGATGATGCGAAATGTCTTACAAATCTAACCTTTCGCTCAAGAGACCTATTAGACCCCAAAATGTCACAGCAATTCTAGGCAGATGGTATTTTAATATATTTCTCTGTTTTTTGGATCAGTCCTCTGGACAGTCAGCTTTCTAGCTTCCCAGGCCAAGAACTCTTAGCAGACACCACCTGTTACAGCCCTAAACTAAGTTACCTTTCACATAAAATCTTTTTATTGTCTTTTACCTGGTACAAGGGACAAGAAGTCAGCTGTGTGCAGGCAACTTTACTGCATTACTGTTGCAGGGGTATATTGATAGTTCTTACCAATATACTGTATATTTACTAATATTATAGGCACAGTATATGTGTCTCGGAAGATTTTTCCATTTGCTGCAACTGAAATATTTAATTAACAGCATGCTTTATTTTAGCTCTGATTAAATATTCTAACCATGTTTATGCTTTTTCCCCTTTACAATTAACTAACTCCATGTGGCATGTATTTTAGGTAAAGGTCTTTCTAACATTAGCCTCTATGCACATTACATATCAGCATGATATATTATGTGATGACAAAATCCAAAGCAGGTGTTTGCCTTATGGATTCGTAATACATCACATGCAGCTTCCAGAAATTCTGTGTTGAACACACTGAAAACACAAAAGGAAGCAGCTCCCCCAAATTCCCCAAGCTGGAGAAGTGCAGGATCTGACTTTTTTTTTTACCTTATTTTACCCACAAATTACACAACACAGCCAACAACAATAATTTAACTGTTTTAGAATATACACACACCAACAACATCTTATTTCAGGTTTGCTTTTATGACTAGAGGATATGCATTCTTTTCAGAAGTTAAAGCGGACTTCCAGTAAAAAAAAAAGTTTAGTAAATTGCTGCCCTAAATGTCCCCTCTGATTATCAATGGTATATGCTGTTTGAGAGGGCTGAACCCCATGCAGACGTTGTAGAATATATTTGCAGATGCTGTGCTCCTGGACTGCATGGGAGCAGTCATCTTACTATACACCTGAGAGCCCTGATAAACACAAGTATGAATCGAAGGAGAGCCTCTACTGACATTCTCCCTTTGTCAGCACAGACATGCTGCAGCTGAGCTGGGAGCCTCGTGATCAGTACATCCAGCCAAAGATAGATTTTATTTGTTTCCAGACAGACTGTTAGAAGGAGATAAAATCCTTCTGCATTGCATTACAAGACCAGCTGGGCTGCACTGTGCATGTGTGATTCAGTCTCTCCATATAAGGCAGGCTGCCAGTGTGGAGGCAGCAGAAAAGTTTGGAGTTTGCATACAATCCAGACCAAACTGAGAGAGAGATATATGTCCCATAAAAACAAGTTGGTCTATTGTGAGGGGTAGGGGGGGGGGCACCCAGGACTTTCCGGCAGCAAAATAATTTCCACACACTGGTAGCTCAGAGCTCCCCTCGGTCTGCCATTTTCTTTTCAGGCTTCTCAAGGCTGAAAACAAGTAAACAAAGACCTGTCTGTACACTCACATCTGAGAGGGGGGAGCAGTGTGGATATGAGGAATGCTATGGAGGGAGCCATGTAACTCTGAGGAGCTGTTGCACTTTAGCATTGAAACAGTTGCTACAAAGTTTCTAAGAGCTTTCTGAGCAATGATGTCTATCCACTTTTGGCTAGTGAGAAGGAATGATTGCACATCGAGATTTAATGGACTATGGACTGGGTCTTTTAGAAGGGCTTTCAGCTTTGTAATGTAGTGTACTGTAGGTGTGTAGCAAGATGAGTTCAGAGGGTCTAAATGCGGAGCACAAATCCATGTGTTCCAGCATGTTCAAGCACATTATTCATTATTAATATGCTATGATATCTGCATGGGTGTAAGCTGGCTCAAATAGCTTCTATCACTATTTGCCAAAGGGGATGTTTAGGGGTGCTTGTACTATTAGCAGTGCCACTGCTCCGGCTTTTTCTCTGCCAGATGGGTGATAACAGTAGCAGCATTTTAGCTCCACCGCTGCTTAGTCGCACACAGTGAAGTCTGGGCCCCAGCATATGGGGGGTGGGCAATGGTCAGACACACAGTAGTCTGGGTCCTAGGAAGGGGGTTAGGGGCTGGGGCATTTGTCAAACAAAAGTAAACGCAGGGGTAGTTGATCAAATGGCCGGGGGGTGGTCCCCAAACTTAACATGTTAGGAGAGGGGGTGTAGTTTAAAAATAAACTGCCATTATGCAGCCACATGGCTCCCCATCCCAGGACTTGGTGTGAGGGAATCATATGGCTGCGGGGCAGGCACACATATGGGTGCCATGTTGGCTGCAGGTGAATACATTGAAGGGTCCTGGGCTGGGGGGAGCAGATGCAGCTGCTTCATCTGTAACTACTTTTTTGGGAAAGATTCATTTGTCCAAGCAGGCAACCTAAATAGGGATGCCCACAGTGTAGCAGTCTAAAAAACCTACAACGTGAATGGTATTTACTCCTAGGATCTCTCTCTGTTCATATGTAGCCCAGCGCAGTGCTTCGCCTTGAATGAGATCCTGGAAGTAGATGGGTATGCACTTTGAGCTGTCGGGATGCCACCTAAGACACACATTAGACACACATGAGATCAAATATTGAACTTGACTTCTAGTCTGCTAGAATTGGTACCTGCTGGGAGTGCATAATATGTTGTGTGTGGGGGACATCCTGCAATCTTGCACAGGGTGCATTTCAACCTTAGGCTGTCCCTGGTCGGGAGCCAGGAAGCCAATAGCATAGAATATACTCACTTGCTCCTCTGCATTTTACCCCTTGCATCCTCTTCCCAGTCCGCACACACTTTCATATAACCCCTTGCAACCCCCCCTTACACACACACAAGTGCTAAAGGCGGCATCAACACCAAATACGGCCCTGGTTAGAGGGCTGGGGAAGGTTATTATGTGGAGTCAAGTGGAGGACGTGAATTGGTGTTTGCACATGTTAACCATAACCAACTATACTGTTCTTAACAATTAGTATTTATTAACTGTTTTACTAATACCAATGTATATTTTTATTAAAGTATTGTATTTCTTTAAAACCCTGTTGCACACCGCCTATTTTATACTACTCTTAACATTTCCATATTTAACTATTGGCATATTAATCAGGTGAAAAAAAACTGTTTAAAACTAGATAGGATGATAGCTTCATAAAAATAAAGCTAATGCGCACAACTAAAAAGACATAAAAATCTTACCTGAACTGTTGCTAGCAAAGCCATTATCATCTAGCATATAATTACAGATTCCTTTCTTGTTTCACTGGACATATATTAATAATCCCAAAAGTGCTGGTTCATAAAAAAAGCAGGTTAAGCCACACTGGTGAGTCTGAGATGCTTTTAGTGTTACTGCCCTACTAGGCTCCGCACTAAAATTAATGGAGTTGAGCTCATTTCCATTCTGCACACACTGAAGGCAATAATTCTGCACAATGAGGGGCTGAAACTGAGGAATAAAATTAAAAACAGAATTTAGCATAAAACCCGGGGTCATAAAATGTAACAGATTCATGAAAGGAAGAAAGTGAAAATTAAATCTTTCGTCCCCCTTTTTCAATCTGGTCAAGAAATTAATGTTTTTTTTGCTTCCCCATGTTATCGCCAATTGGTTCTTCTGTAAACAATGTATATTTAAATTAAAATGAGAAAAAAGACTTAGAATATGAGCCAAAACATACATTTTATGCAAGACAAAAAAGTGTTGTGTCCAAAAAAAAATTCAAACATAATTTAAGTGGACCAAAACTCTTGATGACAGGCCCTGGAGTCTAACACACAATTGTCACTCAAAGGAGGTGTATCGCAAAATTGGCTAATGAGGGGACGGGGTAACTTGAACTGAAAATTCCTGCCAAGTCTGTGTTTTTTTTTTCTGGTAGGAATAAAATCCAGGGGTGACAGGTTTTAATGTATCAGGGGGAACAGTATCTGTCTGCCCCTTATTTCCTCTTCCTTCTATTAAAGGAAAGAAACAAGCCTGACTGGACCTCTGCAGTAGAAAAAGGGTGTAGGGAGAGTAGACTTAGGGCCTTATTCATGAAGGGATAGCGTCAGGTAGTGGCTGGTTAATGAGAGGTAGCGACAGGTAGCGACTGGTGAACGCTGGGCACGGCACGCAATTACACATTTATCAAGCAGAATCTGTTTAGCGACTGGGATAACGCCATGTAGCGTCTGATTCATCATTTTCCCAGCCTCAGCGAACAGCGCCGGCGTTCAGCCTTGCACAGCGCCAGGTGTGACCTCTTGCTACCTGACGCTCTGCCATACAGTTCAATGGACGATCCTTTCCTTCTCTTTAAACTGTGTTTTTTTTTTTTTTTTTTAAATATCAAATAATTCTGTGACCTCTCCTGGCATTGAATAAGCAGTTTTTTCACATTTTTTATTTTTTATATATTTCTTCAGAAATGACATTACAGGTCTGCCATTAAAGTGTTCATGTTACAATGTTGCTACAATGTAATTCCATATGTTTTCACTTTGTTACTAGTGGAAAGATGCTGAAAAACAGACTTTAAACACACCGCCTCCTGCCCTCTGGTCTTCAAACAAGCATTTTTCAGCGCCAGAGATTTTTGAGACTGTTTTTTTGCTGAATATGGAGTCGGTCGCTATGAGCAGTCACTAACATGTGCTCCCAGACAGCGCTGTACTGGTCAAATAGCGACTCCTCACAATGTATTCAACATTACTGGACAGTGACTGAGTCGCTATGAAGCAGCGACCCACGGCTGAGCACAGTGACTACTAGCGGGCGCTCTGAAAATGCCTGCTACAGACACTCATCTGTCACTACCTGGCGTTAGTGATGAATCAGCCTGTCCTTCCCATGGGAACTGTATACAATGATAAATGATCAGCTGTTTTCATTTTCATTTCAGGATAAAGCTGAGCTGGAAAGGGCAGTCTTGAGCAAGCTCTGCTGTTGTCAGAGAACACTGTGGCTTGCAGTGCTCACACATGCTGAGCACACCAAGACACAGAGTGGCTGTCCATTTATTTGTGTGGTTGCGCAGAATTGGAATTGAAAGGAGGGCAGACTTTGGAGCCCTACTATGGCTTCTGCCCAGAGCTGTTAGAAATAGAGGAGAGGCATATGAGACTGTGCCTTTAAACAATGACTGCTTCGGCCATCTAGGTGTGTGTATTTCACAAAAAAACATTTATATTTGTATTCAGAAATATTATTAAAATAGTAAGCATGACAAACACAAAACTTTAAAATGAAACATAAGGACACATCAAATGTACACTTCCAATGTCTTAAAGAGTTACACCCATTCTTTTTTCCCAAGCCAGATGCTTATTAAAATCTCTGTCCAGACATTCACTAACTTCCTCCTCCTTTATTTCCCTTTGGAACAGTGTAAAAATACAACTCTGTGAAGTACTCACCTGTAGAGTTGATATTATACGCATACAGCACGTCCTGCTCCAGATATAGTAATAACATGTGGGTAATCCTCCGCCTTCAGCGCCGTGCACTGCAGACATGTAGAAAACAAGCTCCTCCCGGCCCTACATATACAGAGGGACCTCCCACAAATCCCCAGCATTGACAAGCAGTGAGAAAGAGAAGCCAGGAGGAACAACCACCCAGAGACTGGCAATAACATCAAGATAATAATCACCATACAGGGGATCCAGAACAAGGTGAATCAGGGTGGAGTGGAGCAGGACGTGCTGTATGCGTATAATATCAACTCTACAGGTGAGTACTTCACAGAGTTGTATTATTCTAAGCATACAGCACGTCCTGCTCCAGATATAGTAATAACATGTGGGACATCCAATAGCAGTGTCCATAAGGTAGGGTGGGATCCCCAGGAGAAAGGGCACAGCCAACAGTAACAGCGCTGTCACCTGCAACCTTGCTACCAAGAGCAATGCTCTAACTCAACTTCTGAGCCTTATAAGGCTAAGCGAAACACAAGCGGAGAACTAGTCAGCCTGCTGAACAAAACCGAGTGCTGAAGGCCCAAGCCAAGCACAAGTAGAAGAGAACAAAACTCAAGAGAGAAAATGAATCTCCCCGAAACAATAGGCCAAAGTAACAGCCTAACCATGCTATTGCAACAACAGGGCAGTCATGGCAACCTTAGAACCTTCCCCGTCAGGGAAAACGAAGCCTGGTCTAAGCGAGACCAGCGGAATACTGAAAAACAATGCTAACAAGGCTCGGCAAGGCCGAAACGTTAACTTTAGGCTCAGAAGGACAACCCAACCGAGCAAGACCAATCCAAAGAGCTCCTACACCCATGTAGGCAATCAGAAACCGTTGCATAAAGGATGGAACGCCTATAAGCCCCAAGGCATAATCCCAACCATGACAGGGAACCAGGGCATCAGGATAAGTAACCCCCCCCCCACAGGGAGTTCAGAAATCCCTGTGGAGTGCACCTGAGCAACCCCTGAGGAATGCGCAACACAGACGATTGAACTAGGCTCTGCAGTGGGCGAACAGGGAGAGCCCTGGAACCCCCCAGAGCACTGAGTTGAGGAACCAACCTCAGCCCTGCTGTAAAGACTCTAGGACCCAGGGGTTAGGCAACATCCCGCAGGAGAGAGAGCTAGTCCAAGCACACAACTAGAGCGACATCTCCCAATCATAGTCGGTAGAGGAGGGATAAGAAGAAGAGGAGGGGGCTAGGTCTAACCCTCCAAAACGAAAGGACACCCAGAGAGATCAATCTCCAAGGGGGTGAAGAACAAACCGCCCGATCCCAGTAGGTAGGGGCGACGTAGTAAGGAGCCTGAATAGGCCGAACAGCCCTCGTGGGAGGGCACCCAGTACAACTGTCGTCAGCAGAATCTGTGAACCGCCCTTCACTGGGCCACCCAGGGCCCCCAGCGTAGCGGTCCACCCCGCTACAGCAATCTTGCGCAGAAACCCACCTAGCGGGGTGAAGAAGATAAGACATATAGAGAATAGTGTCCTGACATAGTTAACTAGGTCCCATGACCAAGGCCAGAGAGTCCTGGAACAATCACCCAGAACCATAGACCAGGACAATACTCATGACAATAACCAGGACAGAGTCCTTGTAATATCCCCGGGGCCCCACGGGGCCACCAGTAGGGGTTCAGCGAGACACTAGAATAGGCCCTACTAACACAGAAGGACAGCCAACAAGCCAATACTAATGGGGTGCAAGCAATGTAAACCCCCACTGAGATCAGAACCAGACCCCTCCTGATGGGTCACCTGTTCAAGACCTTAACAGATAAGAAAGGACGGGCCACCGTCCGCAGACAGACCGAAAATCCCCAAGGAGACAAGTCCCGAAGGGAAGTAGTCCAGCAATTTGGGGCCCAAAGGGGCTAAATGTGATAACCAAGACAGTATGAAATTGGACCCCCTAAGGGGACCCCCCTTCGGAACCGCGGGGAATTTCAGAGGAATAGAACCCCCTAGTCAACCTGCCTGGCATGATCCCCATGGCGACCATCTACAGGGATAGGCAAGAAGGAAGGGGATGGTCCCTGACAACTTTCTTGAATTTACAAACTCAAAGGGGACGCCCGCAATAAAAGGAGGGGCGTACAGACCCATTTTAAGGGGAGTCGGAACCCCGTCCAGGATAAATAAGCCAAGGTGTCGCATGGTCCAAGGGCACCAGTGGATAAAGGACAGCGTCCAGGCCGCCACAACAGGCCCACCAGCTGCAAGGTGAAATTAGTGTGATCACAAGGAGGGCAAGGCCCTTTCATACTGAGGCCATACTAGCAGAAGGGAAGGTTTTGACCTGAACCCATCTAAATGCCACCCCGTAGGGAGATACCGAACCAGGGTACACTAAGAAGGTTATATGCCAGAGCACCACTCCAAAAGACTCCCAGGGAGCCCCGAGTCAACAGCCAATGCGGCTTGATGCAAAAATTGGAAAATTATGACAATCAAGTAAAACTAACGCGTACGTCACAGGTGCACATCCAAGACAACACTCCCATACTCGCCCTGGCGAGCCGTGGGAGCAGGGGAGGGACCCCAAGACAAGACCCTAATCCACAGAATTGGTCCTTAACCCTGGCTGGAAAATGGTCTGGGTGTCCTGAAGGCACCAGGGACTCAGAAGGGATATAGATCCTTGCAGGCATCAAGAGGAAGGGCGCCCGCGGCCCAACAGGTGGATACCATGTAGGAACTGCCTGTGAAAACTAAACATACTAGGCCCTGAATGCCAGTCCAGGTGAGACTGCTTCATCCCAGAGGGAAAAGGTAATGTGGATGCAAACACCAGCCAAGGGCCAACCTGAAAGAGAGCCCAGACCCAGCCCGCCAAACTCGGCCTGCGTCAATTTCCGAAGGGAAAAACAGGGACTAGAGAACCCCTGACAACCTCAGAAAGGGACCGCCCAGCAACTCCGTTTTGCATCCAAGGAGACTAACTCCTGTAACAACCTGAACGAAGCATGGCGCCCTGCAGTAGGAGCCAAGTGCTGCGGAAGCCCCCTCGCCCAACAGGGCGAGGGCGTCCCTTCATGCTTGAGTGGTTTTGGCAGACTTTGATTTTGCCCTGCCGGAGGTCCCAGGGCGTTGCCTGCCCCCTCTGGGGCGGGCCTCCACTCTAAAAAGTTGGAAGCACACTTCTGGTTCTTGCTTGACACTAACGTAGGGAGGGGGAGGGGTGTCCCTGCCCCTGGGCGGCCGGGACGGCCTTCTGCGCAAGGGCGCCTTACCCTTTCTTCCAAAAAGGTCCAACCTGGCCCCGAATAAGCGTCGTCCTCTAAAGGGAAGACCAGTAAGAGCCTTTTTAGTCTCATTGTCAGCCCCCCACTGTCGCAACCAAAGTAGGCGGCGAATAGCCACCACAAGAACCGAGGTTCTAGCACACATTTTAATAGTGTCATCCATCACTGAGAGAATGAACCTCACAAAAACATCACAATCAGACAGTGCATTAAAGACCTCGCAAGGGAGGTCCTCCGGTTGTTGGTCAAGTATCTTCCTAAAAAGGGTCCTGGCGGACCTGGCGATGACGGCCGCAGCACAGACCGGGCGCAGAGCCGTCCCTGCACTCGAAAAGGTGTGGGAAGCCAATCTGTCAATGCGCCGGTCCTCAGCATCCCTAAGGGTACGAGGGGTAGAAGCTGCCATGAAGGGAGGGTTAGCAACCCCAATAATAGGCACATCCACCTCGGGAGGGACTGACCATCGATCAACCAAGGCACCACCTGCCGGTCATCCCCACTCGAGTGCGACTCATCTGGAGGAGACAGGAGTATTGAAGCGAGGTGCAGCTACCGGTAAACCTGATTGCAGGGCCAGTACTTGATCAGCACACGATCCGCAGACCTGTCCACACATAGTACACATAGTACACATATGGAGGCATTCTGAGATGCCTTCATATGGTGATTAATCAAGGTAATAGCCAGTAGGGATTTATGCTGTAAGCAACCCTGGATGCCCCAAAAACCTGCTGGGAATGTGGGAGAATTTAAATATAAACCTGCTAAGATATATATATATCTGGCCGGGAGAAGCCACGGAATCTTGGCGTCTGAAAGACATAAGAAGAAGAGAGGGTGTCAGAGCCATGCGCAGCACAGGAAGAAAAAAGATAACCAAAACGCCCGAGAGGGCACTTACAGTAGCCGAGGAAGGAGGAGGAAGACCACGCGCGCGCGGGAAGGCCGACAAAATGGCGCCAAGCGAACCTCGAAGGGCGGGCCAGAGCTACGGATGACGTGGAACCAGACCACGCCCCCCCCAGAGAGCGCGAAGCTCTAAGCGCGTAACAAGACAGGAAAAGAAGACAGTAATAAACGCCATAGCGTTGCGAAACCAAGCTGCCGTACGCGCCAAGCCAAAATAACATTAAAGGCGCTGCGACCAACTTAAAATGATGTTTGAAGCGCGGCTCTGACCCCCGGTAACCAATAAAGGCTCTAAGCATACAGTGTAATAGGGCAAGGATAGGCCAACGTACACAACCCCCCCCTCTTTTTCCCCCCACTAACGGGGGGAACTAAGGAAGAAGGTGACCCAGCACTCGGGGTTCACCGCTACACGGGCGTGGGGCAATAATGCGGGAGGGGCATCCACTGAAGGCTCACCATTAGCCTTAACCGCCTACCCTATGGTGGGGGATTGCGGTGGAGCATGGCTCCGTTAAGCACACAAGGTGCTGTCTACCTTCACCCGACCAACGCAGCCCAGGCTGGGAGGCATATTCTTCACAGAGAGGACGGGTGGAAATAGTCCCGCAGGGCCTCGGGCTGTAATGCCCCGCTTGCCTGCGAGAGCGTGATACTTCATGTCTTCGCAGTTCCAGCACTGCAGAGAAATCTGGGGATTTGTGGGAGGTCCCTCGGTATATGTAGGGCCGGGAGGAGCTTGTTTTCTACATGTCTGCAGTGCACGGCGCCGAAGGTGGAGGATTACCCACATGTTATTACTATATCTGGAGCAGGACGTGCTGTATGCTTAGAATATAGGCCATTTCAAAGCATCCTAAATTCTCCAATTATGTGTAAATACCTAATGTATGCTTTTACTATTAACAGAGCACAAAAAATCCTTCTTCTGCTGGCTGCCTGGGGCTGTGTGACCACCACCTCTTCCTCTGAAATCTGATGACCTTCAGTCCACATAGGCTCTAGGGCCTTGTCATCCTCCCTGGCATCCACTTCTAACCATTCCTCCCTGCTAGCCTCCCTCTCAGCCTCAACAATGCAGAAACCTCCAGCAGGCAGCACTTGGGTCTCATCAACATCCAGGATGTCCTGTGATGGTCAGCTGGCCACGTCCTCATCCTTCAACACAAGTTGTTGGGCATCTGGGAACCCTAGGTCTGCAACTGGAGCAGGGGCAGGTGGATGGCCACAGTATACCAGCTATGAGTGTCAGCATAGGGCATTAGTGACTCCGTGACTCGTGGCTGGGATGGCCTTGCTATTTTTTAGGGGGGTGAGGTGGAGGGCTCAGTACCCCCAGCAGAAAGGGAGTGGGAGGGAGACAATCATATGGTACCACAAACTGGTACCACATGTAATCTACAACTGCCTCAACTTGTTCTGGTATCACCACTCTGCCAGCAGTATTGGGGCCAACAAAAATGTGCTCCAAACCTTGCCGCCTGCTTGCACCAGGGGTATGTGTAGTACTCAAGGATGCAACAGCCCTCTCCAGAACCCCGGCCCAGTCCACGTATGCTCTAGGACCTTGCCATCCTCCCTGACATCCTCTTCTACCTACTCCCTGTTAGCCTCCCTTTCAGCTATTAACAAGATCTGTTACTATTAATAGGATCCAAGAGAGAGTTGACTTAAACCGTTACTACTAACAGGACCCAAAAACAGTTGCGTTGATCTGTTACTATTAATAAGCCCTAAAAGAGAATTGGCCTCACCTTTTCATATAAACAGAGCCCAAAAAAGAGATGGTCTGACCTTTTCCTATAAGCAGGGCCCAACATTTGAGATGGTTTGACCTGCTAATATTAACAGAGCCCAACAAAGAGATGGCATGATCTTTTACTATTAACAGAGCCCAAAACAGATGGTTTGACCTTTTACTATCAACAGAGCACAAAAAACAGATGGTTTGACCGTTAACTATTAACAGAGCCCTAAAGAGAGCTACCTTAAACTGTTAGTATAAATGCTATCACATTACTGATACTGAGAGGCTTTTACATCGTACTGATGGTGCTGCAGTACTATCACAGTACTGACATTGACAGGCTATTACAGAGTACTGACACCCTGCCTATCACGCTCACTCAAGCAGCTTTAGCTTGATGCTAAATGTACTGGAAAGGACAATAGCGCGATTAAACACCTATCTAGCCCTGACTAAACACTTTCCCTAAATAAATGTCCTTAAAAGGACAGTTGTTTTAAAATAAAAAAGAAGCCCTGTATGCCCCTCAGCAGCAGAACCTCTCTCTAACTTCTCTGTAGAGCCCACAACGGCATTTTGCGGTGTGACACGGACCCAGACACAGTCTTTTTTATGAGTTTTTCTGGGTTAGCACTGATCGCCAAGCTTGCACCCGGATTTCTAACTGAAAGCAAGTGTATACTCCACTATTACTTGATATTAAACCACAATGAAACCAAAGTGGTCTGAGCAAGTGTATTCTCCAATATTTCTTGATATTAAACTGCAAGGACACCAGAGCCCAAAAAGGAGATGGCATGATCTTTCACTATTAAAGGCCCAAAAATCAGTTGCCTCAAACTGATACTATTAATAGTATCCAAAAGAGAGTTGACACCACAAGTGGCCTGAGCAAGTGTATACTCCACAGCTGCTTGATATTAAATTGCAATGACACCAAAGTGGCCTCAGAAAGCGTATACTCCACTTTTACTTGATATTAAACTGTAATGACACCCAAGTGGTCTGAGCAAGTGTATACTCCAGGTTTACTTGATATTAAACTGCAACAGCACAAAAGTGGCCTGGCCAAGTGTATACCCAACTATTACTTGATATTAAACTGCAGTGACACCAAAGAGACCTGAGCAAGTGTATACTCCACCAATATTTGATATTAAACTGCAAACACCCAAGTGGTCTGAACAGGGTCATGTGTCCCATCTGGCTAATCACAGCCATGTCCCAGGGTTTGGACGCAATGCCGAACACAGACATTTTAGTTTGAAATGCATGTTCAGGGAACCCAAACTCTCAAAGTTCATCATGAACCCATACTTTGCGGGTCAGGTCCTCTCATCCCTAATGCTAAGGCCTTCTAAAATGTTTCTAACTAATTTTGTTGGCTGAAAAATGCTGTATTTTACCTATCATATCCTGTGGGTACTGCTATGATGGCATAGTCGGTCATCTGGTTCTGGATGCAGAGGTATAGCAGCAGCCTTGCCCTAGAGAAAGACTTTGTAAACTGCAAATAAGATTGGCTGCAGTGTCACAATAATGACCCCACCTCATTAAAAAAAATACATGTCTATGCTGTAGCTTCCTGTAATAATTTTACAGGAAATGGACTAGATGTATTATCATCCAAACGTGTTAATGGATAGAGAAAGTATGTCCTGGCCTTATGTCTATTTTAGACTTTAATAATGCTTCAACGTGTTTCAGCCCGAAAAAAGGCTTCATCAAGAGCAATAGTCATATCTTATGTTTAGCGCACGTGAGCGCCACTTTGTACTGCCATTTTTCTGGCGCTCCCCAGCATATTTATGTATTTTTTCCTCCTTCAAATCTTTGGCGCTGTATTTTACAGGTGCTGGTCAGTGTTTCTTCATTACAGTTACAAGAAATCACTGCTGGTGACAAAGGGGACAAACTTTACAGTGTGTTTCGACTCTCCACATTATACATTGTTAAGCAAAAGAAGCTATTAAAATCAATTTTAATAACCCCCCAAAAAACATTTTGGATCATCTAGGTAATGTGTTTCAATTATTGACAAGTCCCATTGCAAGTTTGGTACAAATAAATGTGTTTAATATTAATTATAAAAATTAAACACTTCAATCCAGTTCTGCTTATTGTGCTCTATCGGATCCTGAGCAACAGTGCCAGGTTGGATCTAGTGCTACCTCCACCACAACACCCGGCGCTGCATCCTTTTCTGCACTAGTATAAAATTAGACTAGCCGGCGGCCGCATCAGCATTGGCAATTTTTTAGTTGTTAAATCGTACAATGGGGACAAAAAAGTGGTGCTGTGTGGTGCTGACACTTCTTAAATAGGGCTCCCTGTCACTGAAGGAACTTGGCCTGGGCCTGTACTAGCTTTATGTTCAGAACTTCAGCACTGCAACTAAGGGGCTAATTTAAGAAACGCTAACGCAACGTAGTGCCACGTAGCACCAGATGAGTGTCAGGTGAATCTCAGTGCAAATCCCAGTGCAAAAGGTGTAGTTATCAAGTCAAAAATCCAGAGCACCTCTGATAGTGCCAGGTAGTGTCCTATCATCAGTGCCGGCGATGGGATGAGTGCCAGCTCTGAGTTCCCTACAGTGCCAGGAGCTCACCCTGCACTGTGTGGCCTTATTCAATAAATTTCAATGGGCTGGAATGTTTTCTTATTATTTAGGATATTTTTTTATTTTTAGTTTTATATTATATTTTATATTATTTTCAGGGCTGTTGCATGTGCCACAGGATCCCTGGGCTGTTTGTAATTGTTTTTGGATGCATTAAATGCACTTTTTAGTTGAGCTGCTAACTTGTGTTTTGCCCGTTCAAAATATGTGGCATCCCTTTCAAGTGTCCCCAATGCAATTCCTGGTGTTTTTATATTTTTGCAGGATGGCATCCCATCAAAAAATAACAAACGGGGATCCCTGGGATGTTTGGAATTGTTTTTGGATGCATTAAATGCACTTTTTAGTTGAGCTTTTAACTTGTGATTTGGCCGTGCAAAATATGTAGCATCCCTTTCAAGTGTCCCCAATGCAATTCCTGGTGTCTTTTTTATTTTTTCAGGCTGGCATCCCATCAAAAAATAACAAACGGGGATCGCAACAGGCGTTGGGTGCCTAAAATCCCTGTTGATAGCGCCCATCTGGGCGCTGTGATTTTTTAAATAAAATTCTGGCAATTAACTGCGCTCCCAGCTCGCGCTAGGGGGCGCTAGCGTATTGCCTTATACAAGGCCAGTGCTGTGCCCAACCGCCGGGTGAAAGAGAGCATAAGGTGACCACCTAATCTGGGTCAAGAATGTGATGTTACAAGCCATAAAAAGCTGTGGATTTAAATTGTGGAAATATGGAGAAATCTGGGTACAGTGGTCAGAAAGTGAAATCTTTGATGAGTGTTGGTTCCTCAGAAAGAACAAGCTCGGGGGGGGGGGCATCCAGAATGCTGGAGCCCCCCAGAACGCCCGATATCCTTACTATCACATTGGGAAAGGAGTCTCGTGATTGGCTGCCAGCGCGTACATAGGTGGGGCATTCCATGGCCAGCTCCGAGGATGCGACCTTGGCCCACGTGATTGCCTAGCGGCCAGCCACAGGACCTTTTCCTGGCACTGGGTCGAGGTGAAGGTAAGCATATCAGGCATTCTGGGGGTTATGTTCGGGAGCTCCAGCATTCTGGATGCCCCCCCCCCCCAAGCTTGTTCTTATTCGCTGTCTGCGGTACCAACACCGTTAAAGAAAAAACTAGTGTTGGTCTGGTTTAACTGTATTGAGAGATTTATTAGGCAGCAGTTTTCAGTCATCATTTGGTACGCACATAATTGGTGGAGGGATAAACACAACAGATTGTATTGGCTAAAGACATAGATATATTAATATAAAGATTGCTGCTCCATTGATAGCTTATGTAAGTTGACAAATTGTTCCAAATTGTGATGCATGTTAACGTAACAAAGAAAAGCTTATAATTTTGGTTAATACCGAATTTTGCAAGTCCATGCCAGGGGTTTTGCCCCAAACACGGGAAAGCTGGCTGACGTCTGACTTTTTTTTTTTTGTTTGAATATTTCCGTAGTGTTTTACTAAATGCCGCTTATAAAAGGCATTCAATTAAATATTGAAACTGTCTGCGGATTTATTTTTTCATATTTTTGGTAATTTATTTGGCATTTTCTGTTAGATATCATTTTTATCTAATGAAGAGTAGCCTGACTTTTTACTTTCTAATTGTGTTTTTTCAGTGTTGCATCTAACTGCATCCATTGAAACTGCCTGCGGGCTTATTTTTTTATATTTTCTGGCAATTTTGGCATTTTTGGTTAGATACAATTTATATCTAATGAAGAATAGCCAGACGTTTTGTTTTTTTAATTGTACCTTTTCAGTTGTTTCAAGTGTTTTACTAAATGCTGCTTATAAAAGGCATTTTTTTGTCATTTTTCATTAGATAGAATTTTTATCTAACAAAAAATAGGCTTACTTTTTATTGTATTTTTTTGTAGTTTTAAATATTTTACTAAATTCAGCTTACAAAAGGCATTCAATTTACCATTGAAATTTCCTGCTTTTTTTAATATTTTTTGGTTTCCTCATAAATTTTTTCCGCATAAATGAAAGCAGGAAAAGTAAGAGCGGGGTGCTTTCTTGGCTGTTTATTTTATTATTTTTAATGGGGTGTCCCCCAAAGGCTACCAGCCTGGGCACCAAGCATAAGGGCTTGTAACCAGGGCTCAGTGGCTGCATTAATGGTGGCCCATGCCCCTGCAAGTTACTAGCCCTTATGCCCTTTGGTATGGGCACTGGGCTCTCTTGTAACCCCAATGCTCAAAATGGGGGTGTAGGTAATTTCTCATTTTACTGGCATGGCACCCTCTGGCTCCTGACCATGATGAACTGGTAAAGCCCCCTTACCAGTTCACCCTAAGTAAAAAAGAAAAACATTTTTTTTTATTGTTTTCAATTTAACTGATACTCATACCCATCCTCATCTTCCATCTTCTGTCCCCCACCGGGCGCCATCTTCCTCGTGTCTGGTGAGTCTCCTTTGTCCCACACTGTTTCCTCTTCCTTCTTTGGAGCTCTTTGGGGCCCCCTCCAGTGTGCATATGTGACGGGGCCAGCCATCAGAAGCTAATAGCTGCACCGCCATTTTCATGAAGTTACATAGGTTACGCCTTCTTTCATCTTTGTTACCCAATGAAAGACTGATGTAAGGGCCAGGGGAGCCAGCTTTTATACTTGGAGGCGTGGCCTCCATGGAAACTCCCTGACATCATTGCTGATGTCACAGAAGGGGAATGGCCTAGAGGGGATTTTCCCATGCCACCTGTCTAGGCCCCTCGTCTTTTGTGACATCATAAGTGATCTGGGAGATTTCAGAGAGGCCCTGTCTCTTAATATAAAAGCTGCTTCACTTCCATTCTAAATGTCACTGGAGCGTCCTTAGATGCCCCGGCGGCATACATTTAACCCTTTAAACGCCAGCCACGTAAATTTTACGTGGCTGCCTCTCCAACAGTTAAACGCCAGCCACGTAAAATTTACGTGCCTGACTTTCCCCAGTAAAAAAAAAAAAAGTAAAAATAAAAGACACTTACCTGACCCCTCGTTCGATCCGGTCGGGTCTCCTCTTCAGCCAGAGGGGCTCCGATCGCCCATCGGGGCTCCTCCGGCTGCAGGGGAGGGCCCGGAACAGGGTGCCCCCCCCCCGTTTCAGCAGCCGCCCGGTTTACTGTAAAAAAAAAAACAAAAAAAAAAAAAACAGTCACCTACCTTTGTCCCCGCCGGCTCCCGCAGGCTCTCCTCTTCACGGGGGGGGGCTCCGATCCCCCCCCCCCCGCTCTTCTGTCTTCTGGAGGGGGCATAACAGCCCTCCTCCCTTGCCTCTTCCGATGGCGGCCGCCATCTTGGTGACGTCACGGGGCGGGGCCAGATGACGTCACCGCCGGGTGTCATCGGGGCACCCGGCAGTTCGTTTCTCAGATGCCGGTGATGGCTGAGCGGGGAAGGAGGGAGGTAGGCGATCCTCTGATCGCCTGCCTCCCTCCTTCTCTGCCCAGCCATCACTGACATATGATCGCCGCGGGACACAGGAAATGAAGATCGGAGGTGAGTAAAGTAAAAAAAGTTTTTTTTTTTTTTAATAAAGTCATTTAAAAAAAAGTGTGTGTCTTTTTTTTTTACTTTAACCCTTTGTGAACTGGTAAGGGGTCCATGTGACCCCTTATACCAGTTCACAGGGCTCGGGGGTCTGGCAAGTCACCTGCGCTAGCGGGTGGCTTGCCATTAACCCCCGGCACCCCCATTACCTGCCTCCCCAAAGGCCAGGGGGGGGCAGAAGAGCCCGGGCCCACATGGGCTATGTGGGCTCGTAGGCTGCAGGGTGGGGGGGCCACCAAAGCTGGCCCCCCCACTCTGTGCCTACAAGCCCCCATAGCTGGTCCCGGGCTGGTTACTGTGGGTAAGGGGGACCCCACGTCAATTTTTTTTTTGATTTTTAAGGGTTTTTAACCCTTAAAAATCAAAAAAAAAATGGGGTCCGCCCCCCCTGGGAGGGGGGACCCTATGTCATTTTTTTTTTTTTATTAACTCTTTGTGTTCTGTCATCCAGCAGCTATAAAAGGCTTCTAGCAAGTGAGCAGAAGCCAGTGATCGCCGAGGGACAGAGGGCTCCAGGATGGATGGGAGGTGAGTACAGTGTAAAAAAAAAAAAAAAAAAATTAATAAAATATTTTTTCTCTTTTGTGTGTCTGTGTCATTTTTTACTTTTAACCTCTTGTGAACTGGTAAGGGGTCCATGACCCCTATACCAGTTCACAAGGCTGGGGGGATGGCAAGCCACCTGCGCTAGCGGGTGGCTTGCCATTAACCCCCGGCACCCCCATTACCTGCCTCCCCAAAGGCCAGGGGGGGGCAGAAGAGCCCGGGCCCACATGGGCTATGTGGGCTCGTAGGCTGCAGGGTGGGGGGGCCACAAAAGCTGGCCCCCCCACTCTGTGCCTACAAGCCCCCATAGCTGGTCCCGGGCTGGTTACTGTGGGTAAGGGGGACCCCACGTCATTTTTTTTTTTGATTTTTAAGGGTTTTTAACCCTTAAAAATCAAAAAAAAAATGGGGTCTCCCTCCCCTGGGAGGGGGGACCCTATGTCATTTTTTTTCTCGATTTAACCCTTTGTAGTGTGGATGGTTTTTGTGTTTTTTTTTGTGAATGTTATAAAATACTTGTTTCAGTTAGGGGGGGTCTCCTGGGCAGGAACGGGGGGCTACCGATAAATATGTGGTACCGTTCTAATCGGTAGAAATGGGGCTTTCACATGCAATATGATTTTCCTTAATAAAATACATTTTTTATTTAAAATAAAGGAGTCAATTTTCTAAAAAAAAAAATTTTATTTATTTATTTTTTTTTTCACTTAATAATATTGTAAAAAAAAAAAAAAAATTACAAACAACACATTTCATGTTAAAGTCTAAACTCTGCTGCAAAAAAAAAAATATATAATTTTTCTGAAAGTTCCAGCAAAAATGGCGCAAAACATGTCGCAAAACATGACGCAAAATGGGGAAAAATGGCCTGTCAACAGAGGGTGACAAAATCTCAAGTAGGCTGGCAATTAAAAGGGTTAATAGTACCTATGCATGTTGGGTATTGTTCTGTTCGGGGGACCTTGCGCTTTCAGACTTAGCTTGTTTTTTCTGGTTTGCATATTTATATTTTAGGAAAAGGTGTTTTTTATTCAGCTTTTTTATAAATTTTTTAGGGAAACCCTGCGCAACCAAAGAATTCTTTGAGGAATTAATTCCAGAAAGATGAGCCCACTACAGCAAGCTGGGTACCCTTAGAAAGCTTAACGTGTGTACTTTCAGGGAATATATGGTTTATGGGGGATATTCCAAATGTAAAGGGTTGTTTTGGTTGAAAAATCGCAAGGTGCGCACTTTGTCTGCAGAGCTGAAATTTTCAAGTAAAATTACCGTTACGCACATGCTTTACTTTGGGGTGTTTGGCAACTCTTCCCTTGACAGAACCTATGCATGTTGGGTATCGTTCTGTTCGGGAGATGTTGCTTTTTCAGATTAAACTTGATTTTTCTTGTTTGTATATAGTTTTTTTAGGAAAATGTGGCTTTGATTCTGCTTTTTTATCCTTTTTTTAGGGAAACTCTTTGCAACCAAAGATTACGTTGAGGGATTACTTCCAGAAAACTATGGCCACATCCACAAGCCTGGTACGCCTAGAAAGCCTGAGGTGTGTACTTCCAGAGAATATATAGTTTGTTGGGGGTATTTTAAATGTAAAGGGTTGTTTTTCTGGAAAAACCGCAAGGTGCGCATATTGCATAGCATAGTTGTATTTTATCTGAAAATCTCCTAAAGCGCTGTTTCAGTTTGGGGGAGTCTCCTGGGCAGGAAAGGGTGTCTACCTATACATATGTGGTACCGCTGTAACCGGGAGAAATTGGGATTTCACACGCAATAAGATTTTATTGACAAACTTACATTTTTTATTCGAAAAAAAACTACAATATGTAAAAATTTTTTTTTTTTTTTTGCACATATTTCACCCAAAAATATTAAGAATACACCTAACAAATGACAAACAAGACATTTCATGTTAAAGCCCAGACTCTGCTGAAAAAAACAATATATCATTTTCCTGGGAAATCCCTGGAAATCCCCTCAAAAATCACAGTTGAACAAGGGGAGCGCAAAATAGTGCAAAATGGTCTGGCAACAAAGGGTGACAAAATCTCAAGGTAGGCTGGCGGTTAAAGGGTTAAAGGAGCCTAAGTTAATTAAGAAGGTTATTTTTTTTTTCAAACTTGTGTGTGTGTGGTTTTACACTTTCCAAACAAACTGGTACCACCAATGGCCAGGGTTGTGCGGATAGCCCATACAATGGACGGTGCTTGTAATGTACAGAGCCCGGGGCTGGCTGGGTGGCCATTGAGCCCTGGAATTACAAGCCCCTATGCTTAATGCTTAGAGGGGGGACCCCATGCATTTAAAGAAAAAAATGTAAGCATGTCGGGGACGAGGTTAACATTTAAAATTATATCCTGGCAAAAATATATATATATTTCACTTGGGGTGAACTGGTAAGGGGTCCCCTATACTAATTCACGATGGTCAGGAGCCTCTCTGAAATCTCCCTGACATCACTTATGAAAAAGGGATGCCTAGATGGGTGGCATGGGAACATCCCCTCTAGGCCACTCCCCTTCTGTGACATCAGGGAGTTTCCATGGTGGCCAAGCCTCCAAGTATAACAGTCGGTTCCCCTGGGCCCTCGCTTCAGTCCCTCGCTGGGTAGCTAGGATGAAAAAAAGGGTCATACCTTCATCCAAACGGCAGCGCAGCCTCAGCTACATTACCCCCACCTCCATTTGAGGCATCGGGGGTGCTGAAGAGCCCAGTGCCCAAAGCACCCCTGTAAAAGCTCAGAGCCCACACCAAAGGGCATAAGGGCTTGTAACTTACAGGGACAGGGGCCGCCAATAGTGCAGCCTCTGGGCCCTGGGTTTCCGGCCCTTATGCTTGGTGCCCCGGCTGGTAGCCTTTGTCCCCATTTTCCTTTGTAAAAAAAAAATAAATAAACAGCCAAGAAAAATATCCCCGCTGTCACTTTCCCTGCTTTAATGAATGCCGCTTAAGCGGGGCACCGGTAAATGCACCATCTTCCTTTTGGTTGTGTGCCTGTTCCTGTCCCCAGCCATTCAGATAGGCTGGGGGCAAGAGCAGGCACGCTGCAGTGGATGTGGCCACTCAAACTCCTGATTGCCATAAACAAAGCCTTTTGGTGAACATAACATATGCACGGCAAACGGCTATGATTGGACAAGACTCACACGTATGCCCTTGGGCCAGAAAGAGGTGAGCTTTTACATGCAAACTGGGGGGTTTCACACATAGGGATATCCCAAATGAGGGGGTCAAAGAACAAATTCACCCCTGACACAGTAACTAACCCTATTACCATTACTGTAAGAGTGGCCAAATCCCCCCTCACTCATGGCCTCCATGGCTAATTGCATTCAGGGAGAAGCTTGGGGATAGGGTTCAGCACCTTTGAGGCTCCAGTGCACCCCTTATTAAAAATGTGGAGTTGCTGTTGATTAGTTCTTGCTCTACGTGGCCTTTCTTCCATCACATACTCTGATCATAACAACAAAACACATTTTTACACAGCTTACAATCCAACAAAGCATAGGGATCATAGAGCAGCATGAGTTGACTTGGAAAATAGACCAGTGCTTCTAACAAAACAATTGACTCTTATTACTACAGACATTATCTAACAACAAGGATGATAAAAGGCCTGATCTGAGTGAACTGCAGAGATATCTATTTTCAATTAATACCGTGTGTGCTCTGCCTACAACAATGCACTCTGCCTCCCATAAATCTACATAACATTATTACAGTAAAAAGCTTAGCTTGTCGTTTTGATTATATACAATGTCAGAAATGTTAATATTTTGGCATCTCGAATCCCTTGTGGGGGCTGTTGAAATTATTAAAACAAATATTCTTTATGTGATTAATTCAACATAGTGAGTCATTTAAATACAAATGCTGTGTGACAGGATTCCCCTGCGACAATAAGCACAGTAAAAAATTATCACTTATTTTATTGTATATGTGAGGTAACCGAAAGAATTCCAGATTCACACATAAGCAAACAACTACATTTTTATGCTGACGTGTTAAAACGTTTCAAGTTCTTAATTTAAGCTGAAGTTAGCTGACATATTCACAATTATCCTCTTAAAAAATAACAATGCTGTGAAAGCAATGATGTCAGTGTATGCTGCATTCAGGTTTTCCCTATTTTTGATATGGTAAAATATTGCAAATATTGCAAATAATACTGAATTTGCAATGTGGTTTGTTTTCTTCAAGACCCTTTCTATTATATTGAGGTGATGCTTTGATGAGAATGCTTGGACTGGGGGAAAACGTGTGCACGTGGGTGAGAAACTGGCTTAATGATTGGAAGCAGAGGGTGGTTATCAAAGGTACATACTCAGATTGGGTGACTGTTACTAGCGGAGTATCACAAGGGTCAGTTCTGGGCCCAATTATTTTATATATATATATATATATATATATATATATATGACATTGGGAATGAATTAAACAGTAAAGTTTAAATCTTTGAGATGATACTAAGCTGTGTAAAGTAATTAACACAAAAGCAGACACCAGGCAGCTACAAACAGATTTATATAAATTGGAAGCATGGGCAGTTAAATGGCAAATGAAGTTTACCACAGATAAAAGTCACACAAATAATTAGCATGAACCCCTTTGTGTTAATCACATGCCCCCCTTGCCTTCAGTCATTATGACACAGCCGTGGGCCCTCCATTTATGGCAGTAGACGGGGCCTGGCCTGGCACAAACAATGCCTGATACACCCATGCCACGTCATTGTGACTGAAAGTTAGGGCCAACAGGGAAAAACAGTAACGGGGGCAATGGCTAACGGCACTGGACTGGATCCAGCGATTGGATAAGATTCCAAGTGCTGGAATAAGAGTGATTAGTTTTGTTGTTTTGTAAGCCTGGACATTCCCTTTAAATATCAGTTTAGCTTTTTTGAACACATCCACCTCATTTTAATTACACATTCTTCTATAAATGATGTCAGTGTTGCCTATAGTTACCTTTTAAAGCAGGCCTAAAATAAGAAACACTTTGGTTTCATTTATGGATCCATCCCATGGGCATCCTAATGTGGGTGGCCTCTCCTGTTAAAATGTTCTAGCAAAGGACAAGCTGCATGTCTGTTTCTTTGCTGGCAGTCAGTGGGGTCCATTGTATGCCAAGATCTACAAGAAGAGAGATATGATCCCTGCACACATAGAACACTGCTGCTGGACATGTGTAAGGTTTAGTAAGCTTCCTCACCTCAGCAGCGGCCAACAGCAGTGCAGGCTTACATTTCTCTTCTTGTAGATCTTGGTGTACAGACATGGTGTACAGTTGCCAATAGCAACAGATTGAAGGTAGTAAAAGATGCATCCATAAAACACATATTAGCTAATTTAAGATAAAATAAAAAACATTCCTGATCAGCTCAGTACCTGGAGGACCTCCTTTTGCTACAAAACATTATACACTTTTAAAACAGTATTGGTGATTCAAATTATGCACAGCAATTGGATAGAGATTTCTGTTTGGGTAGTTTCATGTGTCCTCTTTTGTTTTGATTTTGGTAGTACATTTTTTGGGGAATAATCTAGAAGTTTGGTGCTAATTTAGAGCAAGAAGTTGGACATTATAGGGTGCTTACTCCTGTAGGCTTGCCCAAAGGTAGAATTTTATGAAGTGTGTAAGCAATCAGCAATCATCAAACAGTGGGCATGAAAGAATCATTACCTATATGACTATTCTTGTCCCCAAGCCTGGCCTGACCCTCTGCAACCAGTGAGAGATTGGTTTGTTGAAATGATCATCAATATTTTGTATTTCTATGTTGGAATTCAACTGGAGGAGGCCCAGCAGTTGTCATGGTTAGGTTGTCAGTCTAATCTAGGGCTTTAAATATGGGGTACCTTCTGTAGGAAAAGCAGGACCCTGCAAAATGATTGCAATTGGTGGCCATTTTTCCTGTCCCTCATTAAATTCTTGCCAGCATCAGAATATTTGCATTGTATATACAAGTTAAAGATATGGACTCCTCAGCCTTTGCATGCTGAAGCATGTTAAGTATGTAGAGCACTTGTTTTTTGGCGTTTACACAACAATAAGGGTGTTCATAGGCAATGAAAACAAGCAAATGACATTTTACAAAATTTAATCTCCAATCAAAGTAACCTTTGAAAAGTATAAAGCAGTAAATAAATCATATAAACAAGTAATAAAACTGGTAAAAGGAAACTGAAAGAGATGTGGCCAAAGAAAACAAAACCAACCCGAAACATTTCTTTAAATATATAATCTTAATGAAACCAAAATCAGAACACGTAGGTGCCCTAATTAATGGTAATGGGGAAATGGTCACTGGGAACCAAGAAAAGACTGAGCTAAATGGGTTCTTTTGCTCTGTATACACAAATGAGGCACAATGTACCAGTTGTACCAATTTAGGCATTGCCACTGCAAACAATTTTCCAAGCATAATTCATACATGGATATTATCCAAGATAGACTCAATCATTTAAATGTGAATACGCCTCCAGGGCCAGGAGGGCTGTACCCAAGAGTTCTTAAAGAACTCAGCTCCGTTATTTCGGCACATCTGCTTTTAAACTTTAAAGACTCACTTACAACTGGTATAGTGCCAAGAGATTGGCACTAGGCAAATGTGGTGCCCATTTTTATAAAAGGTTCTAGGTCTTCTCCGGGCAGTTACAGACCTGTAAGTTTAACGTCTATTGTGGGAAACATTTTTGAGGGCCTCCTAAGAGATTACATACAGGATTGTGTAACTATGCATAATATTATAAGAGACAGCGAGTTTTACTAAGGGCAAAAGCTGCTAGACTAACCTGATAGGCTTCTATGAGGAGATGGGTAGAAGCCAGAACAGAGGGACGGCTGTAGATTTATTTAGAGTTTTTCTGGATTTATCAAAAGCATTTGACACTGTCCCCATAAAGGCTTATTGGGGAAACTAAGATCTTCAGGGTTGGAAAATACAGGTCATGAGCAGATTGAAAACTGGTTGAAGGATCATGTGCAGAGCTGCAGTTAATGATACCTACTCTGAATGGTCCACGGTTGTAAGCGATATACCACAAGGTTCAGTGCTGGGCCCACTATTATTCAATTTGTTTATAAATAATATAAAAGATGGCAGTAAGAGCACTGTCTGTATTTTTGCAGAAGACACCAAGTTATGTAGCACAGTGCAGTGCAGTGCAGTGTATTGAATATGTTCACAAGCTTCAGGCTGACTTGGACATTTTGAATTAAGATAAATGTGGGTAAGTGTAAAGTGATGCACTTGGGGTCTAATAACCTGAAGGCCACGTATGTCTTCGGGGGAGTGAAACTGGGAGAGTCACTAGTTGAAAAGGATCTGGGTGTACTGGTAAATCACAGACTAAATAACAGTATGCAATGCCAAGCAGCTGCTTCTAAGATATTATCATGCATTAAAAGACAGAGACGTAATATTGCCTCTTTACATGGCACTGGTATGCCCTCACCAGGAATATGCCGTCCAGTTCTAGGCACCAATTTATAGAAAGAACGCCCTGATTTTGGAAAGGGTGCAGAGGAGAGCCACCAAACTAATAAGGGACATGAAGGATCTAAGTTATGAAAGATTACGAGAATAAAATCTGTTTGCCTCTCTAAAGACAAGGGGCACTCCCTCCATCTGGGAAGAAAAAGATTCTCAGAAGGCGACAATCATTTTTGACTGTGGAATTTGTGGAACAGCCTCCCACAGAAGCTTGTCACAGCATCAACAACTGACAGCTTCAAAACAGGATTAGATGCTTTTCTAGCAGAAAGTAACATTAACAGTTACTATTAGCTGTGAAAAATAACTTTCCCCAACCCCATCCCTTGGTTGAACACATATGTCTTTTTTCAACCATTCTAAGTATGTAACTATGTAATCGATAGATGCTAAACTTAAATATCGAGCAGCAAGCAAGGAAATCAGTAGAATTCTACTGTACAATAAGCACATTGATTAACTGAATAGCTGAAGGTTAAACTATTTTTTAAACTAGCAGTTCTGCAGTATGGCACCCTAAATCTTCCAGAAGTGAGTCTTGTGAATGACGCATGTCTGGGAGCAGTTTGATCTAAGATGAACCTCCCAGTTTATACTCTGTGATTCTGATATTCTGATATGGATTACTAGTGTTGGAAATATTTTTTTTTCTGGTTCGATATTTTTAATAAAGATTATAAATGTTCGTGACCATCATTACAATAAATATAAGTGTAAAATAAAAATAATACATATCCAGATTTATTGTTGAACTCTAAAATTTGCATTCCACTAGACATCTTAATAAACAGCACCAAGTCACAGCCATTATCACCATTATACATGGAGCATTTGCAGGTTTATGTTGTGTTTGTCACATTTAGCAAACAAAATGTGCCATGTTTGCCCAATTACACCCAAGTTTGCTGTATTTACTTTTAGTTCAGTGTAGTTGAGCAAACTCTGTCAAACATTGTTCAGTTCTCCAGCTTATTATATCTCTGTTTGCTAGAATCATTGCTCAGTTCACCACTATGATCCCCAGTTGCCGTGCACACTGCGAACTAAAGATTGAGCGAACTAACAAAACCCATGAACGTCTAAAATCAGGTCCTATATACATTAAAAACATCAAATATTTTGAATATTTATTAGGATATTATCATTTATGGATATGGAAGAAAAGAAAAAGAGACCTCCCAAGCAGGAGGAAACATAGGATTTTGCCATGGTGACAGAGGTGCAGAGAGACGGATCCTCCATAAAATGTGATGGCTCATTATTGGATGAGATATCAAACTCCAATGTTGTGGTACAATCTATAGCAGATTATAAGGGAGCAAACAATTGCCTCCAGATCAACCCAGTATAGTACAACTTGGACTGCATGTAACATTGCAAGTTATGCTATTAGAACAGCTTGCTAATATTTTGTAATGATAGAAGACTACAAGCCTTGCTTTAATTTATGTCCTTCTAGGTTTGGAGAACTTTCTTTAAAGATATTTATATAATGGTGAGGGATTTGGGCTTGTAAGTAAGTAGTACAAACACTTCTGTTAATAAGACATTTTAACTGATGTGATCACACCCAACCATGCCATTTTTAAATTCTGTCCATTGGGCCAATAGTCCATGAAGCTGTGGGCTATGATGGGTAATTGGCTTCGAACAAAGACTCATATGAGACTTGTATGACTCATTTGTCATACATATAACTAGGTAAGGGGTATGCCAGTTTCCCATGTTCCAGGCATAATTCAAATGTTCAAGGCTTAAACCTTCCAGGATTCATCAACAAGCTGGAAAGAGAGGAAAAGGGTTTTAGGGTCTTAAATAGGTAAGGTAGTGAGGCCAGTGGATTCCCACCACCCACAACCCTGAACCCAGATCTGCTAGTTACTGCTGCAACTCCCCAGCCCTGGAGTCTTAGGAAGTCCACAGAAGGGGATATTGTGACGATTGCACGGGTTGATCAGACCTATTGATCGTTAATCTGATCAAACCGGCCAATTGTACCCCACGTGTGTCACTGTAATTGTTCAATTGGCAACACACATGGCTATAAATTGCTGCCACCAGAACCCAAACAGGGTTCAACTCTGTATAAGCCACATACAACACAATCAGATCGAATGGATCGATCGACCCACAACCACTTCCAGGCGGGGGTGATCGAGCGTCCTAGGCAAGTAAGGTAGCCAGGCTTTTCAGAAATAGCGTGAGCTTTTTAGATCCTTAATTCAGAGCATTAGTGAGCCTCTGCTGTATTTTTAGAATTTATTTAAACAAACAGAAAACCAAAAAAAACAACAAGAAACAGATGATAAAATCAGAATTAACTATAAAACACGGCAAATAAGATAAATAGCAATACAAAATACCGGTAAGAAAAGGTGAAAAAAGGTGAGAAAAGGTGAGTCTGTCTGGGCTGTGGTTCGATTGAATCAAATTGTCAGTCCCCACATGCTTTTCTGTTCTTCTCCGATGTTAAAAGAGAGGGTGTGTCACTCTTGATGGTAAGATTAGAGTGTATGTGTCCCCATTCTGAAGCTCACCTTATTCCCTCTAACCAGGGGTCAGTTTCTGACCCCTCCTATGGGCAGAGCAATTGGTGTCTCTGTCACCCTCTGTCTTATTGGTACATCTGGGATTCTCCATCTTGGAGTTGAGAGTTGGTCCATATGACATCCCCCATCTGTCCTGGGATTCCAGAGGGATGGAAGGGGGCTGGATGTGGACCTTGTCTCTGCTTTCTATGGCTGGTTGATCCTGATAACACTTTGTTATGATGTGCAGTTTTATGAGGGGACATAATCATTCCAGCCGAACCTGTGTGCATGCAGGGGGGGGGGGGGTTATGGCAAGCAGGAGGGAGGGGAGTTGTACAGGGGGTCAGCCAAGGTCTATAAATATATATATATACCGTATATACTCGAGTATAGGCCGACCCGAATATAAGCCGAGGCCCCTAATTTTACCACAAAAAAATGGGAAAAGTTATTGACTCGAGTATAAGCCGAGGCGGCTTTTTTAAGCCCAAAAAGTGGGCTGAAAAACTTGGCTTATACTCGAGTATTTACGGTATTTCCCCCCCCCTCATACACCATGTGCCATACTATTCCACCCCCCTTCTCATACACCATGTGCCATACTATTTTCTCCCCCCCCCTCTCATACACCATGTGCCATACTATTCCACCCCCCCTCTCACACACCATGCCCCATAATATTCTCCCCCCCCCTTTCATGCCCCATTCTATTTCTCTTCGCGGCTGGAAAGAACGTCAGACACAACACACACAGAAATACACACACACACACAAAGACAGAGACACAAAACACAAAGAGAGAGACATACACACACACACACGCTTAACACGGGGGCGCATCAGCGGTGACTGTGTTGTTTCCCTGCTCCTGCCCCTCCTCCTCCCACGTCATCTGACCTCTCTGTGGCTAGTGCGGAACTCGGCGGCCACCATCTTGCTACACCCAGCACTGTGTGGGTGTATCTCCGCTCTCACCTCCCGGCGCTGCAGTGTCACCGGCTCTTCTGCCGCCTCCTCCCTGCTCCTCCGCCGCCGTCCGGAGCAGTCTTGTGCTGCCGCCCGCCGGGGACAGCCGCCTCCTCTCCGCTCCTCCGCCTCGATTCACACCCTCGCAGATCCGGGGACGCACGTGGCCGACACAGCCGTTCCTCCGCTCCCAGCCGCCTGCTCCACAACACAAGGGTGAGTGCGGGAGCAGGCACGGGGGCGGGAAATTTTCACTGACTCGAGTATAAGCCGAGGCGGCTTTTTTCAGCCCAAAAAGTGGGCTGAAAAACTCGGCTTATACTCGAGTATATACGGTATATATATATATACATACACACACACACACACTGACACATTCAATACCGGTTTGGTCACAGATATGTCTTTTAAAGCCATTATATTAGACATAGGGCTTTATTCATCAAGGGATAGCGACAGGTAGTGCCTTGTAAGCGACAGATAGTGGCAGGTAGCGTCAGGTGAATGCTGGCCGCAGCACGCAATACGACATTTATGAAGGCGATTCTGGTAAACGCTACAGCGACACAATTTTGAGTGCCAACGCTGTGTGAGGCTGTTTTTTTTATGAATATGGTTTGAGTCGCTCACACTGACCAGTCGCTACCGCTCACTCCCATGTAGCGCTGTACTGGTGTTATAACGACTCACACATCAAATTCAGCAAAATCAGCAACTAAATGACCAAAACAGCCTTAAATCATACATAATACTGCATGCTTTTAAATAAGGCGGTACTGCTTTTCAATAGGAAGCACAGCATGCATACATTTTAAATAGAATGTGTAACAGATGTAAAATACTTTAATCTATTTTAATGTTTTAAATAATATCTAAATAATATTATATCTGGAGTCATTCGGCGAAAAAAAAGTTCTGATAACGTGTACATGTAGAATATAATTTCTAAACACCTACAATTTACCCCTTTAGCTTTCCCAATTGTGGAATTATGGCACAACCGATTACTAAATATTAGTCCTGTTAAATGTAACCTCCTGTCGGAAATTGCTTGAGTCCTGGGAATTGGGATGCCGCTCTCTGTTAGCCCCCCTCCCCCTGGCATACTTACTCCGGCACATGCACAAGAAAAGTTTCCAATTGTCTGCAGCTGATGCGCTGACCTGCTTCAGGCATTTCTGAATGGCTGAAACGGGCACAAGAGAAGCATCCATTGGTTCATTCATTCATTCAGAATGGGTTGCTGGATTTGTAATCCATTACGATTAGCTGGGGTAACCCAGCAAGTTATTTGGATTGGAGTCTATGCATGCACCGTGGGATCATCAGAGAGTTAAGAAGACAGGTGAAAAGGGGGGTTCATACACAGGGGCATCCCTACACGGAATGCCCTAATAAAGATGATCAAAGCCAAGGTGAGTGAAAAACCTGGGTTTTGGCCTGCTTTAATGACGATTTATCCATTTTTACTTATTCTATTAACTACTTGTTTTCCTACAAATTATTAATATTTCTTTAGCGAATGAAATGAATGTCTTTAACTTTGCCAAGTTGAAATGTATGTCTGAATACCAGTAAAGCATTAAAACTAAACACCACAATATGCATAATCACTTTTTGTTCAACTCAGCATTTCATCTCTTTTTGCTTCCAAGGAATAGCTCACGCTGATGCCTTAAAGTTTCTGCAAAACATTTTCTGAGCCCCTAGAGATCAGATTGTATACTACAGTCATTTAATGTGATGGCAAGAGACCTATTCCTTGTGCTTGTTCCTGTCACCTTACCAGCCATGGGGAGATTCAGTACTTGGCAAAGTCATATTTCCAAATAACAACAAATGTTCTACAGGGACAACTTTTTTTCTTCTGTGTTGCAGAAAATCTTTTTTATTCACAGATAGTTATTCCTTCTAGTTACAGGTGATAGTGGGTATCAGTAGAATAGCCATGTGTTTTATTAATTTATAATTCTCAGCTTATCTGAAAAACAAACATTAAAAAGAAACAGAAAGCTAATTACATGTGATTTAAAATCTATATTAGAAAACATTCATGTTGGTGCCTCTGGCGCTTCTATGCTGTAGGTGCATGGGGTTTAGTTTTGGAGCTCAGAGTGGGCCTAAAGCAGAACAAACCCCTGCACAGCCAGCTTTGGAATCTAAATGATTCCAGGTCTGGCCTTCCTTTGGGGGCATCCCAAATCAGGATTCTCTTCTGTGTGAACCCCCTTCGGGCGCCGCAAAACTCACCTGCTTCCTGGCACCCTCACTTTTTTTGGGCATCCAAAATTGTGATGGCAGGGGGGCAAGGGGCACTTTAAAAGGACTAGAAATTAAATGACAATAATGTCTGTCTCGTGTCTGTCCTGCAGCACATGGTAGAGGCTATAGCAGGGCTCCAAAGTTTGCCCTCATTTCAATTTTCATATCTCCGGGCCCATGCAAAAAAAAAAGTGGTATAACAACTATTCTGTCCATTGGTACTCTCATCATGAGCATGCATGGCACTTGACAGAGTTCCCACAGAAGTCTCTGACCACAGCAGAGCATGCTCAAGACTCAAAGCTGTGCCATAACGTGCCGTTCCCAGCTCAGCCACATCCCAGAAATGTAAGCAAGGAAAGCAGATTTGCTTAGAATACGTAAGGTATTCATATATAATTAGACATTTTGATATGCTTTGAAATGGCTCATTTACCACAGTTCCTTTGGGGACATACGGTGGAAGAAGTAAGTAAGTGTGTGTCTGGACAGGGATTTCAAAGCAGTCTGCTCTAGAGCCATAATTATTTCCTCCCATTTCAGCCATATATTCTTTGAGTATATGATATTGATCAAACAATTGCAATGCGACAATTGTTCAAGTAAGCGGCGGATATATGCACACCAGAGTCCAGAATTTGTTTGCAAATAAAAAGGTATTTATATAGAAAATATGCACATTAACACATTTGTGGGCTATACAATAAAGGATACCACGTAGATATTTGAGTATATAGCCATATCATACATCCCCAGGATCGTGGGCCACCTCAGAAAAAGAAATATGTATATTATAACATTAGCATATACAGATTAGCAAGACTACATTACTGGTAAAATATTACCAAGAGATCTAATGAGGGGTTATCACACGGGTCCTGAAGTGCAGGCTTCTTTATAAACTGGCCAGGAGATAGTAAGTTAAGGAGAACAATTCCCAACAGTAAACATGATAAATATAAATAATCTCTTCCTGGTCAGTTTGTTAATACAGTTTTACACATCATGCCAGAAAGAACAGAATAAGTGATGCCTTACAAATATAACAGCAAGCATTTTAAATCATGACGCTCCTTGAGAAAGGGGCCGGAGGTCGCGAAACGTAGGCTACAGACCATGCGATCTTTGTCTCTATGACTTGGTAATGATACACTTTCGCTTATGATGAGCGTCATGATTTAAAATGCTTGCTGTTATATTTGTAAGGCATCACTTATTCTGTTCTTTCTGGCATGATGTGTAAAACTGTATAAATAAGCCTGCACTTCAGGACCCGTGTGATAACCCCTCATTAGATCTTTTGGTAATATTTTACCAGTAATGTAGTCTTGCTAATCTGTATATGCTAATGTTATAATATACATATTTCTTTTTCTGAGGTGGCCCACGATCCTGGGGATGTATGATATGGCTATATACTCAAATATCTACGTGGTATCCTTTATTGTATAGCCCACAAATGTGTTAATGTGCATATTTTCGATATAAATACCTTTTTATTTGCAAACAAATTCTGGACTCTGCTGTGCATATATCCGCCGCTTACTTGAATATTGTATTACGATTTTAGGTACCAGGTGGGGAGGTACCTTGGATATAATGTTTGCACCCTAAAAATTAGATACATTGTGGTAACTACCCGAAACATAGAGGTGTGCTGTAAACCTATAAATAGAATACACAATGCGACAATTGTTTGCATAAAAAGTTTTGAGAAACAACATAATTCTTCCTAGAGCTAGATTACACCTATAACTGACTTGGTGTACCCTAATATTGTGTGCATTTCATCTCATCTTTGTGCCATCACACACTTTCCATTATTGCTTAAAGGGACTGTAAATCCAATGGTATAACAAGAAACACATCTGATGCCTGTTCCTCACCTCAATTTCTTGCATTGCAGGGTAGAAGCTGCAGCAAGGCTCCAAAGTTTGTCTCCTTTCAATTTCATTTCGCCAGGCATGCAAAAAAGCCACTCTACCCTTGGTGCTGTCAGCATGTGCGAGCATGGCAAGCCACAGTGGCCCCACAGCTGTCCCTACCACAGGTATATACAGCAGAGATTTTGAGTTGCTTTTCAACTGCCTATTATACACTGTTCACATAAGGGATAAGATGATAATATGTTATTCTGTGCTGAATTTTAAGTAAGTCACATTGTCACCCCAAGATGCCATTCTGGCCACGGCTTTGACTGGCTAGGCAGCACACGTGACCTAGCGCAGGTTCTCTGCACTAGATAGGGAGAGGTTGACTGTGGATTGAGGGACAGATAGTTTGTTTTTAAGAACACTATTGTTCTTTTCAGCACATTTATTTAGGGGCAGTGACTGGAGTATTAGTATTAGGGGAGTACGAGAATTAGTGGAGTGTCCACTTGTTCAGGCCACTGGTGTTAGGGCGAGCGCCGGGCACCCATCTCGCGGCGCTTCCCGCTCTCCCTCCTTACCGGCTTCGGGCGGCGGTTCCCCGACTCCCGGCACGGCGGTTGGCCTCGCGCCGAGTACTCTCAGCCATCCTCCACCTCGCTCTGTCTCCTCCCTGGTGCGCGCACGTCCCCTAGGGGGCGCGCGCGCACCGGTTTTTCACCTTTGATTGGTGGCCGCTCATTCCACTTCCCCTATTTAAAGGGGCACTTCCTTCCTTCTAGTGCCGGATCTTGGTCTTCCTATGGTTACTGAACGTCAGTTGTTTTCTGTATTGCTCACCCCTGTACCGACCTTCCCATATCCCCGACTCTGAACCTTCTCTGCCCGTCCCGACCTTGGCTACTTCCTTCGACCTTGTGATTGTGCTGCCAGCCCTGACCTCCACTTGAACTTGACTTCGCCATTTGCCTGCCTCCTCGGTACCACGCATTACCTCAGCTGACTGTGTGTCTGAGCCGCTGTTGGGGGTAGCGACCTGGGGGTCACTCGCAGCTACAAGTCCAACCTGCCTTGCGGCGTGCTCTGGTGAATACTGGTGGCCTCTTAGACTCCGCTTCCCTGACACGGCACTAGCTATCAGTACACAGCCAAAGTGAATCCACACCTGTGCCACCACATCCTGCCCGTGACAGTAAGATCCGGCCATGGATCCCGCTGAGGTGCCACTGCCTGATGTCACTGAACTACCTGCTATAGTGGCTATGCAGTCTCGCCAAATTAACCAACTCTCCACCATGGTTCAGCAGCTCTTATCGATTCAGCAGCAGAAGTTGCCACCATCTGCTCCAGTGTCGCCGCCACAGCCTCCAGTAGCATCAGCCTCTAGAATCCATCTCTCCTTGCCGACTAAGTTTGACGGGGATGCCAAGTTATGCTGAGGCTTCCTTACCCAGTGTTCCATGCATTTGGAAATGTTGGTGGACCAATTCCCCACTGAACGTGCCAAGGTGGCCTTTGTTATTAGTCTGCTCTCTGGGAAGGTGCTGGCCTGGGCCACCCTATTATGGGATCGCGAGGATCCAGTTACTTCCAACGTACTCGCCTTTGTCTCCGAGTTCCGCCAGGTCTTCGAGGAACCAGCCCGGGCCTCGTCTGCAGAAATGGTTCTTTTGATTTTGGTCCAGAGCAACCTGTCCATTGGTGAATACACCATTCAGTTCCGTACCCTGGCATCTGAATTGTCTTGGAATAATGAGGCCTTATGTGTGTAAGAAAGGACTGTCTAGCAATATTAAAGATACTCTAGCTGCACGTGATTTGCCTACATCTTTGTCTGATCTCATTCATTTGGCTACACGCATCGAGGTACGTTTTTCTGAGAGATGGGAGGAATTCCGCCTGGAAAGAGACTCTCAGCGCCCTAGGAGGGCATCCCGTTTGGATCCTGTGTTTCAACATCCTTTGTCCACACCTGCGCTGTCCAACGAGGAGGCCATGCAGGTGGACTGATCTCGCTTAACCCAGCAGGAGAGAAATCGCAGGAGGAATGAGAATCTCTGCCTGTATTGTGCTGGCTCAGAGCACTTCCTGAAAGATTGTCCTATTCGCCCGCCACGACAGGGAAATGGGCGTACATAGTGAATGTAGGGGAGGCGTCCCTAGGTGTGTATGCTACCTCTCCATGGCTTATGGTTCCTGTGCAACTTACTGTCGCAGCTACCATCTCCTTGAACTTGTCTGCCTTTTTTAATTCTTGCTCTGCAGGAAATTTTATCGAGGTCTCCTTGGTTAATAAATATAACATCTCTGTAAACCGCCTCGCAAAGCCCCTATTTATCACTTCAGTCAATGGTGATAGGCTTGATTGCACCGTGCATTATCGCACAGTACCCCTCCTTTTAAAGATTGGACTTTTTCACCAAGAGAACATTGAGCTCTACGTGCTCCCTCATTGTACCTCTCAGATTTTTCTCGGCCTACCCTGGCTTCAACGTCATGATCCCACTCTTGATTGGAGTACCGGCGAAATCAAGAGTTGGGGCACAATCTGCTTCCAGAAGTGTTTGAAGTCCATTCCTGTCAGACCTGTTACTGCTTCTGCTCCACTTCCCGGCCTGCCTGCGATCTATCAGGCCTTCTCTGATGTGTTCTGCAAAAAGCAAGCGGAGGTACTTCCGCCTCATTGCCCCTATGATTGCCCTATCGACCTCTTGCCGGGTACCACTCCACCTCATAGCAGAATCTATCCCCTCTTGGCTCCAGAGATGCAGGCAATGTCAGAGTACATACAGGAAAATCTCCAAAGGGGCTTCATGCGGAAGTCTTCCTCTCCAGCAGGCGCAGGGTTCTTTTTTGTGGCCAAGAAAGATGGCTCTCTTCGCCCCTGCATTGACTATCGTGGCCTCAACAAGCTTACTGTCAAAAATCGGTACCCTTTACCTTTGATCTCTGAATTATTTGATCTACTTCGTGGTGCCAAGATCTTCACTAAACTCGACCTGAGAGGGGCCTATAATCTGATACGTATACGTAAGGGTGATGAGCGGAAGAGTGCCTTTAACACCCGCGATGGCCACTTCGAATACCTAGTAATGCCCTTTGGGCTTTGCAATGCACCCGCCGTATTCCAGGAATACGTGAACGACATATTCCGGGACTTGCTTTACTCCTGTGTGGTAGTGTATCTGGATGATATACTCATCTTCTCTTCTAATCCTGAAGAACATCACCACCACGTCCGGCAAGTCCTGTCTCGCCTCCGCCTGCATCGCTTATACGCCAAGTTGGAGAAGTGCATATCTGACCATACCATTCTACCATTTCTTGGGTACATTGTTTCTGGTCGAGGCCTCCAGATGGACCCCAGCAAGCTAAAGGCAGTGTTGGATTGGCCACGCCCTTCTGGCCTATGGGCTATCCAACGTTTTTTGGGCTTGGCTAAATATTATCGCCAGTTCATTCCCCACTTTTCGACTGCGCCTATTGTGGCTCTCGCGAAGAAGAACGTCAATTCTAAGTCATGGCCTCCTCAGGCTGAAGAGGCCTTTAATACTCTTAAACAGGCCTTCTCTTCTGCTCCGGTACTTTCAAGACCGGATCCAGCTAGACCTTTTTCCCTTGAGGTAGATGCCTCCTCCATTGGAGCTGGAGCCGTGCTTACTCAAAAATCCGCTACTGGCAGGACTCTCACTTGCGTTTTTTTCTCAAAAACGTTTTCTCCGGCAGAGAGGAATTACTCCATTGGAGATCGGGAATTACTCGCCATCAAGTTAGCATTGGAGGAGTGGAGACATCTTTTGGAAGGTTCAGTCCATCTTGTTTCCATCTTTACCAACCACAAAAATCTGTGTTACTTAGAAACTGGCCAGCGATTAAACCCTCGACAAGCCCGATGGTCGTTATTTTTCGCCTGTTTCAACTTTCAAATTCACTTCCGTCCAGCTGCCAAGAACATCAGGGCGGACGCCCTTTCTCGCTCTTCAGACGTCTCCAGGTCCGAATCCACCCCACAGCATATTATTTCTCCTGAGTGCCTTGTCCACTCTGCTCCCGCTTCTTGGTACAGGCACCACCTGGAAAGACCTACGTGCCTCCTCGCCAACGTTGCAGAATATTAAAATGGGGACATTCTTCTCATGTAGCCGGCCATGCTGGTATCAGAAAATCTTGTTCTCTCATTTCCAGATATTATTGGTGGCCCCCTCTAGAGAAGGACGTGACGGAATTCATTCAGGCTTGTGCCATCTGTGCACGTGACAAGACTCCTCGCCAAAGACCTGCAGGTTTACTTCTTCCCCTACCTATTCCAAATACTCCTTGGTCTCACATTGCTATGGACTTTATTTCTGACCTTCCTTCTTCGCATGGTAACACCATTATTTGGGTAGTAGTGGATAGGTTTTCTAAGATGGCGCATTTTACACCTTTGCCTGGCCTTCCTTCGGCTCCTCAGCTGGCAAAACACTTCCTTGTGCATATCTTTCGTCTTCATGGGCTGCCTACGCACATTGTGTCTGACAGGGGAGTACAATTCGTTTCTAAGTTCTGGAGGGCTCTTTGTAAACAACTAAAGATTAAGTTGGATTTTTCCTCTGCTTATCATCCCCAGTCTAACGGTCAAGTGGAAAGAGTTAATCAAGTCCTCGGCCATTATCTTCGCCATTTTGTTTCTGCGCGTCAAGATGACTGGGTCAACCTTCTACCCTGGGCGGAATTCTCATATACCTTTAAGGATTCTGAATATACGAGAAAATCCCGGTTCTTTGTGGTGTACGGTTGTCATCCTCTTCCGCCACTGCCCTTGTCCACGTCTTCTGAAGAACTCACACAGGATTTTTCCACTATCTGGCAAGAGACTCAACGTGCTCTTTTTCAAGCTTCTGCTCGTATGAAAATTAGCGCTGATAAAAAGAGAAGAGTTTCTCCCATTTACTCTCCTGGAGATAAGGTGTGGCTTTCGGCGAAATACATCCGCTTCCGAATTCCCAGCTACAAACTGGGTCCTCACTACCTGGGCCCTTATAAGATCAAGCAACAGATCAATTCGGTTTGCTATAAGCTTCACCTTCCAGCATCTCTTCGTAACCCCAACTCTTTCCACGTCTCTCTTTTGAATCCAGTGATTTGCAATAATTTTTCTCCGAAGATCTTGGTGCCCGCTCCAATTTCTGGTACCGCGGACGTTTTTATGGTAAAATAGATACTGGCCTCTAAGGCAAAAGATATTTTTTGGTCGACTGGGAAGGCTGTGGCCCGGAGGAAAGATCTTGGGAACCCGGGGAGAACATTCAGGACCATAGTCTCATCTCGGATCTTCTTGGTCCCAAGAAGAGGGGGAGACCCAAGGGGGGGGAGGGTACTGTTAGGGCGAGCGCCGCGCACCCATCTCGCGGCGCTCCCTGCTCTACCTCCCTACCGGCTTCGGGCGGCGGGTTCCCGGCTTCCGTGCGCTGACTGCTCTCGGCTGTCCTCCTCCTTGCTCTGTCTCCTCCCTGGTGCGCGCACGTCCCCGTCCACTAGGGGTCGCGCGTGCCGTTTTTTTAAAATTTAAAGGACCAGTTTACCTTTGATTGGTGGCTGCTCATTCTACTTCCCCTATTTAAAGGGGCACTTCCTTCCTTCTAGTGCCGGATCTTGATCTTCCTATGGTTACTGAACGTCAATTGTTTCCTGTATTGCTCACCCGTGTACCGACCTTCGCCTATTCCCGACTCTGAACCTTCTCTGCCCATCCCGACCTTGGCTACTTCCTTCGACCTCGTGATTGTGCTGCCAGCCCTGACCTCTGCTTGAACTTGACTTCGCCATTTGCCTGCCTCCTCGGTACCACGCATTAGCTGACTGTGTGTCTGAGCCGCTGTTGGGAGGTAGCGACCTTGGGTTACTCGCCGCTATAAGTCCAACCTGCCTTGCGGCGGTCTCTGGTGAATACCGGTGGCCTCTTAAACTCCGCTTCCCTGACACGGCACAAGCTATCAGTACACAGCCAAAGCGGATCCACACCTGTGCCACCACATCCTGCCCGTGACAACTGGGGTGTCACTGCTGTTCAATAACAAGTATTAGAGGTGTATCCACTTTTTCAGGCTACTTAAATGTGTTTAACAAGTATTAGTGGAGTGTCAACTTGTTCAGGCCACTTGGGTGTCACTGCTATTTAATAACAAGTATCAATGTAGTATCCAAATGTACAGGCCACTTAGGTGTCACTGCTCTTTAATAACAAGTAACACTGTGGCACATATCCCTCCACCACCAAGGATTGCTGGAAATCAGTTGGTGCATCCTGTTCTCCTCCTCCTCCTATTCTGCTACCTCCTTTCTTCCTCCTCATGCACTCAACGCAGCCCCTGCACCACCAGTTCTGAAACTCAACAAATTTCGCCGTGACACCCAGGACTATAGGGAGGACCAGGTTTATACCTGGCGGGAAGCCCGTAGGGGGCACAGACCTTACAACAATAGGACTCAGACTATAGAGAGTGAGTCAAGTAGAAGTTCAGACTCATCTCGCCAACATTTTTTAGAACCGGTCCAAACCTACAAGCACAGAGGGAGAAGAGGACGAGTAGGGTCAGGAGGGCCCGCAAGCCAGATAACCATTCGCAGTCAGTCCAATCGGAAAACCTAGTGGTGAACTTATCTGCTAGAAATCTGACTCCGACGGAACTTAAGGTACTCAATAAGGGCTTGGGGTTTGTACCTTTTTATTCAGGTGATCCTGTTGACACAGAAATAGAACTTCAACGATTCTATAGAACAATAAGACTAAAATCTTTTTTTGCCACCACAGTACCCCAGCCTGACATACCAGACCAACCCAGCTCCTCCACTGCATCTTCCCGTCCGGATTTATCGATGTGTAAACCAAAGAGTAAGTGGTCCCCACCCCCCTCCTCTCCAGTTGTAGAGACCTTTGTTAAACTGATACAGATGGACGTTCAGAAACTACAATGGGGTAAGACACAATCTTGTCGCCCCTTACGGAATTTCTCCTGGGCTGAGGAACTAACGCTTAAGACTTTGACCCAAGACCAGTCCATAATAATAAAACCAGCAGATAAGGGGGGAGCAACGGTCATTATGGACCGCTCATTTTATGACACGACGATCAGGACCCAACTGAATGACACACAGATATACCGCAGACTTGAACATGACCCGTTGCCCACTATACAAAAGGAGATCAATACACTCATTTCACAGGCACTATCTAGAGGTATCATAGACAAGAGACTTCATGACTATCTACTTAAAGAATTTCCCATTACCCCAGTCTTCTACATCCTACCAAAAATACATAAACACCCCACTCAACCACCCGGCAGACCGATCGTGGTGGGCACAGAGTCTATTTTTCAAAACATCGCCACATTTTTGGATAAAATACTTCAACCAAAAGTATTGGCCACACGCTCATTTTTGTTGGATACTAGTGACTCCCTAAACAAGATTGGTAATTTAGGGACACTACCACCCCAGACCATACTATGCAGTATGGATGTGTCATCTCTCTACACTTCCTTCCCCCACGACATAGGCATATCTACCATATCAGCAATCCTAGGAGAAACAGGGGACACACCAGAATTTAATCATAATAACTAAAAACTACTTCCGTTATGATAATGAATTTTACCTTCAACTCCAGGGCACGGCCATGGGCTCGAATGTGGCACCGGCTTACGCCAACTTGTTCATGGATCACTTACAATAACCATGTACTGTTTTGGGCTCGGTATATAGACGATATATTCTTTCTCTGGGAAGGCCCCACAGACACCATTTTACAATTTGTCTCTTGCCTCAACTCAGCAGAACCCACCATATCCTTTACCCTAGAATACAGCCCCGTAGAAGTCCATTTCCTAGATGTACAGATTAGGGATGAGCGAACCGGTTCGGACGAACCGGAATTCGCTCCGAATTTCAGGGAAAATTCGATTCGGCGCGAACCCGAATTTTTTTTGGTTCGTGCCGATCGAATTTTCCCTGAAATAAAAAAAAAATGCCGGCAAGGTGGGAGCGGGCAGACCGACTACGCTGTCAGCGGGCGGCGGAAGCAAAAATGCCGGCATGGTGGCAGCGGGCAGGCCGGCTACACTGTCAGCGGCCCGCCGCCGGCCTGCTGACAGCGCAGCCGGCCTGCCCGCTCCCACCATGCCGGCATTTTTTTTTAAGCAAAAATGCCGGCATAGTGGGAGCGGGCAGGCCGGCTACGCTGTCTATGCCGAAATTTTTGCTTAAAAAAAAAAATGCCGGCATGGTGGGAGTGGGCAGGCCGGCTGCGCAACACAACAGACAGGAACACATTTCTTAGATTTGACAGTTTTCATCCAACTAACATGAAATCAGGCCTACCCTACAGTCAATTTATTAGACTTAGGCGTATCATCTCGAATGACCAGACATATCTGGAAAGAGCGGATACCCTCATGAATGATTTTTTGGAACGTGGCTATCCTCGAGATCTCCTCGAGAGGGCCAAACTGAAAGCATTGGCCCAACCAAGAAACTCCCTACTTTCCTATAAACCTAAACAGACTAGCAACCGTATTCCAGCCATTCTGACATATTCAAGAATGACCCCCCCAGATAGAACGTATCATCAAGAGACACTGGCACATTCTGAGAGGAGATGAACGCCTACAAACCATTTTTAGCTCACCCCCCATGTTTGTGCACAAACGTCCAAAGAATCTGAGGGACAACCTTATAAGGGCTGAAATCAAACATCAAAACCCTACTGAATTTCGGCATACATGGCTTAGTTCCCTACCACCAGTTAAGGGGATGCACCCGTGTTGTCACTGTGCCCAATGCGGCTTTGTAACTAAAGGAGAACACTTTACACACCCCCACACGGGTCGCAAGATCCCCATCCGATCCTTTTTCAATTGTAGTTCAGATTATGTCGTTTACCTCATCAAGTGCCCATGTGGAATGGCATATGTAGGCAAGACCACCAGACCATTACGCACACGTATTAGTGAGCACCAAAGTGCAATCCGGAGGTCTGACTTGGAATCACCGCTCACTCGCCATTTCCTCCAAGCAGGCCACCAAATTTCCCAACTACGCTTTCAAGCGATTGACCAGGTACTACCCCCCTATAGAGGGGGTGACAGAAACAAAACCCTTCTCCGTCGAGAATTACACTGGATTCACTCACTACAAACCAGGGCACCTAGGGGCCTTAATGAGGAGCTTGACTACTCCCCTTTCATGTAACAAGAATTGGAACCAAGCAAACATTCACAATTACAGATTTTAAATACATTTCAGAGAGGATCATAGGCTGGTTTATGTCACTAGATACTAATTATATTTCTGTTTTACAGGTCACCTTAATACATTGCCTCTGTGACCTTTACCAGAGATGTCCCACGGAGCCATCCGGAAGCCGCATACTAAATCTTTACTCCACTTGACTCACGTCGCTTTATTGGCCCTAAGAGGTAATCAATCTAGCTATACTACATGACGTGGTCCTGTCTCCTTACAAGTCAATTATCCAGTATGCGGCCCCCGCATGGGATCCCACATCTGAGGTCTCTCTGGTTCTATCATTCAACCGACATATGTTCTATAGTTCATTTTCACAGTATTAGATGAGGGCATCCCACATGGGGACCCCCAAGATTCATTACACCTCCAATCAATTGTCCTTCATATTGATACATCACCTTACTGATTTGTGACCATTTAAGATTAGGGCATCCCAGAATGAAAACAATACTCATACCTTCATCCATGCAATGAATAATATAAGGTTGAATAGCATTGATTGCGTTTGCTTTTAAAACGCTTTTAATTGTCCTTTTTTAATTTTTTTTTCATTATTTTTTCCTAGATTCACAGTTGGTGCCATCTCTGCGCAATACTACGACTCCCTCCCCCGCCGCAAAGAACAGGATTCCCCCGCTGACATCGCCGCTAGCTTTCTTTATTCACTGTTTTTACTGTATGGCATTCATACAATTACCTGACCCAGCTCCAGCGATGCGCAGACTCTGGGACCGGCGGCCCCGAGCGCTGGAGTCACTTCCGCCGCTGGCTGGCAATGCTTTCCCTAGCCAGCCGGCTCCGGATGTGACGTCAGCCGGGACCCCGGGACCGGAAGTGACGTCACGGGCAGTGCTCTCTGAGCGCGCCCGGAAACGCCACACTGGCCGGCCAGGGGTGACACAATAAGAGGCACCATGCAGGTAATAGGGACATCTCTTGCCTTGAGAAAGGAGCCGTGAGCTCCGGAATGTGGGCGTGTGATTCGGCGATCATATGCTTGTGTACTGCCACTTGGTAATATGATCTTGTTGGCGTCATGATTTAACATTGTTTCTAATACTATGCTGCATATGGAAGGTATCATTCTGGTATGATGCAGGGCGACAATTGAATGTACTGACCAGAAATTATTGCAACAATTATTCATGTATATTATACAATATTTTCCTTGACTTACCTGGTCAGCCTGTACTGCATATCTCTCATCAGGTCAGTGACAGCATCACCTCATAGAACCATGGTAATTCTTTTTTACCCTCTTATAGCAATATATATCATAGAAATGCTACATGTTAGTGCTAACGATATTCATGCTTTCTTTTGAATGAGGTGTTCAAACGTTCCTGATGACATCCTGACCTTCGCTCATACAGAGCTGTTTATTGTATCCTTTCTTTTGTTGTACACTAGTAACCTATCACTATTTTTTGCACTTATGTATATACATATTTTCAATACAATCTTTTATTTGCAAAGTAAACCTTGTGTACTGGTGTGCCTTTGATCCAAACCCCCTTCTTTTATGAATACAGCAGATCCCCCCAATCCCCAATAAAAACAGCGTGCAAAATACCCCCAATCCCCTTACAACAGGCACTGTGGCAGATCCCCCTCAACCCCCCTATAACAAGCAGCTCACAAAATACCTGTGGCAGATCCCCCTCAACCCCCCTATAACAGGCAGCTCACAAAATACCTGTGGCAGATCCGCCTCAACCCCCCTATAACAGGCAGCTCACAAAATACCTGTGGCAGATCCCCCTAAATCCCCCCATAACAGGCAGTTCACAATATACCCCCCATGGCAGATCCCCCCCCCCCCAATTACCATGATGAGACAGGGCAGGGGGTTAGAACAAAATACTTACCTCTGCCGAAATCTGGAGTGACTGCTTCCTCGCTGCAGTGTGCTGACCATCCATTCAAGTGAATGGCGGGACCGCACACAAAGTGGATTAAGCCACCACTCTGCGCACTCTCAGTGCAGCAGACCACGCCAATGCCATTGGTGGAACTAACAGTGCAGAGAGCTTCAGCTTCCTCTGTATCCAGATCTTGGCAGAGGTTGTCATTTTTTTTTCTTTTCTCTAAACCCTCCCCCCCGACTGTCCACTCAAGTTATTCCTGTGCCTCGCCCTTCGGCAGCTCTGGGGGACAATGGGAGGGCGACCAGACACAGGATATCAGCAACGCGGGAATGCCAGTAAGCTGAGTGGGCTACATTCGCTCCATAGGATGTCTGGGCAACTGTGTGTTGATAATCTTAAACTTATTTTTTATACATAAGCACAATAAATAAACGCATTGTTACCTATTTGAGGGAATTTAAAAACTGTAAATTATTTACTGATTTGTGTCAAAGATGCATCCAACAGTTTTCTTTTAAGAAAAAGACAATTAATTTATTACATACTGAAGGCATTTTTGTTTGTTTTCAGATTATTATAACCCAAGTCCTGTTGTAATTAAATGTTTTGGATACGGAAAAGAAAAAAAAGAACATGCTTACAGATAACTGGTGAGCAGGGGAGTGGAAAGGTAGGGAAAAATGACTCACCCACCCACACATTTCATACTTTCTGGCTAGCACACCAGTATAAGTATAATACTGATTCCTAGTTTAAGGAATGCATACATACTTTAACTTTAAACTCAAGTCAAAACATCACTCAAGATGTATGTATTTCTTTTTATTATGATTATTATTTACAAAGCACTTTATTTTTGTATTGCTGTACAACATAGTGATTGCAGGGTAGAGCATATAGTACATTACAAATGAGGTGTTATAGACTTCAAGGTGAATATTCTAGAATAGTAGAAAGCCTGCCCTTACAAGCTCACACTTTTAACATTTAAGGGGTGGAGACAAAGTGGTCAGTATCAATTTTTGTGGCTTGTGCAGAGTGGAGGCTGCGTCTACTTTGATTAATTGATATTTTGGTATATTTCTAAATTGTAGAAAGGATAGAACTTGGTAGGTTGAAGTTTTAAACAGGCAGCCAGTGAAGAGGCTGACAGAGGGGAGCAGAGCTGGAAGAGCAAGAGGAGAAATGTATAAGGTAAGAAGTAGAGTTTCAAAATACTTTGGAGGTGCCAATATGTTAGCTGGTAAGCCAAAATAAGGATGGTGCAGTATATGATCAGGGCATGCACCACCTTTTTAGAGGTGTTAGCCAATAGGAAGAGATGGATGACAGTGATGTTTTTAAGACAACAGGAGGGGACTACGGAGTGATGTGAGCTAAGTCCCGGATGACTCCAAGCCTTGAGCTTGGGGAGTTACAGTTAAAATAGTAAAATTGTTAACGTAGATTGTAGCATTAGAGAGAGGAGGAGAATTGGTTGGTGGAAAAATTACCAGTTCTGTTCTGTTCGTATTCAGCTTGAAGGAGTAAGATGACATGAATGAAGAGATAGATCTAAGATTGTCAGGAAGGCAAGATATAAGGGAAGAGTGATTAGGGCCAGAGAGGTATATATGAGTGTTGTCTACTATATTGGAAACCTAGTGAAGTTTGCCAAAAACATTAGTATAGTTTGATAAAAGTAAGGGAGCCTAGGACAGAACCTTGCAGCACACCAGCAGAAAGAGTACAGGAAGAAGAAAGAGTAGGATACACTAAAAGATTGGTCAGAAAGATAGATTGTAATTCAATAGCATGAAAGACCTTGAGTTCCTTGAGAGAGGAGAGTATAAGAAGAAGCAAGGAATGGTTGACAGAAATAGTTGACACAAAGCTGAGGCTAGGTCAAGAAGGATGGGTATTGAGAAGTAATTTAGAGGTTAACAGAACATAAGTGACTTTAATGAGTGGGTTTCATTGAAGTGGTTAGGTTGGAATCCAGATTGGGGGAACCAAGTAGGTAGTTGGTAATGATATGCCAGTCCCAGAAGTATGTTGTTTATTGCTTTCACTTTGTATCTTCATACTTTACAGGTAACATTTTGGCATATATATGTTTTTTAAAAACTCCACTACCAAGGATTTTCACCTGATCCCTGTCAGACCTCATCTTCAGTAGAGGCTGCATGTGATAATGATGTGTAATCTGGTTCTGTTACTGTCACACCACCCTTTCCTGACAGCCAGTCAGTAAAAACTTGCAAGTATGCTCTAAATGGCTAAATTCCAGGAACAAGGCTACACATTGGTGGGATCACAGACAGTAAAATGGGCAGGTTCTCTTATGGTTCTTCACTCATTAAGTAAAACATAATATTGGATAGAGTCATACTATAACTATAACACAGTTGATCATTATACATCTGGCTATGGTAAGGCATCTGGAAAGGTACTCTGTATCACAGTAATATGGAAATATATTTTGTACAATGTACAAAAGAAAATCAGGTTTATTCTGAAAATTCTACGTATTTACTATTACACTTCTCAGTGTACAGTATAATGTTATGGTGTGCAATATACTGCAGTAACACTGGAGGTAACAAAAGTAGTAGAATTAAAATGTGTGTTCCAATCTTGCTTAGCAACATGCTATTTTCCGGTGTTTGGGCATCAGGCTTTCACATATTTGTGGGAGGGAAATGGTGAAGACCATTAATTTGCTATGTTCGAGAATCTATACTCGAGAAAATTACAAAATAGAAAACAATTTTTATACTGGAAGACATAGCCAGGGCAAAAAATCAGTGACAATGACAGGGTGTAAGTTAACAACGGGTTTGAAATGTTATTAACATACCAGAAGGAAAAATAGATGAAATGAACTGTGGAATGAAGCAAAAGATCTCATCCTGAAAACAGCATGATGCACCTGGGACTGGGAAATGGCACAAAAAGCAGGAATTATGACAAATAAGCTGTTGGACTTTATGAAAAAGGGCTGGGAATCCATATGACTACTGCTGCAATACAATAACCTTGATTAAGGTACATAACAGTTGGTGAGATAAGACAAGCCATTATGCAGATTCTCAGTTTTATAGACAAGAGCAGCATTGCAGAATAAAAGTTAAAACAAGAACAATACTTTTAACATAAACTTTTTTTATAGTTCCCAGAAGCTGAGTCTTTACAGTTTTAAGAAAACTAAGAGTTTTGCATGTGGAAATCACTTAAAGCTTAGTTTTAGTCAAAACTTTTTTCAATAAGTTTAAGAGACTTAAAATCCATCTATGCATTAAATGATTGCCAGTCTGCACTGATTGGATGCAAAAAGGGGTTGCATTTCAGCAATGGAAAAAGAAGAGGCCATTTTTCACAAAATGGGTGTTGTGCTGGAGGCAGGGAGGCATCCCGTTTGCGTAAAATCATAGCTTCGGTCCCCCGGAGAAATTCAGCACTCAGATTGGCTGTCACAATCAGGATTACTGTGGGGGCAATTTGAGGATTGCGCTACATATCAAATTTTATTTAAAGCGGACCTTTACCCTGAATAAGAGCCTACCTTATATGTCTCCCACTCCCTGAACATACAGATTGCTCGCATTAAAAATCGTCCTACCTGCATCTATGAGCCTTGAAATACCCCAAATGGCTGCTCATGGAGCACCAGGCTGCCTGCAAACAAGAAGTGTCTTCTGACCGTGTCGCTCTGCATTCTGGGATTGCTGTCCTTCCCTGACCCCAGCTCTGCTTTTTGGTAATCAAAATTGCTGAAATTGATTCCAGTAAATGTTTGTGTTGTCCAATGAAGGACCACAAACATCTGCTTGGGGCATGCCACTACTTTCAGTCAATGGGGTCATGCTAATTATTTAGAGAAGGCTGTACCTGACAAAGCTTTTAACCCTTTTGTTGCCAAGCACGTAACACCTACGTGCTGGCTTGGCTGGGCCTTAAGTGCCAAGCCCGTAGGTGTTACGTGCTTGACTTTCCTCGCTTCTAGTTTAAAAAATAAAAATCAAAAATACTCACCTGACCCCTTGTTGGATCCGGCCGGGTCTCCTCTTTAATTTGGTGCCATCCGATCCCCCGTGGGGGGTCGGATGGCTCCAGGAGAGCCCCCGGAATAGGCCGCCCCCCCCCGCTTCTGCAGCAGCAGCTGCTAACTGTAAAAAAAAATAAAAAATAAAAATGACATTCACTTACCTGTGTGTGCGCTGGCTCCCGCTGTCCCTCCTCTTCACCTGGGGGGCCTCCGATCCCCCCCCAGGACTTACCGATCTTCAGGAGAGAGCCTGGGAGGCTCTCTCCTCTCTTCTTCACGATGGTGGCCGCCATCTTGCCTCTAAGCCCCGCCCCCTTGGGGGCGGGGCTTATGACGTCATCCCGGTCCCGATCACCGGCTTCAGCTTTCTCAGCTTCTCAGATGCCGGTGATCGGTGCCCTGGAAGGAGGTGACAGGAGATCCTCTGATCTCCTGCCTTCTCCTTCTCTGGATGCCGATCACAGGCATCTGTCAGCTGAGCGGCGAGGGACAAGAGCTTGCAATCGAAGGTAAGTACAGTTAAAAAAATTTTTTTTTTTTTGAATAAAATACTTTTTATTATTGTGTGGTGGTTTTTTTAACAGTTAACCCTTTGTGAGCTGGTAAGGGGTCCATGAGACCCCTTATACCAGTTCACAAGGCTGGGGGGGTGGCAAGTCACCTGCCCTAGCGGGTGGCTTGCCATTAACCCCCGCACCCCCATTACCTGCCTCCCCAAAGGCCAGGGGGGGGCAGAAGAGCCCGGGCCCACATAGGCTATGTGGGCTCGTAGGCTGCAGGGTGGGGGGGCCACCAAAGCTGGCCCCCCCACTCTGTGCCTACAAGCCCCCATAGCTGGTCCCGGGCTGGTTACTTTGGGTAAGGGGGACCCCACGTCATTTTTTTTTTTGGATTTTTAAGGGTTTTTAACCCTTAAAAATCCAAAAAAAAATGGGGTCCCCCTCCCCGGGAAGGGGGACCCTATGTCATTTTTTTTTTTTAATTAACCATTTGTCATCCAGCAGCTATAAAAGGCTTCTGGGCAGGAAAGGGTGTCTACCTATACATATGTGGTATCGCTGTAACCGGGAGAAATTGGGGTTTCTCACGCAATAAGATTTTATTGACAAACTTACATTTTTTATTACAAAAAAACTCTACAAATTGTAAAAAAATATATTTTTTTTAATTTTTTTCACACATTTCACCCAAAAATGTTGAGAATACACCTAAAAAATACAAACAAGACATTTCATGTTAAAGCCCAGACTCTGTTGAAAAAAACAATATATAATTTTCCTGGGAAATCCCTGGAAATCCTTTCAAAAATGACAGTTGAACATGTGTAGCGCGAAACAGTGAAACTCAGTCTGGCAACAGGGAGTGGCAAATGCTGCAGGTAGGCTGGCAGCGAAAGGGTTAAAGCAGAAAAAAAACTGTGATTTTGACCATTTTGGGATGCCCCGGGGGACAGCCAACAGCCGGTCCTGGAGTCTTTTAGAATCCAGGGCTGGTCATTTAGAGTTTTGTTTAGGAGATGGAAAGATATGAGGCTCAATTCAGAGAGACAAAAAATACTTTCGTTTTAGTGCCGATCTGTTTTTTTTTTTTTCAATTTCCCGCTCTCGTATGAGTGTGCGAGCGATTCTATGCAATCCTTCTGTAAAGTCATTTTCCAGCGTGACTTTTCCGTTTCATTTTTCATGTTACAACGTAGGCTTTTGTTTTTGCCCTTTTTCCATCGTCTCCTCCCACGAATCCTTTACGTTTCCCGTTAGTTTCTGTTTCCCTTTTTCAATAAAAAGACGGAAATCCTTATGATCTTGCGCCTGCGCACTACAAACTTAACTCATTAAAGTGCTCGCCTACATATTTGCCACCCTCACTTCTACTACAATGTTTAGCTAAATCACTTAGCGCTATCCTCCATCTTCCCTTTTGGACCCTTAAAGCTCACCCCAACCACTTAGCGCTATCCTCCATCTTCCCTTTTGGACCCTTAAAGCTCACCCCAACCACTTAGCGCTATCCTCCATCTTCCCTTTTGGGCCCTTAAAGCTCACCGAAACCGAAAGGTTCTTCTTCCATTTTAGGTCCCTAAAACTTACCCAAACCACTTCCCGGTTAGGTGCTTCTTCCATTTTAGGCCCCTAAAACTTACCCAAACCACTTTCCGGTTAGGTTCTTCTTCCATTTTAGGCCCCTAAAACTTACCCAAACCACTTCCCGGTTAGGTTCTTCTTCCATTTTAGGCCCCTAAAACTTACTCAAACCACTTCCCAGTTAGGTTCTTCTTCGGTCATCTGAATCTTCATCTCTAAATATTTATTTCACCCTTCGTTTGGTGTTAATGTATTTGTTTTAAAAAATGACACTGAAACTTTGTTGTTTTTTTTTTTACTTGAAGGCCTTTTTTTGGCCCATTAGAATAGTTTTTTTTTTACAAATTTTCTACAAATGTAAAAACCAAATAAACTTTAAAAATATTAAAAATGTAAAAGATTAAAAACTATTTACATAAATAAAAACAGTGACAGGACCCAGAACACTATTCTTCTTCTGTTGTCCCCAACGAGTCAACCAGCTGCTGCATATCGGCCACCAACTCAAGGACCCTTTGATTCATTTCTTCCACTCTTGCCCGTGTGGTCCCTGTATCAAATTTTTGAGACAAAATTACTTAGAGACAAATACATGTTTCTCACCTGTGGATGGAATGTTTTTTAGTTGCCAACACAAATCAGGACGACATATGTCAGTTTGCTAAGTAATTACTCTAAGCAAGTGGGCACTGGTCATTCTGCTAAGTAATTACTCTAAGCAAGTGGGCACAGGTCAGTCTGCTAATGCCATTGACTATGGCTTGATGTATCTGGGTGATCATGTCACTTAACACATACTGCAAAGAATGACATTATAACTTACTTGGTTGGTGGCCGACGGACAACCCTACGTCCTGGGCCCTGCCACTGTCGTGAAGTAGAGGCTGTCGAGACATGGAAAATAGGGTCACTTAAAATGTCTTAGTCAACAGTAATCAAAATTCATTTTCAATGTGTGTGTCACATCACTCACCTTCTCCCTGTGTCTCCTGGGCGAGATCTGCTGCAGCCTCTGCATCTTCACCCGCTCCAGAAGCATCTACAAAAACAGATTAAGGGAATCAGCTTGGGTGGAAATAGCATGTATATGTGTGTGCGGTTACATGAAGAGTCACATACCAGAGGCTCCCGCCTGCGTCGCTGGGTACGACTCCCTGCCCACGCCGTGCCGCCCCTCCTCTGTGGAAAGGTCCAGGGGCTGGTCGGAGGACCCAACAGAGGGGTCCCTTCCAGCTGCAGATTCATGCAGCACTGGTCGGCCTGTGCGCCTCCGGGTGCGGCGGATTCGGTAATCCATTTCCAACACTAGAAAAGAAAAACAATTATAAATAAATGCCTACCTTCTGTATGAGTTACATCTGCCATGCAATCGCTATGTACTTACTAGGGAAATGGATTCCAAAAAAGCGCCGCACCCGGGGCATGTGCAGCCGTTTCAGGTCCGGCCAATGCTGCATGATCTGCGTGTGGCTGAAGGTGGTGTCCGTCTGATGTTGGATTTGGGCAATGATCTCCAGGGCGGTGGTGCGCTTCTCAAAAGAGTTGGGCAGCTAGTCGTACCTGCGCTCCAGCATAATAAACCTAGGTTTTAGTTCAAACTGCATACAAATATCTGTCAACAATCGATCATTTGACTAAATGACATTAACAGACACGTTTGTAGCCTAATACAATCCTTTAAGCTGGCCTCAGTGTTGGTTCGCACGTGTGGGCCCTCACTTCGGTTTGGCACTGAGTTTTAGACACTTTTTAAACAAACTGTTTCTTCATGCGCTTCCTTAAGGACTAGGCATGCATTTAGATGGCAAATCAAAGGCATTAAAAGACACTTACAAGCATGATGATCTCTTCTTGTTGGCGGGTGAAGATTGTGGGCACCATCTTGTCTCTTGTCTGCAGCAGATAAGTAATGCCCCTGCAGTGTCCGGGTTCCGCACAGCCGGATGAACGGCAGACCGCATGTCCGTACACACGAGTACGTGTAGCGTGAGACCCCGCATTGCCCAGGCAAAGGCACCCAGAACAACTACCCAAAAAAAGGAGGCCGCTGGAAAAAGCAAGCCACGGGCCAGAAAGCCAACCCCAACGGAGGGGAAAAAAGGGACCAAGAGGGTGCGAAGCCCCAGCCCCCCAAGGTCACCATCACCCCACCCACGTGGCTACCATGGCAAGACAACCAAAAGGAGACACTGGGAAAGAAGCCCCACCAGTTCAACCTCCCCATCAACAACACCCGCACGGGGCCACAAGGCTCATGCCAAGAGGGCAAGGCACAGGGCCAGAAGTCCGAATTCGCCCTCCCCACCCGCACGGGTGTCAAAATCATCGGACAAGAGGGCAAGGCACAGGCCCCGAAGCCCAAGCTCTGGGTCACCCCTGGACCAGCCGTCTACCTCCAAGGGGCATGGGTATTCTAAGGGTCCAAAGAAGCACCGGGCTCCAAGCACGACTTCATCCACAACACCCTCTCCTCCTCGGCCACATTTGGCACCGGCACAGGTGGAAAGGCACTATCCATATGCCACAGCTACGCCTGCTAGTTCAGTGGCCACCCAGCCAAGAACCCCAAGTCCATATCCAAGTCCAGTTCAATCAGAAGCCAGCCACTTGTCCTACATTTCTCCCCAACACAGCCAGCCCAGAATGTCCCCCGATTTGCCGCCAACCACTGATGAGCCAGAACGTCTAGCAACAGGGTGCACATTGCGCTGAGGCCACTTGAGTGGCAGATTTGGTGAGGCCCAAACTCTGGCATTGGCTAGTGGCCTCACCTTGTATTATGATGAAGCTACAAGCAAGCAGCGCAAAGCCGAGATTTTGGAGGAGCTCACCAGACAGGTCAATGCAGTGGGGGAAGAGCTCAAAGATGTGGAGCAGATACAAAGGAAAATATCGAACCTAAAGTATGCAGCACGGAAGAAAGAAAATAAACAGCGTAATTACAGGTACATATTTACTTTGTGGATTTGGCTTCGTCTTGTATTGGAAACATTTAGCTAAATGTGTGCAACTCTCTTTTTCAACTTACAAACTGACGGCGGATTCCACCACCAAACTGCAATTTACCCGAGCTGAGGAGATGGTGCTGGGTCTGCTACATCCTGTGGCCTTAGAGGGACGCTCGGCCCGACAGGACACGGACATCCCTACTATTCCTGCAGGTTAGTAATGTTAGTGTGTATGTGAAATGTGAGCAACGTGTAAAATTAGGCACAAACCCATATATTTACACATGCCCCTAGGGTGTGCCTTGTAGTGAAGGTAACCATTTAAACAGGGTGTGTTATGTGTGGTGACTCATCATTTGCTTTTTTCCTTGCTCATACATTATTTGGGAGAGTCTTGAGGAACACTATTGAGATTAGCAAAGGACTGCCTGTTATGTATTTAGAGTCAGTTACATACAACACTTCCAGCTTTATCTGTAGCCAATTTGGTTTTGAGCTGTACTTTGCTCAGAAATAATATATCTGGGGTGCTTGAAAGTTTGACCTAGAAGGAATGGCAAACAGCCTAATCTAATGGCCAATGCTATTTGCAAGCTGAGTGTGGTCCCATAATGGGATTTTAGGAATGTGTGAAGCCTCAGAACAGCCACTACATGCATGTTTATTTTGGTTAAGGAGACCAGATCAGCAGCAGAGTGAAGCTGGCTGCATGCTGCCAGCCCATCGTGGGCAGCATGCAGAGACTGAGCCGACAGTCCCCAGTGTTAGCTTTGCTGCTGAGGATTTGCCAAGCAGACCTGTGGCTGTTGGTGGACCTAGGGGCACATCTTCTGCACACCCCCCAACCTGGGGAATAGGGAGGCGTAGTCGACTACGTCGCCCAGTTGCCCAGGGGAGGGGCCCACTGATGATGGAGTCAGCATGGCACCATGAGAGGCGACTATTTTGCCTCCAAAATCAACAAAACCCCGAGCATCTTTACGGGCAATTAGAAACATTAAACAACACCTTAAACTCCATGCTGACTGAATTTAGGTCCAACAACAGCCACATGGCCACCTTATCCAATTATTACAGTGCCATGCTTGAGGAAGTTCGAAATAGCAACAGCCACATGGCCACCTTAACTAACAATCTCAGTGCCATGATGGCTGAATTTCGAACTTCCAATAGAAACATGTTGGAAGAGTTGCAGATTCTGAATGCCACACAGGCCCAGGCGAGGGCCCACCTCCAAGGGCCCCAACCTGGGTTTTATGGGCATCCCCCATTTTAAGGCCTATTTGGCCTGTATCTGCTCCACATCTTTGCTCTACATCCCCACTTTATTGACCTGTCTGGTGAGCCCTACCAATATACCCTTTTGGGATGGCTTTGCTTGTTTGCTTTGGATTTGCGCCCATATAGCTCATTAGAGTGCTGAGGTAGCCCACTAGCCAATGCCGGAGGTGAAGCCTCAATGAACCTGCCACTCAAGCTGTTGCGCTGCATGCTTGTGGCGAATTACATTGGTTCTGGCTTCTCCTGTTTGTAGGCATGATTGGGGGACTTTCTGGGCTGGCAAACTACTACCTTGACCCCTGGCTGAGATTGAACTGCACTTGGATTGGGACTGGGGGTTCTTGTTTGGGTGTCACACTGAGTAACAGGTGTAGATGTGGCATAGGTTTGGCTGCTTTACACCTGTGCCTGTGGCAAATGTGGCCAAGCAGGAGAGGGTGTGTCTGTGGGCCTATTTGTTTGCTGCCCAATGTGGACATGGCAATGCTTCTCACCTATGTTTTTTAAATTTTCATTTGTCTGAAACTTTGCACAGGAGTGCCTTACTTTAAAACTCCTGCCTCTGGCCAATTGCTATGTGGCCTGATTTGCCTAAACTTTCATTTGTGTTTTGCCCATGTATTTTATGCAACTATGGGAGTGACCATCAACTCCAATGTTTGCTTTGGAAATAAACTACCTAAAATGGTAATTAACCTGTGGTGGACTAAGTTTATGCCTTTATGTTTTGGGGGAATAAAGAGGAGTTAAAGTAGGCAGTAACAAATTTGGAACATCCCAAAAAAAAAAATCTAAAACCATGTGTGAGGTTCTTTGTAAGTATTTCTCTACTGTTTGTAAAAGTAAGAAACAAACATACAAACACAAAGGTCCAAAAACACAATTAACAAGAAATAAACGGACAAAACAAATGTGTCTCAATTAAATTAGACCGCACGGCTTGGGCAGACGCGCTCGGTGGGCCACGATAGTCTGGGTCATCGATGGGTGGAGAGGGGGGCAAATCCACATACCGGGGTACACGCTGCAAAATAGCAAAATTATGCAACACTGCACAGGCCATTATAATATCTATGACCTTTTTGGGGTCATACTGAAGTGCTCCCCCGGTATGGTCCAAGCATCGGAAGCGGGTCTTCAACAGGCCAAACGCCCTCTCCACCACAGCCCTGGTCTTCCTGTGCGCCCTATTATATGCCTCCTCGGCTGCATTCTGGGGCCGGAGGAGGGGCGTCAACAGCCACGGAAGGAGTGGATAGCCGGAATCACTTGCAAAAATGTATTATAGAAAACATAAATTACACATTACTCAATAAATGGAATCCCCTAAACGGGCCATCAACATGACTAAGAGGCTAGGTCACATTTGCTACACAGCATGAGCATACATAGTGCACAGGCCAAAAAAAAGCACAAAAAACATCAAATAGATGTGGAAACAAATTAAACATCCAAAATGGCGGATGAGGGCCATTCAGCCAGACTGCTAACAGGTATTGGTTTTGGACTGTGCTGCTCAGCATTCTTGGATGTCTTAAATTTTCAGGACCCTGTATCTGCTTGGTATGAGTCCAAAACAGCTCTAACCCGCCCCCTGCACTTTATCCCGCTCTCCTATACTCAGTAAGTGTAATGCATCTAATCAAAGATGGCGCAGACCCTATTATAAATTCAAGGACATAATTTAAGCAGAGTGTGGGGAAGACTAATTCTTACTTTACTCTAAATTCAGTTTCAACATTTTGCTAATGCAGGACTAACATTTGGCAAGGCTTAGTGGCTTGAAAAATCTAATGGTTAAGGTCGCGTTTCACATGTAAACAAGGTGTTCAAATAGGCATAGTTTCATGGAACACAAATTAAATTCATAGCCATACATATAAAAAAAAAGGACGTTATTGGCGTCAACTTACTAAGGAGCCATCCACCGGAAAATTCCCCAGACTCAAACCAACCGTACAATCCACTGCTTGGACATTCATTGAGTGGCCCATTTTGCGGTTCCTGGGATAAAAAAAAAAAAACAACAAAAACATTAGAAAGGGAAGGAAAACTAGGGAAACACTAACTAATCACACCCTAAGCAAAACCTGTGGGCCAATTAAAATAGCAATAAACAAGTACATAAGTATTTTGTTTTGCCAAAAAATAATATGTATGTTTGAAAAAGGAAAGATTAACTTCCTAGTGTCTATTTCAGGTACACATTAAAATGTTTCCTTGGTGAACACATGTGACATTTATATGCAACTAAATACGGTCCATGGTTCCACAGGGACTCTTTACAAGGAGGGAATACTTAAAAGGAGGGATACATTACAATGAGGGCAAAATTACAAGGAGGGATTACTTACAAGGAGGGAATATTTACAAGTAGGAAAAAAAATACAAGGAGGGAATAATTGCAAGGAGGGATTATGTAAAAGGAGGGATAAATTACACGGAGGGATTAATTAAAATAAGGGAAGTATTTGAAAGGATGGATAACTTACAAGGAGGGATTAATTACAAGGAGGGAATAATTCTAAGAAGGGCCATTTTACAAGGAGGGACTTTTTGAATTTTTGGGACATAAAAAAAAAAAATATATATATGACTGATTTAACTTGCCTGTAGATATACTCGTTGACTGCCGGAGGGACCAGGGCAACGTGGGTGCAGTCAATGGCACCCATGATGTTGGGCATGCCGGCAATTTTATAAAATGCCAGCTTAATCGCGTTTCTTGTCTTCTACCATGTCGTCAGGAAAACAAATATATTTCTGAGTAATGGTAGCCATGCCTTTCAAAAATGTGGATAGCGCGCGGCTCAGCGTAGGCTGTGAGATCCCCACGGAGAGGGCACCCAGCCTCTGGAATGAGCCGTTCGCCAAAAATTGCAGACAGCCACGCATCTTGGTCATACCTGAAATTGCTTGCCCCTTCCTTGTGGTGTGGGCTAACCATGGCCGCAGCTCACTATACAACTTATGGAGGGAAGCGCAATTAAGTCTGGTGAGCTCGAACAGCTCAACGTCATGCATGCCATCGATGTGCATGCGTCGCCGGTGCAATCTGTTCTCAGCCCTCCGGACAATTTCAATGCCCATGAGCTGCAGATCCTCATGCTCCTCAAATACACTAGAGTCATCCATAGCTGCTAGTCTCGAGGTCAAAATGGTCCCGTAAGGGGATCGCAAAGGAAACGGATTTATAGGGTGGTGGTCCGTCGGCAATCAGCTCTCTGAATGAGACGCAAGCCCATAGCAATAACGTAAGTTATCTGAATGAACGAAAAATATCAGATTTGGTTTGGAAAATGACCCGAACTAACGCAAATGTTCCGATTTGCTTTCATTCATCGAAAGCGCATATACGCATTTGGCCGAACATTCGTACGAATGAAAAATGAACTAAAAAAAAGCAAAAAAATGACCCACTAAAACTTTCACAGACAGCTACGGAAGTGCAGACGAATGTGCCTCTGAATCGAGCCTATGGTGTACGTAACTTGTAGACTCAAAACACAGCTATCCTAACGTGGAGGCTGATTCACTACTAACGCCAGGTATCGGCAGATAAGTGTCTGTATAGCGACGCTTAAAGCGACCGCTAGTAGACGCCGTAAGCGGGTATCGGGCGCTGTAATAGAGCGTCTCAATCTCCGTAGTAACCTGGCCGGCATTGATGAATGTGATGTATGTTGGGTGCTCTAACACCGGTACAGCGCTGCAGCAAGTGAGAGGTAGCACCAGCTCAGTGCGACTGACTCTCAGTGCTCCACTCCATACTTATCAAAAAAAGACACACACACAGCGTCGGCGCTCAAAATCTGGTCACTATAGCATAGAGCGCCAGATGCTGTGTGATTAAAGTCTGTTTTTGAACACATGACCACCTGTAACAAAGCGAAAACACATGGAATTACATTGTTTTAACACTGTGACATTAATACTTTAGTGCCAGACCTGTAATGACAATTCTGTATAAAAGTCTCTTGGGAGGTAAGACAGTGAGAATCGCTACTGAGCCATGTTCCTGTGACAATACAGAACCAGATCTCTGCTCTTTATGGTCAGCATCCCCGTGCTGAGAAGTGCAGAAATTCGGCAGCTCAACAGCACCATCTGTTGCAGAGCACAAGCAAATGGATGCCCCCAAAAATAAATTTGTAGAATGCAAGCATGTCTTATGGCCAATGTTGAAGTGCAGAGCAAGGACTGCCTGGGAAGTGAATTTAGTTATACCTACCAGACCTCTTTGGTCAACACCAACTTTCTTAGCCTTACTGTTTAGAGTCAGTTTTAGACTTTTGGTTCACTTTAGAAATCAGAAAAAAACAGACAAGCAAGAGAGAGAGCAGCTATTCTCCATAATGAATGGTCTGATACAGAATCAGTAGAGTTCAATCCACCACTCACTCTAGCAAAAGGAATTAAAAAAAAGAAATCAGCATCAGCAGTCTTATACTACAGTACAGTACAGTGGGATGAATCAGCAGCATGAAAGGTAAGGAAAGAAGGTTTTGAATTTATACTTAACCTGAGCAAACTGTTTTAGCCTTGCTTACAGTTGCACTTTAATCACTGACCCACAATGGCCTGCTTCTCAGGGTAGACTCAAGTTGCTCACACAAATCTAATATTAACAGTTAATTAAATGATTCCCATTTTGGCATTTGGTACTTGATGAAAGTGAAATTTCATTGTATTGTTTATGTTCCTGAACCAATAAAGTAATTGCGCTGAATCTCTCCAGTGTCACAAGTTTCAGCGTAATTAGCTGGTAATTTATCTTCATCATTAAGGAGAAATATCCACACAATAACCATTAACAACAGCCGTCATTATCCAGTTTCCCCAAATAATCTGAAAGTGACATGGGCCATTGTTATTTTGTTTATTGCTATTCTAATTGTCTGTTTACAACCATGCATTTACTTTTTTATTGTTGGTAACAGAAATGCCCCTCTGTCCAATGCCAGTAGCACTACGCACCAACAATTGAGAGTATTCCCGGGCCGATCGGGTCCCTCCCCGCGGGGCATCCGAAATCGGGATGCCCCGCAGGGTGAAACCCCCCAGGACGCCCACAAACCTTACCTTAACCCCGTTCCAACGGCGCATGCACGGCCCGCGGCCGCGTCTCGCGCTTCCCTCTAGCAGGGCGCGCACCCGCACCGGACGTTTGTGAATGGCAGGCGCGGGCGCGCTCCCTGTTAGAAGGAAGCGCGAGATGCGACCTCCAGCGCTCAGAGCCGCTGTGGTTGGACGCCACTTGTACGTGCATACCACAGCGGCTCTGAGCTCTCTGATTGGACGAGCGCCCGTGTAGGAGCGTGGGGAGGTGAGTGTTTACGGGCGTTCTGGGGGGTTTCACACAGCGGGGCACCCCCGATCGGGGTGCCCCACCGAAGTGGATCAAAACCCAGGATAGTCAAAATCCTTGGTGTTGGTCCACTTTAATACAATATGAAGTGAAATTCTAGAGGTCGGATGTAGAAATGTACCAATCATTTCACACACATAGGGCAAAGAAATCACCAATTTGAATAAAAAATAGGACAATACATCAAATGAAGTGGTTGTCTTATAATGTAGATTGTAATAGATAAGAGACCAGAGAAAATGTGTTTTGGTTCCTCCAAAGCGACCTTGTGACTTTTTATTCTTTGCCCAATGGATTAACTGGCTTAGAGAGATTGAGAGTTGTCAGCCCAAAAACTTTACTAGAAACAAAACAAGAGTCATACAAGAGAGCAAAAACATGGGTGTCGCTAGCAAAGAAAAGGGGCGAGCTGCACAAAATGTTGGAATCCTGTCTGGTCCCTTTTGAACACTTAAGGCCTTTGTTGGATTCACTTTCTGTTTGGTGGGCTTACAACTGGAGGGTGGACTTGCCAATTTTTACGGGCAGTATAGGTTTACTGTCTGTACCTAATGTAATACATATTGTAAATTAGGATTTAATATATATATATATATATATATATGTCTTTTCATGGTCTAATCCGTATAAAAATATTATTCATCTACTACATTTTAAGGAGGACGACCAATTATTTGTATTTAGTTATATTCCTTTTTTAGGTATTTTATGCATATATGACTATGTTTGCGCACACATAGGAATTCTTCATCTGCATTTAACCCATCCGTGCAGTGGTGCAAACACAAGCAGATAGTGCATACGTCCCCGGAGTAGCCTGCCTAAACCACATCATATGGGGAGCTGTTGGGAGGTTAACCTGCAACCTTCCTGCAACCTTCCAGTCTGATTAATTTCACTAGGACAGTTAGGAGGGTAAAGCAGAAGAGGTAGTGAGATTAGTAATCTACCACCTTCTATCAAATGGGAAAACCTTTGAAGTAACAACATTTTTTATTGGGGCATATGTGTTGTAAAATAAAACAACAGAATGATTTGTTGAACTGTCAGAACTTCAGTCATCATAATGACAGTCTACCATTTTGCACACATTTATGGCAATTCCCGCCAACAATCACACTGTGCTTGCCCTCTCCAGGCCCTCCTAACCCTTATTGTTCCAACTCTCCGCCACAGGAACAAGGTAATTTTTGTCACCACCAATTAAAAACTTTTATGAATTAGAATTGTTATAAAACAATTAAGCCTCATGAATGCAAGTGTCTCAGGGAGGGAAATCCTAAAGGAAATTCTTCTTATTAAAACTGTAATTTTAATTTCCATTAAATGGAGAGTAAGACTTTAACAGACGATAGGTTGACAAATTATTCTTTAATGTCAGGTGAGCTTATCTAAAATGAGGTAATATATCTGCATCATTCTAAAATCGGTACATCCACATCTCTTCCCACTAATTAATCTAATTCAGTCATCTTGATTACCACCTTGTAGACTTCATTTTTCAGGGAAAAGAAGTATTTTGTTGCATCCCACACACCAAGCTTATTACTGTGCTGCAAAGGCTAATTAGACGTTATATTAAAAGAGCACCAAAGAAGAAACAAATTACTCTTTTGCATAGTTTGTAAATTATATATGGGGAGGTATTGGGGAGGCTCATTAATTTGCTCTGATCATTGAACTATCTGTTTAATTAAACTCATTACTGGTGTACTCTGTCTATGGACACGTGTACTTTGTCTACTGATAGACATGTTTGTTTTCTTTGTTTAAATACTTCTGGTAAATGTAATATTAAGGTCTAATGCATGAGTAAATAAATAAATAAAAAAAAAATATATATATATATATATCAGTAATCAGTACTATGAATCAGCATATAATGTATGGAGAATGTGCTGATAATAAACGAAGTGTCTAAACATACAAAAATATGTTATATGGCTAAAAGTATGCAGAAAATCTTTTAACGTTTCAGAAAAACCATCATTTTAATGAATAGATATTTGTCATTGGTAATAAAGAGTCATGGATGATAATTATGCTTGTTATAATAACTGACAGCTGTGAATGTGGGAGGGTCATGGACAGGTGGCAGGCAAGGTGTTAAGTCAAAGTCCATGCCAAAAGGGTAGTGGATAGACAGCAAGGCTAAGTTCAGTCTAATAGCAAAGGGTTGTATGCAAGAGGCTGGCAGGGAGATGTCCATAGTCTGTTAGCAAAGGGTTTGTGGCAGGTGAATGGTTAATCCAGGTTCTTGACAAAAGTCAGTTGGATATTAGCCAGTCCATTATGGCATTACTCTAAGCACATGTCATATGGATAGTACAGTGAGTGCTGAACTCTTAGTTAAAGTATCCACCTAAATTAAGACCAAGCCACATGGGCTCTCTGAGACAAAATCAACTATCTTGATGAACCATGATTGCCTGGATTATAGTATAGCCATGTGAAGGTGGATGATCCAAAATTATCCCCATGTGTCATGGGAAATGGTAAAAAATAGCAAACCATCTTGCCAATGAACCCTCTCTTCACAAACTTTTATGCAGTGACACCCAATCTAGGATGTCTGGGTGTTGGATTTGTAACAATATGTCAGTGACCATGTGCTCTTGGTCTAATTTCAACAAAGTAAACTATTCTGAGATAGCTGAGGTGGATTTCCCCTGTGAGGGTGAGAATTTTCCTTACTTGCAAAGAATGTTTATATGCAGGTGATATATAGTTCCACATACCGAAGTATCTGCATCTCAGATAGAGGTTCAGGAACACATTAGACTTGAGTTTAAAGATGAAGGGAACATCTGCGATATCTGTCCGGTTCCTCATTGTGCTTGAAAAGTTTGAGTGAAAGTTGAGTAGGCTTTTAATCATACAATATCTTTACACATCAATATAAGACTATTGCCATTCTTAGCATATGTAAACCAGTCTGTAAAATTCCTCTAAATCAACCTCCTAGTCCTGAAAACCAAATCGGAGGATTTAGCTATTAAAGCCAAGAGGGCCTAGATTCCAGTCTTCTTCAATGTTTGCATTTCTAAATTCTTTCTTGAGTCGTCTAGCATGTTACACATCTTGAACTATGTGGGCTACATTTTTATTATTTATATAATAATAGGCAGGCCCACTACTACACCCCCCCCCCCGCCCCTGTAAATAATCTAAGGCTGGAGTGTGTTGATTCAGGATAGTAGTCATCAGAAACAACTGTACTACTAACAACAGTAGTGATGTTCAAAGCATCAAAAATGTCATTTGTTATGTTGTCCACAACTCAGCTAGCTTCTCTATGGTATGAGCACGCCTTACAGACAATCCAGATACGGTTAACGCTAATCCAAACTTTTTATACCAGACTAAAGGTTTAGCTTTACTCTTAGGGGCACTTCTCTTGCACAAAGTATGTTTAGGATTCATACCCATAGGAATATCATCTGGCTCCCATACTTGTAGCTGAAGTAACTCTTGCCAAAGTGCATGTTCCTAAACTACTCCTAGGTACCCACTTATAGGCTCAGGAACCACAAATAAAAAAGACACCAGGAGGAAGGGTCAGTCCAGACTCAGACCAGACTCAAAAGTCTTCCTACATGCCCAATTACAGTCCTACTTGGAGATTGGGCACACTAGGTAACAGTTTAGATAGTATGGGTATTCTTGCATGGTCATCCCTGCCTCTTTAGTGCAAGAGCTGCCAAACAGAGTTTAACTCATTTAAAAAGATAAGCATAAATAACCACTTCATGTCTTAGGTTCTACTATCTTCTTGCAATGACTGTTGTGGATCCAATTTGGCTTTCCTTCAAATGTCACTGAAGTGGCAGTTGTCCTGGTGTGGACCAGAGAATCAGGGTTTAAGGGTTCTTCTCACGTGTAGTCTGATTGCCACCCAGTTCTCCGGTTCCAGTGTGTGTATACCTGTAATTGAGAAGGGAAAAGCTTTAATACACAATCATGAACCTTTGACAGTTGTTTCTGCAAATGAATTACAAAGTCAGTAGTCAGTCATATACCCATGTTGCATTTAGAGAGACTTCGGTTTGAAGAGGAAAATAACAACCCAATTTTGGAGCAAACCCAAATAGTATCTTGTATGGACTCAGACCAATCTTCCCACTGGGGGTGTATCTGACAGAAAATAACACTAGGGGCAAACACTCAGGCCAAGGTTTTCCTGCCTCAGCCATGATTTTCTATCTTGAGTTTCAAAGTTACATTTAGGTGTTCCAGAGCTCTGTGAGCGGTAGGGAGAGTGGAACGTTTGTTCAATACCCACCCCTTGCATTATCTCTGGCATGATCTCGCCTGTGAATTGCGAGTCATGGTCTCTTTCTTTGCTGTGGTCTTTGTTCCCAAGGAAATTCTTCCATCCGGAGAAGAGATCTATCAAAGCCAATAGGCTCGATTCAGAGAGACAAAAAAAAACTTCCGTTTTAGTTCCGATCTGTTTTTTTTGGAAATGTTTCCGCTCTCGTATGAGTGTACGAGCGATTCTGTGCATGCATTGAAAACCTTCTGTAAAGTTTCCGTCCGTTCGTACAGCAGATTACGAATACGAGGATGTCATTTTCCATCCAGACTTTTCCATTTCATTTCATGTTACAACGTAGGCTTTCCTTTTTTCCCTTTTCCCATCGTATCCTCCCATGAATCCTTTACGTTCCCATTAGTTTCTGTTTCCCTTTTTCAATAAATATTCGTCCAGACGGAAATCCTTACGATCTTGCGCCTGCGCACTACAAACTTAACTCATTAAAGTGCTCGCCTACATATTTACCACCCTCACTTCTACTACAATGTTTAGCTAAATCAGTTAGCACTATCCTCCATCTTCCCTTTTGGACCCTTAAAGCTCACCCAAACCACTTCTCGGTTAGGTTCTTCTTCCATTTTAGCTCCCTAAAACTTACCCAAATCACTTCTCGGTGAATATTCATCTTTAAATATTTCTGGGCCCATTAGTTTTGTGTTAATGTATTTTGTAAATGAAATGACAATGTAACATTTTTTTTTATTCCATCATAAGATATAACATTTTTAAAAATGTTGAAAATTTCAAATTTTTACAACTATAAAAAACAAAAATACAATTCTGTGAAATACTCACCTGTAGAATTGGTATTATAAGTATACAGTACGTCCTGCTCCAGATAGATTACTTACACTTGGGTTATCCTCCGCCAGATGGCGCTGCACTGCAGAGACATGTAAAACAGGCTCCTCCCGGCCCCTCAAATACCCGGGGACCTCCCACAAATCCCCAGCATTGAAAAGCAGTGAACAAGAAACCGGGAGAATTTAACCACCCAAAACAAAACTGGTTTCAACTATTTTCGTAGTATATTTTGAGCCTAATTAGTGAGCTACAAATTTAATGGGTTAAGTGATTGTACCCTATTGCGTCATGTTCTTGCCCTCTTATGTAAGTAGTATTCCCCAGACTTTTTTAATGAGTGTACAGGTTGGATGTGCATGTAGTCTCATTAGAAATGTCCTTCCCTCCCACCCTACCCCGCTCACCTAGAGCGTCAAAGTTATACCTTGCAAACCAAGAAAAGATGTCGCCCGCCATCTTTACCCCGGAGCAGGACGACATCATCATGGATGTGAGTATGCGAGCATGCGGGCGTGCGTTTATGTGCGCGCACACATTCCTTATATTAAAAAAAAAAAAAAAAAATTGGAACAAAAGGCCTTAAAGCGGACCTTCACTCTGAATAAGAAACTATCTTATATGTTTCCCACACCATGTACATACAGATTGTCCACATTAAAATTCATCCTACCTGCACCTAGTGCATGTTATTAGCCTTTAAACATCCAAGATGGCGGATTATGGAAGCCGCCATCTTATCAGGCAGCCTGCAAACAGGAAGTGCCTTCTAACTGTGCTGCTCTGCATTCTGGGATTGCTGACCTTTTCCAGAGCACAGCTCTGCTCTGTCTGAGCAAAGCACAGCTATATCCCACCCCCTGTACCTTATCCCACTCTCCTCTCCTCCGTAAGTCAAGATGGCGGCGTCCGTATCCTAAATTCCTGAACAGAGTTGCAGCCCAGTGGGGGAAAGAATAATAAGTCAGTGACTAAAAACTTAAAATATATTAATTTTAGATGCTGCGGAATCGTTTTTTTATAGTTTGTGCTTTTCATTAAATCACGCTGAAGGTCCGGTTTAAAAAGGGCCCCCAAAAAAACACGCCCAACCAAACCATAAAAACAACGCTAAACTAATGTTGTTTTTCTTTAACAGATACAAGAAAACCACAGGCTCAAGACCCCGAGGCCTAATGTTTTTAATTTTGCATAAATTTTTTTATTGTTTTTTAGTTTTGTTCAGAAAAAAAAAATATGAAAAAAACAAAACCAAAAAAAAAAAAAAACATATACAGATTTTGTGAGTTGTCTTTCCTGCAAATGTAAAATCACACAACATCAACACACATTTACATGACACAAAAGGTTTAGATATGGGACCATAAAACAGAAAAAATCCCAAACAATTACGGAAGGAAGAAGGAACACCAAAGAGATTAAGGTATGCATTAATGGCAAGGAAGAAGGAACACCAAAGAGATTAAGGTATGCATTAATGGCAAGGAAGAAGGAACACCAAAGAGATTAAGGTATGCATTAATGGCAAGGAAGAAGGAACACCAAAGAGATTAAGGTATGCATTAATGGCAAGGAAGAAGGAACACCAAAAATTATATTTGACAATATATATGTGTCAAATTGGCAGTTGGTGCCATATGTATATTCCAATGGAGGTTTAGGGATGAGCGCTTGCGTGTAGCCAGATTGGCAACTGAAGAGCCATGGAGATGTAAGTATACTTGTAAAACCACCAAAATGGAAGGTCAAATACGATGGGAACCAAGCAGGTACGTTCAAAAACCAAGGAAAAAGCAGGGAAAAACGGGCCGCCCGTGTGAACGGGAACGGAAGCCCCGATCAAATTGAAGGCACCCAAGAGAGCAAAAAATACTTCCCGAGTGAAGACAAATTGACGGATCAGTTAGGGAGCCATTCCGACGGAGGCTCTGCATCACATTTGAGCCACGAGTCAAACGGGAGCCCCATACAATCGGAAGGTTTTAAGCTCAGATCGGGGGAGGCTCTGCATCAGGCCAATTATGCTTAGGCTGATGTATGTTACCATGCACTGCCATCAACATAAAATGATACAAAGCACGTGGCAGACAAAGTCTGTCTTCAGTCTTCCACAAGCCATCTTCGTGTTGCGTTGCCCCATGCTTTGTCCACTGGGCCTTTTCAAAATGTGATGCTTGTTTCTGCAAGGTAATAAGAACCTGTAATGTTATTTTGGGAGGCAATTGTGGGGTTAGTGGAGGGGGACACATACTTTTCTCAACAGACACGACAGAGCCGTCCCACAAACCTTAATTCCTATATTTTACTTCATTACTCCTCACTAAATTATTCTATCTACCATTTACAAAACATTCTATATAGCTTCCCTTAGTCTGCATTAAGCACTTTCTATTCTTCAACACACCTCAGGAAAAAAACTACAGTAAATGAAGCCTTTTCACAGACACCATGGGCAGGCTGATTCATTACTAGCGCCAGGTATCGACAGAGGCACTTCGAGCGACCACTAGTAGACACTGTGATTGGCTATCAGTCGCTGTAATAGAGCGCCTCAGTTGCTGTAGTAACCTGGCTGGCATTGATGAATGAGATATATTTTGGGCATTCTAACACCAGTACAGCATTGCAGGGGCGAAAGGTAGCGCCAGCTCATTGCGACCGACTCTCAGAAACTCACACAATATTCAACAAAAAAACACACACAGTGTAGGTGCTCTGGATCTGGTATCTATAGCATAGAGCGCAAGACGCTGTGTGATTAAAGTCTGTTTTTGAACACATATCCACCAGTAACAAAGCAAAAACACATGGAATTACATTGTTGTAACATTGTGACATTAATACTTTAATGCCAGACCTATAATGAGAATTCTGCATAAAAATATAAAAAATCCAAAATGTTTTTAACAATGACTTTTTCTAGGCCAGGAGAGGTGAAACAATTATTTGAGAGAAAAAAAAAATAAATTCAAAACAAAATCCCTGTTTAAACAGAAGAAAAGGAACGTCCAATGAAATGTATGGGAGAGCGACAGGTAGTGACAGATGATACCTGGCGCTCTGGAAGCCAGAGCGCCGGTGCTATACGCTGAGCTGCCTGTAAATCGTATGCTACATGGTGCTGCTAAAGTTGCTCACCAGAATTGGCTTCATAAATGTGGTATTGCATACAGTGCCCAGCATTCACCAGAATCTGCCTGTCGCTTACAAGGCACTACCTGCCGCTATCCCTTGATGAATAAACCCCTTAGTGTTCTTAAAGTGAAACTACAAAAATAGGTCTCCAATCATTTATATTCAACCTACCATCTTTGGGTAATTGCATTATTCTCATCAATGTTCTCATGTTCTTATTGAATTTCTTTTTTCAACATTATGTCTCTTCAAACCTGTTGGGTTGAGTGCATGCATACACAACACAATTCAATACAAAACGTTTGTCCAACTGGTGATGCGCTGGGGACCGAAAGTTCTTGCAGGATTCTTAAAGTTGGTTATTTTGTGCTTTAACAGCTAGTGGGTAGAAGCTGTTTTTGTACCGGTACCTCCGTCCAGAGGGTAGGAGATTGAAGAAGGGGTGACCTGGGTGTGTGGGGTCTCCAACTATTCTTTTTGACCTTGAGCGGATCCTTTCCTTGAATTGTTCATCTAGGTCAGGTAGGGGACATCCTATGATCCGCTCAGCAGTTCTGGTGATCCTCTTCAGCCTGATCTTGTCCTTGGCAGTGATCCCGCAATACCAGGCAGTGAAGGAGGAGGTCAGGAGTGAGCCTACTGCACCGATGTAGAAGGTCTTCAGGATCCTTTTAGACATTCCGTATTTCGCAAGTTGTCTTAGGAAATAAAGTCTCTGTTGAGCCTTCTTTAGGACAACGGTGGCTTGTCTACTCCACTTCAAGTTGTCCGTTATCACCGTGCCGATAAATTTTGCGCTGGTAGCGATATTGACCCCATCCTTACCCATGGAGATGGGACGGTGCGCTGGGTGGGACCGCCTCAAGTCGACAATCAGCTCAACCGTTTTCTGGGTGTTAAGGATGAGGTTATTCTCTTCGCACCAGGTTACCAGATTTTTTATTTGTGTTCGGTATGGAGACTCGTCTGTGTTGTTAATAAGGCCTACCAGAGTTGTATCATCTGCAAACTTGATGATTTTGATTGATGGGTCTGTGGACTTGAAGTCATTTGTGTATATGGAGAAGAGGAGGGGGGACAGAAAGCAGCCTTGTGGTGCGCCTATATTGGTGGTTCTGCATGAAGAGATAAAGGGGCCCAGTTTGACTCTCTGGGTCCTGTTTGTGAGGAAGTTGGTGATCCAGCCAGAGAGATCCGGTAAGATGCTCAGTGAGAGCATTTTCCTATTCAGAATTTGGGGATCTATAGTATTGAAGGCGGATGAGAAGTCCACAAATAAGAGTCTGGCATATGAGCTGGGTTGATCCACATGGTGTAATGTAAGTGGCATTGCAAGGTTGACTGCGTCTTCTGAAGATCTGTTTGCTTTATATGCGAACTGCAGTGGATCCCACTTTGAGCCAATTGCTTCATTGAGGAATGGTATTATCAGTCGCTCGAAGACCTTCATCACCACTGGGGTCAGAGCGATGGGTCTGTAGTCATTCAAGGCTGTGGCTGATGACGTCTTAGGGACCAGAATGATGATTGAGTTCTTCAGGCAGTCGGGGACTATACCCGCCTCTAGTGAGCCCTTGAAGATTCCAGTAAGGATTGGGGCCATTTGGTCCGCACACACACTTTGAGGCATTTTGGGGAGATCCCATCGGGGCCAGAAGCTTTCCTGGTGTTGAGCGTAAGTAGGATCTTTCTTACATCTGACACTTCAAGGCTTAGTTCGGGCGTAGCTGAAGTGTGGGATGTACTACTTGCCATTTGAGGGGGGCTCACAGGACTTTTGCTTAGCTTCACTGAGTCGAATCTGCAATAGAACTGGTTTAGTTCCTCAGCGAGATTCATGCTCGGGTTGATGGTGGGGGCGGTGCCTTTGAAGTTCGTTACTTGCTTAACGCCCACCCATAGTGCTCTGGAGTTGGATTTTGAGAATGTATTCTCTAATTTGTGTGAGTATGATCTTTTTGCAGCTTTTATCTCCTTAGTAAATAGATTCCTATATTTCCTGTATTCAGTGAGGTTGCCCAGTTTGTGTGCTGACTCTTTCTTCTTCCTTAGGTTTTTAATCAAGTTGTTGAACCATGGTTTGTTGTGTAGTTGTTTCTTATAGGTCCTGGTTGGAATCAGCATGTCTTCGCAGAATTTGATGTATGATGTGACCTTATCGGTCCAGTCATCGATGTTCCCGGCGTTCTCGAAGATTTCCCAGTCCGTTGTGTCGAAGCATGCTTGCAGATTGGATATCGCTTCCGCTGTTCATCTTTTTGTGGTAATGAGGGAGGGTCTGCAGGATTTCAGTTGTTGTCTGTATGCCGGGACTAGGTGTATGAGGGCATGATCCGAATGGCCGAGTGCAGCTTTGACCACTGGTTTGTAGGCTCCTTTGATGGTGGTGTAGCAGTGGTCTAGGGAATTCGTTCCTCTGGTGGGGCAGGTGATGTGCTGGAAGAATTTTGGAAGTTCTGAGTTGAGTTTTGCCTGGTTGAAGTCGCCCAGTATGATAATGAGGGCTTGGGAATGTTTCTTCTCGCATTCAATAATGCAGTCAACCAGACAGTCTAAAGCGGGTTTTGCAGATCCTTGTAGTGGGATATAGACACCAATCAGTATGAACGAGGTGAATTCTCTTGGGGCGTAGAAGGGTCTGCAGTTGATTGCTAGTATTTCAAGGTGTGTGGAGCAACTCTGAGCCAGGATATTTGTGTCTTTGCACCAGCTGGAATTCACAAAGAAACAGACGCCGCCTCCTCGCGACTTTTGTGCTAGGACACAATTCCTGTCTGCGCGGATGATGTTGAAGTTTGGGAGTTCCAGGGCTGTATCCAGGATGCGATCATTGAGCCAAGTCTCAGTGAAGCAGAGGATGGCTGAGTTTGAGAATTCTGAATAATTGCTGCATAGAATTTGTAGCTCTTCCATTTTATTTGGAAGCGAACGCAGGTTTGCCAGGTGTATCGAAGGGAGAGCCGAACGTAGACCTCTCCTTTTTAGTCTTACCAAGGCCCCAGCTCTTCTACCCCTTCGTCTTCATTTAGCACCATACTTGCCAACCTTGGCAATGTGGTCTGCGACAAGGAACCTTAGGGCAGAAAAGGATGGCCATCGGGGAACAGATGTATTTAGGAGTGCTTCCCTGGAGTACTTGAGGCACATGTTGGTTGAGAGCAGGACGCCGGTGGTATGGGTTGTAGGTTGGGCTATTTGGGTGCGTACTTGTGGTTCTGGAGTTGTAGGTGTACCTCAGTGGGGCTGGGCGTTTGGGTATGTCACTCGGTTTGGTCTGTAGGGGGGTTAGTGGTGGTTGTGAGTATATGATGGGGTTGAGTGTTGGGGATGGGTGGGGGTGGTGAGTGTAGTGAGGGTGTGGGTGGTGATTGGGTGGTGGGAGGATGTGGGTAAGTGACTGGGAGTGGAGGCTAGTGATGATTGCGTGCTGGTGGTTTGGGGATGGGAAGCTTTCGAGGGTCTTGTGTTGTTAGAGGGGTGCCGGTGAGTGTCGCCAGACTGTGCTAGGGGTTGAAAGGAATGAGAGGCTTCCTCTCAGAATGTTCTGGGGGCCGGGGAGTGGGTGGTGACTTGCATATAAAGAGCCTGGTGGATCAGGAACTTGTCTCTTTAATTTCCTTGCTTGGTCCAATGTGCCTTGGGGTGTTGGTGTTGCACTGTCCAAGTGTAAGGGATGCGTGCCCGTAGTTGCGCAAGTTTGCGTAGGGGATGTTTGCTAAGGGAAACAGTCAAAGGCTGGGTTACACATGGATGCTTATGACGCTGTAGTTGTGCGGGCCAGCGTAGTGTGTTTTTTAGAGAGCTTGCTGGTTTGTGAGTTAAGATGTGAATCGGTCATAAAGGCTGAGTCTCACCTGGATACAGATGACGATAGGGCTGACGCAGCACACGGGCCGGGGGGAGAGGTGTTCTTTCTGCCGCTGCTGACAGGATGGGGGCGCCGCACCACCGAGGAGGTGACTTGATGCCTCTTCTTGCAGGCGCCGGGGGACCGCACCTACAGCCGCTCCGACACGCTGCTGCTGCCGCCGCTTGCAGCAGCCCCCGGATGGGCCCGTTGTCACACCGCAGGAGATGCTGCCTGCGCTAGTCGCTGAAGAATGCTGCCATTCTAGTTGAGTATGCCTTAAAATTTGAATCAGACCTTTTTCGACTCCAGGGAGGCTGATGTTCCTCTTAAAAAGAAAAGTCCACTTTCCCTACATTTTCTAATCAGACTTTTGATTAGGCATGCCATAAAGGCATGAGGTTCCCTTCCTTACCTGCTGGTGCTTCACAGTTTAAATCAAGCTCCTGATTTCTGATACCAGTTACCGCAGCTCTGAATTTTGGCTTGGTTATACGTACATGTGCATGTGTGGTGGTGAACAAAGTTTAGTAGAGAGATCACAGACAATATTAGACCCCTCAGTCTGGCCTTTTAGTCTGCCCACATCCCCAGTCAAAAGCTTAAAATGTGCTACCGAGCAGCAAACAATAGGGACCTCAAGAACGCAATCTAAGCCACTGTAGTGTGAGCAGGTACGAGGTAAGAGGAGTTTTGTGCCTTTAGGGCATGCCTAATCTTATCACAAAATGCAAGCAAAGTGGACTTTCCTTTTAACAAAACTGTAACCCAACTCAAAATCTAAAACATGACCCACCTGAAAGCTAAGTTGGAGAGTGGGTATCTACCCTCAGCTGAGTTAGGAGGATATCTGCCCTTATCTGACTTACACAGTAGTGAGATCTTTTCAGTTTGTTTAAATAGTTTTGATTGTTATTTGAGGAATGTATTTGAACAATGAACAATTAATTATATTTTTTGAAAACATTAAACAATTATTGTAACAGTACTGATTACTACAAGCAATTGCTCCATTTTTTTACGTATTTCCATATATAATACCCATTAAGGTAATCTTAAGTTAGAGATTCTATTATAAATTTTATTCTGACTTAATATAACATTTTAACAGCATTTACCAGGGATTTTCTGTTTTGGACTATGAATTAAGTCATTCAATTCATAATAAATGATCTGATGTAAACTCTGCACTGTCTGCAGTAATGCAGCACGCAAAACAGCTGGGGAAGCACTGCTCTTCTATCTGTTTTAGCAGACCATCTGATTTTCAATGCCTCCTGTCTAATTTCTGCTGCCACACCAAATGCCTTCTTCAAAGCACATCTGTTGGTATTTTCATGCTGCGTTCCTACCCCTTCATGGTTTTATTCTGTCCTCATCAATGAGTGTCTATCCTGCAACCTTTTTCTTATACTTGCACTAGGCTTCTAACAGATATGAAAGTAGACGTTTTATAGGAAAAGAGCCCAAATAATGATAAATATTTTGTTTTATTAATTGTTAAAGCACCAAAACAGATGCTCCAAGCTCAATTCCAGCAAAACCTTTTTTCTGTTTCAGACTGAGTGGGAAATGTTAAAAGACCATTCCAAATACATAAAGTAAAACTGTAATATTTATTTGACACCCTTACTGAACCTACTCATTGCACCTTAAATAAAAAGTACATTATTCTGTAAAGCTTGTAGTCATGATATCCTCAGGATTTCTGATAGTTAAGGGGCAGATATTTTATTTTGTAGATGAGAGGAGTGGAATTGTTACCCATTTTCTTTGCACCCAGCAAAACATTCAGAAGGGGAATCCAGGACTAATCTATGGAGCACTTGAGGGATGTGGTATCTTGTACAACATTTACTACACCAAACACCTTTTTAATTGATTCAAATTTTTAACTGACCGACTTAGAATGGAGTATATGTTGGAGTAAAGAGCTTAAAATCGGACACTAATTGAATCTTTTGGAAGTGATTGGACAAAATGTTTTATTTCCAAAAATCTAAAATGCTCCTTTGCAATGATATTTCTCAGAAGCAAATCCCCCAAAGTGATTAAACCTTGACAATCTTGCAATCTGGAGGGTTTAGGCCAGGCTCAAAAGCCAGGTTACCAAGGTTAAGCATTAATGTAGTATAATATAAAGTTAGATGCTCTGGTATAATTTTATATTTACTCATAAAACTTCTTAGCACTTTGATATTGTTTTTAGCATGGTCTACCCATAGGGAGCTTACAGGAATGTAACAACCTAATTGGCCCCATAGCAAAATTGTGATAGTGCTCCTACTAGTTCTTTGCAGGAACCCTTTAAACAAGACACCTTTTATAGGTAATGTTTAATGATGATAAACAAGTGTGAACTTGAGCATTATCCCTGTCCTTTAGGACCTTAACATACCATACATCAGTAAACAACAAGCACTTCTGTTGATTTTTATGCAAAAATGGAAAGTTTAGCATATATATTACATATTGTATAACCACGTGCAAGATTTACCTCACCAAATGCCAAGAATAGGATAGAAAAGTGTAAAGTACAATGCCGCCACTAGAATCTGGAGCAACATAAACGTGCTTTTGTACAGAGGGCAATAATTATCTGTCCATCTGATGGACAAGTCTTAGTGTGGCAAATGACAGACTTTACCGGCCTGACTGTATTGCGGCGACTGTAAAGGTTTTTGGAGAGGGAGAAAACTTTGGGGTTGCTTTTCATTGATTGGCCTAGGGCCCTTAGTTCCAATCAAGGGCAATCTTGATAATTCAGCATACCAATACATTGTTTAGTGTGTTTGTAGAAATGTTTTACCCATTTATGCAGAAGAGCATTTGTGAGGTTGGACACTGATGCTGGATGAGAGAGTCTGGCTTGCAATCTCTATTTCAGCTGACCTCCAAGGTGTTAGTCAAGTTGCCCAACACTGCACTCAACCATGCTTTTGTGGACATTGCTTTGTAGACCGGGGTACAGTCACGCTAGAACATAAAGAGACATTCCCTAAACTGTTTTCACAAAGTTGAAAGCCATAGAAAATAGCAGTCTTCCACTTTAGCCAACAAATGTCATTTTAAGGTAGAGGAGGATAGAGGACACCTGATTAATTAAAGTTAAAATCTGTATAAAATTAACATTTAAAAATATATATATAAATTTAAGATTAAAAACAGAATCCACCTTTAACTGTCTCAAAACATTAAAACCTTTACCTTGGAAGGTGCAGGAGCATATGGTGGCCACATTATTCAGGAGCTCTGCACCCCACGGGCATAAAAACAATATAGTTGTGCCTATGTCAAAAATCCCAGGCAACAATGCTAACAGTGGACTGTGTGGGGACAGGCTCACAGTGACAACTGTAATGGCAGAGGCACCGTCTCTGAGAGAACGTTGCAGCACGGTTACTCAGCAAAGACTGACTGACTGACTTTCTGTCTGGGAAGCAGTTTCCAGAGCTTCATCTAGTGACAGAGATTCAGCTGGACAGTCACAGGAGGTGATTCTTCCCACTCCATTAAAGCAGAGAATTAGTAAGCAAGGTAAAGCCCTTACGTTACATACAGTATATCACTACTGATGGACAAAAAAGCTTAAAATGGCTCATGATAAACTGATTGCTGATTTGAAAAAATCATACCTTGATACATACATAAATTGATACTATAGAAAGGAAGGTGGAGAAAACTTTAACTAGAATACATAAACATGAGCATATTATTGGATCAATGCTGCGTCAGATCAATCTCAATCTAAACTTGAAGACCAAGAAAATAGGTTTAGAAGATATCATTTTAGGGTGCAAAGCCTTCCTGAATTCATCACATTTCTTGATTCAGCAATAAAAGAAATTATAAGAGCTATTTTACCTCATGCTGATAAAGTTCAGTTACTCCTTGATAGGGTGCATAGGGCACTCACAGCACCTAGACAAGACACCGCACCGCAAAGCACCGATAATAGTAAAACCACATTGCTATCAAAAGGAACAATTTATGGCAGCTGTAAGAGGAAACCTTAATATAATGTTATGAGATAATCCAATTCAAATATTTGCTGATTGCTCCATTAACAATCCAAAAAAGAAGATAAATAAAACCGCTCTTGACTAAGTCGATTCAGAAAAACATCAAATACAGATGGGCTTCCCCTTTCGTTTGAGCTTTACTTTGAAAGGCTAGAATGATTATTTTGTAAATGTTTTCTGAGGGAAGATTTACTCCTAGATCTTTTTTTTTCACCATATATTTTTTACACATTTGATATCACTTTTTGCAGGTGGCTTGTGATGGTTGTGTAGATTTAGTTAAGTTATGCAGCTGCTGATATATGAATTTAATGGGTAACGGATGTTTTTCTCTCCCCACCGCCTATATACCTGTTTATGTAGGTGTGACTTGTATGTCCTATTTTAAATGTTTTTATGAAGTCTGGATGTAAATTTTTTGGATATTATTTAGATTAAATGTTAAATTAAAGAATCGGTGTGCCTCCCTTTATGTTTCTTTTCATTAGGATTGCAATTGCACCTTTTTGAGAGTGGCACCACTTATACTAATGTAGTGGGGTCAGTGCAAGCTCATATATGAGACTTACTCCTATATTTTGACATATCATCATCTAGCCAGGGTGAATATTCTAGAAGTGAGGCTAAACTTCAACCTCTTTCGCATCACACCTTAACACATCAAAAGTGCAGCACCTGCTGTGAAACAATGTCCCTCTGGCATATTTAGAAAATGCTTGCTCTTAATGCAACAGAGAGGTATGAACGGAACCTTATAGTTTATGGTTAAGTACTATATCTATTATAGTGTTATATACAGTATATTTAAGAAAATTAGTTAAAAAAGAAAAATAGTTATAAAATGGTCTGAGCAGCTGCCACTCCCCCTTTGTTCATTTTTAAGAAAATACTTCATTAAATGAATACTTTATTTGTCTTAAGGGTAATATTTTTGTCAGATATGCCTACGGGTGGACATGCACCTGGGGGAAGGCTTGATTCACAGGTTAATCCTCTGTTTTAGGGGGGATTCTTGTGACGCGACCTCTTTCCTTGAATATTCAAACTGAAGAACCAAAAAAGACCGCACAAACTATTTTCATAAACAAAACAGCGTGTTGACTGCACAGGGTTAAAGCAAACTAGCTTGTGAAATCAATGAAGAAACGGATGGGGGGTCCCACATAACCCCCCAGACCCTTACTAAAGCAGTAGCACCACTATAAATAACCAAATCCTAAATAGTGTTATCAAAATGTATTAGTACATATATCTACATTTATTTACAACAAATACTATAAGACACATTTAAAACCATTTAAAAAGCACATATAAACACGACACTGACAAAAAGGAGGGGGGGGAGGGGGCAAGCGCACCACTGCTCTCAATATAACACGAGGAGCCCCATTGGTTCCCCTAAATCTATATCAATAAATATATAACAGCCTGCTCTGCAAATGCGCTGTTGCTAATAATTCAATAATAAAGTGCTAAAACAATTAATAGTGCAACTAAAAAACAGACAGGACATTAACACCATATTTATCCATGTGCCCAAAGAATAATAAATTATGTCCTCTCACATAATGTGCAAACAACACATGGGTGTAAATCTGAAATGTATAATCAATTTGTGCCAAAAAACTAACAGCCTCAGATAACTGAAGCACAACCCTAACTACAAAAGCAATGAGGACCCACCAGGTGAAGATGAGCAGACAGTAGATAATATATCAAAGAGAAATAGAAAAGGCACTCACATCTGAAGAGCAGACTCACGTGGACGTCCCCCCCACATACCCGCACTCCTCACCACCAACGCATTTTGTGACGTCCCAGCGTCACTTTCTCAAGGCGTGTGAGGAGCCCCTAGTTCCGGTCCCGTATTTAAACTCACCCCGCCGTCGCTCCCACGCACCGCGGGCCAACCAGAAATGACCGCCGTCGACGCACTCCGGCCGGAAGTGCGTCAGCGGACATGACGTGGGGCAGGTGGTCAAAGGGTCCCCAACCAGGAAGTGGAGCCTGGCCCGCAAAGCGCATCATCCCAAATGGGAGTGGCGCGCGTGGGAGTGATGGCGGGGTGAGTTTAAATACGGGACGGGAACCGGGGCTGAGGCGTTGAATTTGACACTCTTGGACCAAGAGGGTCTATTAAAAGCAATTTTAAAAAATTCTTTAATCTCATTTGGAAAACTGATAATGTTAATTATCTCGGGATCCAGCTAACGCATCAGTTCCATTTATTATATTATTATATAAAAACAATTATACATGGACTTCTGGTCTGGTCTGTGGCTCTTTTGGTTGAGACGCATTAGGGCAGTTAAAATGACTTTGTTACCTAGACTGTTATGTTTGTTCAGAACACTTTCTATTTCTATCCCATAGGCAGATCAAAGATATTTCAATCTAAAGTGTTGAGATTTATTTGGCAGGCAAAAGTAGAAGAATGAATCAGAGAATGTTATAAACACAAAACATAAGGGGGGCTTTGATGTCCCAAATTTATATAGTTATTATGTTGCTGCTCAATTTGCCCAACTTACACAGAGAAAAGCCCAGCTGGGAAATGATAGAAATGAAAGCATGTGATTTTTCCATTGATTCTCTCATGTGAATAGATAAAGTAAAAAGGGCAGCTAAATTATGCCCTGTATTATCTAATGCATTAGTTATTTGGGGTACTATTAGCAAAAAACTCAACCTGATTTCTAAACATACACTGGTAGCCCCCCTAGGGGAAATTCCTAACTTTGAGTCTGGGGAAAAATTACAATTTTTGAGAAATTATGCCTAACTCGCCCTGGAAGGAAAGGTGGTATTTCTACCTTATATAAATACTTTATAGATGAAGAAGGCAAACTTGATTATATGGTAAAGTGGGAAGCAGATTTACAGCAAATGTGTAAAGCTGAAGGTTTATGTTAAATTGCTCGTTTGTAGTTCTAAAGGTTCTCTCAACACTTTGCTGTTAGAATCCACCTTGAAGGTATTGGTATATGGTCCCCAGTAGATTGGCAAATATATACCCTAATATTATATTACTAATAGTAATAGTATATTACCTTATGTTTCGAAATTGTGGACTGGTGGGTGATATGTTTCATATATGGTAGAAATGCCCTAAAGTGGTAAAGTTTGGGTATTATAACCAAGGTTACAGGGAATGAGTGGAAAAATAACCATTGCTTGCCTTATTAAATAAACCTGTTGTAGGGATGTCCAGAATTCCCAATATATTTATTTTCTATGCTTGTTTGGCAGCTAAATTGACCATTACTAAGTGATGGAAATCTCTTACATTGAAACTTCAAATGTTTATTGATAAATTTAATTAGATAATGGTCAACAAGAAGCTAAGTAGTATTTTACTTCATAAAGAGCCACAATGTAGGGAGATTTGGAGTCCTTGGTCAGAATTCTGGAATCCTAAGGTGGAGGGGGCAGTTGGGCTCTGAGTTCTTTAAATCACCATATTCTTCTTAGCACTATTTATTTATTGTTTTTTTTGTTATAAGTTATGGTCTCTATTTTTATTTAAATGGATGATATCTAGATATATTTTGTTTTGTTTTACAGTTAATAATATTCTAGTCTATTAAAAAAAATATTATTAATATTGTATTCAGGTGATTATCAGTCAGAAAAGCTTATATTTCCATTGTTTTTTCTGTGCATATTCTAATGTTATCCCACCAATATAGAGAGTCCCACACTCCCTTGATCCACACCCTATAGTGAATGGCACCACTCCGTTTTAATTAACACTTAATATTACTTTATTCAATTGTTTCTACTATGTACATACATAGAATTAAAAACATTATTAAAATACATATATTTACACACAGTCCCACCAAAAGTGGGGAAAGGAGAAAGGGGGGGGGGGACCAGAATGTGTGGAGGGGGGGCAGGACAACACTGACCAGAGTGTCCAGATGGATAACGCCCTTGTGGCTCAATTAATTAATAACATATATTTGTCTGTTGCTGTTTTAAATGCCCATTGCTGCCTATCTACCAGTGCCTATCTCATAAACCTATTACTATAAATATAAATCTCAATAATGTGCAAAAAAATCAAATATTATTTACATAAAGTGCTAAGTGCCATAAATCACAAATTGTTCATATTCATCCTCAGGACAGCCGTGGGGAAAAAAACAGACACATATATAACAAGACACAGTACCTCAGATATTCCAGTAACAAGCCACACAGACCCCCTCCTCTCACAGCCGACGCGTTGCGTGACGTCTCGCGTCACTTCTCCAGGGCAGGGCCAAGATACCGATGCCCTCATCCCATTCTCCCTTAAATACTCACCACTGCCCGTTCCCCCGCCAATCACCGGCCGCACAATACGGTGCAGGGCAGACGCGCACCCGCCGGAAGCGCGTCGCCCTGCAGCCGCTCACGTGACACACGCCGGCCGGACGTGCGTCACGGAGCTTGCGCTCCAGACACCGGAAACACAATACCGGTGTCAATGGAACGCAAGACGCTGGCTCGGTCTGCGGGAGATGAGAGGCTGGATAGGGTGAGAATTCCAAGTACTCGCTAATGACATTTAAACATACTTTTAACCAGACTGGACACCAATGTATGTACATTACATTATCTAATGAATTATTACTATTCACATATATCACTATTTAGAACACCTATTTCTACATGCCTAACAGATCATATCTATATACTAGTAAGTGAATTGGGCACCATATTATTATCTCTGTCTATTGTAATATACCCGGGCTAGGCTTGTTCCTTTTTATATACATTATATAGTTACAGCCTCTGCCATTTCCTAGTTCCTCAGAATATCTCCATCTTAAGGATTCACCTATACCCTGAGGCCAATATACCATGGTCTCCTTTTCAAATGCTATACCTACCAACCCAGAGCACAGAACAAGAGTGTCAAATAAACCGTCATAAATGTGTATATGTGACAATGCCAATATGTCCCACATATGTCCATAAAAGGACTATGAACCCCCTAAGGGAACAAATCACTGCTATGTGGTCCATGTTTTCAATAAACATGGACACCCCTTACTGGGTTACATGATGTTGTTTTTACTCTTTAGATACATTCAAATGCCGACTGCTGAGTGACGAAGGTGACTCCAGGGATCACTTGTTCCAGCCCCAACTTTTCATTATTTCAGGAGATGTCTTCCTTGAATGTACGACCTGGTGTTGTGATTTACAAAACAGTGCTGTGATATCTAAATAAAAAATATATATATAAGTACCATAATTGTGAAACTGTGTTATTACCAACAAACCCAAATGTCCCAAAAACAAAAACAAGGATTATGTGAACATGGTATAAACCAACTTACCCTTTCTTAACATGTATAAATAAACTTAAATACTAACCTAATACAAAATGTGAATGTGAAATCACCTCCCCAAAAATGGTGTGAAGGCCAGGTCTTCGTTCAATCCTGTAGGGGCCTGTGAGTCCAGATGATAAATCCATTGTAACTCCTTCTGCTGTAGTAATCGCTTTATATCTCCCCCCCGTGGACCCAAACTCACCCTTTCAATGCCCATAACCCTCAGGCTACTAGTATCGCTCTGATGTTCCTTCAAAAAGTGTGAGGCCACTGGTGGTACTATTTTTCCCAATGATATGTTCCTCGAGGCTAACCGGATGCTGGACAGGTGGGCTTGTACCCTTGCTTTCAGGGTGTTGCGTGTCTCCCCTATATACATTTTCGGGCACCCACATGTAATAGCATAAATCACTCCTGATGTTCTGCAGTTGATAAATTGACGTATTGAAAATTGTTTTCCTGTCTGTAAGTTTTTAAAATTCTTACCTTTCACCATATGTGGGCATATGGAACACCCCCCACAGGGGTGATTCCCTCCTGTCCCAGCACTATCTCGTAGCCAGTTTGATGTACCCCTGTAATGGCTAGAGCATATCCTATTCCTTATGCTAGGGGCCCGTTGTGCCGTCATTCGTGGACCACCTCCTATCCACTTGGCTATCTGTGGGTCTGTGCCTAAAATACTCCAGTGCCTTTTCAATATAGATCTTAATTTAGACCAATCACTGTTGTATCTTGTTACATATCTTACCTCAGGGGTCTTGCATGTTCTTTGTTTAGGTATTAAAAGACCTGATCTTGGTGTATTTCTTGCTCGTGAGCGAGCCCTTTCCACCACCGCCTTTGGATATCCTCTTCTTCGAAACCGTTGTGCAAGATCACCAGCTTGTTGTTCAAATTCTTCATCGTTGGAGCAATTCCTGCGTACACGCAGGAACTGCCCCACCGGAATGCCTTGTTTAAGACTGGTTAAGTGGAAGCTCTTATAATGTAAGAGCGAATTGACAGCCATATCTTTTCTATATAGCCCGGTGCGTATTGTGCCGTCTCCCACATTTGTAATCAGAAGGTCCAAGAACGCAACCTGTTTAGATGAAATCTGAGCCGTAAGAAAGATATTTAGATTATTTTTATTCAGACACTCCAAATATTCATTAAACTGTTCCTCGGTGCCCTGCCATAACACCAGCACATCATCAATGTATCTATGCCACCCCAACACGTGCCGGTAATGTTGAGATAGTTCCTCACTTCCTACTACCTCCCTCTCCCACCACCCCAGGAACAAATTGGCCACTGAGGGGGCACACCGCGCCCCCATGGCTACACCACATTCTACTCCATATTCTAATGTTATACTTAGAATTCTGTATTGAAAACTCAGTAAAACTATTGAAATATAAAACATTTACCTTGTAAAAAAAAGTTTTTGAATTTAGGTCTTTCCAAATTTTGATTTTAAACTACCTACTGCTGTAGACCCTTTCTGGTTAAGTATAGTATAATGTTTCTTACGCAGTACTCAGTAACTATATACACTTCAATATGGACAAAAGTTTTAAGATACCTACAGTTTTGCTTTTTTGCTTTCTATTCTAAATCAATAAACATTTTTATGGAATTTGTCCTCCCTTTGCAGAACATTTTTTCTCCTCCTTTTTTACATGATTTAGTGATTTGTAGATTTGAAGCTCATTCATCCAGAAGATCAGTTGATCAAGATTATTAAACACTGATGTTGATTGAAAGGGCATGGCTCACAATCTCTGTCCAAGTTCATCCCAAAGGTAGTATGTAGGATGTATGTAGGATGGAGGAGCTGAGGTCAGGGTCCTATATGAGCCAGTCATACAGAAACAGAAAATACCATTTTGTGAGTACTCACCTGTAAAATGGGTATTACGAGTATGTCACACACCCCGCTTCCAACATTCATGACACTTGGGATACCGGCCTGTAGAGGGCGATTTTGCAGAGATGACATGGAAAAAAGGAGCCCCTCCTGGTCCATAAGTACCCGGGACCTCCCACTATTCCCCAGTCTTTTAAAAAAGCAGTGAGAAAACCAGGAAGAGCAAATTATATAGTGAATTGAAAATAATAACAAACACCATATAAAGGACCCCTGTACAAAAAAGGGTGGGGGAAGCGGGGTGTGTGACATACTCGTAATACCCATTTTACAGGTGAGTACTCACAATATGGTATTATTCCTAGTATGTCACACACCCCGCTTCCAACATTCATGACACTTGGGATATCCAATAGCAGTGTCCATAATGGGCGGGGATCCCACAAGGCAAAAATGCATAACTTAAATAACTGCAGCTTGCAGAACTTTGCGACCAAAAGCAGCATCCGCTGAGGCCCGCACATCAACCCTGTAAAACTTAGAAAAAGTATGCACCGAAGACCAAGTAGCAGCCTTGCAAACTTGTTCAACAGACGCCTGGTGCTGAAAAGCCCAAGAAGCCCCAACAGCACGAGTAGAATGAGCAGTAACACGAAAAGGGGGAACCTTCCCCTTAGCAGAATAGGCCCCAACAATGGCCTGACGAATCCATTTACTGATGGAAGATTTGGAAAGCAGAAGTAGTAACCAAATAATACTTAACACAACGAACAACATCCAAAGAATGTAAAACCCTTTCCTTGTTATTACTAGGATTAGGGCCCAATGAAGGAAGAACTATATCCTGATTTAGGTGGAAGGCAGACACCACCTTAGGAAGAAAATCTGGTTTAAAACGGAAAACCACCTTATCCTGATGCCTTTCGAAGTAAGGGACCTGGATAGACAGGGCCGCCAATTCAGAAACCCGACGGACAGAGGTAATAGCAACCAAGAAAGCAACCTTCTGAGTAAGAATATGAAGAGGAGCATCCGTCAATGGCTCAAAAGGAGCAGCTTGCATGGCAGAAAGCACCAAGTTAAGATCCCAAACTGGAAGTAGGAGCTTTCTAGGAGGCCGCACATGCGTGACCCTCTGGAAAAAGGTCTTAACCAAAGGATGAAGTGCAAAAGATCTTTGAAAGAAAATAGCCAAAGCAGAAACCTGCCCCTTCAAAGTACTAATCTGGAAACCCAAACCCAGACCATGTTGCAGAAACTCCAAAATCTTAGGGATAGAAAATACCCTACAGGGCAAGACCCTAGGCTCACACCAATCAATATAGGACCTCCAAGTCCTGTAGTAAACAACAGAGGAAGACTTTTTCCTAGCTCTAACAAGAGTCTGAATGACCGCGTCAGAAAGACCTTCCTCCTTTAAGATGGAAACTTCAGCAGCCACGCCGTCAAAGCCAGCGTTGGTACAGAGTTGACCCTGGGTGATGAGATGTGGAAGAAGAGGCAGATGCAACTGATCCTCTGCCAGCCTTGTGTTGTCTGCGAACCACAGGCGTCTTGGCCATCTTGGAGCCACCAGAATTGCTGGCGCCCCTTCCAGAACTAGCTTGCGCACCACCCTGCTTATCATGGAGAATGGGGGGAACAGATACAGAAACCCCAGATCCTTCCAAGCCAGAGACATGGCATCCACTGCCACTGCCAGAGGATCCTGGGAAAGAGACACAAACACTGGAAGTTTGTGGTTGTGACGAGAAGCAAACAGGTCCAACTGTGGAGTCCCCCCTTTGTGACAAAGAAACTGAAAGACCCTGGGATTGAGAGACCACTCTCCCCGGCGAGCGCATGCTCTGCTCAGGGAGTCTGCCTCCACATTCTCTATCCCCAGAATGTAAACTGCCGATATGCAGGGAACATTGATCTCTGCCCAGTGGAGGATCAGAGATACTTCCCGGAGGGCACCCCAACTGCGAGTCCCTCCTTGGTGATTGATGTATGCAACTGCTGTCCGGTTGTCTGACCGAATCTGAACCGGCAGCCCCCGCAAAAGATGAGTCAGTCGGAGCAGAACAAGCCGAATGGCCCCAAACCCAATAAATTGATCGGGGAGTGAGCCTCCTGAGGCCCCCACAACCCCTGGAACCGGTGCTTCCTCCAGATGCCCCCCAAACCCATAAGGCTGGCATCCGTAGTGACTCCCAACAGGGGGTCAGAAATGACTTGCCGTTTCTGAGATTGCTCAAAGTCAGCCACCACTGAAGGGACCGCAAAACACGGGGGGACAACAAACAAACCCGATTCAATGACAGAGGACACTTCGCCAAGAGAAACAGCTGAAGCGTCCTCATATGAAACTGAGCGAACGGGACTGCTTCGAATGTGGCCACCATCAGCCCCACTAGCCTCATCCCCAAGCGGATAGGCTGAAAAGGATTGGACAAGAACAGATGAATTAAGTCTTGAATCAGAACAATTTTGGACTGAGGAAGAAATACCCTGGCCTGAAGGGTATTTAGGAATAAGCCCAGAAAGGGAATCTCCCTTACAGGATAAAGAGAGGATTTGGCATGGTTTATCACCCAACCGAACCTCTCCAGTGAAGCCACCACGGTCCTGGTGTCCAACTCCGCCTGATTGAAGGACGAGGCTGTGATGAGAAGGTCGTCCAAAAATGGCACAATGCGAATGCCCTGGAGCCTGAGAATAGCCATTACTCCTGCCAAAACCTTGATAAATACTCTTGGGGATGAGGTGAGACCGAATGGAAGGGCCGCAAACTGAAAATGCTAGTCTTCCACTGTGAATCTGAGGAACCTCTGGTGAGCGGGACAAATAGGGATGTGCAGATAAGCATCCTTGATGTCGATGGAAGTCATAAAGTCCCCTTGACGGAGAGCGTCGATCGTTGATCTTAACGACTCCATGCGGAACCTTCTGAAGCGAATAAATTGATTTAGTCGCCTCAGATCTAGAATAGGCCGAACAGAGCCGTCTTTCTTGGGAATGGTAAATAGGTTGGAGTAAAACCCCAGACCCCTTTCCGCAAGAGGAACCAGGCGAATAACATCCATGTTTAAGAGATTCGCAACAGCTGCCCGGAGCCCCAGCGCGATCCCCGGATCCGCAGGCATCCGAGACCTGAAAAATCTGGGCGGAGGCGGGAACTCGAATTCCAGCTTGTACCCGGAGGACACAACCTCCAGAATCCATCTGTCTGATACCTGTTTGACCCAAGCCTGGAAAAAGAACCGCAGCCGCCCCCCCACCCTCACGGGTGAGGGCGCCTCCTCATTGCTGGGCAGGCTTGGAAGCAGCCTTAAGCTTTGATCCCCAATTCTAATTTGAACGGCCACGTCCTCTTCCTCTGTTCCATGCAGTCCCCCTTGGGGCTGAAGAGGCCGATCCTCTGCCTGCTCTGGAACCACGAAAAGAAGGGTTAAAAGAGGCCGATCCCCGAAAGGAACGACGTTGTTTCTTACGCTGAGGCAATTTGCCTCCTTTAATGACAGAATCCAATTTCTCACTAAAGAGGCGCAATCCCCCAAAGGGGAGTGCTATAAGTGACTTCTTAGCCACCGTGTCAGCCGCCCACTGGCGTAGCCATATAGACCGCCGTATAGCAACTAGCAAAGCGGAAGTTCTGCTACACATGGCAATGGTATCATCCAAAGCAGAAAGTACAAAAGACACAAATAAATCACATCGCTTAAGAGCGGCATACTCATCAGAGGCTGGATCAAGCCCTGAGGTATTTGATAGATCTCTAATAACAGACCTAATAGCGACCGCCATAAGTGCCGAGGCACCCACAGGTCGTAGGGCCGAGCCAACGCTAGCAAACGCAAGCCATTTGATCAATCCTCCCCATCCTTAAGGATAGTAGATTCCGGAGAATGCAAAACAGAGGAATTGGACAAACTGAGCACAGGTGCATCCACCACAGGGGGGGATGACCAACGCTTAACAGTGTCTGAAGGAAAGGGATATTTCTTATCCCAGCCTAAAGGAATGCCAGGAAGCCACGCAGGCTTCTCCCATTCCTTAAGAATGATTTCTTCAAAATGTTTTTGATCTGGAAATTCTAAACGAGGCTTGGAGGCTCCAAAAAACTCCCCCTTCTGAGGAGGGACTGCTTCTGGAAGATCGATTGCCAAAACCTCATACAATTGAGCAAGAGCTTTAGGGGTGTCAAAAATCTCCCCTTCACCTTGTTCAGCGTCTATACCCACAAATTGCTGAACAACAGAAACATCAGATTCCTCAAAGAATTCTCCTTCAAACGGAGAACAATCTGACCAATCAAGACGCTCGCTACAATCAAGCTCATTTGCCTCAACAGCAGGAGCTAAATGTTTTCTTTTAGCTGAGGCCTTCTTGGCCACAGAGCTAGACATTAACTTTTCAATGTGAGCCAATCTGGCACATACATCAGAAAGCGACTCTCCACCCATGACAATATCACTGGGGGTAGGGTGGTGTGGGAGTAGAGGCTGGAGCCCCAGACCCTGAGGCCTGGGCCTCTGAATGCTGTATTATAATCAATTGAGCACAAGCTACACAAAGAAATGCGTTATCCCCACATCGCAAACACTGCCGAGTCTGTCCCAAAGGAACTGAGGGCCCAGTATCCTGAGATGCCTCCATATGATGTTTTTTTTTTCTTTTTAAAATACTTAATTTTTGTATAGTCGCCAAGTATATGGGATTTTTACAGCCGAAGCTACCCGGGATGCCCCTTAATAGTCCCTAGGTGGGAGGATTTTAAACAAGTTCTCCCTGGAAGAAAAAGAAAACACAATGAGCCTTATGCATATGCAAGAAAGAAATGACAGTAAATAAAAAAGATTTCCCTTTAGTATAACTAAAGGGTACTTACAGTGACCACAACGGCCCAGCGACAGCCCTACGACCAATCGATATAAGAAAAGCCCAGCAGCGGCACCAACGCAGCAGCCAGGACCAGTGGAGGCCAGCACCAGAACAGGAACCAGCAAACCACATGTCAAACAGGAAGAGGAAGCAGAAATGTGACGCCGACTCGAAGCCCCGCCCACCACCTAGCACTGCTCAGAGAGCAGAGGGCGGGTCAGCCAAAGACAATAGCATGACATCATACAACGGGCCAAACAAAAAAAAGAGAGGGAAATTTAAAAAAAACAAAAACAGGTATGTCACTTTCTTATCTTTTCCTCTTTTTTTTTTAAAAACAAATGCATAGGCCAAAAGATACTCCCTAAATAAATATTCCTCCCCCTCTTTCACCCCAGCAGGGTCCAGGAGGGCCAAAAGGGGGGAAAACAATAAGCACCCAATAGGCACAAGGAGATTTAAAGGGACGGGGCATCCCATGCCACGGGAGACACCAACCCGGATTACGCCTACCCCTTATTTGAGGTCTCACGGAGGGAGCAAGCTCCCATATACACCCAAGGGTGTATCTACCTTTGCCCGAGCCCATCAGCCAAGGCTGGGAGGCATAACATACATATCACAATACAAAAATGTGGCTTCAGGCAGAAATAGAAAAAGGCCGGGCGTAACCCGGCTACCTGCAGGAAGGAGAGTCATCTCCTGAATGCTTCGCCCACTGCAGAGACGAAAAGACTGGGGAATAGTGGGAGGTCCCGGGTACTTATGGACCAGGAGGGGCTCCTTTTTTCCATGTAATCTCTACAAGATCGCCCTCTACAGGCCGGTATCCTAAGTGTCATGAATGTTGGAAGCGGGGTGTGTGACATACTAGGAATAAAGGCATTTCCCAATCTATTCCTACAAAGCTGGAAGCAGACAACTGTCCAAAAATGCTGAAGAATTCTCTTCACTTGACTGAATGGAAAGGTATTTTATTCTGTACTGTATGTATAATAATTTAAGAATTTAAAACACATCACGTCATCTCAGTTCTGAGGAGTGTTGGTCTACTATCTGCATCCAAAGTTGTCATGTTTTACATTGGGGAAGTCTGTATTAAGGAGGTAACCTTATAGTGTATAAAATAGTGAAAAACAGTATAACAATCAAGCTATTAACTGACAGTTTATATAGACTTTTAGGAGCTTAAATGCAAAGTGATAGCTTGCTTGGGGACACAGCAATGTTCTGTAGTGTTCCATAGAGAACGATGGTCAGTGGCGTGACCTGAATTTACATCTACATTTATGCAGCAAAATGCATTGCCCTTAGGGAAGGCACCACACTGAAAAATCATCTGATGTTATTGCTTAACTATACACAGCCTACTAATAACAGGACTATTTTCAGTTCATCTTTAAACCACCATACAATCATATAAAACAAATAAAAACAAATACTTTAGTGACTGAACTTCTGAAAGACATTTACCTGGTATGTATTTGTGAATACTTTGCATCAGCTGCCACACCTTAGTGCCTAAAACCGATCTCCTATTATTGTTAAATTAAGCTTGTGATTCCTGCTAGTCAGGCACTTTTCTTACTGGCAGAAAAAATGTCATGATGCTGCTATGAATGTGGCCAAATTCTATTCTGAGAACTGAAACAGGCAAGAGTACACTAAGTGCTTTAACTATGACACTATGACATATGAAGAAAACGTATTCACATTTATACAGCTGTTTTAAAGTAACTAGCTGTCTTTTTCAAAGAAAAGGGATTTTAGTTTACTCATCGAAAAATGTTTTAATTGATTATTGATTGAGAATACACAAAAGTTTTTTGCTTTACTCACCAGGGCATTGAATATAACCAAAGGGCTCCCAAAAGGTTATTACTAAGGATGAACTTGCCACTAAAGTTTGGGTCGGATCTCCAGACTCGCCCCAACTTGGAATCACAAAAATGGCTGTAAAATGGGGGGTAGAAAGGGCTAGAGGGTTGCAAATCGAGGGAAACACCAGGGCGATTTCCCTGCACAAAATGGGTTAGAGAAAGTACTCAAAACAAAAACAGAAAACAAATAAATTAAAGAAATAACTACAAAATACCCACAAAATTACATTTTTTTTTTTTACAGCTGTAGGAGACCAAATTGGGGGGGGGGGGGGGGGGGGGGGCAACACATAGGTGATTGCCCTGCACAACATGGAGTACTCAAAAAAATAACAGAAAACAAATAAATTAAAGTAAATACTTATATAAAGAAATACATACATTAATCAATATATACATGAATAAATAAATAATAACATCAATAAATTTAAATATACATAAATACATATAAACATATATACATACATAAATAAATATAAACATATATACATAAATACATAAGTTAATTCATAAAAATATATAATTTTTACAGGTGTCAGAGGTTGACGCGGGGGGGAGTGGTGGAGGTGGATGTGGCAGTGTAAGTGGATGAAATGTGTGAGTTTCTAAGGTGCGCTTCAGGATGAGTTTTGTAGCTGCTGCCTAGAATAAGGGGTCACCTTCTTATTGGTGGTTACAGAGGGAAAAAGAACCTAATTTTCTTGGATGAACAAGACTATTCGTTTAGGCGCACTTTAGTATTAGGATTAGGAATGTTAGAAATGTTGGTTGCCAGAGACAACTGTTTCTGCATAAGTATTATTATCAAGAAAAAACTCACCGTCACGGCCCAAGGGTACGCCGACCTACCCTGGGCCTATGAGGTTGTGACGCTTGCGTAGCTCTCTGGGTCTGCTTCCGATCTGGACTGGTGTGTGGATATCCGTGGAGTTACATGTGGTCTTACTGTAGTGACTGGTTATGAGAGGTCTCTGTCACTCTGACCAACAAAAGAAGAGTTCTGCTTTGCTAGTTGTTTGGATTAATTATTTTATTGGGTGAAAACAATAAAATGAACTCTATAAAATATACTTAAAATAAAGAAGACTAATAAATAAATAAAAGTCCAATGGATGGTATGCTGTGTGCCTCTTCTAGGCTTCACAGGATGATGTTTCAAGTCTCAATTAAGTGATTGCTCTTAAACCGCGATTAAATGCAGTCTTTTTCTGATTACAAGATGCTGCGTGTCTCGTGCAGCTCCTTTCCGATGAGCGTTTCGGCTTCTGGGGCCGTCCTCAGGGTGTATAATGGGCATGCGTGTGGTGGCCCTCCTTATTGGTCGATCAGTGATGTCATCTCCCTGCAAGGGATTGTGGGATCTGTAGTGTGTTTTAGTAGTTCTATTTTCCGGTTTCTCAGCGGCCGCTGTCAGTTCAGTGGAGCTTCGTTACAATGTGCTTGTCAGCTTGCGCTGCACGTATCATCCAAAGTCTTTTTGTGTAGTGGCTATTTCTTTATTACAGGCGGGGTAGTAATGCAAAAAAACGGAATGTGAGAGAATAGGGTCGATTCAAAATCCCAAATGTCATTATGTTCGTATTTGAAATCGAAAGTTTTGTTGGGTGTTTGTCATTTTTTCCTTTTTTTGGGGGCATTTTCGACTCGCACGAACGTTCGAACATAGACGTATATGTTCTTTCGTCCATCGAACTTAAATTTGTGGTTTTACGCTACTTCGGGACTTTTTTCCTTTGAAATCGTAAATGTTTCGATCGGTCAAATTATTTACGTCATTGCAATGGGCTGGCGATTAATTCAGAGAGCTGATTGCCAAGTATTCCGACGGCCATATAGTCATTTCCTTGTCGAGCGTCTTACGGCACCTTTTTGACCTCGGGACTAGGCAGCCAAGCGTGATGGAGAGTGACTTTGAAGAGTATCAAGCTCTTCTTCTGTTTGGCATTGATGTGATCCTGAGGTCAGAGGCCAGATTGCACCGGCGGCGACGCATGAACATCAATGGCATGCATGACATTGAGCTGTTCGAGCTGACCAGGCTTAATTGCGCTTCCCTCCATAAATTGTATAGTGAGCTGCGGCCATGACTAGCCCGCACCACAAGGAAGGGGCAAGCAATTTCAGGTATGACCAAGATGCTTGGCTGCCTGCAATTTTTGGCGAACGGCTCGTTCCAGAGGCTGGGTGCCCTCTCCGTGGGGATCTCACAGCCTACGCTGAGCCGCGCACTATCACATTTTTTGGAAGGCATGGCTACCCTAACACCCAAATATATTTTTTTCCCAGATGATATGGTAGCCAGAAACGCCATTAAGCTTGGTTTTTATAATATCGCCGACATGCCCAACGTCATTGGTGCCATTGACTGTACCCACGTCGCCCTGGTGCCTCCGGCTGCCGACGAGTACATATACAGGTAAGTATTAAAATTTTGAAGATTTTTTCATTTTTGGGTAACCCTCCTTGTAATGGTCCTTCCTTGTAATGCTCCCTCCTTGTAAAGCTCCCTCCTTGTAATGGTCTCTCCTTGTAATGGTCCCTCATTGTAAAGCTCCCTCCTTGTAATGCTCCCTCCTGATCGAAATGTGTGTGTTATTTTTACAAAATGCCTTCCTAATGTTTTATTGTGTTCCTTTTTTACCAGGAACCGCAAAATGGGCCACTCCTGGTGGCTGATCTGCACGCGATGCGTGACACGTTGGGGACAACAGAAGATGAAGAGTAGTGTCCTTGGTCCTGGCCCAGTTTATTTGTATATAGTTTTCTAATATTTATTATTTAATTTTTTAAATTTCGCAAATATTGTAAATAGTTTTTAATTACTTCTTAAAAATCTTTTTACATTACAAATAAGCCAAAAAAAAAAAAGCCAAACGAAAATGGCTGGTTCCAATAATAAAACAAAGAAAAATACCCAATAATTCCTGTGTCAATTATTAGCACAAATACATTGACAAGAAACAAAGGGTAAATTACTGTTGAATAAAGCAACAGTGACATGACCGGGAAGTGGTTGGGGTGAGCTTTAAGGTGCGCTAACTGAAGAACAAACTAAGCAGGAAGTGGTTGGGGTAAGTTTTAAGGTGCGCGAAATGAAGAACAAACTAAGCAGGAAGTGGTTGGGGTAAGTTTTAAGGTGCGCTAAATGAAGAACAAACTAAGCAGGAAGTGGTTGGGGTGAGCTTTAAGGTGCGCTAAATGAAGAACAAACTAAGCAGGAAGTGGTTGGGGTAAGTTTTAAGGTGCGCGAAATGAAGAACAAACTAAGCAGGAAGTGGTTGGGGTGAGCTTGTTAGTGCTAGATATGGAAACACATATATGTGTGCGAACAGTTTAATGATTTAAGTCTGTATTGCGCAGGCGCAGGATCGTAAGTTTGTGGGTCCAGACGAATATTTTATTACAAATCCGATTAAAAATGCTCGGAAAACGCAAGGGATTCGTTGAGGTAGACGATGGGAAAGTGTTAAAAACGAATGCTGCCGTTGCAACCAGAGAAAAGGAATCGGAAAAGTCACGCGGATAAATGACATACTCGATCACGTACTTTAACATACGAACGGACGGCCACTTTCCCGAAGGAAACGTATAAATGCAAAGAATCACTCGCATATGCATACGAGAGTGCGAACGTTCGAACATAATACAAAAAGTGGCACTGATACGACTGGTTTGTTATGTCTCTCTGAATCAAGCCTAATAGTCCAGGAAGTCCGGGTTGTACAGAGGGAAGAGATACAAAAATATAATTAGATAATAATAAATATTAAAGTATCTTTTAATATATATATATATTCTTTAATAAATAAGAAGTTAGATGGGCAATAGATAACCTAAATGACCTAAACTCACAAAGCAGCCGGATGTGATGGTTTCCCGGCTGAATACTTTAAAGCTTTCAAGGACGAGCTGGCTCCACACCTATCAGAACGCGTTGGACGACTCATATCCTTTGAGTAACCAGATGAACAATGCAATTATTAAACTAATCCCGAAACCAGGAAAAACCCCCTCTAACTGTGCACACTATAGACCCATATCCCTCATAAATATAGACTTAAAGATATATGCAAGAATCATCAGAGGAAGCTATAAAGTACATAATTTCCCCCTTCCAAGCAGGATTTATCCCCACCCGAGGTATACATCAAAATATCTCACTGGCAATAACGGCACTGAGCAAAATAAATAAAAATAAAACTAAAGCAATTATAATTGCCCTTGACGTGGAAAAAGCTTTCGATAGGGTCTCATGGGACTTTCTGGAGACTGTACTATGGAAAAACGGATTAGGCCCCACAATTGGAAACGGCACCAGGCAAGGCTGTCCTCTATCACCCTTTCTGTTCAATATTCATCTAGAACCTGTACTCCGCTTAATCAATGATGATCCCATGATTAACCCTTTCACTGTCAGCCTACCTGGAGTTTTTGTCACCCTTGGATTTTGCGCTCCCCATGTTCAAATGTGATTTTTGAAGGGATTTCCAGGGATTTCCCAGGAAAATGATATATTGTTTTTTTTCAGCAGAGTCTAGGCTTTAACATGAAATGTCTTGTTTGTAATTGTTTAGGTGTATTCTCAATACTTTTGGGTGAAATATGTGCAAAAAAATAAAAAAAAATCTATTTTTTGCAATTTGTAGTGTTTTTTGTAATAAAAAATGTAAGTTTGTCAATAAAATCTTATTGCATGTGAAACCCCAATTAATCCCGGTCACAGCATTACCACATATGTATTGGTAGACACCCTTTCCTGCCCAGGAGACTCCCCCAAACTGAAACAGCGCTTTAGGAGATTTTCAGATAAAATACAACTATGCACCGCGCTAAGCGCACCTTGCTGTCTTTCCAGAAAAAGAACCCTTTAAATTTGAAATACCCCCCACAAACTATATATTCTCTGGAAGTATACACCTCAGGCTTTCTAGGCGTACCAGGTTTGTTGACATGGGCGCAATTTTCTGGAAATAATCCCTCAATCAATTCTTTGGTTGCACAGAGTTTCCCTAAAAAAGAATAAAAAAGAAGAATCAAAGCCACATTTTCCTATAAAAAACTATATGCAAACAGAAAAAAACAAGTAAAATCTGAAAAAGCAACATCCCCCGAACAGAACAATACCCAACATGCATAGGTACTGTCAAGGGAAGAGTTGCCAAACACCCCAAAGTAAAGCATGCGCATAACGGTAATTTTACTTAAAAATTTCAGCTCTGCAGACAAAGTGCGCACCTTGTGATTTTTCAACCAAAACAACCCTTTAAATTTAGAATATCCCCATAAACTATATATTCCCTGAAAGTACACATGTTAAGCTTTCTAAGAGTACTGAGCTTGTTGTAGTGGGCTCATCTTTCTGGAAGTAATCCATTGAAGAATTCTTAGGTTGCACAGGGTTTCCCTAAAAACAATTATAAAAAAAGCAGAATAAAGACCATGTTTTCCTAAAATATCAATATGCAAACAAGAAAAAACAAGCTAAATCTGAAAGTGCAAGGTCCCCCGAGCAGAACATTACCCAACATGCATAGTTACTATTAACCCTTTTAATTGTCAGCTTACTTGAAGTTTTGTCACCCTCTGTTGACAGGTCATTTTTCCCCATTTTGCGGCATGATTAACCGTGATTTTTGCTGGTATTTCCAGAGAAATTATATACATTACATATACATTTTTTGCAGCAGAGTTTAGGCTTTAACATGAAATGTCTTGTTTTTCTACTGTTTTTTGAATATTTCTGCTTAAAAAAAATATATATATATATATATATATATATATATATTTTTTAGACAATTGTCTCTTTTATTTTAAATAAAACCTTTTTTTTTTAATGAAAACCATATTGCATGTGATAGCCCCATTTCTCCCGATTACAATGGTACCACATATGTATCGGTAGCCCCCCATTCTTGCCCTGGAGACCCCCCAAACTGAAGAGCACTTTATTACATTTACAAATAAAATACTATCCACACTATAAACATAAGGGGTTAATAAAAAAAAATGACATAGGGTCCCCCCTTCCAGGGGGGGGCCCCTTTTTTGGGGGAATTTTAAGGGTTAGGGTTAGGCTAACCCTAACCATCAAAAATAAAAAAATATACAAAAATTAAAATTCCCCCCCAAAAATGGGGAGCCCCCCCCCCCCCCCCCCCCCCTGGGAGGGGGACCCTATGTAATTTTTTTGGAATTTTAAGGGTTGGGGTTAGGCTAACCCTAACCCTTAAAAATAAAAAAAAAATGACGTAGGGTCCCAACTCCCGGGGGGAGGGGGGGAGACCCATTTTTTGGGGAATTTTAATGGTTAGGGTTATTCCAAAAAAAAATGGGTCCCCTACATCATTTTTATTTTTAAGGGTTAGCCTAACCCTAACCCTTAAAAAAATGTTTTTGAATTTTTTTTTTAATTTTAAGGGTTAGGGTTAGGCTAACCCTAACCCGTAAAAATAAAAGACTTTTTTATTTTTTATTTTAAGGGTTAGGGTTAGGCTAACCCTAACCCTTAAAAATAAAAAAAATGACGTAGAGGGGAACCCATTTTTTTTTTAATTTTAAGGGTTAGGGTTAAGCTAACCCTAACCCTTAAAAATAAAATAAAAATGACGTAAGGTCCCCCCTCCCGGGGGGGGGGAACCCATTTTTTTTTAATTTTAAGGGTTAGGGTTAGCTAACCTTAACCCTTAAAATTAAAAAAAAAAAGGCGTAGGGTCCCCCTTACCCGTCATAACCAGCCCGGGACCAGCTATGGGGGCTTGTAGGAACAGAGTGGAGGGGCCAGCTTTTGTGGTCCCCCACCCTGCAGCCTACGAGCCCACATACCCTGTGTGGGCCCAGGCTCTTCTGCCCCCCCTGGGCTTTGGGGAGGCAGGTAATTGGGGGTGCGGGGGTTAATGGCAAGCCAACCGCTAGTTGCAGGTGACTTGCCAGCCCCTAGCCTTGTGAACTGGTATAAGGGGTCTCATGGACCCCTTACCAGTTCACAAAGGGTTAACAGTAAAAAAAAAAAAAGACAGACACAAAATTTTTATTTACTAAAAAAAAAAAAAAAAAAAACTTTACTCACCTCACCCGATTGTCAGCTCCTGTGTTCATCAGCTGTCAGATGCCCTGGTGATCGCTGGCCAGAGGAGGGGGGGCAGGGGATCAGAGCATCCCCTGCCCCTCCACTGCTCTGCCCAGCGATCACCAGGGCACCAAAGGGGCGGGGCTTAACAGCAAGATGGCGGCACCCGTCGGGAGAGGAGGGGGAGAGCCCTTTCAGGCTCTCCCCTGAAGCTGAAAAGGCTGGGGGGGGGGGCGATCGGAGCCCCCCCCAGTGAAGAGGAGACCCGGAGGGAGGCAGCGCGACTGCAGGTAAGTAAATGTAATTTTAATTTATTTTTTTTTTTACAGTTAGCAGCTGCTGCTGCCAAACGGGGGGGGGGGGCTATTCCGGGGGATCGGATGGCACCAAATTAAAGCGGAGACCTGGCCGGATCCAACGAGGGGTCAGGTGAGTATTTTTGATTTTTATTTTATTTATTTTATTTTTGATTCTACGTGCTTGGCACTTAAGTGGAGTGGAAGCGAGCACGTAGAAACTACGTGCTTGGCACTGAAAGGGTTAAAGGCATAGGAGTTGGTAAAACCGAAATAAAAATCCTTGGCTACGCGGATGACATACTGTTAACCATAGAAGATCCCAGAGAATCACTTCCGCGATGTCTACATGCACTGGAAACATTTGGTCATTATTCCAATTTTAAACTGAACGTAGGGACATCAATAATTATGCCACTAAATATTCCTCCAAAAGAGCTTATAGAACTACGCAAAATGGCCAACTTCCATCTAGAGGAAGACCCCATTAAATACCTTGGAATTAACATCACACGAAATCCTAAGCATCTATTCAGGGCAAATTACACCCCCCTTTTTCCACAGTTAAGGGACTCAACAAAGAAATGGAGTAAGCTACCTCTGAACATGTTGGGACGAATTTCCATATTAAAAATGTTCTTCCTCCCCAAACTAATTTATCTCTACCAGGCTTTATCAATCAATATCCCAGGAAATTATTTTTCAGAATTAAACAGTATTATTTCAGACTTCATATGGAGAGGGAGAAAACACCAATCCAAATACGAATATATAAGTAGACCCATGGATTTGGGTGGTTTAGGCGCCCCTAATTTCAGACAATACTATCATGCAGCCCAGCTACAAAGGATTTTTAGCTGGGAAACCCAGACAAAGAAGGAGGTCTGGCCACAAATGGAACTTTATCCCATTAAAATAGACGACGTTTTTTCATTAAACCTCAAAACCCTGACTGAAGCTTTGAGATGTACATCCCACCCCCTGGTCAACCCAACTCTCTCCTTCTTAAAAAAAAGCTGATTTTTAACCCATCAGAATCCCCTCTCCCACAAAGATTAATAACTCTGGCAAAAAAGAAGGAAATTGAACATGCTCCCGGCAACCACAGCACTGACGCTCCTTTTCCAAGGGAATATATTAGGGTCCAAGACATCTGGTTAAAAGAAATAGAGTTGCCCCAAATATACCCCAAAGCAAAGTTAGAAAAGGATGTGAATACCTTATTAAAATTCATTAAAGCCAATAACATTCTTCGTGAAAACAAACAACCAGCCTCTATCGCCCCCCCCCCCCCCCCCCTCCCCTATCCAGTGTACAGGCATTATTTTTCTCAATAGACACTCACCGAAAGCAACTAAGACAATATTACAGAGCACTCTGTGGTTACAACAAGCCCGATCCATATAAGAAAAAGTGGGAAGATGAAATTGAGACTTCTCTTCTTGACATAGATTGGGTGAATATCTATATAGAAAATGCTCTCATACAGTCCACACACATAAGAATCTTTAGTTTCAAATATACCACTCGGTACTACCTAACCACCGATTATAACAAGAACATGACCTCATATTCCTGCTGGTGGTGCGGACTTGCCCCATCTACAGTAAGTCACATATGGTGGGAATGTATACATATTAAGAATCTCTGGCAATATATATATTAACACTTGTAGAGAAAGAAGCAGGAATTAATATCCCTCTGTGTAAGTCACGAATCCTCCTAAACTTCCCAATACCAGACCACCCAATAGCTATACGATTCCTTGTCAACCTCATTATAATGGGCACAAAACACAATATAACCAAACATTGGCGCAGAACAAACCCTCCCACCCCCAAAAAATGGAAAGAGGAGATGTTAAAAATCATAGAAATTGAATCAGCGCTGACAGATCCGGGAGAGACCAGGTCTCTTCTTCAAGAATTTGGGGAGAGGATCAAAGAAAAAGAGAAAGGAAGGACGATATATAAGTAAATTCAGCAGCACGAGTGTATATATGTGCTTATACACGTTCCAAATCATGCATGTATAGGTATATAAATTCCTACTCAGGTATAAGTGTTGACATATCTACAATTATATACTTTTACCCGCGGCAGCAGGTTGGGGAGGAGGGTGGCACCGGGGGTCCATGGGGGGTGGGGGCGCCCCACGGGGAGGAGGGGGTTAGGGGGGAACACAGGGGAATATGAAAAAGGAAGGCTACACACAATACACAGGGTGAAATATACTTTTATTCACAACCACATGTAAGCAGATCAACCCTGGCTATGATGTTAAAGTGATCTTCTCTTAATAGATGATCAACTCTGAAAATGGTTATGAAGATCTAAACTGAGGCAAAAAAAAAAAAAAAAGAAAATAAGATAACACAATATTATGTATGCCGGCAATTGGATAGCTTGTAAAAGGTTTGGTGAACACGCATAGTTAGCGTTGATTGAATATAACAATGATCCTATCGGTTTCTGATTAATTGTGTGTTTATGTTAGCCTATCTATCGCTATGAGTGGCTTGAGTTGGGCTGAAAATAAAGTATATTAATTGATGTTGAAAATTATAAAAAATGTAAAAAAATATATATAAAGAATATAAGATTTTTTTTTTATATAAAACAACGGAATGGCTATTATAAGAGGTTCTAATACTAAAATTGTGAGTGAAATAAGTATAATTAACGGAAATCCATGTTCAGGCCATGTGATTAAGGAGGAGGAATTTTAATAGGAATAGAATACTTTAGAGGCAGGAGAGGTTCTTGTAGACGTTCAAATATATATAAGTAATACATTTTGGAAGAAGTGAAGATGAAAAAATGAAGATTTTTTTTATGAAATAATATGTATTTTAAAAGTTTGGAGTATGTAGGAGGAAATTAGTAGTAATTGGTGACTCGAGTATTTTTGTGATGCACCTAGGAATTATTATTCGGTTAAATTGAACATTTAAGGAATTACAAATTAAAACATGAATATAGATATAAATATGGATAAAATTAAGGACCATAAGGTTGGAATAAAAAGATTAGAGTAAATTGATATAAAATTTGATATAAAAATAAATGAAAATAAATACTAGATAAGGTACCTTGTCAGGCTTCAGGTGCAACGGCAACAACCACTTATCTGTCTGCTTCTGGATGCTGGTCCATGGCTCCTGGACGATGTGGGGTCTTTCACCAAGACAGATGAGTTTTAGCACCATATGATGCCAGTTCCCCAAGGCAGAGCTCAAACTGGTGGTGCAGGGGCTGTGCTGACTGCATGAGGAGAAAGCAGAGGAGGCAACAGGGGGCACCAACTGATTACCAGCAATCCTGGGAGGGGGAAGGATATGCACCACAGTGCTTCCCACCTCAGTCCTGCCAGCAGTTAGAGAGATGTAATGTCCCTGCCCATGCTTACTTGTCCACGTGTCAGTGGTGATGTGGACACCGGAATTGGTATGGTATTGCCCAGTGTACATCTTATATTTCCACAACCTGTTGGTGCAGGGCAGTGATGGCCTGGTGAGAAAAGTATTGGTGGCTGGGAATGGCGTCGCTGCCATCAGATCTTTAAGACTGTCTATCTCCACAGAATGGGAGTAAAGGCCAACAATTTGGAAATGCTTGCATTCAGGGTTGGGGCTAGCGGATGAGATGGGCCCAGCTTCCTCAAAAGTTTGTGGGATGGAAAGCTGACCGGTTCCCTGGGATAGTGTGAACACTTGTTGATGGTGGTAGTGGTGCTGCAGCTGCTGGAAGTGGTGGTGGTCCCAGATGTTCCCTTTGGGGGGAGACAGGTGGCCTTCTTGTTGGGGAGGTGGTGCTAGTGGCTGAGACAACTAGAGAAGCAGAGGTAGATTCAGGTGTTTGCTGGTTTTTCAGGTGTTTTGCTGCCCCTGCAGCTGGTGTTTTGTTGCAGATGCCTGGTCATGTATCAGGTGCTGAGATAATTAACACTCTTCCCTCGCTTCAGCCACTGTTGACACAGCGTGCACATGGCCCGTGTTTTGTCATCTGTGTGCTGCTTGAAAAATGCCACGCTGTTGAGATCCTTTGAGACAGCTTTGGCATACTCAGTCCCTGAGCTTGGAGGGCAGTAGTCTCATTGAGCTGACCGCTGATGGTTTGGGCCATTCTCCCTCTTCTGTTGGCTGCCAGGGGCTGTGTGACCACCACCTCTTCCTCTGAACTCTGCTGACATCCAGTCAACGTTCTAGGACCTCATCATCACCCCTGGCATCCTCTTCCACCCACTCCCCCCTGCTAGCCTCCCTCTCAGGCTCAACATTGCAGAAACCTGCAGCAGATGGCACAAGGGTTTCATCATCATCGAGGATTTCCTGTGATTTCCAAGTGGCCTAAACAAGTGGATACTCCACTTCACTATCAATTAGTATTAAAAAGTTTTGACACACAAGTGGTTTGAGCAAGTGGATACTCTACTAACAATTAGTATTAAGCAACAGTGACCTTAAGTGGCCTAAACAAGTAGATATTCCACTAACAATTGGTATTAACCCTTTCAGTGCCAGTTTACCTAAAGTCACCCTCTTTTGCTAGACCATTTTTCACTATTCTGTGCTATACATGTTCAACTGTGATTTTTGAAGGGATTTCCCAGGGAAATTATACATTGTTTTTTCAGCAGAGTCTGGGCTTTAACATTAAATTACATGATGTTTGTCATTTAAGTGTATTCTCAATATTCTTGGGTGAAATATGTGCGATAAAATTTTGTAGTGTTGTTTTGGAATAAAAAATGTAAGTTTTTCAATAAAATCGTATTGCATGTAAAATCCCCATTTTTCCTGGTTACAACGGTACCATATATGTATTAGTAGACACCGTTTCTTGCCCAGGAGACTCCCCCAAACTGAAACAGCACTTTAGGAGATTTTCAGATAAAATATAACTGCTATGTGCACCTTGAAGTTATTTTAAAAAAAGCAGCCATTTACATTTAAAATACCCCCAACAAATTATATAAAGTACACACCACAAGATTTCTAGGTGTACCAGGCTTGTTGATGTGGGCAAATTTTTCTGGAAGTAATCCCATAATGAATTCTTTGGTTGCGCAGGGTTTCCCTAAAAAATGAATAAAAAAGGAGAATCAAAGCCACATTTTCCTTAAAAAACAATATGCAAACAAGAAAAATAAGTTAAATCTGAAAAAGCAAGGTCCTTTGAACAGCTCAATACCCATCATGCATAGGTCCTGTCAAGGGCCAAACACCCCCAAGGAAAACATGAGCGTAATGGTCATTTTACTTGAGAATTTCAGCTCTGCAGACAAAGAGTGCACTTTGCATTTTTTTTTAACCAAAACAACCCTTTACATTTGGAATACCCCCCACAAACCATATATTCCCTGAAAGTACACATGTTAAGCTTTCTAGCTGTATCCAGCTTGTTGTAGTGGGCTTATCTTTCTGGAAGTAATCCCTGGAAGAATTCTTTGGTTGCATAGGGTTTCCCTAAAAATATATTTAATGTAAAAAAAACTGAATAAAAACACATTTTCCTAAAATATCAATATGCAAACAAGCTAAATCTGAAAGCACAAGCTTCCCTGCGCAGAACAATATCCAACATGCTTAGGTCCTTTTAATTATTTTAACTTCCAGCCTGCTTGAGACTTTGTCATACTCTGTTGACAGGTCATTCTTCACTATTTTCCAGGAAAATTATATATATATTTTTGCGGCAGAGGTTAGGCTTTAACATGAATGGTCTTGTTTGTAATTTTTCCACTGTTTTTTAAATATTGCTGAGTAAACAAAACTAAAAGATTATGTTTTTAAATTGTCTAATTTATTTTAAATAAAACATTAATTTTATTAAGAAAACCATATTGCATGTTTTGATTTCAACAGTGCCAAATGTGTGTCAGTAGTCCCCAGTTCCTGCCCAGGAGACCCCTCAAACTAAAAAGAGCACTTTACAAATAAAATACAACTACTATCCCCACTAAACATTATATAAAAAAATGGTCTGGGGTCCCCCGGGGGGTACCCATTATTGGGGGAATTTAAAGGGTGCAGGGTGTCTTGCAGGCTACAAGCCCACACAGCCTAAATGACCCCCAGGCTCTTCTGCATCGCCCTGGGCTTTGGGGAGGCAGGTAATTGGGGGCCAGGGGTAATAGCAAGTTACCCGCTAGCTGCAGGTGACTTGCCAGCCCCCTAGACCTTGTGAACTGGTATAGGTGTGTCATAGATCCCTTACTGGTTCACAAAGAGTTAAATGTATAAAAACACATGGACACAGAGAAAAAAATATTTTAATATTATTATTATTATTTTAATACTTACCTGCCATCCATCCCGGAGGATTGTGTCCCACACTGATTACTTTGGATTCTGCTTTCCTGCTGCTGCTGGAAGGCCTTTATACCTGCTGGGTGACAGGTAACATAGTGTTAATTTAAAATGACATAGGGTTCCCCCTCCGGGGGGGCACATTCTTTTGGAATTTTAAGGGTTAAAACCTCTTTGTACCTACTGCAGGAGCGATCTGAGCATGTTGGGAGATGGACCCAGTTGCTAGGGCAGGAAGAAGGCCAAGAAAGCCAATCAGCCTTTTTCTGGGCAGAACGCTAAATGCTTGCATGGATTTCATTTTGAAATCCTGGTTTGGGTTCAGGGATCTTAACTTGCAAAGTTAACAGACCTGAACATTGCGAGTCAGGTCCACTCAACCCTAGTTATAACCTTACATCATGGCCCATATATTGCAGTGAAAAATATAGTCCAGTCAAAGAAAAAGAAAATAAAGACCACTGACAATGGTATCAAATCAAATAAACACATTGTAGCCACAAAATATAGGGCACTGGCTTAAGTCCCAAGTGAATATCAACAGAAAAAAAGATTGTAAGCTGGGACACTAAAATACTAGTGTCTGTCATTCTCTTCAGCACATTCAATAAAGAGCCCCACAAACATAGATGGGATCCCTTTGCTAATAAAATGATGTAAATTACTGCACATCCAAATGTAACCTTCATAACAGAATTTAAAAAATCAGACCATTGCCTCTTGCGCCTTACAGTTAAAAAAGCATCAATGCCCTCATTTGAAATTTACATAATTTTAGAACGTATGTAACAAACACAGAGTGGCTGCCACCCAAACTCCTTGATTGAATAAACTTGACTTAAAATATGACATGAGATGCAATCTAAAATTAGGCATGATTCAAAGAAGAAAGAAGCGAAAACATTATTAAGTCAATACAGTAAATGTGGTAAAGGCAAACACTGTAGGGTTTAGAGAACATTTTAGGTGTATAAGACCCATCTTTTCTCTTTATTCAAATCACACCTTAATTCTGGTGCCTCATTCAAAAATGTAACATAAATATTGTCCTTATTATGAGAAGAAATTTTAAGGAAGTTGAATTAGGGTCAAGGGGTTATAAAGCCCACAATGACCCTACTACCCATAAGGAAAAAATGCAAAGAGCTCCATAAGTTATTTTTGGAATATACAAAGTATGTTATAAGTGTTGATCTTGATAATAACTTTACGCAAGGTACGTTTTAATGCTGTCTAATTTGCGAATATTTCAACACTGCTTGCCATTTGAGACTGTAATGAATACAAATAATGATACACAGGTTAAAATTGTTTGTAACATTTGATTGTAAAATAACATATCATTCTAAATTAAAAGATATGTAAAAGGCCTCCCTTCCCAAGCATACCAGCCCAGTGCACCAAGCATAGCGTCTGGGATCGACCACGGCATGGCAATATACATTATTAATAAAATGTAAAAAGGATCCAATATAAATGTTAGAATATATAAATACTGTATAATCGTAGCTGAAGGATGTACGTAAAAGGAATAAGCGCTTGACTTGAGAGGTCCCCAACCTTCATACCAGGAGAGCCACATTTAGAACTGTAAGTTGGTCAGGAGCCACGTTAAAAGGGAGTAGTTTGTATAAGCGGACCAGTAGTTTATCAAGCTTCTCCTAAAACATAACCTTTAATGTTCCGTTTAAAATAGCTGAAGTGCTGGAGATATATAGAAATTAGAAGGTGCAAAGCAGGGACCTAGGAGCCGACGTGTTCTGCTGCGGAGGCCCATTTTTTCAAAGGGACAAATTTGGGATGCTAAAATTGTGACAGCTTAACATAAATCACTAGGTTAATATTTGATGGTGACAACAATATATGATGTGTGACCAATGTTGTCGCTATAGAAAATGTACCCAGTGATTTGTTAAGTTTCACAATGTAAGCATCCCAAATTTTCTCTCTTAAAAGATGGTCACCTTAAATTTATAGAAGCCATAAAGCCTTTATAGAGCAATAAACAAAATGGTTCCAAATATCATTGTGTTACGTTCAAGCAGGGATCCCCAACCTTTTGTGCTTTGGAAGTCACATCTAATACGAAGAGATGTCCCCCTGAGGCACATTCTAACCACTAATGTCTGCGTACAGTCATGGTGTATATATACAGTAAGAAATAATTGTGTGCATAACTCCATCCCCCAAAAAACTGAAGGACCAATTTGGGTACATATGAGTGTTGGCTTGGTTGGTTGGTTTCTGGAGTTTCCTTCCTTCACATTTTAAGATTGGGAAACCAAGTGTAGTTAAACTGACAAACTACTACAACTGTCTGACTTGTTTCAGCTACACAGCATGGATCTTTAACCCTTTAAGTGCCAGCCTACCTGGAGTTTTTGTCACATTCTGTTGCCAGACCATTTTGCACTATTTTGCGCTCCCCACGTTTAAATGTGATTTTGGAAGGGATTTCCAGGGATTTCCCAGGAAAATGATATATTGTTTTTTTCAGCAGAGTCTGGGCTTTAACATGAAATGTCTTGTTTGTCATTTGTTAGGTGTATTCTTAATATTTTTGGGTGAAATATGTGCAAAAAAAAAAAAAAAAAAAAAAATTTTACATATTGTAGTTTTTTTTGTAATAAAAAATGTAAGTTTGTCAATGAAATCTTATTGCGTGTGAAATCCCAATTTCTCCCGGTTACAGCGGTACCACATATGTATAGGTAGACACCCTTTCCTGCCCAGGAGACTCCCCCAAACTGAAACAGCGCTTTAGGGGATTTTCAGATAAAATACAACTATGCTACGCAATATGCGCACCTTGCAGTTTTTCCAGAAAAACAACCCTTTACATTTGAAATACCCCCAACAAACTATATATTCTCTGGAAGTACACACCTCAGGCTTTCTAGGCGTACCAGGCTTGTTGATGTGGCCATAGTTTTCTGGAAGTAATCCCTCAATGGATTCTTTGGTTGCAAAGAGTTTCCCTAAAAAAAGGATAAAAAAGCAGAATCAAAGCCACATTTTCCTAAAAAACTACATACAAACAAGAAAAAACAAGTTTAATCTGAAAACGCAACAACCTCCGAACAGAACGATACCCAACATGCATAGCTACTGTCAAGGGAAGAGCTGCCAAACACCCCAAAGTAAAGCATGTGCGTAACGGTAATTTTACTTGAAAATTTCAGCTCTGCAGACAAAGTGCGCACCTTGCGATTTTTCAACCAAAACAACCCTTGACATTTAGAATATCCCCCATAAACCATATATTCCCTGAAAGTACACACGTTAAGCTTTCTAAGGGTACCCAACTTGTTCTAGTGGGCTCATCTTTCTGGAATTATTACCTCAAAGAATTCTTTGGTTGCGCAGGGTTTCCCTAAAAAATTTATAAAAAAGCTGAATAAAAAACACCTTTTCCTAAAATTTAAATATGCAAACCAGAAAAAACAAGCTAAGTCTGAAAGCGCAAGGTCTCCCGAACAGAACAATACCCAACATGCATAGGTACTATTAACCCTTTTAATTGCCAGCCTACTTGAGATTTTGTCACCCTCTGTTGACAGGCCATTTTTCCCCATTTTGCGTCATGTTTTCGCCATGTTTTGCGCCATTTTTGCTGGAACTTTCAGGAAAATTATATATATATATTTTTTGCAGCAGAGTTTAGGCTTTAACATGAAATGTCTTGTTTGTACATTTTTTTTTTTTTTACAATATTATTAAGTAAAAAAAAAAAATAAATAAATAAAACATTTTTTTTGAAAATTGACTCCTTTATTTTAAATAAAAAATGTATTTTATTAAGGAAAATCATATTGCATGAGAAAGCCCCATTTCTACCGATTAGAACGGTACCACATATTTATCGGTAGCCCCCTGTTCCTGCCCAGGAGACCCCTCTAACTGAAACAAGTATTTTATAACATTCACAAAAAAAATACAAATACCATCCACACTACAAAGGGTTAAATCGAGAAAAAAAATGACATAGGGTCCCCCCTCCCAGGGGAGGGGGACCCCATTTTTTTTTTGATTTTTAAGGGTTAAAAACCCTTAAAAATAAAAAAAAAAAATTGACGTGGGGTCCCCCTTACCCAAAGTAACCAGCCCGGGACCAGCTATGGGGGCTTGTAGGCACAGAGTGGGGGGGCCAGCTTTTGTGGCCCCCCCACCCTGCAGCCTACGAGCCCACATAGCCTATGTGGGCCCGGGCTCTTCTGCCCCCCCCTGGCCTTTGGGGAGGCAGGTAATGGGGGTGCCGGGGGTTAATGGCAAGCCACCCGCTAGCGCAGGTGGCTTGCCATCCCCCCAGCCTTGTGAACTGGTATAGGGGTCATGGACCCCTTACCAGTTCACAAGGGGTTAAAAGTAAATAATCACACAGACACAAGCAGAGAAAAAAATATTTTATTAATTTTTATTTTTTTTTTACACTGTACTCACCTCCCATCCATCCTGGAGCACTCTGTCCCTCGGCGATCACTGGCTTCTGCTCACTTGCAAGAAGCCTTTTATAGCTGCTGGATGACAGAACACAAAGGGTTAATAAAAAAAAAAAATGACATAGGGTCCCCCCTCCCAGGGGGGGCGGACCCCATTTTTTTTTTGATTTTTAAGGGTTAAAAACCCTTAAAAATAAAAAAAAAAATGACGTGGGGTCCCCCTTACCCACAGTAACCAGCCCGGGACCAGCTATGGGGGCTTGTAGGCACAGAGTGGGGGGGCCAGCTTTTGTGCCCCCCCCACCCTGCAGCCTACGAGCCCACATAGCCCATGTGGGCCCGGGCTCTTCTGCCCCCCCCTGGCCTTTGGGGAGGCAGGTAATGGGGGTGCCAGGGGTTAATGGCAAGCCACCCGCTAGCGCAGGTGGCTTGCCATCCCCCCAGCCTTGTGAACTGGTATAGGGGTCATGGACCCCTTACCAGTTCACAAAGGGTTAACAGTATAAGAAAAAAGACAGACACAGGTTTTGTAATATGTTTATTAAAAAAAAAAAAACATTTTACCTTTACTCACCTCCGATCTTCATATGCATTGTCCCGCGGCGATCTGATGCAGGTGACAGCTGGGCAGAGAAGGGGGGAGGCAGGCGATCGGAGGATCGCCTACCTCCCTCCTTCTCCGCCCAGCCATCACCGGCATCTGAGAAGAGAACTGCCGGGTGCCCCGATGACACCCGGCGGTGACGTCATTAGCCCCGCCCCCGAAGGGAGAGGAAGGGGAGAGCCCTTTCAGGCTCTCCCCTGAAGCTGAAGAGGCTGGGGGGGGCGATCGGAGGCCCCCCCAGTGAAGAGGAGACCCGGAGGGAGGCAGCGCGACTGCAGGTAAGTAAATGTCATTTGTATTTTTTTTTTTTTTTACAGTTAGCAGCTGCTGCTGCCAAACGGGGGGGGGGTGCTATTCCGGGGGCTCTCCTGGAGCCATCCGACCCCCCACGTGGGATCGGATGGCACCAAATTAAAGAGGAGACCCGGCTGAATCCAACGAGGGGTCAGGTGAGTATTTTACTTTTATATTTTTTTTACTGTGGGGGTTTAAAGTCAGCTACGTGAGTCTCACGTAGCTGGCACTTAAGTGGAGTAGAGGCTGCTACGTGAGACTCACGTAGCTGGCACTAGAAGGGTTAAGCCACATGTCAGGCTCCTGAGTTAAAGGTTGGAAATCCCTGCTCTATGTTGACACTCTTAGCTGGGATTTCATAGGCCATACACCTGGCCCTGCCCCAGTTCCAGACATAGAGTTCCCAGTTGCCCAACAACTTGTGATGGAGGATGAGGACGTGTGCAGTGGCCCATCGCAGTATGAGGATGAAACCCAAGTTCTGACTGCTGTGGAAGATGATCCGAGGGGTGATGGCGGGGTGAAGTCCTAGACCCTATGTGGACTAAAGGCAATGAGATTTTGGAGGATGAGGTGGTGGCCATGCAGCCCCAGGTAGCCAGAAGAAGAGGGAGAAAGGTACAAACCATCAGTGGTCAGACCATTGCTACTATTGCCCACCACGCCCAGAAACTGAGCACGCCAAAGCTGCCACAAAGGACCTCCCCAGTGTGGTGTTTTTTCAAGCAGTGCACAGTCAAGAAACGGGTCATTTGCACACTGTGCCACCAGTTCCTGCAGCAAGGGAAAAGTGTGAATAACCTCAGCACAATGTGCATGACCAGGCATCTGCAAACCAAACCCAATCTGAAGTGGATGAGACACCAAAAAATACAAACATCTCAGGTTCCCTCTGCTGCTTGCCTCAGCCTCTACCACTGCCTCCCCAGCAACAAGGCCACCTGTCTCCCCCCAAAGGGAGGATGTGAGACCACCACCAGCATTAGCACCATCATCACCAAGCCTGTCCACACCATCCCAAGGAAGCTTTCAGCTTTCTATCACCCTCCAACAATGGACAGAAAGCAAAAGTTTGGCCCATCTAACCCACAAGCCCTGGCCCTGAATGCGAACATTTCAAAACTGCTGGCCTTTGAAATACTCCTTTTCCGGCAAGTGGAGATTTTGAAATTTTGAGATTTTTGGTTTTGAGATTTTCAAAGAGTTTGAAAAATCTTGGCGGTGCCTGTCTCACAATAGGTCATTCCCGGCAGCCTTCAGGCCTCTCCTTGGTCCTTCTGGAATCACAAACAAGACATCTGTCTTACGTACCTCTCAAGTAGCAGCAAAGTAATACTTTAATGCCCTGACCACATTGAGGGAATGCAGGAGACACTCCTTATGGCGAGTGGGGCATAGGCACAAGGAGGGTAGCGCTATCTCCTGATTAAGATGGAAGGGAGAGACCACCTTGGGCAAAAAATCCTGCTTCACATGAAACAATGCTTTGTATTCATGCAGCAGTGACAGGAATGCATAGAGCAGGCTGTACCCTGACAAGGGAATGAGCAGTGCTTCGACCAGGACACAACTCTGGACCTTCCAATTGTGCTGAGATGTGAAGAGGACCACCTCCAGCACCCCCCACTGGTCGCAGAGGACTTGAAACACATCCTGGTGAAGGGACCATTCCCCTGGCCACCGTCTCCCTGCTCAAATAATCAGCATGCAGATTCTCCACAGAATGCAGAATGCAGAATCAGCATGCAGAATCTCTGAGATGCATGGAACGTAAATTTCCGCCCACCTCGTGATGCAACTCACTTCCTGGAACGCCTGCCAGCTCCTAGGCCACAGCTGTGGAATTGTCCGACTTTACCCTGACTGGAAGCTGGGAAGACCAATGCTTGAGAACCAGAAGAATCGCCCTCAGTTCCAACTGTGGTAAAGTGTATGAGAGAGTGCTGGATGGTGTCTATTTCTCCCTTGCTTTTCTTAATCAGGGACGATCTATGCCGGGTTTACAGGACCCCAGTCCACATTCCCAGTCCTCTACAGGTTTTTGCCCTAATCCCAGGTGATGAGGCTAATTGCAAGGAAGCCTAATAAAAGGAGCCGATGGGGCTTTCAGTTTGCTGTTGGACAGCCTGGGATGAAGAGCCCAGGCCTTGCTGCTCCCAATACTGAATTGCAGCCGCAGGACTTTTTGTGTGTCATCCGATCTTGGAACCTGTGGATTAACAGCCTGGACTTGTATGCCCTGAAAGAGGACCTGTTACAACAAGGACTTGCAGTATGCTGTATTATCCTACCCTGGACATTGCTAGAGCTGGTGAGGTAACCGCTTGCTGTACTGCATTGTATGCTGCAACCTTCTCTGAAGTTAAGAGATATTGGCTGTTGGAATTTTATTTTCAACAAAATGCTTATGAATAATTATGCATTTGAATAAGAACGGTCGTCCAAGTCATTGCTGTTGGCCCCAAATCCTGACACAACACATTGATTGGAAGCCTGCGCTCCCACTGGTCCCAGAGACCCTGAATCGTCTGGTTGTCCAGAACACCACCCCAACCCGTTAGACTGGCGTCTGTGGTTAGGATGACCCACTGGAACAGAAAGAAAGACTGACCCACTGCCAGTGACTGCTGGTCTAGCCACCAATTCAGAGATCGCCGGGCATTGTCTGTCAATATGAAACGACAGTCGCACAGTTCGTGCCATTTTGATAGGAGCATTTGTAGAGACCTGGAGTGGAACTGGGCATATAGAACTGCCTCAATGGTAGACACCCTCAAGCAAAGGTGACGCATGCCCTGCCTGATCAGGGAATGTTTATATGTCAGCAGCAACCTCACCGCCTCCTGAAGAGCCTTACACCAGAAGAATGACCCGTGCCCGTCAAGTATTCTATGTCATACGTAGATAGGTCACCACCATAGAGGGAACCATCTGGGACTTGGGGTAGTTGATCACCCACCTGAAAGTTCCAGCATGGACAGGACCATCTGAACATCCCACATTGCCTCTGCCAAAGATGGGGCTTGGATGAGCAAGTCATCCAGGTATGGGTTGATGTGCACACACTGCCTCCGCAGGAGTGCCATCACCACCACCAAGACTTTCATGAACACGGGGCAGTGGACAATCCGAACGGCAGTGCCACAAATTGGAAATGTTGGGCACCCACTGAAAAGTGCAGTTATTGTTGGTGACCAGGGAAGACCAGGGAAGATCAGGACATACATATGAGCATCCTTTATGTCCACTGTGGCCAGAAAATGCCCTTGTAGCAGAAAATGCCCGACATGGTAAAATGGCTGCTCTAACTGCTAAGCAATAAAGCTGGAGCGCTGGAGCACACCCTCCTGCTGATCAGACCTGCCTGCACTACCGAAAAACAGCTAAAATTAAGCCACCGGCCAAGGATGCAGCTTCCAGACCCCCACCCTGCGACAGACAGCAGGAGGCAGAGGTGTTGGATCCGATACTCAGCCCAGAAGCACAGGGAGATGCAGGAGTTGCCAAGCAACAATCCAGGGATGCAGCAGGAACCTTGTGCTGTTAGTGAGGAGGGCAGAGCCGCGGACCTTGCAAATGTGGCCATCCTGCCCCTTCTCCCATCCTCCACTGTAAGGCCTGAGCAAGCAGAAGCCACGCCCCCACCAACATCGCAGACACTGCCGGCATGCCCCATAGTCCGCATGGTCGTTGGCCATGTGCCCTCTTGCGACGAGGCTGCCTCCCCCTCCAAACTCTGACAGCCAAGTTCTGAATGAGCTCTGACATGCATGACTGCCAGTAGTAGTAATCACAAACACACTGACACCAGGGAGCTCGGCCTAGCTTAGACCCCACCCAGCAGCTATGGGGAAGGCAGACTGTGTTTCTCACAGGGTGTCATGAAGTCATGGGGGTAGATGACCCATGGGGTAGACAAACAGTAGGGCCACTATGCAAGCCCCAGATAGGACAATTAGCAAATGTTTTTTTTCTGTATGGCTCAGTAAAATAGCTGCCTATCCCTGGATGTACAATGAAAAGGACAATTAGCAGATGTTTTTCTATGTGGCTCAATAGTTGCCTGTCCCTGGATGTACAATGAAAGGGACAATTAGCAGATGTTTTTCTATGTGACTCAGTAGCTTCCTGCCCCTGGATGTACAATGAAAAGGACCATTAGCAGATGCTTTTCTATGTGGCTCAGTAGCTTCCTGTCCCTGGATGCCCAATGAAAAGGACAATTAACAGATGTTTTCTATATGGCTCAGTAGTTGCCAGTCCCTGGATGTGCAATAAAAAAGGGAATTTTAGTATTACTTAACGTAATAATTTATTTACTTTCGCCTTCACTCAGTGTCACTTACCGGCATGGGCAACAGTAACAGAGGCATCCCCGGGAACTTTTGCATCAGCATGCTCTACTGTACAGGCACGGATTCCCTTGCATACTGCGCATGCGCAGTTGGACTTCCTGATCTCGACCCGGATTTCTCATCAGTGCACTACTTCCATGTGTATGACCCAGGTGGCTCTCTATGTTTCGTCTTGCTTTCTGGACTCTTGGGAGTAACCCCTGCCTGCCTTCCTGCTTCCACTTGTATGACCTGGCTTGAATTCCTGTCTGCCTCTCCTGCCAGCCTGGTAATCTCTGCTGTATGCATAGACTCTCATCTTCCCGTGGAACAACATGGGACCATCCAAGCAGCAAATCTATTCTTCCTTATGGGGGCTCTAGGGAAGACAGAGGTGGTCCTTAGACTCTGGTCCTGCAGGGTCGAGCTTGGGTTCTGGACAGTAGTCTCTGAGTGCTAACCTCAGCAGTGGATGCTGGGCTCCCCCTGTCCACAGTGATAGGCCTGTGACAGTCACACAGAGACTGTATTTTTTACACTTGGGTAATGTTCCCCTGTTGATCGGAGGGGGCAGACATTGGCTGGAGGTTTTGCAATGCTGAATACCTCCCTTGTCAGCTCCTCCTGCACTCCTCATAAGTTGGGTATAAATAGTCTTTTTAATCAGTCCCTCTTTGTACTGCCATGTCTATGAGAATATAGTTCAAAACAGTCATGCATTAGAGCAGGGTTCTAGTTAGAGGAACATGAAAAAAGCAAGAATAGTCACATTCTTCATTCAATTCCTTTGGGGTGAGAGTATCAAGTTTAAATATCCAGTGGGCCTCCCTTTGAAGTAATTTTAACTCCAGGGCGCCACCTTCCATGCATGCATGTCTTAAGTTCTCTCTTTGTTTGTCCCACATAAGACACAGGGGCATTTTATCAAGTATACTACATTTTTTTGTAGAACAAGTAACAAACGATTTAATCAATATTCTTTTGCCCGTATGCGGATGGGTACAATAGTCTGTTTTAGTTACAAAGTGGCACTGGGCACAATCACTACAACTGTACATACTCTGTAGTGGTTTGTTGGTGGTAAGCCAATCACTGCCAGTCGCCTTAGTTTCTTTAGTAGAGAAATCCAGATATTCTGCTTCAATTAGGGTATTTCTTATGGGCCAACAGTGGTGGATCATGGAAAAGCACTGGAAGTGAGCCATCAGCTGATAGAAGAGTATGCAAGTACCAATGGGATACAGTTAGAAGTGTTCTTTAGGTTTGAGCTTTGACAGTGAAGCTCCCACTAATTCACCTGATCATTGTTGAGTTTGTCTTTAGTTAGAATGAATTAGTTATATAGCAGGCTGAAAATCATAGGTTTGGGGTGAAAGCTGCTGGAATTCAGGTATGTATACCTGTCTGTAGGCTTCTAATATAGATCTGTAGCTATTTGGTTCTCATTCAAACTATCATCTAAAAAGCAAAGCCAAATTAAAACAGGAGAGATGTGCTAGACTATTAAGAAGACAGGGTATATACATAATAAATAGGTACACCAAATTTCACAATCGGAAACATAGGGTCCATGGACCTGACTATAGCCCCTTCTCCTCTTCTTGTAGGCAGATGCCAGAAACCAGCACCCATTTAAAAAAAGCAATTCTGTGAGTACTCCCCTGTAGAATTGTTTTTGTTCTTGCATGGCACGGCCTGCTTCGGTATTCATAACAGTTGGGTTATTCCGCCACAAGGTGGCGCAGTGTACTGCAGAAGATCTGTGGCATCTCCCGGCCCCCTATAAAAACGGGATTAACCATAGTTCCCAGTGTAGACAAGCAGTGAGACAAGAAGCCGGGAGAGAATGAAGGTAAAAAATGTAAAAAACCCCAATTAACTTGGAACAATCACCATAAAGAGGCAACCAAGAATAACGATAACAAGGGTGGGTCGAAGCAGGCCGTGCCATGCAAGAACAAAAACAATTTTACAGGTAAGTACTCACAGAATTGCATTTTTCTTTATTGCATGGCACGGCCTGCTTCGGTATTTATAACAGTTGGGACATCCAAAAGCAGTGTCCAAAAGTAGGATGGGATCCCCAATGAGTAACAGCCGGCAGTTCAAGTCACTACCGCCTGAAGCACTTGCAGCCAAAAACAGCATCCGCTGAGGCCTTAACATCAACCTTGTAAAACTTGGAAAAAGTATGAACAGAAGACCTAGTAGCGGCCTTGCAAACTTATTCAACAGAAGCTTGGTGCTGAAAAGCCCAAGAAGCACCAATAGCACGAGTGGAATAAGCAGTAATTCTAAAGGGAGGTTCCTTCCCCTTAGCAGAATAGGCTTGAACCACCGCCTGACGGATCCACTTGCTGATAGTGGATTTAGCCGGAGGCAAACCCTTCCTAGGTCCAGAAGTGAGAACAAAGAGCATCAGACTACCTAAAAGGCCCAGTAGCGACCAAATAAAAATTCAGAGCCCTGACCACATTCAGAGAATTCAGTTTCTGCTCCTCGGAATTAGCAGGATTAGGACACAATGAAAGCAAGACAATGTCCTGATTGAGATGAAAGGCAGACACCACCTTAGGCAAAAAAACAGGCTTAAGCCAAAACACCACCTTATCCTGATGCCTCTCAAAATAAGGAGGTTTGATGGAAAGCACCACCAGCTCAGAAACTTGCCTTACAGAAGTGATAGCCACCAAAAAGTCTACCTTAAGAGTCAGAATGGGCAAAGCAGCCCCACGGAAAGGCTCAAAGGGAGGACCCTGCAGAGCAGACAACACCAGATTCAAGTCCCAGACTGGTAGCATAGGCTTACGAGGTGGACGCACATGAGTAACACCCTGGAAAAAGTTTTAACCAACCGGTGGTTGGCAAAGGATCTTTGGAAAAAAATTGCCAGAGCTGAAACATAGCCTTTGAGGGTACTTAGTTGAAGGCCAGAATCCAAACCATGTTGTAAAAATTCCAGAATCCTGGGAATGGAAAAAAACAGACAGGGAAGAGACCTGGACTCACAGAAGGCAATGAAAGCATGCTAGACCCTGTAATAGATAAAGGACGAGGACTTCTTCCTAGCCCGAATCATGGTATTCACAACAGAGGCAGGCAACCCCTTCTCTGTCAAGATGTAGGTTTCAGCAGCCAAGCCGTTAAAGCCAGCATTTGTAAATTGGGATAGCGTAGCTGTCCCTGAGTGAGAAAATCTGGATCCCTGGGCAAGACGTACTGGTCTACTGCCAACTGCACGACATCTGCGAACCACACCCTTCTTGGCCAACAGGGGGCCACCAGGATGGCTGACACCCCCTCCTGGGCAATCTTGCGCATGACCCTGCCCAGTAGAGGGAACGGAGGGAACACATAGGGAAGCCGAAACTCCGTCCAAGGCATTGCCAGTGAAGGTCCTGCCCATCAGAAGATTCCTTGAGTCCAGCCACCACGAAAGGGATTGTCTGGCCAGAGGAGACAGAGCAAATTCCTGATCCAGGGACACAGGGTCCCGATCCCAAACTGACAAGAGGTGCAACTGAAGAGGTCTCATGTGAAACTGAGCAAAGGGGACCGCCTCGAAGCAGGACACCATCAGGCCCACCAACTGCATCCCCAGATGGATGGAGGGATGAGGACACAAGAGCAGAGCCCGTGCCTGCTTCTGAAGGCCCTCCACCTTCTGCTGAGGAAGGAAGGAACACCTTGACCTGAGAGGTATCCAGTGTCATGGAGGTCCCCTGAAAAGGCCGGGGCTGCCTCCTACGCTGAGGCAGCCTTCCGTCCCTGGCCAAAACATCAAGACGCTCACCAAAGAGCTGCAGCACCGCAAAGGGGAGCCCAGTGAGAGCCTTCTTAGCAGCAGCATCAGCTGCCCACTGACGTAAGCAAACAGAGAGGCGCATAGCCACCAAAAGTGCAGAGGCCCTACCGCCCAGCCTCACAGCATCATCCATGGCAGTAAGGATAAATACAACAAAATCAGAGCAAAGTAAGAGGGCCCTATAATCCTCCCTCCTCCTACCAGTCATAGTGCCATGGCAGAGACGCTTGAGCAGTTTCTTAAGGGCAATAGCACTAATGGCAGCAGCACAGGCCGGGCGCAGTCCAGCCCCCACACAAGTAAAAGCATGGCAGGCCAGCTGATCCATGCGCCGGTCCTCGCTGTCCTTCAGAGTAGTAGTGTCAGGGGAAGGCATGACCGAAGTATTAGACAGGCCTAGCATGGGAGCGTCCACCTCAGGGGGACAGGACCAACGCTTTACTAGATCAGCAGGAAAGAGATACCTCTTATCCAATCCCTTGGGCACAGCGCGCAGCCTGTTAGGGCGTTCCCCCTCCCTAGCACCATAGAAGTGAAATGGCCCTGCTCAGGGAACTCCAGACGCTGTTTACCAGGACGAAAAAACTCACCCGGCTTTCTTTTAGTCACCTCAGGGGGAAATTAAATAAAAATAGGTAAGCACACTCAAGGTGTATCAACCACAAAGGAGATTGTCTGAAGTATATATGGGTGCAAATATATAGTAGGGATGGGTATCCCAATACTATTTAGGACAAAAACAATTTATAAATGCACACCTAACACTATAAGTTATGATCAAAAAAGTTCATTTATTAAAGTACAAACTAAAGTTCATATATCTACTAGACATGGGAGTTTCTAAACGAGATATAGTGCACAGAATATAAGACACATTAGTTCACCAAACCTACAGACATGGACATTATATACAATATATACATTATGTACAGGTTTTTATGCAGATAGGCCAAGATACTGTTTCTGTTCATGCTACATATAGCTATAATGCTCCCACAGTATTCAAATGGCTGCTGCAATGTTTGTATGAGAAGGAATTCAATAGGGTAGAAGTACCTGAAAGTGCAGGAGGCACTTATAGATTTTGAGCTTCAGTGCTGATGACTGATTAGCGTTGCTCAAAAGTTCATGCAGGAGTCAATAGACTGAGGCCGCTGCGAAGTGTCCAATGCAAAATGAGTCCAGTATGCCACTTCAGCTGACACGTGTTTCGGTATAACCTTCTTCCGAGCTGCTGTGCGGAGTGTCGAATATGCGGGATGCAGGAGGAGTGGTGCCTGTCAGATGAGGTAGGAACAGCTGTTTTTAAATGCGCATAAGGCGCGAGATTCCCCCCGGGGCTGGCCCTGTGACGCGGTTGGGGACGCAAACGTCGTTCGCGTCACCATGCGTCACTTCCGGTGATTTCCGGGATTTAATATTACTCTAGTGTGTGACAATAATATAGGCCTGCAGATGAGAGGTTAATATAAGCTGGATTACATTGTTGTCAGAAGCACATGACATATGTGCATATATGACTGCCACTCCTAAATGTGGCCTTTAAACTTTAATATCTATGTATCCTGAATGTGATATTCATTCGCACTTTTTTGTTTCTTTTTATAGATGGATCCCCCTGCTTCGCTCATTTCCTACCGAGAGTTGTGACATACTCAATTCAGCACCTTATAGCTGTTCACCGCAGTGGCGCGCGCCCCGTGCGCCTGCGCGCCACCATCTTACGGTTGGCAGTAATGCGGACCGTCTGATGGTTGGCGCGAGGCCGGGACGCGCGTCACCGGAAGTGACGCGTGGTGACGCGAACGACGTTCGCGTCCCCAACCACGTCACAGGGCCGGCCCGGGGGCATTCTCGCGCCTTATGCGCATTTAAAAACAGCTGTTCCTACCTCATCTGACAGGCACCGCTCCTCCTGCATCCCGCATTTTCGACACTCCGCACAGCAGCTCGGAAGAAACACGTGTCAGCTGAAGTGGCATACTGGACTCATTTTGCATTGGACACTTCGCAGCGGCCTCAGTCTATTGACTCCTGCATGAACTTTTGAGCAACGCTAATCAGTCATCAGCACTGAAGCTCAAAATCTATAAGTGCCTCCTGCACTTTCAGGTACTTCTACCCTATTGAATTCCTTCTCATACAAACATTGCAGCAGCCATTTGAATACTGTGGGAGCATTATAGCTATATGTAGCATGAACAGAAACAGTATCTTGGCCTATCTGCATAAAAACCTGTACATAATGTATATATTGTATATAATGTCCATGTCTGTAGGTTTGGTGAACTAATGTGTCTTATATTCTGTGCACTATATCTCGTTTAGAAACTCCCATGTCTAGTAGATATATGAACTTTAGTTTGTACTTTAATAAATGAACTTTTTTGATCATAACTTATAGTGTTAGGTGTGCATTTATAAATTGTTTTTTAGCCACCTCAGGGGGAGCAATGTGCAAGATTTCAAAAATTTGTGACAGCAGATTGTCAGTGTCCTCAGGGTACCATGATTCCTCCCCGGACGCAGACCCAGGGTCACTAATGCAACCCTTCTGCTGGTCCCCAGAGGAGTCAGGGTCCTGGAACAGTTCCCCTTCCTCTAGGGAATAAAGTCCACCAGTGGCATCAAATTCCTCATACTCCTCAGTGGAGCGGGAGGGTGTTGAAGTCAGGTGCCGCTTCTTGCCAGAAGCCTTCCTAGGAATAGGCCCGGCAAGCTGCTTCTCAATGTTGGCCACACGAAGTGCCAGATCAAACTGTGACCCCCTGCTAGCATCCCCCTCACTGGGAGCAAATTGCAGCAGTGGGGGGGTAGGTGATGCCGAAGGGGGCACAGAGCTGGGAAGCGATGCAGGCAAACCAAGCTGGAACGCAAGGACACTTTGAGCTCACGGCACGCACACCCTGACACTGTCACTCACAGGGGATACCCCACACATGGCACGCAGCTGGGATTGCCCTGAAGGACCCCAAGCACGCTATCCCCAGAAGCCTCCATATGGTGATTAACACAGGCGCAATAGGTCAGCGCTGGGTAAAGGCAAATACAAAAGCCACCCGGGATGCCCTCCCACGGGATGCCCCCAGATAAGCAAAGGGTGGGGGGGATGAGGGGGAGGAAGGAGTAGAGCGGGGAGAAACCACAACCCACTGGTATGCCGCCTGAAAGACATAAGTAAAAATGACACATGAGCATCCCACAGCACATGCCCCACGAGACCATAAAAAAAAACCCCAAGGGGGACTCACAGACCAAGGACACCGCAGGGTCACCAAGGCACAGACCGCAGGATGAAGCGACACACCGGAGGAAACAGCGCTGCAAACCAGAAGGGAGAAATCCAGACGCGCAGCTAATCCAAAATGGCGCCGGCAGTGGTACCTCGAGGGGCAGGTCGCAGGGGGGGGGGGTCATCCCCCGGCCCCGCCCCCCACCGAAGAGCGCGAAAACGGCCCCCACGTGACCCTGCCGGCGCCATGACAAAGCAAGAACGCCACATGTTATAGCGCCCACAGCCGCGGAGCGCAGTACAAAGTGGCGCGGCAGCAAAAAAGACCAAAAAAGGAGGCAGTGAGGGTCCAGAAATGGGAGGAAACACTGGGAACTCTATGGTTAATCCCGTTTTTATAGGGGGCCGGGAGATGCCACAGGTCTTCTGCAATACACTGCGCCACCTTGTAGTGGAATAACCCAACTGTTATGAATACCGAAGCAGGCCGTGCCATGCAATAAGGAAAAAAGGACCAGGCAGAGAAAATGGAGATCAGGCAGGACCACCTAGACAGAACAGATACCAGACGCGAAGCCAGACAGACAAGAAGTGAACCTATCATCATATAAATGGAAAACTGGAAAAAGGATTAAGGTATGTACCCACATATAAGGGGGATGACTTTGAAACTTACTGTAGGTTGAGCTTCAGAAATTCTTTCGTACATTAAGAACATGGTAATTCTTTTCAAACCAATTAGAAACACCCATGAGTACCAAATGCGGAGAATGGAATATATATGCATCTGGCTGCCTATATTAGTGATCACTATAACTAAAGACTATAGGATAGCACCACCTGGTGGTGACTTATGTATAGCACTGTATATATTCATCTTCGTTTTGATACAGATAATACAATTAATTTTTTGGCAAGGCTCTGATGCATCAGCGGTCTCATTTCTCATGTCTTATATTGAGGCTAGAGGCATAGGCCCCAGGGATAGCTTGAACCTGGCGTTATCCTTTACAAAGTTACTCTATACTAAAGGTGCGCATAATATCCATTATTTTTCTAAAGACCACCACCACTCCAGGCATCCGGTTGCATGGAGACTTGAGGACAAGCGTTCGGCCGACAGACGGTTGAAGACGCGTGCAAGACAACCCGCAGTATCTGATCTTATGCAACCCTAGGCAATATACCCACATGGGTTGGATCAATGCTAATGGTGTACTAGGAGGCCTTAACCCCCTTCTAGCCTTAACCGCCCCAATGGTCCGTGGACTAACATGGAACAATCAGGTGTCCAAGAAAAATACAATTCTGTGAAATACTCACCTGTAGAATTTGGGTTATCCTCCGCCAGATGGCGCTGCACTGCAGAGACATGGAAAAACAGGCTCCTCCCGGCCCTTCAAATACCCAGGGACCTCCCACAAATCCCCAGCATTGAAAAGCAGTGAACAAGAAGCCGGGAGAATTAAACCACCCAGAGCAACTGGTAATGATAACAATGAAAACAATCACCATACAGGGGATCCAGAATAATGCAAAAAAAACAGGGTGGGGAGGAGCAGGACGTACTGTATACAAATAATATCAATTCTACAGGTGAGTATTTCACAGAATTGTATTATTCTTAGTATACAGTACGTCCTGCTCCAGATATAATACTTACACTTGGGACATCCAATAGCAGTGTCCATAAAGTAGGGTGGCATCCCCCAACAAAAGGTGACATCAGGCAGTTTAAACCACTGCCGCCTGCAAAACCTTGCGGCCAAAAACAGCATCAGCTGAGGCCCTAACATCAACATCATTGTAAAACTTTGAAAAGGTATGAACCGAAGACCAAGTAGCGGCCTTGCAAACTTGTTCAACAGAAGCCTGGTTCTGGAAGGCCCAAGAGGCACCAATAGCACGAGTAGAATGAGCAGTAAGGCGGAAGGGAGGATTCTTCCCATTAGCAGAATAGGCCTGAATCACAGTCTGACTAATCCATTTGCTAATAGTAGACTTGGCAGGAGCCAAACCCTTCCTAGGACCAGAAGGGACCACAAAAAGAGCATCAGTCTTCCTGAAAGCCGCAGTGACTACCAGGTAATACTTCAGACACCTGACCACATCCAATGAATGCAAAACCCTTTCCTTAGCGTCGCTAGGGTTAGGACACAATGAAGGAAGAACAATATCCTGATTCAAATGAAAAGCAGACACCACCTTTGGCAGAAAATCTGGCTTAAATCGGAACACCACCTTGTCCTGGTGTCTCTCGTAGTATGGGGCTGAATAGACAGAGCCGCCAGACACACGTCTGACCGAAGTAATAGCCACCAGAAAAACAACTTTGAGGGTAAGTACAGCCAGAGCAGCATCCTGAATAGGCTCAAAGGGAGCACCCTGTAAGGCAGACAAAACCCGGTTCAAGTCCCAAACAGGGACCGTAGGCTTACGTGGGGGGCGCACGTGCGTGACCCCCTGAATGAAGGTCTTAACCAAGGGATGCTGAGCAAAAGACTTCTGAAAGAAGACAGGGCAGAAACCTGACCCTTCAGAGTACTGAGTTTTAAACCCAACTCCAACCCATGTTGTAAAAACTCCAGAATTCTAGGGATTAAGAATTGCCTGCAGGGAAGAGACCTAGACTCACATCAGTCAATGTAGGAACGCCATACCCTATAATAGATGGCAGAAGAAGTTTTCTTCCTAGCCTGTACCATGGTATCCACCACTGAGGCAGACAAGCCTTTCTCCATCAAGATGGAGGTTTCAGCAGCCATGCCGTCAAAGCCAGAGTTTGTAAACTGGGATGGCGTAAGGAGCCCTGAGTGAGTAGATCTGGCAGGGCGTACTGGTCTACTGCCATTTGTACCACGTCTGCGAACCACACTCTTCTTGGCCACCAGAATCACTGGCACCCTTTCCAGGGCAATCTTGCGCAGAACCCTGCCCAGCAGGGGGAATGGAGGAAAGACATACAGGAGCCGAAATTTCTTCCACGACATTGACAGAGCGTCCGTGGCCAAGGCCAGAGGATCCTGAGACAGGGAGACAAAGGCCGGGAGCTTGTGATTGTGACGGGATGCAAACAGATCCACATCCGGTAGGCCCCACCGGTAACACAGGGACTGGAATACCGTGTTGCAGAGGGACCACTCCCCCTGACGGGAAGTCCCCCTGCTCAGAGTCTGCTAGAAGATTCTCTACCCCTCAGGGATATAAACAGCCGAGATGCATTGAACATTGGCCTCCGCCCATGTCAGAATCCGCAACACTTCCTGGAGGGCACCCTTGCTCCGGGTCCCTCCCCGATGGTTGATGTAGGCAACCGCTGTCCTGTTGTCTGAGCGCACCTGCACAGACAGTCCCTGCAGGTGATCGGTCAACTGCTCCAAAACCAACCTGACCGCCCGTAGTTCCAGAATGTTGATGGGTAAATGGGCCTCCTGAGGGCCCCACCTCCCCTGAAACCTCACCAGAATCCCTCCCAACCTGACAGACTGGCATCCGTGGTGACCGTCTCCCAGGAGGGGGCTAGAAAGGACCTGCCCTTTAGCAAGTTCTTGTGGTCTAGCCACCACAAGAGGGACCTTCTGACCAATGGGGGAAGCACACAAACCCCGTCCAAGGACGCAGGGTCCTTGTCCCATACTGATAGGAGGTGAAGCTGCAGCGGCCTCGAATGGAACTGAGCAAAGGGCACCGCCTCGAAGCTCGCCACCATCAGGCCCACCAGCTGCATTCCCTGCCTGAGGGAGAGCTGGGGGCACAAGAGCAGGGACCGCACCTACACAGTCAGAGCTTCCACCTTCTGTTGGGGAAGGAATATTCGTGACTGAACCGTATCCAGAATCATCCCCAGGAATGGGGTTACCGGTGAAGGGGACAGAGAGGACTTGGGATGATTGATCACCCAGCCGAAGGACTCCAAGGTGGACACCACCAGCTGAGTGCCTGCTGTAGAGGCCATGAGGTGATGAGGATGTCGTCCAGGTAGGGCAGCACTCGAATGCCCCCTGACCTTATCAAGGACATCACCCCCGCAAATACCTTGGTGAACACTCTGGGAGCTGAAGTGAGGCCAAACGGTAGAGCCACAAATTGGTAATGTTGATCTTTCAACTCGAATCTGAGAAACCTTTGATGTCCCAGAAACACAGGGATGTGAAGGTAAGCATCTTTGATGTCCACAGACGTCATAAAATCCCCTGGGCGCAGAGAGCCAACGGCGAAAGCGCTTGTTCACGACAAATTTGTTGAGGATCTTTAAATCCAGAATGGGCCTGACTGACCCATCTCTTTTGGGTACTGTGAAAAGGTTGGAGTAGAACCCTTCTCCCAATTCTCTCAAGGGAACCTTGCAAATAACTCCCAGATCCAGAAGTCCTTGTACTGCCTGCATCAGGACCTGAGCTGATACCGGGTCCTGGGGGATCCGGGACCTGATGAATCTTGAGGGGGGCCGCACAGCAAACTCCATCTTGTAGCCGGAGGTAACTACCTCCTAAATTTACCGGTCTGAGACTTGGCGCCTCCAGACGTGCGCCAAGTGCTGTAGCCGACCCCCACCCTGGCGGGCGAGGGCGCCCCATCATGCCTGAGGGGTTTTGGGAGGGGCTTTGGTCCCCAAGGAGGAGCCAGGACGTCGCCCCCTGCTCCTATGCCAGGAGTCTGCGCGAGCCCCCGCGAAGGACACCCCTTTTCCCTGCTTAGCGCCTCTGTAGGGGGCTGAAAGGGGGCCCTGGCTGCGAAAGGGCCGAGGCTGCCGCCTGCGCTGTGGTAACTTACCTCCTTTAGCAAAGAGGTCTAGGCGGTCCCCAAACAGGCGTAGTCCCTTAAATGGGAGCCCAGTAAGGGCTTTCTTAGCAGCATTGCCGGCCGCCCACTGGCGCAGCCATACTGCACGGCGTATAGCCACCGCCAAGGCGGAAGATCTGGCACACAGCCTAATAGCATCATCTGATGCAGATAGGATAAAGTTCACAAATACATCACAGTTAGACAGTGCATTAATAGTATCAGTAGGCAACTCGTCTGGGCCGTCAAGTGCATTCCTGACCATGGCCCTGAGTGCCACGGCAGTAATGGCCAGAGCGCAGACCGGGCGCAGCGCCGCCCCTCCAAACGCAAAGGCATGGCACGCCAATTGGTCAATGCGCCGGTCCTCAGAATCCCGCAGCGTAGTAGTGTCGGGGGAGTGCATAATAGAGGTGTTAGACAGCCCTAGAATAGGAGCATCGACCTCGGGGGCGATGACCAGCACTTGACCATATCAGTAGGAAACGGATACTTCCTGTCCAGACTCTTAGGGATCCCGGGAAGTCTACTGGGATGTTCCCACTCCTTAAGCACGAGGTTATTGAAATGGGTTTGCTCAGGAAATTCCAATCGAGCCTTAGCAGTATGAAATAGCTCACCCCTTTGCCTGGGAGCCGCAACAGGGGGAGAGATGGACAAAACCTCAAAAATCTGAAGCAGTAGTTTATCAGTATGATCCGGGGTCCAGTGATCAGAACCAGAATCGTCATGACCCCTAGACTTCTCATCAGATGACTCTGAGTCAGAGAGCAGCTCCCCTTCCGAAAGGGCATGGTCATATAGATGCGTAAACTCATCAGACTCCATAGGGAAAGGAGCAGAGTCAGGGATTATGTGCCGCTTTTTCGCGGTGGCCTTGCGCGCTAGAGTATTAGCAAGCAATTTTTCAACACTGGCCAGACCCGTGCATTGTCACCGTTGATAGATGAGACCCCACAAGCTACACACAGCCGGGCTTGTCCCCAGGGAACCCTGTTCACAATATCCTGGGATGCCTCCATATGGTGATTAATAGGCACAATAGGCCAGTAGGGATTGACGCTATAAGCTACCCTGGATGCCCCAAAGACCCGCAGGGAAGTGGGAGTAATTATACTAGGTCCAACTGGCAATTACACCGGGCCGGGAGAAGCCACTGGATTCGACCGTCTGAAAGACATAATGGGAATAGGGATGTCGGAGCCCTGCGCAGTAAGCAAGAAAGATGAAAATCGCCCGCGAGGGCACTTACAGATTGAGGGAGGAGGAGGACCGTTACCACGCGCGTGCGATGAGCATCTTAATGGCGCCAAGCGAACCTCGAAGGGCGGGCCAGAGCGGGCTGTGACGCGAAGCGCGCCAAGCCAGGTCCCCGCCCCCCCCGAAGAGCGCGAAGCTCTGAAGCAGTAGTCAACGCAGACAGTAACAAGCGAGTGTATGACACACTTTAGAAGGACATGGGGATTACTTCCAGATGCGCCCACAACGTTTACCAAAGAAGACGCCGCAGCGTCTGAGGCGACGCCTGTTCGCATGCCCGTCCAATAAGGGCAAGAGACTCGCGTAGCGGCGGCCGATAGACAATAAAAAACAAACAGCACGGCTCTGACACCAGGTGTATGAGTCAAGGACAATACTAAGGCCATAACGTGTAACTGAATACACTAAGACCACCACACACACCCCCCCCCTTTCTTTCCCCCCGAGCTATGGGGGAAACGAGGGAGGATGGCGACACTTTGAACAGGGTCCACCGCTACACGGGGTATGGGGCAATAATGCGGGAGGGGCATCCACTAGAGGCTCACCATCAGCCTAAACTGCCTACCCTTTGGTGGGGGACTGCGGTGGAGCACCCGACCAGCGCAGCCCAGGCTGGAAGGCACATCACGAAGAGGACGGGTGGGAGTAGTCGAACAGGGCCGCAGGCTTTAATAGCCCCGCTCACCTGCGAGAGAGTGACACATCATGTCTTCGCAGTCAGCACTGCAGAGAAATCTGGGGATTTGTGGGAGGTCCCTGGGTATTTGAAGGGTCAGGAGGAGCCTGTTTTTCCATGTCTCTGCAGTGCAGCGCCATCTGGCGGAGGATAACCCAAGTGTAAGTATTATATCTAGAGCAGGACATACTGTATACTAAGAATAATTGAGTGCCCAGATAACCAGCAAAATGCCATCCTTGTAAGTCAAACATAACATAGTTGCCACAAGACACCTGCATCTCATGGGAAGATACAGAGCAAGCAAAAAGCCTCCTAAGAGGCCACCTTAACTCCTAAAGGCAGAGGGTTCAACCCCTATCAGGGGACCCCTTCCTCACACAGCTGTCAATTCAGAGTTACACTGCACCAAAACCCCAGTCCATGGTCCACAATTTGTTTTCATTTTTTACTAAGGGCACAATAAGAGTCGGGGGGGGGGGGGGGGCACAGGGTCTGAATTAGGTTACAAGCCTGTATCACAAGGCTTCTTACCTTTTTGCCAGAGATTCTGGGATTCAAAAACACCTATGGGGATGGCAGAGGCATCCTGTCAGATGTATTGCCCCCCCCGCCCACTCTTCAGTTCCTCTCATGCTAGCGTGTTCCCCTACGTGCACATGACAAGAGTGTGTGTTCTTTGTCCTGGCAAAATGAGCCAATGAGCAATAGGGCACTACAGAGCTTCAAACCTCTGTCTAGGCCCATTGTAATAATATCCTTCTAAACAAAGATAAACTAATAAAATAAGAAGAACAGAAAAAATATGCACATGTCTTACAGAAAATCTTCCATAATAATGACCCGAAGGTTTGCACTAGGCTATAAAAGGTTGAAGACCCTTGTGTGCCAGAACACAAGTATTTATTTATATATGTTGACACAGAAGCGTAAAGGACATGCTCCAGAACATATTCATAACGTATGGGTATACCTCCGCCTTCAGCGCTGTGCACTACAGATCACGAAGAAAACAAGCTCCTCCCGGCCCCACATATACCGGAGGACCTCCCACAATCCCCAGCATTGAAAAGCAGTGATAAGAGAAGCCAGGAGAACAAAAACACCCAGAATTTCTGGTAATAACACCAAGTGAGTACAATCACCATACAGGGGATCCAGAACAAAGTGAAACCAGGGTGGGGTGGAGCAGGACGTGCTGTATGCATATAATACCAATTCTACAGGTGAGATTCTCACAGAATTGTATTATTCTAAGCATACAGCACGTCCTGCTCCAGAACATATTCATAACGTATGGGACATCCAATAGCAGTGTCCACAATAGGGTGGGATCCCCATGAAAAGGCACAGCCAACAGTAAAGCGCTGTCACCCTTAACCATGTAATCAACAACGAGAGCAATGCTCAAACCTCAACCTTTGAACCTTGTAAAGGGAGAATAGAACTCAAGCAGCGGACTGGCCGGCTTGATCGCCAGAACATAGTGCTACAGGGCAAGCCCAGCACTAATAGTACAAGAACTAATAATAATAGGGAGGAAGAATCTTCCTCTAAAGGGATAGGCCAAAATAACTGTCTAACCATTCCGCTACAAGAGGGGGTAACCATGGTAACTCAAAACTTCCCCCCCCCCCCGGGGAATACATGTCCAGGCCACAGATGAGGCCAACAGAAGTGCTAACAACGATATTCGGCAGAGCCAAAAAGGTCCAACAAGTCCGGAAGGACGAGCAACCAAACAGGACAAGGCCAGAGGGCCCTAATCCATGGCCACAAGCAACCCGGTACTTCCAGAAGGGGGCACCGGAAGACCCCAAAATAAGATCCCATCAGGGACGAGACAGTTCCGGCAGATCTCTTACCCCAGTAAAGGGGCACAGATCCCTTCATCACATAGTGATTAGATCATAGTCCCGAGACCAGAGGATCCATCCAAGGCAGAAGGGACGAAGTAACGCCTGAATCCCAATTAGTGTGAGGTGGGTACCCTCACCTCATGGTATAGCTCTATACCAAGGAATGTATATATATAAAAAATATATACCGTATATACTCGAGTATAGGCCGACCCGAATATAAGCCGAGGCACCTACTTTTACCACAAAAAAATGGAAAAAGTTATTGACTCGAGTATAAGCCGAGGCGGCTTTTTTCAGCCCAAAAAGTGGGCTGAAAAACTCAGCTTATACTCGAGTATATACGGATATATATATATATATCTGCCACAAAAAAAACAACCGGCCCAGGTGGTCATGGTGAGGGCTATTGGGTGCATGAGGGAAGGGGCAGCAGCTGTTACAGAGAGGCAGGCTGCCATGCTGGGTGGGTGAGTGTGTCAGCAGTGTCAGGGCGCACACACGGCACAGGCTGGAAACACGCTCCTCTAATAGCAGGTTTTATTAATGGATTGGGCATTAATGGGGGTGTATACAGTGATGTCCTGGCTGCCATGCTGGCCCCGGTGTGCAGGCAGAGGTAAGCGAGGCCAGGGCGGCACATGGCCGGGTCACACACACACACGCTGACAGGAAGTGCAGGCAGCAGCTCGCCATTACACCGGCCCTTTCTCTCCCGGTCCCGCCATTACCTGTGAGGCCGCAGTGCATGCCGCCTATCCTGCTGTACAGCTCCAACGCCCGCAGCGGCGCCATGGCGGCCTGCTCTCCCTCACACGGGCCCGGCCTCCTGTTTCGGGCGCCTGTGCTGCTGCCAGTTCCGGCTTGTACCGGGAGGGTGTCAGCGAGATCGGGTGACAGCAGCAGGAAGCGCTGCTGTAACTTAGCCCCACAATCCCTGTCAGCGATGTCACAGCTGCGCACTGCCTCCCCGGCCGCCGCCGATATTCATTTACATCACATCACAGTATGAACGGGTGACAGGCACTCACCGCTCCATCGCCTGCATCCATTTCACATGGCTGAGACGCGCGCTGTGTGTTCAGCCTCTGCTGTCCCCTCTCCTTGCTGTGACCGGGTATGGTAGAATAGAGCTGCCAGGGCCGCGAGCTCTCCCCTCCTCCTGTGGGCTCGTCCAATAGCCAGCCTCCTGACTGGGCGAGGGGCGGGTCTGTGACGGGCCGTGTTTGCCTGTTTTTCTCTTTCTCCCTTATACTGACTCGAGTATAAGCCGAGGTGGCTTTTTTCAGCCCAAAAAGTGGGCTGGAAAACTCGGCTTATACTCGAGTATATACGGTATATATAATTACTAGGACCACCAATAGTGCCGTTCCTTATGGCACTCCACTGTCTGGAGTAAACTCCCCAGAAGAGCAACCTAATGGAAGGAGCAGGTCAGACAAGGACCTGACTAAGAACTGTGGGAACCCTTGGTAGGGCTTCAGTATAAATCCTCCCCCAAAGGGGGAACTAGGGATCCCCCAGGAATGCACTTGAGCAGACCCTGAGGAATGCAAACAAAAGATCGGATCAGGTCTCGAAATAGGAGAACAGATCAGGCCCCAACTATAGACAGAGTCAATAGTGATCCCATACCAAGCACTGCTTGTAGGACCCTAATCCCAGGAGCAGATACCATCCCGCCAGGGAAGGGGCTTAGACCCAGCGCATAGCATAGGGACAACATAAGCTAAACCAGTGTGGCAGAAGGACGAGAATAAGGAGGAAGACAAGGTCCAGAACCTCCAGGGAACAAGACACCTCGAGAGCTGTCATCTCGGGCAGGGTAAGCCCCAGATCCTGCCAACGCTAAAGTATGTCTACGGTAAGGCACCAGGTTATGTTAAAAAAAAAAATAGTCCTCATGAGGGAACATACCATCCAGCTGTACTCAGCAGAACTCCCTGGGAACCCACACCCCGCTGGGCCTCCCAGGCCCCAAGCATAAGGTGCTGCTTGCCATCAGGGACGAGCGCAAGCTCTCCCTGCGCCCGGTAGGGCAAGGGTATAACATCTTCAAGTAAACTACCCAGCCAGAACCACTAGCCCCAACCAGGGCAGACCAATCTGGCCAATAACAGGGGTAGACCCCTATAATGGAGGCGGGGTCCCGCGGAACCCTGCCAGTGTGAGCCCAGAGGCATAACAGAGACCTCCCGAGGGAGGGATACTTCAGGACGGACAAGGAATATCAAGTCCCCTAAGGAATCAGGGCTCCCCTGTAAGGATCCAGGCCCGAGAATTCCGCAGGAACAAAGCGCAACCACTGTCCTATTAAGGCAGAAAGTCCCCCAATGGACGGGTAGAAGAAGGAGTAGTCCCCAACTAGGACCCACAACGTGCTTCTTATGACCAAAATTCACCTAGGAAACCAGAACCTTCAAGGTCCCTTCCTGGGAACCCCCGGGGAATTCAGAAGAATAGGCCCCCTTTGTGCCATCAGGGAAAGGCAAGGAGTATGGAATGCTCCCCCGTGGTACAAACGAGTCCAGTAGAAGAGTAAGTGCCTCCACAAGGTGGTAGGGTAGGCAAACCCAGGCCCAGGGTGCCAACCTCTCATCCAGGGCTAATGGCTAAGTCACTTCAGAGCCCAAGATCCCCGGGACGAATGGTGTCCGAGGACGAGTCGCCAATCGGCTCACCAGAAAGCGAAGCTGTCTGGAGGAATCACTATACAGGACGGAGGACCGGAGGTCTCATACCTGTTAACTCCTTATAGTCAAGGAAAAAACAAAAAAAAGGGGGCACTGGGTGAAACCTACGTCTGGTGTAAACCAGGGCTTAGAGGGTGGAGCCGAGTAGGACTCCGGTTTTTGTCAAGTTCCATCCCCACAGCTCCGTGTGAAGGAACAGTAGAGCCTAAAAAGGTCCCCTGTACCAAACGCCCCTTGGTGACGTGTAAGCCAACACACCCTTCCGGAGCCCAGTGCATACGAGGGCGCAAACAGGGGGCTTAGGTTAATTCTCTACGGTGTAAGTGAACACCAATACCAGTCGTAGAGGGCTCAGTATCCCGAAGGTTCCCCAGAGCCTGGAAAATCCAAACATGCCCAGCAGCCAGGGGGTCCCTGGGGCATGGGGCACAGACCGCCCTGTCGAGGGCGCCAGGCCGAAGGATTAAGGTACAGATGCCGCACCCTCCTAGGTGTTAGGCAGATAAGCTCCCTCATCCTAGAAGGGAGAGAAAAGGGGGGGGAAGGGGGGGCAGACCCGCTCAGGGGCCCCAGATTCTATATGATAATGGCGTTCAGCAGGGAAGCCATACCTGGCAGGCCCAGTTAAGCCTGCACCCATGCCCAAAGAAGGGCATGGAAACATAGACCTCTTAACCGACTGCCCAGCAAACACCGTTCCATCTCTAGGGTAACTACCTAAAGCCGCCAGAGTGAGGCAATATGCCTCCTGATAGGAGTAGAGTGTTGCGGCCTTTCCCTCACCCAGGTGGGTGAGGGCGTCCCATCATGCATGAGGGAAATCAGGGAAGGAAAAAGACTTAGCCCGACCGGAGGGCCCCGGGCCCTGAATGTCACTCCTGGGGCGGGAAATTGGACCAGGTCCAGCAGGGGGCAACCCTGGTTCCTGTTCAACGGAATGATATGGAGGGGGAAGGGTCCCTCTGCCCCGCGGGGGCGCAGAGGCCGCCTCTGACTGGGTGGAGTGGCCTGTTTCTCAAAGAAATCCAGACGTGCCCCAAACAGGTGAAGTCCTCTAAAGGGGAGCCCCGTCAAGATCCTTTTAGTGTCACCGTCTGCCCCCCACTGACGAAGCCAGAGCAGGCGACATATAGCCACCGCCTTGGCAGAGGTCCTAGCACACATTTTGATGGTGTCATCCAAGGCAATAAGGATACATTTAAGAAAGATATCGCAACTAGAGAGTGCATAAAAGACCTCCCAGGGTAAATCTTCAGGCTGATGCTCTAGGGACTACTAATAAGAGTCTTAGCGGCCACTGCCGTGATCGCTGCGGCACAGACAGGGCGCAGCGTCGTGCCAGCACAGGTAAAGGCGTGGGAAGCAAGCCTATCGATACGCCGATCCTCGGCGTCCCGCAGGGAGCTGTAAGCCGGAGAAGTAAGGAATGGGGGATTAGGGACCCCAATAATCGGAGCGCCCATGGCTGGGAACGAGGACCAAACATCTATCATCTCGGGGGGAAAAGGGTATTTCCAAGCCCAGTCGTCCGGCGTCTTTTGAAGAGCAGCGGGACATTCCCACCCTTTAAGAACAAGCGCATGGAAGTGAGTCTGCTCGAGAAATTCCAACCGAGGAGGCGCGGTATGAAAGCGCCCCCCTCTCGGTCCGGAGACCGCGCCGGGAGACGAAACGGACAGTACCTTAAAAATCCTGAGTAACATGCCGTCAATGTCAAGCTGGTCCAAGACATCCAGATCAGCGTCATCCTGACCCCTCGGTCTGTCCTCCTGGGAGCCTAGGTCAGAGAACAAGTCCCCTTCTTCCGAAGTGGTACTAGCACGTGTAGACAAGGACTCCGCAGAGCCCATAGCACAGGCCGAAGCCGCGGGAGAAGCAGGCCATTGTCTAACTGGGCCAATCCGGCCAGCCAATCCTTCTACGATCTGGGCCAACGTGGGCCGTCTAGGAGAGGGATCTATTTGTACCCCCTCACCTGTACAAGACTCAACGGGAGTGAGGTTTCGGGAAGGGGTGGGTGGGAAGGGGCGAGGAACAACCGCAAGCGTCGCTCGCAGTTCCAGCGTCTGTTCAGAACATGACGCGCAGACCCGTGCCCCATCCGCCTCAGCATGGGGGAGACCACACGATATACACAGCCGGTCCTGTCCCGATGGGACCCCGGTAACACAATCCTGAGATGCCTCCATATGGTGATTGTTCAATTATAGTATGTCGATAGGGATTTATGCCGTAAGCAACCCTGGATGCCCCAACTACCCGCTGACAATGTGGGAGATTTTGGGAAGGCCCGCTCTTTATACTTGTGAGTATAGCAATGTATACGTATAAGGTACTTATATGAATGGTATATATGTATATGAGGCCGGGAGAGGCCGCCGGGAACTCAGCGTCTGGAAGATACAATGGGAAAGAGATGTCAGGAACATGCGCAGATGGGCAGACAATAATGAAAAGGATTCGCCCGCGAGAGCACTTACAGCTCAGGTGGAGGAGGAGACCGCCACGACGCGTGCGCGGGAAGCTAACCAAAATGGCGCCCAGCGAAGCTCGAAGAGCGGGCTAAATACTCCGCCGTGACGCGGAGCGCGCCAGACAAGGACCCCGCCCATTCTAAAGAGCGCGAAGCTCTGAAGAAAAAATTAAAGCAATGGTGTAACAGCCGGCCTAACATACCATAGAGCGGACGCCGACAGTAAGCTCAGACACCGCGGCAACCCTATTAAGTGGCAATCAATTAGAAAATACACACGGGCAGCCGAAAGAAACAATCAGCGCGGCCCTGACATCTCTGATGTTAGTAAAGGCAGAATATACGCCACGAGCGTGACACACCGGTACACTAAGACCACCACACGCGTACCCTCCCCCCCCTTTCTTTTCCCCCGGGGACGGAGAAAAGAGGGAGAATGGTGACCCTAATAGGGCTCAGTACTACACGGGGTACGGGACAATAATGCGGGAGGGGCATCCCTTGGAGGCTCACCATCAGCCTAAACCGCCTACCCTATGGTTGGGGAATTGCGGTGGAGTCTAGCTCCATAAGCACACTAGGTGCTGCCTACCTTCACCCGACCCGCGCAGCCCAGGCTGGGAGGCATTAATTCATAATGAGGACGGGTGGAAATAGTCCCGCAGGGCCTCGGGCTGTCAAGCCCCGCTCGCCTGCGAGAGTGTGATACTTCATGTCTTCGCAGTTCCAGCACTGCAGAGAAATCTGGGGCTTGTGGGAGGTCCTCCGGTATATGTAGGGCCGGGAGGAGCTTGTTTTCTTCATGATCTGCAGTGCACGGCGCTGAAGGCAGAGGTATACCCATACGTTATGAATATGTTCTGGAGCAGGACGTGCTGTATGCTTAGAATACAAGCAGGTCTTCTGACTCGGCCCTAACTCCTGTAACTTCTGATTGTGCCGAAACGTGAACAGGTGTTCTGACCAGTCTTACCTCTTAGAGATTGGCTAAATGGCAGCTGGTCAGGGAGAAGGGCAGAGCTCTAGGTTTTAGGACAATAGTTAAAGTTTGAGGGTTGGTAAGTGGGCAGCATGGTGCAGATGGTTAAACAATTCAAAGTCAGGGCCTGCAGTTAAGGTTCATAAAATGATTAAACATTCAAAGATCGGAGCTGGCAGCAAGGTTCAAAGTAAACAATCCAAAAGTCGGGGTCTGTTGTAGCAATAAATCAAGACCATAAACAAGTTGAGGTTGTAATCCAAAAGGTCAGTCCAAAACAAGTTCTTTAACAAAGCCGGGGTCTATCCAGATAACAGTTTCAACAAGTCCATAAGTGTGAGCCAAGTTCAGAATCCAGGAAATCAGTCCAAAAACACAGGTACACAGGGATACAAGGTCCAGAACAAATAAGACAGCATTGTATGGGTGCCATGATGCCCTTTAAATAGTGCTGTCAATGGAGGAGACCAATCCTTTGGTCTCACCCGTGACAGCCAAGCTCTGTCTCAGATTAAAACCTGAACAAACTATGTCTCAGACAACAAGTCCACATCTAGCACTTCCAATGGATCACACAGATCGTGAAAGACCTCCTGATGGAGAGACTATTCTTCCTGGTCTCCCAGGATCCATAGAGATGCATGGAATATAACACTCTGTCCAGTGCAGGATCCCGTACACCTCCCACAGCACCAACCTCCTTCTGGTGCATTTCTGGCAATGCCCAACTGAATCCTGACTTGAAGAGGCACAATAGGATTGCCTTCAGCTCCAACATCTTTCTAGGCAGTCAACGATCCTGTTGGTCCTAACAGACTTGACCCCCCCCCCCCGATGCCCTGACAGACTGAGACTGGCATGAGTCAAAATAATCCACCAAACAAGAAAAACTGAACAAACCACCATCAGCCACCAGTCCAGCGACTAGTCTTATAGCATCCATCAAGGGGAATCATGACTCCACTGATCTCTTCCAACGGTAACAGCAGTTTCAGTGGCACAGTTTGATAACTAGGTCAAAGGGCACCATCTCTATAGCAGATACCCTAAACCCGAGTAAGCACATACCCTGGTCTGTAGTCCGCATTTTGGTTGTCTCTATAAACTTGGAACGTAATGCACTTCTGCTTGGGCAAAGGGTTATTTTAGGGTTGATTCAGAGCCCCTTTGGAGGTCTTGCTACCAAATGAAAAATCTTACAAACATGAAAACATTTCACACAAAAATTCTCACTGATAAAAGGGCTTTGCTGAATCAGATGAGGGGGAAAAATGGATGACAATGGAATTTTTCACTCAAGAAAATGGCAAGAAAGAGGCTCTGAATCAACCCTATTGTCTGTATGCAGAGGTGTTGCCCTGATGAGATCATCCAGGTATGTATGGATTTATTCCCTTGGCAGTATTGTCATGATCACCACCAATACCTTTGAAAATCCCTTAGGGTAAACAAGGGGTAAAAGGAAATGCCATGAACTGGAAGTGCTGTGGGTCCACCGTGACACACAGGACTTACAATGACAAAGATTGGCGCGTGGAGGTATGAGACACCTTGATATCCACTGCTGCCCTTGAATTCCCCCTGCTCTAGTGATGCAATAACAGACCTCATGTTCAAGTCCCTTGAAAAAAAGTTGTTGAGGAGTTTGAGATCCAAGATCAATCACACTATCCCATCCTTTTAGTAAGCTACACACAAACTGGGAGTAGAAGCCGAGACCCCCCTCTCAGGACAGGACTGGTACCACCACCCTGTATCCACTAAGTGGTCTGCTTCCACCCTCCTGGGAATCTGTGTAGGGGAATGGCCCACAACTCACTATTGTAACCAGGGGAAAATCTATTTGGTAGTTTAGGGGCCCCATCCCCTACCCTCAGCACCATGACTTCTTACTGTTATTCAAGCAGTGCCCTCTGCTGTAGGGGGTGGACCAGTGTGACCTAATTCCAACTGCCTTCAGCACCCATATCTCATGCAGCTGTGAAGCTAGGTTAACCCCTGCAAGGAGAAAAAAAAAAACATGAAGATGTGGTCCATTTAGTTGCATAGGTCATGTGCTCCTAAAATCAAGAGCAATTTTATGCTTAATATCTTGTTCCCTCTTTCCCTTCACTTTAGAGCCACAGGCAACCGTTTGAGTGTCCCAATGCTATGTTTAACAGGGAGAAGACCACTGCTAAATACATTTAAAAAAAGTTTAAAAATCTCATAACAATCAAAATAAAACTCCACTACCTAAAGGCAACCAGTTACAGACAGCAATTTTGACCGGTTTACCATCTTTAAATTCAAAAGTACAAAAGAACATCATCAGCTAAAGGCAAAGCCAAACACATTTGCATTGTGAGACCTTATACATAACTAAGACAGACACACCAAAACACAATATATTTGGCTAAATTTTAAATGTGTATTGTATATACACAAAAAAAATAATCAGGGTAACAAATAATTTATTTTTTTTACGTACATATTAAATAGCAAAATTGGGCACACAAGTACACATTTGGCACAGACTTGTTTAAATGACCAATAATCTGTCCATACTTTGTTGGTTTCCATTTACCAAGTATTTTACAGTTTTAAAAAGAACACAAAAAAATATTCTTCAAAAAAAAAAATAAACCCTAACATTCTTAAATTCCAGATACTAACAAAAACCTAATGGTGCATCTTTAACATCTTATAATAGATATCTTTTCTGAATTGCATAAACAAGTAAAGAAACAGAACTGCATGTATTTCCACGTGTGCTATATATTCTGTAAAAGTGTTGGTGTTGGTCCACAGATTTGCAAATATGCAACTTGCACATAAGCAAATAAATTTTACTTGGCAGTTTGGGTCCTAGTTCCCCAATAAAGCTGTAGTTTAATCATTTTCTATGCGCCAGCATCCACTTGCTAGCAGATTGGCAACTACTATAACATAGCAATTAGACTTAAGACTAGTGCAAGTTATACCACACTTGCACTTTAAAGTGATGCTGCAGGTAAAGGTCATTATTACACATTGGCATCGGCTACATTTGGCGTTGTCCTAAACGGTTTTCCGTTCTTAAGTTGAAGCAGAAATGGATATTGTGGTTTACAGGTTCAGCCAAAGACATTCTCTTTTTCATTCTGAAATCTAAAAGATTACAGGTCCGACCACTAGCCTACCCTCGGGGCATCCTACACTGGATGCCCTGCTGTGTGAAACCCCCCAGGGTGCTGGTCACCTTGCCTGATCCCGGCAGGTCCCCATGATGCGATTCTTCAGGTGGCCACATGCCCAGCCTTTCTGAATGGCTATCCAGCTGCACCCTCATCACTACACTTTTGAGAGTTGGTGGGTGCTCTCAAAAGTGCCACGGGGCATGACTTCGATGGTGAAAAAGCCTGGTTTTCTTTGAAAATCCGCTTTAAAACACCGCTCTGCACATTACTAGTATAACTATATGGGCCTACAACCTTTTATTTTTTGCCCATCCGGCAAAAGGCATCAAAAATAACCAAGACACTTGATCAGGTTCATTGTTTGCTTGTAAGAAATATGTTGGGTGTCACAGTTACTCCCCTCAGACCTGTAGTGCAGATACTCACCTTTTATGAGAATGCATGCTGCCGTAACCAGTTTGAAAAGTCAGTATTTATGCACTGTAAGATATTTGGGGGGGTGCTCTGCTTATCCAGTGCCAGCCCCCCCCCCCCCTCCACTAGGTCCAATGCGAACTTTGTGGTATGCTCCCTTCTAGACAGACTGCTAGCACTGTAAAGAACTACTGGGACATCTACCAACAACGATTTTTGGCTTTTTCTATGAAGAAAAATACAATTCTGTGATTACTCACATGTAGAATTGGTATTATACGTAAACAGCACGTCCTGTTCCAGAAGATATTCCTTACTCTTGGGAAATACATCCAGTAGATGGCGCTGGACTGCAGAGACAGAAAAGTGGCTCCTCCCGGCCCCATATATACCAGGGACCTCCCACAAATTCCCCAGTATTGAAAAGCAGTTAAAATGAAACCGTGAGAACTATAACCATTATAAAAAATTTAATCACCATAAAGAGGTAACTAAAAATAATGATAACAAGGGTGGGGTGGAACAGGACGTGCTGTATACGTATAATATCAATTCTACAGGTGAGTAATCACAGAACTGTATTATTCTAAGTATACAGCACGTCCTGTTCCAGAAGATATTCCTTACTCTTGGGACATCCAATAGCAGTGTCCGTAAGGATCCCCAAAAGTAACAGCAGACAGTTTAAACCACTGCCGCCTGCAGAACTTTGCGACCAAAAGCAGAATGTTAGAACCCCGGGTTTGGCTGATGGCCGGCTGGTGGCTGGGGTCTATTACCCCATCTGCGGTATCGGTAGCCACCAGCGGGTGTCAGCAGAGCTCTGGCTGCTCACCCAATCTGCAGATCCACCTGCCACCAGCGGGTGTCAGCAGAACTCTGGCTGCACACCCCATGTGCAGTCCCATCAGCCACCAGCGGGTGTCAGCAGAGCCCTGGATGCTCTCTCCCCATCATCTGCTGCACCTGGTGTGTGGAGCTATTTAAGTAAGATCGGCCCTCCACCTGGTGCAGCAGGATTTTGTTTGTTTGGTTACTTTTGGTTACTTGTGTCTGGAGTTCTGAATCAAAGTCTGTACCCGTTCCTACCGGAGTCTGGAGACTGCCGGCATCTGACATAGGCCCTTGGGTGAGAGCTCCAGCACCTTAGGGTATCTGTTTTATTAGGTTTTTTGTTAGTGAGCCTTAATTTGTATCTGAAATTAAGATATGTTTTGTTGTTCCTTTTTCCTTTATTAAAACCTTAAAATACATTTTGGTTGTTGTGTCATTGCTCTGGCCAAACTGTCTGCTCCCTGGCCGAGAGTTCACATTAAAGAACTCCTCGGCCCTGACAGAATCCTGCTGCCACCCACCTGGCCAGAGCATTGCGCATCCTGGGACCTGTAGTCCCTCTAGCTTTTGCCAAAGTCCGTTCCTAGCCCCCTAAATGGATCCTGGAGTGATCAAAAAGTTGCTTTCATTAACGGAAAGCCATGCTGATGCTGTGCAAGCATTATTTGTGGGATACTCTAAATCCATGTGTCTAGACATGATACATTTTATTCATTCTTTGATTGATCAAGGAGATTTTGATTTCCCAGCTGCTCAACCCCTCATTAAGATCCTGGTGGATGTAGCTTTCGAAATAAATACTCCTTTGCCACAGGTTAAACAGACCTGTTCCATGGAACCCAGTGTCCCTGATCAGATTCCCTTATCTCCTGTCCCTTTAGCTAGATCTGTAGGGTCTAGGGGTTACTCTGAGGTGCTGTGTGCTTCACCTGGGGCCTTGACTCAGGGGCCTGCTGCTTCCTCATGGAGCCAACCTGTGCTTACTGCTAGAAGCCAGGACCCTGATTCCTGGTTCTATGAAGAATCTGACGATGATGATCCTGTCTTTGAGATCCATGCCACTGATTCCGACGATGCTTGGACCGATTTTTCTGATGAGGATGGTGAGGTCGATGGCAGCCTGCCACCAGAGCGTCCCATGGTTGATGCCAGCCTGCCACCAGAGCGTCCCATGGTCGATGCCAGCCTGCCACCAGAGCGTCCCATGGTCGATGCCAGCCTGCCACCAGAGCATCCCATGGTCGAGTCAGCCGCCGCTGGGCCCCACCGCTGAATGTCTTTTAAAATCTACCTCGTCTCTGTTCCTCCGCGAGCCTGCAGCCGGGTCCCACAGCGAGCCTGCACCCGGGCTCTGCTACCAGCCGGCACCCGGGCCCTGCCTTGACCCTGCACCCGGGGCGTGCTTTGAACCCGGGCTCTGCCTTGGCCCTCTCTTGGATCCGCACCCGGGCTCTGCTACCAGCCGTCACCCGGGCCCTGTCTAGAACCTGCATCCGGGACCGGTGAAACTTGGCCAACCATTTGGATCCCTACCCCTATGGACTCTAGCTCCACAGTGGATCCCGGAGGTGGGATTAATACCCAGATTTTGGACATTTTATTTCATGGACTTGAGTTTGTTTTGTTGGTCTTGCTCTCTGGGGAGGATTTTTTCGTTCAAAGGAGCGTTCAGGAGCCCGCTCCTGAGAGAGGGGGTAATGTTAGAACCCCAGGTTTGGCTGATGCCCGGCTGGTGGCTGGGGTCTATTACCCCATCTGCGGTATCGGTAGCCACCAGCGGGTGTCAGCAGAGCTCTGGCTGCTCACCCAATCTGCAGATCCACCTGCCACCAGCGGGTGTCAGCAGAGCTCTGGCTGCACACCCCATGTGCAGTCTCATCAGCCACCAGCGGGTGTCAGCAGAGCCCTGGATGCTCTCTCCCCATCATCTGCTGCACCTGGTGTGTGGAGCTATTTAAGTAAGATCGGCCCTCCACCTGGTGCAGCAGGATTTTGTTTGTTTGGTTACTTTTGGTTACTTGTGTCTGGAGTTCTGAATCAAAGTCTGTACCCGTTCCTACCGGAGTCTGGAGACTGCCGGCATCCGTCATAGGCCCTTGGGTGAGTGCTCCAGCACCTTAGGGTATCTGTTTTGTGATTAGGTTTTTTGTTAGTGAGCCTTATTTTGTATCTGAAATTAAGATATTTTTTGTTGTTCCTTTTTCCTTTATTAAAACCTTTAAATACATTTTGGTTGTTGTGTCATTGCTCTGGCCAAACTGTCTGCTCCCTGGCCGAGAGTTCACATTAGAGAACTCCTCGGCCCTGACACAGCATCAGCTGAGGCCTTAACATCAACCTTGTAAAACTTAGAAAAAGTATGAACAGAAGACCAAGTGGCAGCCTTGCAAACTTGTTCAACAGAAGCTTGGTGATGAAAAGGCCAAGAGGCACCAATAGCACGAGTAGAATGAGCAGTAAGGCAGAAGGTAGGCTCCTTCCCCTTAGCAGAGTAGGCCTGTATCACAGCCTGACGGATCCACTTGCTGATAGTGGACTTAGCTGGAGCCAGACCCTTCTTAGGTCCAGACGGGAGCACAAAAAGAGTCTTCCTAAAGGGTTCAGTAGCCACCAAATAGAATTTCAGAGTTAGGACACAGAGAAGGCAAAACAATGTCCTGATTGAGTTGAAAAGCAGAAACAACTTTAGGCAGAAAATCTGGCTTAAAACGAAACACCACCTTGTCCTGGTGTCTCTCAAAATAAGGAGGTTTAATGGAAAGCGCCGCTAACTCAGAAACACGCCTAACAGAAGTGATAGCCACCAAAAAGACTACCTTAAGCGTATGAATGGACAAAGGGGCCCCCTGCAAGGGTTTGAAGGGAGACCCATGCAGGGCAGATAAGACCAAGTTCAAGTCCCAGACTGGTAACATAGGCTTACGTGGGGGACGCACATGAGTAACCCCCTGGAAGAAGGTCTTGACCAGGGGATGCTGAGCAAAGTATCTTTGGAAAAAAATGGCCAAGGCAGAAACATGACTTTTCAGAGTACTGAGCTGAAGACCCAGATCCAAACCATGTTGCAGAAACTCCAGAATCCAAGGAATAGAAAACGCACGACAGGGAAGCAAGTTAGACTCACACCAGTCAATGTAAGTACACCAAACCCTATAGTAGATGGAAGAGGACCTTTTCCTAGCCCTGATCATGGTATTAACAACCAAGGCAGGCAGCCCCCTTTCCATCAAGATGGGAGGTTTCAGCAGCCAGGCCGTCAAAGCTAGCGTTTGCAAATTGGGGTGGCGTAGGTGCCCGTGAGTGAGCAGATCTGGAACCCGGGGCAGGGCGTACTGATCTACTGCCAGCTGCACAATGTTTGCGAACCACACTCTTCTTGGCCAACAGAGGGCCACCAGTATGGCTGGCACCCTTTCCTGAGCTATCTTTTGCATCACCCTGCCCAGCAGGGGAAACATATACAGGATCTGAAAACTCGTCCAAGACATTGCCAAGGCATCCATGGCCAAGGCCAGAGGATCCTGGGACAGAGAGACAAAGACTGGAAGCTTGTGATTGTGAAGGGACGCAAACAGATCCACATCCGGCTGACCCCAGCGGCGGCACAGGGAGCGAAACACCCTGCTGCTGAGGGACCATTCTTCAAGACGAGAGGTCCCCCTGCTCAGAGAGTCTGCCTCCAGATTCTCCACCCCCGGGATGTACACAGCTGAGATGCAGGGAACATTCTCCTCTGCCCAGGACAGTATCAGGGACACTTCCTTGAGGGCCCTCTTGCTCCGGGTTCCTCCCTGATGATTGATGTAGGCAACGACCGTCTGGTTGTCCGAGCGGACCTGAACAGCACGACCCCACAGCCGTGGGGTTAAGTGGGCGAGAACCAACCTGATCGCCCTCAACTCCAGAATGTTGATAGGGGCATGGGCCTCCTGAGGGACCCACTGACTATGGAATTTCAGGGATTTCCAAAAGCCCCCCCAACCTGTCAGACTGGCATACGTGGCAACAGTCTCCCAACAGGGGGCCAGAAATGATCTGCCCCCCCAGCAGGTTCCTTGAGTCCAGCCACCACGATAGAGACCGCCTGGCCAGAGGGAACAGGACAAACACCTGATCCAAGGGTCCCGATCCCATACTGACAAGAGGTGAAGCTGAAGAGGCCTCGAAGCAGGACAACATCAGGCCCACCAGCTGCATTCCCTGCCTGAGGACAAGGCAGAAGGGTCTGTGCTTGCTCTTGAAGACTCTCCACCTTCTGCTGAGGAAGAAAGATCTTGACCTGAGATGAATCCAGAATCATGCCCAGAAAGGACTTCACTATAGAGGGAGACAGGGAAGATTTGGAGTGGTTGATCACCCAGCCAAATGACTCCAGTGTGGACACCACCCGCTCAGTATCCAGCTCTGCCTGTTGGAAGGACTGAGAAGCGATAAGCATGTCGTCCAAGTAGGAAAGAATGCGAATGCCCTGAGACCTCAGCAGAGCCATCACTCCTGCCAGCACCTTAGTGAATACCCTGGGAACTGAGGTGAGACCGAAGGGCAAGGCCACAAAATACCATTTTGTGAGTACTCACCTGAAAAATGGATATTGCTGGTGTGCCACACACCCCGCTTCACTTTTAAATATTCTTCACTTAATGGGTTAACTCACTGCCAGGTGTCGCAGTGCAGAGAGGAAGTCTTGTAACGAGCCCCCTTCCGGCCTATATATACCTGGTACCTCCCTTCAATCACCAGTATATTAAAAAGCAGAAAGACAAGGTACCAGTATTCCACCGGCAACCTCAAAATCAATTTGATATAAATAAAAAGCTTCACCATATAAAGGCTTCAGAAATACCGAAAAGGGTGGGAGTGAAGCGGGGTGTGTGGCACACCAACAATATCCATTTTTCAGGTGAGTACTCACAAAATGGTATTATTCTTGGTGTGCCACACACCCTGCTTGACTTTTAATATTCTTCACTTAATGGGACATCCAAAAGCAGTGTCCACAAGGGATGGGCATCTCAAGGCCAGATGAAGCATAACTTAAATGACTGCAGTCTGCAGAACTTTGCGGCCAAAAACAGCATCCGCTGAGGCTCGCACATCAACTTTGTAAAACTTAGAAAACGTATGAACAGAAGACCAAGTGGCGGCCTTACAAACTTGTTCAACAGAAGCTTGGTGCTGAAAAGCCCAAGACGCCCCAACGGCGCGAGTAGAAAAGGGGGATACGAAAAGGGGGAACTCTTCCCTTAGCAGAATAGGCCGCAGTAACGGCCTGACGTATCCACTTGCTAATGGCAGATTTGGCTGGTGCCAAAGCCTTCTTAGGCCCATGGGGCACAACAAAAAAGGAATCCGTCCTACGAAATGGAGACGTGATAATCAAGTAGTACTTAACACAGCGTACTACATCCAAACAATGCAAAACCCTCTCTTTGTCATTCTTAGGATTAGGACACAAGGAGGGAAGAACAATATCTTGGTTCAAATGAAAAGCAGAAACAACCTTAGGAAGAAAGTCTGGCTTGAACCCGAAAGACCACTTTATCCTGATGCCTCTCAAAGTAAGGCGCCTGGATAGACAAGGCCGCCAACTCCGAGACACGCCGGACCGAAGTGATCGCTACTAAGAAGACAATCTTCTGAGTCAGGGTAGACAAAGCAATATCTTGCAAAGGCTCAAAAGGGGGAGCCTGAAGAGCAGACAGAACCAAATTCAAATCCCAAACCAGGAGTAATGGTTTCCTGGGAGGCCGCACATGCGTAACCCCCTGGAAAAAAGTTTTAACTAAAGGCTTAAGCGCAACACGCTTCTGAAAAAAGATAGATAAGGCAGAGACCTGCCCTTTCAACGTACTTAGCTGGAGACCAGAATCCAGCCCTGATTGTAAAAACTCCAGAATCCTGGAGACCGAAAAGACCCTACAAGGAAAAGATCTTATCTCACACCAAGCGATATAGGCTTTCCAAGTCCTATAGTAGGTGATGGAAGAAGACCTCTTCCGGGCACTGATCAGAGTCTTAATGACTGAATCCGAAAGACCCACCTCCTTCAGGATGGAGGTTTCAGCAGCCAGGCCATAAAACCCAGCGCTGGTAAATTGGGGTAACACAATTGACCCTGAGTGAGCAGATCGGGCCGAAGAGGCAGAACGAACTGGTCCACTGCCAGCCTAACGATGTCTGCGAACCTCACTTGCCTTGGCCACATTGGGGCCACGAGAACGGCGGACACCTTTTCCAGAGCCAACTTCCGAAGCACCCTGCCCAGCATGGGCATCGGAGGAAACAGGTATAGAAACCCCAGAACTCCCCAGCTCAGGGACATGGCGTCCACTGCCAGAGCCAGAGGATCCTGGGAGAGCGGCACGAAGTTCGGGAGCCTGCGAGAGGCAAACGGGTCCACCTCCGGGGTCCCCCACCGGAGACACAGTGAGCGAAACACCCGAGGATGGAGAGCCCATTCTCCCAGACGGGGAGAGCCCCTGCTCAACCGGTCTGCTACCTGGTTCTTCACCTCTGGAATGTAAACCGCCGAGAGACAAGGAACATGGGACACCGCCCAGGTCAGGATCAGGGACACTTCTCTGAGAGCACTCTGACTGCGAGTCCCTCCCTGATGACCGATGTAAGCAACCGCTGCTTGATTGTCTGAACGCACCTGGACCGGAAGGCCCAGAACGTGCTGAGTCAGGAGAGCAAGCACCCGACGGATGGTTCTCAGTTTCAGAATATTGGTGGGTAAGTGGGCCTCTTGAGGTCCCCACTGCCCCTGAAACTGCAGCTCCTTCCAGAATCCGCCCCATCCCGACAGACTGGCGTCCGCGGTGACAATTTTCCAAAGGAGGGTCAGGAAAAACCCGCCCTACACCAGATTGGTCGAGACCGACCCATCTTTCTCGGGGACTCGAATTCCAGGTCGTAACCGGCCGACACTACCTCCTGGATCCATCTGCCTGGAACCACTTGGTTCCAAACCTGGGAGAAGTGTCGCAATAGTCCCCCCACCCGCACGGGTGAGGGCAGCCCCTCATTGCTGAGAGGGCTTATCAGCAGGTTTGGGCTTGGTGCCCCAGGACTGAGTGGGCCGGCCACGGCCCCTCCCCCGAGTCCAACCTGCACCTCTGGTAGCGGGAAAGGAAGCCCCCCTGCCCGCTCTGAATCCTCGAAAGGAAGGCCTACCGGATCCTGCCCCCCTAAAGGGGCCACAAGGCCTCTTGCGTGGTGGCATCTTACCACCCTTTGCGACTGAATCAATTTTCTCCCTAAACAGACGCAACTCCAAAAAGGGGAGAGCTGTGAGCACCTTCTTAGAAACTGCGTCCGCCGACCACTGACGCAGCCATACTGACCGGCGAATAGCCACCAGCATAGCCGCTGCCTTGCTACTCATAGCCAGCGCATCGTCCTGAGCGGATAGGACACAAAAGATTCACACTGCTTAAGCGCAGTAAACTGTTTACAAGCGGGATTGAGATCCTCATATAGCCCCTGAATTAAAGACCTAATCGCCAATAGAAGAAGGGCTGAAGCACACACCGGGCGCAACGCAGACCCGGAATAAATAAAACCATGGCGCACGTATTGGTCAATCCGACGATCTTCCCCATCTTTAGGGACAGTGGTCTCAGCAGACTGTACCATAGCCGTGCTGGAGAGCCCTAGCACAGCGGTATCGACGTCAGGAGGGACAGACCAAAGCTTTACCAACTCTGGCGGAAAAGGATAACGCTTTTCCCAACTGGAAGGGATTCCAGATAAACGCGTGGGATGTTCCCATTCCTTAAGGACCACCCTCTCAAAGTGGTGTTGTCTGGGAAAAACCCAACGCGGCTGAGGCTCCTTAAACAACTGACCCTTTGGCAGGGTGACGGCCTCAGGTGGATCTAAATACAAAATTTTAAACATTTGAGCCAGAATGGAGGGGGTGTCAAAAACAACCCCCTCCGACCAATCGCCAATCGCATCAGCCTCAAGCTGATCTGCAGGCTCATCTGACTCCAACAGGAATTCTTCCTCGTTCGGGGATCCATCCAAATTTGTTGAGGCGCTTTAAATCCACGATGGGTCTGATGGACCCATCCTTTTTGGGAACAATGAAAAGATTGGAATAATAGCCTTTGCCCCTTGCCCTCAAGGGCACCCAGCAGATGACTCCCAATTCCAGAAGGCCTTGGACCACAAGGGACAGACCCTGAGCTGACAGAGGGTTTTGAGCTAACCGGGATTTGATGAATCTTGGGGGCCGGCCAGGCTGCAAACTATCTTGTAACCGGAGGACACTACATCCTGAATCCACCGGTCTGAGACATGACGCCTCCAGACATGAGCCAAGAGCCGAAGCCGTCCCCCCACCCGGATGGGTGAGGGCGCCCCTTCATGCCTGAGGGGGCTTGGGGGAGGACTTAGGCTTGGGACCCCAGGAGGGGCCACATCCTCTGCCCCTGCCCCAAAAATCTCTGCGGGCTCCAGCAAAGGAAGCTCCCCGTCCCATTCTGGAGCCACGGAAGGAAGAAAGGCACCTGAACCCCGAAAGGACCGGGGCTGCCTTCTATGCTGAGGTAACTTGCCTCCCTTAGCAAACAAGTCCAGACGTTCTCCAAAGAGGCGCAGCCCCTTGAAGGGAAAACCAGTGAGAGCCTTCCACTGGCGCAGCCAGACCGAGCGGCGTAATGCCACCAACAAGGCAGATGCCCTGCCACACATCCTAATAATATCATCCAAGGCAGAGAGAACATATGCAACAAATTCCTCACAACGCAGAAGAGCTCTATACTCTTCACTACCTGCATCATCAGGGGCCCCATCTAAGAGACCCCTGAGCAGGCTTTTAATAGCAACAGCCGTAATGGCAGAGGCAGAGACTGGACGCAGCGCGGTCCCCACACAGGCAAAGGCATGGCAAGCCAGCTGATCTATGCGCCTGTCCTCCCCATCCCTCAGTGTAGTAGAGTCAGGGGAATGCATGACGGATGTGTTGGACAACCCCAGAACTGGTGCATCCACCTCGGGAGGACATGACCATCGTTTAACCATCTCAGCAGGAAAGGGATACCTCTTATCCCAACTCTTTGGCACCCCGGGAAGCCGGCTAGGTCGTTCCCACTCTTTGAGCACCAGATTATTAAAATGAGTTTGTTCAGGAAACTCCAAGCGTGGTTTAACAGTATGAAACAGCTCCCCCTGCTGCCGCGGAGCCACGGCAGGAGGAGAGATACAGAGTACTACAAAAATGTGAGCTAATTCCCCCGCTTCTAGGGGGGTATGACCGGTAACGTCAAAAAATTCCTCAGCCTCCATAGGAAAGAGAGAAACACCAGGTGAAAAATGCCGCTTCTTAGCAGAAGCCTTTCGCAGGCCAGAGCCAGCAATATGTTTCTCAATGCTGGCCACCCGTGCAGCCAAATAAGGTTGAGACTCCCCACTGGTATGCACCTCACTAGGAGTCAGATGTAAGCGTGAGGGGGTAGGCGAAGCCAGAGGGGGCGCAGGCCCAGCCACCGGTAACCCAGACTGCAGCGCGTCTGCTGGGCACAGTATACACACACCCTGACATCATCACCTATATGGGATACCCCACACGCTACACACACCCGGGCTTGTCCCGAAGGAACCCCAAGCACATTATCCTGCGAAGCCTCCATATGGTGATGATTGTTGTCACCTCCCACTGTTCTGGGGCTCGCTTCAGCCCCTAAAACCCTTTAGGGGTTATAACTTGGAGCAGGGGGGGTCGTATGGCTTTGGAAGAGGTACCAAACTATTGGGCTGGAAGCGGGGCATCCGATGAGTCCAGAAATGGGGTCCCTAAGCAGGTCAGAACCTTAGATCTCAGTTTTCCGGGTTTTCCTTTATTGCTGAGCCCGCCGTAACCTATCCCCATGTGCGGTTTTGTGAGCTGGTTCCGATTCTGTACCCGGTTTGGTTCTGGGACACATGGGGAGCAGCTATGGTCCCATTTGTGTTGGTGCCGGCTGTATGCAGCTCCCCTCTTTCATGTGACAAATTCACAGCCAGGGGTCCAGCGAGCTGCAGACCCAGCGGAGTCTCCTCAGACTAGAGCAGGGGGGGGTCTGTGATCTGCGCTGTTCAACACATAAATGTGAATTTCTCTTCCTGAAGAGATAAGGACCTGTGCATTTATAACAGGGGGAATAAAGGGAAACTCCAGACTTGGATATGTGAGGTTTCTGCACTTAAGCTGGATTGTTCCTTCACACCTCCCTCCTTTAGAGGGTGCTAGGGGCCAGAACCTGTCGGTGCTGACCCATGCACCCACTGGCTACCTCCCCCTGCCAGGACAGGCCATCTGCATTTCCATGATCTCGGCTTTTCTATGGCGGATGTCAAACTGATATTGTTGGAGAGCCAGGCTCCACCGCAACAGTCTCCCATTGGTGCCAGAGACCATGTGTAGCCAGCGGAGAGGGTTGTGATCAGTCTCCACAATGAAGTGGCGACCATACAAATATGGCTGCAGCCGCGGCAGTTATCAGACAATTGCGAGACACTCCTTCTCCATGACTGAATATGCCACTTCCCTGGGTAGGAGCTTGCAGCTCAAGTACAAGATGGGGTGTTCCTGTCCCGTCGGATCGACATGGCTTAGCATGACGCCAAGGCCAAAGTCACTGGCGTCAGTTTGTACTATAAACGGCCGTGTAAAGTCGGCCGCTTGGAGTACTGGAGAGCTGCAGAGGGCATCTTTCACTGCTTGGAAGGCTGTCTCGCATTCAAGGGTCCAATTGACTGCGGAGGGCAGCTTCTTCCTGGTGAGGTCCGTCAAGGGCTTGGCCAGGGTACTATAGTGGGGGACGAACCTCCTATAGTATCCGGCGGTGCCCAAAAAGGACTGCACCTGGGTCTTTACCGAAGACGGCAATGTCATCCAGGTATGCAGCCGCGTACCCCTCTAGTCCCTGGAGCAGGGTGTTAACCATCCGCTGGAAAGTGGCAGGGGCATTTTTCATGCCAAACGGCATGACGGTGGATTCGTATAATCCAAATGGGGTAATGAAGGCCGACTGTTCCCTGGCCTCGGGGGTCAGAGGAATCTGCCAGTATCCCCTGCTCAGGTCCATGATGGTCAGGTACCTAGCCCCGGCCAGCTGGTCAAGCAGATCATCGATGCGCGGCATGGAGTATGCATCGGCAACTGTGACAGCATTGAGCCCCCTGTAGTCCACGCAGAACCGGAGAGCCCGGTCCTTCTTGGGGACAAGGACCACCGGGGCAGCCCAAGCACTGCTGGATGCTTGGATGACCCCTAGCTGCAACATCTCGTCAATCTCTTGACGCATTTGCTGCTGGATCTCCAGGGAGACATAATACAATTCTGTGAAGTACTCACCTGTAGAATTGGTATTATACGTATACAGTACGTCCTGCTCCAGATATAATACTTACACTTGGGTTATCCTCTGACCAGAGGGCGCTGTGCACTGCAGACATGCAAAAAAACAGGCTCCTCCCAGCCCTTCATATACCCAGGGACCTCCCACAAATCCCCAGCATTGAAAAGCAGTGAACCAGAAGCCGGGAGAATCCAACCACCAAAAAATAACAATAACAATTACCATACAGGGGATCCAGAATAATGCAAAAACCAGGGTGGGGTGGAGCAGGACGTACTGTATACGTATAATACCAATTCTACAGGTGAGTACTTCACAGAATTGTATTATTCTAAGTATACAGTACGTCCTGCTCCAGATATAATACTTACACTTGGGACATCCAATAGCAGTGTCCATAAAGTAGGGTGGGATCCCCAACAAAAAGGCACAGCAGGCAGTAGAGACACTGTCACCTGCAACCTTGCCACCGAAAGCGACAGGAGCAAAGAAGCGTCAAATCATAAAAACCCTTGAAAGGGTATGAACCAAAAACCAAGGTAGCTGTTTAGCAAACTTGTACAACACCACCTGGTGGTGAAAGGCCAAGGATACCTACTCACCAGTAGAATCAGAATAAGGCGAGAGAAGCTCAGCACCTCCAAGGAATAGGCCTGAGTAACAGCCTGACAAGATCAAACGCTAACACTTATTCCAGGAAGAAGCCAATCTTCCCTAGGACCAGAAGGGAAAACCATCCAAGTAAAGGCTAGGCCAAGGGCCTGGAAGCAGACAAGATCAGGCACATACAGAGGTAGGTGCCCACAAACCCCAAGGGGCATCAGTCCCCCTAAGGGACCAGAAACAATCCAGGAAAAAAATTCCAGCACCTGATGAGGGAAAATAAATCCCCTTACCTCAGTTACTAGGAATAAGGCACAAAAGAAAGGTGATGTCTTAAACACATGAGCCTAAGCCACCACCAGAGGTAGAAGGTCCGGCGTAAGGTGGAGCACCACCTTATCCTGGTGCATAATAAAGAACGAGGGCTAGCGAAACAGAGCCACCTGCTCAGACACATGTCTGACTGAGCCAGCAGACCCAAGGGACAATGATGAAGGTAAAAGACAGCCAGACAGCCTCCTGAATCGGTCCAAAAGGAACGTCCCACAAGGCAAATGGAATAAAAAATTCAAATCCCAACAGGGACCATAGAATTAAGTGGGGCACGCAATGAGCAACCCCCGAAAGAAAGCTTAGCCGAGGAAAATAAGCAAAGGACTTCTGCCGGAAGGCGGACAGGGTAGAACCTGACCCTTCAGAGCACCGAGTTGGGGAGCCAACTCCAAGCCATGCTGTAATAACTCTAGAGCCCTGGTAACAGAGAATACCCAACAGGGAAGAGACCTAGACTAACACCAATGCATATTGGTAAGCCATACCTCATAAGAATGGAAGAAGAAGAAGAGCGCTGCTCTTAGACTTCCATTAGTCACGAACACAGAGGAGAGAATCCCGTCTCCATAAGGACGGAAGACCCAGCAGTCAGGCCGGCTAGGCCAGAGACTGTAGAATTGGCGTGACGTAACGGAGGCCCTGAGCGAAACAGGGCGACACCCCTAGCAGAACGTACAGAACTACTACCCTAAGGTATCATGTCTGTGAATCCACACTCAACTAGGCCACCCAGGGGCCAGCAGAATCAATGGTCCCCCTACCAGAGCGATTCTGCACAGAAACCCGCCTAGCAGGGGGAAGGAAGACAAGGCATACAGGCCAGAATGTCCCGTCATAAAAACACTAAATCCTCATGACCACGGCCAGAGGAGCCAGGGACAGGGAAACGAGTGGCAAGAGCTTGAAAAAGTGACGGTGCACCAAACAATCTATATATTGAACTTCATAGTGATCCAAGAATTAGCACATCCTGTCACAGAGGGACCTCCACAGGAGTGAATACCAATGATAAGCAGGCAACATTATCCTCCACCCAGAACAGGAACATATACCCTCCTGGGGAATCATCCTGCACTATGTCCCACACAGATGATTAAGGTAGGCCACAGTCGACAGACAGACCGAGCACCGCCCAACAGGCAGGCCTGGAAGAGGAGAAGACAGGCGAGATAGCGTCAGCCTGAAAACTCTCTCTGTTTTAATACTAATAATAGGTACAAGGACCTCCTAAAAGGCCCCACCTTCCCTACACCCGCATGGGGTTACAGAAGAAAAACCTCCCCATCACCTGATAGGTTGGCATCCATGGTGATCATCTGTGGAAGGGGCAAGAAGGAACTGTCCCCAGACAGGTTCCTAGAGTAAATCCACCCCAAGAGGGACTCCTAACCAAGGGGAAAGGCACACATGATCCCGCTCCAGGGATGCTGGGTCCCAGTCCAGTATTAAGAATAGAAGTTGCAGAAAAAAAACCCTGGTAGAGGAATATAAGGAACTTCATCTAAGCAAGTCACCAAGCGGGCCCACCAGCTGCATTCCTGCCTGGTGAAGAGACTGGAACAGCAAGTAGGGACTGAGCCCACGCAACCAGATTGTCCACCTTATTGTAGAGGGAGGGAGATTCTCGCCTGAACCGAATCTAGATTCATCCCTAGGAAAGGGGATACCTATCAAGAGGACAAGGAGGACTTGGGGTGAACACCCATCCAAATGACTCCCAAGGGACGCCACCAGCCGAGTAGCTAACTCGACCTGACAGATTGGGAAGCGAGAAAGACCACCTGGCAGGCCTCACGCGGACGCCCCTTGGTCTCATCAGAGACATAGCTTCCATTAGTACCTTGGTGAGCACTGTGGGGGCAGAAGACAGGCCAGATAAGGCCACGGGTTAGCAGTGTTGGACATCCAACACAAACCAGAAGAGCCTAGGTGACTAGAAGACACGGGGAAGTGAGCATAAGCATCCTTGATCTCCCCGGGAGGCAAGGACCCGCTAGGCGCAAGGCGCTAGTGGCCCATCCCAGATTTTTCATGCAGAAACTGCCTGAATAGTAGAATTGCCGACAACCTGTGAAATCAGAAGGGCAGACAGACTCATCCTTTTGGGAGAATGTAAAGGGGTTGGTGTAGCGGCACCTGCCTCTGCCTGATAAGGGCAAACTGCAAGTGACCTCCAAACCCCACAGGCCGTATATGGCATGCACCAGCACCCGAACAGAGGCAGGGACCAGGAGTACCCTGACAATCATGGGGGAGGCCGCGCAGCAAACTTTATCCTGTATCCGGAGGAAACTACCTCCTGTATCCACCAGAAAGAGGCAAAATGCCTCCTGATAGGAGCAAGGTGCTGCAGTCATCCCCTCACCCAGGCGGGCGAGGGCGCCCCATCATGCTTGAGGGGATTTGGTGGAAGATTTAGGTTTAAACCCGCCGGAGGGCCCAGAGCATTGTCTGTTGCTCGTGGGGCAGGGGTCTGTACTAAGACTCCGGGAGGACACCCCCGGTTCTTGTTTAACGCTATGGTATGGAGGGGGAGGGGTGTCCCTGTCCCGAGGGGGCCGAGACGGGCGCCTGCGCCGGGGTGACTTGCCCTTTTTTCCAAACAGGTCCAGATGGGCCCCAAACAGGCGATGCCCTTTAAAGGGGAACCTGGCAAGAGTCCTTTTAGCAGCATAGTCAGCGCCCCACTCTCGCAGCCAGACCAAACGACGCATAGCCACCACAAGGGCGGAAGTCCTCGCACACATTCTAATGGTGTCATCCATAGCTAAAAGGATAAATCTTACAAATACATCACAACTGGAGAGTGCATTAAACACCCCCCAGGAGAGATCGTTAACGTGATGCTCAAGCATCTGTCCGATGAGTGTTTTGGCGGTCACTGCAGTGATGGCCGCGGTACAGACCGGGCGCAGCGCCGTTCCTGCACAGAAAAAGGTGTGTCAAGCCAGCTTATCCATGCGCCGGTTCTCGGCGTCCCGAAGGGTACTGTGAACAGGAGCTGCATTAAAGGGGGGGTTAGGACCCCCAATGATCGGTGCGTCTACCACAGGGGGCGATGACCAACAATCAACCATCTCAGGGGGAAAAGGGCATTTCCAATCCCAGTCCCCTGGAAGTTTACCGGGGTGTTCTCATTCCTCGAGTATGAGAGCATGGAAGTGAGCCTGCTCTAGGAATTCCAAGCGCGTTGTCGCTGTATGGAAACGCTCCCCTCTCGGCTAGGGAGGCGCGTTAGGGAGAGAGATAGACAGGGTCTTAAAGATCCTAATCAACAATCCAACGGTATCAAACTGGTTCCAGTCTATGAGGTTAGAATTGTCATGACTCCTCATCAGATGAGCCTGAGTCAGAGAACAGCCCTCCATCAGAAGTGGTGCAGGCACGCGGAGTAGCGAACTCCTCAAATCCCTTAGCAGAGGCAGAAACAGGGGGCGTCGAGGACCGCTTCTTACCAGGGCCCGAGCGCTTTGTCGACCCCGCAATAGTCTGGTCAGCCGTAGGCAGTCTGGAAGACGCAGCCGGCTGTAACTCCCCACTCGTAAGCGACTCAGCAGAAGCGAGATTTAAGCCTGGGGGAATAGGAGTGTTAGGGCGAGGAGCAGCCCCTGACGATCCTGGTTGCAGGACCAGTACTCGCTCAGCACAAGGTGCACCGATCGGTGCGCTGTCAGCACCAAAGCGGGGGTAGCCACACGTTATACACCGCCGGTCTTGTCCCAGAGGGACCCCGGGCACAAAATTCCGAGATGCCTCCATATGGTGATTATGAATGCAATATAAGTCGGTAGGGATTTATGCAATCGGCAACCCTGGATGTCCCAAAGGCCCGCTAGGAATGTGGGAGAATGTTTTGTAAGCCCGCTACGATTCATGTTAGGCCGGGAAAAGCCACCGGAGTCTTTGACGTCTGAAAGACAGAAGGGGAATAAGAGGTGTCAGGGCCATGCGCAGCAGAATTACGAATGATGAAAATCGCCAGCAAGGGCACTTACTGACCAGGGGAGGAGAAGGATTGCCGACACGCGTGAAGATCCACAAAATGGTGTCGACCAAACCTCGGAGGGCGGTTCTGATCTGGGCGTGACGCAGAGCGCGCCACGCCAGGTCCCCGCCTCCTCCAAAGAGCGCGAAGCTCTGAAGCAGCCGTTAAGGCTTGACAAGCCAAGCATATAGTATGCCAGTAAAGGCAACTGCTAGTGGATACTTGTAAAGTCTAAAGACGCTGCCACCATTCCGACGCCCGTAGGCGTGTACAAAAATGAGTTTCCTGCCCAAGTTGCAGGATAATAAATGCAGGACGTGCTGTACACGATTGCATAGTAAATTGAGAAAGTCAAAAACAAATGGCGGCGGCGGCCAGAATAGAAGGAGCAAGCAGCGCGGCTCTGACACCTAGATGCCGGTCAGGGGCAAAAGTACGGCCATAATTGTGACAATAGAGTACACGGAGACCGCCACACACACACACCCCCCCCTTCTCTTCTTTTCCCCTCGAATACGGGGGAAAGCGAGGGAGGATGGCGACCCTTTAAACGGGGTCCACCTCTACACGGGGCAATAATGCGGGAGGGACATCCACTATGAGGCTCACCATCAGCCTAAACCTCCTAACCTTTGGTGGGGGAATGCGGTGGAGCATGGCTCCGTTAAGCACACATGGTGCTGCCTACCTTCACCCGACCAGCGCAGCCCAGGCTGGGAGGCACGTCACAAGGACGACGGGTGGGAATAGTCCAACAGGGCCGCAGGCTGTAATAGCCCCGCTCACCTGCGAGAGTGATACTTCATGTCTTCGCAGTCAGCACTGCAGAGAAATCTGGGGATTTGTGGGAGGTCCCTGGGTATATGAAGGCAGGAGGAGCCTGTTTTTTGCATGTCTGCAGTGCACAGCGTCCTCTGGCGGAGGATAACCCAAGTGAAAATATTATATCTGGAGCAGGACGTACTGTATACTTAGAATAGGAGGTCGCCCGTCGGATTGGAGGGTGAGTCCCGGTGTCCACATGGTGGACGGCTAGCTTCGTTCGTCCGGGATTGCTGTTGAACAAGTCTCGGAAGGGGTGCAGGGTGGCCCAGAGCTGGGACCATTGGTCTGTTGTGAGTTGATGACCAATCTGGGCATCCTTGAGGGTCCCCCCCTCCCTGACCTGGGCCAGCATATCCAGGAGGGTTTCAGCTTCCCCCTCCTCTGGCAGGTTGCAGATCGGGAGAGCACAGGCTTCCCGCTCATGATGTGCCTTCATCATGTTCACGTGGAAGGCTTTCCGCCGTCCACGGGCAGGGTCTAGGGTGACTAGGTACGTTACGTCATTGAGCTGCTGGTGCACGAGTTAGGGGCCTTCCCAGGCAGCCTGAAGCCAATCCTGGGGTACCGGGACCAGCACCCACACTTTTTGGCCCACCTGGTAGGTCCGATCACAGGTGTTCTGGTCGTACCACCTCTTCTGCTCGGCCTGGGCTTGTACCATATTGTCGTGCACCAGCTGCGCCAAGGCCTGCATCTTGTCCCAGAAGTGTATCACATACTCGACGACTGACACCTTGGGGGGGGGGGGGGGCAGATCCCCTTCCCAAGCCTCCCTCACCAGGGCCAGGGGTCCCCACACACATCATCCATACAGGAGCTCAAAGGGGGAAAACCCCGTTGAGGCCTGTGGGACCTCCCTGTAGGCAAACAGCAGGTGAGGGACATACCGCTCCCAGTCACGCCCATGGGCATCAATCAACCATCATCTTAAGCATCTGCTTCAGGGTGCCATCGAACCGTTCACAGAGGCCATTTGTCTGTGGGTGGTATGGGCTGGTCACCAGATGTTGCACCTGGATCTGCTTACAGAGAGACTCCATCAGCTGTGACATGAACTGGGTCCCCCGATCCGTGAGCATTTCCTGGGGAAAGCCTACCGGAGAAAATACCTTCAGCAAGGCTGTGGCCACCTTGTCAGCCCGAATAGATAAGGCCACTGCCTCTGGGTACCATGTGGCATAATCTACTACCGTTAGTATGAAGCGTTTCCCGGAGCTGCTGGGAATGGACAGTGGTCCAATCAAATCCACAGCCACCCCCATAAAAGGCTCTTCTATGATTGGCAGAGGCACCAGTGGTGCTTTGGGGCGAGGCCCTGCCTTTCCCACCTTCTGACAGACCTCACACGAACGGCAGTAGGCAGACACATCGACCCCCATTTTTGGCCAGTAGAAGCGCTGGGCTAGTCTGGCTTTTGTGACCCCCCAAGTGTCCTGCCATCGGAATCTCAGGCGCAACCCGCAACAATTCCGCCCGGAAGGGGTAGGGGACCACCAACTGTCGGTCCCTAGGCCACTCCTCTGGTGAACCCTGCGAGACCGTCATACGATACAGCCATCCTTGGTCCCAGACAACACGCTCCTTGTCTGAGCCCGAAGGAGGCTGTGCCGCCTGCTCCTTGAAAGCATTCAGGCTTTCATCGGCTTCCAAAGCTGCCTGAAACCCCTGGCTGGACGTGGCCAGTATCGAAAAGGCGGCCGTGTCCTCAGATTGTTCCTCCGGATCTGTCACCTGACCTCCATCTGTCCTGGCAGCCACTTGGTTGGAAGGGAGCACACCATCAGATCCCTGGGATGCCCCTGGGCCCCTAGCGCCCCCACTGCGGGTGACAGCGGCCACAGCCATTGTGGCCGCTGGTAGCGCAAGCTCCCCTTCTGCTTCCAACCAAGTCGCCAGACCAGACTGGCTGGCCTGAGCCCTTAACACCCCGGCAGTAGAGCAATCCTGCAATGCGGACTCACCTAGGGGCCCCACGTCTCCTGGAACAGCCCCTTCCTCAGTCGCAAGTCCTACCACAGCCTTTGCTTGTCCCTGGCTAATCGCGTTGGGGATGAGCTCTGGGGACAAGAGATTACAGCCGACTGGGTCGCCCTCTTCTTCCCTGAGGGAAGAAGGGCACCCCACTTCACCCACCCCCACATTCCCTGTAGCAGGCAGGTTACAAACATTACTCTTGTTGATCGTACACATCTCATACATTACATTGCTGTCTAGGGGACCAGACCTTGGGGGTTCAGTGGCCACATAGTGAGACACTAGCCGCCCCAAGTCTGTCCCTAGCAAAACACTGGCAGGGATATTAGAGGATACCCCCACCTCCCGCACCCCCTGTCCAGCACCCAGGTCCAAATAAACCTTGGCAACGGGCAATGCTGGTTCAGTTCCTCCAATCCCGGAGACCACGAGGGTCTTCCCGGGCACCAAATCTTGTGGGGACACTAATTCTGGTCGCACTAGGGTCATCTCAGCACCAGTGTCCGTAAGTTCCATGGCCACAGCATGGCCTACAGTGACGGGCTGTACATTGTCCCGATACCTCCCCTCACCCACACACAACACAGTGGAGGAGTGCTGGGCCGCACCCCGCTGGCACTAGGGGCAGGCGACCTTGAAGTGTCCTGGTTGGTTGCAGTGGTGACACAGTTGGGGCCCCCCTCCCCTTTGTCAGGAGAAAGGAGTAGGGGCAGGGGTCCTGGGCTGAAGGGCATGGACAACAGACGCCAATGGCGGCTTACCCATTTTCCAGCTGACAGGTTTGCGGGGCTCCTGGGCTCTGTTGTGACTAATGGTCAGCGAGGATTGCAGTTGCTGAGGCTCCTTTGGGCTTCCGGTCACGCAGAAACTGCTGCAGATCCTCGGGGCAATTCCAGAGGAACTGTTCTGTGGCAATCAGCTCCTTCAGTTGCTAGATGGTGATTTCTAATCCGGTGGTCCACTGCTCGACTGCTCTCTGTAGCGCCCTCAAGTGGTCAGCCCAGCTGTCGGTGGGACCCCATCGCAGTTTCTTGCGATAAAATTCCGGGGTAAGGTTATATTGACGGATCAGAGCTTGCTTGACCCCCTCGTAGCTCAGGGTGGTCTCGCTGGGTAGGTACCCAAAGATTTCCAGGGCTTTACCCCTAAGTCGAGGGGTTAAGTACCTGACCCACTGATCCTCCAGTACATGGTACTGATTGCAAACAGTCTCAAAAGCCAGCAGAAAGGTGTCCAGATCTGTACCTTTGTCCAAGACGGGGAAATCCTCTGCACGCAACTTTGGGGCCTGGTTCTCAGGGGGCCCACTACCAGCTGTGCTGGGTTGAGGGTGCTGAAGCTTTAGCTGCAGTACTTGGAGCTGGTGTTCACGCTCAGCTTGCTCCCGGCAGCCTCGATCTGCTCACGTTCACGGCGTTCCTCACGCTGTGCTTGGCGCTCAGCAGCCTCAATCAGGACCTCATAGGTGGCACGGTCTCCAGCCCGTAGACTTGCCAGAGCAGCGTGCAGGAGAGCGTCTGAGCCTGCTTGGCTGGGGGGACCGGCAGGCGGGGCACGGTCCTCCGGGATGCTGAGGGCTGGTGACTGGCTTCTGGGAAAGCCCTGGTCGGGCCCCTCCACACCTGGGGCAACATCGGCAGCCATATCCCTGCTTCTGGCCCTGGTGCCACTTGCCATGCCTGCAGCTGCTGGTCACTGACAGATATTGCACACTGTTGTAAACACACAACCTACTGTAACCACTCTCAGAATTTGCCTAGTGTTGAGCTGATCTTAAGATCCCAGCAACAGAAAAGCCACTGCTGGTAATCTTTAGTGTATGAGTATGGGGCCCACACTCACACTATTTGCCTTATCCCACCGCGCTGCCACCAATTTGTCAGGGAACCGCGGGTCACGTGATCCAACTATAAACCAGGGGCCTCCTGACACACAGACCGCGTTCTCAAAACACTTTTGTCCGAGTTCTCCTATCAGAACCAGCAGGCCCAAAGCCTGCGGACACACAGATTTTTGGTTTAAGGCAAACAGATCACTCAAGTTAAAGTGTAAGTTTTAATTGCTATAAGCACACTAGGCAGTGATAACAAGCATTTGGCTATGATGGAATATGAAATGATACAGATGCTGTTCAGAGACAGTTACAGGATAGAGTGAGTTACACAGAGAAACAATGAGTCAGTTACCTTAGTATGTAGTTGCAGAGTAGTGGTTATGGGGAGCTCTCACAAGAGGTAAGTGAAAAGCCTACAGATGATTCGGGCACCTCCAGCACGTGTGACTCGTGACCTCTCCAGATGTGACAAATGCCTGGCTCAGGGTTACCCTATTTATGCGGCGAGACCCCTCCACCCCCCCCCCCCCCTGTGGGACGGGTTGTCACCTCCCACTGTTCTGGGGCTCGCTACAGCCCCTAAAACCCTTTAGGGGTTATAACTTGGAGCAGGGGGGTCGTATGGCTTTGGAAGTGGTACCAAACTATTGGGTTGGACGCGGGGCATCCGATGAGTCCAGAAATGGGGTCCCCTAAGCGGGTCAAACCCTTAGATCTCCGTTTTCCGGGTTTTCCTTTATTGCTGAGCCCGCCGTAACCTACCCCCATGTGCGGTTTTGTGAGCCGGTTCTGATTCTGTACCCGGTTTGGTGCTGGGACACATGGGGGCGCAGCTATGGTCCCATTTGTGTTGGTGCCGGCTGTCTGCAGCTCCCCTCTTTCATGTGACAAATTCACAGCCAGGGGTCCAGCGAGCTGCAGACACAGCAGAGTCTCCTCAGACTAGAGGTGAGACAATCAGCAGGGGGGGTGGGGGGGGGGGGGGGGTCTGTGATCTGCGCTGTTCAACACATAAATGTGAATTTCTCTTCCTGAAGAGATAAGGACCTGTGCATTTATAACAGGGGGAATAAAGGGAAACTCCAGACTTGGATATGTGAGGTTTCTGCACTTAAGCTGGATTGTTCCTTCACACCCTCCAATAAGGAGTTAACGCTAAAAGGGGATAGGACCGGGAGAATCCACAAAAAAGTTTGACCCGCCTGTAAGACATAAAGCAAAGACCCCGTAAGCATAATACAAGAAAAGCCAGCCCACAGGGGCACCTACGGACCGCGATAGGGAGACGCCAGACACGCAGCACAGGAGCTCCAAAATGGCGCCCGCATATACCTCGAGGGGCGGGCCGCGGAGAAGTGATGCGGAAAACGTCATCCGCAAGGCCCGCCCCCCCCGGAGAGCGCGGAAACCCGCCCCATGACAAGGTCAGCCAATGACGGCGCAGCAGCGCCTGAGGCGATGTCGCCGCCGTCTGTGGAGCGGAGTACAAGCGTGTGGCGGCAATAATCAAAACCAGTGCAAACAAGGCAAAACATGACACACATAACAAATACATAAACCCCCCCCCCCCCCCCCCCCCCCGAGATCTACCCGGGGGAGCGAAGGGGAAGCAGCGGACGACCTAAGAGGAGCCTAACTGAGGGGACAGGGGCGAAGGGCACAGGGCCGCAGGAGGGGCATCCCATAAGGCTCACCACGGGCCTGTACCGCCTACACTTTGGTGGGGGACTGCGGTGCAGTTAGGCGACCAGTGCAGCCTAAGCTGGGAGGCAGTGAAAAGGAACTGGTGGGAATAGTCCTACAGGGCCGCAGGCTAATAAGCCCCGCTCACCTGCGAGTAGAAACAGCCATCTTCTAGTCATCGCAGCCCAGACTGCAGAGAAGAACTGGGGAATTTGTGGAAGGTGTATGGGTATATGGGGCCGGGAGGAGCCACTTTTCTGTCTCTGCAGTCCAGCGCCATCTACTGGATGTATTACCCAAGAGTAAGGAATATCTTCTGGAACAGGACGTGCTGTATACTTAGAATATATAGGGCTAGGATGCAGTTTTATGGGTAACCAACCTAAAGCAGTCCCACGTCACCTTTATGCAACATTAGCAAAAACATAAGGGCCATTGGCTGAAATGACCAAATATTTACACTAGATGCATGGCTGCAAACCTGGTCCATACTTCATGATCGACTAACCAAAAGAGATGTGCAAAAGGCTATTGGTTATGACTAACTAAGTGATCATCATCACTGCAGTCAGCCAACCATCTTGCTCGGGAAGTGGTTAGCAATGACAGACATTTCTCTTATAACAGATTCACTTTAATATAAAATCGAGTAACTAGACAGTGGGGACAATTAACAATGGTCAGCAAAATCATGCTTTCTTCCTTTTAACAAATGAATGTTACTAGTACATAAATCTGAAAAAATGACATGTTCTCTTGGTAATAAATTGTATTTTAAAACAATTATATATAGGAGATAATGTTCCCTGCCCTAGGTTTCTGGCTTAAGATTTGTTATAAACTTTACCAAACAAACCAGACATAACAGAAAAGGGACAAAAACATTTTTCATCAAAATGTTTGAAATGACTACTTTCTAGGACAATATGGGTCTTCAAATCTGCAATGCAACATCACCACCTAGAGTACACAACGTGAATTTAAGCTGGTCATGACAATTGCTGTTGTCTTCCATGATGAACACACGTACTTAGCAGTGGAGAAGCTGCCAATTTACATACTTTTCTTCATGAGTGATAAAATGAAAGAGCTCTTTAAAAGATGTCCACAGTTCAACATACAAGAGCTACAAAGGACTGGCTACAGGAACCCAGAAATTTCTACTGTTGGTAGTTTCCATATTGACTCTAAAATGGAGAGAAAGAAGTTTTTAATAAAAATAATTGAAATGCAAACATAAGTCAAATCAGGTAATCCTAGCCGCGCTCACACCTTTGGTACTAAATATTGTGTGTTTTTAGTACAAACAGCTAAGCATGAAGAATGCAACTATGCATTTTTATATTTTGTCCCTTTTAAAATGGATCATAGTTACTTTAGTGTAAGTTAAAATTAAAAATTAATACTGAGGGAGCTCCTGAATGCCCGACTTGTTGGTCCGGCCACCCGACTCCAGGAAGTCCTGTATCCTGACAGTGGCTGTACCCCGCCCCATCCACCGCCCCTACCCTCTCCCTACATCTCTCCCTCCCCCCCCACCCCATGTATGATGATATTTGTATGTGCAGACACGCGTTTATAATATTTTTTCTCTTTTTCTCTCTATCCCTTTCTCTACTTTATCTTTCTTTCCCCTTTTCTTCCTTTCTTGCTCTGGGAGTTGCTCAGTCGTTAAATGCCGTTAAATGCCTCTGTACCATAAAGGTTACGCGTGTAGGCTCGAGTGGCCTAAGTGTACATGATCAGAGTTTGACCCCCCCCCCCCCCCGGAATAAGCCCTAAAGGAAGTTGGGACCCCCTGGTTAGTTGGTAAAAGCTTGCGACTTCCGGGGTAGTTGGCAGGGGTAATGGAGAGGGGGGGAGGAATCTGTTGAGGGGCTCAGAAGGCAACTTAAGGTCAGACCCCATGAATGGCTCCCTCTCATTGCCTCTCCGTCCCTGGGGGGAGAGGGACATTAATGACACTGATGTCGTTGGTATCCGTTGTATAAAGATGTATATTTGTGGCTGGCACTGTTTGTTGTAAAGTAGCACTCCTATGTTGTATTTGTCTCTTTTATGCTTTCAATAAAAACATATTGAACAAAATTAAAAATTAATAAGAAGGGTAAAATGCACAAAACAAATGGCTGTTCCAAGTGGAACTGTCAGGTAACTCAGCCATAAAGTCTAAAAGACTCCAGGGCTGAGCCAAAGCCCTCCCTAGGGGCAACAAGGGTAGAATGGTATTCAAAAAAACATGTCACCCCTGATTTTTGGGGGGTGTATAACTTCTCAATTTCCAGCATGTGCATATCAATCAAATAGAGCTCATTTAAAGCAGAACAAAACTATAATAAATTTACCACAGGGCAGGCTGCCTGCCCCCCCCCCCCCCCCCCACATTCCTGCACCCAGGCATTCAGATAGCCTGGGGACGGGAGCGCTCTCCATTTTAAATGAAACTAGGGATGCAGTCACTCTCAATCCAGATTGCAGAGCTGCATGAAGAGTCCGTGTCTCAGCACTCGCTTTCCACGTTGCTCTGCGCCTGGCACTTACAGACATATCCGTGCCAGCTCCCACCCACTGCCATCACTCACAGGAGCACAGCCACAGCCCCTCCCCATTTACTACAACAGAGGGGGTGTGTCAGGACTCGGCACCCCACCTCCATCGCGTCACGCGACAGGAGGAGCAGACTTGGATTCAGTGATTAGGCGAGTTTCAAATCGCTAGATCAGCTGAGGGGAACAGAAGGTAGGTAGCCTTTTGTGTTTCTTTTTTATTTGGCTGCTTTAAAATCGTAATATGGTCATTTTAATTTTTATGTGTTATGTGTATTGGTCCTTTGGTAAGTTAAGATGGACACTATTAAAAATCTTGCATTAAGAGGATAAAAAAATATAAAGGAATCTAAAAGGGCAGGTGGGTTCATACAGTGGGGGCGGGTTCACACTACACGGCATCGCAAGTGAAATCATTGTACTGACCCCCAGCCAACAGAGACAAAGCACACAAACCATAGCAGCACAGGCACCACAATTCTGGGATACAGGCTACATTAACCCTGCAAGAAACTGGAGAAAGACTATTGGCTTTGGCTAAAGACTATTAGCTGCTAGAGGGCACTCAGCCACTATCCATAGTCCTGTTCTGAGTTACTGGTTTACATTTGTCATTCTTAACACCTTGTCCCTCTGTTGGCACCGTTACCTGATCCAGTTGGACCCTTTAATAGAAGTAGAGAGGCCTCAAGCTCCAAGGGCAGAGAATAAGTCGCCCCAATTCAGGTAAGGCTAGTAGTTGTTCAACTAAGGCCAAGTTGTTGAGCAAGGGGTTCTCTCGCAGAATTGTTTTAATTACACATTTTTCAAGCTTGCAGTTACCAAAAAAAAAAACATATATTATTTACCTGATCGTAGGCATAAGGCCTTTGCTGCTGTGCCTGTGGAGGTCCTGGCTGTGAAGGTCTATATGGCACATACTGTTGCCCTGCCCCTGAGGGTAATTGGGGTACTGAGGACCTGGTCCACTTTGTGAAGGACCTATGGAGAAAAAAATACACACTTTCATATTTAAAGAAGTTTACCATACTCAAATTATTGCAGTCCTAAAAAAATTAAACTTGAGTGAAGGCACACACACTGGATTCCTAAAAGCACTAAAAGATAAGCCCTACCCAATTGTTAAAAAAAAAGGAATAATAATCAAAGATTCTTAGTGCACTTAAGTTCACAGGAGAGAGGGTACACCCCCCTCAGTGCTATAACAATGCCTCTACAGACAGGGGGCTTGATTCAAACAACATAGAAAAAAAAATGTTTTGGTTGGAAAACTGGATCGCATGAAATAAACAAACTGGACAAACACGGTTTTTTTTTTTTTTGAGAATGGTGGAGCCCTCTCGCAGATGACCTCCAAGCCTGCTCGTAATACTCACCCTCATTACGAGCCAGCCCCGGGAAAGGAGTCCCGCGATTGGCTGCCGGGCGTTCACGTGGGGCCATAGTCGCGTCCTCTGCCCGACACCGGCAGGACCTGCCCACGTAGGTAGGGATAATTTTTAGGTGATGTCTTAATTTGAATACAAATAGTGATATAATTGTACCCACTTTCATTAGCTAGGCTATAATACAATCAGTCACCGCCCCATGAGTTGAAGTTAAAGATCCTACCTCATGATTTACAATCATACTGATTAAATAAAGAAGTCACGTTGACAGCCCTCACCCTGAAACACAGCGCCATCTTCAATAATTTTGGATCACTACAGACACCAGTAATATGGAAGATAGGAGCCAAAGACACATGGTTAAAATGGAATCTGCCACCTCTTTAAGCCACATCCCAAGTGAGTGAGTCAAGAATGGATTACAAAATGTAGGTCAACTGTTTGCTAGTATGGGAGATATATTCAGAGGTGTGGGGGAATTACTACTTCCAGTAAGATCTAAAAGATTCCAGGGCTAGCCGCTGGCCTTCCCCCCGCTGTTTGACCTTCATCTTGGATCCCTCGCCGATGTAAATCTTGTCGGCAGCATTCCCAGCAGAGCTCCAGATAGGCTAGAGGTAGGAGTGCACCCACTGTTGAGGTGAGGATGTGCCATATAATTACCATAAAACAAGGCAGCAAGCAGCACACTGAGGCATGTCCTATGTGTCTTCTCTCCATTTCCTGCATTGCCAGGTAAAAGCCGTAGCAGGGCTTAAAAATACAATTCTGTGAAATACTCACCTGTAGAATTGGTATTATAAGTATACAGTACGTCCTGCTCCAGAGAGATTACTTACACTTGGGTTATCCTCCGCCAGATGGCGCTGCACTGCAGAAACATGTAAAAACAGGCTCCTCCCACAAATCCCCAGCATTGAAAAGCAGTGAACAAGAAGCCAGGAGAATTTAACCACCCAAAAACTGGTAACTTATAACAATGATAACAATCACCACACAGGGGATCCAGAATAATGCAAAAAACAGGGTGGGGTGGAGCAGGACATACTGTATACTTATAATACCAATTCTACAGGTGAGTATTTCAAAGAATTGTATTATTCTTAGTATACAGTACGTCCTGCTCCAGATAGATTACTTACACTTGGGACATCCAATAGTGTCCATAAAGTAGGGTGGGATCCCCAATAAAAAAGGTAACAGCAGACAGTTTAAACCACTGCCGCCTGCAAAACCTTGCGGCCAAAAACAGCATCAGCTGAGGCCTTAACATCAGCCTTGTAAAACTTTGAAAAGGTATGAACAGAAGACAAAGTAGCGGCCTTGCAAACTTGTTCAACAGAAGCCTGGTGCTGGAAGGCCCAAGAGGCACCAATAGCACAAGTAGAATGAGCAGTAAGGCGAAGGGAGGACTCCTCCCCTTAGCAGAATAGGCCTGAATCACGGCCAGACGGATCCATTCGCTAATAGTAGACTTGGCATGAGCCAAACCCATCCTGGGCCCAGAAGGGACCATAAAAAAATACCATTTTGTGATTACTCACCTGTAAAATGGGTATGTCTCACACCCTGCTTCGGAAGTAGTCATTACACTTGGGTTATGTCCAGTAGAGGGCGAACTTCTGCAGAGATGAATAGAAAAAAGAAGCCCCTCCCGGCCCATAAATACCTGGGACCTCCCAAGCACCTCCCAGTATAAGAAAGCAGTAAGGGGACCAGGAAGAGCAACTAAAAAACTTACAAGAAAAAAAACAGTAACACCAAAGAGGATCCAAGATATAACTCCGGGCGGGGCGAAGCAGGGTGTGAGACATAATTATAATACCCATTTTACAGGTGAGTAATCACAAAATGGTATTATTCTAAGTATGTCTCACACCCTGCTTCGGAAGTAGTCATTACACTTGGGACATCCAATAGCAGTGTCCAAAAAGGGTGGGGATCCCAATAGGCAAAAATGCACAAATGAAAACCCCTGCCGCTTGTAGAACTTTGCGGCCAAAAACGGCAACCGCTAAGGCCCGCACATCAACCTTACAAAAACTTGTAAAAGGTATGAATAGAAGACCAAGTAGCAGTCGCACAACTTATTCCACTAAACTGAAAAGGGGAAACCTCCCCTTGGCAATATAGGCCCACACAAGGACAAGAAATATCCATTAAAAATGGTAGACTTGACGGCACCAAACCCGTCGGGGGCCAGAGGGCACTTCCTCCTACAGAAAAAGGAAGTAGCCAAGAAAATGGAACGTCAACAAACATCCAAAAAGTGCAGGGCCATCTCCTCGTCAAAGCTAGACGAAGGACACAAGGAAGAAAGAACCACATCCTTAAAGAGATGGAAACACAGCGAACAGAAGCAATAGCCACCAAAAGGCAATCTGTTGTGTAAGCATAGAAAATGCAAAATTCAGATCCCAGACGCAAGGCTTTTTCTGAGGACAAAAGGCCCTAGAAGAAGACCACCAGGACAGAGGCCTGCCCCAGCAAAGCACTTAAGCTGGAGCCCCAGGCCCAGACCGTACTGCCGAAAGTCCAAAACCTAGTGAACAAAAACACCTTGCAAGGCAAGGCCCTAGCCTCACACCCATCAATATAGGACAGCCAAGTCCTGTAGAAGAAGTTAAAGGAAGACCACTTCCTAGCCCAAACAAGGGTCTGAAGTACAACAGACAAACTTCCTCTATGAAGATGGAGGAGGTTGCAGCAGCCACGCCGCCAAACCCCAGCGTTTGCAAACTGCAGAACGAACCAAACCTATCTTGGCCACCCTGGAGCCACCAGCATTGCTGACGCACCCTCAGGAGCCAGCTAGCGCACCACTTTGCGCACCACCTTGCCCATCACGGTGAAGGAAGGAAACAGGCACAGGAACCCCAGACCCCTCCAGGCAAAAGACATGGCGACCACTGCCGGAGGCAGAGGAACCTGAGACCGAAAACCAAACGTTGGGAGCTAGTGATTGCAACGTGAGGCAAGGAGAACCACCTCCAGATTCCCCCACTTGCGACAGGAGAACCGGAACACCTTGCGGTAGAAGGAACAACCCCCTCAGTGAGAGGATCCCCTGCTCAAGGAATCCGACTCCGTGTTATCCACTCCCAGAATGAATGCCGCTGAGATGCATGGAACATCGCTCTCCGCCCATGCAAGAATCAGCGAAACTTCCCTGAGGGCACTCCAGCTGCGAGTCCCTCCTTGGTGATCGACATAAGCGACCGCAGTTCAACCGTCCAACTGAACCTGAACCGGCAAAACCTGTAAATGATGCATCCAGCATGACAGAATCAAACAAATAGCTCTGAACTCCAAAAACAGAGATGGGAGCGTGAGCCTCCTGAAGACTCCACAGCCCCTGGAACTGAAAGTCCGTCCAGAAAACTCCCCAGCCCGACAGGCTGGCATTCGTGGTAACCGTCTCCCAACAAGGGGCCAAAAAGGATCTGCCCCTCATCAGACCGCTAAGCTCCAGCCACCACTGAAAGGATTGCTGGACCCTGGGAGACAGCAGAAAGGACCGAGCCAATCACCGGGAACAGCCGTCCCAAGTCCGCAATAGACGGAGTTAGAGCGACCTCATGAGGAACTGAGCAAAGGGGACTGCCTAGAAGGAAAACCACCATCAATCCCACCAGTTTCATCCCTAGCCGGAAAGAGGCGAGGATTGTCCAGGAGAACAAATATCAGGTCCTGAACCCTCTGCACCTTAGGGTGAGGAAAGAACCCTCTGGCCTGACCGGAATCCAGATTCATGCCAGAGAACTTGGGGTGGGTGAACACCCATCCGAACCGTTCCAGCGTCATCACCACCCTGGAGTCCATCTCCACCCGGCATAGAAAAGATGCTGTAATGAGTAGGTCATCCAGATACGGCACAATGTAAACGTCCCGGGCTCCGAGAAGGGCCATTATGCCCGCCAGCCCCTTGGTGAACACCCTTGGCACCGAAGTCAACCAGAAAGAGAGGGCCACAACTGAAAATGCCGAATGCCGATCTTCCACCCCAAACTCGAGAAATCTCTGGCGAGCGGGGTAGGTTGGTACATAAAGGTAAACAACCTTGATGTCTATAAATGTCACGAAATCCCCCTGGTGAAGGGAATTGATGACTGAACACAGAGTCTCCATGCGGAACTTCTGGGATCTGATGAACCTGTAGAAAGGCCTCAAAAACCAGAATGGTTCTGATAGATCCATCCCGTTAAGGGACCACAAGGGTTGGAACAATAGCCCCGGCCCATGCACAGGCTGGGGGTCCGAGGAAACCCGAGAACAGTGGAATCACCACTGAAGATAGATAAGGCAGCACCTCTGCCAGCTCTGGCACAGTGAAAGGAAAGAATAGAGGAGCCTGCCCCCCGAAAGGAGCAACGTCGCTTCTAGCGTGGCAGAAGCCTGCCTCCTTATGCAACTGAATCCAATATGACTCCAAAAAGCTACATACCCTGAAGGGTAGCCAATGTTAGCCGCCACCGGCGCAACCAGACAGAGCGTCGTATAGCCACAAGCAAAGCTGAGGTTCCGCCATACAGACATATAGTGTCATCCAGGCAGACAAGACCATGGTCAGAAACTATACACACCGCAGAAACGCTGCCAAATCAGCACTGGCTGGGTGACCTCAACAGGCCCCAAACCACAGACCTGATAATCACAAACGTGAGTACAGAAATACAAACAGGCCGCAAGGCAGAACCCACCCCAGCAAGGGCATGTCAAGCCATCTATCAAAACGACGTCCTCACGATCCTTAATCGCGGAGGCGTCTAGAGAGTGCACCACAGATGCGTTGGACAATCCCAGTACCGGACGCATCGACCTCGGAAGGAGATGACCAGCGCTTCACCGCACAGGGATACCTCCTATCCCGTTCCTGAGGAAAAACCGGGGAGCCGGCTAGATCCTTCCCGATCCATAATAATCACATATGAGAATGAAACTGAGTTGGGCACTCCTTACGAGGCTTAGAGGTCTCAAGAAAAAAATGATTTTCCCTTCTGCGGAGAGGACTCCTCCGGAGGAGGAATAGCCAGCACCTCAAATACATGGTCCAGGATCTTGGGGATAACCCCAGCATCCCCAAGCCCGGCATCAGCATCCCAAACTGCTGATCCTCAGAGCCATCAGATTCCGTAAACAGTTCCTTCTGCAAGCGGAAAACAAACAGACCAGTCAAGGGAATCATGATCATCAAGAACCGGCACTGCCGGTGACAGATGTCTTTTCTTTGCCGGGGCCACCCTGGCCACAGAGCTAGAAAACAATTTATCGATGTAGGCCAATCCAGCACATACATCAGAATGCGAATCCCCGCTAATGACCATGTCACCCGGGGTACAAATAATTTAAGGTGGAGTAGGTGATGAGGCTGGCGGCACTGACCCAGACGTCCGGTCCCCGACTGCCTTGTTATGGCCTGCTGAACACATAGTATGCACCAGCACAGTATCCACAACAAGGGATAACCCCCAACCAATACACTGCTGGGACTGCCCCGAAGGGAACCAGATCCCGGATCCAGGGGAGCCTCCAAATGGTGATTTGTATGGTAGTCGCACTAACCAGCAAGAATTACGCTAGAAGCAACCCGGGATGCCCCTTAAGTCCGTTAGTGGGAGGATTTGTAAACCCAAGGGACCCCAGGACACATTAACAAGGGGGGCCCCCCTCGTAAATAAGGTATCAAGACAAGCACTCATACAAGCAAAAGGTAACAGAGTGTGACTAAATATAGAAAAAAAAAAAAAAAATAGATAGAGATATATATATATATATATATATATATATATATATATATATATATATATATATATATATATATATCTCTATCTATCTATCTATCTCTATATCATGCCAATGTCACATGTAAAGATACCAGTAACCGCAAGATGGGACAAAACACAGTGTTCTATGCCGGCGCCGGATAAGGCGCCCTAAACCAAAGGACAAGCAAAGCCCCGCAGGGCACTCACCTCCAGCCGACATGCACCTTCACTCAGCCGGGGCCATCCACGATCTGAAGCCAGAGTAAGCAGATGAGGAGGGGCGGGCCAGCGCAGATCGCGCCTGGCTCTGCCCCCTCACGTTGAGACACCGGGCGCCGCCAAGGGCGCCAGGGAGTGGGACAGCCGCCGCAGGTGCTTCGAGCGCCGGGCCCCGCCCACTCCCCACCCTCAGAATGACCGAGCGCCGCGAGAGCGCCAAAGAGAGAAAGAGTGGGGCGGGCCCCTCCCCATCCAAACAACCGGGCGCCAGAGATAATGGCGCGGGCCGCCGGAGCGTTGAGCGCCCGGCCCCGCCCCCTCCCCATACACTGCAAGGAAACCGGGCGCCGCCGAGGGCGCCAGAGGGAGAGTGGGGCGGGCCGCCGCCAGCGCGAGGAGCGCCGGGTCCCGCCCCCTCCCCAGTCAGGAAACCGGGCGCCGCTGAGAGCGCCAGAGAGAGAGTGGGGTGGAGCGCCCGGCCCCGCCCCCTCCCTATCCGCGGAGGAAAGACATACAGGAACTGAATGACCTGCCATGACATTACTAAAGCATCCGTGGTCACGGCCAGAGGATCCTGGGACAGGGAGACAAAGGCCGGGAGCCTGTGATTGTAACGGGACACAAACAAATCCACATCCGGTTGGCCCCAACGGTGACACAGAGACTGGAACACCCTGTTGCAGAGGGATGTATACCTCTGATATGCAGGGAAAATTGGCCTCCACCCAGGTCAGGATCAGAGACACTTCCTGGAGGGCCCTCTTGCTCCAGGTCCCTCCCTGATGATCGATGTAGGCAACTGCCGCCAGGTTGTCCGAGCGCCCCGGAACAGGCAGGCCCTGAAGATGAGTAGTCAAGCGAGCCAGGACTAACCTGACCGCTCACAGCTTCAAGACATTGATAGGTGTGTGGGCGTCCTGAGGGCCCCACCTCCCCTGGAACCGCAGGGACTTCCAGAACCCCCCCCCCCCCCAACCTGATAGACTGGCATCCGTGGTGACAGTCTCCCAGGAAGGGGCAAGAAAGGAGCTGCCCCCCAACAGGTTCCTTGAGTCCATCCACCACAAGAGGGACCTCCTTACCAGGGGGGAAAGCACACAGACCCTGTCCAGGGATGCTGGGTCCATGTCCCATACGGACAATAGGAGAAGTTGCAGAAGCCCCAAGTGGAGCTGAGCATAAGGGACCGCTTCGAAGCACGCCACCATCAGGCCCACCAGCTGCATCCCCTGCCTGGTGGAGGGATGGGGACAAGCTAGGAGGGGGACTGAGCCTGTGCAAGCAGATTGTCCACCTTCTTCTGAGGAAGGAAGATCCTTGCCTGAACTGTATCCAGATTCATTCCTAGGAATGGAGTTACCAAGGAAGGGGACAGTGAGGACTTGGGGTGGTTGATCACCCATCCAAATGACTCCAGAATGGACACCACCAGCTGAATATCCAACTCTGCCTGATGTAGAGACTGGGAAGTTATGAGGATGTCCAGGTAGTGCAGCACGCGGATGCCCCTTGGCCTCATCAGAGACATCAACCCCGCCAGCACCTTGGTGAGCACTCTGGGAGCTGAAGAGAGGCCAGATGGCAAAGGCCACAAATTGGCAGTGTTGATCTTCCAACGCGAATCTAAGGAACCTTGGTGTCCTGAAAACACAGGGATGTGAAGGTAAGCATCTTTGATATCCACAGACGGCATGAAACCCCCGGGTGCGAGCACAGGGTTTCCATGCGAAAAACGCCTGTTCTTGACAATTTAGCTGAAGATCTGTAAATCCAGAATGGGCCTGACTGACCCATCTTTTTTGGGAACTGTGAAAAGGTTGGTGTAGAGTCCCTTGCCTCTGTCTTTTAAGGGAAATCTGCAAATGACCCCCAGACCCAGCAGGCCTTGCACGGCCTGCGCCAACACCTGAGCAGAGGCAGGGACCAGGAGTATCCAGGACCTGATAATCTTGGGGGAGGCCGCACAGCAAACTCTATCTTGTAGCCGGAGGACACTACCTCCTGAATCCACTGGTCTGAGGCGTGATGCCTCCAGAGTTGAGCAAGGTGCCGCAGTCGTCCCCTCACCCTGAGGGGCGAGGACGCCCCATCATGCCTGAGGGGACTTGGGAGAGGATTTGGGCTTATCCACCCCCGAAGGAGCCAGGACGTTGTCTTCTGCTCCTGTGACAGGAATCTGCATAAGCCCCCGCGAAGGACAACCCTGTTTCTTGTTTAACCCTTCTATTGCCAGCCACGTACATTTTACGTGGCTGCCTCTCCAACTGTTAAACGCCAGCCACGTAAAATTTACGTGCCTGACTTTCCCCAGCAATAAAGTAAAAAGTATTTAAAAAAATCACTTACCTGACCCCTTGTTTGATCCGGCCGGGTCTCCTCTTCAGCCAGAGGGGCTCCGATTGCTGATTGGGGCTCCTCCGGCTGCAGGGGAGGGCCCGGAATAGGGTGCCCTCCCCCGTTTCTGCAGCCGCCGGCATTTGCCTGTAAAAAAAAAAAAAAAAAAAAAAAATGACAGTTACTCACCTCCGCTCCCGCCGCCTCTCCTCTTCATGGGGGGGGGGGGGGGCTCCGATCACCCCCCCGCTCTTCCGTCTTCTGGAGGGGGCATAACAGCCCTCCTCCCTTTCTGTCCTCCGATGGCGGCCGCCATCTTGGATGACGTCACCGCCGGGTGTCATCGGGGCACCCGGCAGTTGAACTCTCAGATGCCGGTGACGGCTGGGCGGGGAAGGAGGGAGGTAGGCGATCGCCTGCCTCCCCCCTTCTCTGCCCAGCCATCACTGACAGCAGATCGCCGCGGGACACAGAAGATGAAGATCGGAGGTGAGTAAAGTAAAAAAAAATTTTTTTTTTTTAATAAAATGTTTTGAAATAAAGTGTGTGTGTCTTTTTTTTAACTTTTAACCCTTTGTGAACTGGTAAGGGGTCCATGTGACCCCTTATACCAGTTCACAGGGCTCGGGGGTCTGGCAAGTCACCTGCGCAAGCGGGTGACTTGCCATTAACCCCTGGCCCCCCAAATTACCTGCCTCCCCAAAGCCCAGGGGGGGGCAGAAGAGCCGTGACCCTAGGCTATGACGGCTTGTAGCCGCAGGGCCAGGGGCCACTAAAGCTGGCCCCTGCGCCCTGTTCTACAAGCCCCCATAGCTGGTCACAGGCTGGTTACGCTGGGTAGGGGGGACCTCACGCCATTTTTTTTTTGGGATTTTTAAGGGTTTTAACCCTTAAAAATCCCCCCAAAAAATGGGGTCCCCCTCCCTTCGAGGGGGGACCCTATGTCATTTTTTTTTTAATTAACCATTTGCTACCTGTAACCCAGTAGGTATAAAAGGCTTCCAGCAGCAGCAGGAGAGCAGAAGCCTAAGTGATCAGCGTGGGACACAGGGATGGATGGGAGGTAAGTATTAAAAAAAAATATTAAAAAAAGTTTATTTTTTTTTAATAAAGATATTTTTAAAAAGTGTGTCTTTGTCTTTTTTTTAACTTTTAACCCTTTGTGAACTGGTAAGGGGTCCATGTGACCCCTTATACCAGTTCACAGGGCTTGGGGGTCTGGCAAGTCACCTGCGCAAGCGGGTGACTTGCCATTAACCCCTGGCCCCCCAAATTACCTGCCTCCCCAAAGCCCAGGGGGGGGGCAGAAGAGCCGTGGCCCTAGGCTATGACGGCTTGTAGCCGCAGGGCCAGGGGCCACTAAAGCTGGCCCCTGCGCCCTGTTCTACAAGCCCCCATAGCTGGTCACAGGCTGGTTACGCTGGGTAGGGGGGACCTCACGCCATTTTTTTTTTTGAGGTTTTAACCCTTAAAAATCCAAAAAAAAAAAAATGAGGTCCCCCTCCCTTCGAGGGGGGACCCTATGTCATTTTTTTTTTTAATTAACCCTTTGCTACCTGTAACCCAGTAGGTATAAAAGGCTTCCAGCAGCAGCAGGAGAGCAGAAGCCTGATTAGCGTGGGACACAGGGATTGATGGGAGGTAAGTATTAAAAAAAGTATTATTTTTTAATAAAGTTATTTTTAAAGTGTGTCTCTGTGTGTGTGTTTTTTTAACTTTTAACCCTTTGTGAACTGGTAAGGGATCTACGAGACCCCTATACCAGTTCACAAGGCTCTGGGTCTGGCAAGTCACATGCGGCTAGTGGGTGACTTGTCATTAACCCGAGACCTCCCCAAAAAAACCTTAAAATTCCCCCAAGAAATGGTGCCCCCCCCCCCCCCCCTGTGCAAGGGGACCCCGCACCAATTTTTTTTTTATTTAACCCTTTATTATGTGGATAGTAGTTGTATTTTATTTGTAAATGTTATAAAGTGCTCTTTTCAGTTTATGGGATCACCTGGACAGGAACAGGGGGCTACCGATACATATGTGGTATCATTGTAATCGGGAGAAATGGGGCTTTCACATGCAATATGGTTTTCTTTAATAAAATAAATGTTTTTGTTAAAAAAAGGAGACAATTTAAAAAATATATATATATATATATTTTTTTTTTTTACTTATTTACTTAATATATAAAAAAAGTAGAAAAAATACAAACAAGACATTTCAGGTTAAAGCCTAAACTCTGCCACAAAAAGAAAATATGCCATTTTCTTGGAAATTTCTGCAAAGATCAGTTAAACATCACGCAAAATGGTGAAAAATATCCTGTCAGCAGCGGGTGACAAAATCTCAAGTAGGCTGGCAGTTAAAAGGTTACAGGTACCTATGCATGTTGGGTATTGTTCTGCTCGGGGGACCTTGCGCTTTCAGATTTACCTTGTTTTTTCTTATTTGCATAATGATATTTTAGGAAAAAGGTGTTTTTTATTCTGCTTTTTTATACATTTTTTTGTGAAACCCTGTGCAACCTAAGAATTCTTCGAGATATTACTTCCAGAAAGATGATCCCACTATAACAAGCTGTGTATGCTTAGAAAGCTTAACATGTATACTTTCAGGGAATATATGGTTTATCGGGGATATTCCAAATGTAAAGGGTTGTTTTGGTAGAAAAAGCACAAGGTGCGCACTTTGTCTGCAGAGTTGAAATTTTGAAGTAAAACTACCGCTATGCGCATGCTTTACTTTGGTGTGTTTGGCAACTCTTTCCTTGACAGAACCTATGCATGTTGGGTATCGTTCTGTTTGGGGGATGTTGCTTTTTCAGAATTTCTGGTTTGCATATAGTTTTTTTTTTAGGAAAATGTGGTTTTGATTCTGCTTTTTTATTCATTTTTAAGGAAACCCTGTGCAACCAAAGAATACATTGAGGGATTACTTTCAGAAAACTGCACCCATGTCAACAAGCCTGGTACGCCTAGAAAGCCTGAGGTGTGTACTTCTAGGGAATATATAGTTTGTGGGGGGTATTTCAAATGTAAAGGGTTGTTTTTCTTGAAAAACTGCAAGGTGCGCATATTGCATAGCATAGTTGTATTTTTATCTCAAAATCTCCTAAAGCTCGGTTTCAGTTTGGGGGAGTTTCCTGGGCAGGAAAGGGTGTCTACCTATACATATGTGGTACCACTGTAACCGGGAGAAATTGGGGTTTCACACGCAATAAGATTTTATTGACAAACTTACATTTTTTGTTACAAAAAAACACTACAAATTGTAAAAAATAGTTTTTTTTTTATTTTGTTGTACAATTTTCACCCAAAAATATTGAGAATACACTTAGAAAATGACAAACAAGACATTTCATGTTAACGCCCAGGCTCTGCTGGAAAAAACAATATATCACTTTCCTGGGAAATCCCTGGAAATCCCTTCAAAAATCACAGTTGAACATGGGGAGCGCAAAATAGTGCAAAATGGTCTGGCAACAAAGGGTGACAAAAACTCCAGGTAGGCTGGCAGTTAAAGGGTTAACACCATGGTAGGGGGGTGAAGGGGGGCACTGGCCCCGAAGGGGCCGAGACAGCCGTCTGCGCTGGGGTAAATTACCTCTCTTAGCAAAGGTCTAGACGGGCCCCAAACAGGCATAGCCCCTTAAAAGGAAGCCCAGTGAGGGCCTTCTTCGCATCTTCGCAGTATTGTCAGCACCCCACTGTCGCAGCCAAACCAAGCGGCGTATAGCCACCACGAGGGCAGAAGTTCTTGCACACATTCTGATGGTGTCATCCAATGCTAATAGGACAACATTTACAAAAACATCACAACTGGAGAGTGCATTAAACACCTCACAAGGGAGATCATCAGGGGCACTATCAAGCATTTTTCTGATAAGGGTTCTTGTGGCCACAGCAGTAATGGCAGAGGCACAGACCGGGCGCATCGCTGTCCTCGCACATGCAAAGGCGTGGGAGGCCAGCAGGTCAATGCACCGGTCCTCAGCATCCCGCAGGGTAGTAGAATCAGGGGAATGCATGACAGGGGTTATAGATAGCCCTAGGATCGGGACATCCACCCTGGGGGGGGGTGGGGGGGGGGGAATGACCAACATTTAACCACCTCAGGGGGAAAAGGATACTTCCTATCCCAATCCCTTGGAACCCCGGGAAGTTTACTGGGGCACTCCCATTCCTTGAGCACAAGGGGTATGGAAATGTGCCTGCTCTAGAAATTCCAAAACGTGATGTTGCTGTATGAAAATGCTCCCCTTTTTGCCTGGGAGCCTCACCAGGGAGAGAGATAGATTATTGACCCAGATCTTTGAGGTTCTGTCTGTCATTGTCATCCGGGGCCCAGGGGTCAGAGCCAGAATCGTCATGACCCCTTGGTCTCTCATCAGATGAGCCCGAGTCAGAAAAGAGCTCTCCATCAGAAGGGGTATAGCCACACAGATTCATAAACTCCTGAGATCCCATAGGGAAAACAGTAACATAAGGCGTCAAGTGCCGCTTCTTACCAGGGCCCTTACGCGCTAAAGACCTAGCAATAATCTGTTCAGCAGTAGGCAGTCTAGAAGACACATCAGGCTGAGAATCCCCACAAGTGTGCAACTCAACAGGAGAGAGATTTAAGCTGGGGGGAGTAATGAAACGAGGTGCAGCCACTGGCAGGCCAGATTGCAAAGCCAGCGCTTGCTCAGTACAGGGTACGCAGACCCATGCCTTGTCAGCGTCAGCATGAGGCTGTCCACACACCATACACAGCCCGTCTTGTCCCAAGGGGACCCCGGTCACATTATTCTGAGATGCCTCCATATGGTGATTATTAGGCACAATATGCCAGTAGGGATTGACGCTATAAAGCAACCCTGGATGCCCCAATGACCCGCTAGGGAAGTGGGAGTAATTTTACAAGGCCCAACTATCAATTACACCGGGCCGGGAGAAGCCAATGGATTCACCCATCTGAAAGACACAATGAGAAGAAAGGGTGTCAAAACCAAATACACTACAATGAGTATAAAGCCGCCCGCGAGGGCACTTAGTAGTAGAAGTAGAACCGTTACAAGCGCGTGCGACCTGACAAAATGGCGCAGAGAGTACCTCGAAGGGCGGGCCAGAGCGAGCCGTGATGCAGGGCGCACCAGGCCAGGCCTCGCCCCCCTGAAGAGCGTGAAGTCCACCAACAAGCAGCCAATGAGAACTCAGAAGTGTCTGAGGTAACGCCGCCGCGGAACATCCAAATGAAGGAAAAGGCACGCGCGGCGACGGCATTTGCAATAGTAAAAAAGACAGCGCGGTGGCTGAAACTATATACTAGTCCAAAAAGCATGACAAAAGGCGTATGCACGAATCACGATACACGCTCACCCACACCCCCCCCTTCTTTCCCCCCCGAAGGCTACAGGGAGAATGAGGGAGGATGGCAGCCCTTTGTACAGGGCCCACCGCTACCGGGGCATGGGACAATAATGCGGGAGGGGCATCCCATAAAGGCTCACCATCAGCCTATACCGCCTACCCCTTTGGTGTGGGAATGCGGTGGAGCAGCGCTCCATAAGCACGCATGGTGCCGCCTACCTTCACCCGACCAGCGCAGCCCAGGCTGGAAGGCACATCACATCAAGGACGGGTGGGAATAGTCCAACAGGGCCGCAGGCTCACCTGCGAGAGAGTGATAATTTCATGTCTTCGCAGTAAGCACTGCAGAGAAATCTGGGGATTTATGGGAGGTCCCCGGGTATTTGAGGGGCCGGGAGGAGCCTGTATTTACATGTCTCTGCAGTGCAGCGCCATCTGGCGGAGGATAACCCAAGTGTAAGTAATCTATCTGGAGCAGGACGTACTGTATACTAAGAATATGTGCCCTCCTTTCTATTTCATTCCACCAGGAACACATAAAGCTACTGTTTCTTGGTGTTCTCAAAGTGCGCAGGCATGGCAAGCCACAGTAGTCCCACAGCAGTCTCTGACCACAGCAGAGTGTGCTCAATAATCCGAAAGCTGCGCCATGACAGACCCTTCTCGGCTTAATAATGAGCCTAAAAATGAAGCGGCTTTATTTGGAAAAACATAAGGTACTTACATACAAATGTGGATTTGGAGAGGATTTGAAATGGCTAATTGTACACGGTTGCCAACGGGGGTGGGGGATAAGGGGAGAGGAACGTCGTGTTTGCTTGGACATGGACTTAGAACTGAAAAATAGTAAGATATCTCTAAAAAAAAATGGATTTCACAGATGAGGCCTGAAAGGTACTGTTCAGACAAGTTCACATGCTTCTATCGGGCCTCTGGCATCCACAGGAGCTCATGTTGTGCGCCCCCCCTGTTGAGGAAGCCTGCTCCAGGAGCATGCCTGCCTGGGCAGTAGAAGCCAGGCTGTTAAAGTGGACCAAAACCCACCATGGAGTCAGACCCCAGGGCAGACATGTTTGACGCAGTGGGGCATCCCCAATCCAGATGCCCTGGGGGGGAGCAAACCACTCAGGTCACCTTTGTTCCTGTTCCAGTGGGGCATGCACGAGCAGTGACCTGTGTGTCTATGCCAGGCATTTGCGAATGGCACACTACCTTAGACGAGCTCTAGGACAAAGGGGTGTGAGTGGATCCAAGCGCATCGACTGGACGAGAGGCTGCACATGCGTCACAGGACTGCGGAAAGGTGAGGGAGAACGGGCAACCTGGGGGCTTCACACAGTGGGGGAAGACCAAAACCCAGGATAGGCTTTTGGTCTACTTTAAAGCACACAGGACTCCATGGTATCAGGTCTGCAGGTCTGAGGGACTGTAAGGAATACAAAACCACCACCACGTGCACCTTAGACTCTACAGAGCATATCACAGAAACAAGCTCCACATTAAACCCGCCTACTTTTTTCAGGTGGATGCAAAAGATGAGCAAAAATACCATTTTGTGAATACTCACCTGTAAAATGGGTATTATAAGTATGTCACACACCCCACTTCAAACATTAATAATTACACTAGGGTTAACGCACCGCTAGGTGGCAGCATTGCAGAGAACTTCTCCAAAAAACTTCAACAGGCCCCTCCCGGTCTATACATACCTGGTACCTCCCAAGAACCTCCCAGTATTAGAACAGCAGTAAGACAAGGTACCAGAACCAAACAATGTAACCCTCAACGTAAAGAACCAAACTTCACCAAATAGAGAGCCAGGATACCAAAAAGGGCGGGTGAAGTGGGGTGTGTGACATACTTATAATACCCATTTTACAGGTGAGTATTCACAAAATGGTATTATTCTAAGTATGTCACACACCCCACTTCAAACATTAATAATTACACTAGGGACATCCAACAGCAGTGTCCAGAAAAGGGTGGGTATCCGAATCAGGCAATAACGCAGAAAAAACTCAGACCACTGCAGCCTGCAAAACCTTGCGTCCAAAAACAGCATCCGCTGAAGCCCGCACATCAACCTTATAGAACTTAGAAAAAGTATGAACAGAAGACCAAGTTGCAGCCTTACACACTTGTTCAACCGAAGCCTGGTGCTAAAAAGCCCAGGAAGCACCAACCGCACGAGTAGAATGAGCAGTAACTCGGAAAGGAGGAACCTTCCCCTTAGCCGAATAAGCACCAACAATGGCCTGACGAATCCATTTGCTAATGGAGGACTTGGCCGGAGCCAAACCCTTCCTAGGCCCACAGGGCACAACGAAAAAGGCATCAGTCTTGCGAAAAGAAGACGTAGCACGTAGATAGTACCTGACACAACGTACAACATCCAGGCAGTGCAAGGCACTCTCCTTGGCATTCTTAGGCTTAGGACACAAAGAAGGAAGAACAATGTCCTGGTTAAGATGAAACGCAGAGACCACCTTAGGGAGAAAATCTGACTTGTAACGAAAAACCACTTTGTCCTGATGATCCTCAAAATAAGGAGCCTGAATAGACAAAGCTGCCAGCTCTGAAACACGCCGAACCGAAGTGATGGCCACCAAAAAAGCAACCTTCTGAGTAAGAGCGGGCAAAGGGACATCCCGCAAAGGCTCAAAAGGAGGAGCCTTAAGCGCGGAAAGAACCAAATTCAAATCCCAGACTGGGAGCAAAGGCTTCCTGAGAGGCCGTACATGCGAAACCCCCTGGAAAAAAATCTTGACCAAGGAATGACTAGCAAAAGATTTCTGGAAAAAAATTGACAAAGCAGAAACCTGCCCCTTCAAGGTACTCAGCTGAAGACCGGAGTCCAGCCCCGCCTGAAGGAACTCCAAAATCCTAGACACAGAAAAGACCCGGCAGGGCAAAGAACTAGCCTCACACCAATCAATATAAGATCTCCAATACCTGTAATAGATGGAAGAAGAAGATCTCTTCCTAGCACTAATAAGAGTCTGAATGACCGCATCCGAAAGACCCTCCTCCTTTAAGATGGAGGTTTCAACAGCCAAGCCGTCAAAGCCAGCGTTTGTAAACTGGGGTAACAGAGTTGACCCTGAGTGAGAAGATCTGGCCGAAGAGGCAGATCGAACTGATCTACGGCCAGACGAACGATGTCCGTGAACCACACCCGCCTTGGCCACCTTGGAGCCACGAGAATGGCGGGAACTCCTTCCAGAACCAACTTTCGCAGAAGCCTGCCTAGCATGGGAATCGGAGGAAACAGATAAAGAAACCCCAGGTCCCTCCAGCTCAGGGTCATGGCATCCACCGCCAGAGCCAGAGGGTCCCGGGACAGGGACACAAAGGACGGAAGCTTGTGATTGTGACGAGAGGCAAACAGATCCACCTCCGGCGTCCCCCACCGGAGACAAAGTGACCGAAACACCTGGGGATGGAGAGACCACTCCCCCCGACGGGACGCACACCGGCTCAGAAAATCCGCCTCTGTGTTTTCCACTCCCGGAATGTAAACTGCCGAGAAGCAAGGGACATGAGTCTCCGCCCAGACCAAAATCAGAGACACTTCCCGGTGGGCACCCAGACTGCGAGTCCCCCCTTGGTGATTGATGTAAGCAACCGCCGTCTGATTGTCTGAGCGAACCTGAACCGGCAGACCTTGTAAATGATGCGTCAAGTGAGACAGAACCAACCTGATGGCTCGCAACTCCAGAACATTGATGGGCAAGTGGGCCTCCTGAGGGTCCCACTGCCCCTGAAACCGAAGATCCTTCCAATAACCTCCCCAGCCTGACAAACTGGCATCCGTGGTGACAGTTTCCCAAAGTGGAGTCAGAAACGACCTGCCCTTCAGAAGGTTGTCCGAGACCAACCACCACAGAAGGGACTGCCGAACCCGAGGGGACAACCGGAAGGACCGATCCAACGACCCCGGACACCGCGCCAAAAGATGAAGTTGAAGAGTCCTCGTATGAAACTGAGCAAAGGGAACTGCCTCGAACGAGGCCACCATCAACCCCACCAGTCTCATCCCCAGACGAATGGACGGATGAGGATGGGAGAGGAGCAGCTGGACCAATTCCCGAATCATCAGAACCTTGGCCTGAGGGAGAAACACTCTGTGCTGGCAGGAGTCCAACGACCTCCCCAGAAAGGTCACCACCCTGGCCGGAACCAGCGAGGACTTGGGGTAATTGATCACCCAGCCGAACCTCTCCAACATAGACACCACCGTGCTGGTGTCCCCCTCTGCTTGACTGAAGGAAGGCGCCATGATGAGAAGATCGTCCAGGTAAGGCACAATGCGAATCCCCTGAGCTCTGAGCAGGGCCATCACCCCCGCCAACACCTTGGTGAACACTCTCGGAGCAGAGGTGAGGCCGAATGGAAGAGCCACAAACTGAAAATGCCGATCCCCCACCACGAAACGGAGGAACCGCTGATGAGCAGGAAAGATCGGCACGTGCAGGTACGCATCCTTGATGTCTATGGACGTCATAAAGTCCCCCTGCCGAAGCGAACCGATCGCAGACCGCAGGGTTTCCATGCGAAACTTCTGAGGACGAATAAACCTGTTGAGAAACTTCAAATCCAGAATAGGACGAAAGGACCCGTCCTTTTTGGGGACCGTGAAGAGATTGGAGTAAAACCCGCGCCCCACCTCTGAAGGAGGAACCGGGCAAATGACAGCTAAATCTAGAAGATTCCTTACTGCCGCCAGGAGCCCCTGCGCGGCCAAAGGATCCAAAGACACCCGAGACCTGAAGAACCTTGGAGGAGGACGGGATTCGAACTCCAACTTGTAACCGGCCGAAACCACCTCCCGGATCCATCTGTCCGGGACCTCCTGGTCCCACACCCGGGAGAAAAGTTGCAACCGTCCCCCCACCCGAACGGGTGAGGGCGCCCCCTCATTGCTGGGTGGGCTTGGCAGCCGGCTTGGGCTTGGCACCCCAGACGCGAGTGGGGCGGCCACGGCCTCTGCCCCTATTCCAACTGGCGCCCCTGGGGGCCGAGGAGCCCGCACCTCTACCGGCGCCGACTCCCCGAAAGGACGGATTGAACGAGACCATCCCCCGAAAGGAACGGCGAAATTTCTTGCGCCGAGGTAATTTACCTCCCTTGGCAACAGAATCCAGCCTCTCACCAAAAAGCCTCAAACCCAAAAAGGGCAGAGCCGTGAGCTATCTCTTAGAATTAAAATCGTCCGTCCACTGTCTCAACCACACACAGCGCCGGATAGCCACCAGCAAGGCAGTAGCCCTGCCACACATCACCATGGCATCCTCCTGAGCGGCCAGGATAAAAGACAAAAAAGCATCGCAACGCTTAAGCCCAAGGGACTCATCACTGGTGGGCTCGAGATCCACCCCCAAGTCCCTGACAATAGACCTGACAGCAAAAGTCAAAAGAGCCGAGGCACAAACAGGCCTTAACATGGAACCCGCACATACAAAACCATGACGGGCAAGCTGATCAACCCGGCGATCCTCGCCGTCCCTGAGCGAAGTCGTGTCAGGGGAATGCACAACCGCCGTGTTGGACAGTCCCAGGACCGGAGTATCTACCTCAGGGGGAACAGACCAACGCTTCAACAATTCCGCCGGAAAGGGATATTTCCTATCCCAGCTAGACGGCACCCCAACAAGACGAGTAGGTTGCTCCCATTGCTTGAAAACGATTTCTTCAAAATGCTGTTGGCTGGGAAACTCCAGACGCTGCTTGGACACCCCAAAAAGCTGACCCTTGGGCCTAGGAGCAACCACCGGAGGTTCCAAATCCAAAACCTCAAACATCTGGCTCAGAATGGTAGAGGAATCGAGAGGGAGGCCATCAGCCTGATCCCCCTCAGAACCCAGCAACTGCTGAACATCAGAATCTTCTTCCTCAATGAGCTCACCTTCTTCACGGGGACGATCCGACCAATCCAGATCTCCCACCACTTCCTCATCTGAATCAGGCGGGGGCGGAGACAGATGCTTCCGCTTAGCTGAAACCTTCTGAGCGGCTATAACAGAAAACCGCTTCTCAAGGCTGGTCAAGCGGGCACATACATCAGACTGCGAATCCCCGCCCAGGACAACGTCACACGGGGTCCGGAATAAGCGAGGGGGAGAGGGAGATGGCGCGGCCGAAGAAGTGCTAGGCACCGGAGTACTGGACTGCCGTGCAATGTTCTGCTGTGCACAAGGAATACACAAAATGACATCATCTCCCTGGAGCGGAGTCCCACAACCCCCGCACACCTTGGATTGTCCCGAAGAACCATTCCCGGTATCTGTGGCAACCTCCATGTGGTGAAATTTATGGTATTCGCAGAACCCAGGGATTTATGCGGTACGCGACCCGGGATGCCCCTTAATAACCTAACACTTGTCTAAGGACAGTCACAAGGTCCTGACCCAGGGGAATAGCATAAGACCCTTATAAAAATATATATAACTATAACTATATATATTTAAGTGTATATATATATATTGCAAAGAAAAAACACCCCCCACGAGCCAGGTATATATGACCGGGAGAGCCCTGCCAGACGGGATCCCAGGATCTGAAAAACACAAAGGGAGGGGGACAGGCGTCAATCCAGCACCATAACCAAAAATCCACGGGGGGATACCCCGGCTATCTGCAAGCAGGAGACTTCTTTCTTCTGTCTTGTCGCCACCTTGCAGAGAACAACACTGGGAGGTTCTTGGGAGGTACCAGGTATGTATAGACCGGGAGGGGCCTGTTGACGTTTTTTGGAGAAGTTCTCTGCAATGCTGCCACCTAGCGGTGCGTTAACCCTAGTGTAATTATTAATGTTTGAAGTGGGGTGTGTGACATACTTAGAATAGAAGCCATTTGCATTTGAGAATACCTGAATAGTGTGGTATCTGCAGATTGGATTACAGTTGCTTTGATAACAAGAAGCATGAGGCTGGCTTCACACCTAGGCGACGCACTGTGATAGCAATTATCGCTATTGCAGTGTGCTCGACTGTGCACCGCCGATTTAGGGACGATTTTACCATGATCGCTATTTCCTACTGAGCAATCGCAGAGATACTCTGCATGCTGGGCTTTTGTGTGGTGATCCCAATCACCGAGCAATCGGGAAATGTGAGTATGCATGGGCCCATAGCTATGGGCAGTGCTCAGGTGTTAAGGGGGAGTGAAGGGGAGACCCTTTTTGACAAAATCCACAGGAAAGAGAAGCTAATTGGGTGGTTATCAGAGGATTGCCTAGTATAGCCCGACATCCTTCGTGTGGGGCGTGTCCGGAGAGGAGCCCAACATTTGCAAAAGGACTAAAGAAATCTACACTCACAGAACTGTTAAACGACGACTTACCATAACCTTGCTGTTGGGATGGATAACCTTGCTGTCCGGCATACTGCTGCTGTTGGGGAGGATAACCTTGCTGTTGTGGTGGTCCTTGATATGTTTCTTGTTGTTGTCCGTACTGACCATTTCCTGGAGACGATTTAAAAAAATATATAAATAAACGGATAGTTTTGCAATACGTTTACAACCAACACCAAACAAGAAAAATACACAACCAATATAAAAATTGCTAAACACCAAAAAACAAAACCAAATAAACATAAGAACATCAGCCCACAAAACTTAATAAAGCCAGATTTGCAAGTCTGGACTGCAGCACTTTTGTTGGAGCATCCTTGGCAAACAAGCAAATACAAGTATAGTATCACAGTCTTACAACCAGGATAGTAAGAATAAAAAAAAAATTAAAAAAGGAGAAAAAACAGACAACTTAGGGAGCACAGACTAGCTAGACAAGATCAGAAGCGGATTCCTAAAAGACAAACTGTGTGCATGTAAATATAGTTTGATGGATGCTCTAATGGGTTGGCTTAGTAGGGAATTCTTTGCTGACAAACTTCGGAAAATGAGCATGATTTAGTTGCGGTCAGTAAATGTCTGAAGGACTGCTGTGTTTGAGACGGAGGCCTAGCTTTGTAGTAGTAACACATTACAAAATAAGCCAGCACTTAGGTGTCGGTTAAATGATTGTGTTCTGTGAAAATTTTCTCATTTCAGGTTTGGCAAACGAAAATAGATTGATATGTGTGAGTGAATGTGAAGGTATATAGATACCTCCTTCGTAGTAATGTTGTGAGGAATCCTCGTAAGGCCTATCGTAGCCTTGTTCAGGATACGACGGTTGCTGATAACCGTAATCATTATGACCTACATCAATTCGACAAGAAACAGGAAGAAACGTTAATTGTCTTTTGCTAGAGATGCATATAATTAGTCTTACTTGAATGATGAATGCTAAGAATATTTTCACAATAAAAAGACTTTAGAGAAAGTTATAAAGCAATTTGAAGCACAATAAAGGCTGGAACTGCTTTTCCAACAAGACCAATTATGTTCTAAAGTAAAAGAATTCTAAGAATCTATAAGTTTATATGTTAGAGGGCTTAAATTTAGACTGAAAAATACAGGTGCTGACCATATAGTGTCAGAGATCAAAACAACAGGAATAGAAAATATATTTACAGAGATGAAATATTAATTGTGTAACCATATACAAAATAAATACATGTTTATGCACTCATCATAAAACCCTTTTAATGAAGTATCTCTGGGTACACACCTCCAGTGACCCTTCACTTGAGGATTTTAGACCCCACCTTTAAGAAGGTTGGTGTTGAAGGCCTAGCCATGCAGAGTGGAGTGGGGGAAAGAGAAAAAGATTCCCCTGACACGTAGGCCTCAACTACTACAGACCTTTGCAAGATACATTGGGTATCCCTTTAGTTCAGAGCACCTTAAAAACAAGCAGAACATGTAATTTTCCCACAGATGGAAGTATCAAGATATGCGAGAGGCAGAATCATCTCTTGGATAGTGTTGTTCGTAAAAACAACTTAAGCTGGACCAAAGAGACTATCTTTTGCACCAAGGTAAAGGCCACTAGGAAAGCAAATTTCTCGAACAAAAAGGACGTAGACACATCTGGAGACCTAAAGTGACTTAAAGAGACCTCACAGAGCTATAAGCACCAGGTTCAACCTTATCAAGCGATAGTAAAAAGTTTTATCCTAGAAACAAGAGGAACCAATGATAAATTACCTTAATTCACAGTTAAAGGTTCGATTTTTTTTTTTTTTGTGGGATTGGCCAGTCACAACACAGGATGATCCATCAGTTAGAGTTGAGCAGATTTTAAAAAAGGCTTGCCAATTAGTTTTAGACTACTTGGTGTACGGTCTGTGCTACTAGCATCCTTAACTATTGCTAATTTCAGACGAACGGCTAGGCTGGCCCTGCTCAGCGATGGCTCCGAGACCAGGTGAATACCTGTGAAAAGCCAGAAACAGTCTGCTGTGATGGCCAGATATTCAGCATTTTGGCAGTATCTAGTAGAAGTGAAGTAGCAGAAAGCCACATGGTTCAGATAAAAAAAAAAAAAAAAAAGACACAAGAGGCTATGTCAGTGTTAAACTCACACAGGGATGGAACATGGCGCTACTACACGTAAATGCAAGTGTGCCTCCAAGCAAGGGCAAATTCATATGAGGGACCTGGAGGGTGGCCAGGTGTCCCTGGGAGAGCACAAAATGTTAATTAGCTACAAACATTCTATAGCCCAGTCAGCAAAAACCAAACAGACCAATTGTCATTTAATAGTAAGCAAGTTATCAGACAACAACTCTTCAGATCTACAAGTCTAAATGGTATTGACACCTTCACTCTTGTTGAGCAAAGAGAGAGCACAGCCTCCATCGCTCACCAGTTGGCACTGTGAGGGAATAGGGCTCTCTGTCATAAATCATTCTCCACATCCTTGCTTCGCAGTTGGACAGGGGGTGTTGGTGGGCTGTGACCTGCACAAAATAAGACTGTGTTCTAGCAGTGCCAACAGCCACAGCCAAAATAAGAAAAGGCCCAATGAAACTGCAGCAGGGCCCACTGTGAAATTGAACTTATTCCTGGTGCGGGCAGTCTACAAATGGCTTCCTTATGTTAGCAGACACACGGCCTGGGGACTCCCTATCCGCCATACATGGGGAGGTATGCCACATCTCCCTCAAAAGCATGCTTAAGTGCGAAAAAAAAACGCGCAAAGGTTAAAGCGGACCTTCACTCTAAATAAGAGTCTATCTTATATGTTTCCCACACCCTGTACATACAGATTGCTCACATTAAAAATCATCCTACCTGCATCTACTGCATTTTATAAGCCTTTAAACATCCAAGATGGCGGCTTATGGAAGCTGCCATTTTTGCAGGCAGCCTGCAAACAGGAAGTGCCTGCAAACAGGAAGTGACTGTGCTGCTCTGCATTCTGGGACTGCTGACCTTTCCCTGACCCCATCTCTGCTCTGTCTGAGCAAAGCACAGCTATAACCTGCCCCCCGTACCTTATCCCACTCTCCTCTCCTCAGTAAGTGTGATGCTTCTGAGTCAAGATGGCGGCGCCCGTATCCTAAATTCCCGAACAGAGTTGCAGCCCAGTGGGGGAAAGTATAATAAATGAGTGACTAAACATGTAAAATATATTAATTTTAGATGCTGAGGAATTGTTTTTTAAGAGTTTGGGCTTTTCATTAAATCATGGTGAAGGTCCGGTTTAAGAGATGGCAGACTCCATTCTGCAATTGTCCATCCAATCAGCAGATGATTCATCTTCTCGGTGCATCTTTTGCAGTCCTTCCTCTCCTTCGACCTGCCCATTGTCCTCCATGTGTGTTCCTTGTCCTTGTCCTGGATGATTGCCTCTCAACCCCTCCCTGCTTCTCTCACTCACAGCGTGACCTCAGGCTGAACAAGCACTGGTCACATCATGAATGGGCACCTGCGTGAGGACAGCCCTGCTGCTCTCTCCGTTACTCTGGCACCAGGGAACACACTAGTTAAGGAACTACCTGTACCTACTATATTTTACCAGTAACCTCAAAAGCTCAAATGATGCTCCTTTTTTTAAGAACAAAAACAAAATTAAGACAGCACTACAGGGAAAACTGAGCAAATTCAACATAGTAGTATGGTATCTGCGTGTGCCTATTTTGGCATGAAGTGCACCCCCCATATACATAGGAAGGATTATTCATTAACATATTAAAAATGTATAGCGTTTGCTGAAAGATACTGCTAGGTAAAGAGTGGAGTGGCTAAATACCTATGACTGTAACCCTGTTCTGACAGATCCTTAGACCCTAGGATCTGCCAAACACGTCTACATTCGGTGAACACCGCTAATGGGTGTGGGCTGACGTCTGGCCACAATAAGACAAAATAGCAACCCCCCCCCCAACCCAAAAACACCCTCCTGTCCCTCGATCCTAGGCCGGGTATGCAGCCCCACGATTGACACCCCGCTCCCCAAGTCTGTCTTTTTGTGGCAAGACGCAGGCAAAGGGGTATTGGTCCCCTTTAAAAGAAAATATAAAATTACCAGTTTAGTACTTCACTATAGAACCCAGCCATGGTAGAAGCACAGAACCCAGCCAGAAGATTAGTCACTGGCAACTGCTCTGAACTTCAGTCCATTGTCCACATGCCACATTTCTGGTTTGCCACCATACTTCCATTGCCAGAGTGCAGCAGAGCAAGGGCCATGTCGATAAACTTTGCAAGTTAAACAACTTGCCCATTTGAGTAACAAATTGTAGGAGCAACTTGACATTTCTTTCTAAAAAGAGAAAGATCCACTAGATAAAGATGCGGGGGGGGGGGGGGTGTTGGACAAGTAGTATCTGAGTAACAGGTCATTGTATTGTGAAAACGGTGCTAGACCCCAAATCGCAAAAAGTAATTTATAAAGCTCTAAAAACTATTTTTCCCACTTTCAAAGTAAAGAGAGGTGTAAAGAAGTATTTTTAAATGCATAGACGTGGGAATTTAATATGCAAAAATATAATTTTATGAACTAGTAGGCGAAAAGATGACAGTTTAATCAAATGTTGCATAAGAGACATGCGATTAAGGATCAATTAAGTGACTGATTTCTCCGGGGGGCCAAGGAGTAAGGTAAGAGGGAACGGTAACGTGCACAAGAACATCCGCAATTGGGGTACCCCCGTGCTCGGAACACCGCCCATTTTTCAAAAAATGGGTGTTCCATGTTAAATGCATTATTTAACCTGTAGGGTTAATTATATATTTAACACACTATACATCAATAGCAAAATGCATAGCTCATGTAAAATACTTTTACATACATATAAAGTCTAATTAAAATATTGTTTAAAAATGAGCAAAATGCTATGTAAACCAAAGCAATGCTGTGACTATGTCCACTTTCCAGCCCTCACAAACTAATAACGCTTGGCGACTAAGCTAAGTAACTATTGTTCTAAGGACCTATAATGAATAAGGGAATGACATGGATAATGGAATTTAAGAAATATCTTGTTATTTCTTATACGAAGTTAAACCAACATTTACATTTATGTGTCAAATGTTTTTTATGTTTATTAAGGCACAATAGGAATTTTAGGATAATTACCATCAGGATAGTATTGCTGATTTATGGCTTCAGGAGGACCCTGTCCACTATGACTATATTGTTCGCCGTAATAATCTTCTTGGCCTGTGTATTGCTGCGGTGGACCTGAAAAATATACAAATAATTTTTTATCAACCTATCCGTTACCAGAAATACAGTAACAGTATTTAAATAGGTTGGATGGACCCTTCCAGGGAAAAATAATATATTTAGGTTTAAAATTTCTAAGTGTAAAATAATACATTTAGGTTGGCTGAATTCCCAACTGTCTTACAGACAGTTCTTTGTAAGCCAGGACTTAAAAAAGAATTTAGGGGTACTTATTATTTTCTGATAGCCTGCAAGTAAGTGGACAGTGTAGTCAGGCACCGGGGGAAGCAAGCAGGATGCTTGGCTGCATAGTTCGAGGTATCACCAGTAGTAAAAGGGAGGCTGTGACGCCACTGTATAGAGCTCTAGTGAGATCATATCTGGAAAAAAATACATTACACAAATAGAAGCCAAAGGGAGGCGATAAAATAGGTGAAAGGGCTTAAACATACATCTAATCAGGAAAGACTTTCAGAACTTAATCTGTGCAGCCTGAAGGGAAAAAGAATAAGAAGACATGATTGAAACTTTTAGACTTCAATAAGGTTTAGGAGGGAAAAGTTTTAAAAAGAAACTAAAAAGGTAGGACAACGGGGCACAACTTCAAGCTAATTTGAGGAAAGATCAAGAGCACTGTCCGAAAAGATTAATTTACTAAAAGAGAATTAGACATTTCCAGCAGATTTGGTAGGAAAAAAATCAATAGCAAGTGAATGTAAACATGCATTTACCCCAAGATAAAGAGAACATAACCACAAAAAGGCAAACCAGTCGGCTCTTTCTGCAAGCAACCTGGTTTCTATATAAAGATAGATATCTACCATATTTTTCGCCATATAAGACGCACCTACCCATAAGACGCACCTAGGATTTGGAGGAGAAAAAAAATATTCTAAGCTAAATGTTGTGCTAAAACACCCCATTACAGGCAGTGTGGAATTCCCAATGGGCAGTGTGGCATCCCCCCATCCCATTGCCAATGGGCAGTGTGGCATCCCCCCATCCCATTGCCAATGGGCAGTGTGGCATCCCCCCATCCCATTGCCAATGGGCAGTGTGGCATCCCCCCATCCCATTGCCAATGGGCAGTGTGGCATCCCCCCATCCCATTGCCAATGGGCAGTGTGGCATCCCCCCATCCCATTGCCAATGAGCAGTGTGGCATCCCCCCATCCCATTGCCAATGAGCAGTGTGGCATCCCCCCATCCCATTGCCAATGAGCAGTGTGGCATCCCCCCATCCCATTGCCAATGAGCAGTGTGGCATCCCCCCATCCCATTGCCAATGGGCAGTGTGGCATCCCCCCATCCCATTGCCAATGGGCAGTGTGGCATCCCCCCATCCCATTGCCTATGGGCAGTGTGGCATCCCCCATCCCATTGCCTATGGGCAGTGTGGCATCCCCCATCCCATTGCCTATGGGCAGTGTGGCATCCCCCCATCCCATTGCCTATGGGCAGTGTGACATGCCTCCATCCCATTCCCGTAGGCAGTGTGGCATTCCCCCATGCCTATTCTCCATATAGGCAGTGTGGCATTCCCCCCCTTCCTATTCTCCATATAGGCAGTGTGGCATTCCCCCCCTCCTGTTCTCCATATAGGCAGTGTGGCACCCCCCTACCATTCCCTATATTGGCAGTGTGGCACCCCCCTCCCATTCCCCATATAAGCAGTGTGGCATTCCCCCCATATAGGAAGTGTTGTATTCCCCCCCCTCATTCCCATATAGGCAGTGTGGCACCCCACCCATTCCCATATAGGCAGCGTGGCATCCCCCCTGCATTCCCATATAGGCAGCGTGGCACCCCCCCATCGTCATATAGGCAGTGTGGAACCCCCCAATTCCCACACAGGCAGTGTGGCACCCCCCCATAGGCAGTGTGCCCCCCCATTGCCATATAGGCAGTGTGGCACCCCCCCCCCATTGCCACATAGGCAGTGTGGCAGCCCACCCATTCCCACATAGGCAGTGTGGCAGCCCACCCATTCCCATATAGGCAGCGTGGCAGCCCACCCATTCCCATATAGGCAGCGTGGCATCCCCCCGCATTCCCATATAAACAGCATGGCATCCCCCCCCCCCTTCCCCGCATTCCTATTAGTGTGGTATTTATAGGTAGTGTGGTATTTCCATTTCCCCATAGGCAAAAGTAAAAAAAGAAAGAAAGAAGAAAAAAAAAGCAATTCTGTGAGAACTCACCTGTAGAATTGTTTTTGTTCTTACATGGCACGGCCCGCTTCGGTATTCATAATAGTTGGCGCAGTGGTACTGCAGAAAGCTGTGGCATCTGCCGGCCCCCTATAAAAACGGGATTAACCATAGAGTTCCCAGCGTAGACAAGCAGTGAGACAAGAAGCCGGGAGAGAATAAAGTAAAAAATGTGAAAAAGGTAAAAAAAAACCCGATTAAACTTGGAACAATCACCATAAAGAGGCAACCAAGAATAACGATAAGGGTGGGGCGAAGCGGGCTGTGCCATGCAAGAACAAAAACAATTCTACAGGTAAGTACTCACAGAATTGCTTTTTTCTTTATTGCATAGCACGGCCCGTTCTTAACAGTTGGGACATCCAAAAGCAGTGTCCAAAAGTAGGGTGGGATCCCCAAAGAGTAACGGCCAGTAGTTCAAGTCACTGCCGCCTGAAGCAACTTGCGGCCAAAAGCAGCATCCGCTGAGACCTTAACATCAACCTTGTAAAAAGTATGAACAGAAGACCAAGTAGCGGCCTTGCAAACTTGTTCAACAGAAGCTTGGTGCTGAAAAGCCCAAGAGGCACCAATAGCACGAGTGGAATAAGCAGTAATCCTAAAGGGAGGTTCCTTTCCTTAGCAGAATAGGCTTGAACCACCGCCTGGCGGATCCACTTGCTGATAGTGGATTTAGCCTGAGGCAAACCCTTTCTAGGTCCAGATGTGAGAACAAAAAAAGTCCGCTCCTTGGAATTAGCAGGATTAGGACACAATGCAAAGGCAAGACAATGGGGTTGATTCAGAGCCCCTTTCACGCAATGTTTTTGCATGAAAATTTCCGTTCTCGTCCATTTTTTTCCCTCGTCTGATTCATCAGAGCCCTTTTTTCTGCGAGAATTTTAGTGTAAAATGCTTTCATATTTGCATGATTTTTGGTTTGGCAGCAAGATCTCTTATAGAACGCCAAGAAAGGGGCTCTGAATCAACCCTAATGTCCTGATTGAGATGAAAGGCAGACAAAACCTTTGGCAAAAAATCCAGCTTAAGCCGAAAAACCACCCTATCCTGATGCCTCTCAAAATAAGGAGGTTTGATGGAAAGCGCTGCTAGCTCAGCAACTCGCCTTACAAAAGTGATAGCCACCAAAAAGGCTACCTTAAGAGTAGCCTCACGGATAGGCTCAAAGGGAGGCCCTTGCAGAGCAGACAACACCAGATTCAAATCCCAGGGCTTACGGGGTGGACGCACATGAGAAAACCCTGGAAAAAGGTTTTAACCAACCGGTGATTGGCAAAAGCTCTTTGGAAAAAAAATTGCCAGAGCTGAAACATGGCCTTTTAGGGTACTAAGTTGAAGGCCCAGATCCAAACCATGTTGTAAGAATTTCAGAATCCTGGGAATAGAAAACACCCGACAGGGAAGAGACTTGGACTCACACCAGGCAATGTAAGCATGCCAGACCCTGTAATAGATAAAGGACGAGGACTTCTTCCTAGCCCGAATCATGGTATCAACAACAGAGGCAGGCAACCCCTTTTCCATCAATATGGAGGTTTCAGCAGCCAAACCGTTAAAGACAGAGTTCGTAAATTGGGATGGCGTAGCTGCCCCTGAGTGAGAAGATCCGGATCCTTGGGCAAGACGTGCCGGTCTACTGCCAACTGCATGACGTCTGCAAACCAAACTCTTCTTGGCCAACAAGGGGCCACCAGGATGGCTGGTACCCGCTCCTCGGCTATCTTGCGCATGACCCTGCCCAGGAGAGGAAACGGAGGGAACACAGAGAAGCTGAAACTCCGTCCAAGGCATTGCCAGGGCATCCGTGGCGAAGGCCAGAGGATCCTGAGACAGAGAGACAAATCTGGGAAGTTTGTGATTGTGACGGGACGCAAACAGGTCCACATCCAGCTGACCCCAGCGGTGACAGAGAGAGAGAAACACCCGGTTGTTGAGAGACCACTCCCCCAGACGAGGCGTCCCCCTGCTCAGGGAGTCTGCCACCTGGTTCTCCACTCGTGGGATGTAGACCGCTGAGATGCAGGGAACATGCTGTTCCGCCCAAGACAGAATCAGGGACACTTCCTTGAGGGCTCGCTTGCTCCGAGTCCTTCCCTGATGATTGAGGTAGGCCACCGCCGTCTGGTTGTCTGAGCGGATCTGAACAGCCCGACCCCGAAGGTGAGTGTATAGGCGATAAAGAACCAACCTGATCGCCCTCAGTTCCAGGACGTTGATTGAAGCATGGGCCTCTTGTGGGCCCCACCGATCCTGGAACCTCAGGGACTTCCAGAAGCCTCCCCAGCCAGTCAGACTGGCATCCGTGGTGACCATTTCCCAGCACGGGGGCAGGAAGTCCTGCCCCCCAGAAGGTTCCTTGAGTCCAGCCACCACGAGAGAGATTGTCTGGCCAGGGGAGACCGAACACATTCCTGATCCAGGGACACAGGGTCCCGATCCCAAACTGACAAGAGGTGCAACTGAAGAGGTCTCGTGAAACTGAGCAAAGGGGACTGCCTCGAAGCAGGACACCATCAGGCCCGCCAACTGCATCCCCTGACGGATAGAGGGATGAGGACACGACAGCAGAGCCTGAGCCTGCAGCTGAAGACAATCCACCTTCTGCTGAGGAAGGAACACCTTGACCTGAGAGGTATCCAGAGTCATGCCCAGAAATTACCTCACCAAGGACGGGGACAGAGAAGACTTGGGATAGTTGATCACCCAGCCGAAAGACTCCAGAGTGGATGTCACCATTTGAGTGTCCCGCTCGGCCTGAGGAGAAGACTCGGCCACAATCAGGATATCGTCCAGGTAAGGAATGATGTGAACGCCCTGGTTCCTTAGCAGAGCCATCACTCCCGCCAGCACTTTGGTGAACACCCGAGGTGCCGAGGTGATACGAAGGGTAGAGCCACAAACTGTTAATGCTGATCCTACAGCTCGAACCTTAGAAATCTCTCATGATCTGGGAAGATAGGCACATGAAGATAAGCATCCTTGATGTCCACAGTGGTCATGAAGTCGCCCGGGCCAAGGGTACTGACAGGGTACTCCATGCGAAAATGCTTGAATCTGACAAATTTGTTGAGGCCCTTCAGATCCAGAATGGGCCTCAGAGAGCCGTCCTTTTTGGGAACCGTGAAAAGATTGGAATAGTACCCCTGAGGCACCAAACAAATGACTCCGGACTCTAACGGGCAATGAACAGCCAGAAGCAATCCCTGAGTGGACAGGGGGTTTAAAGACATCCGGGATCTGATGAATCTTGGGGGGGGGGGGGGGGGGGGGGGGGGTAGGCTGCAAACTTTATCTTGTAACCGGAGGACACTACCTTCTGAATCCGCCGGTCTGAAACATGAAGCTTCCAGACGTGTGCAAAGAGCCGAAGCCGCCCCCCCACCCGGATGGGTGAGGGCGTCCCTTCATGCCTAAGGGGGCTTGGGAGAGGGTTTGGGCTTAGGATTCCAGGAGAGACCGGAACGACCACGGGGTCTGCCACGGCCCCAAGAATCTCTGCGACCACTGGAAAGGAGGCCCTCTGTCACGGCCCCCTCTGGGAATGCGAAAGGAAGGGAGGGGGGCAGAGGACCCCCGAAAGGGCCGAGACTGCCTCCTACGCTGAGGCAGCTTTCCATCCTTGGCTAGAACATCAAGACACTCCCCAAATAGCCGCAGCCCCACGAAAGGGAGGCCAGTGAGAGCTTTCTTAGCCGCAGCGTCAGCTGGCCACTGGCGCAACCAGACAGAGCGGCGCATAGCCACCAAGAGCGCAGAGGCCCTACCACACAGCCGCACAGCATCATCCATAGCAGTAAGTGTAAAGGCCACAAAATCAGAGCAAAGTAAGAGAGTCCTATATTCCTCCCCCCACACTACCAGCTGTTGCGCCATCAATGAGACACTTGAGCAACTTCTTAAAGTGGACCAACACCCAGGATTTTGACTATCCTGGGTTTTGGTCCACTTCAGTGGGGCACCCCAATTGGGGGTGCCCCGCTGTGTGAACCCCCGCCCCCCCCAGGAAAGCCCCGAAAACTCACCTCTCCCCGCTCCCACGTGACCGCTGCAGCCAATCCCTGCCGGCGGACAAGCAGAGCGCGTCCGCCGCCTCCCGCGCGTCCCTCTTACAGGGAGCACACCCACGCCGGCCATTCACAAACGGCCGGCGCGGGAGCGCGCCCTGCTAGAGGGACGCGCGGGAGGCGGCGGCGGACGCGCATGCGCCACTGGAACGTGGAAAAGGTAGGATTGTGGGCTTCCTGGGGGGGGGGGGGTTTCACCCCGCGGGACATCCCGATTTCGGATGCCCCGCGGGGAGGGATCTGATCGGCCTGGGAATCTTATAGATTCCCGGGCCGATCCCCCGGGTGTTGGTCCATTTTAAGGGCAATAGCAGTAATGGCGGCAGCAAATACCAGGCGCAAGCCAGCCCCCACACAGGTAAAAGCATGGCAGGCCAATTGATCCATGCGCCGGTCCTCACCGTCCCTCAGAGTGGTAGTGTCAGGGGAAGGCATGACTGAACTATTGGACAAGGCTAGCACGGAAGCGTCCACTTCAGGGGGAAATGATCACCTCTTAACAAGATCAACGGGAAAGGGATACCTTTTAACCAAACCCTTGGGCACAGCAGGCATCTTGTTAGGACGTTCCCATTCTTTAAACACAAAGGTGGTAAAATGTTTCTGCTCAGGGAACTCTAGATGCTGTTTTCCAGGGCGAAAAAGCTCCCCCTGCTTTCTCTTAGCTACCTCAGGGACAGCAATGTGCAAAATTTCAAAAATATGTGACAGCAGATTATCAGTGTTCTCAGGGTACTAGGATTCCTCTCCGGACGCAGACCCAGGGTCACTATCGCAACCCTCCTGCTGGTTCCCAGAGGAGTCAGAATCCTGGGAGAGCTCCCCCATCTCAAGGGGGTGACAGCCACCAAGATCATCAATCCCCACATACATCTCAGTAAGGGGAGCGGGCCTGGGATCCAGGTGTCTCTTCTTGCCAGAGGCGTTCCTAGGAACAGTCCTGGCAAGCTGCTTTTCAATGCTAGCCACCCGCAGAGCCAAATCAGAATGTGACTCCCTGCCAACATTCCCCTCACTGGGGCCCAATTGCAGGAGCGGGGGAGTAGGTGAAGCCAAGTGAGGCGCAGAGCTATGAAGCGAAACAGGCAAACCAGCTTGAAGCGCGAGGACACTTTCAGCGCACAGCACGCACACCATGACACTGTTACTCACAGGGGATACCCCACACATGGAACACAGCCAGGCTTGTCCCGAAGGACCCCCAAGCACACTATCCCCAGAAGCCGCCATATGGTGATTAACACAGGCGCAATAGGCCAGCAGTGGGTACAGGCTTAAGACAGAAGCCACCCGGGATGCCCCCAGAAGTCAATAAAGGGGGAATGAGGGGGAGGAAGGATTGGAGCCGGGAGAAACCACAAATCAATGGTATCCCGCATGAAAGACATAAGTAAAAACACACGAGCATCCCGCAGCACATGCACCCCAATTCAATAAAAAACCCCAAGGGGGACTCACGGACCAAAGACACCGCGGGGTCACACAGGCACAGATCGCTGGATAAGGCAACCCACCGGAGGAAGGGGGACCCAAAAAGGAAAATAAGGGGAGGCTGCGGAGAAGGCGGAAGATACAGCCGCCCCCATCGCCTCCAGGCTGGGTGTCTGGCGCTGCGGAGAAGGCTGCCTCTGCCGCTTCCAGGACAGTGTGAGCGATGGAGAGGTGAGTTACTTTTTGCTTTTTATTTATTTTTTTGCCCACCTTCGCCCGATAAGACGCACTGACAGTGTGTAGCTAGGGTGGAACTAATCCCCTCCAGTGCCAGGGGAGGGTCAACGATGCAGTGACCTAACCCAGAGCCCCAAACTCAAGAGATACTCACCTTTGCTCAGAGGAGACCTGGAATCGCAATGGTTTGGTTCTTCTTTAAAATGGCAATTATCTTGGATACACCAAACATACAGTATACATTATAGAAGATTACACAATTTGCCCATTCTAACCAAAACCCTTAAAGTACAGAGGATACTAGAATAAAAGATTTGCCTCCTAAAAGGCACAACTCAGCAAGAATATTGGCAACAGATCAACATAAAAGTAGTAACGTGCAGTCAGAAAGACAAAGTGTGTGGTCATATCAATTCGTCTCCCATTCACTTGTGTATACAGGCTTATAGTATAGATTTTCCCAAAGCATTGGTAGGAACTCACTACCAACAAGGCTGCAACATAAGCACTTATACTGCCACCTGTAACACTTTACAGCCAAGGCTGAAGTCTGCTGATACCACCACAACTAGTTTTTAAGACTTACAAGGAATGTACAGAGGCACACACTAAGTAAAGGAAGATCCATCAAGATGGTCTCACAGTGCAAACATGTTTATTAATAGTGACCATTGCCATGTCCCCATTGCCCTGGATTTGGCCTATGTCCCCAGATTTCTCATCATATGGATACATTTGCAGCGAAAAGGTAAATTTCATGTGTAACAAGTTGACCAGAGCCATCTAAGAAATGGGGTTCTGAATCGGTCTTAAATATTTGCCCAAAACTTTGCGGACCTGTCCAGAATGGCGAGTATAGCCAGAACTTACAAGTCTGAGCAGTGAGTAAACAGCTGAAATCAATTAAACCCTCAGGCAAAGGGCACTTAAAGCAGACCAACACTTGAGCGGCCGGAGCAATGGTGCCGTTCACTACCCACATAGACACCCAATCGCGGCGGGGGACTAAAGGAAAGGCAAGATTTACAGGTGTTCAGAGGACCTGCCAGTCATATTGCCGCAGATACCAATATCCAGGCCGCGCAGGTGTTCATCTGAAGGTTGGAATTTTTCCATATTTACACTTGCAGGCAAAATAGGATTTCCTTCTCCGTAGAGAAACCCCTGTGTTGACACAAATTTTGGACTGAACATTCCATAAAGGAACAAAGCCATAAAACGCTGCTACCGACAGGGAGGCTTTGACTTTTCGGAAACAGCACCTTATATTATGCTAAATTTTTTACCTTTGCTCCCCTAACCCCCGCCCCTCTCAATCAGTGATGTAAGCTTAACGTCATTCAGATGTTGTGGAATAACAGGAGGATTCGATGCTCCCGAACTGCTTTGGGGCGGCCATCTTGCCACAATTCTGACAGCCCTGCTTCTAAAAAAACAGTCTCACAGTTAAAATGACCCTGAATCACTTTGAAATAAATGCTTTAGCTCTAGCGAGATGTAAAAAGCTGTAATGAGTCATCACTGCTCAGAAGGCTCATTAACATTGTAAGCAACTGTTGCAATGCTCTGCGGCAGCAAGGCCATTGACTTACATACGTACGTATCAAGGTATGTATATTGTACACATTCAACCCCTCCAGCAGCTGTTGGTATTTTTGGGAGCAATTTTTTAAGATTTTTGTTTTTTACTGGAGGTCCGGTTTAAGGCTTGAGCCTTGATTAAAGTGGACCAACACCCAGGATTTTGACTATCCTGGGTTTTGGTCCACTTCGGCGGGGCACCCCAATCGGGGGTGCCCCGCTGTGTGAAACCCCCCAGAAAGCCCCAAAATCTTACCTGTCCCCGCTCCCACGTGACTGGACGGTCCAATCCCCGCCAACGTCCAGGCGGGGATCAGGAACGTCCAAGCGGCTGCCGCCGCCGCCGCCTCCCTCGCGTCACTTTCGGCGCGCGCGCGCCCCCGCCGGCCATTCGCAGACGGCCGGCGCGGGCGCGAGCACGCCTACAGGGGCGCGAGGGAGGCGGCGGCGGCCGCCCGCCGCCGAAGATCAGGTAAGGTGTTTGGGGGTTTTTTGGGGGGTTTCACCCCGCGGGACATCCCGATCTCGGATGTCCCGCGGGGTGGGAGGTGATCGGCCCGGGAATCTTATAGATTTCCGGGCCGATCACCTCTCGGTGTTGGTCCACTTTAAGAGCGGTCGTTTCTCACAGTGTCCAATCTACTGTCCTCCGGTTGAATACAAATGCAAAACAGATAACCACTTGATTCTATATCCTATGCTAGTAAACCTCATCTTACATACATTGGGTATGCCCTTTTTAAAACCATCTTTTTTTTTAAATTGCGGATCACATTGTTATACTTTTACCAAATTTAGCTGTTAGTGTATAATCAGTTCACAACTATATTCAAACATTTAGAAAAATATACAGGAAAAAGAATACAGAATGACCAATCAAACTGCATAAAAATACCTTGCTGTGGTGGTCTATAAGGGGGCATTTGTCTTTGACCCATCATATGATTTCCTTGGTTTACTTGGCTCATCATTCCAATAGGTGGCTGCTGTCCTTGGTAATGTTGTCCACCACCCTGGGGCATGTTATATTGCTGTGAGGGAGGTTGCTGGTGCATCATAGGACCTGTAGAACAAAATAGACATTAATCAAAATGCTTAAATATGATGAATAAATGAAGGTGTGCGACAGAAATTACCTTGATTTGTCTGCATATTCATGCTTGGTCTGGGACCATAGTTGCCCACTGACTGTCCTTGATTCATGCTCATCTGGTTCTGGACGGGCATATTTTGAGAAGATGGCACCGAATGGTTATATGCTCCCATAGAACCATGACTGTTGGCGGGAATAGGCATTGAGCTATTTGACAAGTTGTGCTGGTTTGGTCCTGGTCCTTGCATAGGAATATGGTTGGGTCCTAGGTAAAGGTAAATGAAAATGACTCTAAATTGAACATTAAAATACAATTCTGTGATTACTCACCTGTAGAATTGGTATTATGAGTATACAGTACGTCCTGCTCCAAATATAATACTTACAAGTGGGTTATACTCCACCAGATGGCACTGAACTGCAGAGACATCGAAAATAGGCTCCTCCCGGCCCCTCAAATACCCGGGGACCTCCCACAAATCCCCAGCATTGAAAAGCAGTTAACGAGAAGCCGGAAGAATTAAACAACCCAAACTATCAACTACAACAAGGATAACAATCACCATACAGGGGATCCAAGATAATGCAAAACCAAGGGTGGGTTGGAGCAGGACGTACTGTATACTCATAATACCAATTCTACAGATGAGTAATCACAGAATTGTATTATTCTTAGTATACAGTACATCCTGCTCCAAATATAATACTTACAAGTGGGACATCCAATAGCAGTGTCCATAAAGTAGGGTGGGATCCCCAATAAAAGGCAGCAGCAGACAGTTTAAACCACTGCCGCCTGCAGAACCTTTCGGCCAAAAGCAGCATCAGCTGAGGCCCTAACATCAACCTTGTAAAACTTTGAAAAGGTATGAAAAGAAGACCAAGTAGCAGCCTTGCAAACTTGTTCAACAGAAGCCTGGTGCTGAAAAGCCCAAGAGGCACCAATAGCACGAGTGGAATGAGCAGTAAGGCGGAAGGGAGGATTCTTCCTCTTAGCAGAGTAGGCCTGAATCACAGCCTGACGAATCCACTTGCTGATAGTAGACTTGGCAGGAGCCAAACCCTTCCTAGAACCAGAAGGGACCACAAAAAGAGCATCAGTTTTCCTGAAAGGTGCAGTAGCCACCAGATAGTACTTCAGACACCTAACCACATCCAAAGAGTGCAAAACCCTCTCCTTAGCATTGCTGGGATTAGGGCACAAAGAAGAAAGAATATCCTGATTCAAATGAAAGGCAGAAACTACCTTAGGCAGAAAGTCAGGTTTGAAACGAAACACCACCTTGTCCTGGTGTCTCTCATAGTAGGGGGGCTGAATGGAAAGCGCCGCCAATTCAGACACGCCTGACAGAGGTGAAAGCCACCAGAAATACAACCTTGAGCGTAAGAATGGCCAGGGCAGCATCTTGCACAGGTTCAAAGGGAGCACCCTGCAAGGCTGACAGAACCAAGTTCAAATCCCACACAGGCACCATAGGCTTACGTGGAGGGCGCACATGAGTGACCCCCTGGAAAAAAGTCCAAATCAGAGGGTGCTGAGCAAAGGACTTCTGGAAGAAAATAGGCAGGGTAGAAACCTGACCCTTCAGAGTACCGAGTTGGAGCCCCATCTCCAACCCATGCTGCAGGAACTCCAAAATCCTGGGAATAGAGAACACCCGACAGGGAAGAGACTTACACCAATCAATGTAGGCATGCCAAACCCTGTAATAAATGGAAGAGGAAGACTTCTTCCTAGCCTTTATCAAAGTATTCACAACCGAGGAAGACAGCCCCTTCTCCATCAAGATGGAGGTTTCAGCAGCCAGGCCGTCAAAGCCAGTGTTTGTAAATTGGGATGGCGTAAATGACCCTGAGTAAGCAGGTCTGGAACCCTGGGCAGAGCGTACTGATCTACTGCCAGCTGGACCACGTCTGCGAACCACACTCTTCTTGGCCACCTGGGAGCCACCAGAAATGCTGGCACCCCTTCCAGAGCAATCTTGCGCAGAACCCTGCCCAGCAGGGGAATTGGAGGGAAGACATACAGGAACTGAAAGTCCTGCCATGACATTGCTAGAGCATCTGAGGTCAAAGCCAGAGGATCCTGGGACAGAGAGATAAAAGCTGGGAGCTTGTGATTGTGGCGGGACGCAAACAGATCCACATATGGTTGGCCCTAACGGTGACATAGGGATTGAAACACCCTGCTGCATAGGGACCATTCTCCCTGGCGAGAGGTCCCCCTACTCAGAGAGTCCACCAGGCGATTTTCCACCCCCGGGATGTACACAGCCGATATGCAGGGGACATTGGCCTCCGCCCAAGTCAGGATCAGACACGCTTCCTGGAGGGCCCCCTTGCTCCGGGTCCCTCCCTGATGATTGATGTAGGCAACTGCCGTCTGGTTGTCCGAGCGCACCTGAACAGGCAGGCCCCGAAGGCGAGTAGTCAAGTGAGCCAGAACTAACCTGATCGCCCGTAGTTCCAAGACATTGATAGGTGTGTGGGCCTCCTGAGGACCCCACCTCTCCTGGAACCGCAGGGACTTCCAGAACCCCCCTTCCCCCCCCGCAACCTGACAGACTGGCATCCGTAGTGACCGTCTCCCAGGGAGGGGTAAGAAAGGATCTGCCCCCCAATAAGGGACCGCTTCGAAGCATGCCACCATCAGGCCCACCAGCTGCATCACCTGCCTGATGGAGGGATGAGGACAAGCTAGGAGGGACTGAGCCTGTGCAATCAGACTGTCCACCTTCTGCTGAGGAAGGAAAATCCCTGCCTGAACTGCATCCAGATTCATTCCTAGGAATGGAGTTACAAAGGAAGGGGACAGTGAGGACTTGGGGTGGTTGATCACCCATCCAAATGACTCCAGAGTGGACACCACCAGCTGAGTATCCAACTTTGCCTGATGTAGAGACTGGGAAGTGATGAGAATGTCGTCCAGATAGGGAAGCACGTGGACACCCTGACATCTGAGCAGAGACATCACGCCAGCCAGCACCTTGGTGAACACCCTGGGGGTGAAGTGAGGCCAAAGGGCAAGGCCACAAACTGGTAGTGTTGATCCATCAGAGCGAACCTGAGGAACCTTTGATGACCTGGGAACACAGGAATATGAAGATAAGCATCTTTGATGTCCACAGAAGTCATGAAATTCCCTTGGCGCTGGGAACTGATGGCAGAGATGCAGTTTCCATGCGAAAGCGCCTGCCCCTGACAAATTTGTTGAGGATCTTCAAGTCCAGGATGGGCCTGACTGAACCATATTTTCTGGGTACTGTGAATAGGTTGGAATAAAAGCCCTTGCCTTTTTCACTTAAGGGGACCTGGCAGGTGCCCCCAGCTCCAGGAGGCCTTGCACTGCTTGCACTAGCTCCTGAGCCGACACAGGGTCCTGAGGAATCCGGGATCTGATGAATCTTGGAGGGGGACAGCCAGCAAACTATCTTGTAACCGGAGGACACTACCTCCTGAATCCACCGGTCTGAGACATGAAGCCTCCAGACGTGAGCGAAGTGCTGCAGCCGTCCCCCCACCCGGATGGGTGAGGGCGCCCCATCATGCCTGAGGGGGCTTGGGGGATGATTTTGCTTTGGGACCCCAGGAGGGGCCAGGACGTCCATGTCCTCTGCCCCAGAAATCTCCCCAGGTCCCAGGAAAGGAAACCCCCTCCCCTGTCTGGCACTAAGGTAAGGGGAGGAGAAGGAACACTGACCCCTAAAGGGCCGAGATTGCCGCCTGCGCTGGGGTAACCTGCCTCCCTTAGCAAAAAGGTCCAGGCAGTACCCAAACAGAAGCAGTCCTTTAAAGGGGAAACCAGTGAGGGCCTTCTTGGCAGCATTGTCAGCGGCCCACTAGCGCAGCCAAACCGAGCGGCGCATAGCCACCACGAGGGCAGAAGTTCTGGCACACATTCTGATGGTGTCATCCAATGCTGAGAGGACAAAATTTACAAAAACATCACAACTGGAGAGTGCATTGAACACCTCACAAGGCAAATCATCAGGGGCACTATCAAGTATATTTCTGATAAGGGTTCTAGTGGCCACAGCAGTAATGGCAGAGGCACAGACCGGGCGCAGCGCCGTCCCCACACATGCAAAGGCGTGGGATGGCAGCTGGTCAATGTGCCGGTCCTCAGCATCCCGCAGGGTAGTAGTGTCAGGGGAATGCATGACAGAGGTGTTAGATAGCCCTAGGATCGGGGCATCCACCTCGTGGGGGGGGGGGGGGTGACCAACACTTTACCACCTCAGCAGGAAAGGGATACTTCCTATCCCAACTTTTTGGAACCCCGGGAAGTTTACTGGGGTGCTCCCATTCCTTGAGCACAAGGTTATGGAAATGTGCCTGCTCTGGAAATTCCAAACGTGATTTTGCTGTATGGAAAAGCTCCCCTCTCTGCCTGGGAGCCGCAACAGGGAGAGAGATGGACAGAACCTCAAAAATCTGGGTCAAAAATCTGTCAGTATCATCCGAGGCCCAGGGGTCAGAGCCAGAATCGTCATGACCCCTTGGTCTCTCATCAGATGAGCCTGAGTTAGAAAACAGCTCCCCTTCATCAGACGGGGTATAGCCACAAAGATTCCAAAACTCCTCCGTTTCCATAGGAAAAATAGTGACATTAGGCGTTAAGTGCCGCCTTTCAGCAGGGGCCTTATGTGCCAAAGTATTAGCAATTAACTTCTCAACACTAGCCAGTCTAGAAGACACATCAGGCTGAGAATCCCCACTTGTATGCAACTCAGCAGGAGTGAGATTTAGGCTTGGGGGACTAGGTGAAGTAAAACGAGGTGCAGCCACTGGCAGGCCAGATTGCAATGCAAGCACCTGCTCAGCACAGGTTACACAGACCCGCGCCTTGTCAGCGCCAGCATGAGGCTGCCCACACGCTACACACAGCCGGTCTTTTCCCGAAGGAACCCCGGTCACATTATCCTGGGATGCCTCCATATGGTGATTATAGCGCCGCTATACGTCGCTAGGGAATAACGCTTTATAGCAACCCCGGATGCCCCAATAACCCACTAGGGAAGTGGGAGTATTAACAAGGCCTACTAGTTATATAACTAATAAAAGGGCCGGGAGAAGCCAAAAGGGGTTTGCCCCGCCTGAAAGACATAAGAAGCCAAGAACGCAAGCACACAGTAATAAAAATACAATTTTGTGAAATACTCACCTGTAGAATTGGTATTATAAGTATACAGTACGTCCTGCTCCAAATATAATACTTACACTTGGGTTATCCTCCGCCAGATGGCACTGTACTGCAGAAGCATGCGAAACAAGGCTCCTCCCGACCCTTCATATACCCAGGGACATCCCACAAATCCCCAGCATTGAAAAGCAGTGAACAAGAAGCAAGCGAGAATTAAAAACCACCCAGAACAACTGGTAACAATAACAAGATAACAATCGCCATACAGGGGATCCAGAATAATGCAACAACAGGGTGGGGTGGAGCAGGACGTACTGTATACTTATAAAATACCAATTCTACAGGTGAGTATTTCACAGAATTGTATTATTCTTAGTATACAGTACGTCCTGCTCCAGATATAATACTTACACTTGGGACATCCAATAGCAGTGTCCATAAAGTAGGGTGGGATCCCCCAACAACAAAAGGTGACAACAGGCAGTTCAAACTACTACCGCTTGCAAAACCTTACGGCCAAAAGCAGCATCTGCAGAGGCCCTAACATCAACCTTTTAAAACTTCGAAAAGGTATGAACAGAAGACCAAGTAGCGGCCTTGCAAACCTATTCAACCGAGGCCTGGTGCTGGAAGGCCCAAGAGGCCCCGATAGCACGAGTAGAATGAGCAGTAAGGTGGAAGGGAGGACTCTTCCCCTTAGCAGAATAGGCTTGAATCACAGCCTGACGAATCCATTTGCTAATAGTAGACTTGGCCAGAGCCAAACCCTTCCTAGGACCAGAGGGGACCACAAAAAGAGCATCAGGCCGCAGTGACTACCAGGTAATACTTCAGACACCTGACCACATCCAAGGAATGCAGAACCCTTTCCTTAGCGTTGCTAGGATTAGGACACAATGAAGGAAGCACATTATCCTGATTCAAGTGAAAAGCAGACACCACCTTCGGCAGAAAGTCTGGCTTAAAGCGGAACACCACCTTGTCCTGGTGTCTCTCGTAGTATGGGGGCTGAATAGACAACGCCGCCAGCTCCGAAACACGCCTGACCGAAGTGATAGCCACCAGAAAAAGTACAGCCAAGGCAGCATCCTGAATAGGCTCAAAGGGAGCACCCTGCAAGGCAGACAAAACCAGGTTCAAGTCCCAAACAGGAACCGTAGGCTTACGTGGGGGACGCACGTGGGTGACGCCCTGAAAGAAGGTCTTAACCAGGTGATGCTGAGCTTTAAACCCAACTCTAATCCGTGTTGTAAAAATTCCAGAATTCTAGGGATGAAGAACTCCCTGCAGGGAAGAGACCTGGACTCACACCAGTCTATGTAGGAACGCCATACCCTATAATAGATGGCAGGAGAAGTTTTCTTCCTAGCCTGAACCATGGTATCCACCACTGAGGCAGACAAGCCTTTCTCCATCAAAATGGAGGTTTCAGCAGCCAAGCCGTCAAAACCACAGTTTGTAAATTGGGATGGCGTAAGGAGCCCTGAGTGAGTAGATCTGGCGCCTCTGGCAGAACGTACTGATCTACTGCCATTTGTACCACGTCTGCGAACCACACCCTTCTTGGCCACCTTGGGGCCACTAGAATCACTGGCACCTTTTCCAGGGCAATCTTGCGCAGAACCCTGCCCAGCAGGGGAAACAGGGGAAATACATACAGGAGGCGAAATTTCTTCCAAGACAACGACAGAGCGTCCGTGGCCACAGCCAGAGGATCCTGAGACAGGGAGACAAAGGCAGGGAGCTTGCGATTGTGACGGGATGCAAACAGATCCACATCCAGTAGACCCCAACGGTGACACAGGGACTGGAACACCCTGTTGCAGAGGGACCACTCCCCTTGCCGGGAAGTCCCCCTGCTCAGAGAGTCTGCTAGGAGATTTTCCACCCCCTGACCGCCCGTAGTTCCAGAACGTTGATGGGTAAATGGGCCTCCTGAGGGCCCCACCTGCACTGGAACCTCAGGGACTACCAGAATCCCCCCCAACCTGACAGACTGGCATCCGTGGTGACCGTCTCCCAGGAGGGGGCTAGAAAGGACCTGCCCTTTAGCAAATTCTTGTGGTCCAGCCACCACGAGAGGGACCTTATGACCAACAGGGGAAGTACACAAAACCTGACCTGGGACGCAGGATCCTTGTCCCATACTGAGAGGAGGTGAAGCTGCAGAGGCCTCGAATGGAACTGAGCAAAGGGCACCGCCTTGAAGCTTGCCACCATCAGACCCACCAGCTGCGTTCCCTGTCTGAGTGAGAAATGGGGGCACGAGAGCAGGGACCGCACCTGCACAGTCAGGGCTTCCACCTTCTGTTGGGGAAGGAATATCCGTGACTGAACCGTATCCAGAATCATCCCCAGGAATGGGGTCACCGACGAAGGGGACAGAGAAGACTTGGGGTGATTGATCACCCAGCCGAACGACTCCAAGATGGACACCACCCGCTGAGTGTCCCGCTCCGCCTGCTGTAGGGGCCACGAGGCGATGAGGATGTCGTCCAGGTAGGGCAGCACTCGAATGCCCCCTGACCTTAACAAGGACATCACTCCCACCAGTACCTTGGTGAACACTCTGGGAGCTGAAGTGAGGCCAAATGGTAGGGCCACAAACTGATAATGTTGATCCTTCAACGCGAATCTGAGAAACCTTTGATGTCCCGGAAACACAGGGATGTGAAGGTAAGCAACCTTGATGTCCACAGTTGTCATAAAATCCCCTAGGCGCACAAAGCCGATGGCCGAGCGCAGAGTTTCCATGCAAAAGCGCTTGTGCTTGACAAATTTGTTGAGGATCTTTAAATCCAGAATGGGCCTGACTGACCCATCTCTTTTGGGTACTGTGAAAAGGTTGGAGTAGAACCCTTCTCCCAATTCTCTCAAGGGAGCCTGGCAAATAACTCCCAGATCCAGAAGGTCTTGCACTGCTTGCATCAGGACCTGAGCCGATGCCGGGTCCTGGGAAATCCGGGACCTGATGAATCTTGAGGGGGGGGGGGGGGGGGGCGTACAGCAATCTCTATTTTGTAGCCAGAGGTAACTACCTCCTGAATCCACCGGTCCGAGACTTGGTGCCTCCAGACATGCGCGAAGTGCTGTAGCCGTCGCCCCACCCTGGCGGGCGAGGGCGCCCCATCATGCCGGAGGGGTCTTAGGAGGGGCTTTGGGCTTGGCTCCCCAGGAGGAGCCGGGCCGTCGCCCCTTGCTCCTATGCCAGGAGTCTGCGCGAGCCCCCGCGAAGGACACCCCTTTCCCCTGCTTAGCACCTCTGTAGGGGGCTGAAAGGGGGCCCTGGATCCGAAAGGGCCGAGGCTGTCGCCTGCGCTGTGGTAACTTACCTCCTTTAGCAAAGAGGTCTAGGCGGTCCCCAAACAGGCGCAGACCCTTAAAGGGAAGCCCAGTAAGGGCTTTCTTAGCGGCACACTCGCGCAGCCATACCGCGCGACGTATAGCCACCGCCAAGGCGGAAGATCTGCCACACAGCCTAACAGCATCATCCGAAGCGGACAAGATAAAGTTCAAACGCATCACAGTTAGACAGTGCGTTAGCAGCATCAGTAGGCAGCTCGTCTGGGCCGTCAAGAACATTCCTAATCATGGCCCTGAGCGCCACAGCAGTAATGGCCAAGGCGCAAACCGGGCGCAGCGCCGCCCCACCAAATGCAAAGGCATGACATGTCAATTGGTCAATGCGCCGGTCCTCAGAATCCCGTAGTGTAGTGGTATCGGGGGAGTGCATAATAGAGGTGTTAGACAGCCCTAAAACCGGGGCATCGACCTCGGGGGGTGATGACCAGCACTTGACCATATCAGCAGGAAATGGATACTTCCTGTCCAAACTCTTAGGGATCCCGGGGAGTCTACTGGGATGTTCCCATTCCTTCAACGCGATGTTATTGAAATGGGGTTGCTCAGGAAACTCCAATCGAGCCTTAGCAGTATGAAATAGCTCACCCCTTTGCCTGGGAGCAGCAACAGGGGGAGGGATGGACAGAACTTCAAAAACCTGAAGCAGTAGTTTGTCAGTATCATCCGGGGCCCAGTGGTCCGAACCGGAATCGTCATGACCCCTTGTATTCTCATCAGAAGATTCCGAGTCAGAGAATAGCTCCCCTTCATCTGAAGGGGTATGGCCATAAAAATGTGAAAACTCCTCAGACTCCATAGGGAAGGGAGCCAAATCAGGGATTATGCGCCGATTTTTAGCAGTGGCCTTGCGCGCTAGAGAACTAGCGAGCAATTTTTCAACACTGGCCAGTCTAGTAGCCACATCAGGATGAGAATCCCCGCTTGTATTGGGGGTTAGACTCAGGCTTGGGGGAGTAGGTGAAGAGGGGCGAGTTGCAGGCCCAGCCACAGGAGGGGCGGGAAGTACCATTAGCGCCTGCTGTGCACAAGGAACGCAGACCCGTGCATTGTCACCGCTGATAGGCGAGACCCCACAAGCTACACACAGACGGGCTTGTCCCGAGGGAACCCCGTTCACAATATCCTGGGATGCCTCCATATGGCGATTAATGGGCACAATAGGCCAGTAGGGATTGACACTATAAGCTACCCTGGATGCCCCAATGACCCGCAGGGAAGTGGGAGTAATTTTAACTAGGTCCACTGGTAATTAAGCCGGGATGGGAGAAGCCACTGGTGTTCGACCGTCTGAAAGACATAATGGGAATAGGGATGTCAGAGCCATGCGCGGTGAACAAGAAGGAAGAAAAACTCGCCAGTGAGGGCACTTACCGACCTAGGGAGGAGGAGGGCCGCTACACATGTGCGCGTGATCCGCAACAAAAGGCGCCAAGAACCTCGAAGGGCGGGCCAGAGCGGCTGTGACGTGGAGCGCGTCAAACCGGATCCCCGCGCCCCCCCCCCCCCCAAAGAGCGAGAAGCTCTGAGATAGATTCAGTTGTCAGAAGATCGAAGTGAATGGCACACTTAGAAAAAAAATCGCCAATGAAGACGTAGCAGCGTCCGAAGCAACGCCGCCGCTCATCGCAGCACATTCAACAAGGGAAGGAGTGCAGCGCGGCACTGACACCAGGAATACCAGTAAAGGACAGTACTAAGGCCATAAGCGTGTAAGCATACACTGACCACCACACACACCCCCCCTTTCTTTCCCCCCCGGACTACGGGGGGGGGGGGGGGGGGGGACGAGGGAGGATGGCGACCCTTTGTATAGGGCCCACCGCTACACGGGCATGGGGAATAGCGCAGGAGGGGCATCCTCTAGAGCAGAGGTACTCAACCCCTTCTTGTAAAGGTCCATTTACAGGCATCTGGTGAGAGGCGGAGGTCCGAATGGGGCGCTGTCAGGGGGGATGGATAGTTAGAAATCAGCATATTGGGGGTGGATTATACCTTACAATGCCACTTCCTGTCCGTGCAGTACTTCATATTGCAATGCTAGGTGCCAGGGAGTCATGACACTGGCAGGGAGACAAACAACTACAACGCCAATCTGTAAAGGGGCAGCGCTGAGCATGGCAACACAGAAGCAACTAAGTGCAGGGCTGTCAAGTTAGGGGTCCAGAAATTTGGCACCGAGGTCTGCCAGTTGAGTACCGCTGCTCTAGAGGCTCACCATCAGCCTAAACCGCCTACCCTTTGGTGGGGGACTGCGGTGGAGCATGGCTCCATAAGCACACAAGGTGCTGCCTACCTTCACCCGACCGACGCAGCCCAAGCTGGGAGGCACATCATAGGGAGGACGAGGAGTAGTCCAACAAGTCCAGCCAAGAATGTTTTTTCCCTTTAAGTGCCAGCCTACCTAGATTTTTTGTCACACACTGTTGCCAGACTACTTTTCATGTTTTTGTGCTACACATGTTCAACCTTGTTTTTTGAAGGGATTTCCAGGGATTTTCCAGGAAAATTATATATTGTTTTTTTCAGCAGAGTCTGGGCTTCAACATGAAATGTATTGTTTGCATAGTTGTAAGTGGTTCTTGTTTTTACTTATACTTACCTCTGATCCAGTGTCCCGCGCCTCTGCAGACGACAGTTGTCGGTAGTGATCAGAGCAGGGAGGGTGGGAGGCAGGGAGAACAGAGCCTCCCTGTCTGCCACCCTCCCTGCTCCGATCGCTACCGACAAGTGACAGTCGGAGCCCGGGTGCCAGTATAGATGAGCTGGATGACGTCATCCAGCTTCTCCCACAAGTGGGCGGGGCCAGCGCCGAGGAAGAGGATGGTGAGGGCCCGTTACTGGGTCCTCACCTGAAGAGTGGTAAGTCCGGGGGGGGGGGGCTGGTGGAAATCGGAGCCCCCCGGTGAAGAGAAGACCCGGGGAGAGCGATTGGGCTGTTAGGTGAGTTTGTGTCTTTTTTTTTTCTTTCAGAAGGCCCCCGGGGGGGGGGGGGGGGGCGGAATCAGAGGCTCGGGGGCGAAACAGCTGATTATTGAGAATCGCTGGCACTATCAAATGAGGGGTCAGGTAAGTCTGTATCTTTAATAGTTTTTTTTTTTATGGGGGTTCAAAGTCAGCTGGCACTTAACGGTTGGAGAGGCAGCTACGTGAGACTCACGTAGCTGGCACTAGAAGGGTTAAAGAGGAATGAATGACTTTCCTGTGTGGTGGTGTTCTCTGCAGCGAACCTCCCTAGTCCCCCCGTTTCACTCACCTTCCTTCTGCTCCCATGGCGCAGACTCAAACGAGAGCGCCGATTGGCTAAGTGGCTCGCTCAGGCAATCAGTGCATTCGCTGTCACTTGGCTCTCTTCGGCGCCGAGGGCTGCTAGACAGCCGAGCAGCGCTGGCAGGTGCATTACCCGCCCACCTGGTAGCCGTGCGCGTGATGGCACTGCCCATTCAGGAAGGACGGGTGTGAGCACAGCTAGGGGTGAGTGGGAAATGGACCGAACGCACAGACGTGGCGAGGGCTCCAGAAGAGGGTGAGCATTCGGGGGGGGGTTCACACAGAGGGGCGTTCACAGATGGGATCCCGATTCCCAAGAAAAAAGCCAGCTGCTGGCCCTGGAATCTATCAGGTTCCAGGCAGCCGCTGGTGGGTTTTGTTTTGCTTTAATAAAAAGGAAGAAGGATCACTGGTCATAGGTTTGAATGCGTCATTCTGCTTTACAGGACATATCTGCTCAACTCCAATGGCCTGTCCCCGAGCCACCTTGTGCTGAGATAAAAGCAATCTTTATGATTTATGCAGATGCTTCTACCCATCATGCAGGGCTTTGGTCAGATTTTGAGAGTGGTTAATGATGTTGCTCCACACACACTGGCTCAATAAATAGGCATTTGAATGAAATCCACATTTTCATGAGTGGTTAAAAAAGGTGAATAAAAGGCCATCCAGGGGACGCTCCCCACCAGCTGTGCAGACCTGAGCCAGCATTTCAGATATGCCTGGTGCAGGTGGCAGCAGTGGCCTGTGAATGTGTTGTGGAATCGCCAGAAAGATGAGATTTCACACAGCAAAGCACCTAAACCTAAGCAAAATCTATTTTTTCCCCCTTTCTTGACCTTTTACCCTAGACATGTCACAATCATTCCTATATTTTCACATCAATACCTATTGTCATATATTCTAGACCAGGGGCCCCCAACGGAAGGCAAGGTTGGGGGTTTGTGGGAGATCTGGGGGGACTCACACAGGGCACCTAGTCAACGGCTATTGGTGCATTTTAATGGAAAACAACCACAGACTCTGCCGAGAGGCTGGTATACTGTACTGCAATGTAGGCAACTGAGACAGGTAAGCCAGCACATTTATCTGCCCGACACTGCAATGCAAGGTGCAGATAGTAACCAGCCCTGGGCACCATGTAAAACCCCCTAGTCTAGCTGTGTGAAACTCACAGAGATGGCAGTAATCTTACCTTACCCAATGGGTTTCATGATGCTGTAGCCAAGGTGGGATAGGCTGGGTGTAAGATCATTCTCTAGTCTACAGGCAAACCAGGAATGGAGCCAGTTCATGTCAGCCAGCACTCTTGAAATCAGCCAATTGGTGATCTAAAAAATGCTGTATTGGAGTGGCGTTGGCACCAGAAAAAAAAAAAGTTTTTTAAAACCAAGCCACCGCCAAGACCGCTGCATTGCCTGAGGTACTTGGGTTAGGGGTGGGGTGGTTTGGGCTGATGCTTTTTGGGCTGCTTTAATCAAATCCTGCTCAAAACTGAGGTCCCATCCTCACTGATACTACAGACAGGCCTACTGTAACAAATCTGCATTTGCCTCATTCTAGCATACACATATATACAACATATTCATTTATTTAAAGTGGGCCAAAACCCAGGATTTTAACTATCCTTGGTTTTGGTCCTTTCCCCCGTTGTGTGAAAAGAACGATGCCAAATGACCTGATCAGTGCGCTGGCGTCTAAGGCCAGCCGCACCTAGCGTGCTGGCGGCCGCATCCTCTGCTTCCCTCTAACAGGGAGCTTGCCCGGGCAGCCATTCACAAATGCCTGGCGGGGAAACGTGCCCTGCTAGATGGGTAGCAAGTATGCGGCAGCAGCTCGCACATGCGCTGTTGGATTGGGAGACAAGGCAAGTGTAGGTCCAACTGGGAGGTTTCACACAGCAGGGCATCCCAATTTTGGATGCCCTGGGGGAGGAGGGAATCGATCGGCAAGGATTTTGGTCCATTCTAAAAGCAAAATAAATAATACAATGTTAATAATGTAAGCTTTATTAGAAAGCTTACACTAGGCAAGGAAATAGTAGCAATAATAATTAATATTAATAAATATATAAATTATTTTTATAGCACCAACATATTCCGCAGTGCTTTATAATCAGCAATAAAAGAGTTTGGGGTGAGGGAGACAATTTTCTGCACAATTCACTTCAGAGAGCGCGCTGTACTGTGCACTTTCACACAGACTAAAATTAGACAGCCCTGTTCATCACAGCGATGCTGTATGTCAGCTACATCAAAGCCCAAGGGCAAGAAGATAAACAGTGAATACAGGTCACGTAGCTCTGTAGCTAACAAACTGTAAGAGAGCCGGCACTCCAGGGTATTCAAGGCAGTTTTGTCATCCGCAATCTAGTATCCCCAGAGCCTGCGTGTCGATTTGTTGCCTAGCAACCACGGTGTTAATACCTAGGGGGAAGGAAATCTTACCAGGCATCTGGCCGTTCATCTGGTTCTGCATGTGTGGTGCAGGCGGGCCCCCTCCTACCATTCCTTCTGAAGGCATGCTGTGCGAGCGGGGCGGCTGAGGGGGGCCACTCTGAGTCATCCCTGCTGGACCCATAGGCATATTCTGTGTGGGCAGCTAAAGAAAATACAAAGCCATCATTCAGTTTACAGTACAAAGTCAGGCTACCAAAAGACTCACAATCACATAAATCCTTAGGTGTTGCAATATTTAGGATACACAAATTAGAACCCATAAATCTCAAATGTTTCAGCTGAATGGCGTCCAATGTAGGCATGGAGAAATGTCTGAGCAAGCAAAGCAACCATTCTGAACTGGAATGGTGTGTTACCCAATAAAAACCTATTTATGAAATCATAAAATCTTCTGTGTTTGTTAGCACATATGGTCCAGTTTTGGACAACCAAGTCATTTTCTTAAAGTGGAACAAAACCCACCATCGGCCACCCTGGAATCTAAAAGATTGCAGGGCTGGCCACTGGCTTTGTCCTGGGGCATCCAGAATCAGGATGCCTCGTTGGGTGAAACCACACAGAACGCTGCTATTAACTCAGCTCTACCTCATTCCTACAGCGTATGCACGGGCTCTAGTCCAATGATAGCCATACGCCATGACTATGTAATTTTGCAAATAGCTCTTGTTGTTTTCAATGGGAAGCACACGCTGCCGCATCCCTGACAGTGTGTGCCACAGCCAATCACTGCCGCAGTCAATGAGAGCCTTTTACGAATTACATAGTCATGGCAGGATGGCCATCACTGGACGAGAGCACGCTGATGCGACATAGAAACGAGAAAGAGGTGAGTGAATATCAGCATTCTGGGGGGAGACAGACAGCAGGACCTCCCAATGGCCCCAGTGCAACAGAACAGAACCCAGGAAAGTGGAATTCCCGGGTTTTGTTCCGCTTTAAAAAGGGACATACCTGGCGAAAAAAAAAAAATTCTGTGAGTATTCACCTGTAGAATTGTTTTTGTTCTTGCATGGCATGGTCCGCTTCGGTATTCATAACAGTTGGGTTATTCCGCCACAAGGTGGCGCAGTGGTACTGCAGAAAGCTGTGGCACCTCCCGGCTCCCTATATAAACGGGATTAACGAACAAGTTCCCAGCGTAGACAAGCAGTGAGACAAGAAGCCGGGAGAGAATAAAGGTAAGAATGTAAAAAAGGTACAAAAACCCAATTTAACTTGGAACAATCACCATAAAGAGGCAACCAAGAATAACGATAACAAGGGTGGGGCGAAGCCGTGCCATGCAAGAACAAAAACAATTCTACAGGTGAGTACTCACAGAATTGCTTTTTTCTTTATTGCATGGCACGGCCCGCTTCGGTATTCATAACAGTTGGGACACCCAAAAGCAGTGTCCAAAAGTAGGGTGGGATCCCCAAAGAGTAACTGCCAGTAGTTCAAGTCACTACCGCCTGAAGCACCTTGCGGCCAAAAGCAGCATCCGCTGAGGCCTTAACATCAACTTTGTAAAACTTAGAAAAAGTATGAACAGAAGACCAAGTAGCGGCCTTGCAAACTTGTTCAATAGAAGCTTGATGCTGACAAGCCCAAGAAGCACCAATAGCACGAATGAAATGAGCGGTTATTCTAAAGGGAGGTTCCTTCCCCTTAGCAGAATAGGCTTGAACCACCGCCTGATGGATCCACTTGCTGATAGTGGATTTAGCCGGAGGCAGACCCTTTCTTGGTCCAGAAATGAGAACAAAAAGAGCATCAGACTTCCTGAAAGTCTCAGTAGCAACCAAATAAAACTTCAGAGCCCTGACCACATCCAGGGTGTGCAGTGTCCACTCCTTGGAATTAGCAGAATTAGGACACAATGAAGGCAAGACAATGTCCTGATTAAGATGAAAGGCAGACACAACCTTAGGCAAGAAATCTGGCTTACAGAAGTGATAGCCACCAAAAAGGCTACCTTAAGAGTCAAAATGGGCAAAGCAGCCTCCCGGATAGGCTCAAAGGGAGGACCCTGCAGAGCAGACAACACCAGATTCAAGTCCCAGACTGGTAGCATAGGCTTACGAGGTGGACGCACATGAGTAACACCCTGGAAAAAAGTTTTAATCAGCCGGTGATTGGCAATTTTTTCCCAAAGATCTTTTGCCAGAGCTGAAACATGGCCTTTGAGGGTACTAAGTTGAAGGCCCAAATCCAAACCATGTTGCAAGAATTCCAGAATCCTGGGAACAGAAAACACCCTACAGGGAAAAGACTTGGACTCACACCAGGCAATGTAAGCATGCCAGACCCTATAATAAAGGACGAGGACTTCTTCCTAGCCCGAATCATGGTAACAGAAGCAGGCAACCCCTTATCCATCAAAATGGAGGTTTCAGCAGCCAAGCCATTAAAGCCAGCGTTTGTAAATTGGGGTGGCGTAGCTGCCCCTGAGCGAGGAGATCTGGATCCTTGGGCAAGACGTACCAGTCTACTGCCAACTGCACGACGTCTGCGAACCAAACCCTTCTTGGCCAACAAGGGGCCACTAGGATGGCCGTTACTCGTTCCTGGAGTACCTTGCGTATGACCCTGCCCAGGAGAGGAAACAAAGGAAACACATAGAGAAGGCATTGTCAGGGCATCCGTGGCGAAGGCCAGATGATCCTGAGACAGAGAAACAAATCTGGGAAGTTTGTGATTGTAACAGGACGCAAACAGGTCCACGTCCGGCTGACCCCAGCGGTGACACAGGGAGAGAAAAACCCGGTTGTTGAGGGACCATTCCCCCAGACGAGACGTCCCCCTGCTCAGGGAGTCCACCTCCTGGTTCTCCACCCCCGGAATGTAGACCGCTGAGATGCAGGGAACATGCTATTCCGCCCAAGACAGGATCAGGGACACTTCATTGAAGGCTCGCTTGCTCCGAGTTCCTCCCTGATGATGGATGTAAGCAACCGCCGTCTGGTTGTCTGAGCGGATCCGAACAGCCCGACCCCGAAGGTGGGTGGTTAGGCGAGAAAGAACCAATCTGATCGCCCTCCGTTCCAGGACTTGATGGAAGCATGAGCCTCTTGTGGGCCCACCGACCCTGGAATCTCAGGGACTTCCAGAAGCCCCCCCCCCCCCAACCTGTCAGACTGGCATCTGTGGTGATCGTCTCCCAGCACGGGGGCAGAAAGGTCCTGCCCCCCAGAAGGTTCCTCGAGTCCAGCCACCACGAGAGGGACTGTCTGGCCAGAAGAGACAGAGCTAATTCCTGATCCAAGGACAGAGGGTCCCGATCCCAAACTGACAAGAGGTGCAAATGAAGATGTCTCATGTGAAACTGAGCAAAGGGGACTGCCTCGAAGCAGGACACCATCAGGCCTACCAACTGCATCCCCTGACGGATGGAGGGATGAGGACATGATAGCAGAGCCCAAGCCTGCTTCTGAAGACCCTCCACCTTCTGCTGAGGAAGGAACACCTTGACCTGAGTGATATCCAGAGTCATGCCCAGAAAGGACCTCACCAAGGACGGGGACAGAGAAAACTTGGGATAGTTGATCACCCAGCCGAAGGACTCCAGAGTGGAAGTCACCATCTGAGTGTCTTGCTCGGCCTGAGGAAAGGACTGGGCTACAATTAGGATGCCGTCCAGGTAAGGAATGATGCGGATGCCCTGGTTCCTTAGCAGAGCCATCACTCCCGCCAGTACCTTGGTAAACACCAGAGGTGCTGAGGCGATACCGAAGGGTAGAGCTACAAACTGGTAATGCTGATCCTCCAGCGTGAACCTTAGAAATCTCTGATGACCTGGGAAGATGGGCACATGAAGATAAGCATCCTTGATGCCCACAGTGGTCATGAAGTCGCCCGGGCGAAGGGTACTGACAGGGTACTCCACGCGAAAATGCTTGAATCGGACAAGCTTGTTGAGGCCTTTCAGATCCAGAATGGGCCTCAGCGAGCCGTCCTTTTTGGGGACCGTGAAAAGACTGGAATAGTACCCCTGATCACGTTCTAGATGGGGCACAGGACAAATGACTCCTGACTAACAGGCATTGAACCGCCAGACGCAACCCTTGAGCAGACAGGGGGTTTAAAGACATCCGGGACCTGATGAATCTTGGGGGCGGCCAGGCTGCAAACTATCTTGTAACCGGAGGACACTACCTCCTGTATCCATCGGTCTGAGACGTGAAGCCTCCAGACGCGAGCAAAGAGCCGAAGCAGTCCCCCCCACCCGGGTGGGTGAGGGCGCCCCTTTATGCCTGAGGGGGCTTAGTGGAGGGATTGGGCTTGGAGTTCCAGGACAGACCGGGATGACCACGGGGTCTGTCACAGCCCCAAGAATCTCTACGACCACTGGGGAGGAGGGAGCCCCGGCCTCCTCTGGGAACACGAAAGGAAGGGAGGGGGGCAGAGGACCCCCGAAATGGCAGAGACTGCCTCCTACGATGAGGCAGCCTGCCATCCTTGGCTGAGACATCAAGACGCTCCCCAAATAGCTGCAGCCCCACGAAGGGGAGACCAGTGAGCGCTTTCTTAGCAGCAGCATCAGCTGCCCATTGGCGCAACCAGACAGAGCGGCGCATAGCCACCAAGAGCGCCGAGGCCCTAGCACTCAGCCGCACAGCATCATCCATAGCAGCAAGGTTAAAGGCCACAAAATCAGAGCAAACCAAGAGGGTCCTAAACTCTGCCCATCCTCTACGAGTTGAAGTGCCATCCAGGAGGCGCTTGAGTAGAGACTTTAGGGCAATAGCCGTAATAGCCGCGGCACAGGTAGGGCGCAAGCCAGTCCCCACACAGGTATAAGGCATGACAGGCCAGATGATCCATGCGCCTGTCCTCACAGTCCCTCAGAGTGGTAGTGTCCGGGGAAGGCATGACCGAAGTGTTGAACAAGCCTAGCACAGGAGCGTCCACTTCAGGGGGAACTGACCACCTCTTAACAAGATCAGCAGGAAAGGGATATCTCTTACCCAAACCCTTGGGCACAGCAGACAGCCTGTTAGGACGCTCCCACTCTTTAAGCACCATCGTGGTGAAATGTCCTTGCTCAGGGAACTCCAGACGCTGTTTAACAGGACGAAACAGCTCACCCTGTTTCCTTTTAGCCTCCACGGGGGGGGGGGGGGGGGGGGGGGGGGGCCAATGTGTAGGATTTAAAAAATGTGAGACAATAAATTACCAGTGTCCTCAGGATACCATGAATCCCCAGACTCCGGGTCACTGACTCCTCTGGGGACCAGCAAGGGAATAGCGTTTAGTAGGGACATCAAATTCCTCATACTTCTCAGTAGAACGTGAGGGAGTAGAAGTCATGTGCCGCTTCTTGCTAGAGGCCTTCCTAGGAACAGTCCTGGCAAGCTGCCTCTCAATACTGGCCACCCGCAGAGCCAGATCAGAGTGTGACTCCCTGCTAATGATCCCCTCATTGGGGCCCAATTGCAGGAGCGGGGGAGTAGGTGAAGCAGAGGGATGCGCCGAGCTAGGAAGCGCAGCAGGCAAACCAGCTTGAAGCGCAAGGACACTTTCAGCACACGGCACGCACACCGTGACACTGTTACACACAGGGGACACCCCACACATGGAACACAGGCGCAATAGGCCAGCGGTGGGTATAGGCTACACAAAGCCACCCGGGATGCCCTCCCACGGGATGCCCCCAGAAGTCAGTGAAGGGGGGGGGGGGAGAAGGAGTGGAGCCGGGAAAAACCACAACCCAAGGGTATCCCGCCTGAAAGACATAAGTAAAAAGACAATGGACATCCCGCAGCACATACACCCCAAATCAATAAAAAAAACCCAAGGGGGACTCACGGACCAAAGACACCGCAGGGTCACTAAGGATAAGGCGACACACCGGAGGAGGTAGCGCCGCAGCCAGAAAGGGAGAAATCCAGATGCGCAGCTTGCCTAAAATGGCGTCGGCAGAGGTACCTCGAGGGGCGGGCAGCGGGGGGGGGACAACTCAATACGCGTCATCACCCAGCCCCCCCCCTGCCCCCCCCCCCCCCCGAAGAGAGCGAAAACGGCTCTCACGTGACTTGGCCTGCGCAGTGGGGGGGGGGGGAAAGAGACGAGCCCAAGGCAGCGGCGAGCAGCCATGACCAGGGAGGGGTGGACCCCAAAAGGAAAATAAAGGGACCATTCCCCAACAACTCACCCCCTCAGAAGCCAGGAAAGAAACTCCGCATCCCTATTAGGCTCACCATAAAGCCTGGCTACCCTTTGTGGAACAGGGTCTGCGGCTCTGAGCCACGCTCCAGGAGCACTTGACCCTAGTGCTCTTCTACCTTCACCCGATCTGTCAGCCGAGGCTGGGAGGCAGTAAGGGTCACCTACGTAAGAGAGAGAGCCATCTTCTAACTTCGCAGTATCTCTGCAGAGGAAACACTGGATACTTGTTGGTTAATCACGTTTTTATAGGGAGCCGGGAGGTGCCACAGCTTTCTGCAGTAGTACCACTGCGCCACCTTGTGGCGGAATAACCCAACTGTTATGAATACCGAAGTGGGCCGTACCATTCAATAAGGAAAAAGGTACCTACTGCACAGTATTGTCGCTGTCATCTCTGAAGCAGAGAGCATGTTCCCCACATGCCACCAGGATGCATCTAAGCATCCTCCAATGTTAGCACATAAGATGTGGGCACGTATGTGATGCGTCTCCTGCAGCGAATCAACCAGGAAGCCTTCCCTCATGTGATTAGGAGCAGGGGTGCGAACAAAGACTGGCTGGCTGAGAACCCAGACTGGTTCAGTATCGAATGTAAAGGCAATTAGGTTTTTATTGTTTGTTTTTGTCCAGTACTGAAAAGGGACCTTTAGCATTTAATGTAAAATAAACATGAAAACACTTGTTGCACTAATGATGATGTGCACAGAGCGAAAACGAGCCAACATGGTGCTACAGCGGCCCCTGCCGATTGCTGCACATCATTGTGGATCACTGCTGCACATCCACGTCTTAGCAATTCCCAATGTGGGGTATCCCAGATCAAGATGAGCCCTTGGGAAGAACAAAACATTTTACTTTTCTTGGGGTGGATGAAATTTAAATACCAGCCCCCAGAGGTAGCCTATGCAGAACAGTAGCAGTATATGTTTAGGAATGAATTGCACTGTTTAACCCTTTAAGGGCCAGCGTACCTGCAGCTTTTGTCACCCTCTGTTGCTAGACCATGTTTCACTATTTTGGCCTACACATGTTCAACTGTGATTTTTGAAAGGATTTCCAGGGATTTCCCAGGAAAATTATATATTGTTTTTTTGGGGCTTCAACATGAAATGTCTTGTTTGGCCTTTTTTAGTGTATTCTCAATACTTTTTGGTGAAATATGTGCAAAAAAAAAAAAAAAAATTGTAATTTTTGTAATTAAAAGAAAAAAAAAAAAAGTTGGTCAATAACATTTTATTGCATGCGAAACCCCTATTTTTTCCCGGTCACAGCGGTACCACATATGTATTGGTAGACACCCTTTCCTGCCCAGGAGACTCCCCCAAACTGAAACAGAGCTTTAGGAGATTTTCAGATAAAATACTGCACCTTGCAGTTTTTCCAGAAAAACAACCCTTTACATTTGAAATACCCCCTACAAACTATATATTCTCTGGAAGTACACGCCTCAAGCTTTCTAGGCGTACCAAGCTTGTTTATGTGGGCTTAGTTTTCTGGAAGTAATCCCTCAATGTATTCTTTGGTTGCACAAAATTTCCCTAAAAAAAAAGAATAAAAGAAAAAAAGAAGAATTAAGCCACATTTTCCTAAAAAAAAAAAAAAAAAAAAAAACTATACGCAAACAAGAAAACACAAGTAAAATCTCAAAAAGCAACATGCCCCGAACAGACCGATACCCAACATGCATAGGTACTGTCAAGGGAAAAGTTGGCAAACACCACAAAGTAAAGCGTGCTTGAAAATTTCAGCTCTGCAGACAAAGTGCGCACCTTGCAATTTTTCAACCAAAACAACCCTTTACATTTGGAATATCCCCAATAAACCATATATTCTCTGAAAGTACACATGTTAAGCTTTCTAAGTGTACCCAGTTTGTTGTAGTAGGCTCACCTTTCTGGAAGTAATCCCTCGAACAATTCTTAGGTTGCACAGGGTTTCCCTATTAAATGAATAAAAAAAACTTAATAACTAACATGTTTTCCTAAAATATAAAATATGCAAAAAAAAAAAAAAAAACAATAGCCTATATTTAGTTTTGGCCGATATTTCGTTTTACCCAGCCCTTGTCAGTGTGCCGAGTGTTTCACTGTGTGTGTGTGTGTGTGTGTGTGTGTGCTTGATGCTTACTGGCAACACGGTCCGACTACAGCCTGGGGGAGCTTCTCCCCCTCAGGCTGCGTTTGGGAAGGGGGCGGGCTCTCGGCGCGCCCGAGGTAGCCCCGCCCCCTTATTTGGCGCGATTACAGAGCTCGTTGTCTAGGGGTCCGCGTTGCTGGGAGGGGGCGTGGCCTCGGCAAACGCGCGTTCTGCGCTGGCCCGCCCTCCCCCTGCTCTCCCTTCTCAGGCACGAGGCTGTGTGGGGGCCATCTTCTCTGGCAGGCCGCTTTGCACATCAGGGTGGTAAGGGCCTGATGGCCATCTCCTTAGCTTGTGTGTGTGGGGGCCCCCACTGGTCTCTAACATGTGTGTTTATGCCTTATTTGCACTGTTTGGTTGTGTTGTGGTATATATATATTTCCATTGTGTGGCTGTAAGATCAAATGCTATGGCATTTTTTACACTGCTCTGCTCTTATGTTGCTTATTTTGTGTGCTACAGGTTGCTCTGTATATGTGCATATTAAAGGGTCCCTCCTGGTCCTGGGGTCCCTAGTTATAAAAATTGTCCACCCAAAAATCCTCCCACCGGGACTTTTAAGGGGCATCCCGGGTTGCTTATGTGTAATTCCCTGCAGTCTTGCGACTGACCACAAAAATTCACCATATGGAGGCTCAGCAGGATACTGGGCCCGGGATCCCTTCGGGACAATCCGGGCCATGTGTGGGGTGAGGGATATCCCTTACAGGGGAGAATGTGCTGATCTGTATACCATGCGCACAAAAGGCCATAACGCGGCATTCTGGTACCCGGCCTTCTGGGTCGGCTCCTCCCGCTTCATCGCCTTCCCCTCCCCACCTGATCCATAGCCCAAGTGACATTGGTACCAGTGGGGAGTCGCTTTCTCATGTTTGGGCTCGGTTGGTCAGCATAGAGAAAATGATTGCAAGCACGGTGGGCAAGAAGGCCCAGGCTAAAAAGAGACATGTCACGAATGACTTACCTTCTACCCGTGCCGGTGGTATCCCTAGGCAACGGGTTCGGGTTCCTCCTGCCCAGGAGCCGCTTATGCCTCGGTTGCCATCCCCAGTGGCGCATGTGTCGCCGAGTAAGTCCTTCCCCCTTGCCCATTGTCACTCAGCTTGTGCTTGCTGGCCTATACAGTCAGCTCATGTCTTCCGGTGGTGCAATACTCAGAATGGCCACCGGAGGCTGTTTAAAAGAACGAAGTCTAGAAGGTGCAGCTCTGAGCAGTTTGCCTGGGAAGCTCAGCTGGAGCAATCAGCCCAGAGCTCACCAATCAGACCACAGGGCCAGTGCTCCAATCCGCCGCCAGATCCTAAGTGCACCAATCCCAGCCACTGTCTCCCTGTCCAATCCTGCCGGTTTTCCCACTATAAAGGGATTTCCACTGCAGTGTGTCATTGCCTGTTATAGTGCCTAGTACCAAGCTTGTCTTGTGCATTGAAGCTCGATTGATTTCCAGTTGCCAACCTCTGCCTTGCCGACGCCTCTCGATCTGAAACCCTGTTGCCGACCTGCCTGAACCGACTATTCTGATCTCCGTTGCCGACCTCTGCCAGTTTTGACCATCCTCGATCTTGATTCCTGTTGCCGACCTCTGCTTGATCCTCGACCACGATTTGTCCAACCCTATTGTACCGCTGCCATCTCAGTACTTCCGTTGCTGACCCTAAGCCTGTTTGGACTTCCGTTATTCGCTCATTTACGGGCTACCCAATTCCACTTCCAGCCGCGGGCTCTCCAGTCCTCTGTACCGTAAGGTTTCATCCTTTGAGCCATAAAGTCCTGGGGGCAACCGATCCCGAGCAGGCGTGTTCTGCGTCTCAGCAAGCGGGGGCTCCTATAGGTGAAGCTGGCTGCGGAGATTGGGGGTTGAGGTCCTTACCAAGAGAGCTGGAGTAGCCCAAGTGGTTAATTGTGGTACCCGGAGCGTGACAAGACAGTTGTCGTCGGATCAGCCTTTGTGGGATATTGACGAGTCCGCTGATTTGTCCGATTATTCCCAGTTAGAGGAGGGGGAATTGTATCAGGATTCAGAGGCTGACTATGGTCAGCCTGGGAATTCCAATGTCGGGCAGGCGCCGGGGGATGCCGTTGATACGGCCACTGTTTTGTCACATTTATTGGAGGTGTTGGATATTGATCCACCTGAGGCGCCCCCTCTTAAGGGGGAATTTTTGGGGGCCCACAAGCCCGTCTGGAATTCCCTACCCAGGGTCATTTTGATGCGCTGATACTTAAGAGAATGGGAGAGGCCCAGTCGGCTTCCTGGTGTGCCTCAGGGATTGGATAAAAAATATCCTTTTCCGATGGAGGCAGTTAAGCGCTGGTCTTCTCCTCCCGAGGTTGACGCGCCTGTTTTAGGTTTGACCAACTCTTCTGTGCTGAACACCCCTGACGCCACCTCCCTTAAGGATGGCGAGGATAAGCGCCTTGATCAGATGGCGTGCCACGCATTTGCCAACGTGGGCTCGGCCCTGCGGCCCGTTAGTGCATCTGCCCTGGTGTCGCTTGCTACCAGGTCTCTTATCAGGGACTGGCTGAATAACGCTCAGTTTGATCCAGCTGGCGCTGAGTTCGCTATACTTAAGAAGTGCGAATTGTTCATGGATTTTGTCATGGCTGCGATGGAAGACTCCATTGTCGTGTGTAGTAGGACGTCAGCCTTACTGGCGGCCATGCGCAGACTGGTCTGGCTCCGTCAGTGGACAGCGGACGTTGGAGCCAAGAAGTAGCTCCCAGCTCTCCCCTTCTTGGGTGCGCGGCTGTTTGGAGATAAATTGGATGCTGTTGCTAAAGGAGGTAAGTTACCTCAGGGGAGGAAACAGCGCCGTCACTTTCGGGGGGCGGGCTCGTTCACTCCTTCCTTTCGGGGGGCCAGAGCGTCTAGGGGTCTGGCCTTCTCAGGTGTCAGGGGGTCGTCCTGGAACAGAGGCAGAAGTCGGGCACGTCGGCTGCCTGGGGTTCCAAGCCCAAGCCTGCCGTTAAACCGGCTCAGCAATGAAGGGGCGCCCTCACCCGCAAGGGTGGGGGACAGCTGCGGCTCTTCTTCCAGGTCTGGGCCCGGGAGGTCACAGACAATTGGATCTTGGAAGTGGTCTCCTCCGAGTACAAACTGGAGTTCGAGTACTGGCCGTCCAAGATTCTTAAGGTCTTGTGTGCCCTTGGACCCTCAGGCTGCACAGGGGCTCCTGTTAGCAGTAAAAAACCTTCTGGACATGGGGGTTATATGCCCGGTGCCTCCGTTGGAAAGAGGCAGGGGTTACTACTCCAGCCTTTTCACAGTTCCCAAAAAGGAGGGTTCGGTGAGACCCATTCTAGATCTCAAGGCTCTCAACAGGTTTATCAGAGCCAAAAAGTTCCGCATGGAGACACTGCGCTCGGCTATCAATTCCCTTCGCCAAGGGGATTTTATGACATCCATAGACATCAAGGATGCGTATCTGCATGTTCCGATTTTTCAGGCACATCAGAGATTCCTCCGATTTGCGGTGGAGGATCAACATTATCAATTTGTAGCTCTTCCCTTCGGTCTGACCTCGGCACTGAGGGTCTTCACCAAGGTTTTGGCAGGCGTAATGGTTCTGCTCAGATCTCAGGGCTTTCGCATTGTGCCTTATCTGGACGATCTGTTGATTTCAGCTTCTTCCTTTCAGCAGGCGGAACTGGACTCCCACCAGGTGGTGTCGACCCTGGAGAGGTTCGGGTGGGTTATCAACCGCACCAAGTCTTCTCTCTCCTCGTCTTGAGTGATTTCATTTCTGGGCATGAATCTGGATACCAGTCGGGCCAGAGTGTTTCTGCTCCAGACCAAGGTGCAGGGAATTCAGGGCCTGATCCGTCTTCTTCTGGCCAGTCTTTGTCCCTCTATCCGACAGGGGATGAAACTGGTGGGTCTGATGGTGTCCTCCTTCGAAGGAGGCGACGTTTGCACAATTTCACATGAGATCTCTTCAACTTCATCTATTGACGTATTGGGCAGGAGCCCACAGTCATTGGATCAACCTTTCAAGATGTCTCCCAGGGTTCGGCAGTCCTTTCGGTGGTGGTTGGACTCAAGCAATCTGGTGAAGGGCAGATCCTTTCTGGTCCCTTGTTGGGAGACGGTTACCACGGATGCTAGCCTGTCGGGATGGGGAGGTTATTGGAAGAGTCATCAGTTCAGCGGGGTGTGGGGTCCCCAGGAGGCTCACACCCCCATCAATGTATTGGAGCTCAGATCCATTCGACTGGTTCTGGCTCGGCTGACCCCACAGTTACGGGGTCTTCCGGTTCAGGTACGTTCGGATAACCGAACGGCAGTGGCTTACATCAATCACCAAGGAGGGACTCTCAGCAGGAGTGCCCTCAGGGAAGTCTCTCTGATCCTGCGCTGGGCGGAGAGCAATGTTCCTTGCCTTTCGGCAGTCTACATTCCGGGAGTTGAGAATACGGAGGCGGATTCCCTGAGCAGGGGATCCTCTCGCCGCGGAGAGTGGTCTCTCAACCCCGAGGTTTTTCTGGATCTTTGCCGCAAGTGGGGGACTCCGGAGGTGGATCTCTTTGCCTCGAGGCACAATCAAACACTCCAGGCCTTTGTGTCTCTTTCTCAGGATCCCCTGGCTTTGGCAGTGGATGCCTTGTCACTGGCTTGGAAGGATCTGGGTTTTCTGTACCTGTTTCCACCTGTCTCCATGCTGGGCAAGGTAGTTCGCAAACTGGTTCTAGAAGGGGCACCAGCGATCCTGGTGGCTCCAAGGTGGCCAAGGAGGGTTTGGTATGCAGATGTTGTAAGGATGGCCGTAGACCAGTACCGGCTTCCCTTGCTGCTGGACCTGATATCTCAGGGTCATCTACTTTAACCCAATTTACAAAAGCTGGCTTTGAAGGCTTGGCTGCTGAAACCATCTTGAAAGAGGAAGGTTTGTCTGAGGCGGTTGTTCAGACCCTGATCAGGGCTAGGAAGCGGTCCTCTTCTGGCATTTACTATAGGACTTGGAGGTCCTATATTGATTGGTGAGAGGCTAGGGCCTTGCAGGGTTTTTTCTATACCCAGGATTTGGGAGTTTCTTCAGCATAATCTGGATCTTGGGTTCCAGCTTAATACTTTGAAAGGACAGGTTTCTGCTCTGTCGGTTTTCTTCCAGAGGTCTTTTGCTTTACACCCGCTGGTTAAGACCTTTTTCCAAGGGGTGGCGCCCCCTCGGAAGGCTGTAGTTCCTGTTTGGGATTTGAATTTGGTTCTTTCGGCTCTGCAGGGTCCTCCTTTTGAGCCGCTACAGGATATTGCCCTTTCGGTTCTCACTCAGGTGGTTGCCTTCTTGGTGGCTATTACCTCTGTTCGGCGTGTCTCTGAGTTGGTGGCCCTGTTGATTCAGGCCCCTTACTTTGAGAGACACCAGGATAAGGTGGTTTCTGCTTTCCATCTCAATCAGGACATTGTTCTCCCTTCCTTGTGTCCTAAGCCTAACAATGACAAGGAGAGGGTTCTGCACAATTTGGATGTTGTTCGCTGTATGAAGTACTATTTGGTGACTACTTCTTCCTTCAGCAAGACGGACGCCTTTTTCGTGGTGCCCTGCGGGCCCAGGAAAGGGTTGGCGCCTGCTAAGTCTACGATTAGCAAATGGATTTGTCAGGCCATTGTGGGGGCCTATTCTGCTAAGGGGAGGACTCCCCCGTTTAGGGTCACTGCGCACTCTACTCGTGCTGTTGGTGCATCCTGGGCTGTTCAGCACCTGGCTTCTCTTGAACAAGTTTGTAAGGCTGCTACTTGGTCTTCCGTTTCCAAGTTTTACAAGGTTGATGTGCGGGCTTCAGCATATGCTGTTTTTGGCCGCAAGGTTCTGCAAGCTGCAGTGGTTTGAGTTGGTACATTCTTTACTGTTTTTGGTTCCCACCCATGATGGACACTGCTATTGGATGCCCCAGATGTCATGAAGAAGGAAGTGGAGTGTATGGCACACTTAGAATAATACCGTTTTGTGAGTACTCAGCAATCAAAACCATAATACCCGTTTTAAAGGTAAGGTTATAATTGGTTCTTCCTGGTCCCTTTACTGCTTTTATACACTGGGGAATTGGTGGGAGGTCCCAGGTATATATGGACCGGGAGGGGCTTTCTTTTTTGCATATTCATCTCTGCAGAAGTTCACCCTCTACTGGAGATTACCCAGATGTCATGAAGTGTATGGCACACTCATAATACCTGTTTTAAAGGTGAGTACTCACAAAACGGTATTTTTGCAGCAGAGTTTAGGCTTTAACATGAAATGTCTTGTTTGCAATTTTTCTACTGTTTTTTAAATATTTTTGTGTAAAAAAAATAAATAAAATCATATTTTTTAGACAATTGCCCCCTTTATTTTAAATAAAACATTTACTTTATTAGAGAAAACCATATTGCATGTGAAAGCCCAATTTCTCCCGATTACAACGGTACCACATATGTATCGGTAGCCACCCCATTTTTGCCCAGGAGACCCCCCAAACTGAAAATAGCACTTTATAACATTTACAAATAAACTACTACTACTATCCACACTATAAACATAGGGTGTTAATTTAAAAACAAGAAAGACATTTTAAGGGTTAAAATCCCTTAAAACTCCCCCAAAAAATGATATGGGGTCCTCCTTACCCATCATGACCAGCCCTGGACCAGCTATGGGGGCTTGTAGAACAGGGTGCAAAAGGGGGCCCCTGGGCTTTGGGGAGGCAGGTAATTGGGGTGCCGGGGGTTAACGGCAAGTCACACGCTAGCCGCAGGTGACTTGCCAGCCCCCAGCCTTGTGAACTGGTATAAGGATCTCATGGACTCGGGTTAAGTGTTAAAAAAAAAAAAAAAAAAAAAACAGAAACAAGCAGAAAAAATAAAATGGGGTCCCCCTTACCCAGCATTACCAGCCCGGGACCAGCTATGGGGGCTTGTAGGAACAGAGTGGAGGGGCCAGCTTTTGTGCCCCCCCCCCCCCACCTTGTGCCTACAAGCCCACATAGCCTATGTGGGCCCGGGCTCTACTGCCCCCCCCCACCCGGGCTTTGGGGAGGCAGGTAATAGGGGTTCCTGGGGTTAATGGCAAGTCACCTGCTAGCCGCAGGTGACTTGCCAGTCCCCAGCCTTGTGAACTGGTATAGGGGTCTCATGGACCCCTTACCAATTCACAAGGGGTTAAATGTAAAAATAAACACACAGAGACATAAGAAAAAAAACGACTTTTTTTTTTTTTTTTTACTTTACTCACCTCCTATCCTCCGTCCCCCGGGGATCTGCGATGACAGCTGACAGTCTGCTCGGGTGTTTGGAGGAGAGAGCCCAGGGGGATCACAGCCCTCTCCCCCCCAAGCACCCGAGCAGACTGATTCAGAGTCTCGGGTGCCAGTATTATGAATCTGGCTGCTGGTGACATCACAATGTCGTCATCCGGCGCCAGGGGGCGGGGCTAGCAGTCGCGATGCAGGAAGTGGGGGGGGGGGGGGAATTTCTGTCCTCTCCTCGCCACGGAAGAGGCTGGGGGGGGCGATCGGAGGCCCCCCCCAGTGAAGAGGAGACCCGCCGGGAGACAGCGCGGCCGTAAGTAAATGTCATTTTTAATTTTTTTTTTTTTTACAGTTAGCAGCTGCTGCTGCCGCCGAAGCGGGGGGGGGGGGGGGGGGGTGGCTCTCCTGGATGGCACCAAATTAAAGAGGAGACCCGGCCGGATCCAACGAGGGGTCAGGTGAGTATATTTTATTTTTTTTTTTAACTAGCGTGGGGGAAAGTCAGGCACGTAGATTCTACATGCTTGGCACTTAAGTGGAGAAGAAGCGAGCACGTAGAATCTACGTGCTTGGCACTGAAACGGTTAAAGGAGCACTACTGCGAAAAATGGTAGAGGTCACTTATACACCCGACTTAATATTTAGCATAGCTTGTTTATTTTTGTTAATTTTAATGGAAGAAAGAGGAAATCAGGGGTGATCGCTCCTCTCTCCACGATAGACTAAACCTGTCATCATTGGATAAGCTTAGTGGGAGTTTTATTCAGTTTGGTTAATGAGAGGAGAGGTCACTTATACACCCAATGTGTTTATATGGATTTTTAATTTCATACAATATTGCGATAGTGCTCTTTTAAAGAGGAACAAACTCCCCCCGCTGTGTGCATCTCCCCCGAATACGTCCTCGTTCCCACAGCACATGCGTGGGCCCACTCAGCCAATCAGCGGCTCATGTCTCATCCAGTTTTGTCTTGACGCTCAGAGCTGAATGGAGCATGTGCAGAATTCCCGCACACCTCTAGCTGTGGATGTGCGTGCATCAGCCATCTCTAAATGCCTGGAACAGGTAGTGGGACCTAGCTAAAGGTATAGCCAGGATTCAGCTGTGGCCTGGAGATGTGGTGTGGGATTGCCCGCAAGTGTTTGGGGCAATCCCACACCACAATCCCTGGAGTTGCATAGAGCAGGGCTTCCAAATTCAGGATTCCCCATGAAGTGGGAGACCACGGGCCCTAGGGTCTTATAGTCTCTAGAGAGGCAGTTCTTCCTCTTAAAGTGCCACCAGAATTTGCACAACAAGCACTTGTTTCCTGAGGTCAGTTGGGAGGGACTCTGAAACACTGAATATGGATTACAAATAATAAGAGGGGGTTGCACCTGTGAATTCAGTTCTGCCTCAGATGCACAAAAAAGCAAGAATTCCCTCATACGCTATGGGCTAATGGCACCACAGGGAGACTTCAGAACTTTTTCTTAGATTGGATAGTAGTAAGGGACCTAGCCCCCCCCCCCCAAATATCAGCTGATGGGACACCTCATGAAAAAATACAATTCTGTGAAACTCACCTGTAGAATTGTTTTTGTATACATCCAGTCCAGGCCGTCCCAATAACCCCAGGATTGGGTGTTCCCCTCTAGAGGGCGCTTGACTGCAAGATCAAAGATGTAGCTCCTCCCTGCCCCCTATAAAGGCAGCTGCCCCTCTATCATTCCCCAGTAGTTTAAAAGCAGTAATCAACAAAAGAGGGTAGGCTGGGAGGCCTAAGAAACCATGTTACTTTGCATAGCTTCAGCTTATACTCTCTCTAAACAAAAACTAAAAAAGTCCTATGAAAAAAAAAAAATGGTTGATCACCATAACAGGCATACGGGACATAATGAACACAAGGGCGGGGTGGGACGGCCTGGACTGGATGTATACAAAAACAATTCTACAGGTGAGTTTCACAGAATTGTATTTTTCCCTACATCCAGTCCAGGCCGTCCCAATATCCTCACGATTGGGACATCCAAAAGCAGTGTCCATATGGGCGGGATCCCCAGTGCGGAACAGCATGTAGTTCATTTCACTACTGCCTGAAGCACCTTTCGGACAAAAACAGTGTTAGCTGAGGTCCTGACATCCACCTTGTAAAACTTTGTATGAACAGAAGACCAAGTTGCGGCCTTACAAACTTGTTCCACCGATGTCTGGTGCTGAAAAGCCCAAGAGGCTCCGATAGCTCTGGTAGAATGAGCTGTGATCCAAAAAGGGAGTTCCTTCCCCCTGGCAGAATAAGCTTGTACCACCACCTGTCTGATCCACTTACTGAGAGTGGACTTGGCTGGTGGCAATCCTTTCCTAGAACCCTCTGTTAGGACAAAGAGCAAATCCGATTTCCTGAAGGATTCAGTCGCAGCCAGGTAATACTTTATGGCTCTGACCACATCCAAAGCATGGAGGGTCTATTCTTTGGAATTAGCCGGTGCTGTACACAAGGAAGGTAAGACAACTTCCTCATTAAAGGTGAAAGGGAGAAACGCAAAAAATCAGGTTTAAAGCGGAAAACCACCTTATCCCTGTGCAGCTCAAAAGTAGGGTGGTTCCATACAAAGCGCAGCCAGCTCTGATACACGAGGCACCGAGGTGATCGCTACCAGAAAGGCCACTTTGAGAGTCAACATAAACAATGCAGCATCGCTCAACGGCTCGAAGGGAGGACCCTGAAGAGCAGATAGATTTACCGGTGTGGGACTTGAATTTAGTACTGACTTACGCAGTGGACGAACATGGGTAACTACCTGGAAAAAAGTCTTGATCAACCTATGGTTGGCAATGGATCTCTGGAAAAAAAAATGGCTAAGGCCGAAACCTGACCCTTGATGGTGCTCAGCTGAAGACCCAAGTCTAAGCCGTGTTGTAAAAATACCATTTTGTGAATACTCACCTGTAAAATGGGTATTATAAGTATGTCACACACCTCGCTTCAAACATTAATAATTACACTTGGGTTAACCCACCTGTAGGTGGCGACGTTGCAGAGAAGTCTTGAAAAATGAGCCCCTCCCGGTCTATACATACCTGGGACCTCCCACTTATCTCCCAGTTTTCAAACAGCAGTAAAGACAAGGTACCAGAAAAAAAAAAAAACCAAAAGGTAACCCTCAAACTGTAACAAAGCTTCACCATATAAAGATCCAGGATACCAAAAAGGGCGGGTGAAGCGGGGTGTGTGACATACTTATAATACCCATTTTACAGGCGAGTATTCACAAAATGGTATTATTCTAAGTATGTCACACACCCCGCTTCAAACATTAATAATTACACTTGGGACATCCAAAGACTTCCTTTCCTCCCTTAAGATGGAGGTTTCAGCAGCCAGGCCGTCAAAGCCAGCGTTGGTAAATTGGGGTAACGCAGTTGACCCTGTGTGAGAAGATCCGGCCGAAGAGGCAGATCGAACTGATCCACCACCAGACGAACGATGTCTGCGAACCACACCCGTCTTGGCCACCTTGGAGCCACGAGAATGGTGGGAACCCCTTCCAGGGCCAGCTTTCGCAACACCTTGCCTAGCATGGGGATCGGAGAAAACAGATAAAGGAACCCCAGGTCCTCCCAGCTCAGAGACATGGCATCCACTGCCAGAGGATCCTGAGAGAGCGACACGAATATCGGGAGCTTGTAATTGCGATGAGAGGCAAACAGATCCACCTCCGGCGTCCCCCACCGGAGACAAAGAGACCGAAACACCTGGGGATGGAGAGACCATTCATCCCGGCGGGAAGAGCACCTGCTCAGAAAGTCCGCCTCCGTGTTTTCCACTCCTGGAATGTACACTGCCGAGATGCAAGGGACATGAGTCTCCGCCCAGGCTAGGATCAGAGACACCTCTCTGAGGGCACTCAGACTGCGAGTCCCTCCCTGGTGATTGATGTAAGCAACCGCCGTCCGATTGTCTGACCGAACCTGAACTGGCAAGCCCTGTAAATGCTGTGTCAAGTGAGACAGAACCAACCTGATGGCTCTCAACTCCAGAACGTTGATGTGCAAGTGAGGACCCCACCGCCCCCGGGACTGAAGATCCTTCCAGAAACCTCCCCATCCCGACAAACTGGCGTCCGTGGTGACAGTTTCCCAAAGAGGCGTCATAAAAGACCTGCCCCTCAAGAGATTGTCCGAGACCATCCACCACTGGAGAGACTGCCGAACCCGGGAGGACATCCGGAAGGGTCCAACAACCGCGGTCGCCGGTCCCAAGACGCCAACAGATGAAGCTGAAGCGTCCTTGTGTGGAACTGAGCAAAGGGAACTGCCTCGAAGGAAGCTACCATCAACCCCACCAGTCTCCTCCCTAGCCGGATGGACGGGCAAGGATTGGAAAGAAGAAGCTGCGCCAATTCCTGAATCAAGAGAACTTTGGCTTGAGGCAGAAACACTCTGTGTTGGCAAGAATCCAAGGACATCCCCAGGAAGGACACCACCCTGGCCAGAGCGAGAGAGGACTTGGGATAGTTGATCACCCAGCTGAAACTCTCCAGAGCGGATACCACCGTCCTGGTGTCCATCTCCGCTTGACTGAAGGAAGGAGCCATGATGAGAAGATCGTCCAGATAAGGCACAATGCGAATCCCCTGAGCTCTGAGAGGGGCCATCACGCCCGCCAACACCTTGGTGAACACTCTTGGAGTCGAGGTAAGGTCGAACGGAAGAGCCACAAATTGAAAATGCCGATCTTCCACCACGAAGCGAAGAAACCTTTGGTGAGCCGGAAATATAGGAATGTCTATGGACGTCATGAAAACCCCCTGCCGAAGAGAATTGATGGCAGAACGCAGAGTTTCCATACGAAACTTCCGGGGACGAATAAACACATTGAGAAACTTCAGATCCAGGATGGGACAAAACGACCCGTCCTTCTTGGGCACTGTGAAGATATTGGAATAATACCCACGGCCCACCTCCGAGGGAGGGACCGGACAGATAACTGCCATTTCCAGAAGATTCCTCACCGCCGCCAGGAGCCCCTGCGCGGCCAAAGGATCTGAGGGAACACGAGACCTGAAAAATCTTAGAGGAGGTCGGGACTCGAACTCCAGCTTGTAACCGGCCGACACCACCTCCCGGATCCACCTGTCCGAGACCGCCTGGTCCCACACCCGGAAGAATTGGCGCAACCGTCCCCCCACCCGCAAGGGTGAGGGCGCCCCCTCACTGCTGAGCGGGCTTGGCAGCGGGTTTGGGTTTGGCACCCCAGGAGTGAACGGGACGGCCACGGCCTCTACCCCTGTTCCAGCTTGCACCCCTGGAGGCCGAAAAGACCGCACCTCTGCCAGCTCTAGCTCCCTGAAAGGAGGGATTAAAAGAGGCCACCACCCGAAAGGAACGACAAAGTTTCTTGCGCTGAGGTAACTTACCTCCCTTGGCAACCGAATCCAATTTCTCACCAAACAGGCGCAAACCCAAAAAGGGAAGAGCCGTAAGGGACTTCTTAGAATTAAAGTCAGCAGTTCATTGCCGCAACCACACCGACCGTCGGATAGCCACCAACAAAGCCGTGGTCCTGCCACACATCACCATGGCGTCATCCTGAGCGGCTAGGACAAACAAAACAAAGGACTCACAACGCTTGAGAGCAACAAACTCATCACAAGTAGGATCAAGGTCCGCAAATAAATCCCTGACAATGGACCTAACCGCCAACAACAAAAGTGCCGAAGCACAAACAGGCCTCAAAGCCGAACCCGCACAGGCAAAACCGTGGCGAGCCAGCTGGTCAATCCGGCGATCTTCGCCATCCTTAAGGGTAGCAGTGTCAGGTCAGGAGAATGCAACACAGCCGTGTTAGATAGCCCCAAAACCGGGGCATCAACCTCGGGAGGAAAAAAGACCAACGCTTCACCAAGTCCGCCGGAAAAGGATACTTCTTATCCCAACTAGGCGGAACACCAACAAGACGCGTAGGCTGCTCCCATTCTTTAAGGATGACATTCACAAAATGTCGTTGACTGGGAAACTCCAAACGCGGCTTGCCCACATCAAACAACTCCCCCTTAGGCGGTGGAGCCGCCACGGGAGGGTCTAAAGCCAAAACTTCAAACATTTGAGCCAATATTGAAGGGGTGTCAAAGACCATCCCCGCCGCCTGGTCACCCTCAGCACCAAACAACTGCTGGACCTCAAGGTCGTCCGATTCCTCAAGAATCTCTCCCTCTTCAGCCGGGGGGCAATCGGACCAGTCCAATGCCTCAAAAACATCAACATCTGGGTCCGGCGGAGTCGGGGACAAGTGTTTCCGCTTAGCCGGAGCCTTCTGAGCAACCACAGCAGAAAACATTTTCTCAAGGCTGGCCAACCGGGCGCATACCTCGGATTGCGAATCCCCCCCCATGACAACGTCACACGGGGTCCGGAACAGGCGGGGAGGAGTAGGAGATGACACGGGCGTCGAGGGCCCCGAAACCGGAGTGCCGGACTGGCGCTCAATGTTTCGCTGCGCACATGGAATGCATATAATGACATCATCCCCCGGGAGCAGAGCCCCACAACCCCCACACAGCCTAGATTGCCCCGAAGGGCCGTTTCCGGTATCCTTGGAAGCCTCCATATGGTGATATTGTGGTATTCCCAATTACCCAGGGATTTACGCCGTATGCAACCCGGGATGCACCTTTAATGTCCCAGTAGTGGGAGGATTTGCAATTTAAAATATATATAATCTTTGTAATGGACAAAACCCAACTAGCCAGGTAGTAAGACCGGGAGACCGCTTCAGCACGGGATCCCAGGATCTGTAACGGAAAGGACAAAGGTCACTCCAAGGCAAATAACAAACAAGCATGCATCAGTATGTCAATAAATTGCAAATACAAGCACAGGCAAGATACACAGTAAAGAAATAAATAAATAAATTATATATATATATATATATATATATATATATATATATATATATATATATACACACATATATATATACACACACACACACAATGGCAAGGGACCCAGCTGCAGTACAGCTGATAAGTAAAGATGACACGGACGGCACCCAGAAATACCCCAAACCTTGAGGGGTTACTGTCAGCCACGCCCTGACATAAGAAGCCAGCTCTAATGTCCCAGTAAAAAGGCAGAATTACCCGCAATGAAAACATACCACCTTAACTAAAAAACACAGACTACCTTAAAAAGCCGATCTGTAAAATGGTGGCGCAGAAGACAGCCGCAGCAGCAACCGACCATCCACAGCCAGAAACGAGGAGGAAGGAAGAGGAAGAAGGGCGGGCCCACCCAAGCACGCCAAGCGCTCCGGCCCCGCCCCCCCAAGCATCAGTACAGCGCAGGCGCGCGAGACGCGGCCCCGCCCCCCCCTCCTCCCCGAGTACAAGCCTTACTCAACGGGCGCCAGAGCCCCGCACAAACAAGGGAACCGGTCAGACAGGCGGGCCGGCGACACGCACGCCGCCCGCCCCCCCCCCCCCCCCCCCCCCCACCGGCCGCAGTAAAAAAAAAATGAGGTGGAGACAAACATGTACCAAGCATACAGACGCAGCCCCCCCCCCCCTTACTAGCGCAGGGAGAAGGGAACCAAGCGGGCAAATACCCATAGGGGGGGAACGAGACGGGGCATCCCAAATCCGGATCACCAGGCTGGATAACCACGTTGCCCCATAGTATGGGGTCTAGCAGAGGAGCAAGCTCCTAGGCACCTTAGGGTGCCGTCTACCCTTGCCCGGCCGGCAGCCTAAGCTGGGAGGCTACACAATGAAATAAGGCCAAATAAAATAAAACAAGCCGGGCAGAAATAGACCAGAAGGGGGGCCGGGGTGTTACCCCGGCTACCTGCAAGCAGGAGACTTCATTCTTCTGTCTTGTTGCCATCTTGCAGAGAATAACACTGGGAGATAAGTGGGAGGTCCCAGGTATGTATAGACCGGGAGGGGCTCGTTTTTCAAGACTTCTCTGCAACATCGCCACCTACAGGTGGGTTAACCCAAGTGTAATTATTAATGTTTGAAGCGGGGTGTGTGACATACTTAGAATAACTCCAGAATCCTAGAAATAGCAAATTCTCGCAAGGAAAGTTCTTGGCCTCGCACCAAGCGATATAGGCCCGCCAAACTCTGTAGTACATCATGGAAGAAGACTTCTTCCGTGCCTGAATCATTGTCTGTACAACCGTGGCCGATAACCCTTTTTCCATCAGGATTAAGGTTTCAATAGCCAGGCCGTCTAAGCCAGCGTCCGTAAATTGGGGTGCCGCAGCGACCCCTGTGTGAGAAGCCCTGGGTTGTCGGGCATGATGTAGTGATCTCCCGACATCTGGACTATGTCTGCAAACCAGCTCTTTCTCGGCTAGCAAGGAGCCACCAGGATTGTTGGTACCCCTTCCTGGGCTATCTTGCGCAGCACTCTGCCCAGGAGCGGAAACGGAGGAAATGCATACAGAAATTTGAACTCCATCCAAGGAATCGCTAGAGTGTCTGTTGCAATGGCCAGAGGATCTCTTGAGAGGGAGACGAACCTTGGGAGCTTGTGATTGTGTCTGGAAGCAAACAGATCCACGTCCGGATGACCCCAGCAGAGACACAGAGCCTGAAAGGTCTCACTGCTGGAGGGACCATTCCCCCAGGCGCAAGGAACCCCTGCTGAGGGAGTCTGCCTCCTGGTTTTCCACCCCAGGGATGTAGACCGCCGAGATGCAGGGAACATTCTCCTCTGCCCAAGTCAGAATCTGTGTTACCTCCTTGAGAGATCTCTTGCTCTGAGTCCCGCCCTGGTGATTGATGTAAGCCACAGCAGTCTGATTGTCCGAGCGAACCTGGATCGCACGGTCTCTTAAATGGGGAGTCAAGCGTAGAAGAACCAACCGGATCGCTCTCAGCTCCAAGAGATTTATGGGCAAAGGGGTCTCCTGCGGACCCCACTGACCCTGGATCTTCTGGGTCTGCCAAACTCCTCCCCTGCCTGTCAGACTGGCATCCGTGGTAACCATCTCCCAATGGGGAGTCAGAAAGGACTTGCCCACCAACAGGTTCCGGGAGTCCAACCACCACAAGAAGGACTGCCTGGCCGGGGGGGGGGATCAGCGAAAATCCTTGTTCTAGGGACTCCTGCGTCCGATTCCAGCCAGTCAGCAGGTTCAATTAAAGAAGTCTGCTTAAAGGGCACTGCCTCGAAGCAGGACACCATTAGGCCCACCAATCTCATCCCCAGACGTACCGATAGCTGCTGACAAGACAGCAAGGTCTGCACTTGCGTCTGGAGACCCAAAACCTTCTGCTGTGGCAGGAAAACTTTGACCTGAGTGGTGTCTATCGTCATTCCCAGGAAGGCTCTCACTGTTAAGGGAGTGATAAATGACTTGGGGTAATTGATTACCCATCTGAAGGCTTCCAGGGTTGACAGCACCGTCTGAGTAAATGAGCAAATCGGCCAGATAGGGTATTCGTATGTTACCCTGACTCCTCAGAATAGCCATGATGACCGCCAGCATCTTGGTGAACACACGGGGGGCTGAGGATATCCCGAATGGGAGGGCTACAAACTGGTAATGTTGTTCCTCCAGCGCAAACCTCAGGAACTTCTGATGTCCCTGGAAAATCGGGATGTGCAGATAAGCGTTCCTGATGTCCATCGCAGTCATGAGGTCGCCGGGCCGAAGCAATCTCACCGTCGACAGCAATGTTTGCATACGGAAATGTCTGACTCTTAGAAACCTGTTTAGACCCTTAGGTCCAGGATCGGCCGTAGCGTTCCGTCCTTCTTGGGAACCGTGAACAGGTTGGAGTAAAATACTTGACCCTGTTCCTGCCGGGGTACAGGACAAATCACACCTATCCACAGGAGGTGTTGAACAGCCATTCTCAAAGCATGAGCTTTTAGCAGGTTTCGAGATATCCTTGAAAGGAGGAATTTGGAGGGTGGCCTGGTCTATCTTGTAACCGGAGGACACTACCTCCTGAATCCACCGATTCGAGGCGTGCCGCCTCCAGATCTGAGCAAACAGGAGAAGTCGCCCCCCAACCCGGATGGGTGAGGGCGCCCCCTCATGCCTGAGGGGGCTTGGCAGGGGGTTTGGACTTCGGCTGGGGGACCCATCTCTGCTCCAGGTATCTCTGCGGCCACCTGGAAACAAAGATCCTCTTTCTCCTTGAAAGGAACAGAAGGAAGAGGGGTTCCGAAAGGGCCGAGCAGGCTTCCTTCTCTGAGGGAGTCTACCATCCTTGACCAAAAGGTCCAGGCGCTACCAAACAGCCGACTTCCCACAAAAGGTAGACTTGTGAGGGACTTCTTGGCAGCCGCATCAGCCACCCACTGCTTCAGCCAGAGCGAGCGGCGCAGAGCAACAAGCAAGGCCGAAATTCTGGCACTAAGCTGGACCACATCATCCATGGCAGTAACAACAAAGCCAATGAAATCCAAGCAAGCCTTGAGTTCCTTATACCCCTAAGCCCGCTTGCGAGCCTTAGCTCTGGCCACAAGGTGTCTCACCTTTCTCCTGTTGGCTAGTGAGACGATAGCCGAGGCACACGCTGGGCGAAAGAGGGCACCAGCAAAGGTGAACGCATGACAGACCAGCTGATCCATGCGTTTATCTGCAGGATCACTTAAGGAAACATTATCAGCGACGGCATAACAGTGGTATTGGACAAGCCTGACACGGGAGGATCCACCTCGGGAGGATGACACCATAACCGAACCAATTCAGCAGGAAAGGGGTACAGCCTATCCAAGCCCGTAAGGAACGACGGTAGCTTGTTGGGCCTTTCCCACTCCTTAAGGATCATGTTAGAAAAGTGAGGCTGATCCGGGAAAACCCACCTTTGCCTCTCAGGCTGAAATAAATCACCCTGCTTCCTCATAGCCGCTCTGGGAGGAACAATATGTAGGGTATCAAACACGGAGGCGAGCAAACTCCGTATCATCCGGGAGACAAGAATCCTCGTCCGAGGAGGAACCAGAGATACGGTCATCACCAGCGGAATATTCCACCGTGGAACGTGAATCATCTGGCAACTCGCCTTCCTCCGCAGAACCCATGCAATCAAAAAGATCGTCATCCGAGTAAATCGGCTCCAGATGCCGCTTCTTACTCGAGGCCTTCTTAGGGGCTGTCAACGAGATCTGCTTCTCGAGACTAGCCAGCCTATGCGCAAAATCATTATAAGACCCCTTGCTGGCTCCCCCTTCACTAGGGGCTGAATGCAGCAGTGGAGGGTCCGGAGAGGCCGATGGCAATACAGGGCTAGGGTCAGGGGCGACCGCCCGCTCATGGTCCAAAACAATGCCTCTAACGCAAGTGGGACAAATAGTGCTGCATCCACCCAGAGGATTCCTTCTGCACAAGGGACAGAGCCTGTCTTGCCCAAATGGACCCCCAGCTCACTATCCCCTGATGCCTCCATTATGGTGATTAAAAGTGGACCAACACCCAGGATTTTGACTATCCTGGGTCTTGGTCCACTTCGGTGGGGCACCCCCGATCGGGGTGCCCCGCTGTGTGAAACCCCCCCTAACCCCCCGAAAAACTCACCTCTCCCCACGCCGACGTACAAGCGAGGATCAGGAACGTCTAAGCGGCAGCCGCCGCCTCCCTCGCGTCACTTTCGGCGCGCGCCCCCGCCGGCCATTCGCGCACGCGCACGCCTACAGGAGTGCGAGGGAGGCGGCGGCGGCCGGCCGCCGCCGAAGATAAGGTAAGGAGTTTGGGGTGTTTGGGGGGGGTTTCACCCCGCGGGACATCCCGATCTCGGATGTCCCGCGGGGTGGGGGGTGATCGGCCCGGGAATCTTATAGATTCCCGGGCCGATCACCCGTGGGTGTTGGTCCACTTTAAAAATAGTAAAATTCAATAAGGCTACTAGACGCTAACAGCCTAAGCCTATACGTCAACAGCGCACCGACGCCGGGCCCCGCCCCCCTCGTGGCTCGTAGGAGCAGGACACCGCCTTCCAGCATCTACTGTCATGGCGGCAGCCCCCGTCAGCGAGGGCCCCAGCGTGCGCACCCCCCCCCCCATCTCTCTCACACACAGCGCCGCACATGGCAGTGCACGAATGATGCGAGAGGCGCGCGCCCCTGGCAACCGACGGGGGAACGCAGGGAGGCGAGTAGGTCAGAAACCGCTCCTCACTGCCTGTCAGTGAGGAGCGCAAGTGAAGTCGCACCAAGCATGCAGCACACACAAATAATAAAGCTTGTGGGCAGGGAGGGCATATACATAAAAAATATACAAGTGGTTCCCCCTCAGGCTCACCATAAGCCTGTGGCCGCCTACCTTTTAGAATAAGGTCTGCGGCCCCGAGCATGTGCTCTGCCGAACGCCACAGACCCTGGCGTTCACCCTACTGTCACGGATCCCGTAGCAGCCAAAGGCTTGGAGGCCGGGATGGGCCAGAAGAGATCCATGGAAATAGGGTTTGGAGCGGCCGACAGGCTAGGTGGCCCCGCTCTGCTGCCAATATCTGAGATAGAGTGCCATCTTATGCAAGATGAACAACAGGGGAATGATAGAGGGGCAGCTGCCTTTATAGGGGGCCGGGAGGAGCTACATCTTTGATCTTGCAGTCAAGCGCCCTCTAGAGGCAAACACCCAATCGTGAGGATATTGGGACGGCCTGGACTGGATGTAGGGAAAAATACAATTCTGTGATTACTCACCTGTAGAATTGGTATTAGGAGTATACAGTACGTCGTGCTCCAGATAGATTACTTACACTCGGGTATTACTCCTCCAGATGGCGCTGGACTGCAGAGACATCGAAAATAGGCTCCTCCCGGCCCCTCAAATACCCAGGGACCTCCCACAATCCCAAGCATTGAAAAGCAGTTAACGAGAAGCCAGGAGAATTAAAAAACAACCCAAAACAATCACCATACAGGGGATCCAAGATAATGCAAAGCCAAGGGTGGGGTGGAGCAGGACGTACTGTATACTCATAATACCAATTCTACAGGTGAGTAATCACAGAATTGTATTATTCTTAGTATACAGTACGTCCTGCTCCAGATAAGAATCATTACACTTGGGACATCCAATAGCAGTGCCCATAAAGTAGGGTGGGATCCCCAAAGGTAACAACAGACAGTTTAAACCACTGCCACCTGCAGAACCTTACGGCCAAAAGCAGCATCAGCTGAGGCCCTAACATCAACCTTGTAAAACTTTGAAAAGGTATGAACAGAAGACCAAATAGCGGCCTTGCAAACTTGTTCAACAGAAGCCTGGTGCTGAAAAGCCCAAGAGGCACCAATAGCACGAGTGGAATGAGCAGTAAGGCGGAAGGGAGGATTCTTCCTCTTAGCAGAGTAGGCCTGAATCACAGCCTGACGAATCCACTTGCTGATAGTAGACTTGGCAGGAGCCAAACCCTTCCTAGGACCAGAAGGACCACAAAAAGAGCATCAGTTTTTCTGAAGGTGTAGTAGCCACCAGATAGTACTTCAGACACCTAACCACATTCAAAGAATGAAAGACCCTCTCCTTAGCATTACTAGGATTAGGGCACAAGGAAGGAAGAACAATGTCCTGATTCAAATGAAAGGCAGACACAACCTTAGGCAGAAAGTCTGGCTTAAAGCGGAACACCACCTTGTCCTGGTGTCTCTTATAGCAGGGGGGCTGGATGGAGAGCGCCGCCAACTCAGACACACGCCTAACAGAGGTGATAGCCACCAAAAAGACAACTTTGAGAGTAAGAATGGCCAGGGCAGCACCCTGCACAGGTTCAAGGGAGCACCCTGCCAGGCTGACAAAACCAAGTTCAAATCCCAAACAGGCATCATAGGCTTACGTGGGGGACGCACATGAGTAACCCCCTGGAAAAAAGTCCTGATCAGAGAATGCTGAGCAAAGGACTTCTGGAAGAAGTCCAAGGCATAAACCTGACCCTTCAGAGTACTGAGTTGGAGCCCCAACTCCAACCCATGCTGCAGGAACTCCAGGATCCTGGGAATAGGGAACACATGACAGGGAAGAGACTTAGACTCACACCAGTCAATGTAGGCACACCAAACCCTGTAATAAATGGAAGACTTCTTCCTAGCCTTTATCATGGTATCAACAACCGAGGTAGACAGCCCCTTCTCCATCAAGATGGAGGTTTCAGCAGTCAGGCCGTCATAGCCAGAGCTTGTAAATTGGGATGGCGTAAGGGACCCTGAGTGAGCAGGTCTGGCACCCTGGGCAGAACGTACTGATCTACTGCCAGCTGCACCACGTCTGCGAACCACACTCTTCCTGGCCACCTGGGGTCCACCAGAATTGCTGGCACCCCCTCCAGAGCAATCTTGCGCAGAACCCAGCCCAGCAGGGGGAATGGAGGAAAGACATACAGGAGCTGAAAGTCCTGCTATGACATTGCTAGGGCATCCATGGTCAAGGCCAGAGGATCCTGGGACAGGGAGACAAAGGCCGGGACGCAAACAGATCCACATCTGGTTGGCCCCAACGGTGACAGAGATTGGAACACCCTGTTGCAGAGGGACCATTCTCCCTGGCAAGAGGTCCCCCTGCTCAGAGAGTCTGCCAGCAGATTTTCTACCCCCGGAATGTACACCGCTGATATGCAGGGAACATTGGCGCCTCCGCCCAAGTCAGGATCAGAGACGCTTCCTGGAGGGCCCCCTTGCTCTGGGTCCCTCCCTGATGATTGATGTAGGCAACTGCCGTCTGGTTGTCCGAGCGCACCGGAATAGGCAGGCCCCGAAGGCGATGAGTCAACTGAACCAGAACCAACCTGATCGCCCGCAGCTCCAAGACAATAGGTGTGTGGGTCTCCTGAGGGCCCCACCTCCCCCGGAACTGCAGGGACTTCCAGAAACCCCCCCAACCTGACAGACTGGCATCCGTGGTGACCGTCTCCCAGGAGGGGGCCAGAAAGGATCTGCCCCCCAGCAGGTTCCTGGAGTCCAGCCACCACGAGAGGGACCGCCTGACCAGGGGGGAAAGCGCAAAGACCCGGTCCAGGGACTCAGGGTCCTTGTCCCATAGTGACAAGAGGTGGAGTTGCAGAGGCCTCAAGTGGAACTGAGCATAAGAGACCGCCTCGAAGCAGGCAACCATCAGGCCCACCAGCTGCATTCCCTGCCTGATGGAGGGATGACGACAAGATAGCAGGAACTGGACCTGCGCAATCAGACTGTCCCCCTTCTGCTGAGGAAGAAAAATTCTTGCCTGAACTGTATCCAGATTCATTCCCAGGAATTAAGTCACCAAGGTGGGAGACAGAGAAGACTTGGGGTGGTTGATCATCCAGCCAAATGACCCCAGGGTGGACACCACCAGCTGAGTATCCAACTCTGCCTGATGTAGAGACTGGGAAGTGATGAGAATGTCGTCCAGGTAGGGCAGCACGCGAATGCCCTGAAACCTGAGCAGAGACATCACTCCTGCCAGCACCTTGGTGAACACCCTGGGAGCTGAAGTGAGACCAAAAGGCAATGCCACAAATTGGTAGTGTTGATCCTCCAGAGCGAACCTGAGGAACCTTTGATGACCTGGAAATACAGGAATATGAAGGTAAGCATCTTTGATGTCCACAGACGTCATGAAATCCCCTGGGCGCAGGGAACTGATGGCAGAACGCAGTTTCCATGCGAAAGTCCCTGCACCTGACAAACTTGTTGAGGATCTTCCAAGTCCAGGATGGGCCTGACTGACCCATTCTTTTTTGGGCACTGTGAAGAGGTTGGAATAGAAGCCCTTGCCCTTATCTCTTAAAGGGACCTTGCAGATGACCCCCAGCTCCAGAAGGCTTTGCACTGCCTGCACTAGATCCTGAGCAGACACAAGGTCCTGAGGAATCCGGGATCTGATGAACCTTGGGGGGGGGGGGGGGGGGGGCAGACAGCAAACTATCTTGTAACTGGAGGACACCACCTCCTGAATCCACCGGTCTGAGACATGAAGCCTCCAGACGTGAGCAAAGTGCTGAAGCCGTCCCCCCACCCGGATGGGTGAGGGCGCCCTATCATGCTTGAGGGGGCTTGGGAGCCCTAGGAGGAGCCAGGACGTCCCCGTCCTCTGCCCCTACCCAGGAAGTCTCCTCGGGCCCCAGCAAAGGAAACCCCCCTCCCTTGTCTAGCACCACGGTAGGGGGAGGAAAAGGAGCCCTGACCCCGAAAGGGCCGAGACTGCCGCCTGTGCTAGGGTAACCTGCCTCCCTTAGCAAATAGGTCCAGGCGGTCCCCAAACAGGCGTAATCCTTTGAAGGGAAAACCAGTGAGAGCCTTCTTGGCAGCGTTATCACCAGCCCACTGGCGCAGCCAAACCGAGCGGCGTATAGCCACCACAAGGGCAGAGGTTCTGCCACACATTCTAATGGTGTCATCCAAGGCAGAGAGGACATAAGTCACAAAAACATCACAACAAAGGGGTATAGCCAGACAGTTCCAAAAACTCATCAGCTTCCATAGGGAAGAGAGTGACATCAGGCGTTAAGTGCCGCTTTTTTGCAGAGACCTTACGCACCAAGGTATTAGCAATCAACTTCTCAACACTAGCCAGTCTAGAAGACACATCAGGCTGAGACTCCACACTTGTATGCAACTCAGTAGGAGTGAGATTTAAGCTTGGGGGAGTAGGTGAGGCGAAACGAATCGCAGACTCAGCCACTGGAAGGCTGGATTGCAGTACAAGCACCTGTTCGGCACAGGGTACACAGACCCGCACCTCGTCAGCGTCAATATGGGACTCCCCACAAGACAGGCCCCGCCCCCCCGAAGAGCGCGAAGCCGTACACGTGACAAGCAGCCAATGACGGCGCACTGGCGCCTGAGGTAACGCCGCCGCCAGCGCGGAACACAGGAAAGCGAGCAGTGGCAATTTCAAGGCACAATGAGTAAAAAATACAATTCTGTGAAATACTCACATGTAGAATTGATATTATTTGTATACAGTACGTCCTGCTCCAGATATAATACATACACTTGGGTTATCCTCTGCCAGATGGAGCTGCACTGCAGAGACATGGAAAAACAGGCTCCTCCGGGCCCTTCAAATACCCAGGGACCTCCCACAAGTCCCTAGCATTGAAAAGCAGTGAACAAGAAGCCGGGAGAATTAAACCACCCAGAACAACTGGTAATGATAATAATGATAACAATCACCAGAACCAGGATCCAGAACAATGCAAAAACAGGGTGGGGTGGAGCAGGACGTACTGTATACAAATAATATCAATTCTACAGGTGAGTATTTCACAGAATTGTATTATTCTTAGTATACAGTACATCCTGCTCCAGATATAATACTTACACTTGGGACATCCAATAGCAGTGTCCATAAAACAGGGTGGGATCCCCCAACAAAAGGTGACATCAGGCAGTTTAAACCACTGCCGCCTGCAAAACCTTGCGGCCAAAAACAGCACCAGCTGAGGCCCTAACATCAACCTTGTAAAACTTTGAAAAGGTATGAACCGAAGACCAAGTAGCGGCCTTGCAAACTTGTTTAACAGAAGCCTGGTGCTGGAAGGCCCAAGAGGCACCAATAGCACGAGTAGAATGAGCAGTAAGGCGGAAGGGAGGATTCTTCCCCTTAGCAGAATAGGCCTGAATCACAGCCTGACGAATCCATTTGCTAATAGTAGACTTGGCAGGAGCCAAACCCTTCCTAGGACCAGAAGGGACCACAAAAAGAGCATCAGTCTGAATAAAAAGAGCAACCTTGGTAGAGGAGTGGACTCGAGATAACAATCCACTCAATCACCAATGTATAAGCCACGCTGCTGATTTTATAAACCACTGATCATTCAACAGTTATATCTCTACACATGATAAAGGTACGAGTTAAACGTCCAACGCAGGGAGTCTTCAGGCCGAGTCAGAACAGCCCAAATAGTAAAACACAGATAAAACCATATATAAAATATAGTATGACTCCGCGGGAGAACAGCAATAACAGTCTATGCAATTAACACTCCTCCGCCTATGTCTTCACCAAAGTGCTTTCAGGCATTGTGTCCCAGCCACCAGGTATTTAAATGCACGTACCAGAAAACTTCTTGCTCATTAGCATAAAGATCACAGGGGAATCTTGCAGACCACTTTCCTCTAATCAAAAGCTCCGTAGTTGGCTTATGCCAAAGAATTTATAAAGCAGAGGCAAAGGGAATAAAAACGCACATAGCATAACACCGTTTGGGGATTACAACTTTAAAAGCAATTTATTGCGCTTACCACATAAAAACTTGTTCAAACGCCAAATATCAACATCCAGACTTAGCGCCTTCCTAAACAAATAGGGAGCGATGCCTTGTATTTCACCTCCAGGTAGTATTTCTAAACGCCGCGCCGCCCCGGCCGTGGGCAAGCGCTGCTAATTCCGGGAGCTCGCAGCTGACAATGGAAGTGCGTCGTGACGGTGTGATGAGGCCCCACCCAACGCGTTTCGTCTATTCAGACTTTGCCTATATGCCAGGTTCGTGCACCCGCAACTTTGTGTTCTTGTTGTGTCCAGCTTCTCCACTCAGCTGTCTAAAAAATGCTCACTGCTAGAGGGGCGCGCGGGAGGCGGCGGCTGATCCGTCGCCGATAAGGTAAGGTTTTTTGGGGCTTTTGGGGGGTTTCACCCCGCAGGACATCCCGATCTCGGATGCCCCCCGGTGAGGGAGGTGATCAGCCCGGGAATCTTATAGATTCCCGGGCCGATCACCCCTGGGTTGGTCAACTTTAACCACAAGGTTATTGAAATGGGTTTGCTCAGGAAATTCCTATCGAGCATTAGCAGTATGAAATAGCTCACCCCTTTGCCTGGGAGCCGCAACAGGGGGAGAGATGGAAAAAAACCTCAAAAATCTGAAGCAGTAGTTTATCAGTATCATCTGGGGTCCAGTGATCAGAACCAGAATCGTCATGACCCCTAAACTTCTCATCAGATGACTGAGAAAGCAGCTCCCCTTCGTCCGAAAGGGCATGGTCATATAGATGTGTATACTCATCAGACTCTGTAGGGAAAGGAGCAGAGTCCGGGATTATGTGCCGCTTTTTTGCGGTGGCCTTGCGCACTAGAGTACTAGCAAGCAAATTTTTCAACACTGGCCAGTCTAGTAGCAACATGGGGGTTAGACTCAGGCTTGGGGGGGTAGGTGAAGTGAGGCGAGGTGCAGGCCCAGCCACAGGAGGGGCGGGAAGTACCATTAGCGCCTGCTGTGCACAAGGGACGCAGACCCGTGCATTGTCACCGTTGATAGATGAGACCCCACAAGCTACACACAGCTGGGCTTGTCCCGAGGGAACCCCGTTCACAATATCCTGCGATGCCTCCATATGGTGATTAATAGGCACAATAGGCCAGTAGGGATTGACGCTATAAGCTACCCTGGATGCCCCAAAGACCCGCAGGGAAGTGGGAGTAATTATACTAGGTCCAACTGGCAATTACACTGGGCCGGGAGAAGCCACTGGATTCGACCGTCTGAAAGACATAATGGGAATAAGGATGTCAGAGCCCTGCGCAGTAAGCAAGAAAGATGAAAATCGCCCGCGAGGGCACTTACAGATTGAGGGAGGAGGAGGACCGTTTCCACGCGCACGCGATGAGCATCTAAATGGCGCCAAGCGAACCTCGAAGGGCGGGCCAGAGCGGGCTGTGACGCGGAGCGCGCCAAGCCAGGTCTCCGCCCCCCCAAAGAGCGCGAAGCTCTGAAGGCAGTAGTCAGCGCAGACAGTAACAAGCGAGTGTATGACACACTTAGAAGGAAACGGGGATTACTTCCAGATGCGCCCGACTACGTTTACCAATGAAGACGTCGCAGCGTCTGAGGCGACGTTTGTTCGCATGCCCGTCCAATAAGGGCAAGAGACTCGCGCGGCGGCGGCCGATAGACAGTAAAAAACAAACAGCGCGGCTCTGACACCAGGTGTATGACACAAGGACAATACTAAGGCCATAACGTGTAAATGAATACACTAAGACCACCCCCCCCAGCTATGGGGGGGGGGGGGGAAACGAGGGAGGATGGCGACCCTTTGAACAGGGTCCACCGCTACATGGGGTATGGGGCAATAATGCGGGAGGGGCATCCACTAGAGGCTCACCATCAGCCTAAACCGCCTACCCTTTGGTGGGGGACTGCGGTGGAGCATGGCTCCATGAGCACGCGTAGTGCTGCCTACCTTCACCCGACCAGCGCAGCCCAGGCTGGGAGGCAAATCACGAAGAGGACGGGTGGGAGTAGTCCAACAGGGCCGCAGGCTTTAATAGCCCTGCTCACCTGCGAGAGAGTGACACATCATGTCTTCGTAGTCAGCACTGCAGAGAAATCTGGGGATTTGTGGGAGGTCCCTGGGTATTTGAAGGGCCGGGAGGAGCCTGTTTTTCCATGTCTCTGCAGTGCAGCGGCATCTGGCGGAGGATAACCCAAGTGTAAGTATTATATCTGGAGCAGGACGTACTGTATACTTAGAATACAAGTCAGCACGGCGGCTGACACCAAGCATAATGTAGTGAAGCATAAAGCCAATACACACATATATACCCTCCCTCCCCCGAAGGCTACAAGGAGAGTGAGGGAGGACAGCGGCCACTTTACAGGGCCCACCGATAGACAATAGGGCAATAGTGCGGGAGGGGCATCCCATAGAGGCTCACCATATGCCTGTACCGCCTACCCTTTTCGTGGGGGATTGCGGTGGAGCAGCGCTCCTAAGCACCTAACAGCGGTGCTGCCTACCATCACCCAACCAGCGCAGCCAAGGCTGGGAGGCAATTACCGATGGAACGGGTGGGAATAGTCCTACAGGGCCGCAGGCTAATAGCCCCGCTCACCGGCGAGTAGAGAGAGCCATCTTCTTGTCTTTCGCAGTCCAGACTGCAGAGAAGATCTTGGGATTGTGGGAGGTGCCTGGGTCTTTGAGGGGCCGGGAGGAGACTATTTTCGATGTCTCTGCAGTCCAGCGCCATCTGGCGGAGTAATACCCGAGTGTAAGTAATCTATCTGGAGCAGGAAGTACTGTATACTAAGAATAAACAGAATATGGGAAGCTTGCTCCAAAGAAGAGTGGAAGCAGTGATGGAGTTTTGGAACCTTCACCACACTGAATCAAGTAAAGTATGAGGTACCTTAAAGCTTGCTTTTAGCTTAATTTGTTTTAATAGTAGCCAAGTCCTAATGCTCCATGAAAGAATGAGGCACCTTACTGACTGTACAGCAGCGTGATTTTTTCATTTAACAGAATGTACTTACTGCTGGTAGTAGCGGTTGCATATTCTGATTGGAGTCTGCTATAGTAGCCAAGTAAACCAAATTTGTGTGCAACATCTGCTGATACCTGTTTAAACAAAACCGGAAAACACAAATAAATCTGCATCTTTTAAGTACAGAGGATAATTATTGTTATTATTTTATAAAGCAAATTTGTATTCCGTGGCGCTGTACAAGGTAGAAGTACAGGCCTAAAACAAGTAAATACTTACAATACATTTATATTGTGTTTTATTTGCACTGTTGTCACTGTTGTATCAGATGCAAAAGACAGGTAAATTAACACAGATATGCAGGAATACATTAGAAGAGAGGGCCCTGCCCATGTGATCTTACAAGGGCAGATGGGGAATAGAGGGGTTGAAACAATAGGCCGGGTCACTAAGGGTGTTTACTATCTCCATGTTTGACTGCACAAAAAAAAACTGGTTATTTCAGGACATCACAGAGGCAGTAAGGTCTAGCTTTTCACAAACCACTTTACAGTGCATCACTTGAGCCCCTAGGGCTGATGCAGTCAAGGTTTTGATTTTGCTGAATTAGCCCTGCTTTGTCTCCATATTTTGTTTAAGTCTACTTTCGTGGACAAAAAAACTCAAACCAGGTATGGCATTTAGTTGAAATACTCATCTTGCAGCATCTATAGCACTCCCAAGGTCCATGGCGTCTCACACTGAGGCCTGTTGTTCAGGCTTCCAGATTTAAGAGAGCATGTGTAGAGAATGAGGGAAGCGTGAGGGGCACATTCATTTCTATGGAAGCCTCAGCCTAGCTTTGTACCCTTCCTCAGGTGCATTTTTGGGACATGGAGGTTCAGTAAAGTGATAAAGACATAAGACACCACATGAACAGCGACAGGAACAGCAAAGTTGATACAGAACCGAGACTGTAGGAAAGCTCACCAGTGGTTTGGCGATAAAACCCAACACTTCTTATTTTAGTTTGTTTTAGGTGCATGGTATAGTTTTGAGGTACTGTTATAATGTTACCCTGACCGCATTGTAGAGATTCAGCCCCACTTCATCTATAACGCAGACCTCCAGTAAAAAAAAAAAGTTTAGTAAATTGCTTCCCTTTTTATGAACAGTGGCAAAAGCAGTTTGAGAGGGCTTTACAACTTGCAGATGTCGTGGAGTGGCATAAATGATTATTCACCCTTGATTTACATAGTGGAGGCCATCCTGCTTACAAATGAAAATTAGGGGGGTGCTGTGCCAGAAGCAATTCGCACGCAGAGTGAGATGCCTCTGAAACAAGTAGAAGCTTGCCTGTCATTTTTCACACACAAGCACTGAATAAACCACTAATGTAGCATAAGAAGAAAACTGTGTGAGGAAAGATGTTGCAATGTATCTCTATGGCAGCAGCTGCTCAGTCAGGGGATACAATGTATTTTATTCAAAGATTAGTAATTACAGTTGACAGCTTTCTACTTCTGGATAGAATTAAGATGACTCCACAGAGCTACAAGGCAATTTTGACCGACACTCATTTTTTTCAGAATCAGCTCCTTCATGTGTGTGGAATGATGGCCGCTGCCACGCATGTTTAGGAGTGCAGAATCAGCCTGCAATTCCAAATAGCTACATGGGGTCACTGATTGACACAGAGGGGCTTTAGGGCAGCCATTTACTAAGCTTTGAATTTTTTTTTTTTTTTTTTTTTTTTATTGGAGGTCCGCTTGAAAGCAGAATTCTACCCAAAAACTACCCCCTGGCCTACCACCGTTTTGTGGCACTGAGGCAGGACGGGGGTTACAAAGATAAAAATAAACCTCTTACCTTCACCACGATCCAGCGTTGCTCTCAGTTTCAGGTCGGCTGACGCATAGAGAGACACAAAGCCACATCCCGCGGCTCTGTGTGCACGTCTGTCACCCATTAACTTGAATGGGCAGCCCTGCACGCGCCTTAATATTTCTGTGTGGCAGAACAGGAAGTCACAGACACACAAAGAGGCATACCCTGGTGTGTGCCTACGGAGCAGGGGGATTCAGCTTTGTGTCTTTACGTGTGGTGGAAGCACAGAAACCTGGAGAGCAGTGCTGGCCCACAGCTGAGGTAAGGGGCTTTATTCTTTGCCAGGAAAGGGTGGCACAGCGGAAGTTGTTTTTGGGTGGAACTCCACATTAAGCTTTGCTTACAGCTTGGCATTCAATGAGCCGGTAGTGTGACATATTCCACAAAGTGTTGCAATTGCTAAGAGCTTTCTGGAAAACAGTTTAGTAACATAATTCTACTGCCAAAACTCAATTAGTGAGCCACTGAGCTTCAACCATGGTTCCAGGTAAATAAGCACAGACTTTATAGACTGAATGTTTACAAAGCTACATTTCTGATGTTGGCCTAGGACTTTTAAAGAGAAAGTCCACACCCTGTAAAATAAATTACACCCGTTCCTTGCCAGAATTAAGCAAGATTTGGCCAATTCAAATAAAATATGGACTGCACCAAATCCCCCGATGAGTGCAGTGCTGTTTAGCTCTGCCTTAGCATCCAAGCTGATGCACTGTGCGACTGACTACTTAGTCAGCCAATCAGTGAAACAACACTACCATAGCAGCATAATATTTGACTAAGAAGCCAACCACAGTCGGCAGCAAGTGCAGCAAGGATCCCAAACAGTTTCTGGCGAATGCAGGAAGAAGCAGTGTTCCATTTGCCCACTTCCAGTCTGGAATCGAGAGGCTGGTGCCAAGTTAGGCCAGGCCTGTGCCAGGAGACATAGGTGGGGATGGGGGACATTTTGTTTTTAACACAGCCTTAAAGTGGACCGTCACCCTGGGGTGATCGGCCCGGGAATCTAAGATTCCCGGACCGATCACCTCCCTCACCGCGGGACATCCGAGATCGGGATGTCCCGCGGTGAGGGACTCCCCCGAAAACCCCCCAAAAACTTACCTCCTCGGCGGCGGCCGCCTCCCGCGCGCCCCTCTAGTCGTGCGCGCGCCCGCCCCGGTCGTTTGTGAATGGCCGGCGTGGGCGCGCGCGCTGTGAGAGGGACGTGCGGGAGGCGGCGGCGGACGCGCTGGCTTGTCCGTCGCTGTCAGCGCTTGTCCGTCGCTGTCACCCGGCCACGTGGGAGCGTTGTGAGGTGAGTATTGGGGTGTTTCTGGGGGGTTTTACACAGCGGGGCACCCCTAATCGGGGTGCCCCCCTGAAGTGGACCGAAACCCAGGATAGTCAAAATCCTGGGTGTTGGTCCACTTTAACAGCTGCTTTAACTAGAGGGGCATCCTGATTTGGGATGATTGTTGAAGGTTTGACTTTAGGCCCCCTTCAGAGAAGTGCTGTAAAACATATTTCACCCAGGTGAACAGTCTTTAGGGCCAAAGTTAGACTTACTGGTAATGGTATTTCTACAATTCCTTTTAAAGTTTAGGTTTAAGAGCCCCACCCCTTTCCCCCCAGTCCTCAGTATTAAACAAGTATTAATTGTTGGTTAACTGTAGGAGCTAATGTATACAGGGGGGGGGGGGGGGGTTATAAGGGCTGTCCTGAAGGACTTGTAGAAATACTGTCACCGGTAAGACTAATGGGGGATCTTCTCCCTTTGTCCTTCAAGGCGGTCACGGAGAGGATAAGCAAGTACTTTAGAATTAGGGATGGGAAACTGCCTGTAAGCCTTTCAACCAAAGGCTTGGACTTTGTCAGATAATAAATCTAGCCTGTAGCATTCGAAGAAGGTGTGGGGAGATGACCATGTGGCTGCCTTGCAAATCTCAATTGAAGCATGATGTAGAGACTACTCTAGTAGAGTGGGCTCAGATGTAAGGCAGGGTGGTAAGCATAGATGTATAAGCTAAGGAGATTGCCTGTCTAATCCATCTGATTAGGGAAGCTTTAGATGCTGTCAGGCCACTATTTCTTCCTGAAAAGGATATAAAAAATGTATCTGACCTAAGGAAGTCATGTGTGCATTCTATGTAGGTAATGAGACATCTGGGAACATCAAATAGATATAGATATAGATATAGATATAGATATATATATATATATATATATATATCTGCTGTTCTGGCTGTGTCTCCTGACTCAGCCCGTCTGCCTCAGCCAGTGAGTCTGCCTCAGCCCGTCTCTGACTAGGAAGTGTGTCCGGAACGTGGTTCCAGGTTGAAGTGACCTCCTGGCCTGGAAGTCATCACGGACAGCACCCGATAGGCCCCTTTCCCCGCCGGAGATGCGGCTCCAGCCAACTGCCTTCCCCGACATCCAGCAGTGTAGAAAAAGTGGTGTGGTGTCCTGTCCACTACTGGGGTGTAAAAACAATAAAGTAAAAAAAAAAAAAAAAAACTGGCTGTTGTTCCAGCAACCCTCCTACAAGGAAGGAAACCCAATGCTGATTACTGGGGGGGGGGGGAAGGGGTGGGGCTTTTAAACTTGTTCCAGTTGTGACCCCCCCCGGATCGCTCTGAAAGCACTCGCTCACTATCCAGGGTTCCTATGCCCCATCCCTGACCTCCCTACAGCGGAGGCAAGCTCTCGGGGCAAGGCACTCAGCCAGGCTGACACAGGAGGCCATGGATGCGGCTGTACCAGTTTCACTATGCCAACACTGTATGCCATGGCACTATTGGACAGCAGGTAAAGTAAGCTGATTTTGTTGCTTTAACACCCCCTCTATCCTGCATCAGAAATATGTTAGGGAGGGTGGCATACCAGACAATGGGCATCCACTTTTAAGTGACTGAAAGACAGTCATCAAATGAACCCCATTTCTTAGGGTTGCGTTTAGCCACATGAGCTTTGTTTTCTTAAGAGAGATGCGACGTACCTCTGTATGGTGACAGACATGCCCTCCAAAGGCCTGAATACTTATTTGTTGTCTTGTCGTGCTTGAGAATACAATATGGCATTTGCTTGTATAAAACAAGTTTAATTAAAAAAGAAAAAAAAAAAAAAAAAAAAAAAAAAAAACTTACTGTGAACATTCAGAGGTCTTTCCTTTGTTTTGGTAGTCCATAATACACTGGATTAAATGGTTATTTTCATCCAACATCTGCAGAGCAAACAAATATATCAGCTATAACAGATACAAAAGTAGTTAAAATCTAAGTGGATGCCTTGAATAGGGACAGTCTCCTTACAACGATATACTACAAGAGACTCATGACAGTGTTACTGGTTACAGTATAGGGACCATAGATTAAAACATTAGGAACCATTTACAAAAACTTACCTGGTTCACTATTACGCAGCTAAAGGGTTAACTTCTTCTGCTAGTCATAGTAAAGCCAGGAAAGTCACCCAAACTGTATTACCAGGCTCCAGCCCATGGACCACTGAAGGCTGAAATGGTCCCATTTCCGCAACATCGGCTCTCTCAGAGTTGCCCCTATTTGCACTCCCCTGCTTCTAGACTGGAGCAGGTTACCTCACTGAATGGCTGCAAAACAGCACTGTGTGAGCATACACCTCTGATATGCTATTGGCATTGGTTCAGCCTGCCAGACTACACAGGATTGTTTGTGTGGGCTGACAGGTAAGTACCATATTTTTCACCCCAAGAGACAAATCCAAGGTTTAGAGGAGGAAAATCAGAAAAAATAATATTCTGAACCAAATGATCCGCTAAAGTCCCCCTCCCAATCACTCCCACCATTACAGTCAGTGTGCGGCATCCCCCCACCATTGCAGCCAGTGTATGGCATCCCCCCCATCGTGTGAGACACACACACCTTAACTTACAACCTTCAGTTACTTTGATGGGTGGGCGTGGCCTTTTACATCAGGCATCTGTGGATAGACACTGGCCGTTAAAGTGGACCAAAACTCAGGATTTTTACTATCCTGGGTTTTGGCCCTTGCTCCCAGGCCACCCCGTGTGAAAAACCCCCAGGTAGCCAAAACAAATTCACCTCTTTCCAGTCCTACGGCGCATGTGTGTCCATTCATGCAATCAGCTCGCTTGAATCCCTTTGTCTAAGACGAGTGGCTCAGAGCTTGCTGACGGGCGCATCCCCGGATTACCCTTTAACAGGGAGCGAGCCCACGCTGGCCATTCACAAATGCCTGGCACAGGCACCCGCCCTGCTAGAGGTATAGCGGGGATATGGCCGTGGCTCAAGCATGCGCCGTTGGACCGGAAAAGAAGGTAATGTATGGGCGGGCACATAGGTCATGCATACCCACCGAAATTAAGAGCGACGCAGAAGCCTGTAAAATATGGTGTGTGTGCAAGTCGGTGGGAGCCCAGGCTGCTGCAAGAGAGCATATAATGCAGGTTTTAACTTTTGCTTCATAAAACGCAAAGTATCCCCCTGCCCCTATGGGTGAAAAACACAGTATTTTTAGTTTTTTTCTTTGACATGGACAATCTCTTTAATCTCTCTGTGATCATGACAGCAATTCCTCTCCTGTACCTATCAATATGCTGCTTTCTTGTAATCCAATAGTAGATCAAAGATTTGAATCTCTCAGCAAGGTACAAAAGAACTGTGGACCCAGCAGGGAAGGAGTGCAGATGACACTTAGTGGCCAGTCAGCATTATTGCAATCTCTAATCAGAAGCATGATGCTCGATGCTCATGTGAAACTGGTAGATTAAAGCAGCAGTGATGCTCCCGACACAGGCTTGCAGCTGCACGGGGCATGTTCCCAAAATCTCATGGTGGAACAGTGGCTTAAAGATCGGATCGGCCACATTTAACTTTAGGTCTGATGTTCCTTTTAGACCCAAGGGCCCCCGAAGTTCCTCTAAGTGCGGGACCAGGCTGCTTTTACTGTTTTTCACCCTATGAGGCTTCAGAGAAATGACAACCATCAGCAGTCGTCATCTGACCCTGTGAGCGAGCATTCTTTTAAAGTGGCCCCGAAGCCAGTATTTTAACTATCCTGGGTTATGGTCCTTAATGTGGTGTTAACCCCCCCCCCCCCCCAACTGACCTCTCTCCGGTTCGACGGCGCATGCGCTCATCCAATCAGCGAGCTCGGATTCGCTGACATCACGTCGTCTAAAGCGCGCGGCTCTGAGAACGCTGATGGCCGCATCCCCTTCTACCCTCTAACAGGGAGCGTGCCTGCACCAGCCATTCACATATGCCTGATGCCGGCATGCGTCCTGCTAGAGCAATAGCAAAGATGTGGCTGTGGCTCGCGCATGCACCGCTGGACCGGGGAAAGAAGGTAAGTATGGGCGACCTGGGAGGGCTTCACACAGCAGGGCATCCAGATGCCCTGGGGGGGGGGGGGGGGGTTGGAATCGATCGGCCCAGGAATCTGGTCGCCATGGGTTTTGGTCCACTTTAAAAGCAGTCTATCAGTTACATGACGCACATCACAGGACTGCATTTCGGCTAAAGATCGAGGCTAAGGAAAGGATTTTGGGGAGTTGCGGGGCTCATTGCAAGGGGGCACCATCAATCTAGATGCTCCACTGAGCCTGTCATGAGGTCACCCCACACCCGTTAAGATAAAAAAAATGGGTGTGGGAGCACTTTACAGAGGCTCAAAAGCTGCACAGCACGACCCTGCAGTCTTCTGCCCCTGGGGCATCCAAAATTGGGCTGCCCTGTTGTGTGAAACCCCTGGTCACTCACCTTTACCAGTGGTCGGATCCCGGCTTCCTTCCGTTCCAAGCCATTCAGATAGCCTGGGGCGGAAGTGCACCCAGACTACAGAGGAAAGCGGGGATGAGGCTTGTGCTTCTCAGCTGGCATTCTAGAGGTCAGACAATCGGCCATCTAAAAAATACCAGGTGGGCATGGCCTTGGCGGGGAAAACCTTGTTTTGATTTTTCTAAAATTGCCCTCTTGCTGAAGAGGGGAGATGGGGCGCCCAATAAAAGAAAAAGTTGGTCATGAATAAAGAAAGGGGTCTGAATCTCAGCAACTACAGCTTTATTCAGCAGCTCACCTGGATGAATATTCTACCAATGTAGGTTTGGTGATTGACAGTCAAAAGAGAGGGGAGGAGTTTTGAGTGTCAATCGCCAAACCTACATCGGTATTCGGTATCGGCAACAGTTGGTAGTGGTCTTTTAGGTTACCAGGGAGGGTTTGGGTCAACAACTACATTTTTAAGTGGTAAATACTTTGGTGGGGTGAAAATATTAATTTAAAGTTAAGTCTGTAGTGGTTGCTGCTTGCATGATGCTGTCTGCCACATAGGGAAAAAGAGTAACATGGATTTTGCTTTACGGACCTTCATTTAAAAATAATCAAAGATAATGAATCCCCCCCTCTGGCAATCATTGATGTAAGCTATTTGAGAGTGTGTATCTCTTTGCAGATTGTGGAAACGCCTGCAGATTCTGTGCTCTCGAACTTTAATTCAGGTGACAATCAGTGGGCAGCCTCATTCATTATGCAACCTCCCACTACAGCCGTCTGTTCAGTATTCTCCAAGCGTTTAAATTCTGGGGGTCTATAGGAGGGGGCTGAATCTATGGAGTGTAAAGGAAGGTGTTGGATCTATGAGGAGGGGTGGAGATATTGGGGGTCCAGAGCAGGGGGGATGGAGATGTTGAGGGTCTATAGCGAGGAGGGGGCAGATGTTAGGGGTCTATAGCAGGGGGGATGGAGATGTTGAGGGTCTATAACAGGGGGGATGTTAGGGGTCTGTAGCAGAGGCGATGCAGATTTTGGGGGTCTATAGCAGGGGGGATGTTAGGGGTATGTAGCACGGGGGATGGAGATGTTGAGGGTCTATAGCGAGGAGGGGGCAGATGTTAGGGGTCTATAGCAGGGGGGATGGAGATGTTGAGGGTCTATAACAGGGGGGATGTTAGGGGTCTGTAGCAGAGGCGATGCAGATTTTGGGGGTCTATAGCAGGGGGGATGTTAGGGGTATATAGCACGGGGGATGGAGATGTTGAGGGTCTATAGCGAGGAGGGGGCAGATGTTAGGGGTCTATAGCAGGGGGGATGGAGATGTTGAGGGTCTATAACAGGGGGGATGTTAGGGGTCTGTAGCAGAGGCGATGCAAATTTTGGGGTCTATAGCAGGGGGGATGGAGATGTTGAGGGTCTATAGCGAGGAGGGGGCATTTGTTAGGGGTCTATATCAGGGGGGATGGAGATGTTGAGGGTCTATAGCGGGGAGATGTTCGGGGTCTGTAGCAGAGGCGATGCAGCTTTTGGGGGTCTATAGCAGGGTTGATGGAGATGTTGAGGGTCTATAGCGAGGAGGAGGCAGATGTTAGGGGTCTATAGCAGGGGGGATGGAGATGTTGAGGGTCTATAACAGGGGGGATGTTAGGGGTCTGTAGCAGAGGCGATGCAGATTTTGGGGTCTATAGCAGACACGGAGGGGGAGATGGTGTCTTATATTCTATGGGAGAGCAGATGTGGGTGACGCATTTGGAGTCTTTGGGGGTCTATAGCAGAGAGGGGGGAATATAGCAGACACGGAGGGGGAGATGGTGGGTTATATTCCATGAAAGAGCAGATGTGAGTGACGCATTTGGAGTCTATGGGGGAGGATGAAGATGCTGGCGCCCCCTTTGTGTCTCACCTTCTGGATAGCGGCCGGGGTAATCTCCCCTTTGCCCCTCTGGCGGGGGGCCGCGAAGGCCACAGACATGTCGCTGCAGGTAGCGGACGCCACACACCGGAGACCAGAACAGCGGGAAGCTTCGAACCGACACCAATAACCGGAGAACAAGACCTCCGCCGCGCCGAGACCCTGCCAGACTTCGGACTACACCAACTACCCGAAGGGAGGGGGGAGTGGGTTTCGGTCTTGTAATTACTTTCTCCAGACGTGCCTCATACAGTACTAGTCACCTATTCAAAACCACAGATTTGTCTATAAATGCCACACGATCATGACATTAAGTTGCGTTCAAAAACAAAATCCGATAACACCTAAAAGAAAATTTCCGGCACCCCTCTGACGTCACACGGATTTCCCGTCCACGCATCCCATGAGCCAGTGTGGTATGAGTAATGCGCACTTGGTACAGCCCTGTATAGGGGTAGCATGAAGGAATAAAGAGCGCTGCTCTCTTCAGCCTTATATTCACTGTACAGACTGCGCTGTAAACAGATCCGCGATGCCGGGCGGGATGCTTAATATTAGCGGAGTTATAGTAATAGATCGCGAAATAATGGGACGTCATCAATTGTTTTCGAATTTCGTTTAAAAAAGATAACGTGCTTAATGTATCGCCGTGATTTCCTGTAGCATTCAATTTGCTTCTATTAACGGGGAGGGGGGCTTATCCACCCCTCCTATCCATAAAGTGGATTCTCCCAGTGACCCATTTGTCTTCATTCCATTTGATGGAAATGACTCCGAGAAAATGGCGGCCAGAATCTACACACCTCTATACATTTATAGCTCTGACTCGGAGGCAATGCTTGTCACGTGACTTAGACCCACGTGCTCTTATTTGGGAAACGGGCGCGCTTTCTGTAACTTGCATGGTTTCTCTTTCAGTTTGGTTTACAGGTACCATAAAAAGGAAATAAACGGTACTGAAAATGTAGAACTGTTTAAAGTGCTGCAGCATGCAAAGGCTACTGTTACACCATTGCATTTGGCTACATCTGACACTGTCCTAACCTTTTCCATTTTTTAAATTGAAGAATGGCCAGAGATGAATGGCTTACAGGTTCAGCTTATGGTTTTTCAATGTAATGAATCTGGAAGAGTGCAGCAATCCTGTTTCACTCTGCTGAGCTGATTGGGGGACGGGATTAAAAAAGTGAATGTCATTGGCTGAACCTGTTATCCTCAATATCTCAGCCATCTCTGCTTCAATTTAAAAACCATTTAGGACAGTGTCAAATGTGGCCTGATGCAATAGTGCAACAATTACCTTTGCCTGCAGTGTCACTTTAAAGTGGACTGAAAATAGCTCTGGAATCTATCAGACTCCGGAACCACCTGATTCCCTTGCCCTGGGGCATCAAGATTTCAGATGCCCTGTTCTGTGCCCCTTGCTTTCTCCCCAACCCAACGATGCATGTGTGAGCCATTGTCAGGCATCTGTTAATGGCTGGCACAGACATGCAGTTAGAGCTCCTTTTGGCTAGACTCTGCCTTCAGCAGTCTTGGCATTTTTCTATGATTGGCTATTTTTTAACAAGATAAGTTAAAAAGTTACATTTTACTTGGAGGCTGGATAAACACTGAAGTCCCACGCATGGACCAGGGAATGGCGCGTTTTACTGTGTGAAACCCCCCACTCATCTGGTGCTTAGCGCACCGAGCCCAGAGTGCATGTGCAGCCGGAAACAATCGCATCTTTCTCGAGCTATGCACAGCCGCCTACCATAACTGAATGGCTATCAGTATAAGGATGCAGCAAGTGGGGCTAGAATCTCATTCAGCTTCTCCAGCCATACATTATGCCGCAGAAGCTGATTGGAGGAGAGCAGGCCAGTGCATGGGATCGTTGTAAAGGTAAGAGAAGCAGACGAATGGCAAGTTTCATGTAGCAAAGCATCCAAAATTAGAATGCCCCAGGCGGACAGACCGAAACCTGAAATTCAAGGTTTCAGACCACTTTAAAACCCTTCCTGGTTTGGAAAAATACAATTCTGTGAAATAATACCAATTCTACAGGTGAGTATAAGTATACAGTACGTCCTGCTCCAGAGAGATTACTTACACTTGGGTTATCCTCCGCCAGATGGTGTTGCACTGCAGAGACATGCAAAACAGGCTCCTCCCGGCCCCTCAAATACCCGGGGACCTCCCACAAATCCCCAGCATTGAAAAGCAGTGAACAAGAAGCCGGGAGAATTTAACCACCCAAAAACTGGTAACTATAACAACAATCACCATACAGGGGATCCAGAATAATGCAAACCAAGGGTGGGGTGGAGCAGGACGTACTGTATACGTATAATACCAATTCTACAGGTGAGTATTTCACAGAATTGTATTATTCTTAGTATACAATACTTCCTGCTCCAGATAGATTACTTACACTTTGGACATCCAATAGCAGTGTCCATAAAGTAGGGTGGGATCACCAATAAAAAAGGTAACAGGAGACAGTTTAAACCACTGCCGCCTGCAAAACCTTGCGGCCAAAAACAGCATCAGCTGAGGCCTTAACATCAACCTTGTAAAACCTTGAAAGGTAGGAACAGAAGACCAAGTAGCGGCCTTGCAAACTTGTTCAACAGAGGCCTGGTGCTGAAAAGCCCAAGAGGCACCAATTGCACGAGTGGAATGAGCAGTAAGGCGGAAGGGAGGATTCTTCCCCTTAGCAGAATAGGCCTGAATCACAGCCTGACAGACCCATTTGCTCATAGTAGACTTGGCAGGAGCCAAACCCTTCCTAGGACCAGAAGGGACCACGAAAAGGCATCAGTTTTCCTGAAGGCCACAGTGACTACCAGGTAATACTTCACACACCTGACCACATCCAAGGAATGCAAAACCCTTTCCTTAGCATTGCTAGGATTAGGGCACAAGGCAGGAAGAACAATATCCTGGTTCAAATGAAAAGCAGACACCACCTTAGTCAGGAAATCCGGCTTAAAGCGGAACACCACCTTATCCTGGTGTCTCTCAAAGTATGGGGGCTGGATAGACACACGCCTGACCGAAGTAATAGCCACCAGAAAGACAACCTTGAGGGTAAGTACAGCCAGAGCAGCATCCTGAATAGGTTCAAAGGGAGCACCCTGCAAGGCAGACAAGACCAACTTCAAATCCCAAACAGGGACCATAGGTTTTCGTGGGGGACGCACATGAGTAACCCCCTGAAAGAAAGTCTTAACCAAAGAATGCTGAACAAAAGACTTCTGAAAGAAGACAGACAGGGCAGAAACCTGACCCTTCAAAGTACTGAGTTGGAGACCCGACTCCAACCCTTGCTGTAAAAACTCCAGAACCCTGGAAACTGAGAACACTCGACAGGGAAGAGACCTAGACTCACACCAGTCAATGTAGGTACGCCATACCCTATAATAGATGGAAGAGTAAGTTTTCTTCCTAGCCTTCACCATGGTCCCAACCACCGAGGCAGACAAGCCTTTCTCCATCAAGATGGAGGTTTCAGCAGCCAGGCCGTCAAAGCCAGAGTTTGTAAATTGGGATGGCGTAAGGGCCCTGGGTGAGCAGATCTGGCACTCTTGGCAGGAAGTACTGATCTACTGCCATCTGCACCACGTCTGCGAACCACACTCTTCTTGGCCACCTGGGGACCACCAGAATCACTGGCACCCTTTCCAGAGCAATCTTGTGCAGGACCCTGCCCAGCAGAGGGAATGGAGGAAAGACATACAGGAGACGAAATTCCTGCCATGACATGGACAGAGCATCTGTGGCCAAGGCCAGAGGATCCTGAGACAGAGAGACAAAGGCCTGGAGCTTGTGATTGTGACGGGATGTAAACAGATCCACATCCGTTAGACCCCAACGGTGACACAGGGACTGGAATACCCTGATGCAGAGGGACCACTCTCCCTGACGAGAGGTCCCCCTGCTCAGAGAGTCTGCCAGTAGATTCTCTGCCCCCGAGATGTACACAGCCGAAATGCATTGAACACTGGCCTCTGCCCATGTCAGAATCCGCAACACCTCCTGGAGGGCCCCCCTGCTCCGGGTCCCTCCCTGATGGTTGATGTAGGCAACCGCCGTCCTGTTGTCTGAGCGCACCTGCACAGACATACCCCTGAGGTGATTGGTCAACTGCTCCAGTACCAACCTGGTTGCCCGTAGTTCCAGAATGTTGATGGGTAAGTGGGCCTCCTGATGGCCCCACCTCCCCTGGAACCACAGGGACTTCCAGAATCCCCCCATCCTGACAGACTGGCATCCGTGGTGACCGTCTCCCAGGAGGGGGCCAGAAAGGACCTGCCCCCCCAGCAAGTTCCTGTGGTCCAGCCACAAAAGGGACCGTCTGACCAAGGGGGGAAGCACACAGACCCCGTCCAAGGACGTTGGGTCCTTGTCCCATTCTGACAGAATGTGAAGTTGTAGAGGCCTCAAATGGAACTGAGCAAAGCACGCCACCATCAGGCCCACCAACTGCATTCCCTGCCTGAGGGAGGGCTGGGGACACGATAGCAGGAACCTCACCTGCGCAGTTAGAGCTTCCACCTTCTGTTGAGGAAGGAATATCCTTGACTGAACTGTATCCAGAATCATTCCCAGGAACGGGGTCACCGAGGAAGGGGACAGAGAGGACTTTGGGTGATTGATCACCCAGCCGAAGGACTCCAGGGTGGACACCACCAACTCTGCCTGCTGTAGAGACCGAGAGGTGATGAGTATGTCGTCCAGGTAGGGCAGCACGCGTATGCCCCTTGACATTACCAGAGACATCACCCCCCCAGCACCTTGGTGAACACTCTGGGAGCGGAGGTGAGGTCAAATGACAAGGCCACAAATTGGTAATGTTGATCTTCCAACGCGAATCTGAGAAACCTTTGGTGTCCTGGGAACACAGGGATGTGAAGGTAAGCATCTTTGATGTCCACAGACGTCATGAAATCCCCTGGGCGCAATGAGCCAATGGCCGAGCGCAGAGTTTCCATGCGAAAACGCCTGTTCTTGACTAATTTGTTGAGGATCTTTAAATCCAGAATGGGCCTGACTGACCCATCTTTTTTGGGAACTGTGAAAAGGTTGGAATAGAATCCCTTGCCTCTTTCTCTTAAGGGGACCCTGCAAATGACCCCCAGATCCAGAAGGCCTTGCACAGCCTGCAGGAGAACACAGCAAACTTTATCTTGTAACCAGAGGACACTACCTCCTGAATCCACCGGTCCGAGACGTGATGCCTCCAGACGTACACAAAGTGCTATAGCCGTCCCCCCACCCTGATGGGCGAGGGGGCCCCATCATGCCTGAGGGGGCTTAGGAGAGGGTTTTGGCTTAGACCCCCAGGGGGAACCAGGACGTCGTCCTCTGCTCCTGTGCCAGGAATCTGCACGAGCCCCCGCAAAGGACACCCCTTTTCCCTGCTTAGCATCGCGGTAGGGGAGTGAAAGGGGGCCCTGGCCCCGAAAGGGCCGAGACTGCCGCCTGCGCTGGGGTAACTTACCTCCTTTAGCAAAAAGGTTTAGGCGGTCCCCAAACAGGCGTAGCCCCTTAAATGGAAGCCCAGTAAGGGCCCTCTTAGCAGTATTGTCAACAGCCCACTGGCGCAGCCAAACCGCGCTGCGTATAGCTACCGCCAAGGCAGAAGTTCTGGCACACATCCTAATGGCATCATCCAAGGCAGATAGGATAAAGTTTACAAACACATCACAGTTAGTGCATTAAAAGTATCAGGTGGCAATTCATCAGGACCTTCAAGTACACTTCTGATCAGGGCCCTGAGCGCCACAGACGTAATGGCCGAGGTGCAAACCGGGCGCAGCACCGCCCCCACAAATGCAAAGGCATGACACGCCAATTGGTCAATGCGCCAGTCCTCAGCATCCCACAGCGTAGTAGTGTCAGGGGAGTGCATAATAGAGGTGTTAGACAGCCCTAGAATAGGGGCATCGACCTCAGGGGGCAATGACCAGCACTTGACCATATCAGCAGGAAAGGGATACTTTCTGTCCCAACTCTTAGGTATACCGGGCAGTCTACTGGGACGTTCCCACTCCTTAAGCACAAGGTTATTGAAATGGGTTTGCTCAGGAAATTCCAAACGAACCTTAGCAGTATGAAAAAGCTCACCCCTTTGCCTGGGAGCCGCAAGAAAGTCGCCCGCGAGGGCACTTACAGACCGCGGAAGGGGGGACCATTACACGCGCGCGACTGTACAGGAAAATGGCGCCGAACGAACCTCGAAGGGCGGGCCAGAGCGAGCCGTGACGCAGGGTGCGCCAGGCCAGGCCCCGCCCCCCTGAAGAGCGCGAAGTCCATCCGACAGGCAGCCAATGAGGACGCAGGAGCATCTGAGGCAACGCCGCCACGGAACGTCCAAATGAAGGAAAAGGCGCGCACAGTGGCGGCATTTGCAATAGTAAAAAGACAAGTCAGCACGGCGGTTGACACCACATATACTAGTCTCAACAAACATGCCAACAGGCGGTATGCACTAATCACGATACACGCTCACCTACACACACCCCCCTTTCCCCCCCGAAGGCTACGGGGAGAATGAGAGAGGATGGTGGCCCTTTGTACAGGGCCCACCGCTACCGGGGCATGGGACAATAATGCGGGAGGGGCATCCAATAAAGGCTCACCATCAGCCTATACCGCCTACCCTTTGGTGGGGGACTACGGTGGAGCGGCGCTCCATAAGCACGCATGGTGCCGCCTACCTTCACCCGACCAGCGCAGCCCAGGCTGGGAGGCACATCACACGAAGGACGGGTGGCAATAGTCCAACAGGGCAGCAGGCTAATAGCCCCGCTCACCTGCGAGAGAGTGATAATTTCATATCTTCGCAGTAAGCACTGCAGAGAAATCTGGGGATTTGTGGGAGGTCCCTGGGTATTTGAGGGGCCGGGAGGAGCCTGTATTTACATGTCTCTGCAGTGCAGCGCCATCTGGTGGAGGATAACCCAAGTGTAAGTAATCTCTCTGGAGCAGGACGTACTGTATACTAAGAATAGGTCTTCAGCAAATCTAGTGTAAAGCTCTCATAGGCCCAGGATCCTTACCAATAAGCAGAGGGGTTTCATGGTCCCTAAATGTGCCAAAATAATTCAACATAATTCCCTACCCAACATTCTCTATAAACAACTTTACAATACCTGCAACTACTCAAGCTTGATGCCTAGTAGTTATTCTGGACTTTGCTCATTAAAACATCACATTCACTGTCCCAGTTAGTTCCTTTCAGTAGGTTCATCCAGGTTTGGGATGCCCAAATGTATATCCCCCAGCACATGCACAGGCTGCCAGATTAGCAGCATCTTGCACTTTGTTCAGCTTTTACTAGCTGCTCCACACACTCACCCCAGATGGAGGCTACTGGAATCTGCCGCTGAAATGCTACATAGATGGAGAAATGCATTCCGGGTGAACTGGGTTGAAAATCAGCTCAGGATTCTACTGGTCACAGCTAGCACACTACTAGTCCATGAGCTGCTTAGCCCTGCCTGTGCATGTTTCAGCTGAGGCTATAGCATTGCAGGGACAGATCATGGACAACGATGAATATGGACTATCTAAAAGTTGACCGAACAGTAAAAGAACTATAGACACTTGTGCATCTTTTTACTCCTGATTCCACATACTTTGGAGCCAGATCTCACACGTACATTTACTCCAGATGTGTAATTGTGTGTGATTCAGGGAGTGTTTTGCAGAAGTAAATGTGTGCTATTGTAAAAGTACAATGGCTACTTCACTGGCATGATTTTTCATTGATAAAAGCTAAGCTTCAATTACTGACAAAGTTTTATCAATGAAAATGACGGCCAATGTGTTTTTCTTTTCACGTCCAAGGCAACCCCTCACTCAGCTTCTATACCAGACCTTTATGTTCTTCGCTGTGTTCAGGGCTCATCCCCAGATTATTCAGCACACCCAGCGTCCCAAATGAGGGTACTGCCATGTCGCTCTCCAATGCCAGCAGGAGACAGGGCAACCCCCCCGTCCTGTGAATTGGTATAGGAGTCCCCTGCACCAAAAAAAAATCCAAATTTCACTTCTACCAGTCTTCTGTGCCGCACTGGGCACCATCTACCTCCAGTCCGGTGGGTGGTTTATGTCCCGGGGTGGAGGTCCTTGTCCAATCTTTAAAGTGGACCAACACCCAGGATTTTGGTCCACTTCGGTGGGGCACCCCGATCGGGGGTGCCCCGCTGTGTGAAACCCCCCAGAACACCCGTAAACACCAACCTCCCCACGCGGGTGCTCGTCCAATCAGTGCTCAGAGCCGCTGTGGTATGCACGTACACGCGGCGTCCAACCACAGTGGCTCTGAGCGCTGGAGGCCGCGTCTCGCACTTCCTTCTAACAGGGAGCATACATAAATGGCCAGCGCGGGTGTGCGCCCTGCTAGAGGGAAGCGCGGGACGCGGCCCGCACCGTTGGAACGGGGTTAAGGTAAGGTTTGTGGGTGTCCTGGGGGGTGTCACCCTGCGGGACAACCCGATTTCGGATGCCCTGCGGGGAGGGATCTGATCAGCCCGGGAATCTTATAGATTCCCGGGCCGATCCCCCCTGGGTGTTGGTCCACTTTAAGACCCCCTCTCTACCCCATCCGACATCTTCTTTTGGTGGCAGAACACAATTTGTAAAACAGAATGGGGGGCACAGGTCTCCACTTCTTTCATACCAGTTTCCCAGCATCGGCCTTCCGTTGGGGGGGGGGGGGGGGGGGGGTTATACATCCACAAGATAGCGCTGGACTGCAGAGACAGCAAAAAAGTGGCTGCTCCCGGCCCATTATATTCCAGTGACCTCCCACAAAATCCCCAGTATTGACAAGCAGTTAACAAGAGGCTGGGAGAATAACCATAATCAAACAAATTTTACCATGATAACAACCACCATACAGAGGCACTAAGAAAACAAGGGCGGAGTGGAGCAGGACGTGCTGTATACATATAATACCAATTCTACAGGTGAGTAATCACAGAATTGTATTATTCTAAGTATACAGCACGTCCTGCTCCAGAGATAATTCCTTACGTTTGGGACATCCAATATCAGTGTCCGTAAGGTAGGGTAGGATCCCCAAGGCAACAACATGCAGATTAAACCGCTGCCACCTGCAGAACTTTGCGGCCAAAAACAGCTTTAGATGAGACCCTAACGCCAACCTTGTAAAACTTAGAAAAAGTATGAACAGAAGACCAAGTAGCGGCCTTGCAAACTTGTTCAACAGAAGCCTGGTGCTGAAAGGCCCAAGAGGCACCAATAGCACGAGTGGAATGAGCAGTAAGGCGGAAGGGAGGATCCCTCCCTTTAGCAGAATAGGCCTGAATAACAGCCTGACGGATCCACTTGCTGATGGTAGACTTAGCTGGAGCCAGACCCTTCCTAGGACCAGAAGGGACCACAAAAAGAGCATCAATCTTCCTGAAGGGCTCAGCAGCCACCAAATAGAACTTCAGGTTCCTGACCACATCCAAGGAATGTAGAGCCCTCTCCTTAGGGTTACTAGGATTAGGGCACAGAGAAGGCAGAAAAATGTCTTGATTGAGATGAAAAGCAGACACAACTTTCGGCAGAAAATATGGTCTAAAGCGAAACACACCAACTCAGAAACACGCCTAACAGAAGTGATAGCCACCAAAAATACTACCTTAAAAAGGAGCAGTATCGCGAAATTTGCATTAAAAAAAGATAAATAATTAAATAGCCACACAATAGCTTCTAACATGTGTATAAATAATCTGGCGATAGAAAAAGGAAAGAATATATGCCTTTCTTTTAAATTGTATCATTACAATGGCTCAGTCCATTTGCTGAATAGGGGGATCTGCTGGGTTGTGTTTAGTGAGCTGCTTCATTTAGCCCACTGGTCTCCTAGCAACACTTTACCTCAGAGGCTGACACTGTAATCAGTGGTAACGGCTGTGTGTGTGTGAGGTGCTGCTTTTGTTATGAGACCAGGTGACTCAAATGTGTAAAATCTATACAAAATAAACTAAACTGACTGAAAACGAAATTCTTCTTTGAATAAATGTGCAGGAAAATCTAAAGGTATTAAAGTGGAACAAAACCCTGAGTTGCCGACCCTGAAGTCTATAAGACCACGCCATTGACTTTGCCCCTTGGGCATTCTAAATCAGGATGCCCACTGTGGGAACAACCCCTGGATAACCACAGATCACCCCATTTTTCTGGCGCGCTCACGCAGATAGTCATTTAGACAGGCCGGGCGGCCAGGAAGGTTACTGCTCAGGCTCCCCATCTGCGTGCAGACAGAGCTGATTGGATGAGAGCCCACACATGCGCTGTGGGACAGGGAAAGGTACGTTTTCACAGGCGAACTAGGGGATTTCACATATCAGGGCATCCCAAGTCAGGATGCCCCATAGGGGCACAAAACAAAACTCCAGATAGTGAAAATCCTGGGTTGGGCTTTGCTCAAAACACACAAAGCTGAAAGAAAGATCATATGGAAAAACGTGTTGAGAAAATGGTAAACTGAAAGATTCTGCAGCAGAGCCAACAAGAAGGGAAAACTGTCAAAATCAGCTAAATGACTTCTAGAGCTTTTCTCTCTGTTTTAGATATACAAGTTCTGGCCAGGCAATGTTGTTATCTTATGCTGGACGGCTGCCAGCACTCAACAGCTGATACTTTGATACATTGTTTCACCCCTCTCCTCAGCATGGAACAGGCCAGAGTGTCGGGCTTCGACACTCAGAAGACATAAACATGAGCTATTAGTCTCCAGCTGCACAACACAGACATTTTTTTCTAAATTTGTAATTCTTACTCCAACACTTACCTAAATTCAAAGTACCATTTAAATATAAAAGTCACTAAGAAAAATTAGCGATACTGCTCCTTTAAGCGTAAGAATGGACAAAGCAACCTCATGCACAGGCTCAAAAGGAGACCCCTGCAAGGCAGATTGGGACTTGAACTTGGTCCTGACTGGTAACATAGGCTTACGGGGGGGGGGGGGGGGAAGAAAGAAAACAGCCAAGTTCTGAGTTGAAACCCCAGATCCAAACCATGTTGGAGAAATTCCAGAATCCTAGGAATAGAAAACACCCGACAGGGAAGAGATTTAGCTTCACACCAGTCAATGTAGGTACGCCAAACCCCATAGTAGATGGAAGAAGAGGAATTTTTCCTAGCCCTGATCATGGTGTTAACAGAGGCAGGCAGCCCCTTTTCCATTAAGATGGAGGTTTCAGCAGCCAGGCCGTTAAAGCCAGCGTTTGTAAATTGGGGTAGCGTAGCCGCCCCTGAGTGAGCAGGTCTGGATCCTTGGGCAGGGCGTACTGATCTACCGCCAGCTGCACAATGTCTGCGAACCACACTCTTCTTGGCCAACAGGGGGCCACCAGGATTGCTGGCACCCCCTCCTGAGCTCTCTTTCGCAGAACCCTGCCCAACAGGGGAAACGGGGAAAAGACATACAGTAGCTGAAAGCCCTGCCAGGGCATTGTCAGAGCATCCACGGCTAAGGCCAGATGGTCCTGGGACAGAGACACAAAGACTGGAAGCTTGTGATTGTGACGGGACGCAAACAGATCCACATCTGGATGACGCCAACTGTGACACAGAGCAAAAACACCCTGCTGCTGAGGGACCATTCCCCCAGGCGAGAAGTCCCCCTGCTCAGAGAGTCTGCCTCCAGATTCTCCACCCCCAGAATGTACACAGCTGAGATGCAGGGAACATTGTCCACTGCCCAGGACAGGATCAGAGACACTTCCTTGAGGGCCCCCTTTCTCCGGGTCCCTCCCTGATGACGATGATGTAGGCAACCGCCATCTGGTTGTCTGAGCGTACCTGAACAGCCCGACCCCGAAGGTGCGGGGTCAAGTGGGCTAGAACCAACCTGATCGCCCTCAATTCCAGAATGTTGATGGGTGTGTGGGCCTCCTGAGGGCCCCACTGCCCCTGGAATGTTAGGGACCTCCAGAAGCCCCCCCCAACCTGTCAGACTGGCATCTGTGGTGACTGTCTCCCAGCAGGGGGCCAGAAAGGATCTGCCCACCAACAGGTTCCTTGAGTCCAGCCACCACGAGAGGGACCGGCTGGCTAAGGGGGGACAGAACCAAAACCTGATCCAGGGACACAGGGTCCCTGTCCCATACAGACAAGAGGTGGAGTTGAAGAGGCCTCATGTGAAACTGAGCATAAGGAACCGCCTCGAAGCAGGACACCATCAGGCCCACCAGCTGCATTCCCTGCCTGATGGAAGGATGAGGGCAGGACAAAAAGGAGCTGAGCTTGCGCTTGCTGAGGAAGAAAGATCCTGGCCCGAGCTGTATCCAGACTCATGCCCAGAAATGGCTTCACCAAGGAGGGAGACAGGGAAGATTTGGAGTGGTTTATCACCCAGCCAAATTACTCCAGTGTGGTCACCACCCGCTGAGTATCCAGCTCTGCTTGTTGGAAGGACGGAGAAGTGGTAAGAATGTCGTCCAAATAGGGAAGAATGCAAATGCCCTGAGCTCTCAGCAGAGCTATAATGCCTCCCCGCACCTTGGTGAATACCCTGGGAGCCGAAGTGAGACCGAAGGGCAATGCCACAAACTGGTAATGCTGATCCTCCAGAGCGAACCTGAGGAATCTGATGACCTGAAAAGACTGGAATATGGAGGTAAGCATCCTTGATGTCCACAGAGGTCATAAAGTCCCCTGGGCGCAGCGAACTTACAGCTGAGCGCAGAGTCTCCATGCGAAAACGCCTGGATCTGACAAACTTGTTGAGAAGCTTTAAGTCCAGGATGGGTCTGACAGACCCATCTCTCTTGGGAACGGTGAAAAGGTTGGAATAATAGCCCTTGCCCCTTTCCCTTAAGTGCACTTGGCAGATGACCCCCAGCTCCAGTAGATTCTGCACAGCAAGCAACAGGCCCTGAGCTGACAGGGGGACTTGAGGCATCCGGGATCTGATGAATCTTGGGGGCGGCCAGGTCTATTTTGTAACCGGAGGACACTACCTCCTGAATCCACTGGTCTGAGACATGACGCCTCCAGACGTGAGCAAAGAGCCGCAGCCGTCCCCCCACCCGGATGGGTGAGGGCACCCCTTCATGCCTGAGGGGGCTTGGGGGAAGACTTAGACTTGGAACCCCAGGAGGGGCCAGAGCGGCCACGCCCTCTGCCCCTGAAATCTCCCCAGGTCCCTGCAAATGAAGCTCCCCTACCCATTCTGGACCCACGGTAGGAGGGAAGAAAGGCACCTGAATCCCGAAAGGGCTGAGACCGTCTCTTGCACTGGGGTAACCTGCCTCCCTTAGCAAACAGGTCCAGGCGATCCCCAAATAGACGCATTCCTTTAAAGGGGAACCCAGTGAGAGCCTTCTTGGCAGCATTGTCAGCTGCCCACTGGCGCAGCCAAATCGAGCTGCGTATAGCCACCGCCAAGGCAGAAGCCCTGCCACACATTCTAATGGTATCATCCAAGGCAGAGAGGACATATGCAACAAAATTCCTCACAAAGCAGAAGGGCTCTATACTCTTCACTAGCCGTATCATCAGGAGCCCCATCTAAAATACTCCTGAGCAGAGTCCTAATAGCCACAGCTGTAATGGCAGAGGCACAAACCGGGCGCAGCATGGACCCCACACAGGCAAAGGCATGGGAAGCCAGCCGATCAATGCGCCGGTCCTCACCATCCCTCAGTGTAGTAGAGTCAGGGGAATGCATGACAGAAGTGTTGGACAACCCCAGAATTGGTGCATCCACATCGGGAGGGGACGACCAACGCTTAACCACTTCAGCAGGAAAAGGGTACCTCTTATCCCAATTCTTAGGCACCCCAGGGAGCCTGCTCGGTCGCTCTTACTCCTTGAACACAAGATTATTAAAGTGAGTTTGCTCAGGAAACTCCAAACGTGGCTTAGCCATGTGAAACAACTCCCCCTGCCACGGGGGGCCACGACAGGAGGAGAGATAGAAAGTACTTAAAAAATGTGAGCCAAAAGCCTGTCAGTATCATCTGGAGCCCATGGTCAGAGCCAGAATCAGCATAACCCTTAGGCTACTCAGATTATTCTGAATCAGAAAACAATTCCCCCTCTTCCAGGGGGTATAGCCAGCCAGGTCAAAAAATTCCTCAGCCTCCATAGGAAAAAGGTTAACGCCAGGCGCCGCCTCTTAGCTGAGGCCTTACGCGCCAGAGACCCAGCAATCAGCTTACTAGCCACCCTGGTAGACAAATCAGGCTGAGACTCCCCACTGGTATGCACCTCACTGGGAGTCAGATGTAAGCGTGGGGGAGTGGGCGAAGCCACACGGGGCGCAGGCCCAGCCACAGGCAACCCAGATTGCAGCGTAAGCGCCCGCTGGGCACAGGGTACACAGACCCGCACATTGTCATCACTAGTAGGGTACACCACACACAGCCGGGCTTGTCCCGAAGGAACCCCAAGCACATTATCCTGAGAAGCCTCCATATGGCGATTATCGCGGCCACCGGCCAATAGGGATTTCAGCAATAAAGTCACCCGGGATGTCCCAATACCCGCTAGGGAAGTGGGAGGTAAAGGCAGAGTAGGCCTCTAATAGTAACTAAATAGAGGGGATAGGCCAAGAGAAACCACAATTAAGTTTGACCCGCCTGCAAGACAAACAAACAGTCCCGTAAGCGGAATGCATACACAATATATAAAAAGATAAGCCAGCCCGCAGGGGCACTTACGGACCGCGGTAGGTAGAAGCCAGCCACGCAGCACGAGAAGGCAAAATGGCGCCCGCAGATACCTCGAGGGGCGGGCCGCGGAGACAGTGATGCGGAACGCGTCGTTCGCAAGGCCCACCCCCCCCCCCGAAGAGCGCGAAGGCGCCCACGTGACCATGTCAGCCAATGATGGCGCAGCAGCACCTGAGATAAAGTCGCCGCCGACCGCGGAACGCCGTACAAGCACGCGCGGCAGCATTTTTAAAAGCAACCAGTGCAACCAACACGCGCAGCAACACAAGCCAAGTATACCACGGAAATAATAAGAGTGAAGAATACACCTACAAAACACACACCCCCCCCTCCCGAGAAATACCAGGGAGAGCGAAGGAGGGTAGCGGCCAACCTAACAGGAGCCCACCGATGGACAGGGGGCGATAGTGCGGGAGGGGCATCCCATAAGGCTCACCATGGGCCTATACCGCCTACCCTTTGGTGGGGGATTGCGGTCGGAGCAGCGCTCCTTAAGCACCTGACAACGGTGCTGCCTACCGTCACCCGACCAGTGCAGCCAAAGCTGGGAGGCAGAAAAAAAGAGGAACGGGTGGGAATAGTCCTACAGTGCAACAGGCTAATAGCCCCGCTCACCTGCAAGTAGAGAGCCATCTTCTTGTCATTGCAGCGCCGACTGCAGAGAAGAACTGGGGATTTTGTGGGAGGTCCCTGGAATATAAGGGGCCGAGAGGAGCCACTTTTTTGCCGTCTTTGCAGTCCAGCGCCATCTTGTGGATGTATAACCCAAACGTAAGGAATTACTCTCTGGAGCAGGACGTGCTGTATACTTAGAACAGGGTTTTTCTTTAGTGGCAGACATCAAATCAGTTGATATTTAGTCACTTTATTCCTGGCCAACTCTTTGAGGATTTGCTAGAGAAGTGGTTCTTAACCACGTTACACCAAGGACTCTCAAGCAACTTCCAACATTAGTACCACTAAAGAACAAACCAATTATAAATGTTCCGAAATAGGTAGCTCACAGGTCTTGTAGCACTTTAAAAGCAATAGAATCAGGTTTTACTGTAGAATTAATAATATACCCCACCAATCAGACCTTTCCTGTTGATGTGCAAATGATCATCGCTGCATATCCCTGCATACTGCAGATTGAGAAGTGTCTTAGTGCGCCCCAGTTAACAGACATGGATTTAATGGTGTAGCTGTTGAAAGCACCCCCTTCCGCACTAGTGCTAGATTCTGTGTCCAATGTAGCTTCATTTCTCATACAAGGTTGCAAGCGCCAAATGAGTCATTGGGGTTGATTCAGCACCAAAACGAGAAAATTCTACCTTTTTGCAGAGAAAATGGTTATTCACCTTCATGGTCTACCTTGGGAGTGAGTCAGCAACTTGATGTTCATTTTCACCAGGTGCTGAATGGCAGTTTCCGCTCCTAAAAAGGAGATTTTTTCTCACCTGACCCCTATTGTGTTTGAAGTGCTTTTTCACATGACATCCTTGTCTATGTTAAATGAGAATTATTTGTTTTTTCAATCAGAATTTGGTAAAGGGGTTTTCCCTAAATACACCCAACAGTCACATTTCAGCCTTATTTCAAAGACCTTTAACCACTGTGATCAAGACTCTGTGATCAAGACCTTCTAAGGCAGACCTAGGCATTGTACAGCCCCGCGGGCTGTATAGGGCACTTTGATTGGCTCTGAGCGGCCTGGGCTGAGCTGGCTGGTGGAGTCCCTCCGCTCGTGCTACCTGCGAGGTGCCCGTCTGTCCCTCTTTGCAGCGGGTCGTCGCCTCCCGCACTGTACACAGGCGTTCAATTAAGCAGCAGCCGATCGTCCATGATCGCCTGTATACAGTGCGGGAGGCCCCGATCCGCTGCGATGAGGGACAGGCGGGCGCCCGACAGTGAAGAGGAGCGCAACCAGGGGAGAAGGAGGTAGGCTCCATCTTGCCTGGGTGGAAGGGCGGGACTCATAAGTGCCCTGACTGGAAGCTATCCTCGGGCTGCTGCTAAGCTTAAAGTGGACCAAAACCCAGGATTTTGACTATCCTGGGTGTTGGTCCACTTCCCCGAGCACCCCAATCGGGGGCCCTGCTATGTGAAACCCCCCCAGATCGCCTGGTTCGACTCACCTCACAGCGGTACTACGGCACATGCGCAGCCGCTCAGCCAATCAGCGTGCTCGGAGCTCCGAGAGCGCTGGAGGCCGCATCTTGCGCTTCACTCTAACAGGGCACGCTCTCTGCTAGAGAGAAGCGCGAGATGCGTCCCGCACACGCGCCATTGAACCGGGATTCAGGTAAGTGTAGCTGTCGTTCTGGGGGGTTTCACACAGCGGGGCATCCTAATTTTGGATGCCCCGCGGGGAGGGAATGGATACGATTCCCGGGCCAATCCAGCAGGGTTTTGGTCCACTTTAAGGGAAAGGAGAGGAAGGGAAGTGGTTGTTTTGAGAAATTTTATTTAATAAATTACATTTTTTTGGTAAGGCAACCTCAGTTTTTCATTGTTTAACTATAACATATACTCGTACCAGCTTGTTAAAACAATGCTATTTACTGCTTTTTATAAAGAAGTTAGTTTCTCATGTGGCCCCATGGAAAAAATAATTGCCCACCCCTGTTCTAAGGTAATGTCTCTCAACAGTGCAAGCAGACAGTGGTCAATGAGGTCTGATCTAAGCTTCGACCTACAGTATGAGCACTTCAGACATCTCTCATTGAAGGCTGACCAACCACATGCTATGGCAGATATAGTCCCGGCAATTATGTGGTTTAACCCTTTAAGTGCCAGCCTACCTGCAGCTTTTGTCACCCTCTGTTGCCAGACCATGTTTCACTATTTTGCGCTACACATGTTCAACTGTGATTTTTTAAAGAATTTCCAGCGATATATTGTTGTTTTCAACAGAGTCTGGGCTTCAACATGAAATGTCTTGTTTGGCCTTTTTTTTTTTAGTGTATTCTCATTACTTTTTGGTGAAATATGTGCAAAAAAAATAAAAAAAAATATTTTTGGCAATTTGTAGTATTTTTTGTAATAAAAAAATACAATTCTGTGAGTACTCACCTGTATACAGCACGTCCTGTTTCACTAAATTCTTCACGTCTGGGTTTTCCTCCACAAGGTGGCGCAGTGGACTGCAGAACGACTTGTGGCACCTCCCAGCCCCATAAAAGGACAGGAACCTCCCACAAATTCCCAGTATAACAAAGCAGTTAGACAAGAAGCCGGGAGAATAATAATCAAGGAAACCCCAAACAAACATTTGAACAAATCACCATACAGAGGTAACCAAGAATAAGGATAACAAGGGAGGGATGAAACAGGACGTGCTGTATACTACAAAATCAATTCTACAGGTGAGTACTCACAGAATTGTATTTTTCCAAGTATACAGCACGTCCTGTTTCACTAATATTCTTTACGCTTGGGAAGTCCAAAAGCAGTGTCCGTAAAGTAGGGTGGGATCCCCAAGAACAACAACGGGCAGTTTAAACCACTGCCGCCTGAAGAACTTTGCGGGCAAAAGCAGCATCAGCTGAGGCCCTAACTTCAACCTTGTAAAACTTGGAAAAAGTATGAACAGAAGACCAAGTAGCAGCCTTACAAACTTGTTCAACAGAAGCCTGGTGCTAAAAAGCCCGAGAGGCACCAACAGCACGAGTGGAATGAGCAGTAAGGCGGAAGGGAGGTTCCTTCCCCTTAGCAGAATAGGCTTGCACCACCGCCTGACGGATCCACTTGCCGATAGTGGATTTAGCCGGAGACAAACCCTTCCTAGGTCCAGAAGGGAGAACAAAAAGAGCATCAGTCTTCCTGAAAGATTCAGTAGCTACCGAGTAAAACTTCAGAACCCTGACCACATCCAAGGAATGCAGAGTCCGCTCCTTGGAATTAGCAGGATTAGGACACAATGAAGGCAAAACAATGAAACCGAAACACCACCTTGTCCTGGTGTCGCTCAAAATAAGGAGGTTTGATGGAAAGCGCCGCCAACTCAGAAACACGCCTGACAGAAGTGATAGCCACCAAAAAGGCCTTTGACCTTAAGAGTCAAAATGTGCGAAGCGGTCTCACGGAGAGGCTCAAAAGGGACAACCCTGCAGAGCAGATAACACCAGATTAAAATCTTAAACTGGTAACATAGGTTTACGTGGCGGACGCACATGGGTAACCCCCTGGAAAAAGGTCTTAACCAAACGGTGACTGGCAAAAGATCTTTAGAAAAAAATTGCCAGAGCTGAAACATGACCTTTGAGGGTACTAAGTTGAAGGCCCAAATCCAAACCATGTTGCAAGAATTCCAGAATCCTGGGAAAAGAAAACACCCGACAGGGAAGAGATTTGGACTCACACCAGGCAATGCAAGCATGCCAGACCCTGTAGTAGATAAAGGACGAGGATTTCTTCCTAGCCCTAATCATGGTATCAACAACAGAGGCAGGCAACCCCTTTTCCATCAAGATGGAGGTTTCAGCAGCCAAGCCGTCAAAGCCAGCGTTTGTAATTGGGATGGCACAGCTGCCCCTGAGTGAGCAGATCTGGATCCTTAGGTAGGACGTACTGATCTACTGCCAACTGCACGACGTCTGCGAACCACACCATTCTTGGCCAACAGGGGGCCACCAGAATGGTTGGCACCCCTTCCTGGGCTACCTTGCGCAGCACCCTGCCCAACAGAGGAAACGGGGGGAATGCATAGAGGAGCCGAAACCCCTTCCAAGACATTGCTAGCGCATCCGTGGCAAAGGCCAGAGGGTCCTATGACAGAGACAAAGAATGGAAGCTTGTGATTGTCACGTGAAGCAAACAGTTCCACATCCGGCAGACCCCAGCGATGGCACAGGGAGTGAAACACCCTGTTGCTGAGGGACCACTCCCCCAGCCGGGACATCCCCCTGCTCAAGGAATCTGCCTCCAGGTTCACCACTCCCGAGATGTAGATGCCAATATGCAGGGGACATTCTCCTCCGCCCAGGACAGCATCAGGGACACTTCCTTGAGGGCTCGCTTGCTCCGAGTCCCTCCCTGATGATTGATATAGGCAACCGGCGTCTGGTTGTCCGAGCGGATCTGAACAGCCCGACCCCGAAGGTGTAGGGTCAACTGGGAAAGAACCAACCTTATCGCCCTTAGTTCCAGAATGTTGATGGGGGCATGAGCCTCCTGAGGACCCCACTGACCCTGGAACTTCAGAGACTTCCAAAAGCCCCCCCCCCCCAACCTGTCAAGACTGGCATCTGTGGTGACAGTCAACCAGCATGGGGGCAGAAAGGTCCTGCCCACTAGGAGATTCCTTGAGTCCAGCCACCACGAGAGGGACTGACTGACCAGAGGGGACAGAACAAAGGTCTGATTCAGGGACACAGGGTCCCGATTCCAAACTGACAAGAGGTGCAACTGAAGAGGTCTCATGTGAAATGATGAGGGCAAGAAAGTAGAAACCGTGCCTGCGTCTGCAGGCCCTCCACCTTCTGCTGAGGCAGAAAAACCTTGACCTGAGAAGAATCCAGAGTCATGCCCAGAAAGGACATCACCAAGGACGGAGACAGAGAAGACTTGGGATAGTTGATCACCCAACCGAAGGACTCGAGTGTGGAGACCACCATCTGGGTATCCAACTCGGCTTGATGGAAGGACTGAGACGCAATCAGAATGTCGTCCAGATAAGGAAGGATACGAATGCCCTGAGATCTCAGAGCCATCACCCCCGCCAGCACCTTGGTGAAGACCCGAGGGGCTGAGGTAAGACCGAACGGTAAGGCCACAAATTGGTAGTGCTGATCCTCCAGGGCGAACCTGAGAAATCTCTGATGACCTGGAAAGATTGGAACATGAAGATAAGCATCTTTGATGACCAAAGTCATGAAGTCGCCCGGGCGCAAGGTACTGACCGCCGAGTGCAGATTCTCCATGTGAAAATGCTTGAGTCTGATAAATTTGTTGAGGCGCTTCAAATCCAGGATGGGCCTTAGGGACCCATCCTTTTTGGGAACCGTGAACAGATTGGAGTAGAAGCCTCTGCCCCTTTCTTGGAAGGGCACCGGGCAGATGACACCCAATTCCAAAAGGCTTTGGACCGCAAGCCCTGAGCTGACAGGGGGTTTCGAGCCATCCGGGATCTGATGAATCTCGGGGGCGGCCAGGCTGCAAACTCTATCTTGCACCCGGAGGACACCACCTTCTGAATCCACCGGTCTGAGACGCGCAGTCTCCAGACGTGAGCAAAGAGCCGCAACCGACCCCCCACCCGGATGGGTGAGGGCACCTCCTCATGCCTGAGGGGGCTTGGGGTAAGATTTGGACTTGGGACCCCAAGAGAGACCAGGGCGTCCACGGCCTCTACCCCAGCCCCAAGGGTCTCTACGTGTCCCCGCAAATGGTGCGCCCCGGCCAGATCTGGGAGCACGGAAGGAGGGAAGAACCAACCCCCCGAAAAGGCCGCGGCTGCCTCCTGCGTTGAGGCAGCCTACCATCCTTGGCAAACAGATCCAGACGCTCACCAAAGAGCCGTAGCCCAGTAAAAGGGGAAGCCAGTGAGAGCCTTCTTAGCAGCATTATCAGCCGCCCACTGACGCAGCCAAACAGAGCGGCGCATAGCCAGCAAAAGGGCAGAAGTCTTACCACACATCCTGACCGCATCATCCATAGCAGAAAGAATAAACGAAACAAATTCATAGCCAAGCAGGAGGGATCTATACTCCTCCCCCCTATTGGCATCCGAGGCATTATCCAGAAGGCACTTGAGCAGCCCTTTAATAGCAAGAGCCGTGATGGCAGAGGCACACACAGGGCGCAGCACAGTCCCTGCACAAGCAAATGCGTGACAGGCCAGCTGATCCACACGCCGGTCCTCACCATCCCTCAGAGTAGAAGTGTCAGGGGAATGCATGACCGAGGTATTGGACAACCCAAGCACGGGAGCAGCGACCTAGGGGGGACACGACCAGCGCTTAACCACATCAGCAGGGAAGGGATACCTCCTGTCCCAACTCTTTGGCAACGTGGGCAATCTGCTAGGACGTTCCCACTCCTTGAGCACCAATTATTGAAGTGGATCTGCTCAGGGAACTCCAAGCGTTGTTTAACAGTGTGAAAAAGCTCACCCTGCTGCTTTTTAGCCGGCACAGGAGGGGTAATACATAGCACTTCAAAAATGTGAGCCAACAGCCTATCAGTATCCTCGGGAGACCAAGGATCTTCTCCAAAGGGAGACCCTGTACCGCCATAAATCTTCTGCTGTTCCTCAGAGGAATCAGAGAAGAGTTCTCCCTCTTCTAGGGGGTAATGGTCAGACAGAGTGTAATGTCCCTCATCCTCAACAGGAAAAAGGGAAACAGCAGCGGTTAGGTGGTGCTTCTTGCCAGAAGCCTTGCGGGGGACAGGCCCAGTAATATGCCTTTCCAGGCTGGCCACCCACATAGCCAAATCGTAATGAGATTCCCCGCTAGCATGACCCTCACTGGGGGTCAGAGGCAGGCGCAGGGGGGTAGGTGATGCAGAAAGGGCTGCAGAGCTAGGAAGCGAGGCAGGCAACCCAGACTGCTGCGCAAGTACCTTCTGAGCTCAGGGCACACATAGAAACATAGAAGGTTGACGGCAGAAGGAGACCATACGGTCCATCTAGTCTGCCCTCATGTGTATACTGTGTGTTCTCTTTATTTTAGGATAGATGTGTGCTTATCCCAGGCATGTTTAAATTCAGTGACTGTTGATTTTTCAACTACCTCTGCTGGAAGTTTGTTGCTATTTCAGAGATGAAATAGCAATAAGACAACCCCAAAGGGGACTCATGGACCAAGAGACCGAATCAACGAAATCCAGACAGGAAAAGGCAGCGCGCAGCAGCACACGAGGGCCCCAGTACACCGCAGAGCCAAAATGGCGCCAGAACGGACCTTGAGGGGCGGGCCGCGGACGAATATGATGCAAAAAACGTCATCCGCGGGACCCGCCCCCCCGAAGAGCGCGAATCGCGAGCCACGTGACCCCCCCAGCACCAATGACAGTGCAGAGAATCACCACAGTGTATATCGCTGCCCGCTGCGAGCACACATAAAAACAGTAAAGAAAAATGCAGTAAAACAGTCAAAACGCTAAAAAAACCCTAAAAAAAAAAAAAGAATAAAAAGGAAGAATCAGGCCAAATTTTCCTAGAATAAAACTATATGCAACAAGAAAAAACAAGTAAAATCTCAAAAAGCAACATGCCCCGAACAGAACGATACCCAACATGCATAGGTACTGTCAAGGGAAGAGTTGGCAAACACCACAAAGTATAGCATGCGCATAACCGTAATTTTACTTGAAAATTTCAGCTCTGCAGACAAAGTGCGAACCTTGCAATTTTTCAACCAAAACAACCCTTTACATTTGGAATATCCCCGATAAACCATATATTCCCTGAAAGTACACGTTAAGCTTTCTTAGAGTACCCAGCTTGTTGTAGTAGGCTCACCTTTCTGGAAGTAATCCCTTGAAGAATTCTTAGGTTGCACAGGGTTTCCCTAAAAAAATTAATAAAAAAAAAAACTGAACCACCAACATGTTTTCCTAAAATATAAATATGCAAACAAGAAAAAACACCATTTTGTGATTACTCACCTGTAAAATGGTTATTATAAGTGTCACGCACCCCGCTTCCAATATTCATGACATATGGGTAATGGACCAGCAGAGGGCGAACTTCTGCAGAGATGACTAGAAAAAAAAAAAATTGAAACAATAAAAGGTTTACCATATAGGAGGATCCAGAATATAATACGGGCGGGGTGACGCGGGGTGTGTGACATACTTAAAATACCCATTTTACAGGTGAGTAATCACAAAATGGTATTATTCCAAGTATGTCACACACCCCGCTTCCAATATTCATGACATATGGGACATACAATAGCAGTGTCCAACATGGGTGGGGATCCCAAAAAGGCAATGCACAAATTTAAACCACTGCAGCTTGCAGAACCTTGCGGCCAAAAACAACATCCGCTGAGGCCCCCACATCAACCTTATAAAACTTGGAAAAAGTATGAACAGAAGACCAAGTAGCAGCCTTACAAACTTGTTCAACAGAAGCCTGGTGCTGAAAAGCCCAAGAAGCCCCAACAGTACGAGTAGAATGAGCAGTAATCTGAAAAGGGGGGACCCCCCCTTGGCAGTATAAGCCCCAACAATGGGCTTACATATCCATTTACTAATGGTAGACTTGGCAGGCGCCAAACCTTTCCTGGGCCCGGAGGGCACCACAAACAAGGCGTCCGTCTTACGAAAAGGAAGAAGTAGTCACCAAATAGTACTTCACACCCAAAAAGGCAATCTTTTGTGTAAGCATAGAAAGTGCAACATCCTGCACCGGCCCAAAAGGAGGCCCCTGGAGGGCCGACAGAACCAAATTCAAATCCCAAACGGGCAACAAAGGCTTTCTAGGGGGCCGCACCTAAGTGACCCCCTGGAAAAAAGTCTTAACCAAGGGATGCAGAGCAAAGGACCTTTGAAAGAAGACCACCAGGGCAGAGACCTGCCCTTTCACAGTACTAAGCTGGAACCCCAGGTCCAGACAGTGTTGAAGAACTCCAAGATCCTAGGAATCAAAAACACCCTGCAAAGCAATGCCCTAGCCTCACACCAGTCAATATAGGACCTCCAAGTCCTGTAGTAGGTGTTAGAGGAAGATCTCTTCCTAGCTCTAACAAGTGTCTGAATCACAGCATCAGACAAACCTTCCTCCTTTAGGATGGAGGTTTCAGCAGCCACGCCGTCAAAGCCAGCATTTGTAAATTGGGGTAACAAAGTTGACCTTGAGTGATCAGATTCGGAAAATACAATTCTGTGAAATACTCACCTGTAGAATTGGTATTATACGCATACAGTACGTCCTGCTCCAATATAATCCTTACACGTGGGTAATCCTCCGCCAGAGGGCGCTGTTCACTGCAGACATGCAAAAACAGGCTCCTCCTGGCCCTTCATATACCCAGGGACCTCCCACAAATCACCAGTATTGAAAAGCAGTGAGAAAAGAAGCCGGGAGAAACCAACCACCAACTGGTAACAATAGTAATGATAAAAAATCACCATACAGGGGATCCAGAAAATGTAAACCCAGAGTGGGGTGGAGCAGGACGTACTGTATGCGTATAATACCAATTCTACAGGTGAGTATTTCACAGAATTGTATTATTCTAAGCATACAGTACGTCCTGCTCCAATATAATCCTTACACGTGGGACATCCAATAGCAGTGTCCATAAAGTAGGGTGGGATCCCCAACAAAAAGGCACAGCAGACAGTAGAGGCGCTGTCACCTGCAAAACTTTGCTACCAATTACGACATGAGCAAAGGCTCTAACGTCAATCCCATAACAAAACCTTTGAAAAGGTATTGAACAGAAACAAGCAGCGGTCTAGCAACTTATTCAACAGAAAACCTGGTGCTGAAGGGCCAAAGGTACCCAAACACCAATAGAACGGGATAAAAAGAGAGGGAGATTCTTCCCCCTTAAAGGAATAGGCCAGTGTAACGGCCTAACCAGCCCAAAGGCAACAGAAGCCTCGTAAAACTTAGAACTCTCCCCAACGGGGAAATACAAACTGGTCTCCCGCAAGACAGGCGGGGATACAGACCCCTTCACTAACAAGGATCAGCAAGAAGCCGAAACCTTTACTCAGGACCCGGAAGGCAAACCATCCAAGTAAGATCAGTCCAAAGGGCGCATAGGCCCTGGAAGTAAACGAGATCAGGCGAATACATATGGAGGCGCCCGCAGACCCCAAAGGGCATCAGTCCCCCTAAGGGACAAGAAACAACCAGGAAAATTTCAACACCTGTTGAGGGGATGTAGACCCCATACTTCAGCATTATTAAGAATAAGGCCCATAGGCAGACTAAAAGGACTTAAATAATGATCATAAACCACCTTGGACAAAAGGGTCCGGCGTAAGGCGGAATACCACCACATCATGGTATATATATATATATATATTGAACGAGGGCTAAGTAATCAGAACCACCTTCTCAGGCACGCGTCTGACTGAAGCAACAGCCCCCGGAGGGGCTTACTTGAACTACAACACAGCTCAGACAGCATCCAGGATAAGTCCCAAGGGAACAATCCGCAGGGCAAACAGAATGGAAATTGATCCCAACAGGGTCCATAGAACTACTTGGGAGATGCCCCTGAGCAATCCCCAAGAGAACTCCTAACAAGGAAGACAGAACCAGACTTCTACAGGAAGGCAGACAGGACAGAATCTGAGCCTTCAGAGTACCTAGATGGGGAGCCAACCCCAACCTATGCTGTAACAACTCTAGAACCCTGGGAACCGAGAACGTCCAACAGGGGAGAGACCAAGACTCATGCCAATCAATAGGGGTACACCATAACCCCCAATAGACGAAGCCAAAGAAGCTTGCTCCTAGCCCCCCATATACCAAGTCACCCAGAAGATAAGCCCGTCTCCAAGGGGTGAATGAATCAGCTGTCAAGCCCCAGACTAGAGTCTGTAGATTGGGACATCATAAGAAGGAGCCTGACAAGGGTAGAACCGCACTCCTAAGAGAGCGTACAGGTCCGCTGACCTCAGCAGAGGCATCTGCGAACCACAGTTCACTAGGCCACCCAGGGGCCATCAATCTCACGGGTCTCTTTATCAGCACGACTGTGCGCAGAACCCCACATAGCAGGGTGAATGAAGTTAAAGCCTACAGCACCTGGTATTCCCAGGCGGTCTCCCATCCAAGTACTGACCAGGCCCGACCCTGCTTAGCCTCCGAGATCAGACGAGATCGGGCGCATCCAGGGTGGTGTGGTCGTAGGCTAGAAAGTCTAGACATAAATTTACTAAGCCCCCATGACCAGAGTCAGAATATTATGGGGCAGTAAAAACAAGGGCAGAGCCCCTGTGATATAAGCAAGACCCAACAGAGCCACCCTAGTTGGCTCTCAGAGGGACGACAGGATAGCACAACCTGCCACTGAAAGACATCCATTGGAGCGAACACCACTGAGGAGCAGGGGGCGTAGACCCCCACCCAGATCAAGATCAGGAACCTTTCAGGAGAATCATCCTGCTTCAAGCTCCAGACCAATAATAAAACAGGCCATTGTCTTCCAACAGGCCAAGAGTCCCCCAATAGACAGGTCCGAAAGAGGAGAAGTCCAGCAGTTATAGAGTCAACTGAAGGCTCATTGTTTTAACAAAGCCATTAGGTAAGATGGACCCTCTAAGGGAGGTACCCAAGGTGACCATTCACAGGAAGATGCAAGTAAAGAAGGGGGTGCCCCTTGACAGGGTCCTTGAATATAACCAGCTCAAGAGGAACCACCGTATCGAAGGGGAATGAGCACAGACCTAGCTCCTGGGGTGCTGGAACCCCATCTAGGGTCAATAACCTACTGTGCCGAAGAGCCCAAAGGCTCTGTATATAAGGGACATAATCTGATACACCACCAACGGGCCCACCAGCTGCAATCCTGCCTGGTGAAAGTAAGATGTCAGCAAAGGGGGGCAGAGCCCCCGTAACCAGGAGTCCACTTGTTGCCAAGGAAGAAGGCTCAAGCCTGAACCGAATCCAAGGAATGGAGATAGCGGATAAGGGACCGTGAGGGATTGAGGTGACCGAGCACCCATCCAGTAACTCCCAGGGGACAACGCCGGCCGACTAACCCACTCGGCCTGACATAGAGATTGGGGAGTAAGGAAAGACGACCCGGTAGGTCCTAGTGCGGACGCCCCACAGGCATGTCCGAGACATCATCCCCATCCGCGCCATGGCGAGTAGCCTGGGGGCGGAAGAGAGGCCAAAAACAAGGCCCCAATCCGCAGGGTTGGTCCTGCAACACTGACTAGTAACGGTCTTGGTGTCCAGAAGACAGAGGGGGAACTAACAGGATCTAGAACGCCACAGGAGGCCAGAAGCCCCCCTTACACAGGGCGCCTGTGTCCCAAGACAGAGATATCATACAGGGACTACCTGTGAGTGTAGAATTGCCAAGCCTACCATAGGCCAGCATGGCCCAGATTGCCTCATCATTTTGAGGGAAAGAGAAAGGATAACAGAAGATAATAGAAGCCATCGCCCCATTCTGTTAAGGGCAACCTGCAAGTAAGCCCAGACCCTGCAGGCCGAGTACAGCCTGCAACAACTCCTGAGGGGAAAACAGGGGCTAGAAGCACCCTGACAACCTCCGAGAGGGACCGCCCAGCCAATTCTATCCTGTGTCCAGGGGAACTACCTCCTGGATCCACCAGAAGGAGAAGATACACTCCCAGATAGGAGCCAGGTGCTGTGGCAGTCCCCTCGCCCAGAAGGGCGAGGGCGTCCCTTCATGCTTGGGAAGTCTTGGCAGATTTGGACCTGCCAGAGGGCCCAGGGCGTTGCCTGCCCACCCCGTGGTGGAAATCCACTCCGAAAAGTTGGAAGCACAACTCAGGTTCGTGTTTGACACTAACGTAAGGAGGGGGAGGGGTGTCCCTGCCCCGAGGAGGCAGAGACGGCCTTCTGCGTAGGGGTGCCTTACCCTTTTTTCCAAAAAGGTCCAAACGGGCCCCAGACGCCGTCCTCTGAAAGGAAGGCCAGTGAGAGCCTTTTTCGTATCATCGTCAGCACCCCACTGTCGTAGCCAGACCAGGGGGTGGATAGCTACCACAAGGGCAGAGGTTCTAGCACACATCTTAATGGTGTCATCCAGCGCTGAGAGGATAAACCTTACAAACACATCACAGTCAGAGCGCATTAAATACCTCCCAGGGGAGGTCCTCAGGTCGGTGATCAAGTAGTTTTCTAATGAGAGTCCCGGCGGCCACCGCAGTGATGGCCGCGGCACAGACCGGGCGCAGAGCCGTCCCTGTACACGAAAAGGCGTGGGAAGCCAGTCTGTCAATGCGCCGGTCCTCAGCATCCCGAAGGGAACGATAATGAGGGGCAGTCATGAAGGGGGGGTTAGTAACCCCTATAATTGGCGCATTCACCACGGGAGGTGCTGACCAAAAGTTAACCACATCAGGGGGAAAAGGGTACTTCCAATCCCAGACCCCTGGAACCCCTTTAAGTTTACAAGGCGAATCCCATTCTTTGGCTATAAGAGCCTGGAAATGCTCCTGTTCCAGAAATTCCAAGCGCGGTGTCGCTGTGTGGAAACACTCTCTCTTAGGCTTGGGAGCCTCTCCGGGAGGAGAGAATGACAAAACCTCAAAGATCTTTATAAGTAGTTCATCAGTGTCACACAGGCCCCAAGAACCGGGGCCAGAATCATCACGGCTCCAGGGCATCCCATCCGAGGAGCCCGAATCGGAGAATAGCTCACCTTCATCAGAAGGATCCAGGTCCTGCATAGCAGCAGATTCATCGGTTTCGTAAGGAACTGGAGAGCCAGGAGGCGTCAGGGACCGCTTCTTTCCAGGGCTCATATGCTCCGCCAAACTCAGCACCTGCTCAGCCATAGGCAGCCTGCGCGGCACGACTTGCTGGTCATCCCCGCTCGAGTGAGACTCATCAGGGGTGAGATTTAGGTCCGGGGAGACAGGTGTATTGAAGGGAGGTGCAGCCACTGGCAAACCTGATTGCAGGGTCAGTGCCTGTTCAGCACACGGTCCGCAGACCCGTGCTCTGTCAGCATCAGCATGGGGCTGACCACACACTGTACACAGCCGGTCATGTCCCCGAGGGACCCCGGGTACATAATTCTGAGATGCCTCCATATGGTGATTGCAGCAGTATGCCCGCAGGGATTTACGCAATAGGCAACCCTGGATGCCCCAAGACCCGCTAGGAATGTGGGAGAATTTGTTATGAGGACCCGCAATAATATATGTCAGGCCGGGAGAAGCCACCGAAATCCTGGCGTCTGAAAGACATAATGGGATAGGAGGGGGGTGTCAGTGCCATGCACAGCCGAATAAAAAATCATAGGAACAAAAAACGCCCGGGAGGGCACTTACATGACCAAGGGAGGAGGCGGATCGCAACCACGCGCGCGCGAAGACCGTCAAAATGGCGCCAAGCGAACCTCGAGGGGCGGGCCTGATCTGGCTGTGACGCGGGGCACGTCATGCCGAGTCCCTGCCTCCCCCAAAGAGCGCGAAGCTCTAACCAGCGCAACGTGAATGACAGTAGTGGAGTACACACATACGTAATGTAATTAAGGAGATTGCTCTCACACTAGAGAAAGATGCTGCCGCCCGGGCTGCACACTAATGTAATGAAAGGACAAACACGCGCGCAACCAGAAGGTTTATGTGGAGCAAGGAGCGCGGCACTGACACCCAAATTCAAATAAAAGATCAACGGCCTTAAGCGTGTTACATTACACTGGGACTGCCACACATACCCCCCCCTTTCTTTTCCCCCGAGCTACGGGAGGAAGCAGACCTGCACCCAGGGATTATCGCTATGAGGGGCACGGGCAACAATGCGGGAGGGGCATCTAATGGAGGCTCACCATCGGCCTAAACCACCTACCCTATGGTGGGGGATTGCGGTGGAGCGTAGCTCTGTGAGCACACGAGGTGCTGCCTACCTTCACCCGACCAGCGCAGCCCAGGCTGGGAGGCACATCTTTATCGAAGAGGACAGGTGGAAATAGTCCCGCAGGGCCACAGGCTGTAATAGCCCCGCTCACCTGTGAGAGAGTTGATACTTCATGGTCTTCGCAGTCAGCACTGCAGAGAAATCTGGGGATTTGTAGGAGGTCCCTGGGTATATGAAGGGCCGGGAGGAGCCCGTTTTTGCATGTCTGCAGTGAACAGCGCCCTCTGGCGGAGGATTACCCACGTGTAAGGATTATATTGGAGCAGGACGTACTGTATGCTTAGAATACAGGTGCAACCTGTACTGATCTACCGCCAGCCCTACGACATCTGCGAACCAAACCTGTCTCGGCCACCTTGGGGCCACCAGAATTGCTGACGCACCCTGTTGAGCCAGCTTGCGCACCACCTTGCCTACCATGGAGAAGGGGGGAAACATACACAGAAAACCCAGATCCCTCCAGGCAAGAGACAAGGCGTCCACTGCCAGGGCCAGAGGATCTTGAGACAGACACAAATGCAGGAAGCTTGTGATTGTGACATGAGCAAAGAGATCCCCCACTTGTGACAAAGGGACCTGAATGCAAACAAGTTGTGTGTAACCAGCTCACCCCTGTGATGTTGTACTCCGGCACGGACTCCAAAGAAGTTCCCAAAACCTCTCCTGGTACCAATGCTTGTGTTAGAGAATCCAGCCAAAGTTAAAATATAACTTTTACTTGTAAATTTAAAAGTTCAGAAACGAGAAAAATCCATACATGTGCTGTCAGCAACCCCACCAGCACCCTCCACACTGTACAGTGTGGAGGGTGCTGGTGGGGTTGCTGACAGCACATGTATGGATTTTTCTCGTTTCTGAACTTTTAAATTTACAAGTAAAAGTTATATTTTAACTTTGGCTGGATTCTCTAACACAAGCATTGGTAAAGGGACCTGAATACCTTGTGGTTGAGCGACCATTCCCCTCGGTGAGAGGATCCCCTGCTCAGGGAGTCCGCCTCCATATTTTCCACTCTCGGAATGTACACTGCTGAAATGCATGGGACATTGCTCTCTGCCCATGCAAGAATCAGAGAAACTTCCCTGAGGGCACTCCCGCTGCGAGTCCCTCCTTGGTGACTGATGTAAGCGACCGCAGTCAGATTGTCTGATCGAATCTGAACCGGTAGATCCTGGAGGTGATGCGTCAAGCGTGACGGCACCAACCGAATAGCTCTCAGCTCCAAGACATTAATGGGGGTGTGGGCCTCCCGAGGACCCCACAGACCCTGGAACTGATGTTCCTTCCAGAAACCCCCCCCCCCCCCAGCCCAACAGGCTGGCATCCGTGGTGACCGTCTCCCAACAAGGGGTCAGAAAAGACCTGCCCCTCAGAAGATTCCTTGGTTCCAGCCACCACTGAAGAGACTGCCGAACCAGGAGAGACATCAGAAATGACTGATCCAATGACAGCGGACATCTGTCCCAAGCCAACAGTAGATGGAGCTGGAGCGACCTCATGTGGAACTGAGCAAAGGGGACTGCCTCGAAGGAAGCCACCATCAACCCCACCAGTCTCATTCCTCCGGATAGATGGGCGAGGATTGGACAGAAGAAGACGTATAAGATCTTGAACCATCTGCACCTTCGACTGAGGTAGAAACACCCTGGTCTGAATGGTATCCAGATTCATGCCCAGAAATGCAATCTCCCTTGACGGGGAGAGAGAAGACTTGGGGTGGTTGATCACCCAGCCGAACCTCTCCAGCGTTGACACCACCGTTCTGGTGTCTAGCTACGCCTGTCAGAGTATGCCGTAATGAGGAGGTCGTCCAGATATGGCACAATGCGAATGCCCGGGGCTCTGAGAAGGGCCATTATACCTGCCAGCACCTTGGTGAACACCCTTGGTGCCAAGGTCAGCCCAAACGGGAGATGCTGATCTCCCACCACAAATCTGAAGAATTTTCTGGTGTGCTGGGAAGATCGGTACATGAAGGTAAGCATCCTTGATGTCTATGGACGTCATGAAGTCCCCCTGACGAAGAGAAAGGATGGCTCAGCGCAAAGTCTCCATGTGGAACTTCTTGGTTCTGACGAACCTGTTGAGAAGCTTCAAATCCAGAATGGGTCTTATGGATCCATCCTTCTTGGGCACCGTGAAGAGGTTGGAATAATAGCCCCGGCCTCTCTCTGACAAAGGCACCGTGCATATGACTTCCATGTCCAGAAGACTTTGCACTGCCAACAGGAGCCCCTGCGCAGCCCGGGGGTCCGAGGGGACCAGAGATCTGAGGAATCTGGGAGGAGGCCGGTACTTGAACTCCAGTTTTTATACCCGGAAGAGACCACTTCCAAGATCCACTTGTATGTGACCTCCCGGGCCCAGACATGGAATAAGTGCCGCAGCCGTCCCCCCACCCGCAAGGGTGAGGGCGACCCCTCATTGCTGAGCTGGCTTGGCAGCGGGCTTGGAACCCCAGACAGGTCCTGGACGGGCCCGTCCTCTGCCTCTGTTCCAGGAATCGCCTATGAAAGTAGAGTAGGCAGCTCCTCTGCCTGCTCTGGCCCCGCGAAAGGAAGGATTAAAAGGAGCCTGCCCCCGAAAGGAGCGACCCTGCTTCTTGCGTTGCGGTAGCTTTCCTCCTTTCGCTACTGAATCCAATTTATCTCCAAACAGCCGCATACCCAGGAAGGGTAGCCCTGTAAGTGACTTCTTAGCCGCAATGTCAGCCGCACACTGGCGCAACCAGACCGATCGGCGAATAGCCACCAGCAATGCCGAAGTTCTGCTACACATACATATAGTATCATCCAAGGCAGATAAGACAAAGGACATGAACAATTCACACCGCATAAGCGCTGCAAATTCATCGCTGGCAGGGTTAAGCTGGGAACCACTCAACAGGCCCCTAACCACAGACCTGGTAGCCACAGCCGTGAGCGCAGAAGCACAAACAGGCCGCAAGGCTGAACCCACGCTAGCAAAGGCATGGCAAGCCATTTGATCAATACGTCAGTCCTCACCATCCTTAATCGTGGTGGCGTCTGGAGAGTGCACAACAGATGTGTTGGACAATCCCAGAACGGGCGCATTGACCTCGGGAGGGGACGACCAGCGCTTCACCGCGTCCACCGGAAAGGGATACTTCCTATCCCATCCCTGAGGAACACCGGGAAGCCGGCTAGGTCTTTCCCATTCCTTAAGAATCAGATTTTCGAAATGCTTCCGATTTGGGAACTCCAAATGAGGCTTAGAGGTCCCAAAAAAAATTCCTCCTTCTGCGGAGGAGACTCCGCCGGAGGAGAAATAGCCAGCACCTCAAATAAAAGGGCCAGGATCTTGGGGGTATCCAGGTCATCCCCATGCACCTGCCCAGCATCAGCATCCAAAAACTGCTGGTCCTCAGAGCCATCAGATTCCGCAAACAGTTCCCCTTCCTCAAGTGGAGAATAATCAGACCAGTAAAGGGAATCATAATCATCAAAATCCAGAACCGGCGCGGCCGGCGACAAATGTCTTCTCTTAGCCAGGGTCTTTCTGGCCGCAGAGCTAGAAATCAGTCTCTCGATGTTGGCCAATCTAGCACATACATCAGATTGGGACTCCCCGCTAATGACAGTGTCACTAGGGGTACGGATCAGGAGTGGAGTAGGTGAGGAGACCGGCGGCGCTGACCCAGACGCCTGGGACCCCGACTGCCGCGTTATGGCCTGCTGTGCACATGGTAAGCAAACCAGCACATTATCCCCTGTAAGGGACGCCCCACAACCCACGCACTGCCGGGATTGCCCCGAAGGGAGCCCAAGCACAGTATCCTGGGAAGCCTCCATATGGTGAATCTTATGGTAGTCGCAATGACCAGAGGGAATTACGCTAGAAGCTACCCGGGATGCCCCTTAAGTCCATTAGTGGGAGGATTTTAATAATAATTATGCCCCAAATTTAACAGCTCTATTAGGAGTGGACGTGAAAGACCACACCTCCCTCCCTATGTGGAGCACCAACAAATATTAAATCTACACAAAAGCATATCTAGAAAAAATATATAAATTTTATTAATTACATAGCTAATCATAAAAAACATGTAGGACAAATGTACACCACAAGACAAATATAAAAACAAGGCGGATCCCCCTTCATGTACTCAATAATGAATTATAACTCTTGATCAAGTAATCTTTATAATTAAAGTGCATGTGCTGTGTGCTCTCATAAATGGAAAATATACTGTAATTACTTGTCACTAATATTTTATATATATATATATACAGACACACCAAAATCCAAAAGAATTATGCCGGCATAATAAACCAAATCATTATATATACACACAAAAAAATAAATAAAAAATCTGTACCTATATATTATATTATTAACCAAAAAAAATTATTACAATAATAAAAAATGTGAAAATATAAATACCACCCACTGCAGTGCTATAACACAATATTAAAACAATGGAAAATAAAAAATTAATAAGTAGTGTATTATTACAACAATATATGTGCAACTACCAATATAAACAATTGAACCTTATAATAAATGAGTGTCTTATTAAACCACCAAGTGCTGACTAACCCTAAAATCAATCTACATATCCCTATCCAACCCAGCTGAACAAGTGATCATATGAAACCTAAAACACAATAAAGCACTATGCCAGCAATTTCAAAGAATGATACTACCAGGATCCACACAGAGCCACAAACAACAGGTGAGGGGGGACCGCACAAAAAGACACCCATGCGCCCGCCGCTGCCCGTGCGGCTTCGAAGGGTGAATTTAGCCAAGGGACCCTAGGACCGGGAGAACCCCCCCTTTTAACTAAGCAGGGTCCTCCTGAAAGACATAAAAAGAGAGCGGAACCCTGTAAGCAAGGCACACTCTCCACAGCAATCATACATGCAGAAAATGTAAATATAGGATTTAAACACAAATGTGCAACAGATACATGCGTTATTAATGGCAGCCGCCACGCTAGACAAAAAAGGCGCATATAATTTAGACAAGTATATGAAAACAACAAGAAGCCCCGCAGGGCACTCACAAAGCTGTAATGGCATCTCTCCGACCAAAATGTGCAGACAGCAGAGGAAGAAGAAGGGCGGGCCAGCACAGATCGCACGCCGCGGCTGCCCCGCCCCTTCCCCATCATTGCGGTTCCCGGCCAATGCAGAGCACCGCAGAGAGAGAGAGAGAGAGAGAGAGAGAGAGAGAGAGAGAGAGAGAGAGAGAGAGAGAGAGAAAGAGAAAGAAAGAGAGAGAGAGAAAGAGAAGTGAAAGAGAAGTGAGAGCGAGAAGGCAGGCCGCCACCAGTGCGCCGAGCGCCCGGCCCCCTCCCCGGACAGACAGGAGGGGGAAGAAGCTCTCCCCACCGAGCGCGGAGCAGTCGGCTCCAGGCGCGCTGCGGCTCCCAAACAGGTGCAACAGTACAGTGCAAGCACCACACAGAAACAAAAAGGTGAAGGATCATGAGTGAAAGGACACAGCCCCCCCCCCCATTGCGGGAGTAATGGAAGGGGAAGGTTCCCAACTACAGTAGTAGAGTGGGGAAACGGACAGGGCATCCCAAACCAGGGTCACCAACCTGGTAGCCGCCTACCCCCTGTTATGGGGTCTCACGGAGGAGCAAGGCTCCTATAAGTACACCTGTTAAGGTGTACCCTAAAGCTAAATCTAAAAGCAGAACAATACCCAAAATGCATAGGTACTATTAACCCTTTTAATTGCCAGCCTACTTGAAGTTTTGTCACCCTCTGTTGACAGGTCATTTTTCCCCATGTTTAACTGATTTTTGCCAGAATTTCCAGGAAAATTTATATATATTTTGCAGCAGAGTTTAGGCTTTAACATGAAATGTCTTGTTTGTAATTTGTTACTGTTTTAAAATATTTGCGTAAAAAAACAAAAAAATAATATTTAGACAATTGTCCCCTTTATTTTAAATAAAACATTTACTTTATTAGAGAAAACCATATTGCATGTGAAAGCCCCATTTCTCCTGATTACAACGGTTCCACATATGTATCTGTAGCCCCCCCATTCTTGCCCAGGAGACCCCCCCCAAACTGAAAAGAGCACTTTATAACATTTACAAATAAAATACTACTATCCACACTATAAACATAAGGGGTTAATTAAAAAAACTACATGGGTGCATTTTTTTGAATTTTAAGGGTTAAAAAACCCTTAAAAATCCCCCCTTACCCATCATAACCAGCCCGGGACCAGCTATGGGGGCTTGTAGGAACAGGGCGAAGGGGACAGTTTTGGTGGCCCCCCCCCCCGCCCTGCCGGCTACAAGCTCCGTGGGCCGGGCTCTTCTGCCCCCCCCCGGGCTTTGGGGAGGCAGGTAATTGGGGGTGCCGGGGGTTAATGGCAAGTCACCCACTAGCCGCAGGTGACTTGCCAGTCCCCAGCCTTGTGAACATGTATAGGTATCTCATGGACCCCTTACCAGTTCACAAGGGGTTAAAAGTAAAAAAAACAGACAGACACATGGAGAAAAAATATATATATTTTTTTTTTTATACTTACCTCCCATCCATTCTGGAGCACTGTGTCCCACGCTGATCAGTCTGGCTTCTGCTCTCCTGCTGCTGCTGGAAGCCTTTTATAGCTGCTGGGCGACAGAGCATAAGGGGTTAATTAAAAAAAAAATACAATTCTGTGAGTACTCTCCTGTAGAATTGGTATTATACGTATACAGCAAATCCTGTACCAGAATATTCCTTACACATGGATTATACATCCACAAGATGGAGCTGGAATGCAGAAAAAACTTGTGGCCACTTCCGACCCTTTACATAGCCAGGAACCTCCCACCAATTCCCAGTGTTGACAAGCAGTTAGACAAGAAGCCGGGAGAATAAAAACACAAAATGAACAATCCCCATACAGAGGTAACCAAAAATAATGCTAACAAGGGCAGGGTGGAACAGGACATGCTGTACACGTATAATACCAATTCTACAGGTGAGTACTCACAGAATTGTATTATTCTAAGTATACAGCACGTCCTGTTCCAGAATATTCCTTACACATGGGACATCCAATAGCAGTGTCCGTAAGGTAGGGTGGGATCCCCAAAAGTAACAGCGGGCAGTTTAAACCACTGCCGCCTGCAGAACTTTGCGGCCAAAAGCAGCATCAGCTGAGGCCCCAACATCAACCTTGTAAAACTTGGAAAAAGTATGAACAGAAGACCGAGTAGTGGCCTTGCAAACTTGTTCAACAGACACTTGGTGATGAAAAGCCCAAGAGGCACCAATAGCACGAGTAGAATGAGCAGTAAGACAGAAGGGAGGCTGATAGTGGATTTAGCTGGAGGCAAACCCTTCCTAGGTCCAGAAGGGAGAACAAAAAGAGCATCAGTCTTCCTGAAGGATTTAGTAGCTACCAAATAAAACTTCAAAGTCCTAACCACATCCAGAGAATGTAAGACCCTCTCCTTAGGGTTACTAGTATTAGGACACAGAGAAGGCAAGACAATGTCCTGATTGAGATGAAATGCAGACACAGCCTTAGGCAGAAAATCTGGCTTAAACCGAAACACCACCTTGTCCTGGTGTCTCTCAAAATAAGGAGGCTTGATGGAAAGTGCCGCCAACTCAGAAACATGCCTAACAGAAGTGATAGCCACCAAAAAGGCTACCTTAAGCGTCAAGATAGACAAAGGGGCCTCACGCAGAGGCTCAAAAGGAGGACCCTGCATAGCGGATAAGACTAAATTCAAATCCCAGACTGGTAACATAGGCTTACGTGGAGGGCACACGTGAGTAACCCCCTGGAAGAAGGTCTTAACCAACCGATGGTTGGCAAAGGATCTTTGGAAGAAAACAGCCAAGGCTGAAACAGGACCTTTGAGGGTGCTAAATTGAAGACCCAAATCCAAACCATGTTGCAGGAATTCCAGGATCCAGGGAACAGAAAACACCCGACAGGGAATGGACTTAGACTCACACCAGGCAATGAAAGCATGCCATACCCTATAGTAGATAAAGGACGAGGACTTCTTCCTAGCCCTAATAATGGTATCAACCACAGAAGCAGGCAGCCCCTTCTCCATCAAGATGGAGGTTTCAGCAGCCAGGCCGTTAAAGGCAGAGTTTGTAAATTGGGATGGCGTAGCTGCCCCTGAGTGAGCAGGTCTGGATCCTTGGGCAGGGCAAACTGATCTACTGCCAACTGCACGATATCTGCGAACCACACCCTTCTTGGCCAACAGGGGGCCACCAGAATAGTTGGCACCCCTTCCTGGGCTATCTTGCGCAGCACCCTGCCCAGCAGAGGAAACGGAGGGAATACATAGAGGAGCCGAAAACTCATCCAAGACATTGCTAAGGCATCCATGGCCAAGGCCAGAGGATCCTGGGACAGAGAGAAAAAGACTGGAAGCTTGTGATTGTGACAGGACGCAAACAGATCCACATCCGGCTGACCCTAGCGGTGGCACAGGGAGCGAAACACCCTGCTGCTGAGAGACCATTCTCCCAGACGAGAAGTCCCCCTGCTCAGAGAGTCTGACTCCAGATTCTCCACCCCCAAGATGTACACAGCTGAGATGCAGGGAACACTCTCCTCCGCCCAAGACAGTATCAGGGACACTTCCTTGAGGGCCCTCTTGCTCCGGGTCCCTCCCGGATTGATGTAGGCAACCGCCGTCTGGTTGTCCGAGCGGATGTGAACAGCCCGACCCCGAAGGTGTGGAGTCAATTGGGCGAGAACCAACCTTATCGCCCTCAGTTCCAGGATGTTGATAGGGGTATAAGCCTCCTGAGGGCCCCACTGACCCTGGAATTTCAAAGACTTCCAGAAGCCCCCCCAGCCTGTCAGACTGGCATCCGTGGTGACAGTCTCCCAGCAAGGGGACAGAAAGGTCCTGCCCACCAAGAGGTTCCTTGAGTCCAGCCACCACGAGAGACCCCGCCTGGCCAGAGGGGACAGAACAAACACCTGATCCAGGGACCCAGGGTCCCGATCCCACACTGACAAAAGGTGTAGCCGAGAGGTCTCATGTGAACTGAGCATAGGGTACCGCCTCGGAGCAAGACACCATCAGTCCCACCAGTTGCATCCCCTGCTGGATGGAGGGATGAGGACAAGACAGCAGAAACTGGGCCTGAGCTTGAAAACTCTCCACTTTCTGCTGAGGGAGAAAAACCTTGACCTGAGATGTATCCAGAGTCATGTCCAAAAAGGACCTCACCAGTGACGGGGACAGGGAAGACTTGGGATGGTTGATCACCCAGCCTAAGGGCTGTAGAGTGGATACCACCATCTGGGTATCCAGCTCAGCCTGTTGGAAGGACTGAGATGTGATGAGAAGGTCGTCCAGATAAGAAAGGATACGGATACCCTGAGATCTCAGCAGAGCCATCACGCCCGCCAGCACCTTGGTGAATACCCTGGGAGCCGAGGCGATCCCGAAAGGCAAGGCCACAAATTGGTAGTGCTGATCCTCCAGAGCGAACCTGAGGTATTTCTGATGACCTGGAAGGTAAGCGTCCTTGATGTCTACAGACGTCATGAAATCGCCCGGGCGCAGAGAATTGACTGCTGAACGCAGGGTTTCCATGCAAAAATGCTTAAATCTGAAAAACTTGTTGAGGCACTTTAAATCCAGGATGGGCCTGCGCGACCCGTCCTTTTTGGGGACCGGGAAGAGATTGGAATAGAAGCCTCTGCCCCTTTCCCAGAAAGGCACCGGGCAGAGGACCCCCAACTCCAGAAGGTTTTGGACAGCAAGGCACAGACCCTGAGCTGACAAAGGGTTTTGAGCCATCCAGGATCTGATGAATCTTGGGGGCGGACAGGCTGCAAACTATGTAACCGGAGGAAACCACCTCCTGGATCCACCTGTCTGCTACACGTCGCCTCCAGATGTGAGCAAAGAGCCGAAGCAGTCCCCCCACCCTCCTTCATGCCTGAGGAGGCTTGGGGGAGGATTTGGGCTTGGGACCCCAGGAGAGGCCGGGGCGGCCACGGGCCCTGCCCAAATAGTCTACGCGTGCACCAGCAAAGGAAACTCCTCGACCAGCCCTGGAAGGCCGAAAGGAGGGGAAAGAGGCCCCAGACCCCCGAAAGGGACAAGAAGGCCTCCTGCATTGAGGTAACCTACCCCCCGTGGCAAAAAGGTCCAAGCGTTCACCAAAGAGGCCCAACCCCTTAAAGAGGAACCCAGTGAGAGCTTTCTTAGCAGCATTATCAGCTACCCACTGGCGTAGCCAGACAGAGCAGCGTATAGCCACCAAAAGGGCAGATGTCCTTCCACACATTCTAATGACATCATCCATGGCAGAGAGCATATATGCAACAAATTCATAGCAATGCAGGAGCGATCTATAGTCTTCACCACCCACGTCATTAGAGGCCCCATCTATGAGACACTTAAGCAGCCCTTTGATAGCAATAGCCGTTATGGCAGAGGCACAAACCGGCGCAGCACAGTCCCCACACAGGCAAAAGCATGACAGGACAGCTGGTCCATGCGCCGGTCCTCACCATCCCGCAGGGTAGTAGTGTCAGGAGAATGCATGACAGATGTATTTGACAACCCTAGCACGGGCGCTTCCACCTCGGGAGGACAAGACCATCGTTTAATCACATCAGCAGGAAAGGGATACCTCTTGTCCCAACCCTTGGGCACCCCAGGTAGCTTACTAGGCCGTTTCCATGCTTTGAGCACTATATTATTAAAGTGAGTCTGCTCAGGAACTCCAAGCGTGGCTTAACCGTATCAAAAAGTTCACCCTGCTGCTGCGGAGCCACTGCAGGAGGGGAAATACAAAGCACTTCAAATATGTGACTCAACAACCTGTCAGTATCATCTGAGGACCATGGGTCTTCCCCAAAGGGAGACCCGGTACCACCATAAAGCTTAGGTTGTTCCTCAGAGGATTCTGAATCAGAAAGCAATTCCCCCCCCTCGAGGAGGTAAGGGCCAGAAAGTGAGTAAGGTCCCTCATCCTCTACAGGAAAGAGGGAAGCAGCGGGAGATAAATGCCGCTTCTTAGCAGAAGCCTTACGTGGGCCTGACCAGCAATATGTCTTTCAATGCTGGCCACCCATGCAGCCAAATCAGACAGAGTACCCGCTAGTGTGCCCCTCACTGGTGGTCAGATGTAAGCGTGGGGGGGGGGGGGGGGGGGTAGGCAAAGCCAAAAGGGGCGCAGCACCGGGGCACACAACAGACAGCCCGGACTGCAGCGCAAGCGCCTGCTGGGCGCGGTTTACACATACCCTGACATCACTCACAGGGGAAAACCCACACGCAACACACAGCCGGGCCTGTCCCGAAGGAACTCCAGGCACCCTCCATATGGTGATTTGAGTGGCACAACAAGCCAATATAGGGTTAAGGCTAGTGATAGCAACCCGGGACGCCCCAAAGACCCGCTAGGGAGGTGGGAGATTATCAATGGAAGAGGGTGGGGAGAAACCACAGTGACGCTTATCCCGCCTGAAAGACATAAAAGACATCCGCATAAGCATTTACAAGTGAGAAGCAAAAGGAAAAAACACCCCCCGCAGGGACACTCACGGACCACACTGGTAATGGAGCAGCAGCGCACGCAGCACGAGTGAAGGAGGAAGAGAAGTAAAATGGCACCCGCACAGAGGGGCGGGCCGCGGAGATGTGACACCAAAAGCGTCATCCGCAGAGCCCGCCCCCCGAAGAGCGCCCCACGTGATCTCGCTGTCCAATGACGGCACATCAGCAGCTGAGGCAATGCGGCGGCGAGCATATTAAGTAAAAACACCGCCACACAATAATAAAGTGAGAGAGAAGGGGGGGATTGGGTAAGGAAGACCCATAGTGCAGGAAGGGGCATCTCACAAGGCTCACCATAAGCCTATACCGTCTACCCATGTCAGTGCAGGGATTGCGGTAGGAGCAGCGCTCCTCAGGACCTGACCCTAGTGCTGTCCTACCTTCACCCGAACCAGAGGCAGTGGGTCCGGAAGTGGGTGGGAATAGTCCTGCAGGGCCGCAGGCTGATAAGCCCCGCTCACCTGCGCAGTATAGAGAGTCATCTTCTATCGTCGCAGTCCAGACTGCAGATAAGAACTGGGAATTGGTGGGAGGTTCCTGCCTATTTAAGGGGCTGGGAGTGGCCACAAGTTTTTTTTCTGCAGTCCAGCGCCATCTTGTGGATGTATAACCCATGTGTAAGGAATATTCTGGAACAGGACGTGCTGTATACTTGGAATAAATGACATTGGGTCCCCCCTCCCAGGGGGGGGGGGGACCCTATTTTTTTGGAATTTTAAGGGTTAGGGTTAGGCTAACCCTAACCCTTAAAAATCCCCCCCCCCCCCCCCAAAAAAAAAAACCTTAACTTTTTTTCTAAACATCTGAAAGGGCAGCATACGCTTGAGACCTCCAGGCTCCTCCTACCATGACCAACAGTCAGAATAAAATCTTGACTCCTCCTCCCAGTCCCCAGATCTGAAAGAGGAAAAAAAACAGACCCACAACTCAACTTTATCATAACATAATCCAACTCCACATAAGTCAAGGGAGGGAAAACGACGTATGCTGCCCTTTCAGATGTTTAGAAAAAAAGTTACCAGGTACCTAAAAGTTTTCTCAAAACATCCTTTGGGCAGCATACGCTTGAGAGATAGGTACTACCTCATTGGGTGGGAAGAATAGCACGAAGGATACTTCTGCCAAAAACCTGATCCCACTGGGACAGAAGATTCAACCGGTAGTATTTAGCAAAAGTCTTGGCTGAGGACTAAGTGGCTGCTTTACAAAAGCGTACCATAGAGACCTCATCCTGCTGTGCCCAAGATGTAGAATTACTTCTTGGCATGGTATAATTTTTATCTCAATTGTACTCTTTATCTTGCTAAAGTAGTCTAAAACACTTGGTTTGTGTCCTTCGTAGGTCCAAGGAAAGGACGAACTCCAATCCTTGGTTCGGTTAAGGTACTTCAGACGTGATCTAACATCCAAAGCATTTCATTCGAAGCTTCTTCATCAGCTATTGACAGAAGGACCATCCTTGCGTCTATGAAAATCCAATGAGATCTTAGGAGAATAGCCAAGATCCATTCTCAAATTACTGGATCTAGAAAAAAAAAAATAGAAAAACAGGATGAAGATCAGGCCTGGACCTCACTGATTCTGCGTGCAGAAGTGATAGCCCCGAAAATAACACTTTCCAAAAATAGATCAGGTCTGAAGTAACATAACCTGGGCTTGATCATGTTTGAATTCCTTAACCCTATTAGATGCTAGGGTAAGTGTAAGGAATAGCCTAGGGTTAAACTTAACGCCGGCCTAAGGTCAAAGCCAGCCTAGAGTTAAAGTATACCTAGGGTTAGAGACAGCCTAAGGACCCAAATGGATAACACCATTGAACCGGAAAAAAACATAGGCTAGACTGAAATTCCGTGTAAGGGATAAGGTGTCCGCTCCCACTGCTGGACCCGCTGGATTCAAAGAACTTGACCAGCTTGTGACTTCTTGCAGAAGCAATAGATCCATATTTGAAAACTCCCTTAAAAAGCCGATCTGCTTAAACACCCTAGAGGTGACTGACCAATCTGACCCTCTCATGAGAAGCACTCAGAAAATCTGCCACATGATTCAAAGTTCCTTTTGGAAAACTTCTGATGGAGACTTCAGGTTTCCTTCTAAACCAATAAGGATCACTAATGTGACCCCCATCTAGCGATGTACCTCGCTCTCCCCTGATGGTTAATGTATGCTACAGTCGTAGCATAGTCTGATCTTATCTGTACATGCTGATCTTTCAATGTTCTACAAATTCCATCAAGGCTACTTTACTGTTATCCATTTTCTTAGGTTCGAGGAGGACTGGCTCAGGGCCTTGGGCTACTTTCCTTGTGCTGCCCAACTCTTGCAATGGGTTACCTAACCTCAAGCTGAGGTATCTGTAGTAACCATCTTTCCTTTTGGGGTTCCAGATATAGTTCCAGTGCTCGGTCTAGGGAAGCTATATCTTCCACCACATACCGGGAGCCGTTCCAAATGCTCAGGATATGTATATGAAGAGTCCTAGAATACAAGTGACATCATCTTGCTGCGGAAAACAGCCGATGTTAACAGTCCTAACACCCACATGGCTTGTCTAATTAAAGATGTTGAACTGGCACAAAGGAATCAAACGGCTTCCTGAAGGGCCAAAATCTTTTGAGAAGGCAGAATAAGAGTCTGAAGAAAAGTGTTCCAATTGTTGGGAAGCAAACTAATTGGAAGTGTAAAAAACCCTTTACTGTGAATCTTAAACCGGACCTTAACCATGATTTATTGAAAAACCCTTAAAAAATGATTCCCCAGCATCTAAAGTTAAAATATTTTACGTTTTTAGTCACTTACTTATTCTTTCCCACACTGGGCTGCAACTCTGTTCAGGACTTTAGGATACGGGCACCGCCATCTTGAAGCATCACACTTACTGAGGAGAGAAGAGTGGGATAAAGTACGGGGGGGCAGGTTATAGCTGTGCTTTGCTCAGACAACGCAGAGTTGGGGTCAGGAAAAGGACCGCAATCCCAGAATGCAGAGCAGCACAGTCAGAAGGCACTTCCTGTTTACAGGCTGCCTGACGTTCTATGAGCTGCCATCTTGGATGTTTAAAGGCTCATAACATGCAGTAGATGCAGGTAGGATGATTTTTAATGTGAGAAATCTGTATGGACAGGGTGGGGGAAACATACAAGATAGACTCTTATTCAGGGTGAAGGACCGCTTTAAAAACAGGTCTGAGCCCAAGGCTCATTGGAACTTGTGAGCAAGCATCCTTCAGATCTATTGAAACCATGAAAGGGCCTTGTGGAAGCATATTTTTTGCTGAAGAAAAAATGTTTATTCCAAATGTCTATCAACCTAGAGAGGATTCCTATAAAATTAAAAATGAGTCTCTACTCAAGGCTTCCTTCACCACAAAGACAGTGGCAAAAAAAACCTATCCCTCGCTGGTGACTGGGAACTGGGATAATGACTCCCCTGGCCCCCATGTCTAGCAGACTTTCCTGAATGTCTGATCGTTCCTCCAACCTCAAGGGTATAGGAGAAACCAGAATTTTGAGGGGTATAAGTACATTCTAAGTGAACCCATCTTTTGTGTCTCTGGAAACAAAAGGGCAATTCAAAGTATTGTCCAACACTGAACGAAAACTTAGTCAGGCCCCAACCCGAGTCATGGCGTCATTGTTTCTTGAGTTCCATACAGAGTGGAACCTTTAAATCCTCCTTTCCTGCAGAAGAGGTAGAGGAGGAAGGTATCCCTGGGTCATCTAGTAGAATCCCTGTATGAAAGGAGTGTCTAAAAGAGGACCTAGGAAGGAACTTCCTTTTTACAGGAGGCCTAGGTCAGGCAGGGAACACATGTTCCTATCGGCCACCCTATCCCCACTTTTTCCAAATCTACCCAAAAAGGAAGTCCTTAAAAGGGCATTGCACAAAGACCCATCTTTGACCCGATGTTCTAGACCAGGTCCTCAACCAGAGTCCTGTGCCCGGAATTGGTCACAGCCATACTTTGTGCCCAAAATCTTAGTGATTCAAGCCATGGCGTCTTGGTGCTGACAAAAAGGATAGGTAAAGCTTTTAGTATCCCCCACATTTTTTAAGGACACATGCGGAAGCCAAAAATTGGTCTTAAAGAATTGGATTCTGCTTGCCAAGAACCGAGAATCCATATTATCTAGGGGATCACACAGAACCCCAAATCTTCAAAGGCTAACCTTGCCCCTTCGGGAACTTTAGCAAAAGCGGAGCACCCTGTTCTCATTCTTCTAAAATCATAGGTTTGAGAAAATTATGGAAAGGGAAAGGAGATGACAAATCAAGGGCCAATCAAAGTAGAACCCATCAAGCCTAGGGCCCCCCGGTAATCTCAGGCGGACTCCCATCCAAGCACTGACCGGGCCTGACCCTGCTTAGCTTCCGAGAATCTGGGGCCCGGCTCTTTTTTTCTCTATACCCATTGATAAATATCTCAAAACGTAAGAGGAAAGGTAAGCCCGCAGGGGGATACAAAAATGAAGAGTCCCGGGAAGAAATCCCCCCTTTCTCAGAGTCCTCATCTGATATATATGACTCTAAATTGGAAAAAATAGGAGGAACCCCTCATATGTCCCAACAGCGGAGAGGAATTAAAGGGCCCTGTGGTTGTTCGAAAAACTAACCTGGTTACCTAAACCTTAGGTAATATCTGGCCCATGTTAGAAATGGTGAATGGTTTAAGAAACATTTCCCATCTTCAAACAGAGTGGATTCTTGTTCCATACAACCATCTTTTCTATGCAAGATGGACATAGGGGTTTTCTTATATGAATTATTCTCACATATAAAAAGGTATCTCATGCCCTTCTTTAGAGATTTGAATCTCAGGTACACTTTAATGAGTTTTATCCGGGGTCTTGGACTAAAAGACAAAAAAAAAAAAACTTAAGTTACCTAGTAACTTTTTTTCTAAACATCCGTAAGGGCAGCATACGCCTGAGACCTCCAGGCTCCTCCCACCGAGGGGAACACATGACCACCAGCCAAAAAAGAATAAAATCCTGACTCCTCCCTCTCTTCCCCAGTTGTTGTAGAGATCTGAAAGAGAGAAGAGAGACACAGACCCACCAACTTTCATAATAAACTATATGCAACTTATCCCCCATGCTTAAAATATTAGGGAGGGAAGCTGGCGTATGCTCCCCTTACGGATGTTTAGAAAAAAAGTTACCAGGTAACTAACTTAAGTTTTCTCAAAACATCCTTCGGGCAGCATACGCCTGAGAGAAAAAGTCTTAGCCGACGTCCAGGTGGCTGCTTTACAAATCTGTTCAATGGAGACCCCGGCTTGCTCTGCCCAAGACGTGGATACACTCCTAGTGGAGTGAGCCGTTACCCCACTGGGTAAATTGACATCTCCATACGCCAGTTTAATGGTACTTTTCATCCACCTAGCTAATGTAGTCTTTGAGTCCCTCAAACCCTTCCTGGGGCCTGGAAAGGAGATAAACAAGCTGTCGGCTTTCCTGAAATCCTTGGTTTGTTGCAGATATTGTTATAGGAGAGATCTGACATCCAAAGCCACCAGTTCCGGATCTTCGTCCATGACGGAAGGAATAATGATCTCCTGAGATCTGTGGAAATCCAATGCAACTTTAGGAAGGTAGCAAGGGTCCACTTTCATCACGATGCGATCTGTAAAAACCTGGAGGAAAGGGTGTCGACACGACAAAGCTTGAATGTCGCCGACTCTTCGGGCTGAAGTAATGGCCACTAAAAATAATACCTTCCATGTAAGCAACTTGATATCCAGATTCTTGTTTGGATAAAAGGGTGGAGAACTTAAAGCGGACCTTCACCCTGAATAAGAGTCTATCTTATACGTTTTCCACACCCTGTACATACAGATTGTCCACATTAAAAATCATCCTACCTGCATCTACTGCATGTTATGAGCCTTTAAACATCCAAGATGGCGGCTTATGGAAGCCGCCATCTTATCAGGCAGCCTGCAAACAGGAAGTGCCTCCTGACTGTGCTGCTCTGCATTCTGGGACTGCTGACCTTTACCTGACCCCAGCTCTGCTCTGTGAGCAAAGCACAGCTATAACCCGCCCCCCTGTACCTTATCCCACTCTCCTCTCCTCAGTAAATGTGATGCTTCTGAGTCAAGATGGCGGCGCCCGTATCCTAAATTCCTGAACAGAGTTGCAGCCCAGTGGGGGAAAGAATAATAAGTTAGTGACTAAAAACGTAAAATATATTAATTTTAGATGCTGGGGAACCGTTTTTTAAGACTTTGGGCTTTTCATTAAATCACGCTGAAGGTCTGGTTTAAGATAAGACTTTTGCTAGGTCCCATTGTGGAATCACCTTACAAGGAGCTGGCTTAGAACGTTTGACCACAAGCAGAAACCTTTTAATAATAGAAATAGATGAAAGTTTTCTATCCAAAAAAACTGACAGGGCCGCCAGCTGAACCTTTAGTGTATTGACACTAAGGCCCATGTTGACCCCATCTTGCAAAAAAAATCCAAAATAACCGGTATTTTAGAAGAAATCTTGCTATTCTCCATTTTCCAAGAGTTAAAGGTTTTCCATACCTTAAGATAAATCTTTCTGGTCACTGCCTTCCTGCTTGCCAGAAGAGTACTTACCGTATATACTCGAGTATAGGCCGACCCGAATATAAGCCGACCCGAATATAAGCCGAGGCACCTAATTTTACCACAAAAAACTGGAAAAGTTATTGACTCGAGTATAAGCCTAGGGTGCTCAAACTGCTGCCACTGCTCAAACTGCTGCCGGCTGCTCAAACTGCTGCCGGCTGCTCAATGCACATGCACAACACTTGCCATCTTCCTCCATAGTGACCAATCAGAGAGGGGATGGTGTTTGGGCCCCTGCAGAACACTGCCATCTTCCTGCATAGTGATCATCAGACAGAGGATAGAATCTGTGTAGAAACCCTGTAGAACAGGGGATGATGGCATCTGGGCCCATGTAGAACACTGTCATCTTCCTCCATGGTGACATATGCTGATCATCTCAGGGACAGATCAGAGGGATGGGTCACAGATAAATGCCACACACAGCGGTAGATGACGGATCGGGGTAGAGGTGACGGATGACAATGCCTCCTCCCTGCAGAGGGGCCCCGGTGTCCCTCCCAGCAGCAGTAACGGCCGGCCATCATTTTGAGAGGCTGAAGAGAAGATGAAGGGAAGAGAGGGAGGAGGCAGCAGCCACATCGCCAGGACCAGGCCTGAGCCGCGTCCTTCTCCGCCCGTGCGCATAGAGAGGAGGGCGGGCACTTACCGGAGGGCGCATCCGAGCACACAGCGGGGAGGATGGTGAGGCGCGCTGCGGGGCCCCTAAAGATGGCTGTCTCCGTGGCCACAGCCCGTCACTCCGAGACGCTACTCAGCGCCGGCCTCTCTCCCGCCTGTCCCCTTCCTCCGGGCAGCCGCCCCCGCCTCGCTGTCAACGAAACAGAGCTCAGTGGCGTGGCCGGCAGGCGGGGCGGCAGGCGCGCGTCCGCGCGCGCACCTTAGAGGGAACAGTGGCTGTGACTCGAGTATAAGCCGAGGCGGCTTTTTTCAGCCCAAAAAGTGGGCTGAAAAACTCGGCTTATACTCGAGTATACACGGTATCACTTATCACTATTCTTTCGCAATAAGGAGACTTCAGGGTCCAAACTGTTAACCTCCACCACTGGGGATTTGGACAGTAAACAGGTCCCTGGGATAAGAGATGAGGGGTCACCAGAATCTCCCAAGGGTCCTGAATTGATAGTTCCACTAGAGTTGAAAACCAGGATCTTCTTAGCCACCAAGGAGCTACCAAGAGAACTGTAGCTGGTTCCTTCACGAGCTTCTTCAGCACCATTGGAATCAAACGCACCGGAGAGAAGGCATAGGCCAGATTGAAGTGCCATGGCTGAGCTAGCGCGTCTACTCCCAATGACCGATCTCTTGGATCCAATGAGAAATATTGGTTCACCTTGTGGTTTCTTGCTGACGCAAATAGGTCCACCTCCGGAACGCCTCTCTGAAAACAAATTGTCTTGAAAACATCTGGATCCAGAGACCAATCCGATTCCTTCATCTGTGATCGACTTAGAAAATCTGCCACCTGATTCAGGGTCCCTTTTAAGTGAATCGCCGTCAGGGACTTCAAATTGATTTCTGCCCATGACAATATTTCCCATGCTATGGCCATCAATTTTGAGGATCTTGTTCCTCCCTGATGGTTTATGTAGGCCATCGATGTTGCGTTGTCTGATCTGCACGTGCTTCCCTCGCAGGTGTGACCTCAGGGACCATAAGGCTTCCTTTATTGCCATCAATTCCCTTAGATTGGGTGAGGACTGACTCAGGGTTCTTGACCATTTTCCTTGAGCTGTCCATGTCTTGCAATGTGCCCTCCAGCCCCAGGCTGAAGCATCCGTAGTCACCGTCATCTCCTTTGGGTCTCCCCAAGGCAAACCTCTTAGAAACCGACCAATTCAGAGAATATTTTACTTCCTCCGATATTGGAAGCTGTAGATCCAATCCCTGCGGGGAGCCATCCCCATTCTTCAGAATATGTCCTTGCAGGCATCTGGAATGAAGTTGGGCCCATCTGATGTCAGAACTCTAAATTGCTTGTCTTATTGAGGGAATTGTTTCTGAGCAGATAGATTGAACTGCTTCCTGAAGAGCTACGACTTTCTGATGAGGAAGAGTAAGGACCTGACGGACCGAATTGATCTTGAATCCCAAATAGGTCATAATCTGCGAGGGTGCTAGAGAACTTGTTGTAATTCACAACCCAACCCAGGTGAGCCAACAGATTCATGGAGAAACGAATATTCTCCTCTAGTTTGTCTTTTGACGGAGCAAAAAGCAGAAGGTCATCTAGGTAGGCGACCACTCCTATCCCTCTGCGTCTCAGATATGCCAAGGGCTCAGACAGAACTTTGGTAAAAATTCTTGGAGCAGATGCCAGGCCGAATGGAAGGCAGACAAATTGGAAATGCAAAATCTGATCTCTGTCTCTTATTGCAAATCTCATAAAAGACCGAGCCAGGGGGCTCATTGGAACTTGCCAATAAGCGTCTTAAATCTATTGACGCCATGAAGGCACCTCTGAAAAGTATATTCCTTACGGAATAAATTGTTTCCATCCTGAAATGTCTGTACTGGACAAAAAGGTTGAGACTCTTCAAGTTCAGGATAAACCTGAACCCCCCCGAGCTCTTCCTTACTAGGAAAACGGTGGAGTAGAACCCTGTCCCCTGCAGAGGCAGTGGCACTGGAACAATGACTCCCCTTGACCTCATGTCCGCCAGACTCCAAAAAATTGCAACCCTTTCCTCCTTGCCCCAGGGCAAAGAAGAAAACGAGGCGTTCGAGAAAAATCTATGTGGAACCCCTCCGTAATACCTTACAATGAAAGGGCAATCCAACAGGCCTTGCCAGGCTGTGCAAAACCTCCCTAGCCTGGCGCCAATAAGGATATCGGCGTCATTGCTTCTTGGGTCTTGCCTGATAAGTTCCAAACAGGGTTGAACCCTTAAAGCTGCCCTTTTTTGAAGTATTGGAAGAGGAGGAGGCCCCTCTGGCTCTTTTAGGAGCACCCTTGTTAAGAAAGGGACGCCTAAAAGAACTTCTGGGAAAAAAAAAAAAACATTCTATTAGCCGCAGCCCTAGGCGGAAAACCTTTATTCCTGTCCGCCGTCATATCCAAAACTTTACCTAAGTCTGGACCAAATACTCACCCCTAAAGGGCATAGCACACAGTCTCATCTTAGACCCAACATCGCCAGACCAGGTCTTTAACCAAAGAATCCTGCGCACGGAGTTGGTCACTGCCAGATTTTGAGCTGGAAATCTAATAGATTCAGCCATGGCATCTGTAACAAATGCCGTTGCTGAAAAGAGGATAGGTAAAGCCTTCAAAACTTTATCTAGACTAGCCCTTTCTAAAAGACAGTCCTTCAGCTGTTGTAGCCAAACCCCCAGACTTCTAATAACGCAATTGGATGCCAAACTTGTCCTCAACGAATTGGACTACACCTGCCAAGCCTTTTTCCGCAGCGTATCCATCTTCTTATCTAAGGGATCATTAAGAACCCCAAAATCTTCAAAAGCTAATCCTGCACCTTTAGAAATCTTGGCAAAAGGGGCATCTAATTTGGGACATTTTTCCCAAAGCTGTGAATCTTCTTCTGAAAATGGGTACCTACGCTTAAGACCCCTAGAAGTAAAAATTTTTTTTAGAAGGCTCCTTCCATTGTTCCAATATCATATCCTTAAGATAGCCATGCAAAAGGAAAGGAGTAGGAAGAATACGGAGCCAAATCTGGATAGAAACTATCCTGTTTTGATTTAGGACCCGCAGCCTTTTCCTCTATACCCATAGATAGGTTAATCATGTGTAAGAGAAAAGGTAGATCCCCAGGCAGAAACAAAAAAATCTGTTTTTAGCCAGAGAGGAACCTGAAGCCTGATCATCCTCCTCATCCGGGGAAGTAATCTCACCTTCCTCTAAATCATCGTCAGGAACAAAGGTTTCCTGAGAGACAAAAAAAAAAAAAAAAAAAAAAAAAAGAAGAAGGAGGGTTTCCCCATATGTGCGGAAAACATGGAAGGATCAAAGTGACCAGTCGCTGAATGTAAAAATCCCACCTGGTTACTAGCGACTTCCGGGGCCCCTGAGCTATAGTGGAAGAAGAGATCTGGTCTTTAAGTTCCCTCAACTTCATCAAATCGTCATTATGCTCTTTATTAACCACTTTATCCGTGCATATCTGACAAAGAGGCTTAACGTAGGAATCTGCATGCTTCATATCACATAACGGGCATCTTCTACTCTTTTTACTGGATTTAGATCCGGAAGAAGAGGACTTTGATACAGTTTTGGAAGCTTTGTCCGGGGTTTTAGACTAAAAAACACAAGCAAAAAATAGGGACGTGAGCTAACTGCTATTCTCAGAATATTAATTATATATATATAAATAATTATATATATATATATATATATATATATATATATATATATATATATATATATATATATATATATATATATATATATATATATATTAATATATAAATTATATACCATATATATACCATATATATGCATATATACATACACATATAAATACATACACCCCAAGCATAGTAAAAGGGTGACTTACCGGGGCAGAGCAGGGCCTCCTCTTCCCAGAATCGGCAGCCGGCGTCATGCTGGAAGAGTCTAGGTCCACATAAGCAATTTCAGTGGAAGAATCTTCAATAGAAACCAAAAAAATGTCCTGTGCCTGTTCTGCCATACTTCTGGATAGAGGCACCAGAGATTAGTTTTCTGAGCCCGCCTAAATAGAGGTAGGGATCATTTCCATATTAAAATATTAACCCTTCGCAGTAAAAATAGAAGGGGAGGCCATAATATAATTAACACCAAAACACCGTGCTATCGCTTTAAGGAAAAAAAAACGTGTTGTGGGAAAAAGCAGGAAATTCCCAAGGGCGCCGGGATGTGACGTCAGCAGCCCTGGAAGGAAGAAGCGTGGGACCTAATTTCCGGGAACATGTAATTTAAACAACACAGAGCTGGCGCGCGCGTAACTGCTGCCTACCTCCCGGAGCGCCCTCCGCCCGAGACGCTCACCGCAGAAGACCCCCGCGCAGAGAAATCATAGCCGAAGATCACCGCCCGTCTGCACTGGATCCCAGCGTCTACCCGCAGGCACCGATCCCTCTCACCAGCTCCGAAGGTAAGCCGAAATGCGGAAGTATCGGCAGGCGGGGAAGAGAGTGAGAGAATACGTCATTCCCCTCTCTTCCCCGCCTCTTAACCCTTGTGCCAAGCACGTAGATTCTACGTGCTCGCTTCCACTCCACTTAAGTGCCAAGCACGGAGAATCTACTGTCCCCCCTGCTAGTAAAAAAAACTAAAAATCAAAAATACTCACCTGACCCCTCGTTGGATCCAGCCGGGTCTCCCCTTTAATTTCGTGCCATCCGATCCCCCGTGGGGGGTCATTGTGATGTCACCAGCAGCCCTCTTAATGCCGGCACCGTGAGACAATCAGTCTGCTCGTGTGCCTGGAGGAGGGCAGATGGGGAGGAGGAGAGGGCTGAGATCGCCCCCCTCCTCCCCAGGCTCTCTCCTTCAAACACACGAGCAGACTGACAGCTGTCATCGCAGATCGACGGGGGACACAGGAGAGGTGAGTAAAGTAAAAAAAAAATAAAAAAATAAGTTTTTCTTATGTGTCTGTCTTTTTATTTAAAATTTAACCCCTTGTGAACTGGTAAGGTTCACAAGGCTGGGGGATGCCAAGTCACCCGCTTGCCGCAGCGGGTGACTTGCCATTAACCCCCAGCACCCCCATTACCTGCCTCCCCAAAGCCCAGGGGGGGCAGAAGAGCCCGGGCCCACACAGGCTATGTGGGCTCGTAGGCTGCAGGGTGGGGGGGGGGGGGGGCACAAAAGCTGCCCCCCCCCACTCTGTGCCTACAAGCCCCCATAGCTGGTCCCGGGCTGGTAATGCTGGGTAAGGGGGACCCCATTTCATTTTTTTTTTGGATTTGTAAGGGTTTTTAACCCTTAAAATTCCTAAAAAAAAAAATGGGGTCCCCCCCATATGTCTTTTTATTCTAAGCATACAACACGTCCTGCTCCAGTAGTAGTCATAACATGTGGGTAGTCCTCCGCCTCCAGCGCCGTGCACTGCAGACATGTAGAAAACAAGCTCCTCCCGGCCCTACATATACCGGAGGACCTCCCACAAATCCCCAGTTTTCTCTGCAGTGCTGGAACTGCGAAGACATGAAGTAGCACGCTCTCGCAGGCCCAAGGTCCTGTGGGACTATTTCCACCCATCCTCGTTAGAAGAAATATGCCTCCCAGCCTAGGCTGCGCGGGTCGGGTGAAGGTAGATAGCACCTGGTGTGCTGAACGGAGCCATGCTCCACCGCAATCCCCCTCCATAGGGTAGGCGGTCAGGCCGATGGTGAGCCTATAGAGGATGCCCCGCCCGCAATTTTGCCCGTGCCCCTCACAAATTAGTCCATGGACACCGTCAGCTTCCCCCTCACTTCCGCCGTAACTCGGGGGGAAAAGAAGGGGGGGGGGTATGTGTGGCAGCCCCAGCGCTATTTCGCCCTTAGACTTCGGTCCCTGAGTTAGGGGGTCAGTGCTGCGTCCCGCTATACAACGTGTGCTGGCTTTTTACTATCTGCTGTGCGGCAGCTTCATTCAGCATGTCAGCATGAGACTTATACATCCACTTCTACCTTTTCCGGCGGTTGGAGCTTCGCGCTCTTTGGGGGAGACTCGCCCTGACGAGTATTGCGTCACAGCCGGGCCTGGCCCTCCCCTCGAGGTTCGCGGCGCCATTTTCTCTATCTTCCCGCGCGCGCGTGGCTCGTCTCCTCCCTCGGTCATGTAAGTGCCCTCCGGGGGGCGGTATAGCTTCTAAGTTTTACAAACAGAGCATGGCACTGACTCCTCTCCCCTTGTCCCATTATGTCTTTCAGAAGCCAAGACTTCGTTACCGGCCACGGCCTACATATATTATAACGGGTCCTCTTTACAAATTTTCCCACATTACTAGCGGGTCTTTGGGGCATCCAGGGTTGCTTATTGCATAATTCCCTGTATTATACTGCATAGAAGTCACCATATGGAGGCATTTCAGAATTATGGAACCGGGGTCCCTCTGGGACGTGACCGGCTGTGTGCAGTGTGTGGACAGCCCCTGGCTGAGGCTGACAGGGCACAGGTCTGCGGACAGTGTGCAGCACAGGCATTGCTAACAGAGGATCCCTTCCTCACTCCCGTCTCCCCGCTCCCAAACATCGTTTATGATGAGTCCCACTCCAGCGGGGATGACCTGCAAGAGGTGCCGAGAGCGTTGCCTGCGGCGGAGCAGGTGCTCTCTGGATTGGCGGAGCGTATGGGCCCTGGTAAAAAGCGGTCCCTGACGCCCCCAGGTTCTCCGGTCCCTAACGATACCGATGATTCTGCTGATATTCAGGACCCTGACCCTTCCGAGGAAGCTGAGCTATTCTCAGACTCGGGCTCCTCCCATGGGATGCCCGCGGGCCGTGAGGAATCCAAGCCTGGCTCCTGGGGTCTGTGTGATACGGATAAAATCCTGATCAAGATCTTTGAGGTCTTGTCAATCTCCCCTCCTGGGGAGATTCCCAAGCCTAAAAAGGAGACCTTCCATACAGCGCCGCCGCGCTTGGAGTGTGTTTCCAGTTATTTGGCGTGGACTTCCAGCATGGCGCGGGCAGGCAGCGCCCTGGGCCTTCTGGCAGGACCAAGTCCAAGTCTGCCAAAACCTCGCAAGCATGAAGGGGCAACTGCACAGCTGTCTCACATCCAGGAACATGCCTTCCCCCTATGGCGGTTCCGGGATGTAGCCCACCTGGGCTCAGGATGGGGTCTCGCTGGTGGTCCCCCCCCCTCAGCCTCTTGTCAGGGTATTTTTAACCCTGCTCTCCCTTCTGAACCTGGAGCAGGCTGGACTAGGACCTGCAGTGTTGGGCGCGCCTTGGCAATCGCCTTAACGTATGGGGCCATGCCCCTATACATTTTTTCCCATCCTCCCCCCCTCATCAGTACGAGGTAGTCTGGACCCCATGTGCCTACGGCAGGCTTAGCTATTCTGCCCTTGCAAATCCATATATGACATATCTGTCTTGGCGAGGCCCTAGCACTTCTCAGCTTCTCTGGGGTCTGCGGCACGCCCTAGACTATTCTAGCCATTGTCACAGGTTCAACCCTGCAGCCAGAGGAACTGCAGGGGTCTCCCTTCGTGCCCAGGCGACTAGCCTGGCGGATATGGGGATGCGCCTGAGGTGGGGCTTCGGCGCTGGGATCTACCGGGTCGTCTTCTTTACTTCCCCGCCTCTGCATCAGACAGACAAAGTGGGTCGGTTGGCCGACAGTGTCCCCTAGAAGCTACTGGATGGTTGCTTAATATCCCCATCCCTTCACCGTCACTTATTCGCTATTCCCCGTCCCGGGGAAATCGGTTCAGGCCTGTTGCCTTCTTCCCTGGCATTAGGGGACCCCTGGTTTCGGGGGCTCTGCCCTCCTCCACTTGCGCCCTACCTTCACCTAGAGGGATGGCAGCTGGAAGGTCTGCCGGCGGCACATCCAGATTATGTCATTTATTTACCGGGCCCTCGGGCTCCTCGGCGCAGTAGGTTACTAAACCCTCATATGTCCCAGCACCCCGGTGCTTGGTCTGGGCTCAGGCCTTCTTGGTAAGTTGGTTCCTCCGGAACTTCCCATTGCCAAGGGCCCCTTCAGGGGGGTGCCTCCCCTCCTTGCTAGCATCTTCTAGAGTATGGCCCCCCTGGGTGCCAGTCTAGCAGGGTTGGAGAGGGAGTCAAATCTCTCCCACGAACCACGGGGTTCTAGGTTGGGCCCTTAGAGGCTCCATCTTATCTACTGGGTTTGTTGTAAGGTGGCCCCCTTTGATTCTATATGGCGGGCCTCCCCCTCCTTTAGGACCGGTCGATTCATGAGGGATGCCTGGCCTGTTGCAAGACGAGGGCATATTTGTATTGCTGATTTAAGATTGCGACAGGTTGCTACCTCTGGAGGGTCCCCGTCCCTGGCCTGGGTGGGGCTCTACCCCCCTGCTTCTTAGCGGTATTCGCTTCTATGGTTGCCCTTAGCGGCAGGTTTTGCCATCCCGGGTTGCCCAGGGAGCCTAGAGCGGCTCTGAAGGGTCTCCCTTCTGACGCAGGGCCTCTCCCCTTGTCCCTACGGTCCCAGAATATTCTGGTTCCTATTGGTGGGCCTGAGTATCTAGGCTTAGCCTTTTCTATTTCACATGCCTTCTTTTCACCAACCTACCTTTGGGCTCTGCACACGGCTGGCTGGATAGTGAGTCCCTTGGGACCTAGGCGGCCCTGGGAGTAATGGCTCACAGACGCCTCTACCGAGGGCTGCGGAATGGTAATGTCCCAGTTGGGGTGCGGTCCTGTCCTTATCAGGTCTCTGTTTACAATCAAAGGCCTCCCGTCGGGGGGTTGATTGCCATCCCCCCTTGGGGGCGGGCCTCATCTTCTGGGTGACCTAGTATGAGTGGAGGTTTGGGGGATAGCTCCCCAGCTTCCCTTTATTCCACCTATAATGGCTGGGTGGTTCCCATATTGCCTGGCAGGGGCCTTAGTCTCTCACCTGTGAGGCGTTATCAGCCCCTGGGCCTTAAAGCCATTACAGCTTACCGTATTTTTCGCCCTATAAGACGCACTTATTTTTCCCCAAAAGTGGGGGAAAAATGTCAGTGCGCCTTATCGGGCGAATGTAAAAAAAAAAAAAAAAAAACTCACCCGTCCCCGGCGCTCCCGCGTTGTCTGGCACACTGCGAGAGGCCAGAGGAGCGGCGGGGGCTCTGTCCCGGCCCCGCCGCTGCGATCGCTGTCTTTTCAGGCAGCGATGACAGCGGCGGGGCCAGAGACGGAGCCCCTGCCGCTCCTCCATCTGCTGCCGGGCTCAGAGCACATGCGAGCACGAAGGTCCCGGCAGTGGGTGGGCGTGGCCTGCACCGTCGCAGGCCACGCCCACCCGATGCCCGGACCTTCGTGATCGCATGTGGGGGAGCAGATGGAGGAGCGGCAGGGGCTCTGTCTCTGGCCCCGCCGCTGTCATCGCTGCCTGAAAAGACAGCGATCGCAGCGGCGGGGCCGGGACAGAGCCAGCTCGTGAATGGGGTGGGCGTGGCCTGCGTCGACGCTGCGGCGCAGGCCACGCCCACCCCATTCACGGAGCCGGCCGCTCAGCGCAGCGGTGTCAGCGGACAGGTGAGTTTTAAGTTTTTTTTTTTTTTTACTATGGCGCCTGCCTGTACTAATGGGGGGAGGGGGGTGGGAATGGGGGGAGAGCGGCCACACTGCCTATGGGAATGGGGGGAGGGGGATGCCACACAGCCTTTGGGAATGGGGCACAGCCTATGGGAATGGGGGGAGGGGGATGCCACACAGCCTATGGGAATGGGGGGATGGGGATGCCTCACAGCCTTTGGGAATGGGGGGATGGGGATGCCACACAGCCTATGGGAATGGGGGGAGGGGGATGCCACACAGCCTTTGGGAATGGGGGGAGGGGTATGCCACACAGCCTATGGGAATGGGGGGAGGGGTATGCCACACAGCCTATGGGAATGGGGGGATGGGGATGCCACACAGCCTATGGGAATGGGGAGAGGGGGATGCCACACAGCCTATGGGAATAGGGGGATGGGGATGCCACACAGCCTATGGGAATAGGGGGATGGGGATGCCACACAGCCTATGGGAATGGGGGGATGGGGTATGCCACACAGCCTATGGGAATGGGGGGATGGGGATGCCACACAGCCTATGGGAATGGGGAGAGGGGGATGCCACACAGCCTATGGGAATGGGGGGATGGGGATGCCACACAGCCTATGGGAATGGGGTATGCCACACAGCCTATGGGAATGGGGGGATGGGGATACCACACAGCCTATGGGAATGGGGGGATGGGGATGCCACACTGCCTATGGGAATGGGGGGAGGGGGATGCCACACTGCCTATGGGAATGGGGGGAGGGGGATGCCACACAGCCTATGGGAATGGGGGGAGGGGGATGCCACACAGCCTATGGGGATGGGGGGATGGGGATGCCACACAGCCTTTGGGAATGGGGGGAGGGGTATGCCACACAGCCTATGGGAATGGGGGGATGGGGATGCCACACAGCCTTTGGGAATGGGGGGAGGGGTATGCCACACAGCCTATACTAATGGGGGGAGGGGGAAAGCCACACAGCCTTTGGGAATGGGGGGAGGGGTATGCCACACAGCCTATGGGAATGGGGGGATGGGGATGCCACACTGCCTATGGGAATGGGGAGAGAGGGATGCCACACAGCCTATACTAATGGGGGGAGGGGGAAAGCCACACAGCCTATGGGAATGTGGGGAGAGGGGGATGCCACACAGCCAATGGGTATATGGGGAATGGGAGGGGGGGATGCCACACTGGATATACAGGGAATGGGATGGGGGCATGCTACACTGTCTATGGAATGGGGGCATCCCACACTGCCTATGGGAATTGGATAGGGGAATGCCACACTGTCTGTAATGGTGCGTTTTTGGTTTACATTTTTTTTTTCTTATTTTCTTCCCCCAAATCCTAGGTGCGTCTTATGGGCAGGTGCGTCTTATAGGGCGAAAAATACGGTAATTTGGGGATGGCTCCCCATCTGGGGACTCTGATGGTGTTGGCCTGCCTTGGCCTTTCCTACAGGAGTCTGGTTCTGTCACCCTTGTAGAGTATTCTCTTTGGGTTGCTTAACTGCACTTCCCCAGTAGTCCCATAAGTCCCTGTGGGGATCAAACCTTTCATCCTGTTACCCTGCGGACTTCCTGGGGCTCCTGCTGGGATACGGTATTGGCTGCCCTGGAGGCCAGACCGCTTCTCTGGGGCCTCCTGACTCCGTCAGACTTGGACCTGAGACCATGGTTCTGGCTAATTATTCCCTGACGCTATGTATACTCATATATACATGTACGGCTATATGCGGCTACAGGTACCCCATGCCTGGGGGTGTTTCCCTTTATCCTTCTGGTCCAGGTAGTCTGCTGGACCCCTGGTTCAGTCCTTTTTGTATAGCCATACTAATTGTGAGGGCCTACATCCCTCTTCAGGTTTTTTGCACTTCTTCCCATGCTGGCCTCCTTGGCCTTTGGGGGACTGCTGTTCTTGGAAGTCTACGGGCGCCCCCTTAGGTACGCGCCTGATATCTATTCCAGCGCCATTGCGCCTTGGAGCGCTCCTTCTGGATGTTCTCTCTTCTGGGGAAGCCTTGGCTTCCTGGTAATTAAGGGTTTGCATTCCCGCCTTGGTCGGGTGCCCTGTCTTTTGTTCCCCTTGCGGGTGTTACAAGTTGCCACAAGGCTTCCTTGCCTGTGAGCTGGTTGGGTCACTACACTGACCTATGTTCCTTCAGGGGAGCTTTTCTTCCCCATTATTGTTTACTCTGTTATCAGGGGTGCTTGGGTATAACGTTCCCTTCAGCACAAAGGTTTTGTTTCTGTTAGCTCAATTACTTGCCTTATGGCCTGTCTCTGTTCATACCTGCTTGGTTCCGTTATGAGACTGATGTTGGAGCCTATGCTCTTGTCATGCCTGTTGCAAGTTTTGCAGGTGACAGTGCCTTTACTGTCCGCTGTGCCTTTTTTTTGGGGGATCCCACCCCGCTTATGGACACTGCTATTGGATGTCCCACATGTCAGGACTACTACTGGAGCAGGACGTGCTGTATGCTTAGAATAATACAACTCTGTGAAGTACTCACCTGTAGAGTTGATATTATACGCATACAGCACGTCCTGCTCCACCCCACCCAGGTTTCACTAATTCTGGATCCCCTGTATGGTGATTATCGTTCAGATATTGCTACCAGTTATTCTGGGTGGTTGGTTCCTTCTGGCCTCTCTTCTCACAGCTTTTCAATGCTGGGGATTTGTGGGAGGTCCTCCGGTATATGTAGGGTCGGGAGGAGCTTGTTTTCTACATGTCTGCAGTGCACGGCGCCGGAGGACTACCCACATGTTATGACTACTACTGGAGCAGGACGTGCTGTATGCGTATAATATCAACTCTACAGGTGAGTACTTCACAGAGTTGTATTTTTAAATTAACCCCTTATGTTCTGTCGCCCAGCAGCTATAAAAGGCTTCCAGCTGCAGCAGGAGAGCAGGAAGCCAGATTGATCAGCGTGGGAAACAGGGATGGACGGGAGGCAAGTATTAAGAAAAAATATTTTATTTTTTTTACTTTTTATGTGTCAGTATCTTTTTTTACACTTAACCCCTTGTGAACTAGTAAAGGGTCCATGAGACCTGGCTGGGGTCACAAGGCTGGGGTCTGGCAAGTCACCTGCCGCTAGCAGGTGACTTGCCGTTAACCCCCTGCACCCCCAATTACCTGCCTCCCCAAAGCCCGGGGGGGGGGGGGGGAGAAGAGCCCGGGCCCACATAGGCTATGTGGGCTCGTAGGCTGCAGGGTGGGGGGCCACAAAAGCTGGCCCCTCCACTCTGTTCCTACAAGCCCCCATAGCTGGTCCCGGGCTGGTAATGCTGGGTAAGAGGGACCCCATTTCAATTTTTGGGGTATTTTTAAGGGTTTTTAACACTTAAAAATCCCTAAAAAACGGGGTCCCCCCCGGGAGGGGGAACCTTGTGTCATTTTTTTTTTTTAATTAACCCCTTATGTTTATAGTGTGGACAGTAGTAGTATTTTATTTGTAAATGTTATAAAGTGCCATTTTCAGTTTGGGGGGGGGGGGGGTCTCCTGGGCAAGAATGGGAGGGCTACCGATACATATGTGGTACCGTTGAAATTGGGCGTTCACACGCAATATGTTTTTCTCTAATAAAGTAAAATGTTTTATTTAAAATAAAGGAGACAATTGTCTAAAAAATATTTATTTATTTTCCTGAAAATTCCGGCAAAAATCACGGTTAAACATGGCACAGAATGGGGAAAAAATGACCTGTCAGAGGGTGACAAAACTTCAAGTAGGTTGGCAATTAAAAGGGTTAATAGTACCTATGCATGTTGGGTATTGTTCTGCTCGGGGGACCTTGCTCTTTCAGATTTAGCTTGTTTATATTTTAGGAAAACATGTTATTTATTCAGTTTTTTTATTCATTTTTTCAGGGAAACCCTGTGCAACCTAAGAATTCTTTGAGGGATTACTTCCAGAAAGGTGAGCCTACTACAACAAGCTGGGTACTCTCAGAAAGCTTAACATGTGTACTTTCAGGGAATATATGGTTTATCAGGGATATTCCAAATGTAAAGGGTTGTTTTGGTTGAAAAATTGCAAGGTGCACATTTTGTCTGCACAGCTAACATTTTCAAGTAAAATTACTGTTATGAGCATGCTTTACTTTGGGGTGTTTGCCAACTCTTCCCTTGACAGTACCTATGCATGTTGGGTATCGTTCTGTTCGGGGCATGTTGCTTTTTGAGATTTTACTTGTTTTTTCTTGTTTGCATATAGTTTTTTTGGGGGAAAATGTGGCTTGATTCCTTTTTATTCTTTTTTAGGGAAACTTTGTGCAACCAAAGAATACATTGAGGAATTACTTCCAGAAAACTAAGCCCACATAAACAAGCTTGGTACGCCTAGAAAGCTTGAGGTGTGTACTTCCAGAGAATATATAGTTTTTGGGGGATATTTTAAATGTAAAGGGTTGTTTTTCTTGAAAAACTGCAAGGTGCGCATAGCGCAGTTGTATTTTATCTGAAAATCTCCTAAACCTCTGTTTCAGTTTGCGGGAGTCTCCTGGGCAGGAAAGGGTGTCTATAAATACATATGTGGTACCGCTGTGATTGGGAGAAATTAGGATTTCGCACGCAATAAAATTTTATTGACAAACATATATATTTATTTTTTGCACATATTTCACCAAAAAGTATTGAGAATACACCTAAAAAATGACAAACAAGAGATTTCATGTTGAAGCCCAGACTCTTGAAAAAAACAATATATCATTTTCCTGGGAAATCCCTGGAAATCCTTTCAAAAATCACAGTTGAACATGTGTAGCGCAAAATAGTGAAACATGGTCTGGCAACAGAGAGCTACAAAAGCTGCAGGTAGGCTGGCAGCGAAAGGGTTAAAGGTATCGGCACAAGAAAAAAGATCAGTGCAACCAACATAGAGGGATTCTTCCTAATGTTCCCCCCAAAAAAATTAGGTCCCATTTTTCCCTTAGCAATAAAAGGTAAGGGGCCCGGTAGCCCCTGCTTCTTACTTAAAATCTTCCTCAGGAAGAGGGAATACTCACTTACCCTCCTTTGAAAAAAAATCAAATGGGATTTGGCCAATAATCCCATAGGGCATCCCAGGCCCCAGACAAGAGTGTCTTCGGGACCGAGAAATGGACCCCTGCCTACAGGCCCATAGTACCGGAAAAAATACTTACCTGAACCACTTGATCCAGGAGCTAGTGGTCCGGCTCCTACCTTGAGGAGGAACACGGAAACTGGGGAAGAGAGGGAGGAGTCAGGATTTTTTTTTTTGTTTTTGTTTTAAGAAAAAAAAAAAAAAAAATTATATATATTTCTTTTAACTCATCGGGCAGAGCTGTGCCTCCTTGTCCCAGAACCGGCAGCAGACGGATTAGCTGGATCTTGGTCTGCATTTATTACATCTGTGGATGCTTTTTCCCTTTGGGTCCGGTATTTCCATAATGCAAATTTTCTCTGCCTGATACGCCATTTTCTGGTATGAGGCACCAGGGGAATTAGCTTCCTGAATCCTCCTAAATAGGGCAGGAGCGAAATCCCCTTAATTTCTTTTAACCCTCTATTTGCTGGAAATCAAGAGGGAGGCCAATAGCAATGAATGGAAAGACACTGGTGCTGTCCCTTTAAGACAAAACAAATCCTTCCCGGGCAGGATTCCTGGAAATCCGTGGAAAAACCTCACAGATTCCAGCAGAAGAAGCAGATCTCCCTACCCTTCCTTCCAAAAGCAAGTAAGTTCAAATTTCTGCGCGCGTCCAAGCCTGCTCCGTACCTGCCTTCCGCGCTGCCATGGAGGAAGAGGAAGGGGAGGGCGTCCCGCCTGTGGAGGAACGAGTGATGGTTGGCTGCACTGCCGCAGATCGATCCCCCGGGCTGAACGCTACCCCTCCGCTGACCCTGAGATAAGCGGCATCGGCGTTGTAGTAATGTCAGGCGGGGAAGAGAGAGAGAGAGAAGAGCCATTCACCTATTTTCCCCGCCTCTTAAAGGGTAGAGTGTGAAAATCAACATTCAAACACAAATGAAGAATAAAATATATCCAGTGCAACCAATTCTCAGGGAAAGCTTCCTCTGAGCCATCACAACATAATAAATACTATTTTAGGGCCGGCCACCCCAGCTTCTTCCAAACCGTCATCCTCAGTAAGAGGGAAAATAAAGCTTACCCCCCTTTGAATTTTTTACAAAGAATGGGATTCTTGGCCTAAAAATCCCGAGGGTATCCCGGGCCCCAGGCAACCATACAAGCCTCCAGGACCGAGAAAAGAGCCCCCTGCAAAGGCCCACAGCGCCGGAAATACTTACCTAAACCTTCCTGGTTCAGGAGCTAGTGGTCTGGCTCATACCTCACGGAAGAACACGAAAACAACTGGAGAATGGGGGTGGGGGGAGTCAAGCTTTCATTCTGACTGGTGGTCAGGTGTTCCCAATTGGTAGGAAAAGCCCGAAGGATGTTTTGAGAAAAATTACATAGGGTACCCCCTCCCGGGGGGGACCCCCATTTTTGGGGGAATTTTAAGGGTTAGGCTAATCCTAACCCATAAAAATCCCCCCCAAAAAATGACGTAGGGTCCCCCTTACCCGTCATAACCAGCCCGGGACCAGCTATGGGGGCTTGTAGGAACAGAGTGGAGGGGCCAGCTTTTGTGGCCCCCCATCCTGCAGCCTACAAGCCCACATACCCTGTGTGGGCCCGGGCTCTTCTGCCCCCCCCCCCCCGGGCTTTGGGGAGGCAGGTAATTGGGGGTGCGGGGGTTAATGGCAAGTCACCCGCTAGTTGCAGGTGACTCGCCAGCCCCCAGTCTTGTGAACTGCTATAGGGGTCTCATGGACCCCTTACCAGTTCACAAAGGGTTAACAGTAAAAATAAAAAAACACACCACACAAAAAAGTCATTAAAAAAAATTCTCTTTACTCACCTCACCCGATTGTCAGCTCCTGTGTTGATCAGCTGTCAGATGCCCTGGTGATCGCTGGCCAGAGGAGGGGGGGCAGGGGATCAGATCATCCCCTACCCCTCCACTGCTATGCCCAGCGATCACCAGGGCATCTGACAGCTGAGCCGAGGAGAGCCGGGACGACACCCGGGAGTGACGTCATAAGCCCCGCCCCCAAGGGGCTAGTCGTCAAGATGGCGGCGCCCATCGGAGGGCAGGGGGAGAGGGCATTTTGAGCCACTAAGCAGCCTGCCAGTCCTCTGGCAATTAGCGGACCTCCTCATCCATAGTTAATGTACACAGAGTTCCAAGGTAACGAACCATAGCTGGGTCCTGGAGGCCAACAAGCTGCGTCTCTGCAACCACCACTTCTGTTGTTTAAGCCATGCCCTGCCCCCTTGGGCAATCAGGGAAGAAACCTATATTGGTCATATGAGCAACTTCATGGTGGATGGAAAACTCGCAGACTTGTCCGTGTACCTATCCACTTGATCACTCACCGAAACAGTTGCCAAGAGGGAATCGATGCTTTGAAGAGCATGTGCTGTCATTTAGAGACAGCTAAGCCAGCAGGGCGGCAGAGGATTGGGTCTTGAAGCAGCCGGATATTGCTGCAGCAGGCAGCGGCGACATACAAAAGGCAAGTAGGAGCCAATGGGGGGGGGGGGGGGGGGGAGAATCGGCCCCTTTTTAATTTAGGTCCGATGTTCCTCTTTAATGGGACTCATCCTTAAACGACTTTCTGCAGGCATTAAGAAATAAAAAAAACAGGCTATAGTCCCCTTTAATGCCCGCAGGCGATCGCTGATAGTCCTGTGCTCAGATACTTCACAGATCACTTGTGTAGAAGGTCACAATGCAGGACGAGCGGAGATCCATCTTAACGATAATGCTATGTGGACCACATTTCTATTTAGAGTTTTGGTTCTCTTTATATTCCAGTACATCCAATTAAAGAGTCTTTTGGTGGGCAATACGCAGCAATTGAAAGAGATGGACCAACAGACAAACAAGCATTATAACACACCAGCTATGTGGATCTTCACTGGATATTTCATCTATAGTGGGGACATTGTAAGGAGTCCATGTTGCCAGGACGGTTGAGAAAAGACACTCTTGTCCCAGTGAAGTTCAGCCATTATAAACACAATAAAGAAGACGATGCTGAAGTTATTACTCGGCCAGTTTCTTATTCGGGCTGAAGTTGGTTTCTTATTCGCCAGTTTCTTATTTGTGTTTATGCTTATTTCCCGCCTTCCTTGAGTGGAAAATGTCCATGAATGATGCCAGCTATTCTATACAGAGTTCTGACCAATATTGCATTAAAACTGGCACAAATCCTGAACTAGCTGGCACAAAATGGGCATCTGAATGGGCAATAAAGAATGTGATTTTAAATTCTAAAATGGCTTTGGGCCACTTATGTCACGGTGCCAACTGACAGAGGGGGACCCCCTGCATGGCAGACAGTTGATTTCAGCCTGGCCCAAAGTTGTTCTGGCCATGAAACTGGCATTAAAGTGGGTACAATGGCTCTTTTCAATGGAATGAATAAGTAACAGCTGTTTTCAAGGGGTTAAATGGCTTTGGGCCACTGATGAAACAGTGCCAACTGACAGAGGGGGGATACCTTGCATGGCATACAGTTGAGTACAGCCTGGCCCAAAGTTGTTCTGGCCATGAAACTGGCATTAAAGTGGGTACAATGGCTGTTTTCAATGGAATGAATAAGTAACAGTTGTTTTCAAGGGCTAAAATGGCTTTGAGCCACTGATGAGACAGTGCTAACTGACAGAGAGGGACCCCCTGCATGGCATACAGTTGAGTTCAGCCTGGCCCAAAGTTGTTCTGGCTATAAAACTGGCATTAACGTGGGCACAATGGCTCTTTTCAATGGAGCAAATAATAACAGCTGTTTTCAAGGGGTTAAATGGCTTTGGGCCACTGATGAGACAGTGCCAACTGACAGAGGGACCCCCTGCATGGCATACAGTTGATTTCAGCCTGGCCCAAAGTTGTTCTGGTCATGAAACTGGCATTAAAGTGGGCAAAATGGCTCTTTTCAATGGAGCAAATAATAACAGCTGTTTTCAAGGGGTTAAATGGCTTTGGGCCACTGATGAGACAGTGCCAACTGACAGAGGGGGACCCCCTGCATGGCATACAGTTAGAGCATACTCCAACATAGCCGGCAGAAAAGGGAGAAGAAGAGGAGGGAGCTAGGCCTAGCCCTCCAATAGAGAAAAGACACCCAGAGATACCCATCTCCAATAGGGTGAAAAGCCAACCGACCAATCGCCAAAAAGGCCTGTAGGTAAGGGCGACGTAGTAGGGAGCCTGAATAGGCAGAACAGCCCTCTTGAGAGGGCATACAGTGCGACTGTCCTCAGCAGAAAATCTGCAAACCACGCCCCGCTGGGCCACCCAGGGCCCCCAGCATAACGGTTCTCCCTTTCTACTGCAACCTTATGCAGAACTGCCGCCTGGCAGGGTGAAAGAAGTTAAGACATATAGAATATAATGTCCTGACAGAAGCAATACTAGGCCCTCATGACCAAGGCCAGAGAGTCCTGGGACAATAACCCAGGACAGAGTCCCTGTAATAGCAACGGGGCCCCACAGGGCCACACCAGTAGGGACTCAGTGAGATACTAGAATAGAACCTCCTGCCACGTTAGGGCAGCCAGCCAAGCTAATACCAATGAAGTGCAAGGGACGTAAACCCCCACTTAGAACCGAACGGAACCTTCTTGAAGGGTCAACCTATTCCGAGACCTTCACAGATAAAAAGGGACAAGCCACTGTCCTCAGACTGATCGAGAGTCCCCAAAAAGGACAAGTCCTGAAGAGGAGTAGTCCAGCAAATTAGAGCCCACCAAAGGCTCAATGTGTCAACCAAAAAACCGTATGAAGATGGATCCCCTAAGGGGACCCCCTTTAGGAACCATGGGGGATTTCAGGAGAAATAAGACCCCCCAGTCCACCTGCAAGACTTTGTACCCATGATGACCATCTACAGGGAGAAGAGAGAAGGAAGGAATGGTCCCAGACATCTTCCTTGAATTTACAACCTCAAAAGGAACCCCCGTAACGAGGGGGAGCGTACTGACCTAGTTCCAGGGGTGCTGGAACCCTGTCCAGGATAAGTAACCTAAGGTGTCGCAGGGCCCAAGGGCTCCTGAGAATAAGGGACAGCATCTGGGCCGCCACCAACAGGCCCACCAGCTGCAAGGTAAAGGAAGTGTGACATGAAAGAGGACAAGGCCCTTTCCATAACAAGTCCACATTTAGCAGAAGGAAGGTTCTAACATGAACCAATCTAAATGCCACCCCGTAGGGGGATACCGAACCGGGGAACACTAAGTAAGTGATGTGCCTGAGCACCAATCCACAGGACTCCCAAAGGAGCCACAAGTCAATAGCCAACACGGACTGATGCAAAAATAGGAAGCAAAGAAGGACAATAAAGTAGAACCTAGCGCGGACGCCACACGGGCACGTCCAAGACACCACTCCCATACTCGCCTTGGCGAGTCATCTGGGAGCAGGAGAGGAACCAAAACAATACCCCAATGCGCAGAGTTGGACCTTCAACACTGGCTGGAAGTGGCCTAGGTGTCCTGAAGGCACAGGGGACTAAAAAGGGATTATAAATCCTCACATGCATCAAGAGGTCTACTGGACTAGAGCGCCTGCGGCCCAACAGGTAGATACCATGTAGAAACTGCCTGTAAAGGTATAAATGCTAGGCCCCAGAATGCCAACCTGGGTCAGACTGCTTCATCCCGGAGGGGAAGGGTAAAGCGGATGCAATCACAGGTCAAGGGCCAAACTGTAAGAGAGGCCAGACCCTACACGCCAAACTCGGCCTGCCTCAACTCCCGAAGGGAAAACAGGGACTAGAAGAACCCTGATAACCTTAGAAAAAGGACCGCCCAGCAGACTCCATTCTGCATCCGGGGGGACTACCTCCTGTAACAACCAGAAAGAAGCATGGCGCCCTGCGATAGAAGCCCAGTGCTGCGGCAGTCCACTCGCCCAACAAGGCGAGGGCGTCCCTTCACGCTTGTGCGGTTTCGGCAGATTTGGACTTCGCACAGCCGGAGGACCCAGGGCGTTGCCTGCCCCCCCTGGGGCGGGTCTCCATTCCAAAAAATTGGAAGCACACTTCTAGTTCGCGCTTGACACTAACGTAGGGAAGGGAAGGGGTGTCCCTGCCCCTGGGAGGCCGAGATGGCCTTCTGCTCGAGGGTGCCTTACTCCTTTTTTCCAAAAGGTCCAACCGGGCCCCAATGAGCGTCGTCTCTAAAGGGAAGGCCAGTAAGAGCCTTTTTAGTATCATTGTCAGCCCTCTACTGTCGCAGCCAAGCAGGCGGCGAATAGCCACCACAAGAACCGAGGTTCTAGTGCACATTTTAACAGTGTCATCCATCGCTGAGAGAATAAACTCACAAAAACATCACAATCAGACAGTGCCTTAAAGACCTCCCAAGGGAGATCCTCCGGTTGGTGGTCTAGTATCTTCCTAAGAAGGGTCCTGGCGGTCACCGCAGTGACGGCCGCGGCACAGACCGGGCGCAGAGCCGTCCCAGCACACGAAAAGGCGTGGGAAGCCAGACTGTCAACGCGCCGGTCCTCAGCATCCCGAAGGGTACGATGAGTAGAGGCTGTCATGAAGGGAGGGTTAGCAACCCCAATAATAGGTGCATCCACCTCGGGAGGGGCTGACTAGCAGCCAACCACATCAGGGGGAAAAGGGTACTTCCAATCCCAGACCCCCGGATCTCCTGTAAGTTCACAAGGTGATTCCCAATCCTTAGATATAAGAGCCTGGAATGATCCTGCTCCAGAAATTCCAAGCGCGGCGTCGCCGTGTGGAAACTCTCCCTCTTGGGCTTGGGAGACTCTCCCGGAGGAGAGATGGATAGTACTTCAAAGATCTTTACAAGTAATTTATCAGTGTCACACCGGCCCCAGGAACCAGGGCCAGAATTATCACGGGTCCAAGGTATCTCGTCTGAGGAACCGGAACCTGAGAACAGTCCACCTTCATCCGAAGGATCGAGGACCTGCATGGCAGCAGACTCTTCAGTTTGCTTGGAAAACATAGAACCAGGAAGCGTCAGGGACCGCTTCTTTCCAGCGCCCAAGCGCTCCGCCAACCAGGCATCACCTGCTCAGCCGTAGGTAGCCTGCGCGGCACCACCTGCTGGTCATCCCCGCTGGAGTGCGACTCATCAGGAGTGAGATTTAAACAAGGGGAGACAGGTGTATTGAAGCAAGATGCATCCACTGGTAAACCTGATTGCAGGGCCAGTGCTAGTTCAGCACACGGTCCGCAGACCCGTGCTTTGTCAGCGTCAGCGTGGGGTGGTCCCCACGCAGTACACAGCCAGTCTTGTCCCCGCGGGACCCCGGACACATAATTCTGAGATGCCTCCATATGGTGATTGTCAGAGCAATATGCCAGCAGGGATTTATGCTATAAGCGACCCCGGATGCCCCAAGACCCGCTAGGAATGTGGGAGAATATAAAAGTGAGCCCGTTTAAGATATATATCAGGCCGGGGGATGCCACCGGAATCTTAGCGTCTGAAAGACATAAGGAGAAGAATGGGTGTCAGAGCCAAGCGCAGCTGGATAACATATAAAAAGGAGTCACCCGCAAGGGCACTTACAGGCCAAGGGAAGTCCCCGCCCACTCCGGAGAGTGCGAAGCTCTGAGGTAACGGCAAAGCAAGGATACAATCACACGCTTAAAGCGGACCTTCACTCTGAATAAGAGTCTATCTTATATGTTTCCCACACCCTGTACATACAGATTGTCCACATTAAAAATCATCCTACCTGCATCTACTGCATGTTATGAGCCTTTAAACATCCAAGATGGCGGCTTATGGAAGCCGCCATTATCAGGCAGCCTGCAAACAGGAAGTGCCTCCTGACTGTGCTGCTCTGCATTCTGGGACTGCTGACCTTTTCCTGACCCCAACTCTGCTCTGTCTGAGCAAAGCACAGCTATAACCCGCCCCCCTGTACCTTATCCCACTCTCCTCTCCTCAGTAAGTGTGATGCTTCTGAGTCAAGATGGCGGCGCCCGTATCCTAAATTCCTGAACAGAGTTGCAGCCCAGTGGGGAAAGAATAATAAGTTAGTGACTAAAAACTTAAAATATATTAATTTTAGATGCTGGGGAACCGTTTTTTAAGAGTTTGGGCTTTTCATTAAATCACGCTGAAGGTCCGGTTTAAGGATTTGTAGAAAAACCGTTACGACTAGTAAGGAAAAGGCGCCACAGCATCTAGACAACACAGCAAACTGTGCATAAGACATACGGCGGTAGCCGAAAACCAAATAAAGAGCAAGCAGCGCGGCTCTGACATTTCAATGTTAATGAAGGGCAGAAATAAGCGTGAAATACTGGTACACAGGGACCACCACACACATACCCCCCCCTTTCTTTTCCCACTAACTAGTTGGGGAATGAGGGAGGATGGCGACCCTTACACAGGGTCCAGCACTACCCGGGGCACGGGGCAATAATGCGGGAGGGGCATCCACTAGAGGCTCACTATCAGCCTAAACCGCCTACCCTATGGTGGGGGATTGCGGTGGAGCATGGCTCCGTTAAGCACACGAGGTGCTGCCTACCTTCACCCGACCAACGCAGCCCAGGCTGGGAGGCATATCCTTTCACAGAGAGGACGGGTGGAAATAGCCCCGCAGGGCCTCGAGCTGTAAAGCCCCGCTCGCCTGCGAGAGCGTGATACTTCATGTCTTCGCAGTTCAGCACTGCAGAGAAATCTGGGGATTTGTGGGAGGTTGCTCGGTATATGTAGGGAAGGGAGGAGCTTGTTTTCTTCATGATACTGCAGTGCACGGCGCTGAAGGCGGAGGTATACCCACATGTAAGGACTATGTCTGGAGCAGGACGTGCTGTCTGCTTAGAATAGAGCCATTGTGCCCACTTCAATGCCAGTTTCACGGCCAGAACAACTTTGGGCCAGGCTGAAATCAACTGTATGCCCCTCTGTCAGGTGGCACCGGGACATCAGTGGCCCAAAGCCATTTAACCCTTGAAAACAGCTGTTACTTATTCGCTCCATTGAAAAGAGCCATTGTGCCCACTTTAATGCCAGTTTCATTGGCCAGAACAACTTTGGGCCAGGCTGAAATCAACTGTATGCCATGCAGGGGGTCCCCCTCTGTCAGTTGGCACTGCCTCATCAGTGGCGCAAAGCCATTTAACCCCTTGAAAACAGCTGTTTCTTATTCGTTCCATTGAAAAGAGCCATTGTGCCCACTTTAATGTCAGTTTCATGACCAGAACAACTTTGGGCCAGGCTGAAATCAACTGTATGCCATGCAGGGGGTCCCTCTCTGTCAGTTGGCACTGTCTCATCAGTGGCTCAAAGCCATTTTAGCCCTTGAAAACAGCTACTTATTCGCTCCTTTGAAAAGAGCCATTGTGCCCACTTTAATGCCAGTTTCACGGCCAGAACAACTTTGGGCTAGGCTGAAATCAACTGTATGCCCCTCTGTCAGGTGGCACCGGGACATCAGTGGCCCAAAGCCATTTAACCCTTTGAAAACAGCTGTTACCTATTCGCTCCATTGAAAAGAGCCATTGTGCCCACTTTAATTCCAGTTTCACGGCCAGAACAATTTGGGCCAGGCTGAAATCAACTGTATGCCATGCAGGGGGTCCCTCTCTGTCAGTTGGCACTGTGACATCAGTGGCCCAAAGCCATTTTAGAATTTAAAATCACATTCTTTATTGCCCATTTAGATGCCCATTGTGTGCCAGTTTTAATGCAATATTGGTCAGAACTCTGTATAGAATAGCTGGCATCATTCATGGACATTTTCAACTCAATGAAGGCGGGAAATAAGCATAAACACAAATAAGAAACTGGCAAATAAGAAACCAACTTCAGCCCGAATAAGAAACTGGCAAATAAGAAACCAACTTCAGCCCGAATAAGAAACTGGCAAATAAGAAACCAACTTCAGCCCGAATAAGAAACTGGCCGAATAAGAAACCAACTTCTGCATCATACAAAGAAGTAATTATTCAGTCAACTGCAGAGTGTCAAAGGATTTAAACTGCACCAACAGCCGGGCACAGTTGGAAAGAAGAATAACTCCCCCAAACTCACTTGCCCCAGCTACATGAATGATACTGAAGCATTGTCGGCACTTACATTTGCTCTTAAATCTATTGCTAGTGGTAGAAGCCATTTGGGAGTTTCTCCTCCCAGCACGTTGCCAAAGTGGTCCAAATCCCAGCTGAGCGTTTTGGCCCCCTTTAAGCTCTCGAGCCTCCGCTACAAGGTAGCCGCCAGTTTTCCCAACGCACGTCCTCCTTAGCCCTTAGAAAAAATGCATAGAATATTTTTATTCTTACCTCACGGGTCTGGCTCAAGCCTCGGTTTCTCACATATGACAGGCAGGTCATTAGAACCATTTTTAAAGTGAGCGCCGAAACTCAGCGCCAAGGCAGAAACCATTAAGTACGGCCAGCAGCCTTATCTCACCACTTAGACACTTCTAGATGCAGCGCGCGCATTCATTGCCTCAGGCTTCTGCGCACGAAAACATCTTGACCGCCTGTGTCACGCTCGTGAGCCGCGGAGGACAGTAGGCTTGTAAGGCGACTAAGGAGAGCGCGCCGCTCCCTGCATTGCATTAGTCCTATTGGTTAGAAACGGATCACCTGCTTTAGAGAGGCGGTTAATTCGATGTAAGCGACGCACTCGGCCCAGCCGTGTCTTAGCTCCGCCCATATAGTTGGGCGGCATCCTGAGCAGCCAATGAGCGCAAAGCGGCACTCCCCGGCTATATAATCATGGCGTAGGCCGCAACCCGTAGCTGAGTTGTGTTCAGTAGCTGAGGGGAATGAGTAGTTGGGTGAGGTTTGAGTGTTACTGTACAGCGTCGTTATAAAACATAAGGCGCACACACCGCACGGGTGAGGAGGGGGCATTATGCATGCTGCCCAGCACCCCTCTGCCCCCCATCATGGGGCTGTGCTGCCGGCCTCTGATCTCCCCATGACAGCTCAGGTAGCCTGTGGTCCTCCTGCTGCTAGCCCAGGGGCCACCGTACTCCCTGCCCCTGTGTGCACCTTTATCACCAAGGTGGCCCCACCAGCCAAAGCCACAGGGGCCTTCAAGGTGACTGCAGCACAGCAAGTACCGCCCCTCAAGGGCTCCCAGAGCACCATCCGGCTGCCCACCAACTTCCAGATCCCTCCTGGTGAGTTCTGCACTACACACACACACCATCTATTGTCATGTTTTGCAGGATGGAAGCAGGGGATGTTGATGGCTGTGACCTCTGTGTTTTAGGCTAGTTTCACACCATAGTGTTGTGAGGTGATCACAATCAACTTGTATTCTCCCTGCAATTGCGGTGAAATCCAACCGGCCCATCGACTTGGGCGATTGTAAGATGATCGCTAAAACCACCCTGGTGTGGAAGCGGCCTTACTTGGGGAGTTGGGGTGGCTGCACGTATCCTTTGTTTTTTTGTGAGCTTGGTAATAACAAGATCATTGTGTACTCTGCCATTTGTAGTATTTGTCTAGTAGACCAACAACCGTTTTACACAAAATGGGATTTGGTCGAGGCCCTAGGGGGTTTTCTATTAGCCGGTGCCCTCTGTATACTGTTACCATTCACCCCGTGAGAGCTGGCCTTGTGACTGGACGTTGGTGAACCCATGGTTTAGAGTCCTCTTCTAGGATTCTGTCCACTAAAGGAGACCCTGACCACTTGTCTGGTGACAGACAGCCAGGGGAATGCAGTGCAGGCAAAGAAAGCAGTGCTGGTGACCATGTGTACGTGGGATGTGGAGGCATTGGTAATCTGAATACCATGCCACCTCTGCTCTCGAAGCAGCACCTATTTTGTGTCAAATGAGTGTTGATTCAACCTCTGAACCATAATCATGGGTAGTCAGTTAGCCATAAGATTCTAAACTGAATTTCCAGAGGCTGCCAAAAATCCCCCGCTGCATAATTTCCCACCAGTCAAAATCTTGAGTTTTGCTTTAAAGCGGAACGACACCCCTCTTGAGTCTATAAGACTCTTTGTGGGTGGGTTGCTCTATGTCTTTGAGGCATCCCGAAATGGGATTCCCTGGTGTGAGAAACCACCCCAATCGACTCACCGTTCCTAAGTTCTTGCGGTTGCATCCCTGTCATACCCCTGTGGGCCAGGCCTTTCTAAATGGGGGGCACTAGGGCCATTCAGAAGGAAATATGAATACATTGAGGACCACCGATTGCCAGAATGGTTCGTGCAGGGGGGTACACAAAGCTGGGCATACCAAATTGGGATGCCCAACCAGGGAGAAACAAAATCCAAAAGTGGGTTTAGTATTCAGTGCAGCTTTAGAGCATCTATGGGGAGATCCACAAAACTTGTTGGTGGGCCTTGTAGGAAAGGGTTAGTGACCACTGCTATAGAACAATCTCCCTTCAGATATTTTTTTAGGGTAACCAAAATGAATTTTGAAAGGCCCTCGCATTGAAGCATGCATGGATGACTCCTCATCTGCTGCTGAGGAGACCCTAGGAGTTCACGCTGGGAGTTATTGATATAAAGTAGGCTGGATGAAAGATGCAGCCCCTGACAACCATCATGGGGAGCATGAGAATACCTGTGTGCGTAATTATCAGGCAACTATTAATGTGCAGAATTTATTATGTAACAAAGAAGCATGTGAGGGTAATAAGCAACTCAGAAATGTTTAATGGTCATAAACCTATCCATGGGGTCTATCAGTTTTGGTATGTTCACACCTGCCCAGATGAATTTGCGGCATGTTATTTTTGTGTTAATGGCTGGGTAGGATTCTGTGTTATGCAGCAGAATAAACTGCATTTTTTCCCCCATTTTTATACATACTTTTTTTGTCGCACAGTCCGCCCTCTCCAAGGTTACTAGCTGGCATAGGGGCTGAGGTCCCCATGGCTCAAAGGCTGAATGACCGGCCTCCAGCTATGCTGGAAAACAGCCCCTTTGCTCTTAGGCGCAGGTCCGGTGCTCTTCCAGGAGTGAACACAAGGCCTCTGCCAATGGGCATCATGCTCTTCTTTACCTCCTGGCTGTTAGGGGTACGGGTAATGGGGCAGAAAGTCCCTCACAGCCAATGCCGGGAGGCGGGGCCACCATCAGGGGAAGAGAGCCTGCAAGGGTGGCCCGGTTCCCGGCTCTCATAGCAGCTCAGTCTGTGGCCTGCACAAGACTGGCCCAGTTGGCAGGCCCTAATGTCCAAGTTTGGGGCCCTCACACTGCATCATCATGGTGTTTCAATGGTTAACGGCCCCTCTCTCTCTTGCCACTTCTGCATGCAGATTGTAGGCCAACAAAGGAGCTGCCTGGTGCTAAACATGTGTTATTAGGTGCTGTCTGCAGGCAGAGCACAGAGGTAGAGAGGGGCCATTAACCATTGCACCACCAATTATTTTTAAATCACAATAAACGGGAGTAGTGTGGGTAGGGGGTGAAGGATCTGATTGCTTATCATCTTTTTAGCAATGCACAGTGTGCATTCTGTAGCTAAAAGCCATTGGTGTTGATACCTAAGAGTACTTTAACGCGGACCGAAACCTGGGATTATGGTCTGCTTCATCAGGGCATTCCAGTATTTGTGTGAAACCCCTCTAGTCACCAATCCCCGTCCTCCTCCCTTCTGCACACTGCGTGTCCCACCCCAGGCAGTCCTGGATAGCAGCCAGCAGGTGTGTGCAGTCACAGTGAGCCAGCTTGCCACTGGTTGCATGTCAGTGGGTTCATTGCCAAGTAGAGGAGGCCTGCACATGCGTTGTGGAGGAAGTTAAGTGATAGGCAAACACAGAAGTTGTGCAAGCTTGCACGCATTCCCTCCCCACCTATTCAGATAGGCTGGGCCAGCGGCATGCACGCCGCCGGGGGTGCAGCAGCACGCACTCCCAATTAAAGTGAATATGAGCAATTTGTCGAATTACATAGTTACGGCAAACTGCTCTCATTGGACGAGCACATGTGTCTTAGGAACAAGAATGATGTGAGTTGTTCTGGGCTTTTTTGGGGGGGTTTCACAAAGTGGGGTGTCCCAATCTGGTCAAAACACAGGTTTTGTTCTGCTTTAACACAGTTGAACATCCCAAATCAGGATGCCATTGGGAATGCCATTCAACTGGCTCTTGGGTCTTTTAGACCCTAAAACCGGGTTAATAGGCTTTTGGCCCACATTAAGGTTATGGGATTAGACCTTGCTCAGCTGCATTTTAATCCAATTCCAAGATACTGTACCTACCACTGAACACTTTGTATTGAAGGTTCTCACTGCTTTAGGAGGCTGAATGATGGCAGAGGTGGTGGCATGCTGGTCCTGTTCTTCATAGGATTGGAAACAGCTGCATTTGTAACAGCCACACCTCCTCCAATAGTTAGCAAGCAGCGCTGCAAGGTTTCAGCTGTTCGCAGCGTTGGCCCCGGCAAGCACATTGAAACAATGATAGCTGCCTGCCGGTTGACATAGTTATAGCGGGTGGATCTCATTGGACAAGAGCCCGCACTATTGGAGTGGGTAAAGGTGGGTGGTTTCACTCAGCGGGCATCCCAAATTAGGGTAAAGCCAGCGGTCGGCCCCAGAATATTTTAGATGCTGCTGTGGCCTAATCCTGGTATGCCAGCTGGTAGCCTTGGTGTTCTGCCATAGCCAGCTGTTCAGCCTCTGAGCCCCCAAGCCCCTGTTTCTGGTATGCCGGCTGGTAGCCTTAGGGAGGGGGGACTAATATATATATATATATATATATATTTGCATTAACGCCTAATTATGTGCAATATATGTATTACACCACATTTAAAGTGGACCAACACCTAGGATTTTGACTATCCTGGGTTTTAGTCCACTTCCCCGGGGCACCCCGCTCCTACAGCGCATGCGCGTCCGCTCGTCCAATCAGCATGCTCCGAGCCGCTACGGTATGCGCGTCAATGAGACGTCTTACCGCTGCAGCTCCGAGCATGCTGACGGCCGCATCTCACGCTTCCCTCTAACAGGGGGAAATGGCTGGCGCGGGAGAAGCGCGAGATGCGGCCTGCACATGCGCCGTTGGACCGGGAGCAAGTTAAGGTTAGCGGGCGTCCTGGGGGGTTTCACACAGCGGGGCATCCCGATTTTAGATTCCCGGGCCGATCCAGCACGGTGTTGGTCCACTTTAACACGTATGTGTTATAATTTCTGTAGTGCTCAAGTAAACAAATTTATACATTGTAACATTTGGTCCTGCTAACAAATTTTCTCCTGCCTAGGCCCTGGGGCATCCTAAATCGCTGTGTAAACCTGCTGTGGCTGGCAGCAAAGTCAACTTTACCTGCGTCTCCTGCCACGCTGTGTTCACCGACTGCTGCATCCCTGTAGCTGTGCACGCTCCTGCACCAAGCTATTCTGATAGGCGCAGGAATGCAAGCACGGCAAGAAAGTCCGGGCTTGCCCTGCTGTGTAAAACTATTGCCGAGTGAACTTTCCTAGCTGGCAATGCAACATTGCATGCACTCCATATCCCTGCTATAGTTTTAGCTGGGCACTGACCCACACCAGGCATTTGTGAATAGCTGGTATGGATAAGGCTCCATATGTCTGTGTTCAGTTTCTATATGCAGAAGAGGGGTTTCGCTGGAAAGCGTTGTATGATATTCCTGAGACTGCCTTCCTTATAGGCAAAGGAAGTACCAGAGAAGCTTTAACCCTTTCGCTGCCAGCCTACCTGCAGCATTTGCCACTCCCTGTTGCCAGACGATGTTTCACTATTTTGCGCTACACATGTTCAACTGTCATTTTTGAAAGGATTTCCAGGGATTTCCCAGGAAAATTATATATTGTTTTTTTCAACAGAGTCTGGGCTTTAACATGAAATGTCTTGTTTGTATTTTTTAGGTGTATTCTCAATATTTTTGGGTGAAATGTGTGAAAAAAAATAAAAAAAATATATTTTTTTACAATTTGTAGAGTTTTTTTGTAATAAAAAATGTAAGTTTGTCAATAAAATCTTATTGCGTGAGAAACCCCAATTTCTCCCGGTTACAGCGATACCACATATGTATAGGTAGACACCCTTTCCTGCCCAGAAGCCTTTTATAGCTGCTGGATGACAAATGGTTAATTAAAAAAAAAAATGACATAGGGTCCCCCTTCCCGGGGAGGGGGACCCCATTTTTTTTTGGATTTTTAAGGGTTAAAAACCCTTAAAAATAAAAAAAAAAAAATGACGTGGGGTCCCCCTTACCCAAAGTAACCAGCCCGGGACCAGCTATGGGGGCTTGTAGGCACAGAGTGGGGGGGGCCAGCATTGGTGGCCCCCCCCACCCTGCAGCCTACGAGCCCACATAGCCTATGTGGGCCCGGGCTCTTCTGCCCCCCCCTGGCCTTTGGGGAGGCAGGTAATGGGGGTGCAGGGGTTAATGGCAAGTCACCCGCTAGGGCAGGTGACTTGCCACCCCCCCAGCCTTGTGAACTGGTATAAGGGGTCTCATGGACCCCTTACCAGCTCACAAAGGGTTAACTGTTAAAAAAAACCACCACACAATAATAAAAAGTATTTTATTAGAAAAAAAAAAAAAAAATTTTACTGTACTTACCTTCGATTGCAAGCTCTTGTCCCTCGCCGCTCAGCTGACAGATGCCGGTGATCGGCATCCAGAGAAGGAGAAGGCAGGAGATCAGAGGATCTCCTGTCACCTCCTTCCCCAGCGCCGATCACCGGCATCTGAGAAGCTGAGAAAGCTGAAGCCCGTTCGGGGCCGGGATGACTTCATAAGCCCCGCCCCAAGGGGGCGGGGCTTAGAGGCATGATGGCGGCCGCCATCGAGAAGAAGAGAGGAGAGAGCCTCCCAGGCTCTCTCCTGAAGATCGGTAAGTCCTGGGGGGGGATCGGAGGCCCCCCAGGTGAAGAGGAGGGACAGCGGGAGCCAGCGCACACACAGGTAAGTGAATGTCATTTTTTTTTTTTTTTTTTTTTTACAGTTAGAAGCTGCTGCTGCAGAAGCGGGGGGGGGGCGGCCTATTCCGGGGGCTCTCCTGGAGCCATCCGACCCCCCACGGGGGATCGGATGGCACCAAATTAAAGAGGAGACCCGGCCGGATCCAACAAGGGGTCAGGTGAGTATTTTTTATTTTTATTTTTTAAACTAGAAGCGAGGAAATTCAAGCACGTAACACCTACGGGCTTGGCACTTAAGGCCCAGCCAAGCCAGCACGTAGGTGTTACGGGCTTGGCAACAAAAGGGTTAAAAGGTTGGTCACTTCACAACTTCCTTTTAAGCACTTGGGCGATTTGGGAATGGTATCTGATCGAGCGGAGTCTCCGTCTGCTATTCCCACAGGCTAATGCAATTCCAACGGGGTCTGAGGAACGTTTAGCCAGTTAAGGCTTATACTTTGTTGGCTGCAGAACCCGCTCTCCGCAATCCTACCCGCCACAGACCTGGGTGCCAGTGAGGATAGGGACAGTCTGCCCCTGCCATGCTGTTGGTGCAGTGGCCCCTACATTTTATGTGGGGAAGCGCTGCCTTCCTCTTCACCGCCATGTTGGGGATTTGCCAGGCACTGGAGTGACCTGTTCTATGTGTCACTTCCGGTTCCAGGTCGCCTTTCGGATAGTGGTGCTACTTGGATTTGAATGCATTGTAGCAGAGTGCAGCGGGTGGTGCACAGTGCCGTAGGGGCTTCGTTTTCAGCCTCAGGGCCATGGTGGACCAAAAAAGCCAAAGTTAGGCTGAGCAATAAGATTTTTTTCCAAGTAGCCCTTCAGCTTGACCACACGGAGAGATATTATGCTCCACTCCCTGGGAGGAAACACAAACAGAAGTTAAAAGCCCCACCCCTTCCTCTCCATCTCAGTTCTTTGTGTTTCCTCTCTGGGGTAACCACTGGACAGAGTTAGTCTACGGACAATTTTTTATTTTATTTTTTTATTTTAAACAACCCAGAGCTACTGGGCAGCCCACTGTACCCTTGATTTTGTCACATACAGGGTGTAGTCGCATCCGCTGATTTGGGGCAGCTAGGGCTTGATTACTCCCACATAGTCTGACCACTCCACAAATGGTGTGATGTCCCCTTAAATCCCGGGCAGGTTGTCCTTGCTGTGGTTATGCCAGCCATCTAAATAGGTCTTCATGCTGGATTCGGGTTCGTGTGAAATCAGTAGCCTATTCTTAGTATACAGTACGTCCTGCTCCAAATCTAATACTTACACGTGGGATATACTCCGCCAGATGGCGCTGGACTGCAGAGACATCGAAAATAGGCTCCTCCCAGCCCCTCAAATACCCGGGGACCTCCCACAAATCCCCAGAATTTCTCTGCAGTCTGGCTGCGAAGGACGAGAAATGGCTCTCTACTCGCAGGTGAGCGGGGCTATTAGCCTGCGGCCCTGTAGGACTATTCCCACCCGTTCCACTAGTAATATGCCTCCCAGCCTTGGCTGCGCTGGTCAGGTGAAGGTAGGCAGCACCGCTGTTAGGTGCTTAGGAGCGCTGCTCCACCCCAATCCCCCACCAAAGGGTAGGTGGTTCAGGCTTATGGTGAGCCTCTATGGGATGCCCCTCCCGCACTAGTGCCCCCTTGCCCCTGCCCATCGGGGCCCTGTTTAAGTGGCCGCTGTCCTCCCTCATCCTCCTTGTAGCCTTTGGGGGAAAAGAGGGGGGGGGGAGGGTGTAAATGTGTATGCTATGTATTCTGTGTTTTACACTTTTTCCATTCTGTTTAGTCTTGTATCAGCCGCTGCGGCATTACCTCAGGCGCAGGTGCGCCACCATTGGCTGCTTGCACGTTCTGGCTTCGAGCTCTTCGGGGGGGGGGGGGTGTCGGGTCCCGTCTATGGCGCGCTCCGCGTCATCACTGATACCGGCCCGCCCCTCGAGGTGTACCAATGCCATCTTTATCCTGCTTGGTTGGCCCATGTGTGACGGACCCCTACCTACCACGGTCCGTAAGTGCCCTCACAGGCGGCTTTATATGTTTCACTTTTGTTACTGTGTGCTTACAGGTCTTGTCTACTTATGTCTTTCAGGCGGGGCGAACCCTTTTGGCTTCTCCCGGCCCTGTATTAGTATATAACTTGTAGGCTTTGTAAAAATAATACTCCCACTTCCCTAGCTGGTTATTGGGGCATCCGGGGTTGCTATATAGCGTTATTCCCTATCGGCGTATAGCGCCGCTATAATCACCATATGGAGGCATCCCAGGATAATGTGACCGGGGTTCCTTCGGGACAAGACCGGCTGTGTGTAGCGTGTGGGCAGCCTCATGCTGACGCTGACAAGGCGCTGGCCTGTGCTGAGCAGGTGCTTGCATTGCAATCTGGCCTGCCAGTGGCTGCACTTCGCTTCACTTCGCCTACTCCCCCAAGCTTAAACCTCATTCCTACTGAGTTGCATACTAGTGGGGATTCTCAGCCTGATGTTTCTTCTAGACTGGCTACTGTTGAGCAGTTGATTGCTAAGTCCTTAGCGCGTAAGGCCCCTGCTAAGAAGTGGCACTTGACGCCTAATGTCACTGTTTTCCCTATGGGGACTGAGGAGTTTTGGAATATTCGTGGCTATACCCCGTCTGATGAAGGGGAGCTCTTTTCTGATTCAGGCTCATCTGATTAGAGACCGAGGGGTCATGACGATTCTGGCTCTGACCCCTGGGCCCCGGATGACACTGACAGATTATTGACCCAGATTTTTGAGGTTCTGTCGATCTCTCTCCCTGTTGCTGCTCCCAGGCAAAGAGGGGAGCTTTTCCATGCAGCAAAATCACGTTTGGAATTTCCCAAGCAGGCACATTTCCATAACCTTGTGCTCAAGGAATGGGAGCGCCCCAGTTAACTTCCCGGGGTTCCAAAAAGTTGGGATAGGAAGTATCCCTTTCCTGCTGAGGTGGTTAAATGTTGGTCATTCCCCCCCAAGGTGGATGCCCCGATCCTAGGGCTATCTAACACCTCTGTCATGCATTCTCCTGAACCCTTATCAGAAATATGCTTGATAGTGCCCCTGATGATTTGCCTTGTGAGGTGTTTAATGCACTCTCCAGTTGTGATGTTTTTGTACATTTTGTCCTCTCAGTATTGGATGACGCCATCAGAATGTGTGCCAGAACTTCTGCCCTCGTGGTGGCTGTACGCCGCTCGGTTTGGCTGCGCCAGTGGGCTGCTGACAACGCTGCCAAGAAGGCCCTCACTGGGTTTCCCTTCAAAGGACTGCGCCTGTTTGGGGACCGCCTGGACTTTTTTGCTAAAGGAGGCAGGTTACCCCAGCGCAGGCGGCAATCTCGGCCCTTTCGGGGTCAGGGTTCCTTCTCCTTCCCTTACCGTGGTGCCAGACAGGGGAGGGGAGTTTCCTTTCTTGGGGCCCGGGGAGATTTCTGGGGTAGGGGCAGAGGACATGGACGTCCTGGCTCCTCCTGGGGTCCCAAAGCAAAATCCTCTCCCAAGCCCCCTCAGGCATGATGGGGCGCCCTCACCCATCTGGGTGGGGGGACGGCTGCAGCACTTCGCTCACGTCTGGAGGCTTCATGTCTCAGACCAGTGGATTCAGGAGGTAGTGTCCTCCGGTTACAAGTTGGAGTTTGCTGCCTGTCCCCCTCCAAGATTCATCAGATCCCGGATTCCTCAGGACCCTGTGTCAGCTCAGGAGCTAGTGCAAGGCCTCCTGGAGCTGGGGGTCATCTGCCAGGTCCCCTTAAGAGAAAAAGGCAAGGGCTTTTATTCCAACCTATTCACAGTACCCAAAAAAGATGGTTCAGTCAGGCCCATCCTGAACTTGAAGATCCTCAACAGGTTTGTCAGGGGCAGGCGCTTTCGCATGGAAACTCTGCGCTCTGCCATCAGTTCCCTGCCCAAGGGGATTTCATGACTTCTGTGGACATCAAAGATGCTTATCTTCATATTCTTGTGGTCCCAGGTCATCAAAGGTTCCTCAGGTTCGTTCTGATGGATCAACACTACCAGTTTGTGGCCTTGCCCTTCGGCCTCACTTCAGCTCCCAGGGTGTTCACCAAGGTGCTGGCTGGCGTGATGTCTCTGCTCATATGTCAGGGCGTCCGCGTGCTTCCCTATCTGGATGACATTCTCATCACTTCCCAGTCTCTACATCAGGCAGAGTTGGATACTCAGCTGGTGGTGTCCACTCTGGAGTCATTTGGATGGGTGATCAACCACCCCAAGTCCTCACTGTCCCCTTCCTTGGTAACTACATTCCTAGGAATGAATCTGGATACAGTTCAGGCAAGAATCTTCCTTCCTCAACAGAAGGTGGATAGTCTGATTGCACAGGCTCAGTCCCTCCTAGCTTGTCCCCATCCCTCCATCAGGCAGGGGATGCAGCTGGTGGGCCTGATGGTGGCATGCTTCGAAGCGGTCCCTTATGCTCAGTTCCACTTGAGGCCTCTGCAACTTCACCTATTTTTCAGTATGGGACAAGGACCCAGCGTCCCTGGACAGGGTCTCTGTGCTCTCCCCCCTGGTCAGGAGGTCCCTCTCGTGGTGGATGGACTCAAGCAACCTGTTGGGGGGCAGATCCTTGCCCCTTCCTGGGAGACAGTCACCACGGATGCCAGTCTGTCAGGTTGGGGGGGTTTCTGGAAGTTCCTGCAGTTCCAGGGGAGGTGGGGCCCTCAGGAGGCCCACACACCTATCAATGTCTTGGAACTGCGGGCGATCAGGCTAGGTCTGGCTCACTTGACTACTCCCCTTCGGGGCCTGCCTGTTCAGGTGCGCTCGGACAACCAGACGGCAGTTGCCTACATCAATCATCAGGGAGGGACCCGGAGCAAGGGGGCCCTCCAGGAAGCGTCTCTGATCCTGACTTGGGCGGAGGCCAATGTCCCCTGCATATCAGTTGTGTACATCCCGGGGGTGGAAAATCGCCTGGCGGACTCTCTGAGCAGGGGGACCTCTCGCCAGCGAGAATAGTCCCTATGCAGCAGGGTGTTTCAATCTCTGTGTCACCGTTGGGGCCAACCAGATGTGGATCTGTTTGCGTCCCGCCACAATCACAAGCTCCCAGCTTTTGTCTCTCTGTCCCAGGATCCTCTGGCCTTGACCTCGGATGCGCTAGCAATGTCATGGCAGGACTTTCAGTTCCTGTATGTCTTCCCTCCAATCCCCCTGCTGGGCAGGGTTCTGCACAAGATTGCTCTGGAAGGGGTGCCAGCAATTCTGGTGGCCCCCAGGTGGCCGAGAAGAGTGTGGTTCGCAGACGTGGTACAGCTGGCAGTAGATCAGTACGTTCTGCCCTTGGTGCCAGATCTGCTCACTACGCCATCCCAATTTACAAACTCTGGCTTTGACGGCTTGGCTGCTGAAACCTCCATCCTTGGAGAAGGGGCTGTCTTCCTCGGTTGTGGATACTTTGATTAAAGCTAGGAAGAAGTCTTCCTCTTCCATTTATTACAGCGTTTGGCGTTCCTACATTGACTGGTGTGAATAGTCTCTTCGCTGTCGTGTGTTCTCTATTCCCAGGAGTCTGGAGTTCCTGCAGCATGGGTTGGTGATGGGGCTCCAACTCTGAAGGGTCAGGTTCCTGCCCTGGCTATTTTCTTCCAGAAGTCCTTTGCTCAGCACCCTCTGATCAGGACTTTTTTCCAGGGGGTCACTCATGTGCTCCCCCCACGTAAGCCTATGGTGCCTGTTTGGGATCTGAACTTGGTTCTGTCAGCCTTGCAGGGTGCTCCCTTTGAACCTGTGCAGGATGCTGCCTTGGCCATTCTTACGCTCAAGGTTGTATTTCTGGTGGCTATCACTTCGGTCAGGCGTGTCTGAGTTGGCGGCGCTTTCCATTCAGCCCCCCTACTATGAGGGACACCAGGGCAAGGTGGTGTTTCGTTTCAAACCTGACTTTCTGCCTAAGGTAGTGTCTGCTTTTCATTTGAATCAGGATATTGTTCTTCCTTCTTTGTGCCCTAATCCTAGCAATGCTAAGGAGAGGGTTTTGCGCTCTTTGGATGTGGTTAGGTGTCAATCTGGTGGCTACTTCACCTTTCAGGAAAACTGATGCTCTTTTTGTGGTCCCTTCTGGTCCTAGGAAGTTTGGCTCCTGCCAAGTCTACTATCAGCAAGTGGATTCGTCAGCCTGTGATTCAGGCCTATTCTGCTAAGGGGAAGATTCCTCCCTTCCACCTTACTGCTCATTCCACTCGTGCTATTGGTGCCTCTTGGGCTTTCCAGCACCAGGCTCTGTTGAACAAGTTTGCAAGGCCGCTACTTGGTCTTCTGTTCATACCTTTTCAAAGTTTTACAAAGTTGATGTTAGGGCCTCAGCTGATGTTGCTTTTGGCCGAAAGGTTCTGCAGGCGGCAGTGGTTTAAACTGTCTGCTGCTGATTTTTGTTGGGGATCCCACCCTACTTTATGGACACTGCTATTGGATGTCCGAAGTGTAAGTATTAGATTTGGAGCAGGACGTACTGTATACTTAATAATAATATGAATAAGAATAATACAATTCTGTGATTACTCACCTGTAGAATTGGTATTATGAGTATACAGTACGTCCTGCTCCAACCCACCCTTGGTTTGCATTTTCTTGGATCCCCTGTATGGTGATTGTTATCATTGCTATAGTTGATAGTTTGGATTGTTTAATTCTCCCGGCTTCTCGTTAACTGCTTTTCAATGCTGGGGATTTGTGGGAGGTCCCCGGGTATTTGAGGGGCCGGGAGGAGCCTATTTTCTATGTCTCTGCAGTCCAGCGCCATCTGGCGGAGTATATCCCAAGTGTAAGTATTAGATTTGGAGCAGGACGTACTGTATACTCATAATACCAATTCTACAGGTGAGTAATCACAGAATTGTATTTTTTCTTTCTTTGTGGCTGATTTCCCTCCAGTTTTTTGTATTTGGGGCAGAGCCTAAGACAGGGACCCGACGCGTGACGTCACTTCCGGTTTTCGACTGGAACACGTGCAGCAGCCCCGGAAGGTAGAGGCAGCATTTCTCCATCGGCCAGCGGTCAGGTTGGAGGGAGACAAGATAGAGGCACCAGCAGGTGGCGGCGAGATGTCCAGCGGGGATCAGGCAAGGCAGCAATCGGCTGCGGTAGCGCCACCGGCGGCAAGATTGACCGCAGCAGACAGCACTGCTCTTAAAGGGACCACACTGCAGATAGACCTCTTCCAAAAACCGGTAGAACTGTTGCTGTTTGTTTTTGGGCGGTGAGGATGGTGCAGGACAGTAAGATTAAATTACATTTCGTATGTCTTATTTGTTATTTTAGCCTGAAATGCCTAAAGATAAGGATCCTGAATCCCCCAAACATAAGTCCGAAGTTTATCCTGTCAAAAGCCAGAGAAAAAAACATTTATGCATAGGGCTTTAAAGAGAAAGTACTCGTTTGATAGTCAGGACATAGAGCTTTATAGCAAGTGTCCCATGAGTACAATATGAGATCCTGTGGATCGTAAAATTGATATCCTGGCTAAGAGAGCTTGGGATGCGGCCTCTTTTTCTTATAGGTCCACCTTAGCATCTGTGGTATCCTAAAAAAATGGTCTGGCTTAATAACTTAAAAGTGTATATGGAAAGTAATACGCCCGGGGAAAGCCTTCTGAGTTCTTCCAACTTTTTACTGGGCAAGTTACTTTTCCTGCTAATGCTTCTGCGGAGAACATCGGGGCAACATCAAAGATTTCAGCTTTAGTTTCCTATATTAGGAGAGCTGTGTGGTTAAATGCCTTGTCAGGTGATAAAGTTTCTAAGACCAAGTTGTGTGGGTTCCCCTTAAGTGGTAATTTTCTCTTTGGAGAAGAATTAGATGATAATTTATCCAGGTCTAGCAAAACCGGTAAGAGGTTTCCTGTTAAAAGACCGGGATTCAGTGCTCGGTTAAGAAATAGAGGCAGAGCTAGGGTGTCTATTACTCAACCCAGACAGCCTGAGCTAAGAAAGCAGGGATCCCAGGCAAGGCCCCAAAGGAGGTTTAATGTGCAGTTTAAACTTACAGGGGCCCAAGTCTCAGTCCTGACAAAGAGCTGCCGGGGGGAGGGGCAGACTCTCCAGGTTTGTAGCCGCTTGGAGAACAGTCACTCAAAATCAGTTTGAGCTACAGTCACTGCAAGAGGGTTATCGGTTAGACCCCCTCCTCCATTCCTTGTTTTTAGTGACCAAACTCCCAAAGGGACCCCAAAAAGAAATGTGCTTTCCCCTCAGTCATCATGGAGCTTCTGCAGAAGAGGGCGATAGAGGTCCCACCAACCCTTCAGAGGTTATATTCTAATGTTTTTCTGGTTCAGAAGCCTTCAGGAAAATTTCGAATGATTTTGTATCTGAAAAGATTAAATAAATTCATTCATAACAAGAGGTTCAGAATGGAGTCTATTTTTTCCTTCAGGAACATTCTAACAGAGAATGTGTGGATGGTGAACCTGGACCTTCAGGACGCTTACGTTCATGTCCCCATTTTGACCACTGCTACCTGAAATTAGCAGTTCAGTTGGAGATCCTGCACTACCAGTACAGAGCACTGCCCTTCGGCCTGTCCTCATCCCCAAGGATCTTTACAAAGATCTTGGCAGAGCCGGTGGCTCCTCTGACAACTGGGAATCACAGTGATCCCTTATCTGGATGATCTTCTTCTGTTAAACAAGTCAGAACAGTTGCTCCTGGTAGATCTCAGACACCCGGGTTCTACTGAAGTGCAAGTGCAAGTTTCAGCAGTGCGCGTTTCTGGGACTCATGATATAAAATAATAATTCTTCTTCCGCAGGAAAAGGAAGAAAAGATCAGAGCGGAAGTTCAACTACCACCATATTTTTCGCCCTATAAGACGCACTTATTTTTCCCCAAAAGTGGGGGGAAAATGTCTGTGTGCCTTATTGAGCGAATGTAAAAAAAAAAAAAAAGTAAACTCACCCGTTACCGATGCTTCCACATTGCCTGCCACACTGCGGGAGGCCAGACAGAGGCCTCCCACAGTGTGAAGACAGAGGAGCGGCTGGCTCTGTCCCCGTTCCCGCAGCTATCGCTGTCTTTTGCGGCAAGGAACGGAGACAGCGCCCAACGCTTCTCCATAGGCCATGCCCACTTGATTCATGGAGCCGGCAGATTGTCAGCGGAGAGGTGAGTTTTACTCATGGGGGAGGGGGAATGCCACACTGCCTATGGGAATGGGGGGGGGGGCACACTGCCTATATGGGGAATGAGAGGGGGGGAATGCCACACTGCTTATATGGGGAATGAGAGGAGGGGAATGTCACACTACCTATATGGGGAATGGGATGAGGGGGGATGTCATACTACCTATATGGGGAATGGGAGGGGGGAATGCCACACTGCCTATGGCATGGAGGCATCCCACACGGCCTATGGGAATGGAATAGGGGGAATGCCACACTGCCTATATGGGGAATGGGATGAGGGGGGGATGTCACACTACCTATATGGGGAATGGGATGAGGGGGGATGTCACACTACCTATATGGGGAATGGGAGGGGGGAATGCCACACTGCCTATGGCATGGAGGCATCCCACACGGCCTATGGGAATGGAATAGGGGGAATGCCACACTTTCTGTAATGGTGTGTTTTTGGTTTAAAATATTTTTTTTCTTATTTTCCTCCTCCAAATCCTAGGTGCGGTTATGGGCAGGTGCATCTTATAGGGCGAAAAATATGGTAATAGGATGCAGGAGATAGTTCTCCTGATGCTACCAGTAGGAGCTGGCAAGGAAGAAGATCTGTCACTACTAGATGTTAGAAGAGATTTAATTATTTATTTGTAGAGATCCAGAGATTGGAGGCAGATGGAACAACTCTTTATAACTTTCAGTGGAAAAAAGAAGGGTTTAGCAGCCTCCAAGTCCACTATAGCTAGGTGGATAAAACAGACTATTGTACAGACTTATGTGGCTAAGGGGGCATCTCCCCCAGAAGTGTCTACCTATTCTACAAAAGTGATGTCAGCATCTTGGGCAGTAAGGGCTGGGGCACATTTGGATGAGATTTGTAAGGCAGCAATGTGGTCTTCACCTTACACCTTCCTCAAACATTATAGACTTGATTTACTATCTGCAAAGCATCAGGCCTTCGATAGAAGTATACTACTTTCAGCTTCCCACCCCTAAGGTATAATTACTTGCCTACTCCTCTCCGTGTGGTCAAGCTGAAGGTTGACTTGGAAAAACCACCGTTAGACTTACGGTAATGGATTATTCAGGAAGGCTTCAGCTTGACCACTTATTACCCACCCCAAATCCAGGGTTTTATTTAAATTTCTTTACAAAGACTGAGGTGGAGAGGAAGGGGTGGGGCTTTTAAACTCTGTTCATGTTTGTGTTCCCTCCCCTTCTCAAGGTTTGTGTGGCCATGGGTGGGAAGTCGACTAGGCTTCCACAAAAAATTGAAACGGAGGGCCTTGTTTCACGGGTCGCCGAATCTTCGTCCTTTCTGGAGGTTTGGAGCTTTGACAGACTCCAGATGCCTCAAGGATTTTTCACATTAGTGGAAGCCAATGGGGAAGCCTAGATCGCAATGGACCATCCAGCCCAGGCCGCCAGCCAAGCCCTCTCATGGGTGACGGGGCTCCCTCACCCAATCGGGTGAGGGACGGCTTCCACAATACGTGCCGCTGTGGACGGTACAGATATCTGATGCCTGGGTCCGGGAGGTTGTACAAGATTGAGTTCTGGACCAGGTCGCCATACAGGTTTGTGGCGCCCAAGCCTTCCCGCGTTGTGGAAAGGGCGACGTCTCGCAATAGATTTCTTGACCAGGGAGTTTTAGTACCTGTGCCGTCCTCGGAGTGGGACTGTGGCTTCTACTCAATATTTGTCATCCCCAAGAAGGACAGGTCCATTCGGTCAATCTTGGATCTCTGGCATCTGAACGGTTGGGTGTGAAAGTTCCACATTGAATCTCTAAGGTCGGTCGAGACGCAGCTGGGTATTTTCTGGCCACAGTGGACATAAAGGATTGTTATCGGCATCTTTCCTGGTCACTGACAATACCTGTGGTGGGAGCTTGAGATTTTCAATTTGTGGCACCTCTGTTTGGACTGTCCACTGCCTCACCAGTGTTCACAAAGGTCTTGGCAGTGGTGATGGCACTACTGCAGAGGCAAGGTGTGCACCTTGCCCCATACCTGGACAAATTGCTCATCCGAGCCCCATCTCTGGTAGAGGCGCTGCGGGATGTTCAGATGGTCCTGTCCATGCTGGAAATTTTAGGGTGGGTGGTCAACTGCTCCCAAGTCCCAGGTGGTTCCCTCCATGGTGGCGACCTATCTAGGTATGACATTGGATATTCGACGTGCACGGGTCCTCTTCAGGAGGTGGTGAGGTCGCTGCTGACCAACGAACATTCCACAATCAGGCAGGGCATGTGTCTCCTTGGCCTGATGGTGTCTACCATTGAGGCAGTTCCATATGCCCAGTTCTAGGCCTCTACAAATGCTGCTCCTATAAAAATGGTGCATGACTGTGCAGGTGTTCGACCGGCAGTTCATCTTGACGGACAATGCCCGGTGATCCCTAAATTGGTGGCAGGACCAGCAGTCTTACCTGCTGGTCCGGTGGGTCATCCTGACCACAGACGCTAGTCTGATGGGTTGAGGTGGCATTCTGAACAACCAGATGGTTCAGGGTCTCTGGGACCAGCAGAAACGCAGTCTTCCAATCAATGTGTTGGAACTGAGGGCAATTCGGCTGGTTCTCGGGCATTGGTTTGCTCAGCTCCGGGGCCTTATGGTCAGGGTATAGTTGGACGATTCCAGGAGCTGGCAGGTGTTCCAGGAAGTGAGTTGCATCATGAGGTAGGCAGAATTGCATGTTTGTGCATCTTGGCAGTTCACGTTCCAGGGGTGGGGAATCTGCAGGCCAATTATTCGAGCAGGGATGTGGTGGACTAGGAGGAATGATCCCTTCACCATTAGAGTACCGGAGGTGGATGTATTCTCAACTCGGAAGGCCCAGAGGTTCTTGTCCAGGGTGCAAGACCCCTTGGCTGTGGTGGGGGATGGGCTGGCCATTCCCTGGTCAGGGTACACCTTGCTCTATGCATTCCCGCCACTGCCATTTCTGGACCGCGTGTTAAACTGCGAGCAGATTCCTATCATCCTGATCCCCACACACTGGCCCAGAAAGGTGTGGTTCACAGATCTGGTCAGCCTGGCAGTGGAGCCCCTGTGGCGACCCCCACCCCCCAAGGAGGAGACCCTGGAGAAGCCCGCTGAGTCTGGAATCTTTATTTTCAGGTGTAGTTCATCCAAGGTTCACTGGCGGCCAGGGCAGTCCCCCATAGTCTGACAGCGCAGTGGTGCACTGTCCCAATTAAAAAAAGTAGATTTCATCACCAGGATTTCTTGTGGTACTCACCTGAGCATTGGGTCCTCCATTTTTGGGGGATTTTCCTAGGAGAAAAGAGGGAGTGGAGACTCGTGACCGCATTGATCTGTCATCCCTTCCAGGCGTGGCCTTCTGCACATGGGTAACCGGAAAGTGTAGGAGTACTCCCTCCTCACTCGGCACCGAGGCAGCAGACAGCAACGAAGGTCTGAGCAGCAGCGGAAGCACAGCAGCAGTGGCAGAAGCTCACAACAATCACAGTACTTTTTTTTTTTTTTTTTTTTTTTTTCTAGCCCAACAGCGATTGAGGGTCCTGGTCAGGAAAAAACAGTCGCAGGCAGTATATCCCCTGGCCCTTACACCTCATGCAAAATGCCTCAGGAGAACGCTGTGAATCCTGCAGCGTTACACACAGATACCCGGCAGAAGCCTGTGTGGCCAGACAGGCCTTCAGTTAAACTTGGGAGAGGGGAATTCATCTATGTACAGGGAGATCCTGGCTATGATGAACGAGATTGCCTTGTTGTTTAAGACTCACAATCCTCCTGGATCACTCTCTGGGGTATTCACTGCTGATGCACTCACTCCCCAGTCAAGACACCCCACTCTGTGTGCTAGACCTCTGACTTCCCTTACCACATCTGCCCCTGCCACTAATCTACCCGGTTTGGCACCTGTTTTAATTGATACAGGATCAGAAATAGTGGAAGAGAGTGAAGGTGAACTCTTCTGAGGAATCTTGTAATGATGGCATAAAGGGTAATAGGAGCAGAATTGGCAGGGTTATTAGATATTTATAAAACATGAGGAATTAAGTGCAAGGTTATGCCCTTAACCTTACAGGATACCATGAACAAGGAATTTTTGGAGAAAAAATCCAAAGCTTTTCCTGTTCATTCAGCTCTTAGAGATATCATTAAATCCTAGTGGGATCGGCCAGAAAATACATTTTCATGCCAAACTTGCTCAGAAGAAAGATCCCACCGCAGAATGTGGAGCCTTGGAGCAAGTGTCCAAGATTAGATGCTCCATTGGTTCAAATGTCAAGAGCAACAGATCTAAGCTTTGAGGAAATGTGGGCGCTACGGAATCCTATGGATTGCAGGATTGAAAGCATCCTAAAAAGGGCCTGGGATGCAGCAGCATTTACCTTTTAGACCTACTCTGACAGCAAATGATGTTTTCAGAAGCATGGAAACATGGCTCAGTATCCTTAAAGTGGACCAAAACCCAGGATTTTGACTATCCTGGGTTTTGGTCCACTCCCCCGGGGCACCCCGATCGGGGGTGCCTCACTATGTGAAACCCCCCCCAGATCGCCCGGATCAACTCACCTCACCGCGGTTCAATCATTCAATCAGCACACTCTGAGACGCTGAGCTATGCACGTCTTAGTGGCTTCTTAGCTCAGCGGCTCCGAGCACCCTGGCGTCCGCATCTCGCGCTTCCCTCTTAACAAGAAGCGCACCCGCGCTGGCCATTGACAAATGGCAAGCACAGGCACGCGCCCTGGTAGAAAGAAGCGCGAGATGCGCCCACGGCCCGCGCATGCGCCATTGGATCGAGATTAAGAAAATGTAGCGGGCGCCCTGGGGGGGTTTCACATAGCGGGGCATCCCGATTTTGGGTGCCCCGTGGGGAGGGAATGGATCGGCTGGTTTTTGGTCCACTTTAAAGGTTATCTGGAGAGTGACTCTCCTAGGAGAATATTCTAGATACTTTGCCTGCCCTTTTTAGAGCAGTTTCCTTCATAGTGCATGCTTCATAGGAAGCCATCAGAGCCACGGCCAAATCTACTGCCTTATTGGCCTGCACCAGTAGAAAACTCTGGCTGAAAACTTGGTCGGGTGATCTGGTTTCTAAGGCTAAATTGTGCAGCATTCTGTTTCGTGGTAATCTTCTGCTCACACCTAGACACCATTCTGACTCGTTCCAGTGAATTGGGTAAGAAATTCCCAAATAAAAAGAGATTTCAGAATTGTATCACTATTAGAGGCTATACTGCCTTAAGGCAGTCCCAGGTTAGATAAAATGAGCAGAGAGAGCGTTGGACACAGACTAGGCCTCAGAAAAGGGGTAGTTTGCTCCCAGAAGGCCTTAAGTCTCAGTTCTGACAGAAACTACCTGGTGGGGGGGGGGGGAGACTCACCTGGTTCGTAGCAATTTCCAAAAATCTGTTTGTGCTACAGACATTGGAAACGGTATATTGAGTTTTCATTCCTCCTACAATCTTTTTTTTTTTTTTTTTCTGGTGACCAGGTTACCAAGAGACCACAGAAGGAGGGAAGCCTTTCCACTAGTCTTACAAGAATTACTTCACAAGAGTATGATAGAAGTAGTTCTGTCCCAATCAGAAAGGTGGGGGTTCTTTTCTCACATTTTTCTGGTGCAAAAGCCATCAGGAAAATACAGGATGATCCTGAATCTGAAGAAATTAAACCTTTTCATCAGATACAAGAAGTTCAGAATGGAATCTATTGGTTCAGTAAGGAACATCCTCATAGAGCAGGGCCTTATGATCAATTTAGACCCACAGGATGCTTACCTGCAAATTCCAATTTTTGCACTCAATCGCAAGTTTCTGAGGTTTGCAAGTCAAACAAACCAGGAGCTTTATCATTACCAGTTCAGGACCCTGCATTTTGGCATATCGTCGGCCCCAAGGATCTTTACAAAGATATTGGCTGAACCCATGGAGCGCCTCAGACAGGAAGAAGATACAATTATTCTATACCTGGACGATCTACTACTAAACAAGTCAGGAGTCACTGATAACCGACTTAGAAAGAATTATTCTACAGGATCTATGCTGGGTTCTAAACTTAGAAAAATCAAATCTAGTACCCATTCATATTTGCAGATTCCTCAGGTTAGATATAGACTGTATCTTTTCCTGTGGAAGCAGAATCATCTGAAGGATAAAGAGGATTATAACAATGATCCTAAGATTCGTAAGTCTTCCTCAAGTGTCTTTCGGAGAAATCATGACCCTGCTCGTTCTCATGACAGCAGCAATCCTGGCAGTCCACGGGCTCAACTCCATATAAGACCCCTGCAGAGATTCCTCCTATCCGTTGGGACAAATTTCCAGACTCGCTGGATCAGGTACTCCAAATGGAGTAAGACGTTCTAGAAAGTCTCCATTGGTGGACAGATCCAGTGATGCTAAGGAGAGGAAGACAGTGAAAGCAAAGGAATCCAGTAGTTATAACAGACACCAGCTTCTGGGGTTGGGGAGCCCTCTGGGACAGTCAGTGTCCAGGGGAGATGGCCACAATACATGGCAAGCCAATCTTCCAACTTCAAGGAATTAATGGCGGTCAAGCTGGCACTGTATTTTTTTACAGTAATCTCAGGCAGAGATGTACAGATCCACTCCGACAATGCTTTCACAGTAGCATACATAATCAGGGTGGGACCAGGTCCCTGTCACTGATAAATCTCTCAAACTCAATTCTGTTTCTTTAGAGGAACAGGTCCAGTCAGTATCGGCAGTGAATTTTAAAGGGTACCCTGAACACGATTGCAGATTTTTTTAAGTTTGATGCGAGTCCAACAGACAGTTGTGTCTAATTCAGGAGGTTTTCCTGTAACCTCAAGTGGATGCCTTGGCTCATCCCTGGAATTTTCACCTAGCTTATGCCTTCCTTCCTTCAGAATACTGCAACAAGTAATCTAGAAAATAGCGCAAGAAGAGATTGACGTTATCCTCATAGTTGGCCCATTTTGGCCAAGAAGGTCCTGGTTTTCTGAGCTGAAAAGGATGGTGAAAAAGAGGCCATGGCATCTACTAGGCATTCTAAATTTAATTCATCCGTGCCCCATTCTGCATTCAGAACTAGAAAAGCTTCAACTAACAGCATGGCTTTTGAAGGGGCCATCTTAGAGAAGAAGGGCTGTTCGGCAAGCGTGATTGAAACTCTATTGGACAGTCGCAAAATGACCACTAGACTCGTCTATGCAAAGGTTTGGAAATATTTATCTTCATTTTATGAGACGAACAGACTGAAGAAAAAGATACCAGCAGTCCTCATATTCCTGCAGGATTTGAGTAGGGACTGGCAGGAAGTACACTAAAGGCGCAGACTTCAGCATTATCAGTCTTTCTAGATTGCCAGTGAGACAGAATCAACTAATCAATCTTTTAAAGGATTTGCAACATGGGACGTATCCATAGTGTTGAAAGGACTACTGGAATCTGCATTTGAGCCTTTGGAGGAAGTGCCAGAAAAGTGGCTGTGTTTGAAATTTTTCTTCTTCAGGGTAAACACTTCGGCTAGGCAGGTAAGTGAGGTGGAAGCTCTGTTAATGAAGGAACATTATTGCACAACCCTCCCAGATAAGGCCATACTGAGACCTGATCCTTATTTTTGCCAAAGCTTGCTACATCAATGAACAGGTACCAAGACATAGTGTTCCTGACATTGCCGGGCACAACGGGAGCAGAAGTTCTCTCACTTTAGACGTGAGAAGAGCTTTAATTATTTACTTAGAAATATCCAGAGAATGGCAAATAGTGAAACAATGCCTGATAATTTTCAGGAGGAGACTCTACTTCGTAGGTTCTGTACATTCAATCAGAGCTATATTCGTTTCCTGGGCAGAAAGGACAGGTGCCTCTATAGAAGAGATCTGTAAAGTAGCAATGTCGTCATCACCCCACACCTCCCTCAAGCACTATAGACTAGAACTAGATCTGTCTGCTAAGCATCAGGCCTTTGGTAGAAGGGTCTTACTTGCAGCTTCTCACCCCTAAGTTTTAATTACTTGCCTAATCCTCTCCTTGGGTTGTGAAGGTAAAGATTTACTGGTAACTGCTTTTCTACGAATCCTTTATGACGACCCCTTAGTTCCCTCCCACGTCCTACGGTTTACCTAATGTTACTTGCTTAAGACTGAGATGAAGAGAAAGGGGTGGGGTTTTAACCTCTTCAGTTTGTGAATAAAGGACAGTGGGTCTGCCCAGGGTCCAGAACCTAGTGGTTCCTCCGGGGAGATTCCAGGGTTTCCCCCCCAGGAGCAGATCAGGTGAGGAAGAGGTGAGCTTCTTTAGATGAGTCAACTGTAGCCACACAGAACAATCAGCAAAATTAGAAGCTGTTCCAGGGTTAGGCTTTCGGTGGAGAACACACCAGACTGTATTCAGGTCATCTATACTACCCTGAAAATAAAGACCCCAGCCCAGCCTATGTCCCTAAAAGTCTCATTATCAGGGATTTCAGGATCCTAAAATTTTTATTTGTACATGGCTCGATTTAAGGATTTGAATCGCAGATCGCTAAAACTTAGATTCCCTTTTGAGGAAATAGACATGGCACCTTGGGTAGATGCCTCCCTAGCACAGGTGTCTAAAGTATCAGACATGTCTTTTGAGGGCATGAGATCCTATGGACAAGCGAGCAGACATTTTCCTTAAAAGGGTCTGGGACACTGACTCTTTTCTATTAAAACCTTTGATTGCCACAGACTGCATAGGACAGGTCTTAGGAATGTGGATTGACAGTCTCAAGAGTGATTCAGGGAGCTCCCAAGGAGGGAGATCTTGGAAGCGCTATGTGTTGTCTCCAAACTGTATCCTTCATTGTAGATGCTGAGGCAATTAGAGTGAATGCAAATGCATGACACCTTCCAACAGTGATAGGCGAGCGCTCTGGCTTAAGACATGGCAGGGAGACCAGGCACCCTGGTTGCATCTTTGTGGACTCCCCCTTTGAGAAAAATGTCTTGTTTGACTGAGCTAGATTCTGTTCTTTTCCATTCCTCGGAAAGAGGACGTTTCCAGTAAAAAGAAAAGCGCCAGTGCCCCCTTGGACGTCTGACGGCAAGAAGCCAAGTTAGCCTCAGAGGCCAGAGTTAACTCGACCCCCCCCAAGGGACGGAGTCAAGAGATAAGCCTTCCCATCGGTTATATAACTCTTGCACATGGCTGTGATAGAGCATGTGCTGGGTCTCCAAAGGATGGAGGGGGTTTACTCACATATTTCTAGTACTAAAACCCTCTGGGAAATTCCAAATGATTTTAAATCTGAAATTTTTTTATTGCATGATAAAATAAAAAAAAATCAGGATGGAATCCATCTTTTTCATCAGATATTTTACAGAGGGACACATTGAGGGTCTCAGTCGACCTACAAGATGCTTACCTCCACATTCCTACCCACATTGTCCATAGGAGATATGAGATTTGCGAAACTGTTAGAAGGGAAGATCAGGCATTGCCAGTTTTCAGGATTCTGTCAGAAGCAATGGCTTTTTATCCTAGCAATTACATTGGCCAAGTGAGTTAGTTACTGACAAGCTCTGTCCATCAAAGAGCTGTACCTAAGGAGGTTTCCAGACCAGATCTCTTATATTTATCTAAAATGGCATCAAGTTTCACAGGTCATAGAAAGTTGTTACCTGTGGGGGAATCGCCCCTGTCAAGTCAGGAGGTCGGGTCTTTAAAAGGAGGGTGGAGAGCAAAGGTTTGCAGGCATCTAGGGCTTCCATAGCAAGGTGGATGTAGGATGCCATCAAACTGTGGGTTTCCCGTCCCCATTAGGAGTAAGGGCACTTCAACTAGGGCAGCATTAGCTTCGTAGGCTTATAACGGTGGCATCTCACTGGAGGAAATATGTCGCCACCTGGTCATCTCCACACACCTTCCTGTGGCATTATAAGGTGGAGTTATGAAATCGCGACCAGCAAAATTTCGGAAAGGAGGTACTAAGGGCAGTCCGTCAACCCCGAGGTAGAATGCTGTGTGTTTGCTTGCCTTCGGTGGCTAGCCATCCTGAAGGACGCCCGGGGGAAAACCCCAGTTAGTTTGCCAGTAACCGTATTTCCAATAGTCCTCCAGGATGGTGTCCTAAACTCCACCCTAGTTTCATTTCTAATGTCATATGGCTGCAAAGGTGTTTTTATTCTTCTCTTTTTCCCCTTCAAGTCCTGGAGTGATTCCTGTATGCTTGTCTAAAACACTGAGGGCCAGGGGGAAGAAGCAGGGCTTTTTTTTTTTTATATATATTCTTTATTTAACAGTTTTCAAGTTTTCAAAACAGAAAAGAAGGACAATAGCATGATATACGAAATACACAGCGATAGATCAGTACATAGCAGTATCATCATCTAATTGGTTAAGGGTGCCTAGGGGGGGTCGACTGAGAGGCCTGATGCCCCCCGATGCGTCGCCAAGCGAGCCCTGGCAAATTACCAGTCCCGTCTCCCACCGTCCTGCCGCGACTCGATCTACTGTGCCAAGCGGCATCTCGGGGGGCCAGATCGCAGGCGCAGTTCAAGGATAGAGCAAGTCGGGGATCGCCGCACAGACCCATCAACGAGCCCCCCACGACAGACCAAGAGGCAGTCAATGCATTGCCATTGGACCACTAAGACTGAGCCATCTCAGAACAGTTAGGTAGAATTTATAATAAACAAGAACAGATGAGGTGAGGGTATACAGAGGGGGGTGTGGGAGTGGGCAGTGGGGGGGATGGAAGAGTGGGGAGAAGAGGGGTAAGCGGGGGGGGGGGGAAGTCCAGAGAAGGAGACAGACAATTTGGATCTCTACACCACTATACCACCAGCAGGTCGCTTTATTCTTGTGTCATGGTAAAATCAACCCAGTGAGCCCATTTTATCCTGTGCTTTTCCTCCGTCTCACGCTGGGCTGCAATCATCCCCTCAAATCTCTCAATGTCGCCAACCCTAGCGAGCCACTGTGCAGTGCATGGAGGTGACTGGCTCTTCCAACGCGAAGGGACACACGCTTTTGCGGCGTTGACTAATTGACACACCACCGACCCCCGGTAACTCTTGGTGGGTATAGCTGAGTGGTGGAGAAGGAAGAAGGCCGGATCCCACGGTATTACCCACTCAGTCATTCGCTGCGTCACCTCTCTGACTTTCCTCCAGAATGGCTGCAGGGCCTGACACGACCAGAAGATGTGCAAGAGGTCGCCCCGCTCTAAATTACACCTCCAACACGACGAGGGGACCCCAGGGAACCATTTATTTAGTAGTGTCGGGACTCTGTACCAGCGTGTAAGCACCTTATAGTTGCACTCTTTGTACTTAGTGCACACTGAGGACCTATGTGTCAGTTCTAATATTTTCTTACACTGTTTTGGTGTGAGGTTGATTCCCAGGTCCTCTCCCCACCTAGAGAGGCAGGGGAGAACACCCGAGTCTCGAGCACCAACGATCGTTTTGTACGTTTGGGATAGGGTGTGTCTGGCAGGGCCCTCGTCCTCACACATCCTCTCAAAGCCAGTGAGTTCCCTCAGGCGGCTCAATTGGCGTCTAAGGGACTGGAGGAAGTGAATGAGCTGTCTACACTGCCACGTGTCCCACATCGGGAGGCCATGAGCCTCCGCCAGTCTCTCTAGCGACGTGCTGTTACTAATATGGCGATAATGTTTGGCGCGGCAGATTCCCTTTTTGATCCATTGGTCAGCTATCTCACCTCTTATTCCCGGGGAGAATTCTGGGTTCCCTAGTATCGGGAAAAGCGGGGAGAGGGGAGGGGAGACCTCCTCCTGCTGGAAAACTCTGTGGCATACTTTGAGTGTGGCCCCTATTGTTGGATGTGAAAGCTCTTGCCTCGTGGCTTGTTTTGCTACCCATGGCAGGCCTCCCAGGGGGAATGAAGAACCATTCTGCTCGATCCGAACCCACTGTTTGTGTGCGACATGTCTGTTCCAGTCGACCACCCTGGTGAGATGGGTGGCTACATAGTATAGTCTCGGGTCTGGCACCCCGAGTCCCCCCTCCTCCTTGGGTCTCGTCAAGAGATTCTTACTAACTCTCGGATTTCTTCCCAGCCAGATGAATTTGGAGAAGATTCCTCCAATCCTCCGGAGGAAGGAATCAGGAACCTCGATCGGGAGGGCTTGTAGTAGGTACAGGAGGCGAGGTAGTAGGTTCATCTTTGGGGAGTTGCACCTCCCGAACCACGAGAGTTTCTTGTGCGACCAGGACCCTACATCTCTAGTGAAGGCTTGTAAGATTGGGGGGAAGTTGAGGTCAAAGAGCCTACTCGGAGACCTGCTCACCTTCACGCCCAGGTAAGTAATGTGTTCACGAGCCCATTTGAAAGGGAAGGAATGACTAAGGTTAGCCTCTCTAGTCGCCGGGAGATTAATATTGAGAATCTCCGACTTTTGCAAATTGATCTTATAACTGGAGAGGTTTTTATATGTTTCCAGCTCTTTCACTAAATTTGGGAGAGAGACCTCTGGGCTGGTCACGAAGAATAGCAGGTCATCCGCGTACGCCGCTATTTTATAGTGTCCCGAGGGGAAGGGCAATCCCCGTATGCTCTGATTAATTCTGACGCTGCAGAGGAGTGGCTCCAACGTTAGGATGAATATTAGGGGTGACAAAGGACATCCCTGTCTTGTCCCATTACCGATGTCAAATGGTTTAGAGGTCACACCGTTGACTTTCACTACTGCAGATGGCCCGTGGTATAGGCTAGTAATCCAGCCCAGCATACCATCTCCAAGTCCAATGTGCCGTAGGACTCCAAACATGAAGTCCCATTGCACCCTATCGAACGCTTTTTCAGCGTCGGTCGAGAGGAGTAACGTGTGGAGATTCCGTTGCAGCGCCAGGTTAATGAGGTTCAGCGTCTTAGTGGTGTTATCTCTGGCTTCTCTGAAGGGCATGAAGCCAACTTGATCTAAATTAACTACATGATGGAGGTGTGGAGCTAGGCGTGATGCCAATATTTTTGCAAATAGTTTGACATCAGCGTTCAGGAGGGATATCGGTCTGTAGCTGGAGGCAAGGGTAGGGTCCTTGCCTTCCTTCCCTATTACCACAATTTGTGCAGAGAGGCTGTCTCTCGGGAAAGTGTTGCCCGAACCCATGGAGTTGAACACCTCCAGCATTCTGGGCGAGAGTATTTCTGTAAAGGTTTTGTAGTAAAATAGGGGAAACCCGTCAGGCCCCGGGGCTTTCCCAGCTGCCGAGTTCTTCAGTGCTAAAGCTAATTCCTCATGTGTGATCGGGTCTTCCAGTTCGCTCAGCGCCCCGGACGGGAGTTTAGGGAGTCCAGAGCGCCGGAGGTAGTCGGCTATGTCTGAGGCCCTAGTGTTTGCCCTGTCTATCGGCAAGTTATAGAGGTCCTTGTAGTATTGTCTGAACACTCTGGCTATCTCCAAGGCCTTGTGTTTCATGTCTCCCGTCTCATCCTGTACCTTGGGGACATATGTTTTGGCTCTTTCCCCCCTCAGGGCCATGGCCAGCAAGCGACCGCACTTATCTCCTGACTCATAGTAGGTTTTCCTACATTTGATGAGTTGGAGTTTAACCGAGTCATTACAGACTCTGCGCAGCCGATCCCTGAGGGCGGTCAGAGCCGCCAGATGCTCCGAGGCTAGAGATTGTTTATGTAATGTCTCTAATTTTTGAATTTTCTCCACTAACTCGCGGGTGGTCTTACCCCTCTCTTTCTTGACACTATCCCCCTGCTGGATAAGGAGCCCTCTAGCTACACATTTGTGCGCCTCCCAGACCACTGCAGGGTCGTAGCCCGGGGTGGAGTTCCTGTCGAAGTACTCCCTGAGGTTCTGTTTTAGCTTATCCCTGAAGGTTATATCTTGAATCAGGGAGGAGTTGAGTTTCCATGACCAGGAACAGGGCGTCGGGTTGTGCGCGGACAGCGTGAGGCTAATCGGGGCATGGTCAGACAGTACGATGTTAACGATATCTGCCAGTTTGACTCTCTGCAGCGAATGGTGCTGGATAAGAAAAAAGTCTAGTCTCGAATACATATTATGTGGGGGAGAGTAGAACGTGTAGTCTCTACCGTCAGGGTGAAGGATACGCCAGGGGTCTACCAGCTGGTGTGTGTGCAGGAGCCTTTTGAGTTTCCTAAGTTTGGTGTAAGAGAGGTATGTGTGACCCCTGGAAGTGTCTATCAGTGGGTCTAGCGTGAGATTAAAGTCTCCACCAACTACCACCCTACCCTCTGCAAACTCAGCCATCTTGGTTAATGCCTCCTCCAGGAAGTCTACCTGTCTAGTGTTTGGGCAGTAGATGTTTACAAAGGTGAAAAGCTCCGAACAGATCCTTCCTTTAACAAAGAGCCATCTTCCCTCTCCACCACCCAGCACCCCCACCTCCTCCCAGGGTACCGACCTTGAAATCAGCAGGCTCACCCCTCTCGACCGGGAATCCGGAGAATAGCTGTGGTATGAGGTCGGGAACGAATTGTCTCTCATGGTCGGCGGGTTTGCCACCTTAAAGTGCGTTTCTTGGAGAAAGGCCACGCTCGCTCTCAAGGCCCTGAGGTTTCTCAGGATCGACCTCCTTTTCTCCGGCGTGTTCAGTCCCTTCACGTTGAAAGAAACCAGTTTAATATCACTCATTGTGGCTATTCAAAGAAGATAGGGGAGGGGGCAGCAGGTGCAAGTGGTGTACAGACGGTACAGGTGGAACAATGGGGAAGGAACAGGGGGGACGGGAACAGCAGGGGGAAGGGGGAAGGGCAAGAAGAGGAGGAGGGCAAAGACAGTAACAGTGACACCGGCAACGCCGGCCGGAACCCTCAAGGGAGGGACAACTAAGTAGCGATCTCGCTAAGTCTGTGGCCTATCCCCAAACGGGAGAGGTCAGAGACTGGCCTAAGTGGGGGACTGTGTCCGGCAACGAGTCACGGAGTCAGTCACCCCACCGAGAGAAGCAATCACCATCAAAATAATGCATCAACTAAGACCATAACTCTAACAGTAAATTAACGGGAAAGGGAACCTCGTCCACCGGTGGAGGAGTGAATTGAACAAGCAGTGTGTACTAAACACTGGGGCAATAAGCCTCTAGGCAGGCAACGGGTATATGTCAGTCATAAAGCAACCAAGCCGCAGCTACTGCTCGTTATCTAAGGGCCTCAGCGGTCTCTCCCTCGGTCTTCGCGATCTGTTGTCCCTTCGATTTCTGGGTACAGCACTCCTGGATCTCTGAGGTGGAGGAGAGGGAGAGGGCATCAGCCAGTTGGGCACCGGGATCGGGTCAACACTGAGGAATGAAAACAGGCCCTCCAAGTCCTGTTAAGTCCGGAGGGAAAAGGAGCTGCCATCTCTGCTCACAATTAGGTGGAGGGGGTACCCCCATCTGTAGGTTGCCCTGGCGGATCTGATCAAATCGAGGACCGGTCGTAGTAGCCTACGCATCTGCAGAGTGCGCCTTGAAAGGTCTGGGAATATAGTAACATTCGCTCCGTCAAAGTCTATCGGGCCGTGCCTCCATGCTCTCCGGGAGATTTCCTCTTTGATGTTATAGTAGTGTATACGACAAACAATGTCCCTGGGCCGAGACGGATCAGTGCTTGGCGGGCCTAGCGCTCTGTGCGCTCTGTCAATCTCGATCGGGGTGTTAGCATCTCTGCCAAGTAGTTGGTTGAAGATTGCTGTAATGATTTGCTTAACATCTTCCCCCGAAGAGGCCTCAGGGATGCCACGGACCCGGAGATTATTGCGCCTGTGTCTGTTCTCCAAGTCGTCATGCTGGAGTTGTAGTTGTAGAATTTGCGCGTTTTCACTCTCGATCCTCGCCTCCATGTCGGCCAGGGCTGTTTCCGTAGCCGCCTGATTAGAGGAGACTCTGGCGTCTAACGAATGGATCTGTCCTCTGACCTCAGATATATCTTTTTTATAGGCTGCTTCATATCTTCTGATCAATGCTTCAAAATCAGCTTTGGTGGGAATGGACTTTAAGAAAGAGAGTGTTTCTTGATGGATATTGCTGGTGGATGGTGTTACGTTGCACCCTCCGATCACAGATGAAGTCACCGGGGAGTCTGGGTATAGTATCGGGAACGGGAGATCCACAGCGGGCGGTGGTCCCATGACTGGCGGCGACACGGGCTCCTGTGGAAGAGTCAGCATTTCTTCCGGCAGATCCAGCGGTGACGGCTCCCTACACCGGGGCCACGGGCGGGAGGGGATGCCCAGGGTGGGGTCCTCAGCTCCATGACTGCCACTTGCCTTGGGCACTGCGGGGGCCAGGTGGGGCTCTCCTCTCGGGACAGGCTCAGGTCGAGGGGTGCTTCTGGAGCGCTGCATCCTCTGTGGAAGAGGGCGGGACGATGGGGGCGGGGGGGAGGAAAGTCCTGAGGAATGGGAACTCAGCGCCGGCACCCTGTTGACCCGGTCAGTGGCAACAAAACAGTAGCTTTCCAGCCTCCCTGCTGCTGTGGCCTCTCTGGTTGGGGTGCGAGCCTGCCTGGCAGGCAGTTGGTAGGCTGGGGCTGCAGTGGCTGTGTGGTATCTGCTGCTTTCACAGGATGGGAATTTCTGGGATCCTGCGGTTGCAACCTGTGTCAAGTGGAGGTCGCCGGGGTGGTACTGGGCAGGGAGGGAGACACCTGGGGCCCGTGCTTTAACTGGGGACAGGGCTTGATCATCCGATTCCCCCTGCTGCCTCCCTCTCCCAGGGTCTCCTGCCACGCATGTCTTCTGCTCCAAGGGCTGGTGGTGTGAGGGCGCCATATTGGAGTACTCTCCTCGGCCCCTCCCCTCCCTGCTGGGGGCTCTCCCCGCAGCACCATCCGTCATGTCTGCCTCCGGCTCCCCTTTCACCACCGCCTCTCCTACCTTCGGGCCGCCGCCCCTGGTCGACCTGCGGTGCTGTCAGCGGTCTCTGCGAGGGCGGAAATCCCTCGTGCTTCCCCGCTGGTCGCGTCACCTCCTCCGTCTCCGCTCCCGGTGGCTGCAGTAGAGCTCTGTTGCAGACAGGCTCTGTCTTCCCCACCGAGGGCCGCATCGTCGCTCCGCTCTCCCGGGTCCGGCCGGGGCTCGGCTCCGATCCCTCCGAGCAGCTGGTCTCCGACGCGGCAGGCAACGGCGCCATGGCTGCGCCCACGTGGCTCCTCCCGTCGTCCTCCATCACCGACCTCCTCGCTCGCGGACCGGCGGCAGACACTTTCCTCCTTTCCCTTCGTCTTCTGCCCTTCATAGGGTACGCTTCTAAGGTGAGCCTGGGTCCGATCAATGCTTTTTAAAGCTATAAATCTCTCGGTGGGGCAGGAGCTCGCCAACTCACGTCCGCACCATCCGAGTGTCAGGCCACGCCCCCAAGAAGCAGGGCTTTAATACGCTTTCAGTTTAGTGTTTCCTGTTTAAGGAAAGTAGAGTCTGGAGTACTATTGAAAATACCATTACCGGTAAGACTGATTTTTTTTTTTTTAACTGCCACGGTTCCTGAGAAAGGTCTTGATTAATTGTGCTTGTAGAACCCTCTGGCTCAAGACTTGGCAGGGAGACTATTCATCTAAATCACACCTGTGTAGCATGCGATTTGAAGGTTAGCTTTTGTTCGGGTCGGAACTTGAGAAAGTTCTAACCCATTTGCTGAAGTGGGAAAGAAGTTTCTGGCTAAAAGGAAACCTCTTCACTTGCCTCGTTCAGAAGCTCAGAAACCTAGAATTTCCCTGCGGGATTTCTGAAGTTCGGATCCCTAAAATGCTTGTACTTCTAAAGGGAAAAGGAGGTTTATTGTTTAAACCTTCTCAGCAGCCTAAACAGCAGTCCTGATGCGATTCAGGATGGACTCCATCTCGAATTTGTCTCAAGGCCAGAGGAGCGTTTTTTTAGTCACTCATAGATTCAAAGATCCAGTAAAAGCACAGGCCATGCCTTTAGTGATTACGCAACTAAAGGAAATGTCTGTCATAGAGGAGGTTCCGTGGCACCTGAAAGAAAAAGGTTTTTACTCCCACGTGTTTTTGGTCCAGAAGCCATCAGGAAAATGTTGAATGATTCTGAACCTAAAGCAGTTACATTTGGGGATCAGATACAAGGGGTTCCCTGTGGAGTCAATTTTACAATCAAAGATGTCCTGTTCCAGGGAGTCTGGATGGCCTCTATAGATCTCCAAGATGCATGTCTACATGTTCCTATTTTTCCGGCTCACAGAAGATTTGAGATTTGCAGTAATGGTAGGTGGCGTAACCTATCCTTAGCAATTCAGATTAATACCCTTTGTTCTTTTGTCGGCACCTCAGATATTTACCAAGATATTGGCGGAGGCAATGGCGTTTCTGAGATTAAAGCAGATAGGCATTGTGGAATACTTGGTGGATCTTCTCTTTGCTCCATCTAGGGAGATTTTGGAGAACAATGTGAGAACAACAACCGTTTTCCACTTGCCAAGATTGAAAGGATTGTCTCCCTATCATCTTACGTTCAAGAACATCCCTGAATCTTACTAAGACAGATTTTGGTACTGTTGGGGCTTATGACCCCTGGTCATTTAGGCCCAGCTACATTCAAGAGCCCTCCAGACCTTCTTTTTGCCCTCCTGGAACAGAGATCCAGAGACTTTGGATTCTATGGTTACACTTCTGGATCAGGTTTGTCAGTCCCTTCTGTGTTGGTAGGAACATGGGAATCTATCAAAAGGGAGACCTTGGCATCAGGTAGACCCAATCAGTATCACAGCGGATGTAAGTATGCAGGGCTGGGAGCCCATACTCTTCATTGCCAGGTCCAGGGATCCTGGTCCAGCAACATGACCCAAAGATCCTCAAACTTTCAGAAGTTAAAAGTTGTTCAATTGGCCCTAAACCATTTCGAGAACATTATATGGAATTGAAAAGTTCTTATTGTCTCGGACAATTCCACAGTTGTGGCTTATCTCAACCATCAGGGGGGCACAAAGTCAAGTTTGTTTAATTTATGTTTATCACCCTGACTGATACAAAGAGGGATATAAGAGGCCTATTGATCCCTCTTTTTAGATATTCTTGCATGCTGGTGAGTTTTATTTCTAGTCATCTGTTATGTGCAATTATATGTGTGTTCTCTTCAGAAAGTGCCTTTCCCCTCTGTACACCGCCATCCGCAGCTTTGGGCTTTTCAGGCATTTATTTATCTGTTTATATGAATAGAATTTGCCTTTTAGCCGCCGCGATCGGTATTTGTCACTTTTGATAAAATCTGGTGGTTTCCGCCCTTTCGTCCTGCACATGGATATTCCTTCTGCCATTACTCTGATGCACTGACTCTCGGACCAATAGGAGGCGGTAACGTCATTCTCTGATTTGTCATTGGCTGAGTCTTGGTTTTCATTCAGATGAGGCGAGACGGCGGGCGCACCTGACGGCGGTGGATACACGCGCGCGCTGCAAATGGCAGGATCCCATGTCTGTATATATATCAGGGGGTTGTCCCCCACTATTTGTCATGATTAAGGGCGTGCTGCCTGAAACGCGTCAACGCAACACTACAGTTTTTATGCCTGTATGTACCGCTGCTGGAATTGAGCATTTTAATTGAGACTTCTAATAAACTGGATACTTTTATGGGATTCCGGATGGCGGCTGGCTTTACTTTACGCTCGGGGACTGTGTCAATTGGAGGTGAGCTCTCATAGTCGTGCTGCTTCATCTGTTGCATCCAGATTCATTCTGGTTTAAAGCTGGCAATCTACTTGTATACATCAGTCGAGTTAATGTCTCTCTGTGCCAGAATGGAAAGAATGGTGGTCTCCTTGAGAGCAATCTACATCAAAGAAGAACTAAACGTTCTGGTGGACCTACTCAGTCAAGTTCAGCTCAGGCAGACAGAGTGGGAGTTGAACCAGAATGTCTTCAGGCAACAGTTAGACTTCTGGGACTCCTCGAGGTGGATCTCTTCACCACAAGAGGTAATACCAAATGGCAACTCTTTTTCTCTCTGCACCAGTCAAGAGTCAAGAGTCAGGAGGCTCTGGGGAGGGATGCACTGGGTCAGAATTGGGTGATCAATCTGTTACACCTTTCCCCCATTCCAGATTCTCTCTCTGGTCATGAGGTAGATACAATTGGTAGCCCAGGAGACTGTGGTTCTCGCTACTAAAACAAAGGTCAGTAGGTCCTCCAGTAACTCTCCCTCTGACAGTAGATCTGCTGCACCAGGGACCAATGTTCCACCCTCAGGTTCAGGGCCTCGGCTTGACGGCATGGGTCCTGAATAGGGCCTGCTAAGGAGTAAGGGGCTTTCTAGTCGAGTAATTAAGACCCTTCTCCAGAGTAGAAATATGGTTACCCGTAAGATCTACGGGACAGTATGGAAGTAGTTTTTTACATTTTGTGCAGTCCATAACCTGAATTGTAAGTTTTTACAGGAAGGGGCAGAAATATAACTAGCCATCAGTATCTTTAACACTTTAACCTGACACCTCGTTCGATCCGTCCAGGTCTCCTCTTCAACCGAGGGGGGGGGTTCCGATCGTCGTTGACATTAACCTTAGTGCCCGATCGCTCCTGCCTCTCTCCTCGTCACGGGTGGGGGGGGGCTCTGCTCACCCCCCCCCCCCCGGCTCTTCTGTCTTCAGGAGAGGGCCTGACAGCCCTCCTCCCTCTGTTGTACCAATGGCCACCGCCAGGGCATCGTCCTGGCACCCGACGATTCTGCTCTCAGATGCCAGGGCTGGGCAGAGGAGGAAAGAGGTAAGCGATCCTCTTATCGCCTGCCTTCCCCCTCTTCTGGCCAGCGATCGCCTGCATCTGTCATCGGATCAGCGAGGGACAGAGGAGCTGACGGAGGTGAGTAAAGAAAATTTTTTTTTTAATAAAAGTCATTTTTAAAGTGTCTGTCTTGTTATTTTTTTTTTTTTTTTACTGTTAACCCTTTGTGAACTGGTAAGGGGTCCATGAGACCCCTATACCAGTTCACAAGGCTCTGGGTCTGCCAAGTCACCTGCGACTAGCAGGTGACTTGCCATTAACCCCGAGCCCCCCATTACCTGCCCCCCCCAAAGCCTGGGGGGGCAGAAGAGCCCGTGGCCATAGGCTATGCTGGCCTGTAGCCTGCAGGGCCAGGGGCCACCAAAGCTGGCCCCTGCGCCCTGTTCAACAAGCCCTGTATAGCTGGCCCCGGGTTGGGTTTTCTGGGTAGGGGGACCTCACACCATTTTTCTTTTGGATTTTTAAGGGTTTTTAAGGGATCGGACATGAGACAAGGTTTTCTGCAACAAGATTCCCCTCCCTGAGGTAGGATGCTAGTGGTATTTCTCGTTTAACATTGAAGTCCAGGAGGAAGGGGTGGGGTATTTAGTAATGTTTGTGTTTTTTGCGTAGGTGGGAGGAGCTACTTGGCTAAGCTGTCCTGGAGGACTACTGGAAATTCCAGTAAGCTAATTGAGGTTTTTTTTAACTTTATTTGGCCGCTAGCAGGGAGGAAAGCCAGGCCCATAACTTTTACATGCTTGCCGATTAACAGCAGTTTAAACCACATGAGGGTTGTGGGCTTGGCATTTAAAGAGTTAAGGTTCAGCCAAGATCAGTCTTTCAGGATGCAGGAGTTCCTTGCAATGGTCATTCCCTAAGATTGTAATTGGATCTATTCTTGGTGTGCCACACACCCCGCTTCACTTCTTAAATATTCATTACTCATGGGTTAATCACCTGCAGGTGACGTAGTGCAGAGAGGAAGTCTTGTAACGAGCCCCACCTTCCGGCCTATATATACCTGGTACCTCCCTTCAATCACCAGTATTTTTCTCTCTGCGTGACTAGCAGAGGTTGGAAGTTTCCTTCTTACAGGTAGGTCGGGGCTTACCCCGCCACCCCCCTTTTGGTCTATTTCTGCCCGGTTTGAGTTGTATACCTCTATGGTGGATAGGAAGCCTCCCAGCTTAGGCTGCTCACCGGGTAATCGGTAGATGGCACAATTGGTGCCCAGGAGCTTATCTCCCCCGCTCATCTCCCTCTTGTGGGGGCAATGCGGCAGTCCGGCATGGTGATCCGGAAATGGGATGCCCCTGTCCCGAGGGTCCCCGTAGCCCTTTCTCCCCCGCTCCGGTCCTTTCTCCCTTCGCTTGGGGGGGGGGGGGGGGGGGGGGGGGGGGGGGTATGGAGGGTTATGTATCTTGTATGTGTTTTCACTGTGTATCTTGTATGTGTGTTCACTCTTACATAGTAACTGTGTTTTGGCCGGGGCTCCGGGCAGATGCTTAGGCACGGCCAGTGTGTTTTGGTCTGCTTTGTGGGGGCGGGGCAGCGGACCGCGCTCAGTTGGTTCCCTCCCGCCTCCCTTCCCTTCCCGCTGCTCCGTGCGGCAGCCTGTGTGGCTGCGCCTGTGTCCTCCGCCGGCTCGGTGTCAGCCAGCGCGGCTGGTGGCATTCCCCCATTGATTGGAGCAGGGCGGCTCCCTGTGACGCGGGGGGGCGTGGCGCCGGCGAGAGCGGCGCCGGCGGAAGCGGCGCTCGGCGGCCTCAGCCTCACTTCCCTCTGTTGCGGTGAAAGGAGGTCTCGTGGGGGGGGGCGCGCGCTGCAGCAACACATGAGTTTGTGTGCTGCGGCTGGCAACATGTCCCTCCGGTCTGGCTCCTGGCGTCGGTGACAGGTAAGCGGTCTCGCTTTGGTGGGGCTGACTTTTAAGGAAGCACTCTCTTGTTTGAACTATTGTGAACATGCTGCTTTATTTTTCTCACAAGGGATCTGATGGTTTGTTTTTTTCTTTCCTTTCAGATCCTGGGATCCCTCTTTTACTGCGGCCTCCGGCTCTATATTGCCTGGCTAGTCTTTCTTGATTTAATATTGCACATTTTGGATATATGTATACATATATATATATATGTATATATATTTATTTTGAGACTGTTAAAGGGGACCTTTTTCTCTTAAAAAAAAAAAAAAAAAATAATAAATCCCTCCCTTCCGGGACATATTTATAAAGGGGCATCCCGGGTTGGCTTATGCCTTAAAAGTCCCAGTATTTGCGATACCATAAATCACCAATATGGAGGCTTCTGTTACTACCGGAAACGACTCGTCAGAGCCGTCCAGGGGGTGTGTAAAATGCGGGGCTGCGCTCCCTGCTGATGATATTTTTATTTGCATTTCTTGTGCAAGGCAGATTGTTGCGCGTCAGTCTGCTGATCCGGCGGCTGACCCGTCGCAACCTCTATTATCTCCTGCCTCTCCCTCCCTGTTCCGGACCCCGCATGACATTGTCAAGGGTGGGGATTCGCAATCCGAGGTGGTGGTAGAATCAGCCAATCTTCGGGAAGTATTGCCCGTTAAAGCGGGGCTAAAGGCCTCTGCAAAACGGAAGCGTCTGACTCTGGTTTCTTCGGCTCCTCAGGACGAATTATGTGAGCCTGTGGAATGGTCCGATGGCTCCCCGGATGAGGGTGAATTCCTCTTGGAGTCAGATGAGCCGGCAGGTCAGCTTAAGGCTGATGCGATTGGCGATTGGTCAGCGGGGGTTGCCCTTGACACCCCCTCCATGCTGGCACAAATGTTTGAAATTTTGAATTTAGATCCGCCTGAGGCTGTCACCCGGCCGAAGGGCCAGTTGTTTGAGGAGCCTCAGCCGCGTTTGGTTTTTCCCAGACAGCACCACTTTGAGAGAGTGGTCCTGAAAGAATGGGAACATCCCACACGGTTATCTGGAATCCCTCCCAGTTGGGAAAAGCGTTATCCTTTTCCGCCAGAATTGCTGAAGCTTTGGTCCGTCCCTCCTGAAGTCGATACCCCTGTGCTAGGGTTAGCTAGCTCCGCTATGGTACAGTCTGCTGAGACCTCTGTCCCTAAAGATGGGGAGGATCGTAGGATTGACCAGTTTGCTCGCTATGGCTTCGTTTATGCTGGGTCAACAATGCGCCCCTTGTGCGCTTCGGCCCTTCTTCTGTTAGCGGTAAGATCTGTTATCCAGGGGCTATGCGAGGATCTCAATCCCGCCTGTGATGAGTTCGCTGCGCTTAAGCAGTGCGAGTCTTTTGTGTCTTACGTTCTATCCGCTCAGGACGATGCGCTGGCTATGAGTAGCAGGACAGCGGCGATGCTGGTCGCTATTCGTAGGTCAGTATGGCTGCGTCAGTGGTCGGCGGACTCAGCTTCTAAGAGGGTGCTCACAGCGCTCCCCTTTTTGGGGCTGCGGCTCTTCGGGGAGAAAATTGATTCAGTCGCAAAGGATGGCAAGATGCCACAACGCAGAAGGCCTCGACGCCCCTTTAGAGGGGCTGTTTCTGGTAGGCCGTCCTTTCGAGGATACAGAGCGGGTAGAGGGACTTCCCTTCCCTCTACCAGTCGTTCAGGTTGGACGCGGGGCAGGGGCCGTGGCCGTCCCGCCCAGTCCTGGGGCTCCAAGCCCAAACCTGCGGGTAAGCCCACTCAGCAATGAGGGGCCGCCCTCACCCGTGCGGGTGGGGGGACGATTGCGGCACTTCTCCCAGGTTTGGAACCGGGAGGTTCCAGACAGGTGGATTCAGGAGATAGTGTCGTCCGGTTACAAACTGGAGTTCGAGTCTCGCCCTCCTTCACGGTTCTTTCGGTCTCGGGTGCCCATCGATCCTTCGGCCGCACAGGAGCTCCTGGCGTCGGTGGAAAATCTGTTAGAGATGGCGGTCATCCGGCCGGTACCGCGTTTAGAGATGGGCCTCGGTTTCTACTCCAATCTGTTCGCTGTCCCCAAGAGGGATGGGTCGGTTCGTCCCGTCCTGGACCTGAAGTTGCTCAACAGGTTCATCCGTTTTCGGAAGTTTCACATGGAAACCTTGCGCACTGCCGTCGGCTCTCTTCGGCAAGGGGACTTCATGACGTCTATAGACATCAAGGATGCTTATCTGCATGTTCCCATCTGCCTCCCTCATCAACGCTTTCTTCGATTCATGTTGGAGGATCGGCATTATCAGTTCGTGGCACTTCCGTTTGGCCTTACCTCAGCGCCAAGAGTGTTCACCAAGGTGTTGGCAGGGGTCATGGCCATTTTCAGAGCTCGGGGCATTCGTGTCGTACCTTATTTGGACGACCTTCTTATCATGGCTCCGTCACCCGATCAATCGGAGAAGGACACCAGGGTGGTGCTCTCCACGCTGGAAAGTTTCGGTTGGGTGATCAACCTCTCCAAGTCCTCCCTCGCTCCGGCCAGGGTGGTGTCCTTTCTGGGGATGCGGTTAGACTCTTATCAACACAGAGTGTTTCTCCCTCAGTCCAAAATTCTTTTAATTCAGGAGTTGGCTCGAGTCCTACTCTCCAATCCTCGACCGTCCATCCGTCTGGGGATGAGGCTGGTAGGGTTGATGGTTGCCTCCTTCGAGGCAGTTCCTTTTGCTCAATTCCACACGAGGACGCTTCAGCTTTATCTGTTGGCGTCTTGGGACCGGCAGCCTCGGTCGCTGGATCAGCCCTTCCAGTTGTCCTCCCGGGTCCGGCAGTCCCTCCAGTGGTGGTTGGTCTCGACCAATCTCATGAAGGGCAGGTCTTTTCTGGCCCCCCTTTGGGAAATTGTCACCACGGACGCCAGTCTGTCGGGATGGGGCGGATTCTGGAAGGAGCTGCAGTTCCAGGGGCAGTGGGGACCTCGGGAGGCCCTCTTACCCATCAATATTCTGGAACTGAGAGCCATCCGTCGGGTGCTTACTCTCCTGACTCAGCACGTTCTGGGCCTTCCGGTCCAGGTGCGTTCAGACAATCGAACAGCGGTTGCTTACATCAATCATCAGGGAGGGACTCGCAGCCTGAGTGCTCTCAGGGAGGTGTCCCTGATCCTGACCTGGGCAGAAGCTCATGTTCCTCGTCTCTCGGCGGTATACATCCCAGGAGTGGAGAACCTGAAAGCGGACCGCTTGAGCAGGGGCTCTCCCCGTCGGGGAGAATGGGCCCTCCATCCTCGGGTGTTTCGCTCTCTGTGTCGCCAATGGGGGACTCCAGAGGTGGACCTGTTTGCCTCTCGTCACAATCACAGGCTCCCGAACTTCGTGTCGCTCTCCCAGGATCCTCTGGCTCTGGCAGTGGACGCCATGTCCCTGAGCTGGGGGGATCTGGGGTTTCTGTACCTGTTTCCTCCGACACCCATGCTAGGCAGAGTGCTTCGGAAGTTGGCTCTGGAAGGGGTGTCCGCCGTCCTCGTGGCCCCAAGGTGGCCGAGGCGAGTGTGGTTCGCAGACATCGTTCGGCTGGCAGTGGACCAGGTCGTTCTGCCCCTTCGGCCCGATTTGCTCACTCAGGGTCAATTGTATTACCCCAATTTACCAGCGCTAGCTTTGACGGCCTGGCTGCTGAGACCTCCATCCTAAAGGAAGAGGGTCTTTCTGATTCTGTCGTTAGGACTTTGATTAGTGCCCGAAAGAGGTCTTCTTCTGTCACCTACTATAGGACCTGGAAAGCCTATATCGCTTGGTGCGAGATGAGATCTTTTCCTTGTAGGGTATTTTCGGTCCCCAGGGTTCTGGAGTTTTTACAATCTGGGCTGGACTCTGGTCTTCAGCTAAGTACGTTGAAAGGGCAGGTTTCTGCCTTATCTATCTTTTTTCAGAAGCGTGTTGCGCTTAAGTCTTTAGTTAAAACCTTTTTCCAGGGGGTTACGCATGTGCGGCCTCCCAGGAAACCATTACTCCCGGTTTGGGATTTGAATTTGGTTCTTTCTGCTCTTCAGGCTCCTCCTTTTGAGCCTTTGCAAGGGATTGCTTTATCTACCCTGACTCAGAAGATTGTCTTCTTGGTAGCGATCACTTCGATCCGGCGTGTCTCGGAATTGGCGGCCTTGTCTATTCAGGCGCCCTACTTCGAGAAACATCGGGATAAGGTGGTCTTTCGATTCAAGCCAGACTTTCTTCCTAAGGTGGTTTCTGCTTTTCATTTGAACCAAGATATTGTTCTTCCCTCCTTATGTCCTAATCCTAAGAATGACAAAGAGAGGGGTTTGCATTGTTTGGATGTAGTACGCTGTGTTAAGTGCTACTTGGTTGTCACGTCTCCTTTCCGTAGGACGGATTCCTTTTTTGTTGTGCCCCATGGGCCTAGGAAGGGTTTGGCACCAGCCAAATCTGCCATTAGCAAGTGGATACGTCAGGCCGTTACTGCGGCCTATTCTGCTAAGGGAAGAGTTCCCCCTTTTCGTATTACTGCTCATTCCACTCGCGCTGTTGGGGCGTCTTGGGCTTTTCAGCACCAAGCTTCTGTTGAACAGGTTTGTAAGGCCGCCACTTGGTCTTCTGTTCACACTTTTTCTAAGTTTTACAAAGTTGATGTGCGGGCCTCAGCGGATGCTGTTTTCGGCCGCAAAGTTCTGCAGACTGCAGTCGTTTAAGTTTTGCTTCACCTGGCCTTGAGTTGCCCAGCCCTTGTGGACACTGCTTTTGGATGTCCCATGAGTAATGAATATTTAAGAAGTGAAGCGGGGTGTGTGGCACACCAAGAATAATACCATTTTGTGAGTACTCACCTGAAAAATGGATATTGTTGGTGTGCCACACACCCCGCTTCACACCCGCCCTTTTCGGTATTACCGAAGCCTTTATATGGTGAAGCCTTTTTTATATCAAATTTGATTTTGAGGTTACTGGTGGAATACTGGTACCTTGTATTACTGCTTTGTTGATTATACTGGTGATTGAAGGGAGGTACCAGGTATATATAGGCCGGAAGGTGGGGCTCGTTACAAGACTTCCTCTCTGCACTACGTCACCTGCAGGTGATTAACCCATGAGTAATGAATATTTAAGAAGTGAAGCGGGGTGTGTGGCACACCAACAATATCCATTTTTCAGGTGAGTACTCACAAAATGGTATTTTGTTATATCTCGTAGGTGCTGTCCGGGGGATGACTGGGGAAAATTCTTACCTGTTAACTCATTTTCCAGGAATCCCCCAGGACAGCAGCAGCCCACCCATATTAACTTGGCTGTGGGTTGTGATTTTTTTAATACATAGTAACGTGGTATGTAAGGATAAAAAGTACTTTATTTAGCCTATTCACTCCTCAGCCTGTTTATTAGTGATCTACAAGCCATAGCTGGTAAAGTCATTACATGCAAAGAAGGCACCCAGACCACTTTTGAACTTAGTCTTTTCATGACTGCCTCCCCTAGAAGGGAAGAGAGATCCATATTCTCACTGCTCTTAAAGTAAATATTTTAGATTTCTATCTAATTTGCTTTTTTTGCAGTGCATAATCCTATTTTTCAGGTGCTTTGGAAGTCTCAATAATGAGGGCCTATGGGAACAGGGAGTTCTTTTATGGAATGGTCTGGTGTTTCCTGCGCCTGGGTGGGGCGGGGGTCATCTCTCCTAGGTGCTGACTGGGGGATTCAGTTAACAGGTAAAAATAACTGATATTTTTTTTAAGAGTATTGTACACACATTGGTGAATGGCTATGTATGGCACCTTCCTCTATCTTGCAGCAAGTGATGTAAAATCTGCTCTCTTCCACAGGTACTGTTCTTATTCGGAGTAACAATGGACAGCTTATGTTGGTCTCCCAGCAGGCTCTGGCACGAGCTCAGGCTCAAGTTCAAAACTCAAATACAAAGCCCCCTGCATCCTCAAATGCTCCTGCAGTCCAGATCTGCAAAGTTCAGGTACCTGCCAAGTTTTACAGTCTGCAAATCTGCCAATAATTTTCTATCATTGAAAGTGAGTGGAGTCAGAGTACCACTTGAAAAGAACTATCCGTTGCAATTTCCTGCAGTCTTTTGCTGTTTGTTTTAACAAAAAGTGAGACATAAAAAAAAAAAAAAATAAATATTGTCCAGATGTTACAAAGTTGATATCGACCTCTCCACTCAATAGGGTTGATTCAGCACCATTTTATCAGCACAATACAACACCAAATTTTGCTGTGCAAAGGTTGCTGTATAGCACCAAGGAAAAAAATCACGAGTTTACCCACAAAAAAGTCAGTAAACAAAAGAAAACGAAAAAAAAAGCTCCCGGTGCTGAATCAACCCTAATGTACTTGCTGGTAAATGTACTTTTCCCATTTGATTTTAAATCTACAAGCAGTTATAAAATTTACTATGATTAAATGTAGACAGTGAAACCATAAACAGAAGTTTTAAGGCTGATTTCGCATCAGCGTTATTGGCGCTCGCCCTTTTGGGCAAGCATCCCACAATCGCCTTTGAAGAGCTGGCCATAGTAATCTATGGGCACTTTCCCATAGTATTTTGCGTTTGCAGAGTGCTCTGAGCACCCTGTAAAAGCCCTGCCAGCAGCGACTTCAGGGCACTGTGCTAGCAATTGCGCCGACTGCACACCAACTTTTGAGGGGCACTTGCCCGAAAGCGTGAGCTCCCAGCAGTAGCACTGGTGTAAATCCAGCCTAATTGTTTTAAAATGTGTTTTTTTCCTCCCCTAGACCTTCCTATGAGGAAACACAAACTGAACTGAGGTTAAAAACCCCACTCCTTCCACTTCTCTTCCAACCACTGGCCAGCAGGCTATGTCCTGTTTATTTCTTCAGTTTTTTCTATTTTGAGCTCCAGGAGAACTGGAGAAACCAGGGCCCGGACCCTGGGTGGAGCTCACTCGAGGTCTAGAGGTGGTCAAGGTTGCCCGACATAGTCTGACAGTTAATTGTTTTGCACTGTCCTTCTCTCCCCCTTCCGCAGCTGTGGCTGCGCTAGAAAACTAGAGCCACCCAAAGGGACCTGATTGACCCTGGAGGGAAGGAAGCCATGTGATATGCCGTTGCACTTCCATATCATGTGACGTCACTTCTGTCTAGTGGTTACTTGAAGGTACTGTGGCGGCGCTGTCTCTATACAGGCACCAATACAGCATGAAGAGGGAAGGAATCCTGACCAGATCTCAGCCAGCGCCGATTGCGGAGGCCAAGGTGATGGCGACTCCTCAGCAGGCTTCTTACCATGTCGGTGACTGCAGTGTTCAGGCGAAAGGGATCCTGGTGGTGATGGCGTGCTCTGCTAAACCCACACTTAGCAGCAATCCCGCAGAATAAGGTGGTAATATAGAAATCCCGGGGGGAAATGCATTATGGTTTTTACTCCTTAGCCTAACCCATTTGAAGTCAAAGAAAAGAAAAAATATATGGATAAGGAGCCCCGCAAGGAAAAGACCGAGGATTCTAGACCCATTAGACATTGTGGCACAGGCATCTCTATGCTGTCAGACACTTGGCAGAAGATCTAATTATGTTTACAGCTCGGAATGGGAGAAGAGTCTACAGCGACGTTCATGTAAATGTAACCCATTAGGAATGAGCTGGTTTCCTTTTTTGAGGTACAGAAGTCCCTCAGTGGCCAGACTGGGGCATCCACATACACCCCTTCAACATCAGTGCAGCCGCTGCCGGCTAAAGACTAGTCCTTCCGTGTCTCTTACTACTAATTTATTTGCCCCTTTAGACCCTTATGTTCTGGTTTTGCTGATGCTGAGACAGGCTCAGATATTGCAGCAGAAAGTGAAGAGGAACTTTCTTCTGAACATTCCCTTAAAGTGGACCAAAACCTATGGAACTTGTGAAATATATTTGGTTAAATCCCTGGACGATACTCCCTTCTTAGGGTGTAGAACTAGAAATGGATATTTTTGCTTTTTGAATTGTCCTGGAACACTGTTTTTTTGCTGTCCCTCAGTGTGAGATGACAGATGATCAGTCATTGCATAGGTATGGCAATTACATCATTGCCACAACAATGTTAATGGAGGAGGCAGAGCTTTACAGCTAAAACAAGGGACACTACCTGGGATTAGTGTGAAGTAGGAGCACTAGAGTTTGGCAAAAGGTACTTTACGTTATGGGCCAATAAAATGTTGCAACCCTAGCCGTATATCTAAGTCAAGGTTACACCATTTATATTATTATAAAGTCTCCTACCTGGCCTCCAATGACGTCTCCTCCGAACACACGTGCAGGGTTTCCAGTCAGCATGACATAGAGCAAATAGCTTTTCATGAAAGAATCCAAGTGGATCTTCATGTTAGGCATGAGGACCCCCCGTGGCCTCAACCCCCTTTTTGGTGTCGGTTTATGTGCCGGGTGTAAATAATGTTTTTATATACTTTTTATACGATCTACATGTGAATTTTTCTACTTTGTATCCATAAATTCACTTTGGCTTGTCTGGCATCCATTGTTTATATAAATTACCCCTACAGAGCAATAAGGTTTGTGTAGCTTTAACTTATTATTTACATATAATTGTAGAGCAGTATAAAATACTTGGAATAGAAAAGTTTTGACCCAGTGTTTTAATAGAAATCGGCATTATCTTTGTTAACTTGGATGTAACTCTATGCATGGTATATTGCCCCGTACATTATGCTTGGTTTGGGGTGGTTCCCATCTGGCTTGCAAGTGGCAGGTCGGGAGAACCCACGGGGAGTTTAACCTTCCTTTACCGTCCCACTCCTGCCTGTATGGTGATCGATGATGGTTTCAGCCTGATGGGTGGTGGCGGGGAGGGAACGAGCGTTCATCCTTGCATCCCCCCGCCCTCTTGCGTAGCTATAGGCTGCAGGTGCAATGTAGGAGGGCCCTACTACTTCTGATGGGCCTCCGTCGCTCGCTGCTGGTCGGGTGAGTGGCGACCTGAATGCCCTGCATCACGCAGGCTGGAAACCCTGCATGTGTGTTCGGAGGAGATGCATTGGAGCACAGGTAAAAGAATTTATAATATAAATGGTGTAACCTTGACTTAGTCAGATATATGACTAAGGGCACAACATTTTAGCGTCCAGAACGCGCCAAAGTCATACCATGTGAGTGATTGGTCATTTTTATTGAACCTGTGTTCTTGTAATGGATACAGTAAACACTGTTTTAAATATACCAGAGTCCTGGACAGTATATATCTATTGACTGTAGCTTTGTAGTTCACGAGCTGCAGTGCATGTCCAAACTATGGGGCTCATACACCTAAAGTAGGGGCCACACTAACAGAGTGCTTTGTCAGGGCTTTGTGGCCTCTACATGTATCTGCAGATATATGCAACTGTCTTTCTACCTGTTAGACATGTTTGTTGCCTAATAACGATATATTACTAATGGGTGGTTCCACTGGATCCCTTCCACACAAATTAACATTTTCCAGAACAGCTTGCCATTTTTTTAACTCTAGATCAGCAGACCTGAGTTTTGACGACATGAGTGTGTCAGGAATAGCCTTGTTACGTCTAGTTGGACTGTTTCCCTTAAGTTTTCCCTTAGTTAAGATGGCGGATTGTGTCTCAGCTGGGTGCCATCTTACTTCCTGTCATATATATAAACCTCTCAGGGCTGTTGCTCAGTGCTTGAGTATTGTGTTTGACTTCCTGCTTGTGCAGTTCTCTAGCCTGGAACTTGCTCTCCGGTTTGTTCCTCCTCTTGCGGTTTACCCTGCAAATCCTTGCTACCTGCTGACCCGGATTGGACTTTGACCCCGCATTGATCTGCTTCCCTGTTGCTGACCCGGATTGGACTTTGACTCTGCATTGATCTGCTTCCCTGTTGCTGACCCGGATTGGACTTTGACTCTGCATTGATCTGCTTCCCTGTTGCTGACCCGGATTGGAATTTGACTCTGCATTGATCTGCTTCCCTGTTGCTGACCCGGAATGGACTTTGACTCTGCATTGATCTGCTTCCCTGTTGCTGACCCGGATTGGACTTTGACTTCCTGCGTTTTGGCCTAGTCTCTGCCATTGGACTCCAGCAGTATTCACCAGTATCGTGACAGAGTGCTATGCGCTCTCCAATGGATAACAGAACTTAGGCCTCCTAAAAAGGGCCTGGGACCCGGTTTCTTTCATGTTTATACCTACTCTGGCGTCATGCTGCATCATTAGAAACATGGAGTCCTAGCTCAAAAACTTCAAGGGGTATTTAGAAAATGATACCCCTAGGGAAAGTATTCTAGAAACACTGCCCACTCTTTTCAGAGCAATTTCCTTATTAGCGGATGCCTCAGAGCATGCCATCAGCTAAGGCAACCATGTTATTGACCTGCACTAAAAGTGTTAAAAACATGGTCAGGAGACCTAGTGGTCAGTAAGACCTTGTACAGTATCCTGTTCCATGGCATTTACTGTTTGGTGAGGGACTAGATACTATACTGGCCTGATCCATAGGAGGGGGAAAGAAATTCTCTACAAAAAAGTGGCTGATTCAGCTGTGCAGGCTTGAAGTCCAAGACCTTACTGATTTAGTTTAGGCAAAAGGATCAAAAGAATCGATGGACTCAGACCAGACCACAAAACAAGGGAAGTTTTTTTTCATAGCCGCTTGGCGGCAGTCTGTCGTTTTTTGTGCTACAAACAAAAAGGGAATATCAGTTTCTTTCTACTCCTCAACCTTCCCTCCAGGTAACCAAGTTACCCAGGGATGTAAGAAAGGGGTTCATCAAGATATGCTCCAGAAGTAGGTGATGGAGCACATGCCCAGCCATTGAGCAGGGCCGGTGTTTTATTCCCTTGTTTTTCTAGTGCAGAAACCTTTAGGCAAATAATTAGACAGTGTCTCTCAGAAGATTGTGCTCCCAGTCACAGAATAATTGCAGTAGTCCAATAATTTATGATGAACCCGTGAGTTTCCCTTAGGGAAATCATGAGACTACTGAGGTTCATGTTGGTGGCAATTCTGGCAGTCCCATGGGCACAACTGCACATGAGAAATCCACAGAAGTTTCTCTTGTCGCAAGGGGACATAAAGCCAGAGCCCCTAGATCAGGTAGTCTGCTTGCAGGAGGATACCTTACAAAGTCTACATTGGTGGACAAATCCCGATCTTTTAAAGAAAGGGAGACAGTGGAGGTGGAAAGATTCAGCAACAATCACCACAGATGCCAGTGCCTGGGGGGCCCACATTGACAGCAATCAGGTCCAGGATCAGTGCCCTCCATACATGGCCAGAAGATCATCAAACTACAGGGAGCTGAATGCGAAAAATAGCCCTGGGGCATTTTTTTACAGATTGATTGTAGACAGAGACATGCACAATTGTTCCAATAATGCCTCTACAGTGGCATATTGAATGCTGTCCTTCACTCTGAATAAGAGTCTATCTTATATGTTTCCCACACCCTGTACATACAGACAAGTCCTGAACAGAGTTGCAACCCAGTGGGGGAAAGAATAATAAGTGACTAAAAACTTTTTAAACTTTAGATGCTGGGGAATCGTTTTTATGGGTTTGGGCTTTTCAATAAATCATGGTGAAGGTCTGGTTTAAGTCTTTAGAGGGGAACAAGGTCTCCAGTGCTCAAGGACCTGTCCAATATTATCTGTCTTGTCGGTTCACCTGAAAAACCCTGAACATGATCGCAGATTTCCTGAGCCGGGTCAGGATACATGAGTGGTGCTTAAACCAGGAGATCTTCTCCAGGTTGTAGCTCTTTGGGACACGCCACAGATAGATCCCTTTGCCAATGTGAGAAGTTCCAAGTGCAAGAAATTCTTCTCGCTGCTGAGGGTGGAAGGTGCTCTTGCAGTGGATGCCTTGGCCCATCCTTGGATTTTCCAGCTGGCATATGTCTTTACTCCTCAGGTGATCAGGGTAATGACTTGGGAAAAGACAAACATCCTACTAATAGTACCATACTGACCGAAAAAAAGAGCTTGGTTTTCAAAGCTAAAAAGAATGGTCAGAAAGGGTCCCTGGGAGCTGCCGAAGGTTCCGGATCTCTTTCATCAAGGATCTATTCTATACCCAAATCTCAACAGGCTTCGACTCTCTGCATCCTAAAGGATGTTCAGCCATAGTAATCCAAATTTTGGAAGTGCTATTCTTCCTTTTGTGAGGTAAACAAATTGAAGACCTCTTCCATTCCGGCTGAGCTGGACTTCTGCAGAATCGGCTCTTTTAGTTTTCCTAGACATTCAGTTGAGACAGGATCGTCTGATAAATCTCTTCTCCAGTACCTTCAAGATAAAAACATTTACTTTTAGGCTTTCCAGCATGGCATCTAACAATTGTTCTAAAGGGCCTGTTGGAAGAACCCTTCGAGCCCCTTGACGAAGTCCCTTGCTCTCGGAGGGTCAGTGACCTGCAGGCTCTTTACTCCTTACCACACAATTCTGTCAGACAAGGCCCTAATAATTTACCAGAAAATATTACTTATATGGCATAGATTGGATCACCTGTTGACCGTTTTCAGTGGCCTAGGAATAAGCCTTGTGGATTCGAGATTCACTGTTTCCAGATGAATTAGGCAGGCTATTGCCCAAGCTCACATGGTCATCACCCCACACCTTCCTCAAACATAGACTAAATCTTCTGTCAGCCAAGCATCAGGCCTCTGGCAGGAAGGTTTTACAGGCTGCTTCACACCCCTATGGCATTTTCTTGCTAATTCTCTCCAGAGGTCATCCTAAAGAACCAGAAAATTCTTGTTAGTCTTACCAATAGCAGTATTTCTACGAGTCCTTCAACATGACCTGTTACGTACCCTCCCAAATGTCCTTCAGTATGTTCTCTGATTTCTTGTTTAACTACTGAATTTGAGGGGAAGGGATGGGGCTTTTAACCTCTGTTCAGTTTGTGTTTCCTCCTAAGGGGAGTGGTCTCTTGGGGTCGTACCAGTTACCGGTAAGACTGGGATTTTTTTTTTTTTTGTTGAGATTTTAAAGCGACTGTAACTGTAATACCAAAAATATCCATCTTCTACCCCACAGTAACATTCTCAATCTGGTGCTCAGAAATGAATGTCTGACCAGCACGGTCAGTTGTGGCTCCACCCCTGCATTGGTCACCGGGTTTGAGCATGCTCACTCCACTCACTGCATTGTGAGTCTCCATAGGGTGCAACAGGAAGATGTGGGGCAGATCTGTGCACAGAAACCAGTTCGTTTCTGAACAGACTAAGAGGAAACTGATGGGTTAGAAAATGAATATCTTTTTCTCTTATTCATTATTTTTTTTCTTTCACAGTCCCTGTGGATTCTATAATGATGACTTTGTGTTAAAGATTTACTTAACATAAAATAAAATAACTGTTTTTCTGTCTGTTCAAGAATTCAGTAAATCAGATTGTGTCAAATGTTCCAAAAAGCACCTTGAAGCCAGCATCTCTCTCTGCACCTTTAAGTGCGGTTTCCATAGCATCTACCTTTCAAGGAAACCCTGCCATACTGCAGGTATGTATCCTTTATCTTTCACATTTTAGATTCAAGCTTGACCTTGAAACATTCAGGCCTTTTAGGTTGCTTCTTAGGATAAATATGGATACAAATGATCTCCTAGAACTTAGTACCATATCTTGTAGAGAATTGCAGAAATTCTATGTGTCTTAGCGAACCTTTGTTCTGGCTGGTTTCCACAACATCTATAAACCAGATTTTACACACTTGAAATATACGTAGATTTTGGCAAACAATAAGTGTTGACAGCAACCACATGGTCTATCCAGTCTGCCCTTGTGCGTATGTTCTCTTTATCTTGGGATAGATGCTTATCCCAGGCATGTTCAAATTAACTTACTGTTACTTTTCAAACCACCTTGGAAGTTTGTTCCAAGCATCTGTTTTCACTAAAATAATTTCTGACATTGCTCTTAATCTTGCCATTGCTCTATAGCAGTGGCTCCTAACCCACAATACAGGTACCACTGGTAAATCACTTTAATTAAACATATTCCACTTTGCCACCAGTGATCAGATGCCCTCTGTAAAAAAAAAAACCTCATTCTTGCTGCAACAGGAACCCTGTACAGCCTCTTTGACTGTATCATCAGGGAATCCTTGTCTTCACAGACATTTCTTCACACTATGAAAAAGTAATCATTGGGTACAAGGTCTGCATTGTAGGGCAGATGGTTGAGCACCATGAAGCTGCATTCCCTGATAGCCACTTGTGTTTTGCAAGGCTTGTGAGCTGGCGCATTGTGATGAAACTCTTTAATAAGAGTCTCCAGTAATTGTGTGCCAGGACCCATATTTTATCACTTATAAAAATGCTCCCTATGTCCAATGTTCATCCTTGCTGTATGCCTACTCGTGCTTTGATTCATTGGACGTTGTCAATTCAGCAGTTTGGTCCAAGAAGTGTGAGAATTCATGAGCTACATACACCTGCTCTTTGTGCTGTCACAGCTTAGGGTGTGCCTGCCACGCTCTCATTCTGTGGTTATTGGCTTTTTTTTTCCTTAAGGTTTTTGGTCTACTATATTAAAGTTGTACTAAAGGCAAGCCCATTTGTTGTGCCATTGTCTCAGGCTACATGTTGCACTGTCCTAAACTTAAATCTGTTTTGAAAAAGACCTGTAGTTCCTAGTCTTTCACTCTGGCCCTGCGGTGTAATTGCCTTCTTTCGTGTTCCCACACTGGTGTGCTGCTCTGCATAACCCAGCAAACCTTTTATTTTCTGCCACCAGGGGAGTAGCAGGTATCTTGCTGTATATCAAAGCACTCTGCTCTATGCCACAGATCTCCACCTATGCCACAAGGTGAATGTTCAGTGAGGTTGGAGGTTTTCATGCTGTGGGGCATTTCAAATTCAGACATCCCTAGAGAAAGCTTAACCCAATCTCCTTAGATTCTCATCTAGGTTTTTGTCCACATGAATTTCAGACATGTTCCTGAATGCCAAATGTACAGTTCTTAGTAAATGTCAAGGGGAGCTTTTCTGTATAAGAAAGCACCCTTTTATTTGTTTGATCTCATTTGAATTGTGATTGATTTCATTATTTTTAATTTGATGTTTTTTTTTTTTTTTTTATTTCTTTCAGACTGCAGTTACACCAAGCAATATTGCCAAAATGTCTTCTACTTTAATTTCTAAAGCAAGTGCCTCAGTCCCAGTACCTACAGTTGTAAGAATCTGCACCACTCCACAGTCAGTAGCTGCCAGCCAAGGGACCCCTACAGTCATTATCCGAGCTTCTACCCCCTCTTCCACTCCTATACCTACTCTCTCATGCAGTCTGACTTCAACAGCAGTAACAACTGTTGCAGCAACTGGAGTTTCGGCTACATCCTCCACTGTTACTATGGTTCCTGTTAGAACATCCTCACCTCAGGTTACACCTTTTTCAAACAATAAATGCACTTCAGTGGTGGTTCCAACTTGCACCTCGGTGGTGGTTCCAGCAACCACTGTGTCTTCTACACAGACTGTCAATTCTACTTTGCCGGTCTATCCTACTAACTCAAATGTTGTCCAGTCTTTGTCGTCCTCAGTTCAACAAGTTTCAAATGGTGGTTCTCTAAAATTAAGTAACAATATCTGTGTCACAGCTAATGCTTCTGTAGCGTCTGCCTCTATTGTGTCTAGTGTAGCCCCAGCTTCTCCTCTGGTAGCCAATGTATTACCTGATAATACCACAACAGAGAAAATGCCAGCAAGCATCTCTACATTAACTTCAAATGTGATGCCCAGCAAAATGCAACCTTCAAATAAACCAAGAAGCATGCAGCCTCCTAACGCTACAGTATGTCTGAATTTGCATTTTATTCTTCTGATGTTTTACTTTCTGGGGTCAGAGGGGACAAGCCAATTGAAAAGCTTTAGTTAGACCTAATATAGTGAGTTAAAATAGATCAAAAAGTGCCATATCCAAGGATACAATGCACTTGATTCTTAGCACTATACTGGACCATGCAAATCATCTGATTTTGGCTTTGTAATATCGAATATGCACAAAAAGAATAGACTGGGCGTGGAATGCTTTACATTATCTTCACAAAGCTTTCCCCCACCATACAGCCATCATTTCCAGCCTTGTGCTTATTAGGGCTATTTTCCCAAAACATGGTTTATGCTTATTTATTTTAATTGTCAAGGCAGCCTACATTAAACAAATAAAAAATCTATAATTTGATTTTGCAGTTTAGTATTGTCAATCTGTAATTCGTGTGAGATGTTGTGTTCCAGGAATCCTTAGACAACGTGAAAAAATGTAAGAACTTTCTCGCCACGTTGATAAAACTGGCATCCAGTGGACCACAGTCGCCGACGATGGGTCAGAATGTGAAAAATCTGGTGAAAAACTTGCTCGTAAGGCTTACATTTTATCTTCTACATTGGTATATCGAATGTGTAGTGGTCAAGAACTTTTATTTAAAATGATGAGGTGCAGAGTATGGAACACACCAGAAGTAAAATGTTGACTGGAAGTGCTATTCTGACTAGCTTATGCTTTTATGTTCAATGTATTAATTAGCTTAAAGTGGACCAAAACCCAGGATTTTGACTATCCTTGGTGTTAGTCATTGCCCCTGTGGCACCCTGATCTAGAATGCCCAGTGGTATGAAACCATCCCAGGTTGCAAGTCTAACTTGCCTTTTCCCCTGGTCTTACAGCGCATGCGTGGCCTCTTGCAATCGGCACGCTCGGATCCGCTTACATCAACTCGTCTAGGCTCGTCTAAGACATACCAAGCCATGATACATTGCTGTATTCTATTGGGGCATGGGAGAATCTCTCGCTCTCCATAGTCTGCTGAGCAGGAGCATGTACAACAGGAAAGAATGTTTAGCAGCTACAACAACCTCTGGGCATCCCAAATTAGTATGCCCTCTATTCTAAGTATGTCACACACCCCGCTTCAGATAGTCATTACACTTGGGTTATACCGCCCTGTAGAGGGCGATCTTGCAGAGATGTCATGAAAAAAAGGGAGCCCCTCCCGTTCCATAAATTCCTGGTACCTCCCACTCTTTCCCCAGTCTTTCATCTCTGCAGACGGCGAGCAAGTCAGAAGATGTATGTCTCCTCCTTGCAGGTAGCCGGGGTAGCTCCCGGCCCGCTTGTTAGTCTATTTCTGCCTGGACCCCCTTTTTTTAGTATTTCACCTTGCCTCCCAGCCTAGGCTGCTGGTCCGGGCAAGTGTAGACGGCACCTAATGGTGCTCTCCACTGTGAGACACCATACTAAGGGGTAGGCGGTTTGCCGGGTTGGTGATCCGGGTTAGGGATGCCCCGTCCCTTGCCCTTCCACCTTCCAACGTGGATTCCCCCTCTCCCGGATTGCCCTTGCTCCTTAGAGGGGGGGGGGGCCCTTTCTCTCTTAGTGTAATCGTTTATTGTGTGTTGGTCGCAGCTGTACCTTTTGGTGTGTGTGTGATTCACTTGGGTGCACTTTTCATGGAGGACTCAGCCAGCGCTGGCTGTGCCGCGACGCCGGCCGTTGTGGCAGCTTCGGTGGGGGAGCTTCTTCCCCTCAGGTGATGTTGGCAGGGGGGCAGGGTCGGGCGCTCGGCGCGATCGCCTACGGCCTGCCCCCCGTGCTCCTGGCGCCGCTGCAGAGCCTGGCCTCTGGCCAGGAGCGGCGTTGTCAGGGGGGAGGGGCAGGGCCGGGCACGACGCGCGAACCGCGCCTGCCCGCCCTTCTTCTCCCTCTGCTTCTCGTGTTCTCGCCTCTGGCTGGACGGACTCCATCTTCCTCCGTGAGTGGCCCTTGGGGCCTCATTACTTCATGACATGCATATATATCTATATAGATTCTTTTATGTTATTGCATATCAGTATGTCTGCCTTTTGTGTGCTTGAGGTGCTGAATAGCCCTGTATTCTGTCTTCCAGGTGGACCCTTGTTGGATCCTAAAGCGGTCCTAGGGTCCCTGGTTTAATTTAAGAACTCCCTATAAATCCTCCCACTCGGGACACAGAAGGGGCATCCCGGGTCACTTATATTGCGTAATTTCCTTGGGTATTGTGACTACCAATAAAATCACCATATGGAGGCTTCCCAGGATACCTGGCCCCTCGGGGCAACCCCGGCAGTGTTTGAGGTGTGGGGCATCCCTTACAGGGGATGATGTATTCCTTTGCATACCATGTGCACAGCAGACTATTACGCGGCAGTCCGGATCCCATGCGTCTGGTTCTGCGCCGTCGGTCCCTTCTCCTACCCCTCCCCGCCTGATCCGTACCCCGTGTGATGTTGTCACGAGTGGGGAGTCGCAATCTGAGGTGTGTGCCAGATTGTCCAATCTTGAAAAATTATTATTCTTAGTATACAGTACATCCTGCTCCAGATATAATACTTACACTTGGGTTATCCTCCGCCAGATGGCACTGCAGAAACATGGAAAAACAGGCTCCTCCCGCCCTTCAAATACCCAGGGACCTCCCACGAATCCCCAGATTTCTCTGCAGTGCTGACTGTCTGTGTCGTCCTCCCTGTGATGTGCCTCCCAGCCTGGGCTGCGCTGGTCGGGTGAAGGTAGGCAGCACCATGCGTGCTTATGAAGCCATGCTCCACCGCAGTCCCCCACCAAAGGGTAGGCACTTTAGGCTAATGGTGAGCCTTTTGTGGATGCCCCTCCCGCGCTATTGCCCCATACCCCGTGTAGCGGTGGACCCTGTTCAAAGGGTCGCCATTCTCCCTCGTTCCCCCCGTAGTTCGGGGGGAAAGAAAGGGGGGGGGGTGGTGGTCTGGTGTATTCAGTACACGTTATGGCCTTAGTATTGTCCTTGACTTATACACCTGGTGTCAGAGCCGCGCTGTTCTTCAATTGTCTATCGGCCGCCGCCGGGCGATTATCTGCCCTTACTGACGGGCGCGTGAACAGGCGGCGGCGGCGCCTCAGATGCTGCGGCGTCTTTATTGGTATTTGTTGTCGGGCGCATCGGGAAGTATTCCCCGTTTTTGGCTTCTATAGTGTCTCATTCACTCTGTCTGCGCTGACTACTTCGCGCTCTTCGGGGGGGGGCGGAGACCTGGCTTGGCGCGCTCCGCGTCACAGCCTGCTCTGGCCTGCCCTTCGAGGTCCGCGTGCCGCCATTTCGATGCTCATCACGTGCGCGCGTGGTAACGGTCCTCCTCCTCCCCCGATCTGTAAGTGCCCTCGCGGGCGATTTTCATTTGTCTTACTTACTGCGCATGGCTCTGACATCCCTATTCCCATTATGTCTTTCAGACGGTCGAATCCAGTGGCTTCTCCTGTCCCGGTGTATTTCCCAGTTGGACCTAGTATAATTTACTCCCACTTCCCTGCGGGTCTTTGGGGCATCCAGGGTAGCTTAAAGCGTCAATCCCTACTGTCCTATTGTGCATTGGAGGCATCCCAGGATATTGTTAACGGGGTTCCCTCGGGGCTGTGTGCAGCTTGTGGGGTCTCTATCTCTATCAACAGTGACAATGCTCGGGTCTGCGTCCCTTGGGCACAGCAGGCGTTACTGGTACTTCCCGCCTGCTGTGCTCGCCTCACTTCACCTACCCCACCAAGCCTGAGTCTAACCCCCAATACAAGTGGGGATTCTCATCCTGATGTGGCTACTAGACTGGCCAGTGTTGAAAAATTGCTTGCTAGTACTCTAGCGCGCAAGGCTACCGCAAAAAAGTGGCACATTGTCCCTGACTCTGCCCCATTCCCTACGGAGTCTGATGAGTTTACTCATTTATATGACCATACCCTTTCGGACGAGGGGGAGCTGATCTCTGGCTCAGAATCATCTGATGAGAAGTCTAGGGGTCATGACGATTCTGGTTCTGATCACTGGACCCCGGATGATACTGATAAGCTATTGCTTCAGATTTTTGAGGTTTTGTCCATCTCTCCCCCTGTTGCGGCTCCCAGGAAAAGGGTGAGCTATTCCATACTGCTAAGGCTCGATTGGAATTTCCTGAGCAGACCCATTTCAATAACCTCGTGCTTAATGAGTGGGAACATCCAAGTAGACTGTCCTGTCCATTTCCTGCTGACATGGTCAAGTGTTGGTCATCGCCCCCCGAGGTCGATGCTCCTATTCTAGGGCTGTCTAACACCTCTATTATGCACTCTCCCAACACTACTACCCTGCGGGATTCTGAGGACCGGCGCATTGATCAATTGGCATGCCATGCCTTTGCGTTTGGATGGGCGGCACTGCGCCCTGTCTGCGCTCTGGCCATTACTGCCGTGGCGCTCAGGGCCATGGTCAGGAATGCACTTGACACCCCAGACGAGTTGCCTGCTGATACCATTAATGCACAGTCTAACTGTGATGTATTTGTGAACTTTATCCTGTCTGCATCGGACGATGCTTTTAGGCTGTGCGCCAGATTTTCCGCCTTGGCGGTGGCTATACGCAGCGCGGTATGGCTGAGACAGTGGGCGGCCGACAATGCTGCTAAGAAAGCCCTTACTGGGCTCCCCTTCAAGGGACTACGCCTGTTCGGGGATCGCCTAGACCTCTTTGCTAAAGGAGGTAAGTTACCACAGCGCAGGCGGCAGCCTCGGCCCTTTCGCAACCAGGGCCCCCTTTCAACCCCCCTACAGAGGCGTTAAGCAGGGTAAAGGGGTGTCCTTCGCGGGGGCTTGCACAGACTCCTGGCATAGGAGCAGGGGGCGACGCCCTGGCTCCTCCTGGGGGACCAAATCCAAACCCCCTCCCAAGACCCCTCAAGCATGATGAGGCGCCCTCGCCCGCCAGGGTGGGGGGGCGACTACAGCACTTCGCGCACGTCTGGAGGCGTCAAGTCTCAGACCGATGGATTCAGGAGGTAGTTACCTCCGGCTACAAGATAGAGTTTGCTGTGCGGCCCCCCCTCAAGATTTGTCAGGTCCCGGATACCCCAGGACCCGGTGTCAGCTCAGGTCCTGATGCATGCAGTACAAGGACTTCTGGAGCTGGGAGTTATTTGCAAAGTTCCCTTGAGAGAATTGGGAGAAGGTTTCTACTCCAACCTTTTCACAGTACCCAAAAGAGACGGGTCAGTCGGGCCCATTCTGGATTTAAAGATCCTCAACAAATTTATCAAGAGCAAGCGCTTTCGCATGGAAACCCTGCGCTCGGCCATTGGCTTTCTACGACCAGGGGATTTTATGACGTCTGTGGACATCAAAGATGCTTACCTTCACATCCCTGTGTTCCCTGGGCATCAAAGGTTTCTCAGGTTCGAGTTGAAAGATCAACACTACCAATTTGTGGCTCTTCCCCTTGGCCTCACTTCAGCTCCCAGAGTGTTCACCAAGGTATTGGCGGGTGTGATGTCCTTGCTAAGGTCAGGGGGCATTCGAGTGCTGCCCTACCTGGACGACATTCTCATCGCCTCATGGCCTCTACAGCAGGCGGAGCTGGACACTCAGCTGGTGGTGTACATTTTGGAGTCCTTCGGCTGGGTGATCAATCATCCCAAGTCCTCCCTGTCCCCTTCACCGGTGACCCCATTCCTGGGGATGAATCTGGATACGGTTCAGTCACGAATATTCCTTCCCCAACAGAAGGTGGAAGATCTGACTACGGAGGTGCGGTCCCTGCTCTCGTGCCCCCAGCTCTCCCTCAGACAGGGAATGCGGCTGGTGGGCCTGATGGTGGCGAGCTTCGAGGCGGTGCCCTTTGCTCAGTTCCATTCGAGGCCTCTGCAGCTTCACCTCCTATCAGTATGGGACAAGGACCCCGCGTCCTTGGACGGGGTTTGTGTGCATCCCCCATTGGTCAGAAGGTCCCTCTCGTGGTGGCTGGACCACAAGAACTTGCTAAAGGGCAGGTCCTTTCTAGCCCCCTCCTGGGAAACGGTCACCACGGATGCCAGTCTGTCAGGTTGGGGGGGATCCTGGAAATCCCTGAGGTTCCAGGGGAGGTGGGGCCCTCAGGAGGCCCATTTACCCATCAACATTCTGGAACTACGGGCGGTCAGGTTGGTTTTGGAACAGTTGACCGATCACCTGCAGGGTCTGTCTGTGCAGGTGCGCTCAGACAACAGGACAGCGGTTGCCTACATCAACCATCAGCGGATTCTGACATGGGCGGAGGCCAATGTTCAATGCATCTCGGCTGTTTATATCCCGGGGGTAGAGAATCTTCTAGCAGACTCTCTGAGCAGAGGGACTTCCCGTCAGGGGGAGTGGTCCCTCTGCAACAGGGTATTCCAGTCCCTGTGTTACCGGTGGGGCCTACCGGATGTGGATTTGTTTGCATCCCGTCAGCTCCCGGCGTTTTTCTCCCTGTCGCAGGATCCTCTGGCCTTGGCCACTGATGCTCTGTCACTGTCTTGGAAGAAATTCCGGCTTCTGTATGCCTTCCCCCCGTTTCCCCTGCTGGGCAGGGTTCTGCGCAAGATTGCCCTGGAAAGGGTGACAGCGATTCTGGTGGCCCCGAGGTGGCCAAGAAGAGTGTGGTTCGCAGACTTGGTACAAATGGCAGTAGACCAGTACGTCCTGCCGGAGGAGCCAGATCTACTCACTCAGGGCTCCCTACGCCATCCCAGTTTACAAACTCTGGCTTTGACGGCTTGGCTGCTGAAACCTCCATCTTGATGGAGAAAGGCTTGTCTGCCTCAGTGGTGGATACCATGGTACAGGCTAGGAAGAAAACTTCTTCTGTCATCTATTATAGGGTATGGTGTTCCTACATTGACTGGTGTGAGTCTAGGTCTCTCCGCTGCAGGGAATTCTTAATCCCTAGAATTCTGGAAATTTTACAACATGGATTGGAGTTGGGTTTAAAACTCAGTACTCTGAAGGGTCAGGTTTCTGCCCTGTCTGTCTTCTTTCAGAGGTCTTTTGCTCAGAATTTCTTGGTTAAGACCTTCTTTCAGGGGGTCACTCACGTGCGTCCCCCGCTTAAGCCTACGGTCCCTGTTTGGGACTTAAACCTGGTTTGTCTGTCTTACAGGGTGCTCCCTTTGAGCCTATTCAGGATGCTGCTCTGGCTGTACTTGCCCTCAAAGTTGTTTTTCTGGTGGCTATTACTTCGGTCAGGTGCGTGTCTGTCTTTTCAGCCCCCATACTACGAGAGACACCAGGACAAGGTGGTGTTCCGCTTTAAGCCAGATTTTCTGCCAAAGGTGGTGTCTGCTTTTCATTTGAATCAGGATATTTTCCTTCCTTCATTGTGTCCTAATCCTAGCAACACTAAGGAAAGGGTTTTGCATTCATTGGATGTGGTAAGGTGTCTGAAGTACTACCTGGTAGTCACTGCGGCCTTCAGGAAGACTGATGCTCTTTTTGTGGTCCCTTCTGGTCCTAGGAAGGGCTTGGCTCCTGCCAAGTCTACTATTAGCAAATGGATTCGTCAGGCTGTGATTCAGGCCTATTCTGCTAAGGGGAAGAATCCTCCCTTCCGCCTTACTGCTCATTCTACTCGTGCTATTGGTGCCTCTTGGGCCTGCCAGCACCAGGCTTCTGTTGAACAAGTTTGCAAGGTCTTCTGTTCATACCTTTTCAAAGTTTTACAAGGTTGATGTTAGGGCCTCAGCTGATGCTGTTTTTGGCCGCAAGGTTTTGCAAGCGGCAGTAGTTTAAACTGCCTGTTGTCACCTTTTGTTGGGGGAACCCACCCTAATTTATGGACACTGCTATTGGATGTCCCAAGTGTAAGTATTATATCTGGAGCAGGACATACTGTATACTAAGAATAATACAATTCTGTGAAGTACTCACCTGTAGAATTGATATTATTTGTATACATGTATGTATGTCCTACTCCACCCCACCCTGTTTTTGCATTATTCTGGATCCCCTGTATGGTGATTGTTATCATTGTAATCATTACCAGTTGTTCTGGGTGGTTTAATTCTCCCGGCTTCTTGTTCACTGCTTTTCAATGCTGGGGATTCGTGGGAGGTCCCTGGGTATTTGAAGGGCCTGGAGGAGCCTGTCTTTTCATGTCTCTGCAGTGCAGCTCCATCTGGCGGAGGATAACCCAAGTGTAAGTATTATATCTGGAGCAGGACGTACTGTATACAAATAATATCATTTCTACAGGTGAGTACTTCTCCTCCTGAAGTGACCCTTCCGCAGAAGGGGGAGTTCTTTGAAGAGGCTAAGTCGCCCTTAGAATTCCCTAATCAAAGGCATTTCAACGGCATTATTCTTAAGGAATGGGAGAGGCCTACTCGGCTTCCGGGTGTCCCTCCGGGTTGGGATAAGAAATATCCCTTTCCGGTGGATGCGGTGAAGCGCTGGTCCTCCCCTCCCGAGGTAGACGCCCCTGTTTTGGGGTTGTCTAGCACCTCTGTCTTGCATTCTCCTGACTGTTCTACTCTCAAGGACGGTGAGGACAAACGCATTGACCAGATGGCTTGTCACGGTTTTGCCAGTGTCGGGTCGGCCTTGTGGCCTGTCTGTGCTTCAGCGCTTTTAATAGTGGCTTCTAGGTTGGTTGTCAGGGACCTGTTGTCTACCTCCAGGCTTGACCCGGCTAGTGAAGAGTTCACCGTCCTGAAGCGGTGCAAATTGTTTTTGTCATTCGTGCTAGCCGCCCTGGATGACACCATGGTGATGTGTAGTAGAACTTCGGCCTTGCTGGTGGCTATTCGGCGATCGGTTTGATTGCGCCAGTGGGCGGCTGATTTTGTGTCCAAAAAGTCGCTTACGGCTCTTCCCTTTCTGGGCTTGCGGCTCTTTGGAGAGAAATTGGATACTGTCGCAAAAGGAGGTAGGTTACCTCATCGAAAGAAGCTATGTCGTCGTTCGGGGGGCGGCTTCCTTTAACCCTTCCTTTCGTGGGGCCAGACCTGGACAGGGATCGGCTGTCTTCTCCTCCCAGAGGTGATTACTGGAACAGGGGATGAGGACGTGCCCGTCCAGGTCACAGCTGGGGCTCCAAGCCCAAAGCCGCTGCTAAGCCGGCTTAGCAATGAGGGGGCGCCCTCACCCTCGTGGGTGGGGGGGGGGGGCGGCTGCGACACTTCTCTCCGGTCTGGGACCAGGAGGTCTCGGACAGATGGATTTGGGAAGTGGTGTCTTCCGGTTACAAACTGGAGTTCGAGATCCGGCCTCCTCCCAGATTCTTCAGGTCTCGGGTGCCCTTGGATCCTCTGGCCGCGCAGGGGCTCCGGGCGGCAATAAAAGATCTCCTGGACATGGCTGTCATCTGCCCGGTGCCTCCCTCGGACTGCGGCCTGGGATGCTATTCCGATCTGTTCACGGTGCCCAAGAAGGATGGCTCCGTTCGTCCCATCCTGGATCTGAAGTTTCTCAACAGGTTTATCCGTCCCAGGAAGTTCCGCATGGAAACTCTGCGCTCTGCCATAAATTCACTTCGGCAGGAGGACGTCATGACGTCCATAGACATCAAGGATGCTTATCTGCACGTTCCAATCTTCCCAGCACATCAGAGATTTCTCAGGTTCGTGGTGGAAGATCGGCAATTTCAGTTTGTGGCTCTTCCGTTTGTCCTTACCTCGGCTCCAAGGGTTTTCACCAAGGTGCTGGCGGGGGTGATGGCCCTCCTCAGAGCCCAGGGTATCCGCATCGTGCCTTATCTGGACAATCGGCTTATTATGGCATCCTCTCTCAGCCAGGCGGAGTTAGATACCAGGACTGTGGTAGCCACTCTGAAGAGATTCGGCTGGGTGATCAACTATCCAAAGTCCTTCCTCTCTCCGTCCAGGGTGGTGGTGTTCCTGGGAATGTCTCTGGATACTTCTCAGTCCAGGATGTTCCTCCCCTGGCCCAAGGTTCTTCTGATTCAGGAATTGACTCAGCTTCTCCTATCCATCCCTCGTCCGGCTGGGGATGCGACTGGTTGGATTGATGGTGGCTTCGTTCAAGGCGGTTCCCTTTGCCCAGTTTCACCCAAGGACGCTTCAGCTCCATCTCTTGGCAGCCTGGGACAGGTCTCCGCTGTCTTTGGATCAGTCTTTTCTGATGTCCCCCCGGGTCCGGCGTTCCCTTCGGTGGTGGCTGGACCCAAGCAATCTGCTGAAGGGCAGATCCTTTCTGACCCCTCGTTGGGAGACGGTCACCACGGATGCCAGCCTGTCAGGTTGGGGGGGGTTGGAAGGATCTTCAGTTTCAGGGACTATGGGGGCCTCAGGAGGCTCACAATCCCATCAATGTTCTGGAGCTGAGAGCCATCAGGTTGGTTCTGGCTCACTTGTCTCCTCAGTTATGGGCCTACCGGTTCAAGTTCGGTCGGACAATCGGACGGCGGTCGCCTACTTCAATCACCAGGGAGGGACTCGCAGCAGGCGTGCCCTCAGGGAAGTGTCTTTGAGCCTGGCTTGGGCAGAGAGCAATGTCCTATGCATCTCGGCGGTGTACATTCCGGGAGTGGAGAACACGGAGGTGGACTCCCTGAGCAGGTGCTCATCTCGCCGGGGAGAATGGTCTCTCAGCCCCAAGGTGTTTCGGTCACTTTGCCACCGATGGGGGACTCCGGAGGTGGACCTCTTTGCCTCTCGTCACAATCACAAGCTTCCGGCATTTGTGTCTCTCTCGCGGAATCCACTGGCTCTGGCAGTGGATGCCATGTCTCTGACCTGGAGGGATCTGGGGTTTCTGTATCTGTTTCCTCCGTTTCCCATGGTGGGCAAAGTGGTGCGCAAGCTGGCCCTAGAGGGCGCGTCAGCAATCCTGGTGGCTCTAAGATGGCCAAGACAGGTTTGGTTCGGAGACGTGGTAAGGTTGGCAGCGGATCAGTTAGATCTGCCCCTTCTGCCGGACCTGCTCACTCAGGGTCCACTGCTCTACCTCAATTTACCAACGCTGGCTTTGACGGCGTGGCTGCTGAAACCTCCATCTTGAAGGAGGAAGGTCTTTCTGATGCTGTCATTCAGACTCTGGTTAGGGCTAGAAAGAAGTCTTCCTTTGCCATTTACTATAGGATTTGGAGGTCTTATATTGATTGGTGTGAGGTCCGGGCTTTGCCTTGCAGTGTGTTTTCTATCCCTAGGGTCTTGGAATTTCTGCAACATGGTCTGGACCTGGGTTTGCAGCTTAGTACGCTGAAAGGGCATGTTTCTGCCCTGGCGGTGTTCTTTCAAAGGTCTTTTGCTCTTCATCCTCTGGTTCGGACCTTTTTCCAGGGGGTTACGCATGTGCGGCCTCCTAGGAAGCCTTTGCTCCCAGTTTGGGATTTGAATTTGGTTCTTTCTGCTTTTCAGGGTCCTCCTTTTGAACCCTTGCAGGATATTGCTCTTTCTACGCTTACTCAGAAGGTTGTTTTTCTGGTTGCCATCACTTCCGTTCGGCGTGTATCGGAGTTGGCGGCCTTGTCCATTAAGGCCCCTTACTTTGAGAGGCATCAGGACAAGGTTGTTTTCCGCTTCAAGCCAGATTTCCTTCCTAAGGTGGTCTCTGCCTTTCATCTTAATCAGAACATTGTTCTACCCTCCTTGTGTCCTGAGCCCTGCAATGACAAGGAGAGGGTTTTGCATTCTCTGGATGTGGTTCGCTTTGTGAATTACTATTTGGTGGCTACTTCTTCTTTTCGTAGGACTGACGACCTTTTTGTGGTGCCCTCTGGGCCTAGGAAAGGTTTGGCTCCCGCCAAGTCTTCCATTAGCAAATGGATTCGCCAGGCCATTTTGGGGCCTATTCTGCCAAGGGGAAGGTTCCCCCTTTTCGTGTTACTGCTCATTCTACTTGTACTGTTGGGGCGTCCTGGGCTCTCCAGCATCAGGCCTCTGTTGAGAAAGTTTGTAAGGCTGCTACTTGGTCTTCTGTTCACTTTTTCCAAGTTTTACAAGGTTGATGTGCGGGTTTCAGCGGATGCTTTTTTTGGCCGCAAAGTTCTGCAAGCTGCAGTGGTTTAAGTTTGCGTATTGTTGCCTTGTTTTGGATCCCCGCCCTTTATGGACACTGCTATTGGATGTCCCAAGTGTAATGACTATCTGAAGTGGGGTGTGTGACATACTTAGAATAATACCATTTTGTGAATACTCACCTGTAAAATGGGTATTATAAGTATGTCACATACCCCGCTTCACCCCGCCCTTTGGTATTCTGGATCCTTTCTATGGTGAACCTTTTTTACTGTTACTGGTTATTTTGGCTTTTCCTGGTCCCTTTACTGCTGTCTTAATACTGGGGAATGAGTGGGAGGTACCAGGTATTTATGGACCGGGAGGGGCTCACTTTTTTTCATGACATCTCTGCAAGATCACCCTCTACAGGTCGGTATAACCCAAGTGTAATGACTATCTGAAGCGGGGTGTGTGACATACTTAGAATACCCATTTTATTGGTGAGTATTCACAGAATATTTTTCTACAGGACCAAGGTCCATAAGACTCCAGTGCTGCGGAATTTGGGTGCTCCACTGTGTGAAACTCCCTGAAACCCTAGTAAAACGTACCATTTCTACTGCTGGAGGCCAGCAGGGATGTGGCCGGCGGCAGGCTCGACTGCATTTGGCTCCATTCAGCCCATATCCGATTATTAGCCGAATGGGCCTAGCAGATCCAAGTGCGCCAGTTGAGGTTTTTCTGGGCAATCTGGGGAGTACCAAGACCCGCTAGTCAAAATTCCCTGCTCCCGCTCCCTCAGTGATTGGCAGCAGTGGGCGTGTGATGTGAACATTCACCCCTAAAATGCTACTTTGGATGCCAATCGGGAGCACGCGCATAGCTTTGGAGCGTGTTTTTTTTTTTTTTTTGTTTTCGTTTGTCTGGACAATCCCTCTCATAGAAATGTTCACAAAACTGCCTTTATGGTATGTATGTTTTTGTTTACATTAAATACAGAGGACCTAAAAAGGAAAACACTTTAGTCTTACACGCTCACTGGCAGGGCAGATGATTTGAGATGCCCCACAAGTAAAAATTTGCCCGAAATTGGGCAGAAATATTGACCCTTTTTCAGGGCACTGTTTTGTTTGGGTGTAATTTTGCTAAAATTCACAAGTTTATTTGCAGCCCTTAAAGGTATAAGACAATTTTAAAAGCAATTTTATATCTCATAAATTACACCACGTTGTCTAACAAGTTCATGTGTAAGTTACTCCAGGGAAATGCTAAAAGATCCGCCTTAAAGCGTTATGTTTATACCTTACTTGCAAAATGAATGTACAAATATAAAAAAAAAAAAAAAAACTCTACAGGCATTGCTACAACAGAGAGAGCCACGAAACATATATTTAAACGGATTACTCATCTGTTTAATCTGGTCCACGCAGAAATCGGCAGGCCTCATCCAATCTCCAAACAAGTTGGCTGCTGTATGCAAGTTCAAAAAGCAGGTCTCTCTATCCCAAAGCAAATCTCATCATTGTCGGTCTCCATTCACAACAAGACTCCATGTGTTTTCCTCAGCTGCCCTGAGCAAATCTGGCTCTTACCAGCCCAGCTGTTTTTCCCAAGCTGACCCCTTTGTTTCATTTGAAATAGCGCTGGTGATCTCTGGTTGGCCCAGACAAGCTAACCCAGGGGATACTCTGATTGGTTTAGAAAAAAATGTTATAGGTGATTTTCTGCTGGCCAACTTGATTTGCATGCATACTCACACATGATATGAAGCTCAGGCCAAAAGCTAGTCTTCAGAACAAAGGAAGGACTATGCTGAATATTAAAGTGGACCAAAACCCACGCCAAAATCGGGATGCCCCGCTGTATGAAACCCCCCAGGTTGACCCATTCACTTACCTCATTTCCCGGTCCCGTGGCGCGTCTAAGAGCAGCAGCCACATCCCGCTCTCCGTCTAGCATTTGTGATTGGCTGACGTGGGCACACTCCCTGTTAGAGGGAAGCGGAGGATGTGGCCATCAGGGTGCTCAGAGGCGCGGCTCTTAGACGCGCCGTGGGACCAGGAAGAGGTGAGCTGGACTCTGCGTCCTGGAGGGTTTCGTGCAATCAGGGGTGTCCCGGGGGAAAGGACCAAAACCCAGGATAGTCAAAATCCTGGGTTTTGGTCCACTTTTAATTAAACCGGACCTTCACCATGATTTATTGAAAAGCCCAAACCCTTAAAAAACGATTCCCCAGCATCTAAAATTAATATATTTTATGTTTTTAGTCACTTATTATTCTTTCCCCCACTGGGCTGCAACTCTGTTAAGGACTTTAGGATATGGGAGCCGCCATCTTGACTCAGATGCATCACACTTACTGAGGAAAGGAGAGTGGGATAAAGTACAGGGGGGCGTGTTATAGCTGTGCTTTGCTCAGACAGAGCAGAGCTGGGGTCAGGAAAAGGTCAGCAGTCCCAGAATGTAGAGCAGCACAGTCAGAAGGCACTTCCTGTTTGCAGTCTGCCTGATGTTCCATAAGCCGCCATCTTGGATGTTTAAAGGCTCATAACATGCAGTAGATGTAGGTAGGATGATTTTTAATGTGAGCAATCTGTATGTACAGGGTGTGGAAAAAATATAAGATAGATTCTTATTCAGCGTGAAGGACCGCTTAAAGGATCCAACCATGCTGGCTAAACAAAAGGGGGCAGCCTATATACAGTGCAATTTTGAGACCGATTTTGCAGTCTAGTATATAATTTAGCTTGATTTCAGGGGTTAGTACGGTGTCCACGCTGGCAGTTAATGGCGGGTGAGAGGGTCTATAGTCTTTTTGACTAAAAAGTCCTAAATACCGTATATACTCGAGTATAAGCCGAGTTTTTCAGCCCACTTTTTGGGCTGAAAAAAGCCGCCTCGGCTTATACTCGAGTCAGTGTGTTGTGGAGCAGGCGGCGGCCCCCCGAAGGCAGCGGAGGAGCGGCTGTGTCGGCCACGTGCGTCCCCGAGGTGAGGTGCGGGCGGCTGCGGATCTGCAGCACTGCTCCGCGGCGGTGAATCGAGGCGGAGGAGCAGGGAGGAGGCGGCTGTCCCCGGCGGGCGGCTGAAGACCCGGACGGCGGCGGTGAATCGAGGCGGAGGAGCGGGGAGGAGGCGGCTGTCCCCGGCGGGCGGCTGAAGACCCGGACGGCGGCGGAGGAGCGGGGAGGAGGCGGCTGTCCCCGGCGGGCGGCGAAGGGCGGGCGGCTGAAGACCCGGGCGGCGGCGGTGAGTTGGAGTGGAGGAGCGGGGAGGAGGCGGCTGTCCCCGGCGGGCGGCTGAAGACCCGGACGGCGGCGGTGAATCGAGGCGGAGGAGCGGAGAGGAGGCGGCTGTCCCCGGCGGGCGGCTGAAGACCCGGGCGGCGGCGGTGAGTTGGAGTGGAGGAGCGGGGGGGAGGCGGCTGTCCCCGGCGGGCGTACACTAGTGTGGTTACTTTGTGTGCCGCACATTTGCATAGATGGGTTGAAAGTGGGGCACAAAATACTTTGTATGCTTAAATTGGTCATATGAGCACATTATTATTAGCTTAGATTAAAGGTGCAACTACAGTCCTGTCCTGTGACCCACCCAACTCTCCCATCCATGCCTCTGCCCTGATTTGTGAAAGCAGAGAGCTTCCAGGGTCTGCAGAGATTGTGGGGAAATTAAGTCACCCCAACATAGCTGCTGCTGCAGTGATTGGGCGACTAACAGTCACCCACAATCCTATTCCCCGCAACTGCGGCTTCCTGTGCCCCCCCCCCCCCCAGTTTGTAGTAGTCATGCAGGGGGCTTGTGTGAAGAAGATGCTGCTGCAGGGCAGATAGAGAGGCTGCTTTAACTAAAGCAAACATTAGGGCTAGAATATCTCTCATCCTGTCATCAAGCTCTGCTAAGACATGGGTGAGGAAAATGCTGCTTCCTGATTGGGCACGCTCCTGTGAATTGCCTGCCTGACAGTGCGGGGGGAACAGGGCGCCCTCGGCTTATACTCGAGTCAATAACTTTTTCCAGTTTTTTGTGGTAAAATTAGGTGCCTCGGCTTATATTCGGGTCGGCCTATACTCGAGTATATACGGTAATTGATTACAGGAACTATTGTTAGTACATTATTTTTAAAGGATTTTGCTTATTGTTAAAGGATTCAAAACTTGAACCAGAAGAATTTACTACAAAACTGTACAAAGAGTTAAAGTCTTCTCCGCAGCCTTATCTGGTGCCATTTCTGAAGGTAATTCTCTATCCTTTCATTAGTGTTGCACAACATTAATCACTTAATAGCTGTATCAGTATATCCAGCATGCACAATATTCATCTTCTGTATGCAACACACTTGTGGCCAGCTGCACGTTAAACCAGATTTTTGTTTGATTAAAACGTTTTGCTCAGAGTGAAAAATGTATTTATATCCGGTGGTAAACTAGTGGGGATCGACCCCCAAGTTAGGCCTAATATAGTGGGCTAAATATTTAAGGGTACAATGCATAGAGTGCCTACTTTTCCTGGCATCCTGCTCGGGTCGCTTCATTCTTCACAATTGGGTTATCCACCAAGGTGGCGCAGCTGACTGCAAGACGAACTTGTGGCTCCTCCCGGGCCGTAAAAGGACAGCAAATTCCCCATAATTCCCAGTTTTCTCTTGCAGTCCGGACTGCGAAGATGGACTATTATAAGCATACAGCACGTCCTGCTCCAGAGATAGTAATAACATGTGGGTAATCCTCCGGCGCTGTGCACTGCAGACATGTAGAAAACAAGCTCCTCCTGGCCCTTCATATACCGAGGGACCTCCCACAAATCCCCAGATTTCTCTGCAGTGCTGGAACTGCGAAGACATGAAGTATCACGCTCTCGCAGGCGAGCGGGGCTTGACAGCCCAAGGCCCTGCGGGACTATTTCCACCCGTCCTCATTGTGAATTAATGCCTCCCAGCCTGGGCTGCGTTGGCCGGGTGAAGGTAGGCAGCACCTAGTGTGCTTACGGAGCTGGTCTCCACCGCAATCCCCCACCATAGGGTAGGCGGTTAAGGCGAATGGTGAGCCTTCAGTTGGATGCCCCTCCCGCACCAGTGCCCCCACGTCCCATGTAACGGTGAACCCTGCATTTGGGTCACCTTCCTCCCTAGATTCCCCCATTAGTGGGGGGAAAAAGAGGGGGGGGGGGTTGTGTGTTTGATGGCCTATCCTTGCCCTAATTACACTCCTATAGCTTTTACCGCTACCGGGTGTCAGAGCGCGCTTCATCTTTAAGTTATTAACTAACCGCAGCGCTTTTATTGTTCTCTATGGCACATACGGCAGCCCTGTTCGGGGAAGCTACGGGGCTTTTTTTATTTTTTTTTCCCTGTATTCACTCTGTCAGACGTTCTCTCTGAAGTGATTCTGACATAACTACTGTTTTCTCCTGATTGACTGCACGCCTTCGAGCTTCGCGCTCTCCGGGGGGGGGGGGGGGGGGGGGGCAGGGATCGGTCTGGCGCGTTCCGCGTCATCGCCCGCTCTGGCCCGCCCTTCGAGGTTCGCTGGGTGCCATTTCCTTCTCGCATGCGCGTGGTTAAGACGGTCCTCCCCTCGCAGACCTGTAAGTGCCCTCATGGGCGATCTTTTCCCTAGCTTGCTTCTTCGCGCTCGGCTCTGACATCCCTGTTCCCCTTGTGTCTTTTGGTGGCTTCTCCCGGCCCGACGTAGCGCCCGGTCCAGAACATTTTCATAAATTACTCCCACTTCCCAGCGGGTTATTGGGGCATCCAGGGTTGCTTATAGCGTCAATCCCTACTGGCATATTGAATTTAATAATCACCATATGGAGGCATTCAAGGATATTGTGAACGGGGTACCTTTTGGGACAAGCCCGTCTGTGTGTAGCTTGTGGGGTCTTACCTAGCAGCGGTGACAATGCACGGGTCTGCGTCCCTTGTGCCCAGCAGGCGATAGCCGGTCTCCCCACCTCTTCCAAGGCTGGGCCCGCACCTCGCCTTACTTCCCCTACTCCCCCAAGCTTGAGCCTAACCCCCAATACTAGTGGGGATTCTCAGGCTGATTTGGCCTCTAGACTGGCTAGTGTGGGAAAACTTCATCGCTGGCTCCTTGGCGCGCAAGGCTACTGCCAAGAGGCATCATTTAAATCCTGAATCTACTATTCTTCCTGTAGAATCTGATGATTTACTGCTTTCCTATGCACATTTCCCATCAGAGGAAGGGGAACTGCTCTCTGACTCAGGGTTTTACGATGACGAGTCCAGGAGTCAGGAGGAGTCTGGTTCTGATCATTGGTCCCAGGATGACATTGATAGACTGCTGTCCCAGATCTTTGATGTGTTATCCCTCTCTCCCCCGGCTCCTCGGCAAAGGGGTGATCTGTTTCATACCGCTAGGGTGCGGTTGGAGTTTCCCAAACAAACTCATTTTAATAGCCTAGTGCTGAAAGAATGGGAACATCCGAGCAAACTCCAGGGGATTCCTAAAGCTGTGGATAAGAAGTATCCATTTCCGGCCGATCTGGTTAAGTGTTGGACATCGCCGCCCGAGGTCGATGCCCCGATTCTGAGTCTGTCCAACACCTCTATTATGCACTCCCCTGACACTACTACGCTGAGGGATTTAGAGGATTGGCGAGTTGATCAATTGGCATGCCATGCCTTTGCATTTGGGGGAGCGTCGCTCCGCCCGGTTTGCGCCTTAGCCATCATGGCGGTGGCGCTCAGGACGGTGGTTAAGACTGCTCTGGAAGGGGCGGATGACTTGCCCTCTGAGGCCGCCAACGCTCTGGCCACCTGTGAGACCTTTGTGAATGATATCCTATCTGCATCGGACGATGCTATTAAGCTGAGCGCTAGATCCTCTGCTCTGGTGGTAGCCATACGCCGTGCGATCTGGTTACGGCAGTGGGCTGCTGACGACGTCGCCAAGAAGGCCCTTACGGGGCTTCCATTTAAAGGGCTGCGCCTGTTTGGAGAAAGGTTAGATATCTTTGCCAAGGCTGGCAAGTTGCCCCAGCGCAAGCGTCAGATTCGGCCCTTTCATGGCCCAAGCTCCCATTCGACCCCCTACCATGGGGCCAAGCAGGGTAGAGGGGTGTCCTTGCTGGGTTCTGGAACAAGAACAGAGGACGCCGTCCTGGTTCCTCCTGAGGGCCCAAGCCCAAAGCCCCCCCCCCCCCCCCCAAGACCCCCCAAGCATGAAGGGGCGCTCTCGCCCGTCAGGGTGGGGGGACGTCTACAGCACTTCGAGCATGTCTGGAGACGCCTTGTCCCAGGCCGGTGGATTCAGGAGGTAGTGTCCTCCGGTTACAAGATAGAATTTGCTGTACTGCCCCCTACCAGGTTCTTTGGGTCTCGGATCCCACAGGACCCTGCCTCAGCTCGAGTCTTGATGCTGGCTGTGCAGGACCTTCTGGAGCTCGGGGTCATCCGCGAGGTCCCCTTAAGAGACAGGGGCATGGGGTTTTATTCCAACCTGTTCACGGTGCCCAAAAAGGACGGGTCAGTCAGACCCATTCTGGATTTGAAAATCCTAAACATATTTGTCAGAAACAGGCATTTTCGTATGGAAACTCTGCGCTCGACCATTGCCTCGCTGCATCCAGGGGACTTCATGACATCTGTGGACATCAAGGACGCTTACCTGCACGTTCCGGTGTTCCCAGGGCACCAAAGGTTTCTCAGATTTGCGCTGTTGGATCAGCATTATCAGTTCGTGGCCCTGCCATTCGGCCTTACGTCGGCTCCCAGGGTGTTCACCAAGGTGCTGGCAGGGGTGATGTCCCTCTTAAGACTAAAGGGCATACGCGTGTTGCCCTACCTGGACGATATACTCATCACCTCTCGGTCTCTGCGGCAGGCAGAGCTGGACACTCGGTTGGTAGTATCCACCCTGGAGTCCTTCGGCTGGGTGATCAATTACCCAAAATCCTCTCTGTCCCCCTCCTCAGTGACCCCGTTTCTGAGGATGATTCTGGACTCGGTTCAGTCAAGGATATTCCTTCCTCCACAGAAGGTGGAAGCTCTGACAACGCAGGCGAGGTCCCTGCTCTCGATTCCACATCCCTCCATCCGGCAGGGAATGCAGTTGGTGGGCTCGATGGTGGCAAACTCCGAGGCGGTGCCCTTTGCCCAGTTCCATTTGAGAACCCTGCAGCTTCACCTTCTGTCAGTATGGAACAAGGACCCAGCGTCCTTGGACGAGATCTGGGTGGTTCCCCCCCTCGGTCAGACAATCCCTTGCGTGGTGGTTGGACCACAGGAACCTGACAAGGGGCAGATCCTTCCTGGCTCCCTCCTGGGAGACGGTCACAACGGATGCCAGTCTTTCGGGCTGGGGGGGTTTCTGGAAGTCCCTGCGCTTCCAGGGGAGGTGGGGCCCTCAGGAGGCCCATCTTCCTATCAATGTCCTGGAACTCAGGGAGGTCAGGTTGGTGCTGGAACGATTGACTCAGCACCTGATGGGTCTGGCGGTTCAGGTACGCTCAGACAACATGACGGCTGTAGCCTACATCAATCATCAGGGAGGAACCCGGAGCAAGGCTGCTCTTCAGGAGGTATCTCTGATTCTAACATGGGCAGAGACCAATGTCCAATGCATCTCGGCTGTCTACATTCCGGGGGCGGAAAATCTGTTAGCAGATGCTCTGAGCAGGGGGTTGTCCCGTCAGGGGGAATGGGCGAATGGGCCCTCTGCGACAGGGTTTTTCAGTCCCTGTGTCACCGTTGGGGTGTGCCAGACGTGGATCTGTTTGCGTCCCGTCACAATCACAAGCTTCCAGACTTTGTATCCCTGTCTCAGGATCCTCTGGCTCTGGCTTCGGATGCCCTGTCAATGTCTTGGAGGGAGTTTCGGCTCCTGTATGTGTTTTCCACCAATTCCCCTTCTGGGCAGAGTACTGCGCAAGATCGCTCTGGAAGGGGTACCCACGATTCTAGTGGCCCCAAGGTGGCCAAGAAGAGTGTGGTTCGCGGACGTGGTTCAAATGGCAGTAGATCAGTACGATCTGCCAAGGTTGCCAGATCTTCTAACCCAGGGGTCTCTACGCCATCCCAATTTACTAACTCTGGCTTTGACGGCTTGGCTATTGAAACCTCCATCTTAATGGAAAAGGGTTTGTCTGCGTCTGTTGCGGTTACTATGGTGCAAGCCAGGAAGAAGACTTCTGCTGCTATCTATTATAGAGTATGGCGTGCTTACATTGACTGGTGTGAATCCAGGTCTCTTCCCTGCCGGGAATTCTTAGTCTCCAGGGTGCTGGAGTTTTTACAACATGGTCTAGACTTGGGTCTTAAGCTTGGTACCTTGAAGGGCCAGGTTTCGGCCCTGTCTATCTTCTTTCAGAAGACCTTTGCCCAGCACCCTCTTATCAAGACCTTCTTTCAGGGGGTCACTCATGTGCGCCCTCCTTGGAAACCTATGGTTCCTGTCTGGGATCTGAACTTGGTTTTGTTGGCCCTGCAGGGGGCCCCTTTTGAGCCTAATCATGAGGCCGCTCTCGCTGTGCTCACTCTCAAGGTTGTCTTCCTGGTAGTTATCACTTCGGTTAGACGTGTGTCTGAGTTGGCTGCCTTGTCTATTCAGCCTCCCTACTTTGAGACACCAGGATAAGGTGGTGTTTCGCTTCAAGCCAGACTTCCTGCCTAAGGTGGTGTCTGCATTTCATTTGAATCAGGATATTGTGCTTCCTTCCTTGTGCCCTAATCCTAGTAACCCTAAGGAAAGGGTTTTGCATTCCTTGGATGTGGTTAGGTGTGTCAAGTCCTACCTGGTTACCACTCAGGCCTTTAGGAAGACGGATGCTCTCTTCGTTGTGCCTCACGGGCCTAGGAAAGGTTTGGCTCCCGCCAAGTCTACCATCAGTAAATGGATTCGTCAGGCTGTGGTTCAAGCCTATACTGCTAAGGGGAAGACTCCCCCCTTTCGTCTTACTGCTCATTCTACTAGAGCTGTTGGGGCTTCCTGGGCTTTTCAGCACCAGGCCTCTGTGGAGCAAGTTTGCAAGGCTGCTACTTGGTCTTCTGTTCATACCTTTACAAAGTTTTACAAGGTTGAGGGGCCTCAGCTGACGCTGTGTTTGGCCGCAAGGTTTTGCAGGCGGCAGTAGTTTAAACTGCTTGCTGTTGCCTTCTGTTGGGGATCCCACCCTTCTTTACGGACACTGCTATTGGATGTCCCACATGTTATTACTATCTCTGGAGCAGGACGTGCTGTATGCTTAGAATAATACAACTCTGTGAAGTACTCACCTGTAGAGTTGATATTATATGCATACAGCACATCTTGCTTCACCCCACCCTGTTTCACCTTGTTCTGGATCCCCTGTTGGTGATTGTTATCTTTGGTATTATTGCCAGTTTTGGGTGGTTGTTTTCTCCTGGCTTCTCTTTCTCACTGCTTTTCAATGCTGGGTATTTGTGGTAGGTCCCTCGGTATATGAAGGGCCGGGAGGAGCTTGTTTTCTATATGTCTGCAGTGCACGGCGGCGGAGGATTACCCACATGTTATTACTATCTCTGGAGCAGGACGTGCTGTATGCATATAATATCAACTCTACAGGTGAGTACTTCACAGAGTTGTATTTTTCTCTCTCATGGATATCGCAGGCGAACGGGGCATCCCAAGCCTGTCTGCCCCTGCAGACCTATTCCCACCTGTTTCCGGGACCCATTCTGCCTCCCAGCCCGGCTGTGGATGAGGTGAAGGTAGGGCAATGCCGAGGGTCAGGCGTTCACAGAGCTAGGCTCTGGGCCGCAGACCCTCACCCAAAGGGTAGCCCGGTCCTTTACACTTCTATTTTCTGTCTTCTTGTGCGGCTGCTATGCATGTGCTGTGGGACGCTCATTTTGTCCCCCTTTTGTGTCTTTCAGGCGGGTCCCTTATTACTACGGTGGTTTCTCCCGGTCCATCCACCACCACCACCCCCCCCCCCCCCCCCGTCCCCCCCCTCGAGCTTTTTAGGGACTATTGTGGGGGGATTCCAGGTTTGGGCCCTTAGCACCTGTTACCCGTGGATTCCTGGTTTTTCTCTAATCACCATATGGAGGCTTCTGGGGATAGCGGACTAAGCTGTGTCTCATGTGCGGTTCATCCCCTTTGAGCGGTCGCAGCGTGGTTTGTGTCCCCTGCGCCCAGAGCGTCATTGCGGAACAGGATGGGTTGAGCGCCACTCTCCCCAGTCCTATTTTGTCTGCGGCCTCGCCGACACCCCCACACTTGCATTTAGCCCCCAGCGAGGTGGAATCTAGCAGGGGGTCCCACTCGGATCTGGCGCTGCGGGTGGCTAGCCTTGAACGGCAGTTGTCTCGCCCGTCTGGCGGCAAGGCCTCGGGTAAGAGGCGGCATTTGGAACCGGTTCACTCCCTTTTTGCCGATGATGATGGTTATGAGCCCTTGGAGGCTGTGACTCCATGGAGTAGGGCAAATTATTTCATGATTCTGACTCCTCATGGGGTCTACCGGGTGTTTTTGTTAGTGACCCCGGGTCCTCCTCCTCGAGGACATGTGGCTCCCCGATGGCACGGAAAAACTATTGGCCGAGGTATTCTAAGTGTGCCATACACTCCACTTCGGTCTTCATGACATCTGGGTAATCTCCAGTAGAGGGCGAACTTCTGCAGAGATGAATATGCAAAAAAGCCTGGGACCTCCCACCAATTCCCCCAGTTCCTTCTCTGCAGGGAAGGAGACAAGACAGAAGATGAAGACTTCTTTACTTACAGGTAAGCCGGGCTCGCGCCCGGCCTTCTATTGTCCCTATTACTGCCAGGACCCTTCTAAATTGTCCTATATTGAGCCTCCCAGCTTAGGCTGCGGGTCCTGGTGAAGGTAGGAGCACCCTATGGGTGCAGCAGGAGCACTGCTCCACCGTGAGACCTCACTATGGGGTAGGCGGTTATCCAGGTTTCTTGGTGATCCTGGTGTGGGATGCCCCGTCCCTCTAGGCTTATGGCTGGCTCTGGCAGGGTGCCCCCCCTTCCAGGTCCCTTATTCCCCTCTAGGGGGTGGGGGGGGGGGTTGCCTGGCCTGGCCGATACTTAGTTTTCCCCAGCTTGTGTCCCTGTGTGCTTAGTGTTTTTACTTTGTGTGTGTGTGAGTGTTAGACTGCCTCATCGGCATACCAGGGACTAGTGCAGCCTGGGGGAGCTTCTCCCCCTCAGGCTGTGTTCGGGAAGGGGGCGGGGCCGGGCTCTCGGCACGGCCGCGGTAGCCCCGCCCCCTTCTTTGGCGCGATTGCTTTGCTCGTGCCTAAGGTTCCCCGTTGCTGGGAGGGGGGCATGGCCTCGGCAAACTTGCGTTCTGCGCTGGCCCACCCTCCCCCTGCTCTCTCTCCTCATACATGAGGCTTCGTGGGGGCCATCTTCTTGAGCAGGCCGCATAGCAGATCGGTGTGGTAAGGGCCCCGATGGCCACTTCCTTAGCTTGTGTGTGTGGGGGGCTCCTCTTTAGCGGGGTCCCCCACTGGTCTAGAGCATGTGTGAGTGTGTTAATTACACTGCCTGGTTGGGACATGGTTAATGTTTATACATGTATAACATATTGTGTGGCTGCAAGATCAAATGCTGTGGTCTTTTTCAATGTGAGGTTATGGCCATTTTTACACAGCTCTGCACTTAAGTTGCTTGTTTTGTGTATTACAGGTTGCCCTGTATATGTGCATATTAAGGGGTCTCTCCTGGTCCTGGGGTCCCTAGTGTAAAATTGTCCACCCCAAAAATCCTCCCACCGGGACTTTTAAGGGGCATCCCGGGTTGCTTATGCGTAATTCCCTGTGGTCTTGCGACTGACCACAAAAATTCACCATATGGAGGCTCCGCAGGATACTGGGCTCGGGATCCCTCTGGGACAATCCAGGCCATGTGTGGGGAGCGGGGTATCCCTTACGGGGGAGAATGTGCTGATATGGCCTTTTGTGCGCAAGGTATACATAACGCGGCAGTCTGGTACCCAGCCTTCTGGGTTGGCTCCTCCCGCTTCATCGCCTTCCCCTCCCCACCTTATTTGTACCCCAAGTGACATTGGTACCAGTGGGGAGTCGCTTTCTGATGTTTGGGCTAAGTTGGCCAGCATCGAGAAAATTATTGCTAACACGGTGGGCAAGAAGGCCCAGGCTAAAAAGAGACATTTGTCGTCAGCCCAGCCATTGTGGGATGTTGACGACGAGTTCGCTGATTTGTCAGATTATTCCCCGTTAGAGGAGGGGGAATTGTATCAGGAAACAGAGACTTTGTTCAGTCTGGGAATTCCAATGTCTGGCAGGCGCTGGGGGATGCCGTAGATACGGCCACTGTTTTGTCACATTTATTGGAGGTGTTGGATATTGAACCGCCTGAGGCGCCCCCTCTTAAGAAGGGGGAATTTTTGGGGGCATGCAAGCCCCGTCTGGAATTCCCTACCCAGGGTCATTTTGATGCGCTGATCCTTAGAGAATGGGAGAGGCCCAGTCGGCTTCCTGGTGTGCCTCAGGGATGGGATAAGAAATATCCTTTTCCGGTGGAGGCGGTTAAGCGCTGGTCTTCTCCTCCCAAGGTCGACGCGCCTGTCTTAGGTTTGACCAACTCTTCTGTGCTGAACACCCCAGATGCCACTTCCCTTAAGGATGGCGAGGATAAGCGCCTTGATCAGATGGCATGCCACGCATTTGCCAACGTGGGCTCGGCCCTGCGGCCTGTTACTGCGTCTGCCCTGGTGTCGCTTGCTACCAGGTCTCTTATCAGGGACTGGCTGAATAGCGCTCAGTTTGATCCAGCTGGCGCTGAGTTCGCTACCCTTAAGAAATGTGAATCGTTCATGGATTTTATCATGGCTGCGATGGAAGACTCTATTGTCGTGTGTAGTAGGACTTCAGCCTTACTGATGGCTATGCGCAGATTGGTCTGGCTCCGCCAGTGGACAGCGGACGTTGGGGCCAAGAAGTCGCTCACAGCTCTTCCCTTCTTGGGTTCGCGGCTGTTCGGAGATAAATTGGATGCTGTTGCTAAAGGAGGTAAGTTACCTCCACGGAGGAAACAGCACCCCCCCTTTCGGGGGGCTGGCTCGTTCACTTCTTCCTTTCGAGAGGACAGAGCGACTAGGGGTTTGGCCTTCTCAGGTGTCAGGGGCTCGACCTGGAACAGAGGCAGAGGTCGGGCACGTCCCGCGCCTGCCTGGGCTTCCAAGCCCGTCGTTAAACCGGCTCAGCAATGAAGGGGCGCCCTCACCCGCAAGGGTGGGGGGACGGCTGCGGCTCTTCTTCCAGGTCTGGGCCCGGGAGGTCAGACAGTTGGATCTTGGAAGTGGTCTCCTCCGGGTACAAACTGGAGTTCGAGTTCTGGCCGCCCCCAAGATTCTTAAGGTCTCGGGTGCCCTCGGACCCTCAGGCTGCACAGGGGCTCCTATTAGCAGTAAAAAAACCTGGACATGGGGGTTTTATGCCCGGTGCCTCTGTCGGAGGTAGGCAGGGGTTTCTACTCCAACCTTTTTACGGTTCCCAAAAAGGAGGGTTCGGTGAGACCCATTCTAGACCTCAAGGTTCTCAACAGATTTATCAGAGCCAAAAGGTTCCGCATGGAGACTCTGCGCTCGGCTATCAATTCCCTTCGCCAAGGGGATTTTATGACATCCATAGACATCAAGGATGCGTATCTGCATGTTCCGATTTTTCAGGCACATCAGAGATTCCTCCGATTTGCGGTGGAGGATCAACGTTATCAGTTTGTAACTCTTCCCTTCGGTCTGACCTCGGCACCGAGGGTCTTCACTAAGGTTTTGGCGGGCATAATGGCTCTGCTCAGATCTCAGGGCATTCGCATTGTGCCTTATCTGGAGGATCTGTTGATATCAGCTTCTTCCCTCCATCAGGCGGAGCTGGACACCCACCAGGTGTTAAAGACCTTGGAAAGGTTCGGGTGGGTGATCAACCGCACCAAGTCTTCTCTCTCCCCGTCTTGTGTGATTTCATTTCTGGGCATGAATCTGGATACCATTCGGGCCAGAGTGTTTCTGCCCCAGGCCAAAGTGCAGGGGATTCAGGGCCTGATCCGCCTTCTTCTGGACAGTCCTTGTCCCTCTATCCGACAGGGGATGAAACTGGTGGGTTTGATGGTATCCTCCTTCGAGGCGGTGCCGTTTGCACAATTTCACATGAGATCTCTTCAACTTCACCTATTGACATATTGGGACAGGTGCCCTCAGTCATTGGATCAACCTTTCAGGATGTCTCCCAGGGTTCGGCAGTCTTTTCGGTGGTGGCTGGACTCGAGCAATCTGGTGAAGGGCAGATCCTTTCTGATCCCTTGTTGGGAGACAATTACCACGGATGCCAGCCTGTCGGGATGGGGAGATTATTGGAAGAGTCATCAGTTCAGCGGGGTGTGGGGTCCTCAGGAGGCTCACACCCCCATCAATGCCTTGGAGCTCAGAGCCGTTCAACTGGTTCTGGCTTGGCTGACCCCACATTTACGGGGTCTTCCGGTTCAGGTTCGTTCGGACAACCGAACGGCAGTAGCTTACATAAATCACCAAGGAGGGACTCGCAGCAGGAGTGCCCTCAGGGAAGTCTCTCTGATCCTGCACTGGGCGGAGAGCAATGTTCCTTGCCTTTCGGCAGTCTATATTCTGGGAGTAGAGAACACGGAGGAGGATTCCCTGAGCAGGGGATCCTCTCGCCAAGGAGACTGGTCTCTCAACCACGAGGTTTTTCTGGATCTTTGCCGCAAGTTGGGGACTCCGGAGGTGGATCTCTTTGCCTCGAGGCACAATCACAAACTTCCGGCCTTTGTGTCTGTCTCAGGATCCTCTGTCTCTGGCAGTGGATGCCTTGTCACTGGCTTGGAAGGAGTTGGGGTTTCTGTACCTGTTTCCACCCGTCTCCATGCTGGGCAAGGTAGTTCGCAAGCTGGTTCTAGAAGGGGCACCAGCGATTCTGGTGGCTCCAAGGTGGCCAAGAAGGGTTTGGTACGCATATGTCGTAAGGATGGCCGTAGACCAGTACCGGCTTCCCTTGTTGCCGGACCTGCTATCTCAGGGTCATCTACTTTACCCCAATTTACAAACTCTAGCTTTGACGGCTTGGCTGCTGAAACCTCCATCCTGATGGAAAAGGGGCTTCCTGCCTCGGTTGTGAGTACCATGATTCAGGCTCGGAAGAAATCCTCTTCCATGATTTATTACAGGTTCTGGCATGCTTACATTGCCTGGTGTGAGTCTAAGTTGTTTCCTTATCGCACCTTTTCCCTTTCCAGGATTTTGGAGTTCCTATAACTTGGCCTGGAGTCGGGCCTTCAACTGAGTAGCCTCAAGGGACAGGTTTCGGCCTTGGCTAATTTTTTTTCCAAAGATCTTTCGCCAATCATAGACTTATCAAGAGTTTTTTACCCATGTACGTCCGCCGCGTAAGCATTTGCTACCGGTGTGGGATTTGAACTTGGTGCTTTCTGCTCTCCAGGGCCCTCCCTTTGAGCCCTTGTGTGATTCTGCTTTACCCATTCTGACTCTGAAAGTGGTCTTTTTGGTAGCTATCACTTTGGTGTGTCGCATCTCTGAGCTGGCGGTTCTTTCTATGAAGACTCCTTATTTTGAGCGGCATCAGGATAAGGTGTTTTTTTGTCTTAAACCGGAATTCTTGCCTAAAGTTGTCTCTGCCTTTTATCTCATTGAGGACATTGTCTTGCCTTCTTTGTGTCCTGCGCCTTTTAATTCTAAGGAAAGGGCTCTCCATTCCCTGGATGTGGTCAGGGCGCTTAAGTACTATTTGGTTGCTACTGAGTCCTTCCGGAAGTCGGATTCTCTGTTTGTGCTTCCTATCCGACCTAGGAAGGGCTTGCCTCCAGCCAAATCCAAGTGGATCAGACAGGCGGTGGAGCAAGCGTATTCTGCCAAGGGAAAGGAACCCCCGTTCCATGTTACAGCTCACTCCACTAGAGCCATTGGTGCCTCTTGGGCTTTTCAGCACCAGGCTTCAGTTCAACAGGTTTGTAAGGCTGCTACTTGGTCTTAAGTTCATACTTTTTCCAAGTTTTACAAGGTTGACGTTAGGGCCTCAGCTGTTGCTGTCTTTGGCCGCAAGGTGCTTCAGGCGGTAGTGTCATGAACTTCGCGCTGTTGCTCTCTGGGGATCCCACCCTTTCTTGGACACTGGTTTTGGATGTCCCAATTGTAAAGAATGAAGCGACCCGAGTAGGATACCAGGAAAACTACAATTCTGTGATTACTCACCTGTAGAATTGTTTTTATTGGTATCCTACTCAGGTCGCTTCATCCCACCCTTGTTTTGTTATCCTCTTTTGCCTTGTTATGGTGATTACTGTTGAGAGAGTTTATGTGGGGCTGTGTGAGTTTACATGGTCTCTGGCCTCCCGGCTTTTCTCTGTATTACTGCTTTTCAACACTGGGAATTATGGGGAATTTGCTGTCCTTTTATGGGCCGGGAGGAGCCACACGTTTCGTCTTGCAGTCAGCTGCGCCACCTTGTGGTGAATAACCCGATAATGAAGAATGAAGCGACCCGAGCAGGATACCAATAAAAACAATTCTATAGGTGAGTAATCACAGAATTGTATTTTTCTATGTTATGGGTGTGGGCCGCATTGTGACAGTCCTCTCGGGGGGGGGGGGGATAGGGGCTTCAGATTGCTGGCGTCCCACCCCCCCCCCCAACAATAGACTCCCTACAATCCTTACCTGAACCTGGAACCCCAGGCCCCTGCAGTTCGGGCAGTCAGGTAAAAGAAAGTTACTCCAAGCAAAGGATAACCTGATTTACCCGTGGTTCTTAGCAATGGTCGAAGGTATGCAACGCCTCTATTCTTAGTATACAGTACGTCCTGCTCCATATAGATTACTTACACTTGGGTTATCCTCCGCCAGATGGCGTTGCACTGCAGAGACATGCAGAACAGGCTCCTCCCGGCCCCGCAGATACCCGGGGACCTCCCACAAATCCCCGGATTTCTCTGCAGTGCTGACTGCGAAGACATGAAATTATCACTCTGTTGCAGGTGAGCGGGGCTATTAAAGCCTGCGGCCCTGTTGCACTATTCCCACCCGTCCTTGATGTGATGTGCCTCCCAGCCTGGGCTGCGCTGGTCGGGTGAAGGTAGGCAGCACCATGTGTGCTTAAGGAGCGTTGCTCCACCGCAGTCCCCCACCAAAGGGTAGGCGGTATAGGCTGATGGTGAGCCTTATGGGATGCCCCTCCCGCATTATTGTCCCATGCCCCGGTAGCGGTGGGCCCTGTACAAAGGGCCGCCATCCTCCCTCATTTTCCCAGTAGCCCTCGGGAGGAAGAGAAGGGGGGGGGTGGATGTCCGTGTACTGTGTTTACATTCTTATGGCCCTCTTTGTAATGTCTGCTTGGACTGGTATATGTGGTGTCAACCGCCGCGCTGACTTGTCTATTTACACTGTTAAGGCCGCCACCGCGCGCGCTTTTTCCTTCATTTGGATGTTCCGCGCCGGGCGGCGGCATTACCTCAGATGCTTCTGCGTCCTCATTGGCTGCTTGTCTGTTGGACTTCGCGCTCTTCGGGGAGGCGGGGCCTGGCACGGCGCGCCTCGCGTCACGGCTCGCGCTGGCCCGCCCTTCGAGGTTCTCTGCGCCATATTGTCTGGTGTCGCGCGCGCGCGCGCGTGTGTGTGTGTGTGACGTTCCTACTTACCATGGTCTGTAAGTGCCCTCACGGGCGGCTTTATAATTCACTGTAGTGTGTTTCGGTTCTGACACCCTTCTCATTGTGTCTTTCAGAGGGTGAATCCATTGGCTTCTCCCGACCCGGTGTAATTGATAGCGGGCCTTGTAAATTTACTCCCACTCCCTAGTGGGTCATTGGGGCATCCAGGGTTGCTTTATAGCGTCAATCCCTACTGGCATATTGTGCCTAATAATCACCATATGGAGGCATCTAAGGATAATGTGACCGGGGTCCCCTTCGGACAAGACCGACAGTGTATGGTGCGTGGACAACCTCATGCTGATGCTGACAAGGCATGGGTCTGCATGCCCTGTGCTGAGCAAGCGCTGGCTTTGCAATCTGGCCTGCCAGTGGCTGCACCTCGTCTCACTTCACCTACTCCTCCAGGCGTAAATCTCACTCCTGCTGAGTCGCACACAAGTGGGGATTCTCAGCCTGAATTGTCTCCTAGACTGCCTACGGCTGAACAGATTATTGCGAGGTCTTTAGCGCGTAAGTGCCCTGGTAAGAAGCTGCACTTGGCGCCTAATGTTACTGTTTTCCCTATGGGAACTGAGGAGTTTATGAATGTGTGGCTATACCCCTTCTGATGGAGAGCTCTTTTCTGACTCAGGCTCATCTGATGAGAGACCGGAGGGTCATGAAGACTCTGGCCCTGATGACACTGACAGATTATTGATCCAGATCTTTGAGGTTCTGTCTATCTCTCTCCCTGGTGAGGATCCCAGGCAAAGAGAGGAGTGTTTCGATACAGCATCATCACACTTGGAATTTCTAGAGCAGGCACATTTCCATACCCTTGTGCTCAAGGAATGGGAGTGCCCCAGTAAACTTCCAGGGGTTCCAGGAGATTGGGATAGGAAGTATCCTTTTCCCCCTGACGTGGTTAAATGTTGGTCGTTTCCCCCTGAGGTGGATGTCCCGATCATAGGGCCATCTAACACCCCTTTCTTGCATCCCCCCGACTATACTACCCTTCGGGATGCTGAGGACCGGCGCATTGACCTGCTGGCCTCCCACGCCTTTGCATGTGCGGGGATTGCGCTACGCCCGGTCTGTGCCTCTACCATTATTGCTGTGGCCACTAGAACCCTCATCAGAAAAATGCTTGATCGTGCCCCTGATGATCTCCCTTGGGATGTGTTTAATGCACTCTCCAATTGTGTTTGTAAAATTTATCCTATTAGCATTGGATGACACCATTAGAATGTGTGCAAGAACTTCTGCCCTTGTGGTGGCTATACGTCGCTTGCTCTGGCTGCGACAGTGGGGTGCTGACAATGCTGCGAAGAAGGCCCTTACTGGGCTCCCCTTTAAAGGGCTGCGTCTGTTTGGGGCCCGCCTAGACCTGTTTGGTAGGAGAGGTAAGTTACCCCAGCGTAGACGGCTGTCTTGGGCCCTTCGGGGCCAGGGCCCCCCTTCCACCCCCCACCATGGTGTTAAACAGGAACCAGGGGCGTCCTTCGTGGGGGCTCGCGCAACTCCCTGTCCCAGGAGCAGAAGACAACACCCTTGCTCCTCTGGGGGGGCTATGCTCAAATCCTCTCCCAAGTCTCCTCAAGCATGATGGGGCGCCCTCACCCGCCTGGGTGAGGGGACAGCTGTGGCACCTTGCTTAAGTCTGGAGGCACCACGCCTCAGACCGGTGGATTTAGGAGGTAGTGTCCTCCGGCAACAAGATGGTGTTTGCTGTGCGCCCCCCCCTATGATTCCCGGGTACTCCTGGTCCCTGTTTCTGCCCAGGTGCTGGCGCAGGCCATGCTGGGCCTGCTGGGTCAGGGGGTCTTTTGCAGATTTCCCTTAACAGACAGAGGCAAGGGACCCTACACCAACCCTTTCACAGCTCCCAAAACAGATGGGTCAGTCTGGTCCATTCTGGATTTACAGATCTTCAGCATATTGTCAAGTACAGGCGCTTTCCTCATGGGAACTCTGCACTCGGCCATCTGCTCCCTGCGACCCGGGGGCTTCATGCCGTTTGTGGATATCAAAGTTGCTTTCCTTTCACATCCTTGTGTTTTTAGGACACCAAGATTCCTCAGATCCACGTTGGAAGATCAACACTGCCAATTTGTGGCCTTGCCATCTGGCCTCTCTTCAGCTCCCAGAGTACTAACCAAGGTGCTGGTGGGGGTGATGTCTCTGAGGCCAAGGGACGTCCGCGTGCTGCACTACAGGGACATCCTCATCACTTCCCAGTCTCTACATCTGGCAAAGTTGGATACTCAGCTGGTGGTGTCCATTTTGGAGTGGTCAGCCACCCCAAGTCCTCACTGTTCCCTTCCTTGGTAACTTCATTCCTAGGAATGAATCTGGACACAGTTCAGGCAAGGATATTCCTTCCTCAGCAGAAGGTGGACAATCTGTTTACACAGGTTCAGTTCCTTCTAACTGTCCCCGTCCCTTCACCAGGCAGGGGATGCAGCTGGTGGGCCTGATGGTGGCGTGCTTCGAAGCGGCCCCTTGTATTCACTCCCTCTTGGGGCTTCTGCAACTTCTCCTATTGTCTGTATGGGACAAGGACCCAGCATCCCTGGGCAGGGTCTGGGTGTCTTCCCCCCTGGTGAGGAGGTTCCTCTTGTAGTGGATGGACTCAAGGAACCTATTGGGGGGCGGAACCTTTTTGCTCCTTCCTGGGAGACAGTCACCACGGATGCCAGTCTATCAGGTTGGGGGGTTCTTCTGGAGGTCCCAGGGGAGGTGGGGCCCTCAGGAGGCCCATTCACCTATCAATGTATTGAAGCTGTGAGCGATCAGGTTAGTTCTGGTTCGTTTGACTACTCTATTCAGGGCCTGCCTCAGTGGTGTACATTCTGGGGGGGGGGGTTCCACCTGCAACAGGGTTTTCCAATCCCTGCATCACCGTTGGGACCAACCTGATGTGGATCTGCTTGTTCCGTCACAATCACAAGCTCCCGGCCTTTGTCTCCCTGTCCCAGGATCCTCTGACCGTGCCCATGGATGCCTTAGTAATATCATGGCAGGACATTCAGTTCCTGTATGTCTTTTCTACATTCCCCCTGCTAGGCTGGGTTCTACGCTAGTTGCTCTGGAAGGGGTGCCAGTGGTTCTGGTGGCCTCAGGTGGCCAAGAAGAGTGTGGTTAGCAGACGTGGTGCAGATGGCAGTAGATCAGTGCTTTCTGCCTGGAGCGCCAGATCTGCTCGCTTAGGACCCCTTACGCCATCTCAATTACAAACTCTGGCTTTGACTGCCTGACTGCTGAATCCTCCATCTTGATGGAGAACGATTTGTCTACCTCGATGGTTGAGTCCATGGTGAAGGCTAGGTAGATGTCTTCTTCCATCTGTTATAAGGTATGGAGTACCTTCATTGACTGGTTGAGTCTTGGTCTCTTCCCTGTTGGATGTTCTCAGTTTCCAGGGTTCTGGAGCTTTACTGCATGGGTTGGAGTCGGTCTCTCAGTACCTTGAAGGATCAGGTTTCTACCCTGTCTGTCTTCTTTCAGAAGTCTTCTGTTCAGCATTCCTTGTTTAAGACTGCTTTTAGGGGTTTGCTCAGGTGCGTTCCCCACGCCAACCTATGGTCCCTGTTTTTGGGATTTGGAGTTGGTCTTGCCTGCCCTGCAGGGTGCTCCCTTTGAACCTGTGCAGGATGCTGCCTTGGCCTTCTTACGCTCAAGGTTGTGTTTCTGGTAGCTATCACTTTTGTCAGGCGTGTGTCTGAGTTGGCGGTGCTGTCCATTCAGCCCCCCTACTTTGCGAGGCACTAGGACAAGGTGTTGTCTCGTTCAAACCTAATTTTCTGCATAAAGGTAGCGTCTGCCTTTCATTTGAGTCAGGATATTGTTCTTCCTTCTTTGTCCCCTAACCCTAGCTATGTTTAGGAGAGAGTTTTGCACTCTTTGGTTGTGGTTAGGTTTTCTGAAGTACTATCTGGTGGCTTCTGCACCTTTCAGGAACACTGAAGAGCCCGGATAGCTCAGTCGGTAGAGCATCCGATCTTTAATCTGTGGGTTCAGGTCTCTGGGCGATGGAGTCCTCCAACATTTCTTTAGGACCCTTCTGGTCCTAGGAAGGGTTTGGCTCCTGCCAAGTCTTCTATCAGTAAGTGGATTCAGGCCTACTCTGCTAAGGGGAAGAATCCTCCCTTCGCCTTATTGCTCGTTCTACTCATGCTATTGGTGCCTCTTCGGCCTTCCAGCACCAGGCCTTTGTTTAACAAGTTTGCAAGGCCGCTACTTGGTCTTCTGTTCATACCTTTTCAAAGTTTTACAAGGTTGATGTTCATGCCTCAGCTGTTGCTGTTTTTGGCCGCAAGGTTTTGCAGGCGGCAGTGGTTTAAACTGTCTGCTGTTACCTTTTTTATTGGGGATCCCACCCTGCTTTATGGACACTGCTATTGGATGTCCCAAGTGTAAGTATTATATCTGGAGCAGGACGTACTGTATACTAAGAATGATACAATTCTGTGAAATACTCACCTGTAGAATTGGTATTATAAGTATACAGTACGTCCTGCTCCACCCCACCCTGTTGTTGCATTATTCTGGATCCCCTGTATGGTGATTGTCATCATTGTTATGGTTACCAGTTTTTGGGTGGTTTAAATTCTCCCGGTTTCATGTTCACTGCTTTTCAATGCTGGGGATTTGTGGGAGGTCCCCGGGTATTTGAGGGGCCGGGATGAGCCTGTTTTGCATGTCTCTGCAGTGCAGCGCCATCTGGCGGAGGATAACCCAAGTGTAAGTAATCTATCTGGAGCAGGACGTACTGTATACTTATAATATCAATTCTACAGGTGAGTATTTCACAGAATTGTATTTTTTTCCCTATATCCAGTCCAGGTCGTCCCAGAAGTGATGACATGTGGGTATTCCGCCCCAGGGGGTGCTCGACTGCAAGATCAAAAGCTGTCGCTCCTCCCGGCCCCCCTATAACAGCAGGTGTCTCATTATGATTTCCCAGTGTTCATCTTGCAGTCTGGCTGCTGAAGATCGTTGGATACTCTCTCCTAGATATTGCAGCTGAGCGGGGCCTCCTAGCCCATTGGCCGCTGCGGTCCCTATTACCACTGATCCCGTGGACCCACTTCTGCCTCCCAGCCATGGCTGATCGGGACTGTGACGGTAGGAGAACGCCGGGGTCAGGCGTTTGGCAGAGCCAGGCTCTGGGCCGCAGACCCTGACTAAAGGGTAGCCGGCCATAGGCTGATGGTGAGCCTATACTGAGGGAAGGAACCACTTATTGCCCTCTGACTTTATTCCCTCTTGCCCCACAAGCTTTATTGCATGTGTGTGTGTGTGGTGATTTTGTCACTGTTTTACTTGCGCATGTTATACGTACCTCCTTCGCTCCCTCGAGTTGTCTCCTTCCTGCTCCCCTCTCCCTCCATCTTGGGCTGTTACGCTGTGAGAATGGGGGGTCGGACCCTGCTCGGCGGTCACTCCTGTGATCGCCGGCTCCCTTGTATTCCGGCGCGTTGTGCGGCCGTGTGCGCTGCGGTGTGTGTGTGGGGGGCCCTGCTGTGGGCCGCTCAGTGGCAGACTTGTGGGGGATTGTTGGAAGGCCTCCATCTTGGGCTGTGAGGAGGCAGGAGGCGCGCTCCTGTGTGCGTCGCCGGGGGAGGCGGGGCCGCACTATTACGCTTTTCTCGTCACTGCCGTGCGGCCCTCCCCTCGAGGAACGCGCTGAGCTGCTGGCTCTGCGCCATTTTGTTGCTGCCTCTCTTGCCACGCTGCCTGGGACCCCTCCGGTGTTGGCTACGCTTTCGGTGTCGGGAGTCCCTATTACTAATATCAATTGTGTTATCTTAATACGCATGTGCTGTAGGATGCTTATGGCCTTCTTGCTTGTGTCTTTCAGGCTGGGCCAATTGATAGATTGTGGGTTGTGGTTCCTCCCGGTCCCCCGCCCCCCTCTCCCTTTTTATTAAGAGGGGTCACTAAAAGAGGGACTATATAGGAGGGCTAATTCGGTTTGGGCCGTTAGTGCCTTGCGACCTGCATACAAATTTTTCTTCTAATCACCATAATGAAGGCTTCTGGGGATAGTGAGCTAGGGGCCCCATCTGGGCAGGTGAAGCTCTGCCCCATGTGCAGTGCAAGCCCTCTGGGCGAATTCAGCACTGTTTGTACCACTTGCGCCAGAAGCGTCATTTTGGAGCATCATCGGGCGGGCGTATCTGCCCCTAGCCCTTCATTGCCTGCGGCCTCTCCAGAACCCCCGCTGATGCACTCAGCCCCCAGTGAGGGGGAAGCCAGCAGGGGGTCCCATGTTGATTTGGCATACCGGGTGACCAGCCTCGAGAGACAGATCTTGCGAACGGCTCCTAAGAATGCCACAAGTAAAAAGCGGCACCTCGAGCACGTTTACTCGGATAATGATGATGATGATCTTTTTGGAGGTCTGTGCTCCGTGGAGGAAGACGAGTTGCAGGAGGACTCCATTTCCACAGTGGATTATCCTGCTGGCAATGACAGCTGGTCTGGGTCCTCGGATGAGGATACGTGGCTCCCTGATGATACAGAGAAGTTGCTTGCTTCAGTTTTTGAGACGTTACACATTGTCCCTCCAAGAGCGGCTAAGAGGAAGCAGGGTGATTTGTTTCGTCCTGAGAGGCGAGTCTTTCCTGAGCAGGCCCATTTTTCTAATATGATTTTCAAGGAATGGGAAAGGCCTAACAAGCTACTGTCAGTGCCTAAGGGCCTGGACAGGCCGTATCCCTTTCCTGAGGAGCTGGTCCGGTTATGGTCCCGTCCCCCCGAGGTGGATTCCCCTGTGTCGGGATTGTCCAACACTACGGTGATGTTTTCGCCCGATATTGCTTCCTTATGTGATCCAGCTGACAAGCGCATGGATCAGCTGGTCTGTCATGCCTTCACCTTTGCTGGTGCTTGGTTTCGTCCTGTGTGTGCCATGGCTATTGTCTCCTTAGCGATATCCACAAGACGTCTCACCTTCTTTCTGATGGCTAAGTCTCGCAAGCGGGCGGAGGAGTATAAAGACCTCAAGGCTTGCGTGGATTTTATTGCCTTTGTTGTTTCTGCCATGGACGATGGTTTCCGGGCTCGGTGCCAGGGTTACGGCCCTGCTTGTTGCGCTTCGCTGCTCGCTCTGGTTCCGGCAATGGTCGGCTGATGCCGCGGCCAAAAAGTCACTCACTAGTATCACCTTCGTGGGGCACAGGTTGTTCAGGGAGCGTCTGGACCTCCTGGTCAAGGATGGTAGACTCCCTCAGCGACGGAAACCTGCGCAGCCCTTTCAGACCTCGTCTGCTTATCGCTCCTTTCGAGGAGGGAGAGGTTCTACATTTTCAGGTGGCCGCAGAGATTCCTGGGGATGAGGTAGGTCCCGCGGCCAACCCAATCCTGCCTGGGGATCCAAGTCCAAGCCCCCTGCCAAGGCCCCTCAGGCATGAGGAGGTGCCCTCACCCATCCGGGTGGGGGGACGGCTTCTGCTATTTGCTCATATCTGGAGACAGCGCGTCTCGGATCGGTGGATTCATGGAGGTGGTGTCCTCCGGTTACAAGATAGAGCTGGCAATCAGGCCGCCCTCAAGATTTCTTCAGTCTCGGATATCCCGGAACCCATTGAAGGCACAGGGCCTGAGAATGGCCGTGCAACACCTCTTGCGGTTAGGTGTGATTTGTCCTGTACTTCATCAGGAACAGGGTCAGGGCTTCTACTCCAATCTGTTCACGGTTCCCAAGAAGGACGGAACGTTGAAGCCTATCCTGGACCTGAAGGGTCTCAACAAGTTTGTCAGAGTCAGACGTTTCCGCATGGAAACCTTAGGGTCCGCGGTGAGTTCGCTTTGGCCCGGCGACTTTGACCACGGTGGACATCAGGAATGCTTATCTGCACATCCTGATATTCCAGGGGCATCAGAGGTTCCTGAGGTTTGCTCTGGAGGATCAGCAGTACCAGTTTGTGGCACTGCCATTCGGGATATCCTCAGCCCCCCGGGTATTCACCAAGGTGCTGGTGGCATCATGGCTATTCTGAGGAATCAGGGCATTTGTGTGCTGCCTTATCTGGACGATTTGCTGATTGAGGCGCAGTCACTTCAGCAGGCCGAGAGCGACACCCGGACGGTGTTATCCACTCTCAAGGATTTCGGATGGGTGGTCAATTACCCCAAGTCTTCTGCCTCTCCCTCGATGGTGAGGTCCTTCCTGGGCATGACGTTAGACACCTCTCAGGTCAAGGTATTCCTGCCACAGCAGAAGGTGGTGGGCCTCCAGACGCAGGTGCAGGCCCTGCTGTCTTGTCAGCGGCCATCGTTCCGTCTGGGGATGAAGCTGGTGGGCCTAATGGCGTCATGCTTCAAGGCAGTGCCCTTCGCCCAATTCCACATGAGACCTCTTCAGTTGAACTTGTTGACCGGCTGGGACCGGATGCAGAAGTCGAAACAGGAATTTTCTCTGTCCCCCCTGGCCAGACAATCCCTCTTGTGGTGGCTGGACTCCAGAAACCTGTTTGGTGGCCAAGTCCTTTTCTAATCCCCCCGGTGGGAGATAGTTACCACGGATGCCGGTCTGACGGGCTGGGGAGGCGTTTGGCAGACGCAGATGATCCAGGGTCAGTGGGGTCCGCAGGAGACCCCTTTGCCCATAAATCTCCTGGAGCTGAGAGCGATCCAGTTAGTGCTTCTTCGCTTGACTCTCCATTTAAGGGGTCGTGTGATCCAGGTTCGCTCGGACAATCGGACGGCTTTCGCCTACATCAATCACCAGGGCAGGACTCGTAGCAAGCGAGCCCTCAAGGAAGTTACCCAGATTCTGACTTGGGCAGAGGAAAATGTTTCCTGCGTCTCGGCAGTTTACATCCCCGGGGTAGAAAACCAGGAGGCAGACTCCCTGAGCAGGGGTGCCTCACGTCTGGGGGAATAGTCTCTCAGCAACAAGATCTTTCACGCTCTGTGTCTCCGCTGGGGTCAGCTGGACGTGGACCTGTTTGCATCCAGACACAATCGCAAGCTTCCAAGGTTCATCTCCCTGTCAAGAGATCCTCTGGCCTTTGCCACAGACGCTCTGGCAATTCCTTGGACGGAGATCAGGTTCCTCTATGCATTCCCTCCGTTTACACTCCTGGGCTCTGCTGCTTGCAACTCCAGGGTGTGATTCATCCAATTTTTAGAATTTAGAGTGCTGCGCAGGATAGCCCAGGAAGGGGTATCAACCATCCTGGTGGCTCCTTGCTGGCCGAGAAGGAGTTGGTTTGCGAACATAGTTCAGATGTCAGTGAACCGCTACATCATGCCTGACGATCCAGGGCTTCTCACACAGGAGTCGCTGCGGCATCCCAATTTACAGCCGGGCTATTGAAACGTCAATCCTGACGGAAAAGGGGCTGTCAGCCACGGTTGTGCATACCATGATTCAGGCACGGAAGAAGTCTTCTTCCATGATATACTACAGAGCTTGGCATGCCTACATTGCTTGGTGTGAATCCAAGAGTCTCCCTTATCGCACATTCTCTATCTCTAGGATCTTGGAGTTTTTAAAACACGGTTTAGAATTGGGGCTCCAGTTGAGCCACCCTCAAGGGCCAGGTCTCTGCCTTGGCCATTTTTTTCCAGAGATCCTTTGCCAATCATAGATTGATGAAGACCTTTTTCCAGGGAGTCTCCCATGTACGTCCACCGCGTACGCCTGTATTACCGGTGTGGGACTTGAGTTTGGTACTTTCTGCTCTCCAGGGACCTCCCTTTGAGCCTTTGTGCAATACTGCATTGCCTATTTTGACCCTCAAGGTGGTCTTTTTGGTAGCGATCACCTCGGTGCGTCACGTGTCAGAGCTGGCCGCGCTTTGTATGAAACCTCCTTATTTTGAATGGCATAAGGATAAGGTGGTTTTTCGCTTTAAACCTGATTTTTTTTTACCTAAGGTCGTTTCTCCCTTTCACCTTAATGAGCAAGTGGTCTTGCCCTCCTTGTGTCCAGCACCGAATAATTCTAAGGAAAGGACCCTCCATGCCTTGGATATGGTCAGAGCCATTAAGTATTACCTAGTTGCGACTGAATCATTCAGGAAATCGGATTTGCTCTTTGTCCTAACAGAAGGTTCTAGGAAGGGCTTGCCACCAGCCAAGTCTACTCTTAGTAAGTGGATCAGACAGGCAATGGGGCAAGCATATTTTGCCAAGGGGAAGGAGCCCCCTTTTCGTATTTCAGCTCATTCTACCAGTGCTATTGGTGCCTCTTGGGCTTTTCAGCACCAGGCATCTGTTGAACAAGTTTGTAAGGCTGCCACTCGGTCTTCAGTTCATACCTTTACCAAGTTTTACAAGGTTGATGTTAGGGTCTCAGCTGATGCTGTCTTTGGCCGAAAGGTGCTTCAGGTGGTAGTGGAATGAACTACATGCTGTTCCGCACTGGGGATCCCGCCCATATGGACACTGCTTTTGGATGTCCCACATGTCATCTCTTCTGGGACGACCTGGACTGGATGTAGGGAAAAATACAATTCTGTGAAACTCGCCTGTTGAATTGTTTTTGAATATATCCAGTCCAGGTCGTCCCACCCCGCCCTTGTTTCATTATCTCTGGTTTGCATGTTATGGTGATTACCATTTTTATATTGGACCGTTGTCATTATGTTTTTTCAGTTGGAGAGAGTACATGCTGAAGCTATGGGAAGTAACATGGTTTCTTGGCCTCCCGGCCTGTCTCTTTTTCTTACTGCTTTTTAACCACTGGGAAATCATAGTGAGACACCTGCTTTTATAGGGGGCCGGCAGGAGTGACTGCTTTAGATCTTGCAGTCGAGCGCCCCCTGGGGGCGGAATACCCATGTCATCACTTCTGGGATGACCTGGACTGGATATATTCAAAAACAATTCTACAGTTGAGTTTCACAGAATTGTATTTTTTGCCTTTGATACCTCAAGTACGCAGACAGACTTGAGTATATCCTAGTCCACAGCCATCACTTTCTCCTTGTGGGCAAGTTTTTTGTGCTAGTGGCCCTCATCATAACAGGCCTGGAAATGTTAACTTTGGACTGCAAATGCTAAATACTTTGTTTTGAGAAAACGCTCTTTACTTTGTACCCTTTAAATAGTAGAGTTTTTGGTCTCTTAGCTCACTTTATAAAAGGGTTACTAAACCCAAGAAAAAAAAAGCCATTCACCTAGGCTCCCATGCAGCAGATGGAGCCCTGTCCGCTGCTGTGAGCCTAGCCTGCCCCTCCATTGCAACGATTGGGCGGCACGTTTTGACTAACAGTCAGGGCGGCACTAGGCATCGGGTGCTCGGTTCTCTGAAACCAGGAGGTTTCGGAGCTTGTCCAGGCGGGCGAAGCGTGAGTGAAGGGCAGTCCTTATTTTTTGCTTTCTCTGGGTTTAGTAACCCTTTAAATAGGATCAAAACCCAGGATTTTCACTATCCGTTTTTTTTTTTTTTTTTTTTTTTTCCTTCCCCACATTTCTTCCCCAAATTGGGATCCCCAGGGGGAAAGCTGTAACCTGGTCCTCTAGTCTTCTTATCTACCATACAGCCAAACATACAGTTTGAAACTAAAGTAGAAAGTGATGGCTGTGTATATATTAGAAGATATACTCAAGCATTGCAGCCTGGTCTGCTTTTACAGGGTGCTTGAGATTTCACAAATGTGCATAGCTCCACCTACTGCCAAGAATCATGGGTACATTCTATTATTCTTGGTTTGTATATGCCATGTAAGTTGTTTTACAAAAGTGCACTTTACCTTTTAATTGTGCGCTGCTATGCCAACAAGCACTCTTGAGACAGTAGTTGACTATGTATGACCACATTTATTTTTATTTGTTTTATCTCTGTTGCAGAAAAGTCTACCCTCACTGCGCCGCTTGATGCCAAACTCTCAAGAGTTTGTCTTGCAGTGTGGTCAACCGAAGCCACCTCCACCTGTGACGACTATGAACTCCCTCTCTTTTGTGAAGATTACACCAACAACAGCCACGCAGACAGTAAAGCCAGTTGCCACAACAATACTCAGCAGTGCCAAAATCCAGCATCCTACATCAACTGTGCCTCAACCACCGAACAGCTTAAACTCTATGAACCTAAAGCAGGTGGTAAGAGAAATGGTTTAGTGTTTGGTAAAATCTTTGCCTTCATTTTTGTAGCTGTACTTTAAACGCTTTAGCATTTGGTTCCCTTCATACTCTTGCCGTTGTGCTTCATGTGTTAAAAAAACTTGCCAAGTAATGAACGGGAGCTGATACTGTAAGTCTTTGGCTTAATCTAATTCTTCTATTTAAAGTGGACCAACACCCAGGATTTTGACTATCCTGGGTCTTGGTCCACTTCGGTTGGGCACCCCCGATCGGGGTGCCCCGCTGTGTGAAACCCCCCCGATCACCCGAAAAACTCACCTCTCCCAGCGCCGACGGACAAGAGATTTGACAGGCGCGGACAAGCGTCTCCCCCGCCGCCGCCTCCCGCGCGTCACTCTTGACGTGCCCGCGCCGGCCATTCACAGGCGGCCGGCGCGGGCGCGCACACGTCTAGAGGGGCGCGAGGGAGGCGGCGGCGGCGGCCGCCGCCGAAGGCAGGGTGAGGGGTTTTGGGGTGTTTGGGGGGGTTTCACCCCGCGGGACATCCCGATCTCGGATGTCCCGCGGGGAGGGAGGTGATCGGCCTGGGAATCTTATAGATTCCCGGGCCGATCACCGGAGGGTGATGGTCCACTTTAAAGGAGGACTTGAAAATCTAGCTTAGTGACAACATAATATAGCATTTGACCATGTAAATCTTTGGCTGAATAACCTGTGGCAAAACAATTGTAAAAATACATGTCTGTACCTCCATACATGTGGAAGTTGGGACATGGAGGACAGGGGCAATCTCCTCTCTGGCTCAGTCTATTGCTGGATAGGGAGTTCTGCTGCACCTGCCACCAGCAGATAGCACGGTACTGAGGGGATGCATATGACACCTGGTTTGTGCATAGTTTAGTGTGCACCTGGTTTGTGCATAGTTTAGTGTGGAGCTGAACGATTACTGAATTATACATAAGAAGCAGGTGAATATGCAAAACAGTAATGAGCTGTAATGAACAAGAATTATGGTAAAAGTCACTGTATTAACTGTATCTGAATTGCTCAGTTTGGAGAGCACATAAGTGTCCTGGGTTCTAGACCAGGCCTGAGTGGTATATTTTTATTTTTCCCACATATTTATTTGTTTCCAGTTTTTCTTTACCTTTTTTACATTTTTTATTCTCACATCTTCTTCCCTCTCGGGTAACATTTGGTGCTGCAGTGTTGTAGCTGAGGAGCATAGCCCCTCTGCTCATGCTAGATGGATGTTGATTTTTGTTAATTGTAGTGTCTGTTAGAAGTGGAATTTATTATTGTCAATTTATAAAGCGCCATCATCATCATCCCTGTGCCAATCAGGACTGTATGCCATGCATATTAATACTCAGAGAAAAGGAGAGATTTAATGCACACTGGTAATCATTGTCAGGGTGCTTGGCCTGGGGTGGTCCCTCAGCCCCAAATGTCAGAGTAAAAACAAGGGGGTGGGTCCGCACTCCTTAAAAATCCTATATTTTATTATTCAATATTAAAAGCATCTCCATTCAGTGAAAGTTGCAAAAGCCATAAAATGATTACCAGACCGGGCAGTGTAGTGCAGTCCTTCTGACGCGTTTCAGGTGCTATCACCCCTTAATCATAGATAGAAAACTGCACTATTGGAACATCTTTTGTTGTGTAAAGTAAAATGAGTAAAGCTTACCTGACATCTTCACGCGCTTCCTCGCCGTCGGGAGCCCCAGGGACGGAGGAGGGAGTGACGTCATCGTCCGGCTGCATCATTCAATGGCATGGCGGGCGGGCCACATCACTGTTTCAGTCACAGCTCTGGCATAGAGAACATGACGCAGTTCGCTTGTGTTCTGCGGTGCTCTCCCTCATTCTGCCAATGAATGGCTGCTGCGACTCAGCCGTGAAGATGACAGGGATTCAGCTGCAGCATGCAACTAGCGGGAAAGGTGAGTTTTGTGGGCTATCCCAGGGAGTTTTACAGAGCAGGGCATCCAAATTGAGATGCCCCAGGGGCAGGAAATCATCCGGCCATGCCCGCATATAAGGTAGTTTGTCCGCTTTAGTACTTTGTATTTCCACCCTGCACCATGAATAGCTAATGGCTAGTTTCGAAATTTCAATAGGAATTGTATTGGAATATATTTTATAGTATTTTAATGTAGATAATCTTTTTTGCCGTTGCTAGGAGACCAAACTGCTAGCATGCTCACAATCTCTGTTGCTTCCCTTCAGTTTTGCTGTCTGTGGTCGCCTCTGTTATTAATGTTGATAGTCCTCCTTGTGCGATTTTCAAAATTTAAGATTTAATAACCAGTGCACTTGGTCACTTCACACAAGGAAAGAATAATAAGTTAGTGACTAAAAACTTAAAATATATTAATTTTAGATGCTGGGGAATCATTTTTTAAGGGGTTGGGCTTTTCAATAAATTATGCTGAAGTTCCGGTTTAAATAGATTTTATACATTCTTGTACTTTGTTAGCTGCTTTAAATAGAGCTGGGGATTTTTGTCCTGTATTGTAATTTTTGTTGAACCCATAGCATGGGATAGTGTTTCCCAATTATAGTCCCTCTTGCTCCATTTGGCCACAAAGTCTTACACGCGGCTGGCTGTGTAGCTAGATTTGGTGTTCATATGTTATAGTTATCTTACGTCATTTTCTCAGTTACGTTTCTGAAAGTTGGTTTGTTTGGATTTTTTTCAACCTGCTTTTGGTCATCCCTAATGTAAGAATTTCCTTGTGTAGCTGAATTTTTCCAGGTCAACCTTTGGGATAGTCCACCCAGACTTATACAGGACATATGCTACAACGGTCGCAATCTATTTGTCAAGCAACTCATGACCACAGCATCTTACCTGGGCCAAGGATTGAAAAAATGGACTGTTGCTCAGTGGTCAGAGGTGTTTTCAGAAGTCTTAAAGGAGCCACAGCACTCAACCCTGTCATCTTGCAGGCCAGCCTATAATCTGTCTCTAAACTTGGTTAAAACCAGAGGACTCGGTCACACACATCTGCAGAAGTATGCTCAAGCTGCACCACTACGCCAAAGTGCCTCTCCCCCACAGAGGCACTTTGGCGTAGTGGTGCAGCTTAAGCATACTTCTGCAGATGCAGATACTTCTGCAGTTCCCTCGCCCTGCGGGCGAGGGAACTGCCACAGCACTTGGCTCTTATGGCAGGATGCCATGCTTCGTTCGGGCGATTGCAGGTGATGGCCTTCCTGGAGGTGGTTTTTGAAAGAATGGAGTGTTCTGGGCAGTTCCCTTCAAAATTAGCCAGGGGTATTCCAGTCCCCGTTGTATCCTTTAGTGATTGGACACAGGTTGATTTTGGCCTGGAGGGTCTGTGCCTTCTTTTAGGTTGGCCTTGGCTGATAATTGCATTCATTCTGCTCTTCCCCCGGGATGACGCAGTCTGCCCAGATCCGGCGGTCTAGACCGGGCATCTAGGTTCCACGGGCTCTGCCTACTTGGTATCCATCTGTTGGGCCGCAGACGCCCTTGTCAAGTGAACCTCTTGATGGCTGCAAAGATCCTTTTCCCCTTCGGTCCCTTGTTCCCTCTGGACGCCTAGTCCTTTTTTCCAGCCGGTGTTACAGGACCATTCTTTATATTAGGGTCTTGTCTGGGGTCCCTCCCCTGTTCCCAGATGGCTCGCCAAAGCGAGTATGGGAGCGCTTTCATACTCATTCACCGGTGCTGTCCGCACTAGTTTCTACTTTGACTTGGGGCTCTCTTGGAGTCTTTTGGATTGGTGCTTAGGCACATCTATTACTTGGTGTGATCTGATTCATACTCTCCCTACGGGGTGGTGGCATTTAGATGGGTCCAGGTTCAACCTTCCCTTCTGATTTGGGTGCCTTGGTATGGAAGGGGCCTTGCCCTTTGTGTAGTCTCATTACATTCACCTTGCGGCTGATGGGCCTATTGCTGGCGGCTGAGGCTGTTCCTTTTCCCAGATGCCCCTGGGGCCTGCGGCTCCTTGGGTTACTTGTCCTGGATGGGGTTCCAACACCCCTGGAAATAGATCAGTACGTTCCCCCTGTTTTTATGGGGGTTCCCTTCTGGTTGGTCTACTCATGGAAGTTGTTGATGGACATCACTTCCTTCTTGCTATCCCTGTAGATGGTCGCCATGGGGACCAGGTCTGGCAGGGTCGCTAAAGGGGTTCTATTCCTTATGAAATTCCCTGAGGTACCTAGGGGGGGGGGGGCCTTTAGGGGGGCCCATTTTCATACCATTGATAGGTCATCACATTGTGCCTTGTTGGGCCCTAGCTTGCTGGTCTGTTTCCCTTAGACCTTGTCTCTTGGGGACTCTTGGTCTGTCTGGTCAGTGGCCTGTCCCAGCTTTTATCCGAGAAGGTCTCGGAACAGGTTGACCCTTCTTGTAGGGTCTGGTTCTGATCCAGTGGAGGTTTTTTTACACTCCTTGCGCTTCATTGGTATTGGCTCGTTGGCTGTCCTACTGTGCTGGGAGGGCCTTCCCTAGTGTCTCAATGAGCCTACTGGTTGGGGCCATGGCCCCGTGACTGTTACAGAGACTCTGTCCTGGTTAAGGTCCTAATTCGTTGGCCTGGGTGATTGTCCCAGGACTCTCTGGCCTTGGTCACGGTGACCTAGTCTGGCCTTTTGTCCGGGTATTCTACCCTTTGTCTGACTCTTCTTACACCCTGCTAGGTGGGGTTCTGCACAGGCTTGCTGTGGCAAGGGTGAACTGTTGCACTGGGGGCCATGAGTGGCCCTGTGTGGTTTGGTTCGCATTTTCTGCTGGAGACAGTTGTACTGTGTGCCCTCTCATGTGGGCGGTTATGCCTAGTTAGGCTCCTTACTACGTCATTCCCTTCACAGGGTTTGGACGATCGTTCACCCTATCAGAAATGTTCCCTCTGGGTGTCTCTTCTTTTTGGAGGGTTGGGTCTAGATCCCTCCCTTTTTTATTCTTCTCCCTTTTCTACCAGTTATGTTGGGAGTTGGCGCCCTAGTTGGATGGCTGGGACTAGCTCTCTATTCCCTATGGAATGAGGTCTTACCCATGGGTACTAGAGTCCTTATGGTATGGCTGGAGTTGGTCCCCCAACTCAGTTCCTTGAGAGGTTCCAGGGTCCTCGGTAGGTAGAGACTAGTGTTTCAAGCTTCGGCGTTGAGCTTTCCTCAGCGCATTCCCCAGAGAATTCTAAGCTCCCTTGGGGGGGGGGGGGGGGGGGGTTGCTTATCCTGTTGCCCTGCTAAGGGTTTCCCTGGGTCTTATTCAGGTTCTTGTCTGAACTGTTCCCTGCCTCAGATGACTCCTTCGGGGCGGGTGCCTCAGTCTGGGGCGTGCCCCTCAGTCTGGGGCGTGCCATAGCAGACAGCTTTCTTAGCCTAGTCCTTTTTATACAGCTCTTTATATCTGTACACCGTCTGGTGAGGATGTGTCCGCCTTGCACCAAGCTTGAGTCCAGGCGGAGGGTTGTTATTCTTCTCTATTCCAGAACCTATGGTCTTTGGACTGGTGTTCTGCTTACTCTTAGCTTAAAAGGGATCTGTATCCTCAATAGGCGTTGGGAACCTCTGGACTGCTTCCTGTCCAGGGTTGGGGCTATGCCCGTTGGGCTTATAGACGTCACCATCCTCCTTGCAGCAGGATCTAGTTACTCCCATGAGTATGGGAGCCTGTTGGATTGGTCTTGCTTGGCTGGTTGCCCTTCTGAGCTCCTGATTATCATGTTGGCTCTTGAGGAGCCTTGTTAGCTCGTGTTCAGTATTACGTTGGTCTCGCCGAGACCAGGGTTCGTATTCCCTGACGGGAAAGGTTCTATGGTTGCCATGGCTACCCTGTTATCGTTAGTAGCATGGTTAGGCTGTTACTCTGGCCTGTTTGTTAAGGGAGATTCATTCTTCTCTCTTGGTTTGGATTTCTTCTACCAGTGCTTGGTTTGGGCCTTATGCACTTGGTTGTTGAGCAGGCTGACTAGTTCTCTGCTCGTGTTTCATTAGCCTTGTAAGGCTTCATAAGTTAAGTTAGAGCTTTGCTCTAGTTGCTCCTGGTAGCAAGGTTACAGGCGATAGCGCTGTTTTGGCTGTGCCTTATTTCATGGGGATCCCACCCGACTTATGGACACTGCTATTGGATGTCCCACATGTAAGGACTATGTCTGGAGCAGAACGTGCTGTCAGCTTAGAATAATGCAACTCTGTGAAGTACTCACCTGTAGAGTTGGTATTATATGCAGACAGCACGTCCTGCTCCACCCCACCCTGATTCACTTTGTTCTGGATCCCCTGTGTGGTGATTATTATCTTGGATATTATTGCCAGTCTCTGGGTGGTTGTTTTCCTCCTGGCTTCTTCTCTCACTGCTTTTCAATGCTGGGGATTTGTGGGAGGTCCCTCGGTATATGTAGGGCCGGGAGGAGCTTGTTTTCTTCATGATTTTGGGGCGGAGGTATACCCACATGTAAGGACTATGTCTGGAGCAGGACGTGCTGTCTGCATATAATACCAACTCTACAGGTGAGTACTTCAGAGTTGTATTTTTTTTTTTTGCGGAATTAGGTAGATCTATATATAAAATATTCATGAAACCAGGGTGCCCCACCAGGAGGGCCTACCTTACCCCAACTGGGCTACCTTGGTGTGGGTGAGTCCATGGGCAATGAAGGCAGTGGTATTCATGTGGAGGAAACTGCTGTATGACTGGGAGCACCCAGCATTCCCAGTAGTGTGTGCACTCCCACCCCAGCCTATCTGAATGGCTGGTTTGGGAGCGCGTGCACAGCCTGAGGATGTAGGGGATGCAGCTGCTCTCACTTGCCAAACTACATAGGCATGGCAAACTGCTCTGATTGGAGGAAAGCCCGTGCATGCGCTGTTGGACCAGGTATGGGTCAGTGAATACCGGCAGCCTGAGGGGATTCACACAGTGGGGCATCCCAGTTCAGGATTTCCTGGGAAAAGGCCAGTGCTGCCCTGGGTTTTGTTCCACTTTAAGGTTATTTAGACAGGTTTAGACTAGGTCTGTGGGAGGATTCACTGTACTTCTGTGGCTGACTCTACATATACACGGAAATAACGGCATTTTTTAAAATTAGTTTCCTGGAATCAGTCCTGTGACATACTATTATGTGTTTGATATTGGGTAAAGGTGCAGTGTCTAGAACTTTGGCACAACAGTGACTTGTTCTGGGTACTAAATTTAGCAAGAAGAGGGTCCAATCTGTGGTAGAGTTTAGTTACCATGACAAGTATTTCTTCCAACAAAACTATATTCCAAGTGTGACATACACTCCGCTTCAATGAGTCTTGAAAGTCGGGTTATTCTCCAGTAGAGGGCGAACTTTTGCAGAGATGAATGCACAAAAAGAAGCCCCTCCCAGTCCATAACTACCTGGGACCTCCCACCAATTCCCCAGTTGTCTTCTCTGCAGGGAGCGAGCAAGACAGAAGATGACGCTTCTCTTACTTGCAGGTAAGCCTGGCTCGCGCCAGGCCCCTTTTTTGTCCCTATTGCTGCCAGGACTCATTCTAAATTTACCCTGTTGAGCCTCCCAGCTTAGGCTGCGGGCCCTGGCAAGGGTAGGAGTCGCGCTCCACCGCAAGACCTCATTATGGGGCAGGCGGTACAACCAGGTTGTGGTGATCCTGGTACGGGATGCCCCCGTCCCTGCTAGCATGCAGCCTTATTACTGGCCGGGTTTTCCCTTTTCCCTCTCGGTCCCTTACTCCCTGGGGGGGGGGGGGATGGCGCTGTACTGCAGAAGCATGTGAAAACAGGCTCCTCCCGGCCCTTCAAATACCCAGGGTCCTCCCACGAATCCCCAGATTTCTCTGCAGTGCTGACTGCGAAGTATCACTCTCTCGCAGGTGAGCGGGGCTATCAAGCCTGAGGCCCTGTTGACTATTCCCACCCGTCCTCCCTGTGATGTGCCTCCCAGCTTGGGCTGCATCGGTCGGGTGAAGGTAGGCAGCACATTGTGTGCTTATGGAGCTATGCTCCACCGGAAGTCCCCCACCAAAGGGTAGGCGGTTTAGGCTGATGGTGAGCCTCTAGAGGATGCCCCTCCTGTGCTATTAACCCATGCCCCGTGTAGCGGTGGGCCCTATACAAAGGGTCGCCATCCTCCTTCGTTCCCTCTCGGCCCGGTGTTAAATTATAGCGGGCCTTGTAAAATTCTCCCACTTCCATAGCGGGTCTTGGGGCATCCAGGGTTACTGAGTGTAAATCCCTACTGGCATATTGTGCCTTGATTAATCACCATATGGAGGAATCTCAGAATTATGTGACCGGGGTCCCTCCGGGACAAGACCGGCGGTGTATAGCGTGTGGACAACCCCATGCTGATGCTGGCAGGGCACGGGTCTGCGTACCCTGTGCCGAGCAAGCACTGGCCCTGCAATCAGGTGAGCCAGTGGCTACACCTAGCTTCAATTCACCTATCTCCCTAGGCATAAATCTCTCTCCTGCTGAGTCGCCTACAAGTGGGGAATTGCAGCCTGCCGGCCCTTCCAGGCTGCCTACGGCTGAACAGATTATTGCTATGTTGTCAGAGTGTATGGGCCCTGGTAGGAAGCGGCACCTGTCGCCCCATGTTTCTGTATGAGAACTGAGGGGTTTGCTACTCCGTGTGACTATACCCCTTCTGAAGAAGGGGAATTGTTCTCTGACTCCAGCTCTTCTGATGAGATAACGAGGACTCACGATGATTCTGGCCCAGAATACTGGGGCCAGTGTGACACTGACGACCTGTTGCTTAAGGTCTTTAAGGCACTGTCTATCTCTCCCCCCCGGTCAGGTCCCCGAGCCTAGAGGGGAGCGTTTCCATACTGCGACTGCACGTTTGGAATTTTTAGAGCAGGCTCATTTCAATGCTCTTGTCCTCAAAGAATGGGAATGCCCCAGTAAACTTCCAGGGGTTCCAGGGGACTGGGATAGGAAATACCCATTTCCCCCTGAGATGGTTAATTGTTGGTCGTCACCCCCCGTGGTGGATGCGTTATTACAACCCCTGCCTATAGCGCCCTTCGGGATGCTGAGGACCGACGCATTGAGCTGCTGGCTTCCCATGCCTTTTCCTATGCCGGGACGGCGCTGCGTCCGGCCTGCGCCGCAGCCATTTCTGCGGTGGCCGCTAGAACCCTCATCAAGAAATTGCTCGATCATCACCCTGAGGATCTCCCTTGGGAGGTGTTCAATGCACTCTCCAATTGTGATGTATTTGTGAAGTTTATTCTTTTGGAGCTAGAGGACGCGATTAGAATGTGTGCAAGAACTTCCGCCCTTGCGGTGGCTATTCGTCGCCTGCTCTGGCTGCGACAGTGGGGTGCTGATGATGCTACAAAAAAGACTCTTACTGGGCTCCCCTTCAGAGGGCGACGCCTATTTGGGGCCCGTCTAGACCTGTTCGGAAAAAAGGGGCAAATCGCCCCTTCGCAGACGGCCGTCCCGGACCCCTCGAGGCAGGAGCACCCCCCCTCCCCCCTACCTTAGTGTTAAACAGGAACCAGGGGTGTCTTTCCGGATTTTTGGGGCAGACTCCTTTCCCATGAGCAGCAGGCAACGCTCTGGCCCCTCGGGCGGGGCTAAGCCCAAATCTTCCACCAAACCCCCTCAAGCATGATGGGGCGCCCTCGCCTGGCTGGGTGAGGGGAGGACTGCAGCACCTTGCTCTTATCAGGAGGCATTTCGCCTCACTCTGGCGGATCAGGAGGTGGTGTCCTCCAGATACAGGATAGTTTGCTGCACTGCCTTCCCCAGTTCTTTATCAGACCCCAGGTACTCCTGGTCTCTGCCCCTGTTTGGTTGCGGGCTCAGGCCATGTTAGGCCTGCAAGGTCTGAGGGTCTCTTGCAGATTGCCCGTAATAGGCAGAGGCAGGGGCCAATATACCACCTCCCACAGCCCCCCAAAGGATGGGTCAGGTGGCCCATTCTGGATTCACAGCAATTCTCTTATTACAGGCAGTTTCCTGCATGGATACTCTTGAGTTAGGCCATCAGCACCTTGAGCCCAGTGGGCGTCTGGCCGCCTGGGGCACTCTTCAATGCTTAGGTTTACATCCCTGCGCCCTCAGATTCTGAGGCTCTCCAGGTTCGTGTTGGAAGTCCAACACTCTTCATTGTGGCCCTGCTATTGGGCCTCTCTTCAATTCCTAGAGTGTCACTCAGGTGCTGTCGATGGTGATGTCTCTGATTAGACCAAGGGAAGTCCGCCCGATGTTTACCCGGACGCTCTTCCTCACTTTCCTGTCTCTGAGTCAGGATAGTTGGATACCCGGCTGGCGAGCCATTGGGAGTCATTTGGATGGGTGTTCAATCACCTCGAGTCCTCGCTGTTCCCTAAAGTGGTGACTCCATTAATAGGAATAATTCTGGATCAGGTTCAAACCAGATTCTCCCCCTTTCAGTAATTAGGTGGGCATTCTGGTCTCATGGGCCCAGTCCCTCACTACTGTCCCGGTTTCTTAACCAGGCAGGGATGCACCTGCTGGGCCGTGGTTAATTTTGCTCGGCAGGAGCCCGAGCAGCTAAGAGGTCCCTTATGCCTAGTTCCCTTGGGCCATCTGCGACTTCTAGTGGTAAGCATAGGACAGGGATCCAGCACTCCGGGAGCAGAGCCTGTGGGCCTTCCCTCCTGTATGACGTTCTTCCCTTGGAAGTGGATGAACTCGTGGGACCTGTCTGGGGGCAGTTCCCTCTTGCCCTCCTGGAAGCGGCCACCATGGACGCCATCCTTTCAGGTTGAGGGGATGGTTCTTCCAAAAACTCCCGGCGAGTTTCGTGTTGATGCGGCCTTAGAGGGTCCTTACGTCTATGGAAGTCTAAGCAAAACGCATTTTTCAGTTGAATCTTCTCGCTTGGCCGTTCCCCCTCCGCAATTGCCGGGCTGGGGGTTCTACATTGAAGGGGCCTGGATCTGGCGGTCCTTCCAGGGAGTGTCTATGTTCCCTTCTGGGCGGAGACAATGCTCCCTGCATGTTAGTGATATTAGCTCCGGCGAAGCTCCTCTGTGACAGGATGTGCTAATCCCTGTGTCGTTATGGAGTCCAACCAGTCAGGGACCTGTTGGGTCCCGTCACCGTCCCAGGCTATCGGCCTTTGTTTCCCTGTCCCAGGATCCTATGTCAGCGGTCCAGATGCCTTTAGTACTGTCCTGACAGGACTTTGGTCCTGTATGTCCTTCTACATTCCCTCGGCTAGGCAGGGTTATGCTGAAGATTACTCTGGTAAGGGGACCAGTGATTCTGGTGGCCCCAGTTGACCTAGTTTAGTGTGGTTGCAGACATGGTACTGCGGTCAGTAGTTCTGCATCTTGCCAGGAGTGCCAGTTGATCACTCAGGGCCCCCCCTTACGTCACTATAATTCATGGTCCCTGGCCTAGTCGATCTGTCTGCTGAAACGTACATCTTGTTGGAGACAAGTATTCTAAGCATACAGTACGTCCTGCTCCATCTATAATACTTACACGTAGGTAATCCTCCGCCAGATGGCGCTGTTCACTGCAGACATGCATAAAACAGGCTCCTCCCGGCCCTTCATATACCCAGGGACCTCCCACAAATCCCCAGATTTCTCTGCAGTGCTGACTGCAAAGACATGAAGTATCACTCTCTCGCAGGTGAGCGGGGCTATTACAGCCTGCGGCCCTGTGGGACTATTTCCACCCCTCCTCTGTGCGAATATGCCTCCCAGCCTGGGCTGCGCTGGTCGGGTGAAGGTAGGCAGCACCATGTGTGCTTACGGAGCCAGGCTCCACCGCAATCCCCCACCATAGGGTAGGCGGTCAAGGCTGATGGTGAGCCTTCAGGGTATGCCCCTCCTGCATCTTTGCCCCACGCCCCATGTAGCATTGGACCCTATGTAACGGGTCGCCTTCCTCCCTCGTTCCCCTCTTAGTCAGGGGGAAAAGAAAGGGGGGGAGGGGTTGTGTGTATGGCGGCCTCAGTGTATCCTTACACACTTATGGCTTGGCTGTGCTTCACTGGGAACGGGGATCAGAGCCGCGCTCTTACCTTACTGCTAACCGCAGCGCCATTAGTCTGCTTTCTGCTCGCACCGAACGTACGGCGGCGGCTTGCGGACGCCTCGGCGTCTTCTTCCTTCCTTCACCTTCTTAGCCTTAGTGGCTCTTCCTAGGTTGCGCTGGCTTGAGCGCCTGTCTCATACAGTATCCTTGTCACGGCAGACCGGGGTTCATTCCCCGAAGGGGAGCCACAGGAGAGCCCGAGTACGGATCTCGGCCGTGCCTGTCCTGGCTCCGAGCGCCATTTACAGTAGCCATTTCTACTTTTCTGTACTCTCATTGGCTAGATGCCTTACGAGCTTCGCGCTCGCTGGGGAGGGGCGTGGGTCCGGCTTGGCGCGCTACGCATCGCGGTCGGCTCAGGCCCGCCCTCCGAGGTTCGCTTGGCGCCATTTCCTTCTCCCGCGCGCGTGGTGAAGATCGTCCTCTCCTCTGTCTGTAAGTGCCCTCGTGGTCGACTTTTCTTTGCCTTCTATCCCCATTGCGCATGGCTCTGACATCCTTGTTCCCCCTTATGTCTTTCAGACCGCGGATTTTGGTGGCTTCTCCCAGCTCACTGAGCTCCCGGTCGTGACCATAAAAAATTACTCCCACTTCCCAGCGGGTTATTGGGGCATCCAGAGTAGCTTACAGCGTCAATCCCTTCTGGCATATTGTGCTAATTAAATCACCATATGGAGGCATCTCAGGATATTGTGAACGATGTTCCCTCGGGACAAGCCCGGCTGTGTGTAGCTTGTGGGGTCTTACCTAGCAGTGGTGACAATGCACGGGTCTGTGTTCCTTGTGCACAGCAGGCGCTATCGGTGCTTCCCGTCTCCTCTGAGGCTGGGCCTGCACCCCACCGCACTTCACCTACTCCCCCAAGCCTGAGTCTAACCCCCAATACCAGTGGGGATTCTCATCCTGATCTGGCCACGAGGCTGGCTAGTGTTGAAAACTTGCTTGCTAATTCCTTAGCGCGTAAAGCCACTGCCAAGAGGCGGCACTTGAACCCTGAATCGGCCCTCTTCCCTATAGAACCTGATGATTTGTTGCATTCCTATGCCCATATCCCCTCGGACGAAGGGGAACTGTTCTCTGACTCAGGGTCATATGACGATGAGTCTAGGGGTCAGGAAGAGTCTGGCTCCGAGCATTGGTCCTCGGATGGTATTGATAGACTGCTGGTTCAGATCTTTGAGGTTCTGTCCCTCTCCCCCTGCTGCGGCTCCCCGGCAAAGGGGTGACCTTTTTCATACTGCTAAAGCTCGCTTGGAATTCCCCGAGCAGACCCATTTCAATAGCCTCGTGCTTAAAGAATGGGAACATCCCAGCAGACTTCAAGGGGTCCCTAAGAGCATGGATAGGAAATATCCCTTTCCTGCTGTAGCGATAACCTTTATCGCCGGAGGGCTTCACCGCCCGAGACGTCCTTTTCCCAATCGTAAGAGGTGCTGCTGGAATTCCAGAGTCCAGAGGAAACAGGAACAGCCCTTACAAGGGCTAGTGAATTGTAATATAGCGTTTCCCCCAATAAGAGACAGAACTCGGTATTGAGGGTGAAGGTGAAGTGTCTTTATTAGTGCCACTCTAGGCCTTATATACACTAGTCTCCATGCAAGGTGGACCTGATGGAGAACTGCATGACACACACACCGACCAATAGCAGCAGGGCACACAATCCCTCAACTCTGCCGGTGACGCAATCAGCAACACAATAGACGTCTGTAACACAATCAATCAGAACAATGCCATTGTCTGTGACGTAATCAGTCAACACAATGGCATTCTGTAATACAAATCAAACTACAATGACATTGCCTGTAACAGCATCAAAATACAATGACATTGTCTGGAACCTAATTAAGAAAAGGCCAGTGAATGACCCGGTGGGCAATCGAATAGTGATGACATCCAAAAGGCAGAGCATCTGTCACAATGCCCCCCTTTTTGTGGAACACCCGGCAGACCCGGATTGACCCTGTTCAGGTTAACGTGGGGCTGTCCGGACTCTTGTTATGGGCAGAGTTCTGTGTAAGGACAAGTCTGCAAATAGTGAGTAACCGGACTAAACATTGCGGTGGGCTGTACATAGGAATCGCTCATGGGTGGGGTCCAAACATTGGGATATTGTGGCGTTGGTGAGTTCAGCACCAAAGTCCTTGGTTGGATGTGTGCACAGGTGCTTTGCTTTCTTATAGGTGGCCCAAGTTTCAATCTCTTTCCATGGAAGCTGATCGGAGAATCCACAATCTTCTGCACATCTATATCATCGTAAAAGGAGACAAAACCATAACCCTTAGAAACACCAGAGGCATCCCTAATAATTTTGACATTCTTTACAGCGCCATACTTTGAAAAGAAATAGTTAATTTCATGCTGATTAATCCGACGGTCAATGCCCCCAACAAAAATAGTGTTTGGCATAAGTTTCCCTTCTGGAAGGACGTAACCTGATGGCTGATCCTCTTCTTGACTTCGTGTAACAGACATGACGTGATGCAGACGAAACCCCTGGGTCTCCCCGACCAGTGGGCTGGAGTCGGCAGCTCGGGCTGGAGACCGGGTTGTAACAGGGTTGACGCTGGCTCGCCCAGAGGTAGCGTAGGCAGAAGTCATTGGTCCTAGATCATTTCCCAATAGTACTTCTGCTGGTAAGTTGTCCATAAGTCCCACCTGTACCCTGCCGGATCCAGCGCCCCAGTCAAGATGTATTCGGGCGGTGGGGAGTCGAAACACAGCTCCCCCCGCCACCCTTACTGCAACGGTGTGTCCGGTGCGGTCTTTGTTCTTGACCGAATGAGGTTGGAGCAAGGTAAGTGTGGCTCCGGTGTCGCATAATCCTTGCACGGTGCGCCCATTGACTCGTACCTCCTGGCAATGGTGCTGTCGGTTGTCTTGGATGGCCGCTTGTACGGGATCAGCTTCATACAGTACCCCCAGATACTCTTCCGAACTGCTCTCAGCTTCCAAACAGTGTGCCACAGGAGCACGGGAGGTGGAAGGTTGCTTTTGCCCCCACGTGTTTCGGGGACGCTCTAGGGTGCAATCACTGCGATAATGTCCCCATTGTTTGCAACGATGCCACTGAACTGTGGAGAGGTTCGGTTGCTGCGCTGGCCTATGTGGCCCAGAGTCACGAGTTGGCGCTGAAGCCACGGGTGCTTGAAATTTGATGGGAGGTTGTGGTTTTGGAGCGGACTGTTCTGTCCGGCGCGCATCGGTGTACTCGTCGGCTAGACGAGCAGCCTCAGGTAGCGTTAGAGGCCTCCGGTCACGTACCCACTCTCAGCTCTGGTTGCAGGGCATTGAGAAAATGTTCTAGTAAAAACAACTGTAGTACATCCTCAGCGGTCGTGGCTTTGCATCCCGTGACCCAGTGTGATGCTGTACGATGGAGGCGACATGCCCACTCCGTGTAAGAATCCCCTCCCTTCTTTTGGGATTCCCGAAATCGTCGCCTGTAGGCTTCCGGGGTGACAGCGTACCGGGCTAACAAAGCCTCCTTTACCAGATGGTAGTGTGGTAAGTCCGCATCAGGGATGGCCCGGAAAGCATCGGAAGCTTTCCCAGATAGTTTCCCTGATAATATGGTGACCCATTCCTCCGTGGGTACCCGGTGTAAAGCGCACTGCCGTTCAAAATCGGCCAAAAATCCGTCAATCTCGCCGTCACTTTCCTGGAAGGACTTAAATGCTGCAAATGGAATCTTTCTCCCCCCAGTGTAACTGAGGCTGAGAGGCTGCTGGGTTGAAAGTCGCCGATCTTCCCTTCGCTTACTGGCCTCTGCCTCCGCTGCGGCAAAGACTCGGTCGATCAGTTCCTGTGATGGATTCGGGCCATAGACCGACAATCTGTTCCGAACCGCTTGAACAAGAGCAGTGTCTTCATCGATCTCTATATTGGTTTCGGTCCTCACTGCTGCATCCATTTCGATCAGCTCGGCTATCAGTTCCTGACGTGGGCGGTTGCTAGCTGACCTTCCCCGGCGCTCGAGTAGATCCTTCAGGGTCAGCCTTTTCAATTTGTCATACTGACTCTCCATCAGAGTAGCACTCTCTCTGGGTAGAAAGGACCATCCGACCGCTTGCCACCAATTGTAGCGATAACCCTTATCGCCGGAGGGCTTCACCGCCCGAGACGTCCTTTTCCCAATCGTAAGAGGTGCTGCTGGAATTCCAGAGTCGTCCGTGAGGAAACAGGAACAGCCCTTACAAGGGCTAGTGAATTGTAATATAGCGTTTCCCCCAATAAGAGACAGAACTCAGTATTGAGGGTGAAGGTGTAGTGTCTTTATTAGTGCCACTCTAGGCCTTATATACACTAGTCTCCATGCAAAGTGGACCTGATGGAGAACTGCATGACACACACACCGACCAATAGCAGCAGGGCACACAATCCCTCAACTCTGCCGGTGACGCAATCAGCAACACAATAGACGTCTGTAACACAATCAATCAGAACAATGCCATTGTCTGTGACGTAATCAGTCAACACAATGGCATTCTGTAATACAAATCAAACTACAATGACATTGCCTGTAACAGTATCAAAATACAATGACATTGTCTGGAACCTAATTAAGAAAAGGCCAGTGAATGACCCGGTGGGCAATCGAATAGTGATGACATCCAAAAGGCAGAGCATCTGTCACACCTGCTGACTTGGTTAAGTGCTGGTCATCGCCACCTGAGGTCGATGCTCCTATTCTAGGGTTGTCTAACACCTCTATTATGCACTCTCCCGACACTACTACGCTAAGGGACTCTGAGGGCCGGCGTGTTGACCAACTGGCATGTCATGCCTTTGCATTTGGGGGAGCAACTCTGCGCCCGGTTTGCGCCTTAGCCATTACGGCGGTAGCGCTCAGGGCCGTGGTTAGGAGTGCCCTCGATGGCACAGATGAGTTGCCTCCTGATACTGTCAACGCTCTGTCCAGCTGTGATGCATTTGTGAACTTTATCCTGTCCGCATCGGACGATGCTATTAAGATGTGTGCCAGGTCATCTGCCCTGGTGGTTGCTATACGCCGCGCGGTCTGGTTGCGCCAGTGGGCCGCAGACAATGCCGCCAAGAAAGCCCTCACGGGGCTGCCATTTAAAGGGCTGCACTTGTTTGGGGATCGATTAGACCTCTTTGCCAAGGGAGGCAAGTTACCCCAGCGCAGGCGGCAGACTCGGCCCTTTCGTGGCCAAGGTTCCCTATCAACCCCCTACCGTGGGGCCAAACAGGGTAGAGGGGCGTCCTTCGCTGGGGCCCGCGCTGATTCCTGGCACAGGAACAGAGGACGCCGTCCAGGTTCCTCCTGGGGAACCAAGCCCAAAGCCCCTCCCAAGGCCCCCCAGGCATGAGGGGGCACCCTCACCCGCCAGGGTGGGGGGACGTCTACAGCACTTCGAGCACGTCTGGCGGCGTCACATCTCAGACCGGTGGATTCAGGTGGTAGTGTCCTCCGGCTACAAGATAGAATTTGCTGTACGGCCCACCACCAGGCTCATTGGGTCTCGAATCCCTCAAGACCCTGCCTCAGCTCAGGTCCTGTTGCTGGCCGTACAGGGTCTCATGGATCTAGGGGTCATTTGCAAGGTCCCCCCTGGAGACGGGCACGGGGTTCTACTCAAACCTTTTCACAGTACCCAAGAAGGATGGGTCTGTCAGGCCCATTCTGGATTTAAAAATCCTCAACAAATTTGTCAAGAACAGGCACTTTCGCATGGAAACTCTGCGCTCGGCCATTGGCTCACTGCGCCCAGGGGACTTCATGACGTCAGTAGACATCAAGGATGCTTACCTGCACGTCCCGGTGTTTCCGGGACACCAAAGGTTTCTCAGATTTGCACTAAAAGATCAGCATTACCAATTTGTGGCCCTGCCATTCGGCCTAATGTCTGCTCCCAGGGTGTTCACCAAGGTGCTGGCAGGGGTGATGTCCCTGATAAGGCTAAGGGGCATACGCGTGCTGCCCTACCTGGACAATATTCTCATCCCCTCTCGGTCTCTGCGGCAGGCAGAGTTGGACACTCGGCTGGTAGTGTCCACCCTGGAGTCCTTCGGCTGGGTGATCAATTACCTCAAGTCATCCCTGTTCCCCTCCTCAGTGACTCCGTTCCTGGGAATGATTCTGGATACGGTTCAGTCAAGGATATTCCTTCCTCAACAGAAGGTGGAAGCTCTGACAGCGCAGGCGAGGTTCCTGCTTTCGAGCCCACAGCTCTCCATCCGGCAGGGAATGCAGTTGGTGGGCCTGATGGTGGCGAGCTTCGTGGCGGTGCCTTTTGCCCAGTTCCATTTGAGACCTCTGCAGCTTCACCTTCTGTCAGTTTGGGACAAGAACCCAGTGTCCTTGGATGGGTTCAGTGTGCTTCCCCCCTCGGTCAGACAGTCCCTTGCGTGGTGGCTGGACCACAGGAACTTGACAGGGGGCAGGTCTTTTCTGACCCCCTCCTGGGAGACGGTCACAACGGATGCCAGTCTGTCAGGTTGGGGGGGGATTCTGGAAGTCCCTGTGCTGCCAGGGGACGTGGGGTCCTCAGGAGGCCCATTTACCCATCAACATTCTGGAATTACGGGCAGTCAGGTTGGTACTGGAGCGTTTGACCCAACACCTGAGGGGTCTGTCTGTCCAGGTACGCTCAGACAACAGAACGGCGGTTGCCTACATCAATCATCAGGGAGGGACCCGGAGCAAGGGTGCTCTCCAAGAGGTGTCTCAGATTCTGACATGGGCGGAGGCCAATGCTCAATGCATTTCGGCTGTTTACATTCCGGGGGCGGAGACCTGCTGGCGGACGCCCTGAGCAGGGGGATGTCCCGTCAGGGGGAGTGGTCCCTCTGCAACAAGGTATTCTAGTCCCTGTGTCACCGTTGGGGCCTACCGGATGTGGATCTGTTTGCTTCCCGTCACAATCACAAGCTCCCGGCCTTCGTCTCACTGTCTCAGGATCCTCTGGCCATGGCCATGGATGCCCTGTCCATGTCTTGGAGGGAGTTTCGACTCCTATATTTGTTTCCACCGTTCTCCCTTCTGGGCAGGGTTCTACGCAAGATTGCTCTGGAAGGGGTACCTGTGATTCTAGTGGCCCCCAGGTGGCCAAGAAGAATGTGGTTCGCAGACGTGCCAAGCGTGCCAGATCTGCTAACTCAAGGGTCCTTACGCCATCCCAATTTACAAACACTGGCTTTGACAGCCTGGCTGCTGAAACCTCCATCTTGATGGAGAAGGGCTTGTCTGCCTCTGTGGTGGCTACTATGGTGCAGGCCAGGAAGAAGACTTCTTCTGCTATCTATTATAGGGTATGGCGTTCCTACATTGACTGGTTTGAGTCCAGGTCTCTTCCCTGCCGGGAATTCTCCGTCCCTAGGGTTCTGGAGTTTTTACAGCATGGTCTGGACTTGGGTCTCAAACTTAGTACTCTGAAGGGTCAGGTTTCTGCCCTGTCTATCTTCTTTCAGAAGACCTTTGCTCAACATCACCTGATTAAGACCTTCTTTCAGGGGGTCACTCACGTGCGTCCCACTTGAAAGCCTATGTTCCCTGTCTGGGATTTGAACTTGGTTTTGTCTGCCTTGCAGGGTGCTCCCTTTGAGCCTATTCAAGATGCTGCTCTGGTCGTTCTCACTCTCAAGGTTGTCTTCTTGGTGGCTATTACTTCGGTTAGGCGTGTGTCAGAGCTGGCCGCTTTATCTATTCAGCCTCCATACTATGAGCGACACCAGGACAAGTTGGTGTTCCACTTCAAACCGGATTTTCTACCTAAAGTTGTTTCGGCATTTCATTTGAACCAGGATATTGTTCTTCCTTCTCTGTGTCCCAATCCTCGCAGCGACAAGGAGCAGGTTCCGCATTCCTTGGACGTAGTCAGGTGCTTGAAGTATTACATGGTTGTCACTAAGGCCTTCAGGAAGACTGACGCTCTTTGTTGTGCCTTCGGGGCCTAGGAAGGGTTTGGCTCCCGCCAAGTCTACTATCAGTAAATGGATTCGTCAGGCTGTGATTCAGGCCTATTCTACTAAGGGGAGGACTCCCCCTTTCCGTCTTACGGCTCATTCCACTCGCGCTATTGGTGCCTCTTGGGCTTTTCAGCAACAGGCCTCTGTTGAACAAGTTTGCAAGGCCGCTACTTGGTCTTCTGTTCACACCTTTTCAAAGTTTTACAAGGTTGATGTTCGGGCCTCAGCTGATGCTGCTTTTGGCCGTAAGGTTTTGCAGGCGGTTGTAGTTTTGAGCTACGTGCCGTTGCCTTTGTTGTTGGGGATCCCACCCTACTTTATGGACACTGCTATTGGATGCCCCACGTGTAAGTATTATAAATGGAACAGGACGTACTGTATGCTTAGAATAATCCAATTCTGTGAAATACTCACCTGTAGAATTGATGTTATACGCATACAGTACGTCCTGCTCCACCCCACCCTGGTTTCACCTTGTTCTGGATACCCTGTATGGTGATTGTTATCATTGTCATTGTTACCAGTTTGGTGGTTGGTTTCTCCCGGCTTCTTTTTCTCACTGCTTTTCAATGCTGGGGATTTGTGGGAGGTCCCTGGGTATATGAAGGGCCGGGAGGAGCCGTTTTTTTGCATGTCTGCAGTGAACAGCGCCATCTGGCGGAGGATTACCCACGTGTAAGTATTATAGATGGAGCAGGACGTACTGTATGCGTATAATATCAATTCTACAGGTGAGTATTTCACAGAATTGTATTTTTAGCTGTCTCGGTGTTGGTGACTATGGGAAGGCTAGGAGTAAGTCTCTTCCTCGTCTTCTATTGTGTTTGGGTATGGCATTCCCACATTTATTGGGGCGAGTCTAGTTCTCTTATTGTGGAACGTTCTCGGCTCCCAGGTTCCAGTGTGGTTTTCAGCATGAATTGGAGTTGGTTCCCCAGCTCAGTTCTCTGAGAGGTCAGGCTCTGCCCTGTCCACCTTGCCTTAACAGTCTCTGGCTCTGTCTTACTTGGTTAAGACTTCCTTCAGGGGGTGCTCATGTACGTCCTCCATGTACTCCTATGGTCCCTGTTGGGATTGAAGTTGAATTCATTCCGTCTGCTTGCAGGATTGTCCCTTGGTCCTATTCAGGACGCTGCCTGGATGTCCTTAGGCTCAAGGTTGTCCTTCTGGTGACTGTTGCCTTGGTCAGGCGTGTGTTAGCGGCGGTTTCGGTCTACCTAGCTCTCCTTCCTTGAGATACACCAAGATAAGGTGGAGTTCTGCCTGAAGCCGGATTTTCTACTTCTGAAGGTGTCTTATGTTCATTTATTCAAGATATTGTTTTCCACGGCTATTCCCCTTCCTAGCGACGCTGAGGAAGTGGTTCTGCATTCCTTATACATGTGTTGGCAGTTTTTCTCCTTAGGGGTCACTGTGTCCTTTAGGGGAACTGAGGTTCCTTGGGGTTGTGGCCATTACATCCTGAATGTGCCCGATCTCGTCTGCTCTCGGGAGTTGGGCGGTTGGTCCCGGTTGTTACCTTAATGGATGTTACTCCTGGTACCTTGTTTCGGCCTTTGGCGATGTTGTTAGCAATCAGATTGTCAGGCTGTTGCTCAGGCCTACTCAGGCAAGGGGAAGAATCTCCCTTGTTGCCTTGATTCCTGTTCTAAGCGTGCTTGATGCCTCTTGGGCTTCAGCTCTGGTTTTGCTGTTGAATGGCTTGGTTAGGCCGCTAACATTGGCCTTCTGTTTCATCCCCTTTGCAAGGTTCTTTTTACAACGTTGTTGTTAGGGCCTCAGCTCATGCTGTCTTGGCCGTCTGGTTCTGCAGGTGACAGTGCTTTAACTGTCTGCTGTGGTTGTATTGTTGTTGGGGATCCCACCCTACTTACGGACACTGCTTTTGGATGTCCCGAGTGTAAGTATTATATTTGGAGCAGGACGTACTTATACTAAGAATAATACAATTCTGTGAAATACTAACCTGTAGAATTGGTATTATTGGTATACAGTACGTCCTGCTCCACCCCACCCTGTTGTTGCTTTTTCTGGATCCCCTGTATGGTGATTGTTATGGTTATCTTTACCGGTTGTTCTGGGTGGTTTAATTCTCCCGGCTTCTTGTTCACTGCTTGTCAATGCTGGGGATTTGTGGGAGGTCCCTGGGTATTTGAAGGGCCGGAAGGAGCCTGTATTCTCAGTGTGTCACACACCCCCCTTCCCCTTTAATTCTTACGATCGGGTTACTCCACCAGCAGGTGGCGACGTTGCAGAGAGAAGACTTGAAAACTAGCCCCTTCCGGCCTATATATACCTGGGACCTCCCACTTAACACCCAGTGTTTTCTCTCTGCAAGATGCGACAAGACAGAAGAAAGAAGTCTCCTGCTTGCAGGTAGCCGGGGTCATACCCCGGCACCCCCCTTTCGGTCTATTTCTGCCCAGTCATTTGTTTACTCGCCTAGATGGTTAATGGAAGCCTCCCAGCCCAGGCTGCTGGCTGGGCAATGGTAGATGGCACTAGGTGCCTAGGAGCTTATCTCCTCCGCTCGACCCCACGCGTGGGGCAATGCGGCTATCCGGCATGGTGATCCGGATTTGGGATGCACCTGTCCTGTTGTTCCCCTTGGCCACCTTCTCCCGCTTGGTCCCTTCTCCCTTCGCTTTGGGGGGGGGGGGGTGGTTTTGCATGGGGTGTCTTTTACTCTTGTAATGCGTGTGTGTGTGTGGAGAGCGCTGGCAGACGCAGAGTCAGCGCCGCGGTGTGCGGGCGCGCGGCCTGAGCTGCTGGGGCTCTTTTTATTGGTGTTCTTAATCTTCCCCCTCGCTTGGCCTGAGGGCGCCCGTGGCTCCCTCCCTGTCGGCCCTCGCTGTGTGACTCACTGGCAGGGGGCGTGGCCAGAGCGCGTCGCTCGCTGAGCCCGGGCCCGCCTTACTTCCTCTGCCTCATCACGGAGACAGGTGCTGGGGCTGAGCTGGGGAAGCTGCGTGTCCAGGAGTGCAGTGTTCTGACTTTAGCAGCAGTAACAGGTAACGGTCCCCACCTCGCGCACGTGGGGCTGTCATTTAAGCTGTATTTCACATTGTGGCTGCTATTGCTTGTGTATGACTTTTTCCTGGCACTTCAGCATAACTCATGGAGGCACTTATTGCTTTGCTTGGTATATATGCATATTGCTTATATTTGTTTACCATTATTTTTTGTTTGTTGTATGTGTGTGATGCATGCTGGCTATTTTCCTGGGGGGCTGACTGTGGTCTCTTTTCCCCTACAGATTCTGGGATCCCCTCACTGCAGTGGCTCTCCCGGTCTGATATACCTGGCTAGTCTTAGTCTCCAAATTGGGATTTTGCTAGGCTTAAAAAATCCTCCCACTCCTGGGACTTTAATTATAAAGGGGCAGCCCGGGTTGCTTAATGCGTAAAACCCTGGGTTGTTGCGAATACCATAATTTCACCATGTGGAGGCTTCCGACGTTACCGGAAATGGCTCTTCGGGGCTATCCAGGCTGTGTGGGGGTTGTGGGGCTCCGCTCCCAGGCGATGATGTCATATTCTGCGTTCCATGTGCAAAGCAGAATATTGCGCGCCAGTCCGGCACTCCGGCTTCTGGCTCCTCGCAACTTCCGTCATCTACTACCCCCCCTCCCCTATTCCGGACCCCGTGTGACATTGTCAAAAAGGGGGATTCGCAATCCGAGGTGTGTGCGCGATTGGCCAACCTCGAGAAGATAACTTCCGCGACGGTAGCTCAGAAGGCTACGGCGAAGCGGAAGCACCTTTCCCCGGCAGCGCCTGTTCCGGAGGTTGAGGTGTTTGAAATATTGGATTGGTCCGATTGTCCCCCTGATGAGGAGGGGGAACTCTTTGAGGAGTCGGATGAGCCTGCAGACCAGCAATTGGTTGGCACCGCTGGCGATCAGGCTGCGGGGGTGTCCCTTGACACTCCTTCCATTTTGGCTCAAATGTTTGAAATTTTGGCTTTGGCTCCGTCTGTGGTGGTCCCCCCCGCCAAAGGGTGAGTTGTTTGATTTGCCCCAGCCGCGTTTGGTGTTTCCCAGGCAACAACACTTTGTGAGGGTTGTCCTTAAGGAATGGGAACAACCCACGCACCTGGCTGGAACGCCTCCTAGTTGGGATAAACGTTATCCCTTTCCGGAGGATTTGGTGAAGCTTTGGTCGGTTCCCTCTGACGTCGATGCCCCTGTGTTAGGGCTGTCGAACACGGCTGTGTTGCACTCTCCAGACACTACTACCATTAAAGATGGTGAGGATCGTCGGATTGATCAATTGGCTCGCCATGGTTTTATCAGTGCTGGATCGGCACTGCGGCTGGTGTGTGCTTCGGCGCTTCTTCTGATGACAGGTCCATTATTAGAGATTTGTACGCAGATCTTGATCCCACTTGTGATGAGTTCAGTTCTCTCAAGCAGTGTGAGTCGTTTATTTCCTTTGTCATGACCGCCCAGGACGATGCACTTGCGATGAGTAGCAGGACAGCGGCACTGTTGGTTGCTATTCGTTGATCAGTGTGGCTGCGCCAGTGGACGGCGGACTTTAACTCTAAGAAGGCGCTTACAGCGCTTCCCCTACAGATTCTGGGATCCCCTCACTGCAGTGGCTCTCCCGGTCTGATATACCTGGCTAGTCTTAGTCTCCAAATTGGGATTTTGCTAGGCTTAAAAAATCCTCCCACTCCTGGGACTTTAATTATAAAGGGGCAGCCCGGGTTGCTTAATGCGTAAAACCCTGGGTTGTTGCGAATACCATAATTTCACCATGTGGAGGCTTCCGACGTTACCGGAAATGGCTCTTCGGGGCTATCCAGGCTGTGTGGGGGTTGTGGGGCTCCGCTCCCAGGCGATGATGTCATATTCTGCGTTCCATGTGCAAAGCAGAATATTGCGCGCCAGTCCGGCACTCCGGCTTCTGGCTCCTCGCAACTTCCGTCATCTACTACCCCCCCTCCCCTATTCCGGACCCCGTGTGACATTGTCAAAAAGGGGGATTCGCAATCCGAGGTGTGTGCGCGATTGGCCAACCTCGAGAAGATAACTTCCGCGACGGTAGCTCAGAAGGCTACGGCGAAGCGGAAGCACCTTTCCCCGGCAGCGCCTGTTCCGGAGGTTGAGGTGTTTGAAATATTGGATTGGTCCGATTGTCCCCCTGATGAGGAGGGGGAACTCCTTGAGGAGTCGGATGAGCCTGCAGACCAGCAATTGGTTGGCACCGCTGGCGATCAGGCTGCGGGGGTGTCCCTTGACACTCCTTCCATTTTGGCTCAAATGTTTGAAATTTTGGCTTTGGCTCCGTCTGTGGTGGTCCCCCCCACCAAAGGGTGAGTTGTTTGATTTGCCCCAGCCGCGTTTGGTGTTTCCCAGGCAACAACACTTTGTGAGGGTTGTCCTTAAGGAATGGGAACAACCCACGCACCTGGCTGGAACGCCTCCTAGTTGGGATAAACGTTATCCCTTTCCGGAGGATTTGGTGAAGCTTTGGTCGGTTCCCTCTGACGTCGATGCCCCTGTGTTAGGGCTGTCGAACACGGCTGTGTTGCACTCTCCAGACACTACTACCATTAAAGATGGTGAGGATCGTCGGATTGATCAATTGGCTCGCCATGGTTTTATCAGTGCTGGATCGGCACTGCGGCTGGTGTGTGCTTTGGCGCTTCTTCTGATGACAGGTCCATTATTAGAGATTTGTACGCAGATCTTGATCCCACTTGTGATGAGTTCAGTTCTCTCAAGCAGTGTGAGTCGTTTATTTCCTTTGTCATGACCGCCCAGGACGATGCACTTGCGATGAGTAGCAGGACAGCGGCACTGTTGGTTGCTATTCGTTGATCAGTGTGGCTGCGCCAGTGGACGGCGGACTTTAACTCTAAGAAGGCGCTTACAGCGCTTCCTTTTGTGGGTTTACGCCTGTTTGGCGATAAATTGGATTCAGTTACCAAGGGTGGTAAGTTGCCTCAACGCAAGAGGCCTCGTCGTTTCTTTCGGGGTGCGACTTCCTTTAGTCCCTCCATTCGGGGAGTCAGAGCGGGCAGAGGGGCTTCCTTTCCCGCTACCAGGGGTGCAGGTTGGACCCGGGGGAGGGGCCGTGACCGACCCGGTCAGTCCTGGGGCCCAAGCCTGCTGGTAAGCCCGCTCAGCAATGAGGGGGTGCCCTCACCCGTGCGGGTGGGGGGACAATTGTAACACTTCTCCCTGGTTTGGGACCAGGAGGTTCGGGACAGATGGATCCGGGAGGTGGTGTCGTCCGGTTACAAGCTGGAGTTCGAGTCTCGCCCTCCTTCGCGTTTTTTCTGGTTTCGGGTGCCCACCGATCCTTTGGCCGTGCAGGGGCTCCTGGCGTCTGTAAGGATTCTTCTGGAAATGGCGGTCATCCGGCCGGTACCGCGCTTAGAAGTGGGTCTCGGTTTTTACTCCAATCTTTTCACAGTCCCCAAGAAGGACGGGTCAGTTCGCCCCGTCCTGGATCTGAAGTTCCTCAACAGGTTTATCCGTACTCAGAAGTTTCGCATGGAAACTCTATCGGCCATCGGTTCTCTTCGGCAGGGGGACTTTATGATGTCCATAGACATCAAGGATGCTTACCTTCATGTTCCCATCTGCCAGGCTCATCAACGTTATCTTCGGTTCATGATGAAGGATCGGCATTTTCAATTCGTGGCACTTCCGTTTGGCCTTACCTCGGCTCCAAGAGTGTTCACCAAGGTGCTGGCAGGGGTGATGGCCATTCTCAGATCTCGGGGCATTCGTGTTGTACCTTATCTGGACGACCTTCTCATCATGGCTCCTTCTCTCAATCAATCGGAGACGGACACCAGGACGGTGGTCTCCACGCTGGAAAGCTTCGGTTGGGTGATCAACTTTCCCAAGTCCTCCCTCGCTCCGGCCAGGGTGGTGTCTTTTCTGGGAATGCGGTTGGATTCTTGTCAACACAGGGTGTTTCTGCCTCAGTCCAAGATTTGTCTGATTCAGGTGTTGGCTTGGGTCCTTCTTTCCAATCCTCGGCCGTCCATCCGTCTGGGGATGAGACTGGTAGGGTTGATGGTTGCCTTGTTCGAGGCAGTTCCTTTCGCCCAATTTCACACAAGGACGCTTCAGCTTTATCTGTTGGCGTCTTGGGACCGGCGGCCACGGTCGTTGGATCGGCCCTTCCAGTTGTCCTCCCGGGTCCGGCAGTCCCTTCAATGGTGGTTGGTCTCGACCAATCTCTTGAGGGGCAGGTCTTTCCTGACTCCTCTTTGGGAAATTGTCACCACGGACGCCAGTCTTTCGGGATGGGGGGGATTCTGGAAGGATCTTCAGTTCCGGGGGCAGTGGGGGCCTCGAGAGGCCCACTTGCCCATCAATATTCTGGAACTGAGAGCCATCCGTCTGGTTCTTGTTCTTTTGACTTAACATGTTCTGGGCCTTCCGGTTCAGGTTCGCTCGGGCAATCGAACAGCGGTTGCTTACATCAATCATCAGGGAGGGACTCGCAGTCTGGGTGCCCTCAGAGAGGTGTCCCTGATCCTGACCTGGGCGGAGGCCCATGTTCCTTGTCTGGCAGTTTACATTCCGGGTGTGGAAAACAGGGAAGCTGATCTGTTGAGCAGGTGCTCTTCAAATTTTTCAGTCGCTGTGTCTCCCGTGGGGGACACCGGAGGTGGACCTGTTTGCCTCTCATCACAATTGCAGGCTCCCGATCTTCGTGTCGCTCTCCCAGGATCCTCTGGCTCTGGCGGTGGACGCCATGTCCCTGAGCTGGGGGGATCTGGGGTTTCTGTACCTGTTTCCTCCGATACCCATGCTGGGCAAGGTGGTACGGAAGCTGGCTCTGGAAAGGGTGTCCGCCATTCTCGTGGCTCCAAGGTGGCCAAGGCAGGTATGGTTCGCGGACATCGTTCGGCTGGCAGTGGATCAGTTCGTTCTGCCTCTGTGGCCCGATCTACTCACTCAGGGTCGGCTGTGTTACCCCAATTTACCAACGCTGGGTTTGACGGCTTGGCTGCTGAAACCTCCATCTTGAAGGAGGAGGGTCTTTCTGACTCGGTTGTTAAGATCGGTGCCCGGAAGAGGTCTTCTTCTATCATCTACTATAGGACTTGGAAAGCCTATATCGCTTGGTGTGAGCTTAGATCTTTGCCTTGTAGGGTCTTTTCGGTCTCCAGGATTCTGGAGTTTTTGCAATCAGGGCTGGACTCTGGTCTTCAGCTGAGTACTTTGAAAGGGCAGGTTTCTGCCTTATCGATCTTTTTTCAGAAGCGCTTTGCGCTTCATCCTTTAGATAAAACTTTTTTCCAGGGGGTTACGCATGTGCGGCCTCCCAGGAAACCATTACTCCCTGTTTGGGACTTGAACTTGGTTCTCTCTGCTCTTCAGGCTCCTCCCTTTGTGCCCTTGCAGGATATTGCTCTGTCTACCTTGACTCAGAAGACTGCCTTCTTGGTAGCTATCACTTCGATTCGGCGTGTCTCTGAGTTGGCGGCCTTGTCAATTCAGGCGCCCTACTTTGAGAGGCATCAGGACAAGGTGGTCTTTCGGTTCAAACCGGACTTTCTTCCTAAGGTTGTTTCTGCTTTTCATTTGAATCAGGATATTGTTCTTCGCTCCTTGTGTCCTAAGCCTAAGAATGGATGTAGTACGCTGTGTTAAGTACTATTTGATTAATACTTCTCCTTTTCGTAAAACTGATGCCTTTTTTGTTGTGCCCTGTGGGCCTAGGAAGGGTTTGGCTCCGGCCAAGTCTTCCATTAGCAAATGGATACGTCAGGCCATTATTGGGGCCTATTCTGCTAAGGGGAAAGTTCCCCCTTTTCGTATCACTGCTCATTCTAATCGTGCCGTTGGAGCGTCTTGAGCTTTTCAGCACCAAGCTTCTGTTGAACAAGTTTGTAAGGCTGCTACTTGGTCTTCTGTTCATACTTTTTCTAAGTTTTACAAAGTTGATGTGCGGGCCTCAGCGGATGCTGTGTTTGGCCGCAAGGTTCTGCAGACTGCAGTCATTTAAGTTATGCTTCATTTTGCCTTCGGATACCCATCCCTTGTGGACACTCCTTTTGGATGTCCCGATCGTAAGAATTAAAGGGGAAGCGGGGTGTGTGACACACTGAGAATAATACCATTTTGTGAGTACTCACCTGTAAAATGGATATTGTCAGTGTGTCACACACCCCGCTTCACCCGCCCTTTTTGGTATCCTGGATCCTTTATATGGTGAAGCTTTTCTTTATTTTTTTTGAGGTTACCATTGGATTTCCTGGTACCTTGTCTTACTGCTTTTGAATTCACTGGGTGTTAAGTGGGAGGTCCCAGGTATATATAGGCCGGAAGGGGCTCGTTTTCAAGACTTCTCTCTGCAACGTCGCCACCTGCTGGTGGAGTAACGCGATCGTAAGAATTAAAGGGGAAGCGGGGTGTGTGACACACTGACAATATCCATTTTACAGGTGAGTACTCACAAAATGGTATTTTTCGCATGCTTCTGCAGTACAGCGCCATCTGGCGGAGGATAACCCGAGTGTAAGTATTATATTTGGAGCAGGACGTACTGTATACCAATAATACCAATTCTACAGTTGAGTATTTCACAGAATTGTATTTTTATGGATTTTTATGGTGTTTTTGTGTGTGTCTGTTGGGTGCTTCACATTGGATATATATGCTTGTGTGGTCTGCCTGGCAGTAATCCCTAAATAATTGGTTGCAAGATGGCTCCCTGTCAGCCTGAGTGAAATTCACCCAGGCTGTGTGTGTGTGAAAGGGGGCGGGGCCGGGCGCTCGGCATGGCCTTCCTCTGGCCAGATCCGCGCTGCAAGGAGGGGGGTGTGGCCTGGAAATCGCACCTTCGGCGCTGGCACGCCCCCCTTCTTCATCCTGGGTCCTGTTAACTCAAGGCCTGGGGCCATCTTGGTGCTTCCTGCGTGGCTGTGTCTGCTCTTAGGGGTCAGGTAGGGGCCTGATGGCCACTTTTTCCTTGTATTGGGGGTCACTATCTGGTGGGGTCGGCCCCTGGTGTGTGTGTTTTTGACAATTTTTTGCTGTATATATCTGTATATATGTTCAGATGTTATTATTAGTAACTGATATGCCTATTGTGTGTTGCAGATTGCTTCATATTGTGCATATTAAGGGGTTCCTCCTGGTCCTGGGGTCCCTAGTTTAAAATTGATCTCCTCCAAATCCTCCCACCGGGACATTTAAGGGGAATCCCGGGTTTCTTAAGCGTAATTCCCTGCGGTCTTGCGACTGACCACTAAAAAATCACCATATGGAGGCTCCGCAGGATACTGGGCTCGGGCTCACCTTGGGGCAAGCCCGCCCATGTGTGGGGTGTGGGGCATCCCTTACGGGAGAGGATGTACCGATCTGTATTCCATGCGCTCATAAGACCATAACGCGGAGGTCTGGGTCCCAGCCTTCTGGGTCGGCTCCTCCTGCTTCATCGCCTTCCCCTCCCCGCTTGATCCGTACCCTGAGTGACATTGGTGCCAGCGGGGAGTCGCAGTCGGATGTTGGTGCCAGGTTGGCCAGCATTGAAAATTCCCTACGCAGGAGCATGGTGGGCAAGAAGGCCCAAGCTAAAAAGAGACATTTTGTCGTCGGCACAGCCCCTGTGGGATGCAGATGACGACTCTATGGATTTGTCTGATTGTTCCCCTTTAGAGGAGGGGGAAGTGTTTGAGGAGACGGAGTCTGATTTTGTACAGTCTGGTGATGCTTTTGTTGGGCAGGCACCTGGGGATGCCGTAGATACTGCTGCTGTTTTGTCACATATGTTGAAGGTGTTGGATATTGATCCCCCGGAGGCGCCTCCCCTAAAGAAGGGGGAATTTTTTTGGGTCCGCAAGCCCCGTTTAGAATTCCCTACGCAGGATCATTTTGACGCACTGATCCAGAAAGAATGGGAGAGGCCCTGTCTGCTTCCTGGTGCTCCCCAGGGATGGGACAAGAAGTATCCTTTCCCGGTGGAGGCTGTCAAGCGATGGTCCTCTCCTCCTGAGGTCGATGCGCCTGTTTTGGGCTTGACCAATTCTTCTGTGCTTAACACCCCTGACGCTACCTCCCTTTAGGATAGCGAGGATAAGCGCCTTGATCAGATGGCTTGTCATGTGTTTGCCAGTGTGGGATCGGCCCTGCGACCGGCTTGTTCATCTGCTCTAGTGTCGCTTGCTACCATGTCCCTGATCAGGGACTGGCTGAATGATGGTCAGTTTGATCCGGATAGCGCTGAGTTCGCTACTCTTAAGAGGTGTGAATTGTTCATGGATTTTGTTTTGTCTGCTATGGAAGATTCTATCGTCATGTGTAGCAGGACTACGGCCTTATTGGTGGCCATGCACAGATTGGTCTGGCTGTGTCAGTGGACGGCGGATTTTGGGGCCAAGATGTCGCTTACGGCTCTTCCCTTCATGGGTACGCGGCTGTTTGGAGATAAATTGGATGCTGTTGCTAAGGGAGTTAGGTTACCTCAGCGGAAGAAGCAGCGCCGTCCCTTTTGGGGGGCTGGTTCCTTCGCCCCTTCCTTTCGTGGAGCCAGAGCGGTTAGGGGTCTGTCAGTCTCTGGTGTCAGGGACTCGTCCTGGAATAGGGGCAGAGGTCAGGCGCCCCCGACGACTGCCTGGGGTTCCAAGCCTAAGCCCGCCGGTAAGCCGGCTCAGAAATGAAGGTGCGCCCTCACCCGAACGGGTGGGGGGATGACTGCGGCTCTTCTTCCAGGTCTGGGCCTGGGAAGTTACAGACAATTGGATCCTGGAAGTGGTCTCGTCCGGGTACAAACTGGAGTTCGAGTACTGGCCGCCTCCAAGGTTCTTAAGGTCTCGGGTGCCCTCGGACCATCAGGCTGCACAGGGGCTCCTGTTAGCAGTAAGAAACCTTCTGGACATGGGAGTTATTTGCCCAGTGCCTCAGTCGGAGAGATGCAGGGGTTACTACTCCAACCTTTTCACGGTACCCAAAAAGGAGGGTTCGGTGAGACCCATTCTAGATCTCAAGGTTCTAAACAGGTTTATCAGAGCCAAAAAGTTCCGCATGGAGACTCTGCGCTCCGCTATCATTTCCCTTCACCAGGGGGATTTCATGACATCCATAGACATCAAGGATGCGTATCTGCATGCTCCAATCTTTCAGGCGCATCAGAGATTCCTCCGGTTTGCGATAGAGGATCAACATTATCAATTCGTAGCTCTTCCCTTCGGTCTGACCTCGGCACCGAGGGTCTTCACCAAGGTTTTGGCGGGCGTAATGGCTCTGCTCAGTTCTCAGGGCTTTCGCATTGTGCCTTATCTGGACGATCTGTTGATTTCAGCTTCTTCCCTTCAGCAGGCGGAACTGGACACCCACCAGGTGGTGTCGACCCTGAAGAGGTTCGGGTGGGTGATCAACCGCACCAAGTCTTCTCTCTCCTCGTCTCGAGTGATTTCATTTCTGGGCATGACTCTGGATACCAGTCTGGCCATTGTGTTTCTGCCCCAGGCCAAGGTGCAGGGGATTCATGACCTGATCCATCTTCTTCTGGACAGTCCTTGTCCCTCTATCCGACAGGGGATGAAACTGGTGTGTCTTATGGTGTCCTCCTTCGAGGCGGTGCCGTTTGCACAGTTTCACATGAGATCTCTTCAACTTCTCCTATTGACGCATTGGGACAGGAGCCTACTGTCATTGGATCAACCTTTCAAGGTGTCTCCCAGGGTTCGGCAGTCATTTCGGTGGTGGCTGGACTCGAGCAATCTGGTGAAGGGCAGATCTTTTCTGGCCCCTTGTTGGGAGACGGTTACCACGGATGCCAGCCTGTCGGGCTGGGGAGGTTATTGGAAGAGTCATCAGTTCAGCGGGGTGTGGGGTCCCCAGGAGGCTCACACCCCCATCAATGTATTGGAGCTCAGAGCCATTCGTCTGGTTCTGGCTCGGTTGACCCCACAGTTACGGGGTCTTCCGGTTCAGGTGCGTTCGGACAACCGAACGGCAGTGGCCTACATAAATCACCAAGGAGGGACTCGCAGCAGGAGTGCCCTCAGGGAAGTCTCTCTGATACTGCACTGGGCGGAGAGCAATGTTCCTTGCCTTTCGGCAGTCTACATTCCGGGAGTGGAGAATTCGGAGGCGGATGCTCTGAGCAGGGGATCCTTTCGCCACGGAGAGGGGTCTCGCAACCACGCTGTTTTTCTGGATCTTTGCCTTAGGTGGGGGACTCCGGAGGTGGATCTCTTTGCCTCAAGGCACAATCACAAACTTCCGGCCTTTGTGTGTCTTTCTCAGGATCCCTTGGCCTTGGCAGTGGATGCCTTGTCACTGGCTTGGAAGGACCTGGGCTTTCTGTACCTGTTTCCACCTGTCTCCATGCTGGGCAAGGTAGTTCGCAAACTGGTTCTAGATGGGGCACCAGCGATTCTGGTGGCTCCAAGGTGGCCAAGAAGGCTTTGGTACACAGACGTTGTAAGGCTGGCCGTGGACCAGTACCAGCTTCCCTTGCTGCCGGACCTGCTATCTCAGGGTCGTCTGTTTTACCCCAATTTACAAACGCTGGCTTTGACGGCTTGGCTGCTGAAACCTTCATCTTGAAAGAGGAAGGTTTGTCTGAGGCGGTTGTTCAGACCCTGATTAGGGCTCGGAAGCGTTCCTCTTCTGGCATTTACTATAGGTCCTGGAGGTCCTATATTGATTGGTGTGAGGCTAGGGCCTTGCCTTGCAGGGTTTTTTCTGTACCCAGAATTTTGGAGTTTCTTCAGCATAATCTGGACCTGGGGTTCCAGCTTAATACTTTGAAAGGACAGGTTTCTGCCTTGTCGGTTTTCTTCCAGAGGTCTTTTGCTTTACACCCGCTGGTTAAGACTTTTTTTCCAAGGGGTGGCACATGTGCGCCCCCTCGAAAAGGTGTAGTTCCTGTTTGGGATTTGAATTTGTTTCTTTCGGCTCTGCATGGTTCACCTTTTGAGCCGCTACATGATATTGCTCTTTCGGTTCTCACTCAGAAGGTTGCCTTCTTGGTGGCGATTACCTCGGTTCGGCGTGTCTCTGAGTTGGCAGCTCTGTCGATTCAGGCCCCTTACTTTGAGAGACACCAGGATAAGGTGTTTTTTTGTTTTAAACCGGATTTCCTTCCTAAGGTGGTGTCTGCTTTCCACCTCAATCAGGATATTGTTCTCCCTTCCTGTGTCCTAAGCCTAATAATGACAAGGAGAGGGTTCTGCACAACTTGAATGTTGTTCACTGTGTGGAGTACTATTTGGTGACTACTTCTTCCTTCCGCAAGACGGACGCTTTTTTCGTGTTGCCCTGCGGGCCCCGGAAAGGTTTGGCACCTGCTAAGTCTACGATTAGCAAATGGATTCATCAGGCCATTGTTAGGGCCTATTCTGCTAAGGGGAGGACTCCCCCCGTTTAAGGTCACTGCGCACTCTACTCGTGCTGTGGGTGCCTCCTGGGCTTTTTAGCACCAGGCTTCTGTTGAACAAGTTTGTAAGGCTGCTACTTGGTCTTTTGTTCATACTTTTTCCAAGTTTTACAAGGTTGATGTGCGGGCTTCAGCGGATGCTGTTTTTGGCCGCAAGGTTCTGCAAGCTGCAGTGGTATGAGTTGGTGCATTCTTTACTGTTTATGGTTTCCACCCTTGACGGACACTGCTTTTAGATGTCCCGACTGTCGAGACTTATTGAAGTGGAGTGCATGTCACACTTGGAATAATACCGCTTTGTGATTACTCGCCTTTAAAACGGATATTATAAGTGTGACATACACTCCGCTTCACCCACCCTGTTTGGTATTCTGGATCCTTTATATGGTGAACCATTGGTTTTTTGTTAATATTGGCAGACCCCTGACAGGTCACTCTCATGACCCTCTAAGAGTCTTTTTTTTTTCTTGTGACTTGAATCCCTCTCCTGCTGGTTCGAGGGATTTTTCCTGTTGGGACAGAATATCTATAGCAGACAGAATATCTATATCAGAGAGAACATAATAGCAGAGATCCGCAGCCCTGTTTCTGATGCTGGCAGAGGCAAGCCGAGCGGTAAATCCATGGGCAAGAAAGTAGGCCAAGAAGCAAACCTCCTCCAATCACCTCTGCAGAGTAAGAAGTAGACTTTTTGGACATACAGAATTCTGATGTTCATCCCCCTTCAGACAGGGAAAGCCACATCAGATGGCCAAATTCTTTGCCTTTTGATCCGGCGTCTCACTAAGTCAATAGAGGGATGCTGTTAAAAGAAGTACACGGATCATCAGGGATTCCCTGGGTTTAAAACGGACAACTGTCTCTCATTGGATGAGGAGCCAGATACCTAACCGGACGAGGGAAACCATGAGGTTTTTCCAGATCAGCAACATTTTAAACAGGTCTTTGACAAGGTTCCCTCTATCCTAAAGATTTTGGAAATGGGTTATCCGTTCCCAAAATAGTGGGCTCACCTGCCTGTGGTGGATGATCCCATTGCCTGTATTTTGAAGCATATGCTGCGTCCCATTTAACAGCTGTACTTCCTCAAAGGATACAGGAGACAGGAAACTGGTTTTTATTGGTCACCACATGTTTGCCTGGGGGGGGGGGTGCAGCACTGCCCTAATTTGCTTAGCAGCTAGGTCTTGGGGGCACAGAGCACAAGACCTTCAGAAGGCTTGTGGAGCAGATGCTTAGGAACAGGAGCTTCTGTACAATGTTAGGAATTTTACTTCCATTCCAACCTGTTTGTAGTTTCCAAAAAGGTTAATGACCCATTTTAGACCTCAAAAGCCTCAGCACCTATATTTGCATAACCACATTCAGAATAGAGTTGCTATAATGGTTGCTCATAGAAAAGGGACAATGTTCTGGTTGACTATACGAGCTGCTGGCAGGTCCCGGGAGTCAGAATGAGTCTGAAGGCATTTCAAGAAATCTGTTGCAAATTTGGGCAATAGTCCATAGGCCTATTTGCATCACAAGAGAACAAGAAACTAGACAGAATTCTATTTTGACTCAATGAAAGGGAGAGTTAGCAGTGGTTGCTCTAGCTCAATCTTGAAAAGAAGGGATCCTATATGTCTTTCAGCCTTTTTCCCCTGATGCCTGCACTGATGATTCATACCCTTTTTTGGCCAAATAGGAGTTGGTTCCCCCATCGGAGTCATCAAGAAGAGTAGAGTAGGAAAGTACGTGAAGAGTAGTAAAGTAGTAACAAAAAAAATGTACAGGAATAGAGAAGCAGTTTCAGGGTAAATACCGCTGTGATAAATGGAAGCATGTTGGATACTTGGAAGCTCGAATTAGGTATCTGGAGGAGCAAAATGTAACACTGAAGGCAATTGACAAACTTGAAAGGGGCATCACTGAGCAATGCAGTGAGTGGGGTAGAAACAGATGGGTCAGGAGGAACGGATAAGTAGCTCAGTAAATGTAGTTGGAGAGCTTAGAAAAGGAAGGCCATTGCTATTTGCTGTTATCAGTGAATAATGTAAAAATTACTTTACCCAACCCCTGTCCCTTGGTTGAACATGATGGACATATATATTTTTAAACTGTATTAATTGTGTAACGAACATTGCTGAATATGAATTTTGCCTGTTAACACCAAGCTCAATGGACATGAGGGAGAGAGAGGTATCTTCTGATATTCAAAATTGGGGTAAAGATGGAGGACCACTCCATTGTATTGTTTTTTTTCCCTACATCCAGTCCAGGCCGTCCCAATATCCTTACGACTGGGTGTTCGCCCCTAGGGGGCGCTTGACTGTAAGATCAAAGGTGTAGCTCCTCCCGGCCCCCTATAAAGGCAGCTGTCCCTCTATCATTCCCCAGTTGTTCATCTTGCAGTTTGGCTGCATAAGATCGTTGGCACTTCTGGCTGCGGATGCTCCGGTGAGCCCTACTGTCGGTGTTGTGAGTCCCTCTTGTTGATGCTTTGCTTCTGCCATATGTATCATGCCAAGGCTGACCAGGGGCTCTCTTTCTCTTTTTTGTCTAGATCGTGGGCTAAGGTTGAGGGTTGTGGTTCCTCCTGGTCCCCCTTTTTAATAAGAGGGATTGTTCATAGGCTTAGGCCAGTAGAGTCATGTAGCTTTATTGACTTTTACTGTTTTAAATCGCCATAATGGAGGCATCAGGGGGTAGTGAGCTTGGGGCCCCATTTGGGCAGGACAGGCTTTGCCCCCTGTGCAGGAGGAATCCTCTGAGCGGATTCAGTACGGTTTGTACCACTTGCGCCAGAGGCATTATTTTGGACCATGAGCGGGCAGTCGTCCCTGATCCTAGCCCTGTATTACCATCGGCCCCTCCGGACCCTCAGCTGCTGCATTCAGCCCCTAGCGAAGGGGGAGCCAGCAAGGAGTCTCATACTGATTTTGCACACAGGCTGGACAGTCTCGAGAGACAGATCTCGTTGACAGCTCCTAAGAAAGCCTCGAGTAAGAAGTGGCATCTGGAGCCGATTTACTCGGATGGCCATCTTTTTGATTGTTTGGGTTCTGCGGAGGAAGGTGAGTTGCCAGATGATTCGAGCTCAACGGTGGAATATTCTGCTGGCGACGACAGTATGTCTGGTTCCTCCTCGGACGAGGATTCATGGCTCCTGGATGATACGGAGAATCTGCTCTCCTCAGTGTTTGATACCCTACACATTGTTCCTCCCAGAGCGGCTAAGAGGAAGCAAGGTGATTTATTTCGGCCTGAGAGGCAAAGACGGGTCTTCCCGGAGCAGCCTCACTTTTCTAACTTGAGCCTTAAAGAATAGGAAAGGCCCAACAAGTTACCTTCGGTCCCTAAGGGCCTGGATAGGTGGTATCCCTTCCCTAATGAGTTGGTTCGTTTATGGTGTCACCCACCCAAGGTGGATCCTCCCTTGTCAGGCTTGTCCAACACTACTGTTGTCACCTGACAATGCTTCCTTACGTGACAAGCGCATGGATCAGCTGGTCTGCCATGCGTTCACCTTTACTGGTGCCCTATTTCGTCCGGTGTGCGCCTCAGCAATTGTCTCACTAGCCAACAGGAGAAAGGTGAGACACCTTGTGGCTAGAGCTAAGGCTCGCAAGCGGGCTGAGGAGTATAAGGAACTCAAGGCTTGCTTGTATTTCATTGGTTTTGTTGTTACTGCCATGGATGATGTGGTCAGCCTTGGTGCCAGGATTTCGGCCTTGCTTGTTGCTCTGCGCCGCTCGCTCTGGCTGAGGCAGTGGTCGGCTGATGCGGCTGCCAAGAAGTCCCTCACAAGTCTTCCTTTTGTGGAAAGCCACCTGTTTGGGGAGCGCCTGGACCTTCTGGTCAAGGATAGTAGACTCCCTCAGAGAAGGAAGCCTGCTCGGTCCTTTCAGAACCCCTCTTCCTATCGTTCCTTTTGGGGAGGAAGAGGTTCTTCATTTCCCGGTACCCGCAGAGATACCTGGGGCAGAGGTAGGTCCCGCGGCGGACCCAACCCCTCATGGGGAGCTAAATCCAAGTCCCCTACAAAGCCCTCTAAGGCATGAGGGGGCACCCTCACCCATACGGGTGGGGGGACGGCTTCTGCTATTTGCTCAGATCTGGAGACGTCATGTCTCGGATCAGTGGATTCAGGAGGTAGTGTCCTCTGGTTACAAGATAGAGCTGGCAACCAGGCCGCCCACAAAATTCCTCCGTTAAAGGATATCCCGAAACCCGCTAAAGGCTCAAGCTTTGAGAACGGCTGTGCAACACCTCCTGCGGATAGGTGTGATTTGCCCTGTACCCCCACAGGAACAGGGTCAGGAAGAAAGACGGAACGCTAAGGCCGATCCTGAACCTGAAGGGTCTAAACAGGTTTGTAAGAGTCGGACATTTCCGCATGGAAACATTGTGATCGGCGGTGAGATCGCTTCGGCCCGGCGACTTCATGACCACGGTGGACATCAGGGATGCTTATCTGCATATCCCGATTTTCCAGGGACATCAGAAGTTCCTGAGGTTTGCTCTGGAGGACCAACATTACCAGTTTGTAGCTCTTCCATTCGGGATATCCTCAGCCCCCCGTGTGTTCACCAAGGTGCTGGCGGGCATCATGGCTATCCTGAGGAGCCAGGGCATTCGTGTGTTACCCTATCTGGACGACTTGCTGATTTCTGCCCGGTCCCTTCAGCAGGCCGAGATTACCCCAAGTTCTTTATCACTCCCTCAACAGTGAGATCCTTCCTGGGAATGACGATAGACCCCGCTCAGGTCAAGGTTTTTCTGCCACAGCAGAAGGTTTTGGGTCTCCAGACACAAGTGCAGGCCTTGCTGTATTTTCAGCAACCATTGGTAAGTCTGGGGATGAGATTGGTGGGCCTAATAGTGTCATGCTTCGAGGCAGTACCCTTTGCCCAATTTCACATGAGACCTCTACAATTGAACCTGCTGACAGTCTGGAATCGGATGCAGGAATCTCTGGAACAAGGTTTTTCGCTGTCCCCCCTGGCCAGGCAGTCCCTCTTGTGGTGGTTGGACTCCCGGAACCTGCTGGTGGGAAAGTCCTTTCTGACTCCCTATTGGGAGATAGTTACGACTGATGCCTGTCTGACAGTCTGGGGAGGAGTTTGGCAGACCCAGAAGATCCGGGGTTAGTGGGGTCCGCAGGAGAACCGCTTACCCATAAATCTCTTGGAGCTGAGAGCAATCCGGTTGGTGCTTCTACGTTTGACTCTCCATTTAAGAGGTTGTGCGATTCAGGTTCGCTCGGACAATCAGACGGCTGTCGCCTACATCAACCACCAGGGCGGGACTCGGAGCAAGAGATCCCTGAAGGAGGTAACACAGATTCTGACTTGGGCAGAGGAGAATGTTCCCTGCATCTCAGCGGTCTACATCCCCAGGGTGGAAATCCAGGAGGCAGACTCCCTGAGCAGGAGCGCCTTGCGCCTGAGGGAATGGTCCCTCAGCAGCGAGACTTTTCAGGCTCTGTGTATCCGCTGGGGTCATCCGGACGTGGATCTGTTTGCGTCCAGACACAATCACAAGCTTCCAAGGTTCGTCTCCCTCTCAAGAGATCCTCTGGCCATCGCAACAGACTTTCTGGCGATTCCTTGGACGGAGTTCCAATTTCTGTATGCATTCCCTCCGTTTCCGCTCCTGGGCAGAGTGCTGCGCAAGATAGCCCAGGAAGGGGTACCAGCCATCTTGGTGGCTCCTCGCTGGCCGAGAAGGAGTTGGTTTGCAGACATGGTCCAGATGTCAATAGATCACTACATCCTGCCCGACGACCCAGAGCTTCTCACACAGGGGTCGCTGCGGCACCCCAATTTACGGATGCTGGCTTAGACTGCCTGGCTATTGAAACCTCAATCCTGACGGAGAAGGTGTTATCGGTTGTGCATACTATGATTCAGGCACGGAAGAAATCTTCTTCCATGATATACTACGGAGTTTGGTGGGCCTATATTGCTTGGTTCAAGGCCAAGAGCCTTCCTTGCCGAAAATTTGCTATTTCTAGGATTCTGGAGTTTTTACAACATAGTTTAGACTTGGGTCTCCAGCTGAGCCCCCTCAAGGGTCATGTCTCGGCTTTAGCCATCTTTTTCCTGGAGATCCATTGCCAACCATAGGTTGATCAAGACTTTTTTCCAGGGAGTTTCCCATGTCCGGCCACCGCGTGAGTCAGTATTATGGGTGTGGGGCTTGAATTTAGTACTATCTGCTCTCCAGGGTCCTCCTTCCGAGCCATTGAGCGATGCTGCATTGTCTAAGTTGACTCTCAAAGTGGTCTTTCTGGTAGCTATCACCTCGGTGCATCGTGTATCAGATCTGGACGCGCTTTGTATGAAACCAGCCTACTTTGAGCTGCACAGGGATAAGGTGGTTTTTCGCTTTAAGCCTGATTTTTTGCCTAAGGTCGTTTCTCCCTTTCACCTTAATGAGCAAGTTGTCTTACCTTCCTTGTGTCCAGCACCAGCTAATTCCAAAGAATGGACCCTCCATGATTTGGATGTGGTCAGAGCCATAAAGTATTACCTGTCTGCGACTGAATCCTTCAGGAAATCTGACTTGCTCTTTGTCCTAACAGAGGGTTCTAGGAAAGGTTTGCCACCAGCCAAGTCCACTCTCAGTAAGTGGATCAGACAGGCGGTGGTACAAGCATATTCTGCCAGGGGGAAGGAACCCCCTTTTCGGATCACAGCTCATTCTACTAGAGATATTGGTGCCTTTTGGGCTTTTCAGCACCAGGCATCAGTGGAACAAGTTTGTAAGGCCGCAACTTGGTCTTCTGTTCATACTTTTACAAAGTTTTACAAGGTGGATGTCAGGGCCTCAGCTAACACTGTTTTTGGCCGAAAGGTGCTTCAGGCGGTAGTGAAATGAACTACATGCTGTTCCGCACTGGGGATCCCACCCATATGGACACTGATTTTGGATGTCCCAGTCATAAGGATATTGGGACGGCCTGGACTGGATGTAGGGAAAAATACAATTCTGTGAAACTCGCCTGTAGAATTGCTTTTGGATACATCCAGTCCAGGCCGTCCCACCCCACCCTTGTGTTCATTATCTCCTGTATGCCTGTTATGGTGATCAACCATTTGTTGTTTTTCTTGTCTTTTTTTCTTAGAGAGAGTACAAGCTGAAGCTATGTGAAGTAACATGGTTTCTTAGGCCTCCCGGCCTGCCCTCTTTTGTTCAATACTGCTTTTAAACCACTGGGGAATGATAAGGGGACAGCTGCCTTTATATGGGGCCGGGAGGAGCTACATCTTTGATCTTGCAGTCAAGCGCCCCCTAGGGGCGAACACCCAGTCGCAAGGATATTGGGAAGGCCTGGACTGGATGTATCCAAAAACAATTCTACAGGTGAGTTTCACAGAATTGTATTATCCTCTTTTTACTACTTCCAACCTCCCTTTTACTTTTAACACTTTTTAAATTTATGCATCTATTTATTACAATAAAACCACATAAAATCGGTACGGCAGTGTTAATTCATTATTTCCGACACCTTTCGCTCATTACTTTAGAGCCTTTCAAGGGTATGCATGTGATTGCCTGTGTTCTTTTTCCCACTCCTGTGTGGTCTGCTGGTGAGAGAGAAAAACCCAAGGATAGGGTGAGCTTAGAGGAAAAATACTGTTGTATCATTTTCTACACTTAAACTTCAGGTTTCATAAATTTAAAAGAGAAACTAATTAGCATAGGACAATTTAATCAAGTGTCTTTTTCAGTCTTTAAGATGACCACCCGGTCCAGTATAAAGTAGTGCCTTCATGGAGGGGACTGACCTGTACTCATTTTGAACCCTTAAGTGAGTGCGTGCCTAAACTGTCATTTTTTTATTTCTTTAGCTCCTTTTGTTAGCATTATTACTCTTTTTTTTGACCATTAAAGATCCTTATGACTCTTTATCCAGATATAGAATAGTTCAGCTGCCAGGTCAATCATACAGGCCTTAAAGAGTTACTAACTTTTAAATTGCTCAAAGCTTCACTGTATTATTATTTTGTCCTGATTCAGCATTTGAGTTGGAAAACAATTTACACTTTAGAAGTGAATGTCTAAAATGTAAAGCTTAGCCCAAAAATAGGGTACTAGAGCCTTAAGAAGTACCTTAGCCCATTGGTTGAGACAGTCAATAGCTGTAGCCTACATAACCATGGAGAAATCGCCTTTGACAAAAGTCACAGCTCACACGACTAGTTTTGTCGATATCCTTGGCTGAGCATGAGAGAGAATAGAAGACCACATTGCAACTATAAATATATATATTTTCTATCATAACCTTTTATTTTCACTACAGAGTGATTGTGCTTTTGGTCGTAAATTCCTTCAGTCAGTACTCCTGTCCTAAAATTTGCACTGCGAGTTAGTCACACTATAGAACTGATCCAGCACTATATTCTTAGTATACAGTACGTCCTGCTCCAGATAAGATTCTATACTCTTGGGTATCACTCCGCCAGATGGAGCTGGACTGCAGAGACCACGAAATTGGCTCCTCCCGGACCCTCAAATACCCGGGACCTCCCACAACTCCCCAGATTTTCTCTGCAGTCTGGACTGCGAAGGACAAGAAGATGGCTCTCGTTTGTCTTACAGGCGGGTCAGAAACTTTTTGAGGCCTAGTGTGCTAATTCCTTCCACTTCTTTAGTGGGCTACTGGGGCATCCCGGCTTTTATAGCGTGAATACCTATCGGCCTATTGTGCCGCTATAATCGCCATATGGAGGCTTCGCAGGATAATGTGCTCGGGGTTCCTTCGGGACAAGCCCGGCTGTGTGTGGCGTGTGGGGTGTCCCCTACAAGTGTTGACAATGTGCGGGTTTGTGTACCTTGTGCCCAGCAGGTGCTTGCGCTGCAGCCTGGTTTACCAGCAGCTGGGCTTGCGCCACCTATGGCTTCACCTACTCCCCCGAGCTTAAATTTGACTCCCCGTGAGCTGCATACCAGTGGGGAATATCAGCCTGATGTGTCTACTAGACTGGCTAGTGTTGAAAAGTTGCTTGCTAATACCATGGCACGTAAGGCCTCTGCTAAGAGGCGGCATTTGACTTCTGTCTGGTTATACTCCCCTGGAAGAAGGGGAATTGTTCTCTGACTCAGAGTCCTCTGATGAGTTGCCCAAGGGTTATGATGATTCTGGCTCTGATCCCTGGGCCCCAGATGATACTGATAGGCTTTTGGCTCAGATCTTTGAAGTGCTTGCTATCTCTCCCCCGGTCATGGCTTCTAAGCAGCAGGGGGAATTGTTTCATAGTGCCAAGCCACGTTTAGAGTTCCCTGAACAATCTCATTTCAATAATCTCGTGCTCAAGGAATGGGAGCGTCCTAGCAGGCTTCCCGGAGTCCCTAAGAGTTGGGATACAAGAGATCCCTTTCCTGCTGATGTGGTAAAGCGTTGGTCATCCCCCTCCAGAAGTGGATGCCCCAATCCTGGGTTTGTCTAACACCTCTGTCATGCATTCCCCTGACTCTACTACGCTGCGGGATAGTGAGGACCAACGTATTGATCAGCTGGCGTCCCATGCCTTTGTGTGGGGACGGCGCTGCGCCTGGTTTGTGCCTCTGCCACTACAGCTGTGGCTATTAGGACCCTGCTTAAAAAGTGTCCTAGGTGCACCTGATATGTCTAGTGAAGAGCATAATGCACTCTCGCGCTGTGAGGTATTTGTTGCTTATGTCCTCTCTGCCTTGGATGATACCATTAGGATGTGTGGCAGAGCCTCTGCCTTGGTGGTGGCTATACGCCGCTCGGTTTGGCTGCGCCAGTGGGCAGCTGACAACGCTGCCAAGAAGGCTCTCACTGGGTTTCCTTTCAAAGGACTACACCTATTTGGGGACCACCTGGACCTGTTTGCTAAGGGAGGCAGGTTACCCCAGCGCAGGAGGCAGTCTCGGCCCTTTCAGGGACAGGGCTCCTTTTCTTCCCCCTACCGTGGATCCAGACCAGGGAAGGGGGGTTTCCTTTATGGGGGCCCGAGGAGATTTCTGGGGAAGGGGCAGAGGACGTGAACGCCCTGGCTCTTCCTGGGGCTCCAAGCCTAAGCCTTCCCCCAAGTCCCCTCAGGCATGAAGGGGCACCCTCACCCATCCGGGTGGGGGAACGGCTTCAGCACTTTGCTCATGTCTGGAGGCTTCATGTCTCAGACCGGTGGATTCAGGAGGTAATGTCCTCCGGTTTGCTTCCTGCCCACAACCCCCCCCCCCCCCCCCCCCAAGATTCATCAGATCCGGGATGTCTCAGGACCCTATGTCAGCTCAGGCTCTTATTCTGGCTGTGCAAAGCCTTCTGGAGCACGGGGTCATCTGTCAGGTCCCCTTACGAGAAAGGGGCAAGGGTTTTTATTCCAACCTTTTCACCATGCCCAAAAGAGATGGGTCAGTCAGGCCCATCCTGGACTTGAAGATCCTCAACAAATTCGTCAGATGCAGGTGCTTTTGCATGGAAACTCTGCGCTCTGCTATCAGTTCCCTGACTTCATGACTTCAGTGGACATCAAAGATGCTTACCTTCATATTCCTGCCTTTCCAGGTCATCAAAGATTCCTCAGATTCGCTCTGGAGGATCAGCACTACCAATTTGTAGCATTGGCATTGCCCTTCGGTCTCACTTCAGCTCCCAGAGTGTTCACCAAGGTGCTGGCAGGAGTGATGGCTCTGCTCCAGGTCTCAGGGCATTCGCGTTCTGCCCTATTTGGATGGCATTCTCATCGCTTCTCAGTCCCTCCAGCAGGCGGAGCTGGATACTCAGCAAGTAGTGTCCACACTGGAGTCATTTGGCTGGGTGATCAACCATCCCAAGTCTTCCCTGTCTCCATCCTTGGTGATGCCATTCCTGGGAATGAATCTGGATACAGTTCAGGCAAGGATCTTTCTTCTTCAACAGAAGGTGGACAGTCTGTTAGCGCAGGTTCAGTTCCTGCTCTCTTGCCCCCATCCCTCCATCAGGCAGGGGATGCAGCTGGTGGGCCTGATGGTGTCCTGCTTCGAGGCAGTCCCTTATGCCCAGTTTCACATGATGCCTCTGCAACTCCACCTCTTGTCAGTGTGGGACAAGGATCCTGCGTCCCTGGACCAGGTCCTTGTTCTGTCCCCCCTAGCCAGGCGGTCCCTCTCGTGGTGGCTGGACTCCAGGAACCTGTTGCCGGGCAGATCCTTTCTGGCCCCCTGCTGGGAGACGGTCACCACGGATGCCAGTCTGACAGGATGGGGGGGGGGGCTTCTGGAAGTCCCTACAGTTCCAAGGGCGGTGGGGCCCTCAGGAGGCCCACACACCCATCAACATTCTGGAATTGAGGGCGATCAGGTTGCTTCTGGCTCGCTTGACCCAACACCTTCGGGGCCGGCCTGTTCAGGTACGCTCGGACAACCAGACGGCGGTTGCCTACATCAATCATCAGGGAGGGACCCGGAGCAAGGGGGCCCTCAAAGAAGGGTCTCTGATCCTGTCCTGGGCGGAGGACAATGTTCCCTGCATTTCAGCTGTGTACATTCCTGTGTACATTCTGGCTTTGGCCACAGATGCTCTGACAATGTCATGGCAGGATTTTCAGCTTCTGTATGTCTTTCCTCCATTCCCTCTGTTGGGCAGGGTTCTGCGCAAGATAGCTCAGGAAGGGGTGCCAGCAATCCTGGTGGCTCCCAGGTGGCCAAGTAGAGTGTGGTTCGCAGACATAGCGCAGCTGGCAGTAGATCAGTACGCTCTGCCCAAGGTTCCAGACCTGCTCACTCAGGGACATTTACATCCCAATTTACAAATACTGGCTTTGACGGCCTGGCTGCTGAAACCTCCATCTTGATGGAAAAGGGGCTGTCTGCCTCTGTCGTTAACACGATTAGGGCTAGGAAGAAGTCTTCTTCTTCCATTTACTATAGGGTTTGGCGTGCCTACATTGATTGGTGTGAGTCTAGGTCTCTTCCCTGTCGTGTGTTCTCTATTGCCAGGATTGGAGTTCCTCCAACATGGTTTGGATCTGGGGCTTCAACTCGGTACTCTGGAAGAAAACAGCCAGGGCAAAGACATGACCCTTCAGAGATCTTTTGCTCAGCATTCTCTGATCAGGACTTTTTTCCAGGGGGTTACTCATGTGCGTCCTCCACATAAGCCTATGTTGTCTGGGATTTAAACTTGGTGCTGTCTGCCCTGCAGGGTGCTCCCTTTGAACCTGTGCAGGAGGCTGCCTTGGCCATTCTTACTTTCAATGTTGTCTTTTTGGTGGCTATCACTTCTGTTAGGCGTGTTTCTGAGTTGGCAGCGCTTTCCATACAGCCCCCCTACTTTGAGAGACACCAGGACAAGCTGGTGTTTCGCTTCAAGCCAGATTTTCTGCCTAAGGTTGTATCTGCCTTTCATCTAAATCAGGACATTATTCTTCCTTCCTTGTGCCCTAATCCTAGTAACGCTAAGGAGAGTGTCTTGCATTCCTTGGATGTGATCAGGAATCTGAAGTACTATCTGGTGGCTACTGCACCTTTCAGGAAAACTGATGCTTTTTTGTGGTCCCTTCTGGTCCTAGGAAGGGTTTGGCTCCTGCTAAATCTACTTTCAGCAAATGGATCCGTCAGGCTGTGATTCAGGCCTACTCTAAGGGGAAGAATGCTCCATTCCGCCTTACTGCTCATTCTACTCATGCTATTGGGGCCTCTTGGGCTTTTCAGCGCCAGGCTTCTGTTGAACAAGTTTGCAAGGCCGCTACCTAGTCTTCTGTTCATACTTCTTCCAAGTTTTACAAGGTTGATGTTAGGGCCTCAGCTGATGCTACTTTTGGCCGCAAGGTTCTGAAGGCGGCAGTGGTAGTGGTCTGACCTGTCTGCTGTTACCTTTTGGGATCCCATCCTACTTTACGGACACTGCTATTGGATGTCCCAAGAGTAAAAAATCTTATCTGGAGCCGGACGTACTGTATACTAAGTGTAAGGGGTTAGGTAGCGGGTTAGTCGTCTCCTGGGTAGACGGGCACACTTTCAGCAAGCACAAAGTCCACAGAACAAGGAAGAATCATTTAACTGACCTCAGCCAGTTTTATTGCCAGATTGTGGTATAAAGTAAAACAGAACTAAACAAAAGAAATCCTATGCCTGTCCGGCTCTAACTAAACATTAGGTGCTCCTGACTAACCCAGTGCCGGCCTAGTACCGGGCACCATAACATAGCAGATCATAACATACCACTGGCAATGCTCCCACAGGCTCATAGCAGATGTCCTGCTCCCAGGATGAGAGAGACAGAGTGTGTGTGAACTCCCTCCTTCTATCGGGCAAGCACACCTTGGACTAATCAGACAGCCCAAGACCCGGACTGTCCGGGTGGAGTGGGGCCCACCCTCTCTTCCCCACTCCAGCAACACAGGCCCTGTACATGGGTTTTTTCTCAAACCCTAAACTAGAGATCCTAGATCCCTAGTTTCTAAATTCCTGGTTGCTTTTAGCTGACAGATACAAGAAATCTTGGGCAGATACTGGTCAGACCCCATATGGAATACTGTGTACAGTTCTGGGCACCTGTGCTTAAGAAGGACATATCAGAACTGGAGCACGTTCAAAGAAGGGCAACAAAGTTAATAAAAGGAGTGCGGGGGCTAGAGTACCCGGAAAGATTGTCCAAGTTAGGCTTATTTAGTCTAGAAAAAAGACGATTGAGGGGTGATCTAATAACTATGTATAAATATATTCGGGGTCAATACAAGGATCTGTCCCACAATCTATTTATACCCCGGAGTGTAACCATAACCCGGGGGCATCCACTAAGGTTAGAGGAAAGGTGCTTTCTCCACCGACATAGGAGGGGATTCTTCTCTGTAAGAGCAGTGAGACTATGGAACTCGCTGCCAGAGGAGGTAGTAATGAGGGATACATTAAAAATGTTCAAAAGTGGCCTTGATGCCTTCCTGGCATGTAATAACATTTCCGGCTATGGCTACTAGACCACTGGAAGGAGTTAAACAGGCTGAACTGGATGGACTAAAGTCTTTATTCAGCCTTACATACTATGTTACTATGATATACACACCCTCTATGACTTGTCCAGACACTCTGTCACATAAGAATAATACAATTCTGTGATTACTCACCTGTAGAATTGGTATTATGAGTATACAGTACGTCCTGCTCCACCCCACCCTTGTTACCTGCTTTTCAATGCTGGGGATTTGTGGGAGGTCCCGGGTATTTGAGGGGCCGGGAGGAGCCAATTTCGCGGTCTCTGCAGTCCAGCACCATCTGGCGGAGTAATACCCAAGACTAAAGAATCTTCTCTGGAGCAGGACATACTGTATACTCATAATAACAATTCTACAGGTGAGTAATCACAGAATTGTATTTTTTTTCTCACTTCTTTGTGAAAAAAACACTTTTTATCTTGGGTCGAATCAGCCCTTATATCTCTTGTGTCGACCATCCCAAAGTTAGCTCACCCAATAAATTTGTTTCCGTATAATTATTTAGGATAGTGCATTCATCCCATCTGTTATTTGTTTTGGACATGTGGAAGGTGTTTTTTTTTTGGGGGGTGGGCGTTTTGTTTCAGTCCAAAGTTTTAGTCTGTTGGATACTCTCTGGGTTTTCTTTTTTCCCTGCTTTGTACCACTGAGGCTGTGTACCTTACCTCACATGATCTTCAAAGTCTATATATATATTATGACATGGACATAAAGTTGAGACTTTCAGCTTTCAGGGCATCCACATTAAAGTTTCAGCTCTTGTCACCCTGTTATTCTAAGTATGTCACACACCCCGCTTCAAACATTAATAATTACTCTTGGGTAAACCCACCTCTAGGTGGCGACGTTGCAGAGAAGTCTTGAAAAATGAGCCCCTCCCGGTCTATACATACCTGGGACCTCCCACTTATCCCCCAGTGTTCTTCTCTGCAAGATGGCGACAAGACAGAAGAATGAAGTCTCCTGCTTGCAGGTAGCCGGGGTGACACCCCGGCCCCCCTTCTGGTCTATTTCTGCCCGGCTTGTTTTGTCTATTAGCCCCTTGATTCAGTGTGTAGCCTCCCAGCTTAGGCTGTCGGCCGGGCAAGGGTAGACGGCACCTTAAGGTGCCTAGGAGCTTGCTCCTCCGCTAGGCCCCATACTATGGGGCAACGTGGTTATCCGGCCTGGTGATCCGGATTTGGGATGCCCCGTCCTGTTGCCCCTATGGGGTTGCCCTGTGTCCCGCTTGGTCCCTTCTCCCTGCGCTAGATGGGGGGGGGGGGGGGTCTGTGTGCTTGGTGCATGTTTCCATACTGTATGGCTGGGTGAGTGTTTTATTTCACTTGAGCTGGTGTGGCCGGTGGGGGGCGGGGCCGGGCGGCGTGCGTGTCGCCGGCCCGCCTGTCTGTCCGGCTCGCTGGTTTGTGGGGGCTCCGTGGAGCCCCTCTGGCTGAGGAGAGGGCGCCATGTCTTCTGCCACCGCTGTGTGTGGCCGGTTCTCCGGAGGAGGGGGGCGGGGCCGCGTCTCGTGCGGCCCGCGCTGTGCTGTTGATTGGAGGGGGGCGGGGCCGGAGTGTCTGGCGCGCTTGGTTGGGCCCGCCCTCCTTCTTCCCCCTGCCTCCTCGTTTCAGATGGCCGTATGCTGCGTGTTGCGCCCCCATTTTATGTGTTCGGCTATTAAGGTAGGCTGTGTTGTTTCATTAAGGTGGTATGTCTTTCTGTCTTATAGGGGACATTAGAGCTTGTCCGGGCATGGCTGTCAGTATCCCCTTGAGGTGAGGGTTTGTCTGGTGATGTCAGCGTGACCCTTGGTTATTAGCTGCATGCAGCTGGGTCCCTTGCTCTTGTGTGCACTTCTATATATTCTTCTCTGTGCTGGTTCATGCTTGCCTTTTTTTGTGCTTTTATTCTTGTACTGACGCACGCTGGTCTGTTAGTTGCTTGGAGTGACTGTTGTCTTTTCTGTTACAGATCCTGGGATCCCGCGCTGAAGGGCTCTCCCGGTCTTAGATACCTGGCTAGTGGGGTTGCCCATTACAATTTTATTTATATATCTATATATTTTAAACTGCAAATTCTCCAACTTCAGGGCCATAAAAAAAAAGGGGGGGGGGCATCCCGGGTCGCATACGGCGTAAATCCCTGGGTAATTGTGAATACCACAATTTCATAATATGGAGGCTTCCAAGGATACCGGAAACGGCCCTTCGGGGCAATCTAAGCTGTGTGGGGGTTGTGGGGCTCCGCTCCCGGGGGATGATGTCATTATGTGCATTCCATGTGCGCAGCGGAACATTGAGCACCAGTCCGGCACCCCGGTTTCTGGCCCCTCGCCACCCGTGTCATCTCCTACTCCTCCTCGCCTGTTCCGGACCCCATGTAACGTTGTCATGGGTGGGGATTCGCAATCCGAGGTATGTGCCCGGTTGGCTAGCCTCAAGAAAATGTTTTCCGCTGTGGTTGCTCAGAAGGCTCCGGCTAAGCGGAAACACTTGTTCCCGCCTCCGCCGGACTCCGATGTGGAGGTTATTGAGGCATTGAATTGGTCAGATTGCCCCTTGCTGAAGAGGGGGAGATTATAGAGGAATTGGATGACCCTGAGATCCAGCAGTTGTTTGGTGCTGAGGGTGACCAGGCGATGGGGACTGTTTCTGACACCCCTTCCATATTGGCTCAAATGTTTGAAGTTTTGGATTTAGACCCTCCTGAGGCGGTTCCTCCACCTAAGGGTGAGTTGTTTGATGTGGCCAAGCCGCGTTTGGAGTTTCCCAGTCAACGACATTTTGTGAATGTCGTCCTTAAAGAATGGGAGCAGCCTACGCGTCTCGTTGGTGTTCCGCCTAGTTGGGATAAGAAGTATCCTTTTCCGGCGGACTTGGTGAAGCGTTGGTCTTTTGAGGTTGATGCTCCGGTTTTGGGGCTATCTAACATGGCGGTGTTGCATTCTCCTGACACGACTACCCTTAAGGATGGCAAAGATCGTCGGATTGACCAGCTGGCTCGCCATGGTTTTACCTGTGCGGGTTCGGCTTTGAGGCCTGTTTGTGCTTCGGCACTTTTGTTGTTGGCGGTTAGGTCCATTGTCAGGGATTTATGTGCGGACCTTGATCCTACTTGTGATGAGTTCCTTGCTCTCAAACGTTGTGAGTCCTTCGTTTCGTTTGTCCTAGCCGCTCAGGATGACACCATGGTGATGTGTGGCAGGACCACGGCTTTGTTGGTGGCTATCCGACGGTCGGTGTGGTTGGGGCAATGGACTGCTGACTTTAATTCTAAGAAGTCGCTTACGGCTCTTCCCTTTTTGGGTTTGCACCTGTATGGTGAGAAATTGGATTCGGTTGCCAAGGGAGGTAAGTTACCTCAGCGCAAGAAATTTCGTTGTTCCTTTCGGGGGGCGGCCTCTTTTAATCCCTCCTTTCGGGGAGCCAGAGCTGGCAGGGGTGCAGGCTTTACGGCTCCCAGGGGTGCCAGCTGGAACAGGGGTAGAGGCCGTGGCCGTCCCGTTCACTCCTGGGGTGCCAAACCCAAACCAGCTGCCAAGCCCGCTCAACAATGAGGGGGCGCCCTCACCCTTGCGGGTGGGGCGACGGTTGCGACTCTTCTCCCGGGTGTGGGACCAGGCGGTCTCGGACAGGTGGATCAGGGAGGTGGTGTTGGCCGGTTACAAGCTGGAGTTCGAGTCCCGACCTCCTCTAAGATTTTTCAGGTCTCGTGTTCCCTCAGATCCTTTGGCCGCGCAGGGGCTCCTGGCGGAGGTGGGCCGCGGGTATTATTCCAATCTCTTCACAGTGCCCAAGAAGGACGGGTCGGTTCGTCCCATCCTGGATCTGAAGTTCCTCAACGTGTTTATTCGTCCCTGGAAGTTTCGCATGGAAACTCTGCGTTCTGCCATCAATTCTCTGCGGCAGGGGGACTTCATGACGTCCATAGACATCAATGATGCCTATCTTCATATTCCTATATTTCCGGCTCACCAAAGGTTTCTTCGCTTCGTGGTGGAAGATCGGCATTTTCAATTTGTGGCTCTTCCGTTCGGCCTTACCTCGGCTCCAAGAGTGTTCACCAAGGTGTTGGCGGCCGTGATGGCCCTTCTTAGAGCTCAGGGGATTCGCATTTTGCCCTATCTGGACGATCTTCTCATCATGGTTTCTTCCTTCAGTCAAGCGGAGGTGGACACCAGGACGGTGGTGTGCACTCTGGAGAGGTTCGGCTGGGTGATCAACTACCCCAAGTCCTCTCTCGTTCCGGCCAGGGTGGTACCCTTTTTGGGGATGTCCTTGGATTCTTGCCAACACAGAGTGTTTCTGCCTCAGGCCAAAGTTCTCTTGGTTCAGGAATTGGCGCAGCTTCTTCTTTCCAATCCTTGCCCGTCCATCCGGCTAGGGATGAAACTGGTGGGGTTGATGGTAGCTTCCTTCGAGGCAGTTCCCTTTGCTCAGTTTCACACGAGGACGCTTCAGCTTCATCTGTTGGGACCGGCGACCGCGGTCGTTGGATCGGTCCTTCTGGATGTCCTCCCGGGTTCGGCAGTCTCTACAGTGGTGGATGGTTTCTCTTGAGGGGCAGGTCCTTTCTGACGCCTCTTTGGGAAACTGTCACCACGGACTCCAGTTTGTCGGGATGGGGAGGTTTCTGGAAGGACCTTTGTTTCCGGGGGCGGTGGGGTCCTCTGGAGGCCCACTTGCCCATCAATGTTCTGGAGTTGAGAGCCATCAGGTTGGTTCTGTCTCACCTGACACAGCATTTACAGGGCTTGCCGGTTCAGGTTCGGTCGGACAATCGGACGGTTGCTTACATCAATCACCAGAGAGGTGTATCTGATTCTAGCCTGGGTGGAGACTCGTGTCCCTTGCATCTCGGCAGTGTACATTCCAGGAGTGGAAAACACAGAGGCGGACTTCCTGAGCAGGTGCTCTTCCCACCGGGGGGAATGGTCTCTCCATCCCCAGGTGTTTCGGTCGCTTTGTCTCCGGTGGGGGACGCCGGAGGTGGATCTGTTTGCCTCTTGTCACAATTACAAGCTTCCGACATTCGTGACGCTCTCTCAGGATCCTCTGGCTCTGGCGGTGGATGCCATGTCCCTGAGCTGGGGGGACCTGGGGTTCCTTTATCTGTTTCCTCTGATCCCCATGCTAGGCAAGGTGTTGCGAAAGCTGGCCCTGGAAGGGGTTCTCGCCATTCTCGTGGCTCCAAGGTGGCCAAGGAGGGTGTGGTTCGCAGACATCATTCGTCTGGCGGTGGATCAGTTCGATCTGCCTCTTCGGCCGGATCTTCTCACACAGGGTCAACTGCGTTACACCAATTTACCAACGCTGGCTTTGACGGCCTGGCTGCTGAAACCTCCATCTTAAGGGAGGAGGGTCTTTCGGATTCTGTTATTCAGACTCTTATTAGCGCCAGGAAGAGGTCTTCTTCTACCATCTACTATAGGACTTGGAGATCTTATATTGATTGGTGTGAGGCTAGATCTTTGCCCTGTCGGGTCTTTTCTGTTTCTAGGATTTTGGAATTTCTTCAATCGGGGCTGGACTCTGGTCTTCAGCTGAGTACTTTGAAGGGGCAGGTTTCTGCCTTATCTGTCTTTTTTCAAAGGTCCTTTGCGCTTCATCCTTTGGTCAAGACTTTCTTCCAGGGGGTCTCGCATCTGCGGCCTCCTAGGAAGCCTTTGCTCCCTGTTTGGGATTTGAATTTGGTTCTCTCTGCTCTTCAGGCTCCTCCTTTTGAGCCTTTGCAGGATATTGCTCTTTCTACTCTGACTCAGAAGGTTGCCTTTTTGGTGGCCATCACTTTGGTTCGGTGCGTTCCGGAGTTGGCAGCCTTGTCGATTCAGGCTCCTTACTTTGAGAGACATCAGGACAAAGTGGTTTTCCGCTTCAAACCGGACTTTATTCCTAAGGTGGTCTCTGCCTTTCATCTTAACCAGGACATTGTTCTTCCGTCCTTGTGTCCTAAGCCTAGGAATGACAAGGAGAGGGTTTTGCATTGTTTGGATGTGGTACTCTGTGTTAAGTACTATTTGCTTACTACATCTCCTTTTCGTAAGACTGATGCCTTTTTCGTGGTGCCTTGCGAGCCTAGGAAGGGTTTGGCTCCGGCTAAGTCTTCCATTAGCGAGTGGATTCGTCAGGCTGTTGTTGGGGCCTATTCTGCCAAGGGGAAGGCTCCCCCTTTTTGTATCACTGCTCATTCTACTCGGGCTGTTGGGGCGTCTTGGGCTTTTCAGCACCAGGCTTCTGTTGAGCAAGTTTGTGAACAGAAGACCAAGTGGCAGCCTTACACTTTTTCCAAGTTTTATAAGGTTGACGTGCGGGCTTCAGCGGATGCTGTGTTTGGCCGCAAGGTTCTGCAGGCTGCAGTGGTTTGAGTTTTGCATTATTGCCTTGTTGGATACCCGCCCTTTCTGGACATTGCTTTTGGATGTCCCAAGAGTAATTATTAATGTTTGAAGCGGGGTGTGTGACATACTTAGAATAATACCATTTTGTGAATACTCACCTGTAAAATGGGTATTATAAGTATGTCGCACACCCCGCTTCACCCGCCCTTTTTGGTATCCTGGATCTTTTATATGGTGAAGCTTTGTTTACGGTTTGAGGGTTACCAATGGTTTTTCTGGTACCTTGTCTTTACTGCTGTTTGAAAACTGGGGGATAAGTGGGAGGTCCCAGGTATGTATAGACCGGGAGGGGCTCGTTTTTCAAGACTTCTCTGCAACGTCGCCACCTAGAGGTGTGTTTACCCAAGAGTAATTATTGATATTTGAAGCGGGGTGTGTGACATACTTATAATACCCATTTTACAGGTGAGTATTCACAAAATGGTATTTTTAACGCAACCAAAAGTCATTGGACAATACCTCATTCTCAATTAAACAGATAGAAGGCCTGGAGTTGATTTTAGGCGTGGTGCTTGCATTTGGAAGAATTTGTTGTGAAGAAAGCATGCGGTCAAAGGAGTTCTCCATGCAGGTGAAGTGAGCCATCCTTAAGCTGCAAAAAGACAAAACCAATCTGAGAAATTGCTACAGTATTAGGGGTGGCAAAATCTACAGTTTGATAAATCATGAGAAAGAAAGCACTGCAATGCAAAAAGATCTGGGCATTCACAGAAGGCAACAGTGGTGGATGATCGCAGAAAAATGTCCATGATTAGGAGAAACCCCTTTACAACAGCCAACCAAGGGAACAACACTCTCCAGGATATAGGCATGTCAATATACAAATCTACCTTTAAGAGAAGACTGCATGAAAGTAAATACAGAGGGTTCATTGGGTAGATTGGGCTTTGCTAAAAAAAAAATCTAAAATCTTTAAACAGATTAAAGAAAAAAAGTTTGGCGACGGTGTGTTACAGCTCATGATCCAAAGCATAGCACATCTGTAAAACACAGCGGGGGCAGTGTGATGGCTTGGGCATGCATGGCTGATGGTGGCACTGGGTCACTAGTGTTTATTGATGTGACACAGGACAGAAGCAGTCGGATGAATTCTGAGGTATTCAAATACATACTGTGTGCTCAAATCCAGCCAAATGCAGAGGAATAAAGTACTAGAAATTAACATTTTATTTACACATATTTAATTTGTCCAATTACTTTTGAGCCCCTGAACTGAAGGGGCTGCATTTTTAAAAAATGCTTTAGTTACTCAAATTTTTATGCAACCTTTTTGCTCAGTCCACTGAATTAAAGCTGAAACTCTAAACTTCAACTGCATCTAAATTGTTTTGTTCAAAATGCTTTGTGGTAATGTACAGAACCAATATTAGGAAAATGTTCTCTGTCCAAATATTTATGGACCTAACTGGCAGGACTTCCCTGGGTGAAGCTGAATACCAAAGAATCTTAAAGTAAGTCTACTAAAATTCCTTTTTTCTCAGGTGAGCAATAGGAGTCAGTTGGAAAAATTGCATCATATCTTTATCAGGTTCTTGACACTTTACACATTTTCAGTAGGTAAGAAAAGATAATTCCAGGAAAGGTCTACAACTTACACTGACATGCTTGTAAATTTGAATGCCTGCATCCTTCTGGGGCTGGTCCTTCTTGTATGGTTTAAAAATAGCCCTCCTGAAGGGTCCCAATAGTTGAATCCACTATGGAAAAAGTTGACCTGCACATATCCCAGATCTCAACCCCATTCAACATCTAAAACCTTGGGCATGAATTGCCCATGAAAATGAATGACATACATGCACCATCACCCTAAATAAATGTCAGACCTGAATCCCCATAGCCATAACATATTATTGTAAGAAAAAGCTTTCCAAAATAACAAGCAGGTGTTGTCATTTTCAATTTTAAAATACCATTTATATAACATATGTGATTTTAATTTGTCATGAAATGAAAATTCTACAAAACCCCTGCAGATTTTTTCTTTTCATGACATTTGAGTAAACTGCATTAATGATGCATTGTGAAACATTGATGACTGGCGGTCGTATAGGGCTGTGTGTCTTAAGGGATTAATGCCACCCAGGCAAGTCTGTGAACTGCTGAAAATTCTTATGTCCAGACATAGTGTATGCTTGATGTTTCCTGAGCACGATATGTAGAAACGAGGCTAGACACATTCTTGCTTGATGGCCTGTTTTTGTCTTATAACATCTGTGTTGCTGTTGCAGGTAGTTCAGCAGCAAGCAGGCGGGATGGTGAAACACGTGACTGCCCTCCCCCCTGGCGCAGCAGTGACCCTTAACAAACCTGGAGAAAAAATGATCTCTCTGCATACTCGATTTCAAGCAGGGCACCTGCCACCAGGTATGCAGCACACTTGACACACTCAAATTCAGCAAAACCATATATTCACCATATGTTTTGCACTATAAAATGCACCAGGCTATATAACCAAAGTCTTAATGCACTACCTGTGAATAAAGTGCAGGAGAGGGTGTATATCTGGTGATTGCGAGTAAAGAAAAATAGATTCTAAAAATAGAGCCTTGTTACCAAGATTGGAAAATGATAGGTCATAGTTAATAATTGCAAGAGAGATTAGTATAAGTGAAGATGTGGTTTTAGAACAATGCCTCATGTTTAATTCATATGGTCGTTCAAAGCATAATATTAACATAGCACATCAAGCATGTACATGTCATAACTCTTGTGATCCGGGTTTATTCCTAGTACCTCAGACTAGGAAGAGTGCTAATTTGTCTTGTTGTTTACTGAGGGTGAATTATGCTGTGGTTAACGGTGTTCGAGGAATCATCCATGGCGCGTTTCACCAAGCGGCATCCTCAGAGGGCTTTGTCATTCATCATGCTGAACTGAATAATGCGGACTTTATATTCTAAGTATGCAGCACGTCCTGCTCCAGATATTCATAACAGCTGGGTTTACCTCCACAAGAGGGTGCTTTACTGCAGAGATGGCAAAAAAGAGGCCGGTCCCGGGACCTCCCACTAATTCCCCAGATTCTTCTCTGCAGTGGGCTGCAAAGGTCAAGATGATGGCTTCTCTTCTCGCAGGTGAGCTGGGCTTACAGCCCATGACCCTGTAGGACTATTCCCACCCGTTTCACCTTTTATTCTGCCTCCCAGCTTTGGCTGCGTGGTCGGGTGATGGTAGGCAGCCCCTGTTATTGGTGCTTTGTCAGGAGCTTGCTCCTACCACAAATCCTCCACCAAAGGGTAGGCGGTCCAGGTTTGGTGAACCTGAATTGGGATGCCCCATCCGCTATGTGCCCTCCCTAGCAGATCTTGGGTGTCATTATGGGCATCCATCTCCCCCTTCTCCCACTATCCCAGTTTGTCGGGGGGGTGGGGGGTGCGTGCACTGTACTTGTATGCATACAGTACATCCTGCTCCAATATATAATCCTTACACGTGGGTAATCCTCCGCCAGAGGGCGCTGTTCACTGCAGACATGCAAAAACAGGCTCCTCCCGGCCCTTCATATACCCAGGGACCTCCCACAAATCCCCAGATTTCTCTGCAGTGCTGACTGCGAACACATGAAGTATCAATTCTCTCGCAGGTGAGCGGGGCTATTACAGCCTGCGGCCCTGCGGGACTATTACCACCCGTCCTCTTCGATAAAGATGTGCCTCCCAGCCTGGGCTGCGCTGGTCGGGTGAAGGTAGGCAGCACCTCGTGTGCTCACGGAGCTACGCTCCACCGCAATCCCCCACCATAGGGTAGGCTGTTTAGGCCGATGGTGAGCCTCCATTAGATGCCCCTCCCGCATTGTTGCCCGTGCCCCTCATAGCGATGAACCCTGGGTGCAGGTCCGCTTCTCCCTCGCTTCCTCCCGTAGCTCGGGGGGGAAAGAAAGGGGGGGTATGTGTGTGGCGGTCCCAGCGTAATGTTAACATGTTTACAGCCGTTGATCTGTTATTTAAACTTGGGTGTCAGTGCCGTGCTCCTTGCTCCACATAAACCTTCTGGTTGCGCACGTGTGTCCCCTTTCATTACATAAGTGTGCAGCCCGGGCGGCAGCATAATTCTCTAGTGTTGAGAGCAATCTCCTTAATTACACTCTGTATGTGTGTCCTATCCACTACTGTCATTGACGTTGCGCTGGTTAGAGCTTCGCGCTCTTTGGGGGAGGCGGGGACTTGGCATGACGCGCCCCGCGTCACGGCCAGATCAGGCCCGCCCCTCGAGGTTCGCTTGGCGCCATTTTGACGGTTGCGATCCGCCTCCTCCCTTGGTCATGTAAGTGCCCTCCCGGGTGGTTTTGTTCTTATGATTTTTTATTCAGCTGCGCATGGCACTGACACCCCCTCTCATCCCCTTATGTCTTTCAGACGCCAGGATTTCGGTGGCTTCTCCCGGCCTGACATATATTATAGCAGGTTCACATAACAAATTCTCCCACATTCCTAGTGGGTCCTGGGGCATCCAGGGTTGCTTATTGCGTAAATCCCTGTGGGCATACTGCTCAGATAATCACCATATGGAGGCATCTCAGAATTATGTACCCGGGGTCCCTCGGGGACAAGACCGGCTGTGTACAGTGTGTGGTCAGCCCCATGCTGATGCTGACAGAGCACGGGTCTGCGGACCGTGTGCTGAACAGGCGCTGACCCTGCAATCAGGTTTGCCAGTGGCTGCACCTCCCTTCAATACACCTGTCTCCCTGGACCGAAATCTCACCCCTGATGAGTCTCACTCGAGCGGAGATGACTAGCAAGTCGTGCCGCGCAGGCTGTCTATGGCTGAGCAGGTGCTGTCTAGTTTGGCGGAGCGCTTGGGCCCTGGAAAGAAGCGGTCCCTGACGCCTCCTGGTTCTCTGGTTCCTAATGATACTGATGAATCTGCTGCTATGCAGGACCTTGATCCTTCTGATGAAGGTGAGCTATTCTCCGATCCGGGCTCCTCGGATGAGATGCCCTGGAGCCGTGATTATTCTGGGCCCGGTTCTTGGGGCCTGTGTGACACTGATGAACTACTTATTAAGATCTTTGAGGTTCTGTCAATCTCCCCTCCTCCTGGAGAGGCTCCCAAGCCTAAGAAAGAGAGTTTCCACACAGCGCCGCCGCACTTGGAATTCCTGGAACAGGAGCATTTCCAGAATCTTATATCCCAAGAATGGGAATCGCCTTGTAAACTTAAAGGGGTCCCAGGGGTCTGGGATGGGAAGTACCCTTTCCCTCCTGATGTGGTTAACTTTTGGTCAGCACCTCCCGTGGTGGATGCACAGATTATAGGGGTTACTAACCCCCCCCCTTCATGACTGCTCCTTATTACCGTACCCTTCGGGATGCTGAGGACCGGCGCATTGACAGACTGGCTTTCCACACCTTTTCGTGTGCAGGGACGGCTCTGCGCCCGGTCTGTGCTGCAGCCATCACTGCGGTGGCCGCCAGGACTCATTAGATAACTACTTGATCACCAACCTGAGGACCTCCCCTGGGAGGTATTTAATGCGCTCCCAGACTGTGATGTGTTTGTAAGGTTTATCCTCTCGGCGCTGGATGACACCATTAAGATGTGTGCTAGAACCTCTGCCCTTGTGGTAGCTATTTGCCGCCTGGTCTGGCTGCAACAGTGGGGTGCTGACGATGATACGAAAAAGGCTCTCACTGGCCTTCCTTCCAGAGGACGGCGTCTATTTGGGGCCCGTTTGGACCTTTTTGGAAAAAAGGGTAAGGCACCCCTACGCAGAAGGCCGTCTCGGCCTCCTCGGGGCAGGGACACCCCTCCCCCTCCCTACGTTAGTATCAAACACGAACCTGAGGTGTGCTTCCAACTTTTCGGAGTGGATTTCCACCACGGGGTGGGCAGGCAACGCCCTGGGCCCTCTGGTAGGGCTAAGTCCAAATCTGCCAAGACTTCCCAAGCATGCCACAGCACTTGGCTCCTATCTAGGAGCGTATCTTCTCGTTCTGGTGGTTCCAGGAGGTAGTTCCCCTGGACACAGGATAGAATTTGCTGGGCGGTCCCTCTCAGAGGTTGTCAGGGTGCTTCTAGCCCCTGTTTTCCCCTCAGGAGTTGGTGCAGGCCGTACTCGGCCTGCAGGGTCTGGGCTTACTTGCAGGTTGCCCTTAACAGAATGGGGCGATGGCCTCTGTTATCATTTCTCTTTCCCTCAAAATGATGAGGCAGTCTGGGCCATGCTGGCCTATGGTAGGCCTGGCAATTCTACACTCACAGGTAGTCCCTGTATGATATCTCTGTCTTGGGACACAGGCGCCCTGTGCAAGGGGGGCTTCTGGCCTCCTGTGGAGTTCTAGATCCTTTTAGTTCCCCCTCTGTCTTCTGGACACCAAGACCGTTACTAGTCAGTGTTGCAGGACCAACCCTGCGGATTGGGGCCTTGTTTTTGGCCTCTTTCGCTCCCAGGCTACTCGCCATGGCGCGGATGGGGGGTGATGTCTCGGACATGCCTGTGGGGCGTCCGCACTAGGACCTACCGGGTCGTCTTTCCTTACTCCCCAATCTCTACGTCCGGCCGAGTGGGTTAGTCGGCCGGCGGTATCCTCTGGGAGTTATTTGGATGGGTGCTCAGTTACCTCAGTCCTTCAGGGTCCATTATTCGCTATCTCCATTCCTTGGATTCGGTTCAGGCTTGAGCCTTCTTCCTTGGCAATAAGTGGACTCCTGGTCACAGGGGCTCTGTCCCTCTTTGCTGACACCTTACTTTCACCAGGCAGGATTGCAGCTGGTGGGCCCATTGGTGGCGTATCAGATGATTTCCCTTATATACCGAGCACCCCTGGAGCTAGGTCTGTGCTCATTCCCCCTTGGTACGGTGGTTCCTCTTGAGCTGGTTATATTCAAGGACCCTGTCAGGGGGCACCCCCTTCTTTGCTTGCATCTTCCTGTGAATGGTCACCTTGGGTACCAAGTCTCGCAGGTTGGCGGGGGGGGGGGGATTTTTCCAAAACCCCCCGTGGTTCCTAGGTAGAGGGTCCATTTTACCTACTGGCGTGTTAAAACAATGAGCCTTCAGTTGACTCTATACTGCTGGACTTCTCCTCTTTAGGACCTGTCTATTTGGGGACTCTTGGCCTGTTGGAAGACAATGGCCTGTTTTATTATTGGTCTTGAACTTGAAGCAGGATGATTCTCCTGGAAGGTTCCTGATCTGGGTGGGAGTCTACGTCCCCTGCTCCTCAGTGGTATTCGCTCCAATGGATGTCTTTCAGTGGCAGGTTGTGCGATTCTGGTGCCCCTCTGAGAGCCAACTAGGGTGGCTCTGTTGGGTCTCGCTTATATCACAGGGGCTCTGCCCTTGTTTTTACTGCCCCAGAATATTCTGACTCTGGTCATGGGGGCTTAGTAAATTTATGTCTAGACTTTCTATTTTATATGTCTTCTCTTCATTCACCCTGCTATGTGGGGTTCTGCGCACGGTCGTGCTGATAAAGAGACCCGTGAGATTGATGGCCCCTGGGTGGCCTAGTGAACTGTGGTTCGCAGATGCTTCTGCTGAGGTCAGCGGACCTGTACGCTGTCTCAGGAGTGCGGTTCTGCCCTTGTCAGGCTCCTTCTTCTGTCGTCCCAATCTACAGACTCTAGTCTGGGGCTTGACAGCAGATTTATTCACCCCTTGGAGATGGGCTTATCTTCTGGGTGACTTGGTATATGGGGGGCTAGGAGCAAGCTTCTTTGGCTTCCTCCGTCTATTGTGGGTTATGGTGTACCCATATTGATTGGCATGAGTCTTGGTCTCTCCCCTGTTGGACGTTCTCGGTTCCCAGGGTTCTAGAGTTGTTACAGCATAGGTTGGGGTTGGCTCCCCATCTAGGTACTCTGAAGGTTCAGGTTCTGTCCTGTCTGCCTTCCTGTAGAAGTCTGGTTCATTCTTCCTTGTTAGGAGTTCTCTTGGGGATTGCTCAGGGGCATCTCCCAAGTAGTTCCATGGTCCCTGTTGGGATCAATTTTCATTCTGTTTGCTCTGCGGTTTGTTCCCTTGGGACTTATTCTGGATGCTGTCTGAGCTGTTTTGTAGTTCAAGTCGCCCCTCCGGGGGCTGTTGCTTCAGTCAGACGTGTGCCTGAGAAGGTGGCTCTGATTACTTAGCCCTCATTCATACCATGATGTGGTGGTATTCCGCCTTACGCCGGACCCTTTTGTGCAAGGTGGTGTTTTATGATCATTATTTAAGTCCTTTTAGTCTGCCTATGGGCCTTATTCTTAGTAATGCTAAAGTAAGGGGTCTACATTCCCTCAACAGGTGTTGAAAATTTCCTGGTTGTTTCTTGTCCCTTAGGGGGACTGATGCCCTTTGGGGTCTGCGGGCGCCTCCAGATGTATGCGCCTGATCTCGTTTGCTTCCAGGGCCTATGCGCCCTTTGGACTGATCTAACTTGGATGGTTTGCTTAGTGAAGGGGTCAGTATCCCCGCCTGTCTGGCGGGAGACCAGTTTTCATTTCCCCGTTGGGGAGAGTTCTAAGTTTTACCGAGGCTTTTGTTGCCTTTGGGCTGGTTAGGCTGTTATACTGGCCTATTCCTTTAAGGGGGAAGAATCTCCCTCTCTCTTTTTATTCTGTTCTATTGGTGTTTGGGTACCTTGGCCCTTCAGCACCAGGTTTTCTGTTGAATAAGTTGCTAGACCGCTGCTTATTTCTGTTCCTACCTTTTCAAAGGTTTTGTTATGGGATTGAGGTTAGTGCTGAGGTCGTACTTGGTAGCAAAGTTTTGCAGGTGACAGCGCCTTTACTGTCTGCTGTGCCTTTTTTGTTGGGGATCCCACCCTAATTTATGGACACTGCTATTGGATGTCCCACAAGGTCTTGAGAAAGTTGGTTACCGAGACGCGTTGGCGGCGGCGGACGGATCTTATCAGTACGCGGGCAAGCTACACTCCAGGGATACTTCACTTCCCCTCCCTCCCTTTGAGACATCAATCGGCCTAGACACATTGAGGGTTTGATGAGAATCTTGCCTGGCGTCTCCTAAATACTTGATATACATTGCTTTTATGTGAGTGCATTTTTAACTTAATCCATGCACATGATTAAAACGATATTATGCTAGATTTTTCTATTTGGTTTTCCTTTCTATGTGGTTTGTCCAATCTGGGACAATTTTAAAAGCCAAAGTGGGATAAGAATATCAAATCGGCTCTGTTAATAACAAGAGAGGAATGGAATATTGAGGATCTAATAAGGCATTCAAGCACACCTCCACCTGTTAAAGCGGGGACCAGAATACTTAACCGGCTCTCCTATCCAATAAGAGAGGAATAAATCATGGAAGATTTTTAATAAGGCACTAAAGCTTATTATTTTCTGGTAAGAGTATTTTGAAGGAGGTGGTGGGCACGAGATTCTCATCAGCAATTTGCTGTTATATACACATGGTGGAATTTGCTACAGTGTTTTGAACATTCCTGTGATAGAAGGTCACTAAAATCCTTGGCCTTTAGAGGATACTCTCAGATTGGGGAACCACCCCAGAAGCTTGGACTTTTTTATATAATGTTTTAAGAGTTAAAGCTGACCTAAAGTGTGTTGTTTTATCATTGATTGCTCTGTGTTTTTGGAATAATATGTAAATTCTGTGAAATACTCACCTGTAGAATTGGTATTATACGCATACAGTACGTCCTACTCCACCCCACCCTGGTTTTACATTTTCTGGATCCCCTGTATGGTGATTGTTCTCATTACTATTGTTACCAGTTGGTGGTTGGTTTCTCCCGGCTTCTTTTCTCACTGCTTTTCAATACTGGGGATTTGTGGGAGGTCCCTGGGTATATGAAGGGCCGGGAGGAGCATGTCTGCAGTGAACAGCGCCCTCTGGCGGAGGATTACCCACGTGTAAGTATTATATTGGAGCAGGACGTACTGTATGCGTATAATACCAATTCTACAGGTGAGTATTTCACAGAATTGTATTTTTTATGTGTGGCTATCAGTCCAGGAGTCCTCTCTGATCCGGCGCCATTATGCTGCCAATTTTTTTTTTTTAATTGCCGCCGCTGACACGCGCGGCGTCAGCGGTGATGTCATCGGGGGGCCTGTTTGGCGCTGATTGGCTGTGGGGAGGCTGTCTGTCTGTCTCCCCGCGCTTCCTGGAGGGGGCGTGGCTTAACCGTCGGCACGCTCCGCAAGTTTTCCTTCTTGCTGCCCGCCCCACCAGGATCCTTCCTGCGCCATTTTGGATCCCCAACGGGCTCAACGCTGCTCCCTCCGCGGTCCGTGAGTGCCCCTGCGGGCTGTGTGTTTTTAATTATCACTTTATTGCATTCTCATGGGTGTATTTTTTATGTCTTACAGGCGGAAAAACTGCTTTAGAGGTTTCTTCCGATCCTGTCCCCTCTATTAGTTCCCTGTAACTTTATTAGAGGCCTAAGTGGTTAAATCCTCCCACTATCCCAGAGGACATTTGGGGCATCCTGGGTAGCTGTATAGCATAATTCCCATTGGCTTGTTGTGCTACTGAAATCACCATATGGAGGCTTCACAAGATATTGTGATCAGGGTCCCTTCGGGACAAGCCCGGCTGTGTGTGGCATGTGGGGCATCCCCTGGTAGCGATGATGTGCGGGTCTGTGCACCCTGCGCGGCACTCTGGGCTGCCTGTGTCCGGGTCTGTGCCCACCATGTCCTCTCCCACACCCCCTCGCTTAATTATGACTCCTAGTGAGATCAATACTAGTGGTGAGTCTCAGCCTGATGTGTCTTCCAGGCTGGCCAATATTGAGAGATTGATTGCTAGCTCTGCAGCCCGTAAGGCCCCAGCTAAAAGACGACACGTGGCGCCTTCTGCGTCAGCCTTTCCTTTGGAGACTGAAGATTTCCTTGATTTATCTGACTATACCCCGCTTGAGGAGGGGGAATTATTCTCCGATTCAGAATTTTCTGATGATCAGCATTACCTTGGCCCTGATGCCGAGTCAGATTGCTTTCCATTTCCCTCCCTGCTGCGGCACTCAAGCAACAGGGGGAATTGTTTGGTACTGCAAAGCCACATTTGGAATTTCCAGAACAGGCACATTTCAATAATCTGGTTCTCAAAGAATGGGAGCGGCCTAGCCGGCTTCCTGGTATCCCTAAGGGATGGGATAAAAGGTACCCTTTTCCCTCGGATGTGATTAAATGTTGGTCAACTCCCCAGGAAGTGGATGCCCCTGTTTTGGGGTTGTCTAAAACTTCTGTGGCGCATTCCCCTGATTCCACTACCTTGAAGGATAGTGAGGACCGGGGTATTGACCAGCTGGCTTCCCGTGCCTTTGCCTGTGTAGGATCGGCCCTGCACCCGGTCTGTGCTTCTGCTATTACTGCAGTGGCCATTCGGTCTCTGGTCAAGGGCCTTTTGGAAGGCTCTCCCGATGATCCTTCTAGTGCCGAATTTAGAGCCTTATCACAATGTGAGATGTTTATCGCTTATTTTTGCAATATAAGTTTATTCAGATTTTCAAAATTAACAATAGACATCGAAACACAGCAAGAAAACAGTGACAGGAGTAATAACCAACATAGACATGTCGGTCTACAGGTTCAGCTAAAGCACACCAAAAAACAATTACATTCAGAACAGAATCGGCCCCCACCCGCCCCTCAACTTCACATCCTGGCGAATTGTACTATACTTTGACCCCGTAGGGAACAATAATCTTGCCAGCCTTAGCCTGCACCTGAAATCCGCGATCCACGCCTAGGGCCAGTCTGGGGGTCCAGTGGGCAGCAACAATTACAGTTTGGCGTATCCCGTCAGGGCAATAATAATATGAACGGGAGCGGGTAGAGCCGACAAAATCCCCTGCAGACCTCCAGTGAGGACGAAGGAAAAAAAAAATAGATATAGAGAAGGAGATGAGAAGAGGAACAAAAAAAAAAAACCCTAGAGAGACTCGGGGGGGGGGGGGGGGGTGTAAGAGGGTGATGACGGAAGGAAGCAGAAGCGCGCTGCCAAGCTCTGCCTATGGTGCCTCGGAGGACAAGCGATTGTCTCTATAATCATTCCACACAGCCCAGGTTAGCGCATGCTTCTCCTGCAGGTCCCTGGCCTCAAAAGTTATCTCCTCCATTCTACGTATAGCCTCAACCTCCCGGGCCCATTCCATGAAAGTCGGCACTACTGCGGACTTCCAGTGTCTTGGAATAATCGTTCTCATCGCTGTTATGAAGTGCCGCAAGACTCCTTTTTTGTTACTAGAAATGGACCCAGGAAGCAGAGACAGCAACGCCAGCTGAGGGGTGTTCTGCACTGACTCCCCCACAATAGAATTATAGGTAGACAGGACCCTCTCCCATAGATCCCTAATAGCGGGACAACTCCACCAGACATGCAACATGGTACCAGGCTCTCTCAAACACCGCCAACACCTATCAGAGCAGGACTTATTATATTTATGTATATCCACCGGGCACCTGTACCAACGAGCCAGAACCTTGTAATTCCGCTCCTGCGCTGCACAGGGGACCAAGAGTTTATGGGTGAATAAATAAATCTTATCTAGGTCCTCACTGTCTATCTGTACACCCAGTTCCTCCTCCCATTTCCTAATAAATCCCGGCGGTGAGCTGTGTTTGACCTCCAGCAGTGTGCGATAAAGGACTGCAACCGCATGTTTATCCGGAGGAACTCGGATCAGGGTGTATTCCAGCTGCGTTAGGAGTCTAATACCTCGATCCGCAAGGTTTTTGGATTTTATAAAGGCACTCAATTGATTATATAGGAGCCACGAAGTATGCTGTCCCGGCGCGCCCTGCCTCATCTCATCCAACGTGGGAAGCCTGCCTGAGGCTAAAATGTCCCCAATGGTGACGTTAGATGACGCCTCCCAAGTCAGGAAACTCCTAGCTTGCACACCCGGGGCGAAGGAGCAATTATCAAAGAGCGGAGTCAAGGGGCCAGGCCTATGAACCACTTCCCCCTGCCTGGTCAGTTTGTCCGATACTTTCAGGAATTGCCCCGCCAAAAATGGGAGGGAATCTCTCCGCTGCTTGGGGAGAAGGCCTCCCCACGGCAGAGAGACTGGGTTAATGGGAGACAATGCCTTTTCCAGTTCCACCCACTGTTTCTCTTCCCCTCTCCCAGCCCAGTCCAGAATGCGGAGAGACATTACAGCTGTATGGTATGTCCTCAGATCGGGAAGCCCCGCCCCACCGTTCTGCTTAAGCCTAGTCAAGGTACTAAATCTCATCCGGGGTTTCCCCGTGCCCCACACGAATCCGTGCCCCACATGGGGGGGTGGGGGGACGGCTGCGGCACTTCGCTCATGTCTGGGGGCAACGGGTCTCAGACAGGTGGATTCTGGAGGTTGTGTCCTCCGGCTACAAGCTAAAGTTCGCTGCATGGCCCCCTCCAAGATTCCTCAGGTCTCGAATCCCTCTAGATCCCCTAGCAGCTCAGGGTCTGTTTCTGGCTGTACAGAGCCTATTGGATATGGGGGTCATCTGTCCGGTCCCTCCGGGGGAGAGAGGTCAAGGTTGTTATTCCAATCTATTCACAGTACCCAAAAGGGATGGTTCCATCAGGCCCATCCTGGACTTAAAGCTTCTCAACAAGTTCATCAGAACCAGACGCCTTTGCATGGAGACCCTACGCTCTGCGATCATCTCTTTGCACCCGGGGGAATTCATGACTTCCATAGACATCAAGAATGCTGTCCTTCATGTGCCAGTCTTCCCAGGGCATCAGCGGTTCCTCAGGTGCGCCGTGGAGGACCAGCACTACCAATTTGTGGCGCTTCCCTTCTGTCTCACCTCAGCCCCCAGAGTGTTCACCAAGGTACTGGCGGGAGTGATGGCCATCCTCAGAGCCGGGGGCATTCGCATTCTCCCTTATCTGGACGACCTTCTCATTACATCTCATTCTCTCCAGCAGGCAGAATTGGATACCCAGACGGTGGTAACTGCCCTGGAAACGTTCGGATGGGTGATCAATTATCCCAAGTCCTCCCTCTCTCCGTCCCCGGTGACCCCCTTCCTGGGCATGAATCTGGATACAATTCAGGCCAGGATTTTTCTTCCTCAGCAGAAGGTGGATTCTCTTCAATCTCTGGTTCATTTCCTGCTGTCCAGTTCTCGTCCTACCATCAGGCAAGGGATGCAATTCAATAAAAAGCACTATATGTGCGATTCTCCGCGGGACAATTCAGATACAATTTCTTTCTTCTATTCACCACGTGTTTATCTTTCTCAATTAGCTACATGTGTATCCATCACCGGTCACACCACACACGTACCAGATAATGCAGGACAAAGCGCTTCTCTATATATCCAGTATTTCTTCTTGTATAAGATCTTAATATATGGCTACAGGAATATGACTCCTTTTTCTCCAAAGCCACTTGTTTTTATCTCTCTCAGAATTATCAATACTTAGATTGTATAAAATAAATCCTCATTTATTCAGATATTGACATGTGGAAATAAAACAAAAGCCACACATAGCATAATACCGTACTGTTAAATTCTATGCGCAGCGTTTAAAATACTCCTTACCAGATGCAGATATAAAATAGGCATTGATAATAATTCTTAAGTCAGGAATTTTGATGCTCAAGGTTCATTTATCCCAGCAAAGCTTTGTTTCACTTTTTCAGATAGCGCAGCAGCCTCAACGTATACGTTACCGCGGCCTAGGTTTCTAACCTCGGCTGACTTCGGCTCTGCTCGGCTCCAATCGGAGATCACGTGCTTAGGGTAGGCTCCGCCCAACGCATTTCGTCGTCTAGACTTGTTCACAGGCGCACAGAGCGCTACTAATGAGTTATACTTATAGTTTTGTGTTAAAAGCTATTAACCATTGCGCTCCTGTTATTTGCGCATTCCTTTCAGGCAGTTAGCTATTGCGCTCATTTTATTTGCAAATTTCTTCTAAATTAAGTTGTATTAATACTATTCTTTATCTTGGGTAAAATGAATCTTTGCATCACATATTCCCTTATTATAACAATAAATTTTAAAACGGCATTATTTTGGCATTGTATGATCACGTTACATTTTATTATTTTATAAAGCGCACTAGTCATTTAGTTTATTATTCAATGTATATCTATCAGCCTCTCATAATTAATTTATATCAAGTTTATTTATTTATTTTTAATTTTTAATATATTGGATACATTTTATATAGTAATTTGATTGTCTTTTTCACAAATTATTTATTTAAAATTTTCGGGCCTATTGGTTTAATATTAAATATATATCTGACAGCCTATAATAATTATTTTATATCAATTTATTTATTTATTTCCAATAAATTGAACATTGATCATACATTGCCAGCACAATAAACTATCAATATGCTCTAATGCAATCAAAATAGTCCAGTTCTATATAATTATACACAGTAAAACAAAAATTATAAAAATATATATAAAAATATGTAATAATTGATCCAAATTAATTCCAACAATTTTTCTTAGGGTTTAAATAAAACATATCGAACTCGATATTTAAACCCTTAGGTTGCATTGTGTCTAGGGTGTAGATCCATTTTGATTCTAATTTCGACAGTTCTTTAATGGTATCTCCCCCTTTCAGATTTAATTTTATCTGATCAATTATACAGTATTTTAAAACCTTAGAGTTACTATTGTGTACCTTCTTAAAATGTAATGAAACACTATGCATATCATATTTCCTATTTATGTTGTAGATATGCTCTCTCAACCTGGTTTTAAATTCTCTTCCCGTGCGGCCCACATATTGTAGTCCGCAGGGACATTCCAGTAAATATACAACATTCTTATTTGCACATGTAAAAAAGTTTTTTATCTTGTATTCTTTTTTCATATTTTTAGAGAAGAAGTTTTTTATACATTTATTATTTTCTAGAGAGTTTTTACATCCTGCACATTTTTTGCATGGGTAAAAACCTATCAATTTTTTGGAGAAGCTATAAGTGTCCTTAATTGCCGGTGCTACATAACTTTTCACCAAATGTGTAGATAAAGTGGGGTTTTTTTTAAATATAACTATGGGTCTTTCAGGTAGACATGGCCCCAGTACTTCATCATTTTTAATTATACCCCAGTGTTTATTTAAAATATTTTTAATTTTTCTATGATTATTCCCATACTGTGTGATAAATGCAAACTCTTTTATATTCTTTGTCTGTGTTTTTTTACCCTCATTAATATCTATCAACATTGTGTCTCTATCTATTTTATTCACTAATTTTATTTCATCTTGAATGAAATCTGGTTCACACCCTTTATTTATAAACCTATCACCTAATGTTTGTGCCTGTTGTAAATAATCTATTTCTTGCGTGCAATTCCTTTTTAACCTATAGAACTGCCCTTTGGGGATGTTTCTAATCCATTGAGGATGATGGCAACTTGTTTTTGGTATAAATGAGTTTCTATCGGTGTCCTTAAAGAACGTTTTGGTAACAAGTTTTTCTTCTATTTTTTCCACAACCAGATCTAGGAAGTTAATCTTTGTATAACTCATTTCTGTAGTTAGAGTAATTCCCCATTCATTATCATTAAGGGAATTGAAAAATTCTTCAAAGGATGAAAGGGTTCCTTCCCATATTACTACACAATCGTCTATATAGCGCCCCCATAATCTCAAGGATATGGGGCGCTTTGTGTAGATAATCTCATCTTCCCACATTCCCATAAACAAGTTTGCCAAACTGGGAGCATATTTGACTCCCATTGCCACTCCTTTTATTTGGACATAATATTTATTATTGAACCAGAAATAATTATGTGTCATAGCAAAATTAAATATATCCATTAGAAAATCGATTTGTATTAATAACATATCTGTCTGTGTCATTAAAGCATACCTTATGGCTTTTAAACCAAGATCATGGGGTATGTTGGTATATAATGATACCAAATCTATAGTGGCCAGTAGTGTATCGTCAGTAACAGTGATAACTTTCAATAAATTGATAACTGATTTACTATCTTTAATATAAGATTGAAGGTTTAGCACCAATGGTTGTAGGAATTGATCTAAATATTTTCCTAAATTATAGGTTAAAGAATTAATACCACTAATAATCGGTCTATGTGGAGGATTGGTTTGACTCTTGTGTATCTTGGGGAGTCCGTATATTGTTGGTAATTTAGGATGTTTAATATTACAAAAGTTATATTCTTTTACATTCATTAATCCCATTTTTTAACCTATTTCTAGTAAAGATTCCAGTTCTTTTTTATAATCTATTATTGGATCTTTGTCTAGTACCTTATAGGTCTCAGTATCGTCCAGTAGTAGATTAATCTGACTGTTATAATTTTTTATATCTTGTATTACTATACCTCCTCCCTTATCTGCTCTTTGAATTAGTCTTGTTTTGTCTTCTTTTAATGATTTAATTCCTTTTCTTATATCCATATCATTCTTATTATATTTTTTTATTTTATTTTTATATGTTAAAAATATTGTATCTTTAATATCCTTCAAAATCATTTTTTTAAAAGTTTCTATACAAGACCCGTTATTTTGTGTGGGATTGAAGGTAGAAGGATTTTTTAAAGTAGTAAATTTAATGCCATTATTCTTTTCTTCTATTTTCTCCGAACCTTCATTGGTATTCTCTTTGTTCTTAAAAAATCTTTTAATATTTAATTTTCGGATAAATAGATTTGCATCAATATAAGTCTGAAAGGGATCTAGATCTATAATTGGAGCATAATTTAAACCTTTATCTAATACTAGTTTTTCTTCTTTTGTTAAGGTTTTTTCACTTAGATTGTAGATCCCATTTTTATCCTCTTTATTATATTAAAGATACAATACAACCATATAAAAATAAAATAAAAAAATATAATAAGAATGATATGGATATAAGAAAAGGAATTAAATCATTAAAAGAAGACAAAACAAGACTAATTAAAAGAGCAGATAAGGGAGGAGGTATAGTAATACAAGATATAAAAAATTATAACAGTCAGATTAATCTACTACTGGACGATACTGAGACCTATAAGGTACCAGACAAAGATCCAATAATAGATTATAAAAAAGAACTGGAATCTTTACTAGAAATAGGTTTAAAAATGGGATTAATGAATGTAAAAGAATGGTATATATATATATTTTATTAAAGGGGACCTTAACTTAATTAAAAAAAAAAAAAAATCCTCCCTTCCGGGACATTTACAAATAAAGGGGCATCCCGGGTTGGCTTATGCCTTAAAAGACCCTAGTATTGCGAATACCATAAATCACCATATGGAGGCTTCCGTAATTGCCGGAAACGGTTCTTCTGAGCCATTCGGGGGGTGTGTAAGTTGTGGGGCTCTACTCCCAGCTGATGTCTTTATCTGCATCCCTTGTGCAAAGCAGACTATTGCGCGCCAGTCCGTTGCTTCGGCTGCGGGCCCATCGCATCCTTCATCATCTCCTACCTCTCCCTCCCTGTTCCGGACCCCGCATGGCACTGCCAAAAGTGGGGATTCGCATTCCGAGGTGGCGGCACAGCCCAGCCCCCGGAAAGTAGTGCCCGTTAAAGCAGCGTTAAAGGCCGCTGCAAAACGGAGGCACCTGACTCCGGTACCTTCGGCTCCACAGGACGAGTTATGTGAGCCTGTGGAATGGTCCGATGGGTCCTCGGACGAGGATGAATTCCCGTTGGAGTCAGATGAGCCTACAGATCAGCTGGAGGCTGATGTGATTGGCGATTGGTCGGAGGGGGTTGTCTTGGACACCCCCTCCATTCTGGCTCAAATGTTTAAAATTTTGAATTTAGATCCACCTGAGGCGGCCACCCTGCCAAAGGGTCAGTTGTTTAAGGAGCCTCAGCCGCGTTGGGTTTTTCCCAGACAACACCACTTTGAGAGGGTGGTCCTTAAGGAATGGGAACATCCCACGCGGTTATCTGGAATTCCTTCCAGTTGGGAAAAGCGTTATCCTTTTCCGCCAGAGTTGGTAAAGCTTTGTTCTGTCCCTCCTGACGTCGATACCCCTGTGCTAGGGCTCTCCAGCACGGCTATGGTACAGTCTGCTGAGACCACTGTCCCTAAAGATGGGGAAGATCGTCGGATTGACCAATACGCGCGCCATGGCTTTATTTACTCCGGGTCAGCGTTGCGCCCGGTATGTGCTTCAGCCCTTCTGCTATTGCCGATTAAGTCTTTAATTCAGGGGCTGTATGAGGATCTCAATCCCGCTTGTAAACAGTTTACTGCGCTTAAGCAGTGTGAATCTTTCGTGTCCTATGTCCTATCTGCTCAGGACGATGCACTGGCTATGAGTAGCAAGGCGGCGGCTATGCTGGTGGCTATTCGCAGGTCAGTATGGCTGCGTCAGTGGTCAGCGGACGCAGCTTCTAAAAGGGTGCTCACAGCTCTCCCCTTTTTGGGGTTGCCTCTGTTTGGGGAGAAAAGGGTGGTAAGATGCCACAACGCAAGAGGCCTCGTGTCCCCTTTAGGGGGGCAGGTTCCGGTAGGCCTTCCTTTCGAGGATTCAGAGCGGGCAGGGGTGCTTCTTTTCCCGCTACCAGAGGTGCAGGTTGGACTCGGGGGAGGGGCCGTGGCCGGTCCGCTCAGTCCTGGGGCACCAAGCCCAAACCTGCTGATAAGCCCACTCAACAATGAGGGGCTGCCCTCACCCGTGCGCGTGGGGGGACTATTGCGACACTTCTCCCAGGTTTGGAACCAAGTGGTTCCAGGCAGATGGATCCAGGAGGTAGTGTCGGCCGGTTGCGACCCGGAATTCGGGTCTCACCCTCCTTCACGGTTCGTTCGGTCTCGGGTGCCTATCGATCCTTTGGCCACGCAGGGGCTCCTGCCGTCGGTAAGGAATCTGTTAGAGATGGCGGTCATCCGGCTGGTGCCGCGCTTAGAGATGGGCCTCGTTTTCTGCTCCAATCTTTTCGCAGTCCCCGAGAGAGATGGGTCGGTTCGTCCCGGCCTGGACTCTCATCAACACAGAGTGTTTCTTCCTTTTGCCCAAGTTCACACGAGAATGCTTCAGCTTTTTCTGTTAGCGTCTTGGGACCAGCAGCCTCGGTCGCTGGATCAGTCCTTCCAGTAGTCCTCCCGGGTCCGGCAGTCCCTCCTGTGGTGGTTGGTCTCGACCAATCTTGTGTAGGGCAGGTCCTTCCTGACCCTCCTTTGGGAAATTGTCACCACGGACGCCAGTCTGTCGGAATGGGGCGGATTCTGGAAGGAGCTGCAGTTTCAGGGGCAGTGGGGACCTCAAAGGCCCCACTTACCCATCAATATTCTGAAACTGAGAACCATCCGTCAGGTGCGTGCTCTCCTGACAAAGCTCGTTCTGGGCCTTCCGGTCCAGATACATTAAGACAATCAAACAGCGGTTGCTTATATCGGTCTTCAGGGAAGGACTCGCAGTCTGAGTGCTCTCAGAGCAGTGTCCCTGATCCTGACCTGGGCGGTGTCCCATGTTCCTTGTCTCTCGGCGGTTTACATTCCAGAGGTGAAGAACCAGGTAGCGGACCGGTTGAGCAGGGGCTCTCCCCGTCTGGGAGAATAGGCTCTCCATCCTCAGGTGTTTCGCTCACTGTGTCTCAGGTGGGGGACCCCGGAAGTGTGCCTGTTTGCCTCTCGTCACAATCACAGGCTCCCGAACTTCGTGTCGCTCTCCCAGGTTCCTCTGGCTCTGGCAGTGGACACCATGTCCCTGAGCTGGGGAGTTCTGGGATTTCTATACCTGTTTCCTCCGATGCCCATGCTGGGCAGGGTGCTTCAGAAGTTGGCTCTGGAATAGGTGTCCGCCGTTCTCGTGGCCCCAAGGTGGCCAAGGCGAGTGAGGTTCGCAGACATCGTTCGGCTGGCAGTGGACCAGTTCGTTCTGCTTCTTCGGCCCGATCTGCTCACTCAGGGTCAATTGTGTTGCCCCAATTTACCAGCGCTGGGTTTGATGGCCTGGCTGCTGAAACCTCCATCCTGAAGGAGGAGGGTCTTTCTGATTCAGTCATTAAGACTCTGATCAGTGCCCGGAAGAGGTCTTCTTCCATCACCTACTATAGGACTTAGAAAGCCTATATCGCTTGGTGTGAGATAAGATCTTTTCCTTGTAGGGTCTTTTCGGTCTCCAGGATTATGGAGTTTTTACAATCAGGGCTGGACTCTGGTCTCCAGCTAAGTACATTGAAAGGGCAGGTCTCTGCCTTATCTATCTTTTTTCAGAAGCGTGTTGCGCTTAAGTCTTTAGTTAAAACTTTTTTCCAGGGGGTTACGCATGTGCGGCCTCCCAGGAAACCATTACTCCCGGTTTGGGATTTGAATTTGGTTCTTTCTGCTCTTCAGGCTCCTCCTTTTGAGCTTTTGCAAGATATAGCTTTGTCTACCCTGACTCAGAAGATTGTCTTCTTGGTAGCGATCACTTCGGTCCGGCGTGTCTCTGAGTTTTTCCAGGGGGTTACGCATGTGCGGCCTCCCAGGAAACCATTACTCCCGGTTTGGGATTTGAATTTGGTTCTTTCTGCTCTTCAGGCTCCTCCTTTTGAGCTTTTGCAAGATATTGCTTTGTCTACCCTGACTCAGAAGATTGTCTTCTTGGTAGCGATCACTTCGGTCCGGCGCGTCTCGGAGTTGGCGGCCTTGTCTATCCAGGCGCCTTACTTTGAGAGGCATCAGGATAAAGTGGTCTTTCGGTTCAAGCCAGACTTTCTTCCTAAGGTTGTTTCTGCTTTTCATTTGAACCAAGATATTGTTCTCCCCTCCTTGTGTCCTAATCCTAAGAATGACAAAGAGAGGGTTTTGCATTGTTTGGATGTAGTACGCTGTGTTAAGTACTACTTGATTATCACGTCTCCTTTTCGTAGGACGGATTCCTTTTTTGTTGTGCCCCATGGGCCTAAGAAGGGTTTGGCACCAGCCAAATCTACCATTAGCAAGTGGATACGTCAGGCCGTTACTGCGGCCTATTCTGCTAAGGGAAGAGGTCCCCCTTTTTCGTATTACTGCTCATTCCACTCGCGCCGTTGGGGCGTCTTGGGCTTTTCAGCACCAAGCTTCTGTTGAACAAGTTTGTAAGGCCGCCACTTGGTCTTCTGTTCACACTTTTTCTAAGTTTTACAAAGTTGATGTGCGAGCCTCAGCGGATGCTGTTTTTGGCCGCAAAGTTCTGCAGACTGCAGTCATTTAAGTTATGCTTCACCTGGCCTGGAGATGCCCATCCCTTGTGGACACTGCTTTTGGATGTCCCATTAAGTGAAGAATATTTTGAAGTGAAGCGGGGTGTGTGGCACACCAAGAATAATACCATTTTGTGAGTACTCACCTGAAAAATGGATATTGTTGGTGTGCCACACACCCCGCTTCACTCCCACCCTTTTCGGTATTTCCGAAGCTTTTATATGGTGAAGCCTTTTTATTTATATCAAAATTGATTTTGAGGTTACCGGTGGAATACTGGTACCTTGTCTTTCTGCTTTTTTAATATACTGGTGATTGAATGGAGGTACCAGGTGTATATATAGGCCGGAAGAGGGCTCGTTACAAGACTTCCTCTCTGCACTACGTCACCTGGCGGCAAGTTAACCCATTAAGTGAAGAATATTTAGAAGTGAAGCGGGGTGTGTGGCACACAAACAATACCATTTTGTGAGTACTCACCTGAAAAATGGATATTTTTGTAATATTAAACATCCTAAATTACCAACAATATACGGACTCCCCAAGATACACAAGAGTCAAACCAATCCTCCACATAGACCGATTATTAGTGGTATTAATTCTTTAACCTATAATTTAGGAAAATATTTAGATCAATTCCTACAACCATTGGTGCTAAACCTTCAATCTTATATTAAAGATAGTAAATCAGTTATCAATTTATTGAAAGTTATCAATGTTACTGACGATACACTACTGGCCACTATAGATGTGGTATCATTATATACCAACATACCCCATGATCTTGGTTTAAAAGCCATAAGGTATGCTTTAATGACACAGACAAATATGTTATTAATACAAATCGATTTTCTAATGGATATATTTAATTTTGCTATGACACATAATTATTTCTGGTTCAATAATAAATATTATGTCCAAATAAAAGGAGTGGCAATGGGAGCCAAATATGCTCCCAGTTTGACAAACTTGTTTATGGGAATGTGGGAAGATGAGATTATCTACACAAAGCGCCCCATATCCTTGAGATTATGGGGGCGCTATATAGACGATTGTGTAGTAATATGGGAAGGAACCCTTTCATCCTTTGAAGAATTTTTCAATTTCCTTAATGATAATGAATGGGGAATTACTCTAACTACAGAAATGAGTTATACAAAGATTAATTTCCTAGATCTGGTTGTGGAAAAAATAGAAGAAAAACTTGTTACCAAAACGTTCTTTAAGGACACCGATAGAAACTCATTTATACCAAAAACAAGTTGCCATCATCCTCAATGGATTAGAAACATCCCCAAAGGGCAGTTCTATAGGTTAAAAAGGAATTGCACGCAAGAAATAGATTATTTACAACAGGCACAAACATTAGGTGATAAATAAAGGGTATGAACCAGATTTCATTCAAGATGAAATAAAATTAGTGAATAAAATAGATAGAGACACAATGTTGATAGATATTAATGAGGGTAAAAAAACACAGACAAAGAATATAAAAGAGTTTGCATTTATCACACAGTATGGGAATAATCATAGAAAAATTAAAAAATTTTTAAGTAAACACTGGGGTATAATTAAAAATGATGAAGTACTGGGGCCATGTCTACCTGAAAGACCCATAGTTATATTTAAACCCTCCCCCCACTTTATCTACACATTTGGTGAAAAGTTATGTAGCACCGGCAATTAAGGACACTTATAGCTTCTCCAAAAAATTGACAGGTTTTTACCCATGCAAAAAATGTGCAGGATGTAAAAACTCTCTAGAAAATAATAAATGTATAAAAAACTTCTTCTCTAAAAATATGAAAAAAGAATACAAGATAAAAAACTTTTTTACATGTGCAAATAAGAATGTTGTATATTTACTGGAATGTCCCTGCGGACTACAATATGTGGGCCGCACGGGAAGAGAATTTAAAACCAGGTTGAGAGAGCATATCTACAACATAAATAGGAAATATGATATGCATAGTGTTTCATTACATTTTAAAAAGGTACACAATAGTAACTCTAAGGTTTTAAAATACTGTATAATTGATCAGATAAAATTAAATCTGAAAGGGGGAGATACCATTAAAGAACTGTCGAAATTAGAATCAAAATGGATCTACACCCTAGACACAATGCAACCTAAGGGTTTAAATATTGAGTTCGATATAAATTGTTTTATTTAAACCCTAAGAAAAATTGTTGGAATTAATTTGGATCAATTATTACATATTTTTATATATATTTTTATAATTATTTTTGTTTTACTGTGTATAATTATATAGAACTGGACTATTTTGATTGCATTAGCGCATGTTGATAGTTAATTGTGCTGGCAATGTATGATCAATGTTCAATTTATTGGAAATAAATAAATAAATTGATATTGATAAGTAGAACTCATTAGTAGCGCTCTGTGCGCCTGTGAACAAGTCTAGATGACGAAACGCATTGGGCGGAGCCTACCCTAAGCACGTGATATCCGATTGGAGCCGAGCAGAGCCGAAGTCAGCCGAGGTTAGAAACCTAGACCGCGGTAACGTATACGTTGAGGCTGCTGCGCTATCTGAAAAAGTGAAACAAAGCTTTGCTGGGATAAATGAACCTTGAGCATCAAAATTCCTGACTTAAGAATTTTTATCAATGCCTATTTTATATCTGCATCTGGTAAGGAGTATTTTAAACGCTGCGCATAGAATTTAACAGTACGGTATTATGCTATGTGCGGCTTTTGTTTTATTTCCACATGTCAATATCTGAATAAATGAGGATTTATTTTATACAATCTAAGTATTGATAATTCTGAGAGAGATAAAAACAAGTGGCTTTGGAGAAAAAGGAGTCATATTCCTGTAGCCATATATTAAGATCTTATACAAGAAGAAATACTGGATATATAGAGAAGCGCTTTGTCCTGCATTATCTGGTACGTGTGTGGTGTGACCGGTGATGGATACACATGTAGCTAATTGAGAAAGATAAACACGTGGTGAATAGAAAAAAAGAAATTGTATCTGAATTGTCCCGCGGAGAATCGCACATATAGTGCTTTTTTTTTTATATACCATTGAGAGTGTTAGTGCCACACTCTATTTATCTCCTTGCGCTGAAGGACTGTAATAATAATGAAACAGAAATAAGAGGAAACTACAATATATTGTTTGAACTTCTGAGCGCGATTCAATAACAATTGTTATAAGGGATGCAATTGGTGGGACATATGGTGGCCTGCTTCGAGGCAGTCCCTTACGCTCAATTTCACGAGACCCCTTCAGCTCTATCTCCTTTCAGCCTGGGGCAAGTGTCCCTTGTCTCTGGATCAGGTCTTTGTTCTCTCTCCTCTGGTCCGGCGGTCCCTCCTGTGGTGGCTGGACTCGAATCTTCTGGGGGGGCAGATCATTTCTGACACCATGTTGGGAGACGGTCACTATGGATGCCAGTCTGTCAGGTTGGGGGGGCTACTGGAGAGCCCTCCAATTCCAGGGGCTGTGGGGCCCTCAGGAGGCTCATGCTCCTATCAACGTCCTGGAGCTGAGGGCGGTTCGGTTGGTGCTGGCGCAGTTGACTCCTCACCTTCAGGGCCGGCCGGTACAGGTTCGCTCCGACAACCAGACGGTGGTCGCCTATATCAATCATCAGGGAGGGACTCGGAGCAAGAGTGCCCTCAAGGAAGTGTCGTTGATCCTGTCCTGGGCCGAGGACAATGTCCCGCGCATCTCAGCAGTTTATATTCCGGGAGCGGAGAATCTGGAGGCGGATTCCCTGAGCAGAGGGACCTCTCGCTGGGGGGAATGGTCCCTCAACAGCGAGGTCTTCCTATCCCTTTGTCACCGTTGGGGGATTGGGGGATGCCGGACGTGGATCTGTTTGCTTCTCGCCACAATCACAAGCTGCCAGCATTTGTCTCCCTGTCCCAGGACCCTCTGGCTCTGGCGGTGGATGCTCTGTCTCTGTCCTGGCAGGGGCTTGGTCTCCTGCACCTCTTCCCTCCGTTTCCTCTTCTGAGCAAGGTTCTGCGCAAGTTGGTTCAGGAGAGGGTGCCAGCCATTCTGGTGGCCTCCAGGTGACCAAGACAGGTGTGGTTCGCAGACGTCGTGCAGCTGGCAGTGGATCAGTACGCTCTACCCTTGGTTCTATCCTAAAGGAGAAAGGACTGTCTGATTCGGTTGTCCATACTCTTGTAAGGGCTAGGAAGAAATCCTCCTCTACTATCTACTATATGACCTAGCGGACCTACATTGACTGGTGTGAGTCTAGGGCCTTTCCCTGTCATGTGTTCTCCATTCCTAGGATTCTGGAGTTCCTTCAACATGGTTTGGATATGGGTTTTCAGCTCAGCACTTTGAAGGGTCACGTGTCCGCCTTGGCGGTTTTCTTCCAGAGGTCCTTCGCTCTACATCCTCTGGTCAAGACTTTCTTCCAGGGGGTCACTCATGTGCGCCCCCCCCCCCTGCAAACCCATGGTACCGGTCTGGGATTTGAATTTGGTATTGTCTATCCTTCATGGTCCTCCATTTGAACCTGTGCATGAGGCTGCCTTGTCTCTCCTTACCCTCAAGGTTGCCTTTTTGGTGGCTATCACCCCTGTCCGGCGTGTTTCTGAATTGGCGCCTCTGTCTATTCAGGCCCCCTACTTTGAGAGACACCAGGACAAGGTGGTTTTCCGCTTTAAACCAGACTTCTTGCCTAAGGTTGTTTCCCGCCTTCCATCTCAATCAGGACATTGTGCTTCCTTCTTTGTGCCCTAATCCTGGTAATTCCAAGGAAAGGGCATTGCATTCTCTGGATGTTGTCAGGAATTAGAAATTCTACCTGGTGGCTACTGCGCCTTTCAGAAAGACGGACGCCTTGTTTGTGGTTCCCTCGGGTCCCAAGAAGGGTTTGGCTCCTGCTAAGTCTACTATTAGCAAATGGATTCGTCAGGCTATTGTTAGGGCCTATTCTACTAGGGGGAAGGATCCTCCTTTCCTTGTTACTGCTCATTCTACCCGTGCTGTTGGGGCTTCCTGGGCCTTCCAGCACCAGGCTTCTGTTGAACAAGTTTGCAAGGCTGCTACGTGGTCGTCTGTTCATACCTTTTCCAAATTTTACAAGGTTGATGTTCGGGCCTCAGTGGATGTTGTTTTTGGCCGCAAGGTTTTGCAGGTGGCAGTGGTTTGAACTGCGTGTTGTTGCCTTTTTGGGGATCCCCACCCGTTTATGGACACTGCTATTGGATGTCCCAGCTATTATGAATACTATCTGGAGCAGGACGTGCTGCATACGTATAATACCAATTCTACAAGATGAGTAATCACAGGATTGTATTTTTTTTTATCTGTGAAGTATAAATATAGTGTAAGAAATGAAGATGTCCCTCTATCATACTCCCAGTGTTCATCTTGCAGTCTTGGCTGCAGAAGATCGTTGGATACTCTCTCTCGGATGTTAGCAGCAGAGCGGGGCCTCCTAGCCCGTCGGCTGCTGCAGGCCCTATGTCCACTGATCCCTTCTGACCCACTCCTGCCTCCCAGCCACTGGCTGCTACGGGATCGTGACGGTAGCCGGCCATAGGCTTATGGTGAGCCTAACGGGGGGGGGGGGGGGGGAAACCACTAGCTAGGGCTAAAGCTTTGCCTGTATGTCCCTCCTTGCCCACAAGCTTTGTGTGTGCGCCTTGTGTTTGACTTCGCACTTTGCTCCTTGCTGGCTCAGCTGGGCCTTGGAGCCTTTCATGCCTTCCTCCCTCGCGGTTCCTCACGGGCCTTGCTGATTCTACTCCCTCCATCTTGACTGCTTGCGATCCGGGCGCTGCCGCGGCCATGCGTTAATGGGCGCACCTGGAGATGGCGCTGGGCGGGCGCGTTATTCTTAGTATACAGTACGTCCTGCTCCAGATAAGAATCATTACACTTGGGTATTACTCTGCCAGAGGGCGCTGGACGGCAGAGACCTCGAAAATTGGCTCCTTCCGGCCCCTCAAATACCCGGGACCTCCCACAAATCCCCAGAATTTCTCTGCAGTCTGGACTGCGAAGGACAAGAAGATGGCTCTCTCTTCTCGCAGGTGAGCAGGGCTATTAGCCTGCGGCCCTGTAGGACTATTCCCACCCGTGACATTTTTAAATGTGCCTCCCAGCCCTGGCTGCGCTGGTCCGGGTGATGGTAGGCAGCACCGCTGTCAGGTGCTTAGGAACACTGCTCCACCGCAATCCCCCACCAAAGGGTAAGCGGTATAGGCATATGGTGAGCCTCTATGGGATGCCCCTCCTGCCTATTGCCCCTTGCCCCTGTCTATCGGTGGGCCCTATGTTAAATGGCCGCTGGTCTCCCATGTAGCTCTCGGGGGGGGGGGGGGGAGGGGGTGTATATGCCTTGTTGCTTTACTGTATGATGTGCTTCTGGTTGGTGTGAGTCTCCGCACTGACTTGGTTGCACTGGTTGCGTTTTTGAAAATGCCGTCGCCGCCGCGCGCTTCAACTGTGCTCCGCGGTTGGCGGCGGCATTACCTCAGGCGCTGGCGCGCTGTTATTGGCTGCTTGTCACGTGTGCGGCTTCGCGCTCTTCGTGGGGGGCGGGGCCCGCGGATGGCGCGTTCCGCATCACTGTCTCCAGGGCCTGCCATCAAGGCCATATTCTAAGTATACAGTACGTCCTGCTCCAGATATAATACTTACACTTGGGTTATCCTCCGCCAGATGGCGCTGCACTGCAGAGACATGGAAAAACAGGCTCCTCCCGGCCCTTCAAATACCCAGGGACATCCCACAAATCCCCAGATTTCTCTGCAGTGCTGACTGCGAAGACATGATGTATCACTCTCTCGCAGGTGAGCGGGGCTATTACAGCCTACGGCCCTGTTGGACTATTCCCACCCGTCCTCCCTGTGATGTGCCTCCCAGCCTGGGCTGCGCTGGTCGGGTGAAGGTAGGCAGCACCATGTGTGCTTAACGGAGCCATGCTCCACCACAGTCCCGCAGTCCCCCACCAAAGGGTAGGTGGTTTAGGGCTGATGGTGAGCCTCTAGGGGATGCCCCACCCGCACTATTGCCCCGTGTAGCGGTGGGCCCTGTACAAAGGGTCGCCATCTTCCCTCATTCCCCCCGTAGCCTGGGGGGAAAGAAAGGGTGTGTGTGTGTGTGTAGTAAGGTCTTAGTGTATGTTTTTACACGTTATGGCCTTAGTCTTGCCCGGACTAGTATCCCTGGGGTCAGAACTGCCCTGTTTGTTCTTACTGTGTAATTGTCGCCGCCGCACGCACTTCTTCCTTTACTGGATGTGCGGCGACGGGCGGCGACGTCGCCTCAGACGCTGCGGCGTCCTCATTGGCAAATCATCTCCTCTAAGTGTCCCATTCACTTTGCTCCTCAGTTTGTATCCACCTCAGAGCTTCGCTCTCTTCGGGGGGGGGGACACAGGTTGGCGCGCTCCGCGTCACTGGCCGCTCTGGCCCGCCCTTCGAGGTTCGCTTTGGCGCCATTTTGATGGAGGTTGCATGCACGCGTGGTGGCGGTCCTCCTCCTCCCTGGGTCTGTAAGTGCCCTCGCGGGCGATTTTCATGATCTTGGTTTACTGCGCAATGGTTCTGACACCCTTTATTCCCATTATGTCTTTCAGACTGGTGAACACCATTGGCTTCTCCCGGCCCGGTGTTAAATTATAGCGGGCCTTGTAAAATTCTCCCACTTCCATAGTGGGTCTTTGGGGCATCCAGGGTTACTTAGAGTGTAAATCCCTACTGGCATATTGTGCCTTGATTAATCACCATATGGAGGCATCTCAGAATTATGTGACCGGGGTCCCTCCGGGACAAGACCGGCGGTGTATAGCGTGTGGACACCCCCATGCTGATGCTGGCAGGGCACGGGTCTGCATACCCTGTGCCGAGCAAGCTCTGACCCTGCAATCTGGTCGGCCAGGGGCTACACCTAGCTTCAATTCACCTATCTCCCCAGGCTTAAATCTCTCTCCTGCTGAGTCGCCTACAAGTGGGGAATTGCAGCCTGCTGGCCCTTCCAGCCTGCCTACGGCTGAACAGATTATTGCTAGGTTGTCAGAGCGTATGGGCCCTGGTAGAAAGCGGCACCTGTTGCCCCATGTTTCTGTATGCTCTATGAGAACTGAGGGGTTTGCTACTCCGTGTGACTATACCCCTTCTGAGGAAGGGGAGTTGTTCTCTGTCTCGGGCTCTTCTGATGAGAGGCCGAGGAGTCACGATGATTCTGGCCTTGAATACTGGGGCCAGTGTGACACTGACGACCTGTTGCTTAAGGTCTTTAAGGCACCGTCTGTCTCTCCCCCCGGTCAGGTCCCCAAGCCTAGAGGGGAGCGTTTCCATGCTGCGACTGCACGTTTTTTAGAGCAGGCTCATTTCCATGCTCTTGTGCTCAAAGAATGGGAATGCCCCAGTAAACTTCCAGGGGTCCCAGGGGACTGGGATAGGAAATACCCTTTTCCCCCTGAGATGGTTAATTGCTGGTCATCATCCCCCGTGGTGGATGCGCCGATCATAGGGGTCCCTAACCCCCCCCCCCCCCCCTTTATTACAACCCCTGCCTATAGCGCCCTTCGGGATGCTGAGGACCGGCGCATTGAGCTGCTGGCCTCCCATGCCTTTTCTTGTGCCGGGACGGAGCTGTGTCCGGTCTGTGCCGCAGCCATTACTGCGGTGGCCGCTAGAACCCTCATCAAAAGATTGCTCGATCATCTCCCCGAGGATCTCCCCTGGGAGGTGTTCAATGCACTCTCCAACTGTGTTGTATTTGTGAAGTTTATTCTATTGGCGCTAGATGACGCGATTGGAATGTGTGCAAGAATTTCCACTCTTGCGGTGGCTATTCGTCGCTTGGTCTGGCTGCGACAGTGGGGTGCTGATGATGCTACAAAAAAGACTCTTACTGGGCTCCCCTTCAGAGGGCAACGCCTATTTGGGGCCCGTCTAGACCTGTTCGGTAAAAAGGGCAAATCACCCCTTCGCAGACGGCCGTCCCGGCCCCCTCGAGGCAGGAGCACCCCTCCTCCCCCCTACCTTAGTGTTAAACAGGAACCAGGGGTGTCTTTCCGGATTTTTGGGGCAGAATCCTGCCCCACGAGCAGCAGGCAACGCTCCGGCCCCTCCGACGGGGCTAAGCCCAAATCTACCACCAAACCCCCTCAAGCATGATGGGGCGCCCTCGCCCGGCTAGGTGAGGGGATGGCTGCAGCACCTTGCTCTTGTCAGGAGGCATTTCGCCTCCCTCTGGTGGATTCAGGGGGTTGTGTCCTCCAGATACAGGATAGAGTTTGCTGCACGGCCTTCCCCAGTTTTTATCAGGCCCCAGGTACTCCTGGTCCCTACCGCTGTTCAGTTGCTGGCACAGGCCATGCTAGGCCTGCAAGGTCTAAGGGTCTCTTGCAGATTGCCCATAATAGGCAGAGGCAAGGGCCGCTATACCACCTTTCCACAGCCCCCCAAGAGATGGGTCGGGTGGCCCATTCCGGATTCACAGCAACTCTCTATTTACAGTCAGTTTCCTGCATGGAAACTCTTGAGTTGGGCCATCAACACCTTGCGCCCTGTGGGCGTCTTGCCGTCTGGGGAACTCTTCGACGCTTATGTTTACATTCCTGTGCCCTCAGATCTCTGAGGCTCTCCAGGTTCGTGTTGGAAGTCCAACACTGTTAATTGTGGCCCTGTTATCTGGCCTCTCTTCAACTCCCAGAGGGTTCACTCAAGTGCTGTCGATGGTGAAGGGCCGTCCGCGTGATGTCTGCCCGGACGCCTTCCTCACTCCCCTGTCTCTGCGTCAGGATAGTTTGGATACCCGGCTGGCGGGCCCATTGGGAGTCATTTGGATGGGTGTTCAATCACCTCGAGTCCTCGCTGTTCCCTAACGTGGTAACTCCATTAATTGGAATGATTCTGGATCAGGTTCAAACCAGATTCTCCCCCTCTCAGCAATTAGGTGGGCATTCTGGTCTCATGGGCCCAGTCCCTCACTACGGTCCCGGTGTCTTAACACTAGGCAGGGCTGCGACTGGTGGGCCGTTGTTAACTTGCTCGACAGGAGCCCGAGTAGCTAAAGAGGTCCCTTATGCTCAGTCCCCCTTGAAGCCCGTCTGCGACTTCTATTGGTAATATTGGACAGGGATCCAGCACCCCTGGAGCAGGGCCTGTGGGCCTTCCCAGCTGTATGACGGTTTTCTCTTGAAAGTGGATGAACTCGAGGGACTTGTCTGAGGGTGGTTCCTCCTTGCCCCTTTCTGGAAAAGGCTACCATGGATGCCAACCTTTCAGGTTGAAGGGGTTGGTTTCTTCCGAAACCCCCTGCGATTCTGGTATTGGTGGGGCCCTTAGAGGGTCCTTACGCCTATTGAGGTCTAAACTGAGCGTTTTTCAGTTGGCTCTACCTCGCTTGACCGCTTCCCTTCTGGATTTGCCAGGCTGGGGGTGCTCGGTCCGTCTGACAACAGACGGCTACATTAACCATTGGAAGGGGCCTGGAGCTGGCGGACCTTCCAGGGAGTGTCTATGTTCCCTTCGGGGCGGAGACAATGCTCCCTGCATGTTAGTGATATTAGATCCGGAGAAGCCCCTCTGCGACAGGATGTGCTAATCCCTGTGTCGCTATGGAGTCCAACCAGTCGTGGATCTTGGGTTCTGTCACCTTCACAGGCTATCGGCCTTGTTTCCCTGTCCCAGGATCCTATGTCAGTGGTCCGGATGCTTTTAGTACCGTCTTGACAGGACTTTTGGTTCTGTATGTCCTTCTCCATTCCCTCTGCTAGGCAGGGTTATGAGGAAGATTACTCTGGTAAGGGGATCAGTGATTCTGGTGGACCCCAGTTGACCTAGTACAGTGTGGTTGCAGACATGGTACTGTGGTCAGTAGTTCTGCACCTTGCCAGGAGTGCCAGTTGATCACTCAGGGCCCCCTTTACGTCATTATAATTCATGGTCTCTGGCCTAGTCGATCTGACTGCTGAAACATACATCTTGATGGAGACAAGTTTAGCTGTCTCGGTGTTTGTGACTATGGGAAGGCAGAACCAGTGTATATATATATATATATATATATATATATATATATATTCATAATCTTAATATTCCATGAATTATTCTTAATAATTATACCTAGTGTTATTAGTCCATCATGTCCCCCATCTCATGTACATTGTTTTATTGTTTTTAAGATGTATGTCCTTTTTGGCTTATAATAATAAATATTATATTTTTTTAAATATATTCTGTAGAGCGGCTGATCGGTATAGATAATTTGGGGGGCCTTGGTGGACTGTACTGGTCCAGTCCACCACCTAGTGTACATATTGTTATCCATGGCTATTCCCTTTTCCCTAGCGATGCTGAGGAAGTGGTTCTGCATTCCTTATACAGGTGTTGGCAGTTTTTTCCTTAGGAGTCACTGTGTCCTTTAGGGGAACTGAGGTTCCTTGGAGCTTGTGGTCATTACATCCTGAATGTGCCTGATCTTGTCTGCTCTCGGGAGTTGGGCGGTTTGGTCCTGGTTGTTACCTTAATGGATGTTACTCCTAGTACCTTTGTTCGGCCTTTGGCTTCTGCCAAATTTGTTGTAGCGATCGGATAGTCAGGCTGTTTCTCAGACCTATTCAGGCAAGGGTAAGAATCTCCCTTGTTGCCTTGATTCCTTTTCTACGCGTGCTTGAGGCCTCCTGGGCCTTTTCAGCACAGGTTCTTTCTGTTGAACTGGTTGGCTAGGTCACTACCATTGGCCTTCTGCTCATACCTTTTGCAAGGTTTTTACAATATTGATGTTTGGGCCGTATGGTTCTGCAGGTGACAGTGTTTTAAACTGTCTGCTGTTGTCGTTTTTTGTTGGAGATCCCACCCTACTTTATGGACACTGCTTTTGGATGTCCCAAGTGTAAGTATATCTGGAGCAGGATGTACTGTATACTAAGAATAATACAATTCTGTGAAATACTCACCTGTAGAATTGATATTATTTGTATACAGTACGTCCTGCTCCACCCCACCCTGGGTTTGCATTTTTCTGGATCCCCTGTGTGGTGATTGTTATCTTGTTATCATTACCAGTTGTTCTGGGTGGTTTAATTCTCCCAGCTTCTTGTTCACTGCTTTTCAATGCTGGGGATTTGTGGGAGGTCCCTGGGTATTTGAAGGGCCGGGAGGAGCCTGTTTTTCCATGTCTCTGCAGTGCAGCGCCATCTGGCGGAGGATAACCCAAGTGTAAGTATTATATCTGGAGCAGGACGTACTGTATACAAATAATATCAATTCTACATGTGAGTATTTCACAGAATTGTATTTTTTCTCTGGATGCGGCTGCTGCTTGGCTGGCATCTACCTACTGTGGTCCGTGAGTGCCCTCGCGGGCGGCTTTATTTACCCTATGTCATTATACATGTCACTTACGGGGTTCTCTTCGCTTATGTCTTTCAGACGGGTCAAACACTTTTGGTTTCTCCTGGCCCTACTCCTTTTATTTAGTTATTAAACTTGTGAGGCCTAGTGGGCAATTGGGGCATCCCGGGTTGCTTTTATAGCGTGAATCCCTATCGGCCTATTGTGCCGCTATAATCACCATATGGGGTGTCCCCTACTAGTGCTGACAATGTGCGGGTCTGTATACCTTGTGCCCAGCAGGTGCTTGGGCTGCAGCCTGGTTTACCAGTAGCTGGGCCTGCGCCTGGTATGGCGTCACCTACTCCCCCAAGCTTAAATTTGACTCCCATTGAGTTGCATACCAGTGGGGACTTTCAGCCTGATGTGTCTTCCAGACTGGCTAGTTTTGAGAAGTTGCTTGCTAATACCTTGGCGCGTAAGGCCTCTGCTAAGAAGCGGCACTTGACGCCTGATGTCACTCTTTTTCCTATGGAAGCTGATGAGTTCTTGGAACTGTCTGGTTATACCCCTTTGGAAGAAGGGGAGTTATTCTCTGACTCTGGGTCATCTGATGAGAGGCCCAGGGCTCTGACCCCTGGGCCCCAGATGATACTGATAGGCTGTTGGCTCAGATTTTTGAGGTACTGTCTATCTCTCCCCCGGTTGCGGCCCCCAGGCAGCAGGGGGAATTGTTTCATACTGCTAAGCCACGTTTAGAGTTTCCTGAGCAAGCCCATTTTAATAATCTTGTACTCAAGGAATGGGAGCGTCCCAGCAGGCTTCCCGGAGTCCCTAAGGGTTGGGATAAGAGGTATCCCTTTCCTGCTGATGTGGTGAAGCATTGGTCATCCCCTCCAGAGGTGGATGCCCCAGTCCTAGGGTTATCTAACACCTCTGTCATGCATTCCCCTGACTCTACTACGCTGCGGGATGGTGAGGACCGGCATATTGATCAGCTGGCGTCCCATGCCTTTGCCTGTGTGGGGACGGCGCTGCGCCCGGTCTGTGCCATTACGGCTGTGGCTATAAGGACCCTGCTTAGAAGTGTCCTAGATGATGCTCCTGATGATGTGCCTAGTGAGGAGTTTAATGCACTCTCTCGTTGTGAGGTTTTTGTGACTTATGTCCTCTCTGCCTTGGATGATACCATTAGGATGTGTGGCAGAACCTCTGCCCTTGTGGTGGCTATACGCCGCTCGGTTTGGCTGCGCCAGTGGACTGCTGACAATGCTGCCAAGAAAGCTCTCACTGGGTTTCCCTTCAAAGGACTACACCTGTTTGGGGACCACCTTGACCTGTTTGCTTAGGGAGGCAGGTTACCCCAGCGCAGGAGGCAGTCTCGGCCCTTTTGGGGAGAGGGCTCCTTTTCTTCCCCCTACCGTGGTGCCAGACAGGGGAGTGGGGTCTCCCTTACCGGGGCCCAAGGAGATTTCTGGGGCAGGGGCAGAGGACGTGGTCGCCCTGGTTCCTCCTGGTGCTCCAAGCCAAAGTCTTCTCCCAAGCCCTCTCAGGCATGAAGGGGTGCCCTCACCCATCCGGGTGGGGGGGCGGCTTTAGCACTTTGCTCACGTCTGGAGGCTTCATGTCTCAGACCGGTGGATTCAGGAGGTAGTGTCCTCCGGTTACAAGATCAAGTTTGCTGCCTGGCCGCCCCCAAGGTTCATCAGATCCCGGATCTCTCAGGCTCTAGTTCTGGCGGTGCAAAGCCTTCTGGAGCTAGGGGTCATCTGTCAGGTCCCCCTACGAGAAAGGGGCAATGGTTTCTATTTCAACCTTTTCACAGTGCCCAAAAGGGATGGGTCAGTCAGGCCCATCCTGGACTTGAAGATCCTCAATAAATTTGTCAGGTGCAGGCACTTTCGCATGGAAACTTTGCGCTCTGCCATCAGTTCCCTGCGTCCAGGGGACTTCATGACCACCGTGGACATCAAGGATGCTTACCTTCATATTCCTGTTTTTTCAGGTCATCAAAGGTTCCTCAGGTTCGCTCTGGAGGATCAGCAATACCAATTTGTGGCATTGCCCTTCGGTCTCACTTCAGCTCCCAGGGTGTTCACCAAGGTGCTGGCGGGAGTGATGTCTCTGCTCAGGTTTCAGGGCATTCGCATGCTGCCCTATTTGGATGACATTCTCATCTCTTCTCAGTCCCTCCAACAGGCAGAGCTCGATACTTAGCTAGTAGTGTCCACTCTGGAGTCTTTTGGCTGGGTGATCAACCATCCCAAATCTTCCCTGTCTCCCTCCTTGGTGACACCCTTCCTGGGAATGAATCTGGATACAGTTCAGGCAAGGATTTTTCTTCCTCAGCAGAAGGTGGACAGTCTGCTAGCGCAGGTTCAGTTCCTGCCATATTGCCCTCACCCCTCCATCAGGCAGGGAATGCAGCTGGGGGGCCTGATGGTGTCGTGCTTCGAGGCGGTCCCTTATGCTCAGTTTCACATGAGGCCTCTGCAAATCCACCTCTTGTGTGTATGGGACAAGGATCCTGCGTCCCTGGACCAGGTCCTTGTGCTGTCACCCCTAGTCAGGCGGTCCCTCTCGTGGTGGCTGGACTCCAGGAACCTGTTGGTGGGCAGATCCTTCCTGGCCCCCTGCTGGGAGACGGTCACCACGGATGCCAGTCTGACAGGTTGGGGGGGTTCTGGAAGTCCCTGCAGTTCCAAGGGCGGTGGGGCCCTCAGGAGGCCCACACACCTATCAACATTCTGGAACTGAGGGCGATCAGGTTGGTTCTGGCTCACTTGACCCATCACCTTCGGGGCCGGCCTGTTCAGGTACGCTCGGACAACCAGACGGCGGTTGCCTACATCAATCATCCGGGAGGGACCCGGAGCAAGGGGGCCCTCAAGGAAGTGTCTCTGATCCTGGCCTGGGCGAAGGACAATGTTCCTGCATATCAGCTGTGTACATTCGGATGTGGATCTGTTTGCTTCCCGTCACAATCACAAGCTCCCGGTCTTTGTCTCCCTGTCCCAAGATCCTGTGGCCTTGGCCATGGATGCCCTAGCAATGTCATGGCAGGACTTTCAGCTTCTGTATGTCTTTCCTCCATGCCCCCTGTTGGGCAGGGTTCTGCGCAAGATAGCTCAGAAGGGGGTACCAGCAATCCTGGTGGCCCCCAGGTGGCCAAGAAGAGTGGGTTCGCAGACGTGGTGCAGCTGGCAGTAGATCAGTTTGCTCTGCCCAGGGTTCCAGACCTGCTCACTCAGGGTCATTTACGCCATCCCAATTTACATACTCTGGCTTTGACGGCCTGGCTGCTAAAACCTCCATCTTGATGGAGAAGGGGCTGTCTGCCTCTGTTGTTGATACCATGATAAAGGCTAGGAAGAAGTCGTCTTCTTCCATTTACTATAGGGTTTGGCGTGCCTACATTGACTGGTGTGAGTCTAGGTCTCTTCCCTGTCATGTGTTCTCTATTCCCAGGATCCTGGAGTTCCTGCAGCATGGGTTGGAGCTGGGGCTCCAACTCAGTACTCTGAAAGGTCATGTCTCTGCTCTGGCTGTTTTCTCCCAGAGGTCCTTTGCCCAGCATTCTCTGATCAGGACGTTTTTTCAGGGGGTTACTCATATGCGTCCCCCACGTAAGCCTATGTTGCCTGTTTGGGATTTGAACTTGGTCTTGTCTGTCTTGCAGGGTGCTCCCTTTTAACCTGTGCAGGAGGCTGCCCTGGCCATTCTTACTCTCAAGGTTGTCTTTTTGGTGGCTCTGTCACCTCTGTTAGGTGTGTGTCTGAGTTGGCGACGCTTTCCATCCAGCCCCCCTACTTTGAGAGACACCAGGACAAGGTGGTGTTTCGCTTCAAGCCAGATTTTCTACCTAAGGTCGTGTTTGCCTTTCATCTGAATCAGGACGTTGTTCTTCCTTCCTTGTGCCCTAATCCTAGTAACGCGGTGGTTAGGTGTCTGAATTACTATCTGGTGGCTACTGCACCATTCAGAAAAACTGATGCCCTTTTTGTGGTCCCTTCTGGTCCTAGGAAGGGTCTGGCTCCTGCTAAATCTACTATCAGCAAATGGATCCGTCAGGCTGTGATTCAGGCCTACTCTGCTAAGGGGAAGACTCCTCCCTTCCGCCTTACTGCTCATTCTACTCGTGCTATTGGTGCCTCTTGGGCTTTTCAGCACCAGACTTCTGTTGAACAAGTTTGCAAGGCCGCTTCTTGGTCTTCTGTTCATACCTTTTCTAAGTTTTACAAGGTTGATGTTAGGGCCTCAGCTGATGCTGCTTTTGGCCACAAGGTTCTGCAGGCGGCAGTGGTCTTACCTGCCTGTTGTTACCTTTGGGGATCCCACCCTACTTTATGGACACTGCTATTGGATGTCCCAAGTGTAATGATTCTTATCTGGAGCAGGACGTACTGTATATTAAGAATAATACAATTCTGTGATTACTCACCTGTAGAATTGATATTATGAGTATACAGTACGTCCTGCTCCACCCCACCCTTGGTTTTGCATTATCCTGGATCCCCTGTATGGTGATTGTTACAGTTACCAGTTGGTTCTGTTTTCTTTCTCCCGTCTTCTCGTTAACTGCTTTTCAATGCTGGGGATTTGTGGGAGGTCCCGGGTATTTGAGGGGCCGGGAGGAGACCATTTTTGCGGTCTCTGCAGTCCAGCGGCGTAATACCCAAGTGTAATGATTCCTATCTGGAGCAGGACGTACTGTATACTCATAATATCAATTCTACAGGTAAGTAATCACAGAATTGTATTTTTTCGCGCCGTCAGAGGGGGCGGAGCCGTGCGCTGACGCGTTCCGCGTCATCACGCCGTGGTCCGCCCCTCGAGGAACGCACTAGAATCTGCAGGTCTGCGTGTGCTGCTGCGTTCTGGTTGTGTCTGCTCCACTGCTGTTGCCTGGGATCCCATCTTCTGAGGTGTTCTGCAGCTCCGGGGACTGTCCATTGTCAGTGTTGTGAGTCCCTCTTTTGAATGATCTGTTGCTTATTATTATGCATCTCGCTTTTTGCGAAGTGTGATGGGCCTCTCCCTCTTTGTCTATTCTTGGTGTGCCACACACCCCGCTTCACTTCTTAAATATTCATCACTTCATGGGTTAATCCACCGCAGGTGACGTAGTGCAGAGAGGAAGTCTTGTAACGAGCCCCCTTCCGGCCTACATATACCTGGTACCTCCCTTCAATCACCAGTATTTTTTCTCTCTGCTTGCTGACAAGTCAGAAGTTGGAAGTCTCCTGCTTACAGGTAGGCCGGGGTATTCTTACCCCGCCACCCCCCTTTTGGTCTATTTCTGCCCGGTTTGAGTTTGTATACCTTTATGGTGAAATAGGAAGCCTCCCAGCCTTGGCTGCTCACCGGGCAAATGGTAGATGGCACTTTAAGTGCCTAGGAGCTTATCTCCTACCGCTCGACCTCATGCGTGGGGCAATGCGGCGAACCGGCATGGTGATCCGGAAATGGGATGCCCCTGTCCCGAGGGTCCCCGTAGCCCCTTTCTCTCCCGTTGGGGTGGTGGTGAGGGTGTGCTTTAGTATGTGTGTTTCACTGTATCACTGCATGTTAACATATATGTCATGTTTATACATTCACTGTAGCATGTGTATATTTTGGGTCTGCTTTAGGGCAGCTTGCGCTGGGTATGGGCTGGCCACCTCTCTGGCAGTTGGTTGCTTGTGGGGCATCCCGGGTCGGCTTATGCCTTAAAAGTCCCATTATTGCGAATACCATAAATCACCATATGGAGGCTTCCGTAGATTCCGGAAACGGTTCTGCTGTTCAGTTTGGGGGGTGCGTAGGTTGTGGGGTTCCACTCCCAGCTGATGATATCTTTATTTGCATCCCTTGTGCAAAACAGACTATTGCGTGCCAGTCCGTTGCTTCGGCTGCAGTGCCATCGCATCCTTCATCATCTCCTACCTCTCCATCCCTATTCCGGACCCCGCATGACACTGTCAAAAGTGGGGATTCGCATTCCGAGGCAGCAGCACAGCCCTGCCCTCGGAAAATGATGCCCGTTAAAGCAGCGTTTAAAACCGCTACAAAACGAAGGTACCTTCGGCTCCACAGGACCAGTTTTGTGAACCTGTGGAATGGTCCGATGGATCCCCTGACGAGGATGAACTCCCGTCGGAGTCAGATGAGCCGACAGGTCAGCATGTGGCTGATGAGATCGGCGATTGGTCAGAGGGGGTTGTTTTTGACACCCCCTCCATTCTGACTCAAATGTTTAATATTTTGAGTTTAGATACGCCTGAGGCGGCCGCCCCGCCAAAGGGTCAGTTATTTAAAGAGCCTCAGCCGAGTTTGGTCTTTCCCAGACAGCACCACTTTGAGAGGGTGGTTCTTAAGGAATGGGAACATCCCACACGGTTATCTGGAATTCCTTCCAGTTGGGAAAAGCGTTATCCTTTTCCACCAGAATTGGTGAGGCTGTGGTCTGTCCCTCCGGACGTCGATACCCCTGTACTAGGACTCTCCAGCTCGGCTATGGTACAATCTGCTGAGACCACTGTCCCCAAAGATGGGGAAGATCGCAGGATTGACCATGGTTCGACATGGTTTTATCTATTCCGGGTCAGCATTGCGCCCGGTATGTGCTTCAGCCCTTCTTCTATTGGCAATTAAGTCCCTAATTCAGGGGCTATATGAGGATCTTGATCCCGCTTGCAAACAGTTCACTGCACTTAAGCAGTGTGAATCTTTTGTGGCTTATGTCCTGGCCGCTCAGGACGATGCGCTGACTATGAGTAGCAAGGCGGCAGCTATGCTGGTGGCTATTCGCAGGTCAGTATGGCTGCGTCAGTGGTCAGCAGACACGGCTTCCAAAAAGGTACTCACAGCCCTCCCCTTTTTGGGGTTGCGTCTGTTTGGGGAGAAAATTGATTCAGTCGCAAAAGATGGTAAGATGCCACAACGCAAAAGGCCTCGTGGTCCCTTCAGGGGGACAAGTTCCGGTAGGCCTTCCTTTCAAAGGTTCGGAGTGGGAAAAGGTATGTCCTTTCCCGCTACCAGTGGCGCAGGTTGGACTCGGGGGAGGGGCCGTGGCCGGCCCACTCAGTCCTGGGGCACCAAGCCCAAGCCTGCTGATAAGCCCACTCAGCAATGAGGGGCTGCCCTCACCCGTGCGGGTGGGGGGACTATTGCGACACTTCTACCATTGGAACCATGTGGTTCTAGGCAGATGGATCCAGGAGGTAGTGTCGACAGGTCACATCCTGGAATTCGAGTCTCACCCTCCCTCGCGGTCCATTCAGGGGTCGGTTCATCCCAGCCTGAACTCTCATCAAGACGCTGTGTGTCTTTCTTTTGCCCAAATTCGCACAAGAACACTTCCGCTATTTCTGCTAGCGTGTTGGGTCCAGCAACCTCTGTTGTTGGATCAGTCCTTCCAATTGTCCTCCCGTGTACGGCAGTTCCTCCTGTGGTGATTGGTCTCGACCAATCTTGTATAGGCAGGTCTTTCCTGACCCTCCCTTGGAGAGGTGTCACCACGGACACCGGTCTGTCGGGATGGGACAGATTCTGGAAGGAGCTGCGGCTTCAGGGGCCGTGGAGGCCCCACTTACCCATCAGAGAAATGTCCCTGATCCAGACATGGGCAGTGTTCCATGTTCCCTGTCTCTCGGCGGTTTACATTCCAGAGGTGATGGAACAGGTAGCGGACCGGTTGAGCAAGTGCTCTCCCCGTCTGGAAGAATAAGCTCTCCATCCTCGGGTGGTTCTCTTATTGTGTCTCCAATGGGAGACTCCGGAGGTGGACCTGTGGGCCCCTCATCTCTATCTCAGGCTCCCGAGCTTCGTGTCTCTCTCCCGGGATCCTCTGGCTCTGACAGTGGACGTCAGGTCCCTGAACTGAGGAGCTCTGGGATTTCTATACCTGTTTCCTCCGTGGCCCTTGCTGGGCAGAGTTCTTCAGAAGTTGGCTCTGGAAAGGGTGTACGCCGTTCTCATGGCCCCAAAGTGGCCAAAACGATTAAGGTTCGCAGACATCGTTTGGCTGGCAGTGGACCAGTTCATTCTGCCTCTTCGGCCCGATCTGCTCACTCAGGGTCAATTGTGTTACCTCAATTTACCAGCGCTGGGTTTGATGGCCTGGCGGCTGAAACCTCCATCCTGAAGGAGGAGGGTCTTTCTGATTCAGTCATTAAGACTTTGATCAGTGCCCGGAAGAAGTCTTCTTCCGTCACCTACTATAGGACTTGGAAAGCCTATATCACTTGGTGTGAGATAAGATCTTTACCTTGTAGGGTCCTTTCGGTCCCCAGGATTCTGGAGTTTTTACAATCAGGGCTGGACTCTGGTCTCCAGCTAAGTACATTGAAAGGGCAGGTCTCTGCCTTATCTGTCTTTTTTCAGAAGCGTGTTGCGCTTAAACCTTTAGTTAAAACTTTTTTCCAGGGGGTTACGCATGTGCGGCCTCCCAGGAAACCATTACTCCCTGTTTGGGATTTGAATTTGGTTCTTTCGGCTCTTCAGGCTCCTCCTTTTGAGCCTTTGCAAGATATTGCTTTGTCTACCCTGACTCAGAAGATTGTCTTCTTGGTAGCGATCACTTCTGTCCGGCGTGTCTCAGAATTGCCGGCCTTAACTATCCAGGCGCCCTACTTCGAGAGGCATCGGGATAAAGTGGTCTTTCGGTTCAAGCCAGACTTTCTTCCTAAGGTTGTTTCTGCTTTTCATTTGAACCAAGATATTGTTCTTCCCTCCTTGTGTCCTAATCCTAAGAATGACAAAGAGAGGGTTTTGCATTGTTTGGATGTAGTACGCTGTGTTAAGTACTACTTGATTATCACGTCTCCTTTCTGTAGGACGGATTCCTTTTTTGTTGTGCCCCATGGGCCTAAGAAGGGTTTGGCACCAGCCAAATCTGCCATTAGCAAGTGGATACGTCAGGCCGTTACTGCGGCCTATTCTGCTAAGGGAAAAGTTCCCCCTTTTCGTATTACTGCTCATTCCACTCGCGCTGTTGGGGCGTCTTGGGCTTTTCAGCACCAAGCTTCTGTTGAACAGGTTTGTAAGGCCGCCACCTGGTCTTCTGTTCACACTTTTTCTAAGTTTTACAAAGTTGATGTGCGGGCCTCAGCGGATGCTGTTTTTGGCCGCAAAGTTCTGCAGACTGCAGTCATTTAAGTTATGCTTCACCTGGCCTTGAGATGCCCTTCCCTTGTGGACACTGCTTTTGGATGTCCCATGAAGTGATGAATATTTAAGAAGTGAAGCGGGGTGTGTGGCACACCAAGAATAATACCATTTTGTGAAAAATGGATATTGTTGGTGTGCCACACACCCCGCTTCACACCCGCCCTTTTCGGTATTACCAAAGCATTTATATGGTGAAGCCCTTTTTTATTTATATCAAAATTAATTTTGGAGGTTACTGGTGGAATACTGGTACCTTGTTTTACTGCTTTTTGAATATACTGGTGATTGAAGGGAGGTACCAGGTATATGTAGGCCGGAAGGGGGCTCGTTACAAGACTTCCTCTCTGCACTACGTCACCTGCGGTGGATTAACCCATGAAGTGATGAATATTTAAGAAGTGAAGCGGGGTGTGTGGCACACCAACAATATCCATTTTTCAGGTGAGTACTCACAAAATGGTATTTTTGCATAGGTCATGGGCTTAGTGGTTGAGGGTTTTGGTTCCTCCCGGTCCCCCTTTTATATTAAGAGGGATCATATAGGTTTGGGCCATTAGTGCCTTGTACCCTTCCAATTGACAATTATTAATCACCATAATGGAGGCATTGGGGGATAGTGAGCTGGGGGCCCCATCTGGGCAGGGAAAGCTCTGCCCCTTGTGCAGTAAGAATCCCCTGGGCGGATTCAGCACTGTCTGTACCACTTGCGCCAGGGGCATCATTTTTGACCATGACCGGGCGGGCGTTCCAGCCTTTAGCCCTTTACTGCCTGTGGCCTCTCCGGACCCTCTGATGCTGCACTCAGCCCCCAGTGAGGGGGAAGCCAGCAGGGGGTCCCATGCTGATTTGGCGCATAGGCTGGCCAATCTCGAGAGACAAATCTTGCGGACGGCTCCTAAGAAGGCCACGAGTAAGAAGCGGCACATCGAGCCCGTTTACTCGGATAATGACGATCTTTTTGATGATCTGGGCTCTGTGGAGGAAGGTGAGTTGCCAGATGAGTTCCGTTTCACTGTGGAATTTTCTGCTGGTGATGACAGTTTGTCTGGTTCTTCCTCGAACGAGGATGCGTGGCTCCCTGATGATGACGGAGGAGTTGCTTACCTCAGTGTTTGAGACACTACACATTGTTCCTCCCAGAGCGGCAAAGAAGAAGCAAGGTGATTTTTTTTTTTTTTAGGCCCGAAAGACAGAGGCGGGTCTTTCCGTAGCAGGTCCTTTTTTTAATATGATTTTCAAGGAATGGGAAAGGCCTAACAAGCTACCGTCGGTGCCTAAGGGTCTGGATAAGCGGTATCCCTTCCCTGAGGAGTAATGGTCTCACCCTCCTGAGGTGGATACCCCTGTGTCAGTGTTTTCAAGTACTACTATTATGCCATCACCTGATACCACTTCCTTTTGTGACCCGGCTAACAAGCGCATGGATCAGCTGGTCTGCCATTCTTTCACCTTTGCTGGTGCCTTATTTCGTCCTGTGTGTGCTGCGGCGATTGTCTCTCTGGCCATCAGAAAGAAGGTGAGACATCTTGTGGATAGAGCTAAGGCTCAGAGGAGTATAAAGAAGTCAAGGCCTGCTTGGAATTCATTGGTTTTGTTGCCTCTGCCATGGACGATGGAGTTCGGCTTGGTGCCAGGATTTCGGCTCTGCTTGTTGCCCTCCGCCACTCGCTCTGGTTGCGGCAATGGCTGGCTGATGCGGCTGCCAAGAAGTCGCTTACGAGTATCCCCTTTGTGGGGCACAGGCTTGGGGAGCGCCTGGACCTTTTGGCCAAGGATGGTAGACTCCCTCAGCGACAGAAGCCTGCTCGGTCCTTTCGGATCCCCTCTGCCTATCCTTCCTTTCGAGGAGAAAGAGGCTCTTCATTCTCAGGTGGCCGCAGAGATACCTGGGGTAGAGGTAGGTCCCGCGACCGACCCAATCCAGCCTGGGGAGCCAAGTCCAAGCCCCCTGCCAAGTCCCCTTAGGCATGCGGGGGCACCCTCACCCATCCGGGTGGGGGGACGGCTTCTACTGTTTGCTCAGATTTGGAGACGGCACGTCTCGGATTGGTGGATTCAGGAGGCAGTGTCCTCCGGTTACAAAATAGAGCTGACAGTCAGGCCTCCGGGAAAATTTCTTCGTTCTCTGTTTTACCAAAACCCATTGAAGGCGACCTATGACCTATCCTGTACGTGAAGAGTCTCAACAGGTTTGGCAGAGTCAGACATTTCTGCATGGAAACCTTACGGTCGGCGGTGAGCTCGCTTCGACCGGCGACTTCATGACCACGGTGGATATCAGGGATACTTATGTGCACATCCCGATTTTCCTGTTACATCAGAAGTTCCTGAGGTTTTCTCTGGAGGATCAGCATTACCAGTTTGTGGCTCTGCCATTCGGGATATCCTCAGTGCCCTGCGTCTTCACCAAGGTGTTGGCAGGCATCATGGCCTTCCTGAGGAACCAGGGCATTTGTGTGCTGCGATACCCGGACGGTGTTGTCAACTCTAGAGGCCTTCGGCTGGGTAGTCAATTACCCAAAGTATTTTATCACTCCCTCGAGTGAGTGAGGTCCTTCCTGGGCATGATGATAGACACCGCTCAGGTCAAGGTCTTTCTGCCACAGCATAAGGTTTTGGGTCTCCAGACACAAGTGCAGGCCTTGCTGTCTTGTCAACTGCCTTCGATCCGTCTGGGGATGAGATTGGTGGGCCTAATGGTGTCATGCTTCGAGGGAGTGCCTTTCGCCCAATTTCACAAGACCTCTTCAATTGAACCTGTTGAACAGCTGGGACTGGATGCAGGAGTCGCTGGAACAGGAATTTTCACTGTCCTCCCTGGCCAGTCAGTCCCTCTTGTGGTGGTTGGACTCCAGGAACCTGTTGGTAAGCAAGTCCTTTTTGACTCCCCATTGGGAGATAGTTACCACGGATGGCAGTCTGACCATCTGGGGAGGCGTTTGGCAGACGCAGAAGATTCAGGGTCAGTGGAGCGGAGAGCGATCCGATTGGTGCTTCTTCGCTTAACTCACCATTTAAGGGGTTGTGCGATCCAGGTTCACTCGGACAATCAGACAGAGAGCCCTGACTTGGGCAGAGGAGAATGTTCCCTGCATCTCGGCGGTCTACATTCCCGGGGTAGAAAACCTGGAGGCAGACTCCCTGAGCAGAAGCGCCTCACGCCTGGGAGAATGGTCTCTCAGCAACAAGACCTTTCAGGCTCTGTGTCTTCGCTGGGGTCAGCCGGATGTGGACCTGTTTGCATCCAGACACAATCACAAGCTTCAAAGGTTCGTCTCCCTCTAAAGAGATCCTCTGGCCATTGCCACAGACGCTCTGGCGATTCCCTGGATGGAGTTCAAGTTCCTTTATGCTTTCCCTCCGTTCCCACTCCTGGGCAGAGTGCTGCGCAAGATAGCCCAGGAAGGGGTACCAACTATCCTGGTGGCTCTTCGCTGGCCGAGAAGAAGTTGGTTTGGGGACATAGTTCAGATGTCAGTGGATTACTACATCATGCTCGACGACCCATGGCTTCTCACACAGGGATCGCTGCGGCACCCCAATTTTCGGACGCTGGCTTTGACGGCCTGGCTATTGAAACCTCGATCCTGATGGAAAAGGGGCTGTCGGCCACAGTTGTGCATATCATGATTCAGGCACGGAAGAAGTCTTCCACCATGATATACTACAGAGTTTGGCACACCTATATTGCTTGGTGCGAGTCCAAGAGTCTCCCTTGCCGCACATTTTCTATTTCTAGGATTCTGGAGTTTTTACATCACGGTTTAGACTTGGGTCTCCAGCTGTGCACCCTCAAGGGTCAGGTCTCGGCTTTAGCCATCTTCTTCCAAAGACCCATTGCCAACCATAGGTTGATCAAGACTTTTTTTCCAGGGAGTCACCCATGTCCGGCCACCGCTTAAGTCAGTATTACCGGTGTGGGACTTAATTTAGTACTGTCTGCTTCAGGGTCTTCCCTTCGAACCATTGTGCAATGCTGCATTGTCTATTTTGACTTTCTAAGTGGTCTTTTTGGTAGCGATCACCTCGGTGCGTCGCGTATCAGAGCTGGCCGCGCTTTGTATGAAGCCTCCTTATTTTGAGCGGCATAAGGATAAGGTGGTTTTTCGCTTTAAACCTGATTTTTTGCCTAAGGTCGTTTCTCCCTTTCACCTTAATGAGGAAGTTGTCTCGCCTTCCTTGTGTCCAGCACCTACTAATTCTAAGGAAATGACCCTCCATGCCTTGGATGTGGTCAGAGCCATAAAGTATTACCTGGTTGCGACTGAATCCTTCAGGAAATTGGATTTGCTCTTTGTCCTAACAGAGGGCTCAAGGAAAGGTTTGCCACCAGCCAGGTCCACTCTCATTAGGTGGATCAGACAGGCGGTGGTGCAAGCATATTCTGCCAAGGGAAGGAACCCCCTATTCGGATCACAGCTCATTCTACTAGAGCTATTGGTGCCTCTTGGGCTTTTCAGCACCAGGCATCGGTTGAAAAAGTTTGCAAGGCCACCACTTGGTCTTCAGTTCATACCTTTACTAAGTTTTACAAGGTTGATATCAGGGCCTCAGCTGATGCGGTCTTTGGCCGAAAGGTGCTTCAGGCGGTAGTGAAATGAACTACATGCTGTTCCGCACCGGGGATCCCACCCAATTGGACACTGCTTTTGGATGTCCCACATGTCATCACTGGGACGACCTGGACTGGATATAGGGAAAAATACAATTCTGTGAAACTCACCTGTAGAATTGTTTTTGATTATTTCCAGTGCAGGTTGTCCCACCCCGCCCTCTGTTCATTATCTCTTGTTGCCTGTTATGGTGATTTCCTTTTTTTTATTCATTAAACTTGTATCCTTAAGTCTTGTTAAAGAGAGTACAAGCTGAAGCTATGTGAAGTAACGTGGTTTCTTGGCCTCTGGCCTGTCCTCTTTATTCCCAGTATGTCACACACCCCGCTTCTGAATATTCATGACACTTGGGGTAACTGTCCTGTAGAGGGCGATATTGCAGAGATGACATGAAAAAAAGGAGCCCCTCCTGGCCCATAAATTCCTGGGACCTCCCACCATTCCCCAGTCTTTTGTCTCTGCAGTCGGCGAGCAAGTCAGAAGATGGTTGTCTCCTCCTTGCAGTTAGCCGGCTGAACCTTTTTTAATTTAAACTATAGCAGTATGCCTAGGCTGAAGGTCCAGGCAATGGTAGGCTGCACCTTATGGTGTATATGGGAGCTTGCTCCCCCGTGAGACCCCATACAAAGGGGTAGGCGGTGTCCGGGTTGGTGATCCCGGCTTGGGATGCCCCGTCCCTCTTACCCTTTCACCTATTGGTGTGGGTTCTCCCCCCCCTACCGTGTCCCTCTGTGCCCCTTGGGGGGGGGGGGATGCCTTTTCTCCTGTGGATTGTTTTACTTTATTTGGGGGAAAAGGTGTGTGGATTGTGTGTTTGTATGTGTTTTTGCGGCCGTTGCTGGGCCGGTTTCACTTTCAACAGGTACTCGTTGTGGCCCGTCCACCCCCCCCCCCCTCGAGGCCGGCTTCTCTCAAGCACTCTTTCCAGCCTTGCTGCCTGCTTTGCTGCTCTCCCTCTCATTCCCTTGCTGCTGTGAGGGTTGATGGTCGCTGCTTTGCTGCGGTGAGTGGATTTTATTTATTTCACCATTTTTAACTGTCTTATATGGTGGGCGATGTGCATGTTGACGCTTATGTCTGTTCTCATGTCTTCTAGGTGGGATCCCTTCTTTTGAAGTTTAAAGAGGGAGTTCTCCCGGTCCTAGGGTCCCTTTAGAGTTTGAAAAAAAAATACTCCCACTTGGGACCTGAAGGGGCATCCTGGGTAGCTTAATAGCGTAAATCCCTCTGGTCATTGCGACTACATTAAAATCACCATATGGAGGCTTCTCAGGATACCGGGCTTGGGCTCCCCTCGGGGCAACCCCGGCAGTGTGTGGGTTGTGGGTCATCCCTTGCGGGGGATAACGTACTTGTTTGCATACCTTGTGCTCAGCGGGCCATAACGCAGTAGTCTGAGGCCCAGGCGTCTGGGTCCGGGGTCCCGGCCTCATCTCCTTCCCCACACTGCCTTATCGGTAACCCTAGTGATGTTGTCACAGGTGGGGAGTCGCAATCTGATATATGTGCCAGACTGGCTAATATTGAGACATTTATTTCTGGCTCTGTTGCCAGAAAGGCCTAGGCTAAGCATTTGTCTCCAGCCGCGCCGGCCTTTGAGTTTGATGATTATGATTTCCTTGACTGGTCTGATTATTCCCCGCTAGAAGAGGGGGAATTATTTGAGGATTCGGAGGGTTCTGACAATCAGCAGTTTGTTGGTGCTGATACTGAGCAAGGGCAGGGGGATGCTGTGGATACCCCAAAGGTCTTGGCTCACCTTTTTGAGATTCTGGCAATTTCTCCTCCTGAGGAGGCCGCTCCTCAAAAAGGGGAATTCTTTGGGACTTCCAAGCCACGCCTGGAGTTCCCAAATCAAAAGCATTTTGATGGCATTATTCTTAAGGAATGGGAGAAGCCTACTCGGCTTCCAGGTATTCCTCAAGGTTGGGATAAAAAGTATCCCTTTCCGGTGGACGTGGTAAAATGATGGTCGTCCCCTCCCGAGGTGGATGCCCCGGTGCTCGGGTTATCCAATACTTCTATTTTGCATTCTCCTGACTCCACCACTCTCAAAGATGGTGAGGATAAACGCATTGATCAGATGGCTTGCCACGCGTTTGCTAGTGTCGGTTCAGCCTTGCGGCCTGTTTGTGCTTCGGCGCTTTTGGCAGTGGCTACCAGGTCTGTGGTAGAGACCTGTTGAGTACCTCCAGGCTTGACCCGGCTAGTGATGAGTTCGCCGCCCTTAAGCGGTGTGAATTGTTCATGTTCTTTGTGCTTGCCGCCTTGGATGACACCATGGTCATGTGTGGTAGAACATCGGCCTTGCTTGTAGTTATTCGGCGGTCGGTATGGTTGCGCCAGTGGGCGGCTGATTTTGTGGCCAAAAAGTCGCTTACAGCACTTCCCTTTGTGGGATTGCGGCTCTTTGGAGAAAGATTAGATCCTGACACGAAAGGAGGGAAGTTACCTCAGCGTAAGAGGCAACGTCGTCCCTTTCGGGAGGCGGCCTCCTTCAACCCTTCCTTTCGTGGTGCCAGAACTGGCAGAGTTTGGGCCTTCTCTACCCTCAGAGGTGATTCCTGGAGTAGAGGCAGAGGTCGTGCCCCTCCAGGTCACAATTGGAGTTCCAAACCCAAGCCCGCTGCTAAGCCAGCTCAGCAATGAGGGGGCGCCCTCACCCTTGCGGGTGGGGGGATGGCTGCGGCACTTCTTCCAGGTCTGAGACCAGGAGGTCTGGACAAATGGCTTCTGGAAGTGGTGTCTTCCGGTTACAAGCTGGAATTCGAGATCTGGCCTCCTCCCAGATTCTTCAGGTCTCGAGTGCCTTCGGATCCACTGGCTGCACAGGGGCTCCGGGCGGCAGTAAGTTATCTACTGGACATGGCTGTCATTTGCCCAGTGCCTTTCCCGGAAAGGGGCTTGGGATTCTATTACAATCTATTCCCGGTGCCCAAGAAGGACGGCTCAGTTCGACCCATTTTGGATCTGAAGCTCCTGAATCGGTTTATCCGCTTCAGGAAGTTTCGCATGGAAACCTTGCGGTCAGCCGTCGATTCTCTTCGTCAGGGGGACTTCATGACGTCCATAGACATCAGGGACGCTTATCTACATGTACCTATCTTCCTGGCACACCAGAGATTCCTCAGGTTCGTGGTGGAAGATCAGCATTTTCAGTTTGTGGCCCTACCATTCGGGCTTACCTCGGCTCCGAGGGTGTTCACCAAGGTATTGGCGGGGGTGATGGCCCTCCTCAGGGTCCAGGGCATTCGCATTGTACCATACCTGGATGACCTTCTCATTTTGGCTTCCTCTCTCAGCCAAGCGGAGCTAGACACCAGAGTGGTGGTATCAACGCTAGAGAGGTTCGGTTGGGTGATTAACTATTCCAAGTCCTCCCTCTCCCCGTCCAGGGAGGTTTCGTTTCTGGGCATGAGGCCGTCTATCCGGCTAGGGATGAGATTGGTAGGTCTGATGGTGGCTTCCTTCTAGGCAGTCCCTTTTGCTCAGTTTCACATGAGTACGCTTCAGCTCCATCTTCTAGCGACTTGGGACAAGTGTCCACTGTCATTGGATCAGTCTGCTGTTGAAGGGCAGATCCTTTCTGACCCCTTGTTGGGAAACGGTCACCACGGACGCCAGCCTGTCGGGCTGGGGGGGCTTCTGGAGGGAACATCAGTTCCAGGGGTTATGGGGGCCTCGGGAGGCTCATACCCCTATCAACGTTTTGGAGCTACGGACCATTTTGTTGGTTCTGTCTCGCTTGACTCTTCTATTGCAGGGATTGCCAGTTCAAGCCCAATTGGACGGCGGTCGCTTACATCAATCACCAAGGAGGGACTCGCAGCAGGAGTACCCTCAGTGAGGTATCTCTGATCCTTGTTTGGGCAGAGAGCAATGTCCCATGCATCTCAGCCATTTACATCCTGGGAGTGGAGAACACGAAGGCGGATTCCCTGAGCAGGAGATCCTCTCGCCGAGGAGAATGGTCTCTCAGTTCCAAGGTATCCCAGTCCCTTTGTCACAAGTGGGGGACTCCGGAGGTGGATCTTTTTGCCTCTGGTCACAATCACAAGCTTCCTGCCTTTGTGTCTCTGTCTCAGGATCCTCTGGCCCTGGCAGTGGATGCCATGTCCCTGGCTTGGAGGGAACTGGGGTTTCTGTACCTGTTCCCCCCTTCTCCATGGTGGGCAAGGTGGTGCGCAAGCTAACTCTAGAAGGGGCACCAGCAATTCTGGTGTCTCCAAGGTGGCCAAGATGAGTGTGGTTTGCAGACGTCGTGTGGCTGGCAGTAGATCAGTTTTATCTGCCTCTTTTTCCGGATCTTATCACCCAGGGTCGGCTACGCTACCCCAATTTACCAACGCTGGCTTTGACGGCGTGGCTGCTGAAACCTCCATCTTAAAGTGGACCAACACCCAGTATTTTGACTATCCTGGGTTTTGGTCCACTTCGGTGGAGGTGCCCCGCTGTGTGAAACCCCCCAGAAAGCCCAGAAAACTCACCTCTCCCCGCTCCCACGTGACCGCTGCAGCCAATCCCCGCCGGCGGACAAGCGGGAGGCAGCAACGGACAAGAGAGCGCGCCCGCCGCCGCCTCCCGCGCGTCACTTATACAGGGCGCGCGCCCGCACCGGCCATTCACAAACGGCCGGCGCGGGTGCGCGTTCTGCTAGAGGGACGCGCGGGAGGCGGCGGGCGCCGCTGGATCAAGGAGCAGGTAGGGATTAGGGGTTTCTGGGGGGTTTCACACACCGATCGGGGTGCCCCGCAGTCAGGGAGCTGATCGGTTATGGGAGGGTGTTGGTCCACTTTAAAGGAGGAAGGTCTTTCTGATGCGGTGGTTCAGACTCTTGTTAGAGCTAGGAAGAGATCTTCCTCTAACGTCTACTATATGACTTGGAGGTCTTATATTAACTGGTGCGATGCTAGGGCCTTGCCTTGTAGGGTGTTTTCTATTCCCAGAATTCTGGAGTTTCTTCAGCATGGTCTGGACTCGGGGTTCCAGCTTAGTACTTTGAAAGGGCAGGTTTCTGCACTGGCGGTTTTCTTTCAAAGGTCTTTTTTGCCCTTCATCCCCTGGTTAAGACATTTTTCCAGGGGGTTACTCATGTGCGGCCTCCTAGAAAGCCCTTGCTGCCGGTTTGAGATTTAAACTTGGTTCTGTCGGCTCTCCAGGGGCCCCCTTTTGAGCCTGTGCATGATATTGCTCTTTCTCTGCTCACTCAGAAAGTTGCCTTTTTGGTGGCTATTACCTCTGTTCGGCGTGTCTCTGAGTTAGCGGCCTTGTCTATTCAGGCTCCTTACTTTGAGAGGCACCTGGACAAGGTAGTTTTCCGCTTTAAGCCTGATTTCCTTCCTAAGGTGGTTTCGGCCTTCCACCTCAATCAGGATGTATTTCTCCCTTCCTTGTGTCCTAAGCCTAGTAATGACAAAGAGAGGACCTTACATTCTTTGGATGTGGTTCGATGTGTGAAATATTATTTGGTGGCTACTTCTCCTTTTCGTAAGACGGACGCCTTTTTCGTGGTGCCCTCCGGGCCCAGGAAAGGTCTGGTGCCCGCTAAGTCTTCCATTAGTAAATGGATTCGACAGGCCATTGTTGGGGCCTATTCTGCCCATGTTACTGCCCATTCTACTCGTGCTGTTGGAGCATCTTGGGCTTTTCAGCATCAGGCTTCTGTTGAACAAGTTTGTAAGGCTACTACTTGGTCTTCTGTTCATACTTTTTCCAAGTTTTATAAGGTTGATGTGCGGGCCTCAGCCGATGCTGTTTTTGGCCGCAAGCTGCAGTAGTTTAAGTTTGCATTATTGCCTTTTTGGGATCCCCACCCATTATGGGCACTGCTATCGGATGTCCCAATATTCAGAAGCGGGGTGTGTGACATACTGGGAATAATACCATTTTGTGATTACTCACCTGTAAAATTGTTATTACAAGTATGTCACACACCCCGCTTCATCCCACCCTTTTTTGGTTTTCTGGGATCCTTTATATGGTGAACCTTTTTCTTTGCTGTTTACATTTGGCTCTTCCTGGTCCCTTTACTGCTGTCTTATACTGGGGAATGGTGGGAGGTCCCAGGTATTTATGGGCCAGGAGGGGCTCCTTTTTTTCATGTCATCTCTGCAAGATCGCCCTCTACAGGACAGTTACCCCAAGTGTCATGAATATTCAGAAGCGGGGTGTGTGACATACTTGTAATAACCATTTTACAGTTGAGTAATCACAAAATGGTATTTTTTATTACTGCTTTGTATCCACTGGGAGTATGATAGAGGGACACCTGCCTGTATAGGGGGCCAGGAGGAGTTACATCTTTTGACCTTGCAGTCAAGTGCCCCCTGGGGGCGGAATACCCACATGTCATCACTGGGACGACCTGGACTGGATAAAATCAAAAACAATTCTACAGGTGAGTTTCACAGAATTGTATTTTTGTAGACATTTTGTTACATGGCCCAATAGCTCGCAGCAACAGGGTTGCTATGTGTCACATATCCACACTACAAGGGTGTTTGTTGTTGCTCCAGTGGTACATGCCTAAGAATAATTCATACACTGTGAGAATTAGTGGGCACTAAGCCACTCCTGATCATTGTTTAAGCTCTGCAAGACAGGGTGGCACAGCACACAGAGCAGTGCATGTTTCAGATGGTGGTAATATGAGCACCTGATACTCTGCTCCAGATCTTCATCAGGGATTTATTCCCTTCACCAGCCCAGTCTATTTGTAGAGTTGGGCATGGAGGCATATGGGAAGTAGTGCAGAAATCTGCATATTCTTAATAAGTAGCAAAGCTGTCCTACAGAGTCTACTCCACGGTCCAACAGGGATTCAGAGGCAACAAGAGGCCTCAGTATTTACGAATTTATAAGTGCTTTTTCTCCCACGGCTCCTGCCACTCCTGATCAGAGGTATCCAAACTCTGCAAGATACATAGCTCAAGACCTCAGGAGGTTTCACCCCCTTCATCAATCCCATTTGGTGAGAGGCATGTGGTGAGAAGTGTTAACATTTAGTGAATGTTTGATTCATGCTTTTCCTGCAGAGTTCACTCTGCGCCCCAACAGATATTCAGAGGTAGCAAGACGCCTCACGAATTAACAACTCAAACGCTTTAACCCTTCTATTGCCAGCCACGTAAATTTTACGTGGCTGCCTCTCCAACCGTTAAATGCCAGCCACGTAAAATGTACGTGCCTGACTTTCCCCAGTAATAAAATAAAAAGTATAAAAAAAAATCTTACCTGACCCCTTGTTTGATCCGGCCAGGTCTCCTCTTCAGCCAGAGGGGCTCTGATTGCTGATTGGGGCTTCTCCGGCTGCAGGGGAGGGCCTCTTCTGGAGGGGGCATAACAGCCCTCCTCCCTTTGTGTCTAACGATGAAGGCCGCCATCTTGGATTCTGGCCCCGCCCGAAGGTGTCATCGGGGCACCCGGCAGTTGAGCTCTCAGATGCTGGTGACGGCTGGACAGGGAAGGAGGGAGGTAGGCGATCGCCGCGGGACACAGAAGATGAAGATCGGAGGTGAGTAAAGTATTTTTTTTTTTTTTTTTAAATAAAGTGTTTTGAAAAAATTGTCTGTTTTTTTTTTTTTTTTTTACTTTTAACCCTTTGTGAACTGGTAAGGGGTCCATGTGACCCCTATACCAGTTCACAGGGCTCGGGGGTCTGGCAAGTCACCTGCAACTAGCGGGTGACTTGCCATTAACCCCTGGCCCCACAAATTACCTGCCTCCCCAAAGCCCAGGGGGGGGGGGGCAGAAGAGCCGTGGCCCTAGGCTATGACGGCTTGTAGCCGCAGGGCCAGGGGCCACTAAAGCTGGCCCCTGCGCCCTGTTCTACAAGCCCCCATAGCTGGTTACGCTGGGTAGGGGGTACCTCACGCCATTTTTTGGGGGGATTATTAAGGGTTTTAACCCTTAAAAATCCAAAAAGGGGTTTTTAATTAACCCTTTGTTACCTGTAACCCAGTAGGTATAAAAGGCTTCCAGCAGCAGCAGGAGAGCAGAAGCCTAAGTGATCATCGTGGGACACAGGAATGGATCGGAGGTAAGTATTAAAAAAAAAAATATTAAAAAAAACATTTATTTTTTTTAATAAAGATATTTTTAAAAAGTGTCTGTCTTTTTTTTACTTTTAACCCTTTAAGTGCCAGCCTTCCTGGAGATTTTGTCACACTCTGTTGCCAGACCATTTTGCACTATTTTGCACTCCCCATGTTCAACTGTGATTTTTGAAGGAATTTCCAGGGATTTCCCAAGAAAATGATATATTGTTTTTTTCAGCAGAGCTTGGGCTTTAACATGAAATGTCTTGTTTGTCATTTTCTAAGTGTATTCCCAATATTTTGGGGTGAAAGTTGTGCAATAAAATAAAAAAAAAAACAATTTGTAGTGTTTTTTTGTAATAAAAAATGTAAGTTTGTTAATAAATTCTTATTTTGTGTGAAACCCCAATTTCTCCCGGTTACAGCGGTACCACATATGTATAGGTAGACACCCTTTCCTGCCCAGGAGACTCCCCCAAACTGAAACAACGCTTTAGGAGATTTTGAGATAAAATACAACTATGCTTTGCAATATGCGCACCTTGCAGTTTTTCAAGAAAAACAACCCTTTACATTTGAAATACCCCGACAAACTATATATTCCCTAGAAGTATACACCTCAGGCTTTCTAGGCGTACCAGGCTTGTTGACATAGGTGCCGTTTTCTGGAAGTAATCCCTCAATGTATTCTTTGGTTACAAAGGGTTTCCCTAAAAATAATAAAAAAGCAGAATCAAAACCACATTTTCCTAAAAAAAAACTATATGCAAACCATAAAAAAACTGAAAATCTGAAAAAGCAACATCCCCCAAACAGAATGATACCCAACATGCATAGGTTCAGTCAAGGAGAGAGTTGCCAAACACACCAAAGTAAAGCATGTGCGTAATGGTAATTTTACTTCAAAATTTCAGCTCTGCAGACAAAGTGCGCACCTTGTGCTTTTTCTACCAAAACAACCCTTTACATTTGGAATATCCCTGATAAACCATATATTCTCTGAAAGTACACATGTTAAGCTTTCTATTTGTACCCAGCTTGTTGTAGTGGGCTCATCTTTCTGGGAGTAATATCTCGAAGAATTCTTAGGTTGCACAGGGTTTCACAAAAAATTGTATAAAAAAGCAGAATAAAAAACACGTTTTCCTAAAATATCAATATGCAAATAAGAAAACACAAGGTAAATCTGAAAGCGCAAGGTCTACCGAGCAGAACAATACCCAACATGCATAGGTACCTGTAACCTTTTAACTGCCAGCCTACTTGAGATTTTGTCACCCTCTGCTGACAGGTAATTTTTCACCATTTTGCGCCATGCTTAAGTGTGATTTTTGCAGGAATTTCCAAGAAAATGGCAAATTTTCTTTTTGTGGCAGAGATAGACTTTAACATGAAATGTCTTGATTGTATTTTTTCTACTTTTTTTAATATATTTTTTCTACTTTTTTTTAATATATTTTTAAGTAAATAAGTAAAAAAAAATAAAAAAAAAATATATATTTTTAAATTGTCTCCTTTATTTTAACAAAAACATTTATTTTATTAAAGAAACCCATATTGCACGTGAAAGCCCCATTTCTCCCGATTACAATGATACCACATATGTATTGGTAGCCCCCCGTTCCTGTCCAGGTGATCCCCTAAACTGAAGAGAGCACTTTATAACATTTACAAATAAAATACAACTACTATCCACATAATAAAGGGTTAAATAAAAAAAATTGGTGTGGGGTCCCCCTTTACGGGGGGGGGGGGGGGGCACCATTTCTTGGGGGAATTTAAGGGGTTTTTTTTGGAGGCAGGTAATGGGGGGTCTAGGGGTTAATGGCAAGTCACACACTAGCCGCAGGTGACTTGCCAGACCCCCGAGCCTTGTGAACTGGTATAGGGGTCACATGGACCCCTTACCAGTTCACAAAGGGTTAAAAGTAAAAAAAAAACACACACTTTTTTCAAAATAACTTTATTAACAAAAATATATATATTTTTTTTTTTAATACTTACCTCCCATCCATCCTTGTGTCCCACGCTGATCACTTAGGCTTCTGCTCTCCTGCTGCTGCTGGAAGCCTTTTATACCTACTGGGTTACAGGTAACAAAGGGTTAATTAAAAAGAAAAATGACATAGGGTCCCCCCTCGAAGGGAGGGGGACCCCATTTTTTTTGGATTTTTAAGGGTTAAAACCCTTAAAAATCCCCCCCAAAAAATGGTGTGAGGTCCCCCCTACCCAGCGTAACCAGCCTGTGACCAGCTATGGGGGCTTGTAGAACAGGGCGCAGGGGCCAGCTTTAGTGGCCCCTGGCCCTGCGGCTACAAGCCGTCATAGCCTAGGGCCACGGCTCTTCTGCCCCCCCCTGGGCTTTGGGGAGGCAGGTAATTTGAGGGGCCAGGGGTTAATGGCAAGTCACCCGCTTGCCGCAGGACCCCTTACCAGTTCACAAAGGGTTAACAGTATAAAAAATAAACACACACATGTTTTTGTAAAAGTTTATTAAAAAAAAAAAAAATTACCTGTACTCACCTCCGATATCCAGATGCAGTGTCCCGCGGCGATCTGATTCATGCAGGTGACAGCTGGGCAGAGAAGGGGGGAGGCAGGCGATCGGAGGATCGCCTACCTCCCTCCTTCTCTGCCCAGCTGTCACCTGCATCTGACAGGAGAACTGCCGGGTGCCCCGATGACACCTGGCGGTGACGTCATTAGCCCCGCCCCCGAAGGCGGCCGCCATCGGAAGCTGCGGCGGAGGGACGGCTGTTATGCCCCCCTCCAGAAGACAGAAGAGCCGGGGGGGGTGATCGGAGCCCCCCCCATGAAGAGGAGAGGCGGCGGGAGCGGAGGTAACTGTCATTTGATTTTTTTATTTTTTTTAACAGGCAATCCCGGCGGCTGCTGAAACGGGTGGGGGCACCCTATTCCGGGCCCTCCCCTGCAGCCGGAGGAGCCCCGATCGGCGATCGGAGCCCCGCTGGCTGAAGAGGAGACCCGGCCGGATCAAACAAGGGGTCAGGTAAGTGACTTTTTTTTTACTTTTTTTACTGTGATTGGGGAATGCCAGGCACGTAAAATTTACGTGGCTGGCACTTAAGTGGCGGAGAGACAACCACGTAAATTTTACGTGGCTGGCATTTAAAGGGTTAACCCTTTGTGAACTGGTAAGGGGTCCATGTGGCCCGTATACCAGTTCACAAGGCTCGGTGGGTCTGGCAAGTCGCCTGCGGCTAGCGGGTGACTTGCCATTAACCCCTGAGCCCCCCAAATTACCTGCCTCCCCAAAGCCCAGGGGGGGGCAGAATAGCCGTGGCCCTAGGCTATGCCGGCTTGTAGCCTGCAGGGCCAGGGGCCACTAAAGCTGGCCCCTGCGCTTTGTTCTACAAGCCCCCATAGCTGGTCACAGGCTGGTTACGCTGGGTAGGGGGGGACCTCACGCCATTTTTTTGGGGGGGGGGTTTAAGGGTTTTAACCCTTAAAAATCCCCCCCCAAAAACGGGGTCCCCCTCCCTGGGGGGGACCCTATGTCATTTTTTTTTTAATTAACCCTATGTTACCTGTAACCCAGTAGGTATAAAAGGCTTCCAGCAGCAGCAGGAGAGCAGAAGCCTGATTAGCGTGGGACACAGGGATTGATGGGAGGTAAGTATTAAAAAAAAAAATAATTAAAAAAAGTATTATTTTTTAATAAAGTTATTTTTAAAGTGTGTTTCTGTGTGTTTTTTTTTTTTTACTTTTAACCCTTTGTGAACTGGTATGGGATCTACGAGACCCCTATACCAGTTCACAAGGCTCTGGGTCTGGCAAGTCACCTGTGGCTAGTGGGACTTGTCATTAACCCGAGACCCCCCATTACCTGCCTCCCCCAAAAAACCCTTATATTCCCCCAAGAAATGGTGCCCCCCCCCCCCCTGTAAAGGGGCACCCCACACCAATTTTTTTTTATTTAACCCTTTATTATGTGGATAGTAGTTGTATTTTATTTGTAAATGTTATAAAGTGCTCTCTTCAGTTTAGGGGATCACCTGGACAGGAACGGGGGGCTACGATACATATGTGGTATCATTGTAATCGTGAGAAATGGGGCTTTCACATGCAATATGGTTTTCTTTAATAAAATAAATGTTTTTGTTAAAATAAAGGAGACAATTTAAAAATATATATATATTTTTATTTTTTTTACTTATTTACTTAACAATATATAAAAAAAAAGTAGAAAAAATACAAACAAGACATTTCATGTTAAAGCCTAAACTCTGCCACAAAAAGAAAATATGCAATTTTCTTGGAAATTTCTGCAAAAATCACAGTTAAACATCACGCAATATGGTGAAAAATATCCTGTCAGCAGCGGGTGACAAAATCTCAAGTAGGCTGGCAGTTAAAAGGTTACAGGTACCTATGCATGTTGGGTATTGTTCTGCTCGGTAGACCTTGCGCTTTCAGATTTACCTTGTGTTTTCTTATTTGCATATTGATATTTTAGGAAAACGTGTTTTTTATTCTGCTCTTTTATACATTTTTTTTGTGAAACCCTGTGCAACCTAAGAATTCTTTGAGATATTACTTCCAGAAAGATGAGCCCACTATAGCAAGCTGGTTATGCTTAGAAAGCTTAACATGTGTACTTTCAGGGAATATATGGTTTATCGGGGATATTCCAAATGTAAAGGGTTGTTTTGGTAGAAAAAGCACAAGGTGCGCACTTTGTCTGCAGAGCTGAAATTTTGAAGTAAAATTACCATTACGCACATGCTTTACTTTGGTGTGTTTGGCAACTCTTTCCTTGACAGAACCTATGCATGCTGGGTATTGTTCTGTTCGGGGCATGTTGCTTTTTCAGATTTTCTGGTTTGCATATAGTTTTTTTTAGGAAAATGTGGTTTTGATTCTGCTTTTTTATTCATTTTTAAGGAAACCCTGTGCAACCAAAGAATACATTGAGGGATTACTTCCAGAAAACTGCACCCATGTCAACAAGCCTGGTATGCCTAGAAAGCCTGAGGTGTGTAATTCTAGGGAATATATAGTTTGTGGGGGGTATTTCAAATGTAAAGGGTTGTTTTTCTTGAAAAACTGCAAGGTGCGCATATTGCATAGCATAGTTGTATTTTTATCTCAGAATCTCCTAAAGCGTTTCAGTTTGGGGGAGTTTCCTGGGCAGGAAAGGGTGTCTACCTATACATATGTGGTACCGCTGTAACCGGGAGAAATTGGGGTTTCACACAAAATAAGAATTTATTAACAAACTTACATTTTTTATTACAAAAAAACACTACAAATTGTTTTTTTTTTATTTTATTGCACAACTTTCACCCCAAAATATTGGGAATACACTTAGAAAATGACAAACAAGACATTTCATGTTAAAGCCCAAGCTCTGCTGAAAAAACAATATATCATTTTCCTGGGAAATCCCTGGAAATTCCTTCAAAAATCACAGTTGAACATGGGGAGTGCAAAATAGTGCAAAATGGTCTGGCAACAGAGTGTGACAAAATCTCCAGGAAGGCTGGCACTTAAAGGGTTAAAAGTAAAAAAAAGACACACACTTTTTAAAAATATCTTTATTAAAAAAAATAAATGTTTTTTTTAATATTTTTTTTTTAATACTTACCTCCGATCCATTCCTGTGTCCCACGATGATCACTTAGGCTTCTGCTCTCCTGCTGCTGCTGGAAGCCTTTTATACCTACTGGGTTACAGGTAACAAAGGGTTAATTAAAAACCCCTTTTTGGATTTTTAAGGGTTAAAACCCTTAATAATCCCCCCAAAAAATGGCGTGAGGTCCCCCCTACCCAGCGTAACCAGCTATGGGGGCTTGTAGAACAGGGCGCAGGGGCCAGCTTTAGTGGCCCCTGGCCCTGCGGCTACAAGCCGTCATAGCCTAGGCCCACGGCTCTTCTGCCCCCCCCCCCCCCCCCCCCCCCCTGGGCTTTGGGGAGGCAGGTAATTTGTGGGTTTTATTTTTATTGACAAACTTACATTTTTTGTTACAGAAAAACACTACAAATTGTAAAAAATAGTTTTTTTTGTTTTATTTTTTTCACCCCAAAATATTGAGAATACACTTAGAAAATGACAAACAAGACATTTCATGTTAACGCCCAGGCTCTGCTGAAAAAAAAACAATATATCACTTTCCTGGGAAATCCCTGGAAATCCCTTCAAAAATCACAGTTGAACATGGGGAGCGCAAAATAGTGTAAAATGGTCTGGCAACAAAGGGTGACAAAAACTCCAGGTAGGCTGGCAGTTAAAGGGTTAAAGGGCACAAGGGTATACTGACCTATGTGTTCCCTCAATGCAGTAGGCGTGGAGGCTATGTGAGAAGTGATGCAGCACATCCAGCAGATGCTGGATGGGTAGCCTAGCTCCTTGCATGCAATTTCTAAGGTGTTTCATCCATTTAACAAAAGAGACCACCAACGTCGCTTCAAAAAGTATTCCAGTTGTCGTGGACCATATGATTCTAATGCTAAATAAATCGCATACAGACTCTAAATGAATCGATAAAAAAATTGTTGTATTTAATTTAATAAAAACATATTAAAAACCCATAAAACCTCCAATCAGGGAGGAACACTTACTGGGACGTGGGGCAGTCATGCCTTAATATGGTAGCAGAGCAACCATGGATTTAAATATTAATAAATCAAATAATTACTTCAAATGTCACACCGAATATGCAATAACTAACCTTCAAAATCTATAGAAAATACATAACTATGTATATAAATATAAAGTTAATTAATAATCACTACAGTTCATTAGGCCTCCCCCAATAAGAGACGTGTTCATATACAAGGTAGTATCTGTATGTAGCCAAAAGGCAAAAGGTGCACCCCTTGTGGTGGGTACCCTAATATTCTGTGGGGTAGTTTCCATCAGGTCTTTCAGGTACACCCATTTTCTTGACCAAGCGATCCGCGGATTTGGTGTCATTCTTTCTAGCCACACCTAGTCGATGAACAAGATCGACAATCTGCATTAGGTTTAAGTGAAAAATCCACACAACCACGGGGGGGGGGGGGGGGGGGGGGGGGGGGGGCACATTTCCAGGTATTGCCTGATCATTCTCTTATCCACGGTTTCTCCATATGCCTGTGTTGACTGGGTGTATTGAGCTCCCATCCAATGTAGCTCTTACTGCTTTAGGATGTCCCTTCTGTGAAGTATTTTCTGTGCGACTAATTGGAAGAGAAGAGAGTAGACTTAACGTAACATAGCACCCACCTTATGTGGTGTGGCTGCATTCATGCATGCTTGAGGTATTTTTTTTTCACATGTGGGTGATGGTCTAAAAGCCATCATTTGTATCGTATCTGGTTGTCATGCACTGTTGATATGTAGGTTCCCTCCAGTTATTCTACTGATTTGAGTAACCTCCTTACCATAGGAGCACCTGACATGTAGTGGGTTTATTTTTTGCATAATCTCCAGCACAGTCTAGGCCCTTCTAGTTAAATAAGGATATTGTCCTACTGTGTGACTGAGTGAAGATGAAGAGAGGAATTAGTATGGTAAGTCAAGTAAGTAATATTCCTGGGTGGTTATTCTGAAAGATCAAGCTGTTACACTGTGTTCCTTCAGGGATTCTTATGGTGGTTGGGAATAGGGTGTGCTTGGGAGGTGGCAGTTCCTTTTTTATCATAAAGTGTATTGCCCTTGAGGGCAGGGATGTATATACTGCTTCTAGATGTCCCAATACCTTGCGATGGGTCCCCTTTTGAACAGCATAGTGGAGTCACTAAGCTGTGTTTACTCCATGTATATGAATCGGTATGTGTCGAACCTCCCTTCTACAGTCTTTAAAAGGCCTGTTTTATTATTATGGTTTCCTTCTAGGTGCAAAAAATTCCTTGCTGCTCCTACGGCAGCAAGAGGGTACCCTTGGCGATATCCCACAATGTATTCTGGCAGCTTGGCCCCAGCTTCCCCCATGACAACCATATGAATCAAACATGCAGCTGTGCATACCTGATCACAGCATCTGGACCAGGGAATGCCCACTTGTACAAGACACTTCTGGACCTCATATTGTCACTAATTGAACATCTGTAAGCTAAGGCACTCAAATGATCATAGCAAATGTTGCCAGTGTTTCATAGTCATCACACTTGAAAAAACGTGATTAAAGAGGCCTGTGCTCACTACTTCAAAATGGCTCTATGCAAACGAAGAAGCCATCAGCTGGCTTGGCTTGCTCCTTTCTGTAGAAACAATTAAGCATGGTTATGTAGGGCTGAAGGTGCTAGTGTACTAGACTGTTTGAACTTACTACTTTGTCATTCTTTCTTTTTTTTTTTTTTTTTTTAAAGCATCGGTTCTGAAACAAATTACCCTGCCAGGAAATAAAGTTATTCCCCTGCAAGCATCTTTTCTTCCCATAAAAGAAAATGGCACAGCATGCTTCAGGTAATAAAATACCAAATAACTTGAGGTGTTTTGGTAATAAAAGCACAGAAAAAAGTGTGTAATTGCAAAAGGATAAATGGCTAAGAATTGTTTTAATATGGCAGTTATAACCAATGGCCTGTTTCAGTGCAAGGACTGGACCCTATGTGTTAAATGTCTAAATTGGAAAGCATGAACAAGCTGCAGAGTACTGAAAAAAAGATAGTTTAAGAATTATCTGGAAGTTATTTGCAGTTTTGTTGGAACAATATGGCCAGCAGTTGGACTCGTATATCGCCTGCTTCTAAACTCTGATGTTCAGGATGTATTGGGTTATGGCTCGGGTTTTGACTAGGGTTCCAATTCTGATAGTCTGTGTTGCTGGCCGGTTTGTGCCCATTGCAGGCCCAGGATTGTTTTAATATGCAAAAAGCTGGCATTGAGGTTAAACTTAAAATCAATAGCTTATGATATTAGTATATAAGACTCAGTTGAGAACAGAATTTTAGGTTATAGGTCACATGCTTCCACACTAGCTAGTTTCTGGAGGAGGTGAGCTTATTAAAGCAGTCCATAAGTGTAGCCAAATTAAATTTCCATACAAATCTTGTGCCTCATTGCAAATGAACATGCCAGATTATTTAATCTTATTGGCATCGCCGATCTTGTCCACGCCATTCCCATGGATTCCCATTCAGTTCGAGCACGAGAAAATGCACCTAAATACAAACTTGTTAATCTAATTTATTTTGTGTGGAATTTGTGAGCACAAAATATTTAAAGAGATTCATGTGCATTAGATTGCTTCTTCACATGAATTAAATTGTAGTTTCACACTTTCTTATGCTGCTTGCAGGAAGAGAGAAAGGGGAAAACTCTATATTCTAAGTGTCACACACCCCGCTTCAAGACATTCATTACACTTGGGGTATACTGACCTGTAGATGGCGATCTTGCAGAGATAACAAAAAAAGGTCAGACCCTCCCGGCCCATAAATACCTGGGACCTCCCACTCATTCCCCAGTTTTCCATCTCTGCGGAGGCGAGCAAGTCAGAAGATGATGTCTCCTCCTTGCAGGTAGCCGGGATGACTCCCGGCCTTCTATTCTTCTATTTCTGCCCGGATCCCTTTATTTAAGTGCTTGCCTCCCAGCCCAGGCTGCTGGTCCGGGCAAAGGTAGTTGGCACCCCTGGTGCTTAGGAGCCGTGAGACCCCATAACAAGGGGTAGGCGGCTATCTGGGTTGGTGATCCCGGTTTGGGATGCCCCGTCCCTTGGCCCTACCCTGGCATGGATTCCCCCTCTCTCGGATACCCTTAGAGGGGGGGGGGTCCCTTATGGATTCATCCATTATGGTGTATATGTGTGTTGGTGCTTTAACTGTATGTGTGTGTTTTAAACGTTAGGCTGGCGCCGACGGTTCCGCGGTGCCGGCCTCCGACGTGCGCAATGGCGGCTGTGTGTGCCTATGAGGGCTTCTTCTCCTCAGGGCGGGCCGGGCGCTCGCGCACGCGTCTACGGCCCGCCCCCGTGCTGTGTGCTCTGCTTTCAGGTCCCGGCTTCTGGCCGGGAGAGACGGGGCGGGGCGGGCGCGAACCACGCTGACCCGCCCTCCCGCCCTCCCTCCCTCCTCCTTCTGCACATGTGCGTCTCCCACTCCCCTCCTGCCCGGTGTGCGGTGTTTGGGTGAAGGTCGGTTGAGTGGCCTGTGGCCCATCAGATGCCTCTATTGTTAACCCCTTATGCATTGCTAGCATTCTGAGCGTGTGTTTTTGTTTGTGTGTTCCAGGTGGACCATTGATCTTATTAAAGGGGGGTTCTCCCGGTCCATGGTCCCTGGTAAAATATTCTTAGTATACAGTACGTCCTGCTCCAGATAGATTACTTACACTTGGGTTATCCTCCGCCAGATGGCGCTGCACTGCAGAGACATGTAAAAACAGGCTCGTCCCGGCCCCTCAAATACCCGGGCACCTCCCACAAATCCCCAGATTTCTCTGCAGTGCTGACTGCGAAGACATGAAAATCTCACTCTCTCTCGCAGGTGAGCGGGGCTATTAGCCTGCGGCCCTGTTGGACTATTCCCACCCGTCCCTCGTGTGATGTGCCTCCCAGCCTGGGCTGCGCTGGTCGCGTGAAGGTAGGCAGCACCATGTGTGCTTAAGGAGCCCTGCTCCACTGCAATCCCCCACCAAAGGGTAGGCGGTATAGGCTGATGGTGAGCCTTTATGGGATGCCCCTCCCGCATTATTGTCCCATGCCCCGTGTAGCGGTGGGTCCTGTACAGAGGGTCGCCATCCTCCCTCATTCTCCATGTAGCTTTCGGGAGGGAAAGAAGGGGGGGGGGTGTGGGTGAGCGTGTATCGTGATTCGCGCATGCTGCGTTTTCTCATGACTAGTATATGTGGTGTCAGCCGCCGCGCTGACTTGTGTTTTGTTTTTTTTACTATTGCAAATGCCGCCGCGCGTCTTTTCCTTCATTTCGATGTTCCGCACCGGGCGGCGGCGTTACCTCAGACGCTTCTGCGTTCTAATTGGCTGCTTGTCGGTGGACTTCGCGCTCTTCGGGGGGGCGGGGCCTGGCTTGGCGTGCCCTGCGTCGCGGCTCGCTCTGGCCCACCCTTCAAGGTACTCTCTGCGCCATTTTGTCAGGTCACGCGCACGTGTGACGGTTTTACTTACCGCGGTCCGGTAGTGCCCTCGCGGGCGGCTTTATACTCATTGTAGTGTGTTTGGTTCTGACACCCCTTCTTCCCATTGTGTCTTTCAGACGGGTGAATCCATTGGCTTCTCCCGGCCCGGTGTAATTGATAGTTGGGCCTTGTATAATTACTCCCACTTCCCTAGCTGGTCATTGGGGCATCCAGGGTTGCTTTATAGCGTCAATCCCTACTGGCATATTGTGCCTAATAATCACCATATGGAGGCATCCCAGGATAGTGTTACCGGGGTCCCTTTGGGACAAGACCGGCTGTGTGTAGCGTGTGGGCAGCCTCATGCTGACAAGGCGTGGGTCTGTGTACCCTGTGCTGAGCAGGTGCTGGCATTGCAATCTGGCCTGCCAGTGGCTGCACCTCGTTTCACTTCACCTATTCCCCCCAGCTTAAATCTCACTCCTGTTGAGTTGCATACTTGTGGGGATTCTCAGCCTGTGTCTTCTAGACTGCCTACTGTTGAACAGATTATTGCGAGGTCTTTAGCACATAAGGGCCCTGCTAAGAAGCGGCACTTGACCCTTGTGCTCAAGGAATGGGAGCGCCCCAGTAAACTTCCCGTGGTTCCAAAGAGTTGGGATAGGAAGTATCCTTTTCCTCCTGAGGTGGTTAAATGTTGGTCATCCCCCCCCCGAGGTGGATGCCCCGATCCCAGGGCTATCTAACACCTCTGTCGTGCATTCCCCTGATTCTACTACCCTGCGGGATGCTGAGGACCGGTGCATTGACCAGCTGGCCTCCCACGCCTTTGCATGTGTGGGGACGGTGCTGCACCCGGTCTGTGCCTCTATTACTGCTGTGGCCACTAGAACCCTTATCAGAAATATGCTTGATAGTGCCCCTGATGATCTCCCTTGTGAGGTGTTTAATGCACTCTCAAGTTATGATGTTTTTGTAAATTTTGTCCTATTAGCATTGGATGACACCATCAGAATGTGTGCCAGAACTTCTGCCCTCGTGGTGGCTATACGCCGCTCGGTTTGGCTGCGACAGTGGGTTGCTGACAATGCTGCAAAGAAGGCCCTCGCTGGGCTTCCATTTAAGGGGCTACACCTATTTGGGGACCGTCTAGACCTTTTTGCTAAGGGAGGTAAGTTACCCCAGTGCAGACGGCAGTATCGGCCCTTTCGGGACCAGGGCTGCCTTTCGCTCCCCTACCGTGGTGCTAAACAAGGAAAAGGGGTGTCCTTCGCGGGAGCTCATGCAGATTCCTGGCACAGGAGCAGAGGACGATGTCCTGGCATGATGGGGCGCCCTCGCCTGTCAGGGTGGGGGGAGGGCTGCAGCACTTTCCTCAAGTCTGGAGGCATCACGTCTCAGACCGGTGGATTCAGGAGGTAGTGTCCTCCGGCTACAAGATAGAGTTGGCTGTGCGGCCTCCCCCAAGATTCATCAGGTCCCGGATCCACCAGGACCCTGTCTCAGCTCAGGTGTTGGCGCAGGGCCTTCTGGGTCTGGGGATCATTTGCAGATTCCCCTTAAGAGACAGAGGTAAGGGGTTCTACTCCAACCTCTTCACAGTTCCCAAAAAAGATGGGTCAGTCAGGCCCATTCTGGGTTTAAAGATCTTCAACAAATTTGTCAAGTACAGGCGTTTTCGCATGGAAACTCTGCGCTCGGCCATCATCTCCCTGCGCCCCGGGGATTTCATGACGTCTGTGGACATCAAAGACGCTGGGTCTGGGGATCATTTGCAGATTCCCCTTAAGAGACAGAGGTAAGGGGTTCTACTCCAACCTCTTCACAGTTCCCAAAAAAGATGGGTCAGTCAGGCCCATTCTGGGTTTAAAGATCTTCAACAAATTTGTCAAGTACAGGCGTTTTCGCATGGAAACTCTGCGCTCGGCCATCATCTCCCTGCGCCCCGGGGATTTCATGACGTCTGTGGACATCAAAGACGCTTACCTTCACATCCCTGTGTTTTCAGGACACCAAGTTTCCTCAGATTCGCGTTGGAAGATCAACATTACCAATTTGTGGCCTTGCCATTTGGCCTCACTTCAGCTCACACCACCAGCTGAGTGTTCACCAAGGTGCTGGCGGGGGTGATGTCTCTGATGAGGTCAAGGGGCATCCGCGTGCTGCCCTACCTGGATGACATACTCATCACCTCTCGGTCTCTACAGCAGGCAGAGTTGGACACTCAGCTGGTGGTGTCCACCCTGGAGTCCTTCGGCTGGGTGATCAATCACCCCAAGTCCTCTCTCTCCCCTTCCTCGGTGACCCCGTTCCTGGGAATGATTCTGGATACAGTTCAGTCAAGGATATTCCTTCCTCAACAGAAGGTGGAAGCTCTAACTGTGCAGGTGAGGTTCCTGCTGTCGTCTCCCCAGCCCTCCCTAAGGCAGGGAATGCAGTTGGTGGGCCTGATGGTGGCGTGCTTCGAGGGGTGCCTTTTGCTCAGTTCCATTTGAGGCCTCTACAACTTCACCTTCTGTCAGTATGGGACAAGGACCCAACGTCCTTGGACGGGGTCTGTGTGCTTCCACCCTTGGTCAGGCTGTCCCTTTTGTGGTGGCTGGACCACAGGAACTTGCTGGGGGGCAGGTCCTTTCTGGCCCCCTCCTGGGAGACGGTCACCACGGATGCCAGTCTGTCAGGATGGGGGGGGATTCTGAAAGTCCCTGTGGTTCCAGGGGTGGTGGGGCCCTCAGGAGGCCCACTTACCCATCAACATTCTGGATCAGGTTGGTACTGGAGCAGTTGACCAATCACCTGAGGGGTCTGTCTGTGCAGGTGCGCTCAGACAACAGGTTGCCTACATCAACCATCAGGGAGGGACCCGGAGCAGGGAGGCCCTCCAGAAGGTGTCGCAGATTCTGACATGGGCGGATGCCAATGTTCAATGCATTTCGGCTGTGTACATCCCCGGGGCAGAGAATCTACTGGCAGACTCTCTGAGCAGGGGGACCTCTCGTCAGGGAGAGCGGTCCCTCTGCAACAGTTTATTCCAGTCCCTGTGTCACCGTTGGGGTCTACCGGATGTGGATCTGTTTGCGTCCCGTCACATTCACATGCTCCAGGCTTTTCTCTCCCTGTCTCAGGATCCTCTGGCCTTGGCCACAGATGCTCTGTCCATGTCATGCAGGAATTTTGGCTCCTGTATGTCTTTCCTCCATTCCCCCTGCTGGGCAGGGTCCTGCGCAAGATTGCTTTGGAAGGGGTGCCAGTGATTCTGGTGGCCCCCAGGTGGCCAAGAAGAGAGTGGTTCGCAGACGTGGTGCAGATGGCAGTAGACCAGTACGTTCTGCCAGGAGTGCCAGATCTGCTCACTCAGGGCCGCTTACACCATCCCAATTTACAAACTCTGGCTTTGACGGCCTGGCTGCTGAAACCTCCATCTTGATGGAGAAAGGTTTGCCTCGGTGGTTGAGACCATGGTGAAGGCTAGGAAGAAAACTTCTTCCATCTATTATAGGGTATGGCGTACCTACATTGACTTGTGTGAGTCTAGGTCTCTTCCCTGTCGGGTGTTCTCAGTTCCCAGGGTTCTGGAGTTTTTACAGCATGGGTTGGAGTCGGGTCTCCAACTCAGTACTTTGAAGGGTCAGGTTTCTGCCCTGTCTGTCTTCTTTCAGAAGTCTTTTGTTCAGCATTCTTTGGTTAAGACTTTCTTTCAGGGGGTTACTCATGTGCGTCCCCCACGAAAACCTATGGTCCCTGTTTGGGATTTGAACTTGGTTTTGTCTGCCTTGCAGGGTGCTCCCTTTGAACCTATTCATGATGCTGCTCTGGCTGTACTTAGCCTCAAGGTTGTCTTTCTGGTGGCTATTACTTCGGTCAGGCGTGTGTCTGAGCTGGTGGCTCTGTCTATCCAGCCCCCATACTTTGAGAGACACCAGGATAAGGTGGTGTTCCGCTTTAAGCCGGATTTTCTGCCTAAGTTGGTGTCTGCTTTTCATTTGAATCAAGATATTGTTCTTCCTTCATTGTGCCCTAATCCTAGCAATGCTAAGGAAAGGGTTTTGCATTCCTTGGATGTGGTCAGGTGTCTGAAGTATTACCTAGTAGTCACTGCGTCCTTCAGGAAAACTGATGCTCTTTTTGTGGTCCCTTCTGGTCCTAGGAAGGGTTTGGTGTCTGCCATCAGCAAATGGATCCGTCAGGCTGTGATTCAGGCCTACTCTGCTAAGGGGAAGACTCCTCCCTTCCGCCTTACTGCTCATTCTACTCGTGCTTTTGGTGCCTCTTGGGCCTTCCAGCACCAGGCTTCTGTTGAACAAGTTTGCAAAGCCGCTACTTGGTCTTCTGTTCATACCTTTTCAAAGTTTTGCAAGGTTGATGTTAGGGCCTCAGCTGATGCTGTTTTTGGCCGCAAGGTTTTGCAGGCAGCAGTGGTTTAAACTGCCCGATGTCACCTTTTGTTGGGGGATCCCACCCTACTTTATGGACACTGCTATTGGATGTCCCAAGTGTAAGTATTATATCTGGAGCAGGACGTACTGTATACTTAGAATAATACAATTCTGTGAAATACTCACCTGTAGGATTGATATTTGTATACAGTACGTCCTGCTCCACCCCACCCTGGTTTTTGCATTATTCTGGATCCCCTGTATGGTCATTGTTATCATTGTTATCATTACCAGTTGTTCTGGGTGGTTTAATTCTCCCGGCTTCTTGTTCACTGCTTTTCAATGCTGGGGATTTGTGGGAGGTCCCTGGGTATTTGAAGGGCCGGGAGGAGCCTGTTTTGCATGTCTCTGCAGTGCAGCGCCATCTGGCGGAGGATAACCCAAGTGTAAATATTATATCTGGAGCAGGACGTACTGTATACAAATAATATCAATTCTACAGGTGAGTATTTCACAGAATTGTATTTTCCAGGGGGTTACTCATGTGCGTCCCCCACGTAAGCCTATGTTGCCTGTTTGGGATTTGAACTTGGTCTTGTCTGCCTTTCAGGGTGCTCCCTTTGAAACCTCTGCAGGAGGCTGCCCTGGCCATTCTTACTCGCAAGGTTATCTTTTTGGTGGTTATCACCGCTGTTAGGCGTGTGTCTGAGTTGGCGGCGCTCTCCATCCAGCCCCCCTACTTTGAGAGACACCAGGACAAGGTGGTGTTTCGCGTCAATCCAGATTTTCTGCCTAAGGTCGTGTCTGCCTTTCATCTGAATCAGGACATTGTTCTTCCTTCCTTGTGCCCTAATCCTAGTAACGCTAAGGAGAGGGTCTTGCATTCCTTGGATGTGGTTATGTGTCTGAATTACTATCTGGTGGCTACTGCACCATTCAGAAAAACTGATGCTCTTTTTGTGGTCCCTTCTGGTCCTAGGAAGGGTCTGGCTCCTGCTAAATCTACTATCAGCAAATGGATCCGTCAGGCTGTGATTCAGGCCTACTCTGCTAAGGGGAAGAATTCTCCCTTCCGCCTTACTGCTCATTCTACTCGTGCTATTGGTGCCTCTTGGGCTTTTCAGCACCAGGTTTCTGTTGAACAAGTTTGCAAGGCCGCTACTTGGTCTTCTGTTCATACTTTTTCATGCTCCACCCCACCCTTGGTTTTGCATTATCCTGGATCCCCTGTATGGTGATTGTTATCATTGTTAAAGTTACTAGTTGGTTCTGTTTTCTTTCTCCCGGCTTCTCGTTAACTGCTTTTCAATGCTGGGGATTTGTGGGAGGTCCCGGGTATTTGAGGGGCTGGGAGGAGCCAATTTTGCGGCCTCTGCAGTCCAGCGCCATCTGGCGGAGTAATACCCAAGTGCAATGATTCTTATCTGAAGCAGGACGTACTGTATACTCATAATAACAATTCTACAGGTGAGTAATCACAGAATTGTATTTTTTGCGTTCAGGTGCACTTTCTGGCTAAATGAGGCCTAAAAGACTTAGCCGTACACCAGAGTCTGACACTGCCAATTTTTGGTTTCAGTTTGGTGTGTTGAAATTTGTTACACTTTTCATTGACCTGAAAGAAGTGCAAATTATATGAAGTTCACCAGTGTCCATGCATTTTGAACAAAAGCAAATGTAGTATGTGCCAGTCTCCTATTGAGTGTGGTGTGTGCTCATCAATGTCTTTTCCCTGTTGTATGAAGCATTGCTAGGAAACCATGATTATATTTCTAATGTGAGGGGTGAGTTACAGTAGGTTTTCCCTTTCAGCGATTACAGCTGAAATGGCTGACCCTGCAGTTTGGCTTTTGCTTGAATATTAACTTATCCAATCTGCAATATGTAAAGACTACGTCAGTTGAAACAATAACTGATAAAATTAATAGTTGTTCTCATGACACTTTTTTTTTTTTTTTATTTAGTATCACCTAAAGTGATTTCCTAGCCTAGGAGGCATTGCAGGTGCGAGATGCCTGGAGCCAATACACATACTCTCTCCACTTTCCGGTTGCTGTAGCAGCAGATGATACAGCTAAGCAACCACCTCTCCCTGGTCTACAAGCCACTGCTGAGATGAGAAATGTGGCTTCTTGGCACTGCCATATGCCACGGGAATCCAGATGTCGAGTGTCGTTTCTTTGACTCGTCAGTAGCTATACCCCCTGGGAGTATGAAAGTGGACAAAGTCTGTCTATTTTTTTTGACTTTCCATACTCCTTAATATCTTGCCATACTGAAATGCAGAATAAAAACATGAAAAATAACAATTAAACCTTTTTAGGATCGGTCAGCCAATAGCAATAGTAGGGCAGCAAGGAACTCTCCTAAAAGGGTAATTCCACTTTCAATTTATTATCAACTTTCCATTAATTTGTGACAAAATGTCCACAAGATCCTAAGCTAATGTTATTTTATACTTTCTATTTGTTTGCAACTCTGTGTTATAGAAGAAAACCCCTTTTTCCAATATGTTTGCTACGTACACAAAAGCTCACCACTTTGGTGCACAGCAAAGAATTGGCCTGTTTTCCCAGAACATCTGCATGTTGTTAAGAGTTAAGCTCTCTCAAATAGTTTTTGCCAGAGGGGGGAATTTAGGGAACCGATTTGGTAAACTTCCTTTTTGGACTTTTTGTCCACTTTAAAGTGATAGAGCAGCCAAAAATGGATGACGCGTATTGCGTCGTCCTCCCGCGGCCCGCCCCTCAAGGTTCCTCTGCGGCGCCATTTTGCTTCTGCTGCGCGTTTGGGGGCCTTCTCATCCTGGAGCTGCGGCAGTGATCCTTGTCTGTTGACGCCTCCTCCTGTGGTCTGGCGGTTGGTGCCCTTGCCCTACTTGGTCCGTGAGTCCCCTTCGGAGGTTTTTTGGTCTCTTTGGGGCATGTGCTGCGGGATACTTGTTTCTTTATGTCTTTCAGGCGGGACAACTGTGGGTTGTGGTTTCTCCCGGTCCTACCCCTTACCATCCCTCATCTTCCCTTACTGGCTTCTGGGGGCATCCCGGGTGGCTCTTGTTAGCCTTTACCCTGTGCTGGCCTATTGCGCCTTTCTTAATCACCATATGGAGGCTTCTGGGGATAGCGTGCTTGGGGGTCCTTCGGGGCAATCCCGGCTGTGTTCCATGTGTGGGCTATTTCCTGTGAGTAACAGTGTCACGGTGCGCGTGCCGTGCGCCCAAGGTATCCTTGTGCTCCAGGCTGGGCTGCCCTACACCTACTCCCCCCACACTTGCATTTAGCCCCCAGTGACGGGGATACCAGCGGGGGGTCACAGTCTGATCTGGCACTGCGTGTGGCCAGTATTGAAAGGCAGCTTGCCAGGCATGTTCAACGTAAGGCCTCTGGCAAGAAGCGGCACCTAGCTCCCGTGACATCCCTCTTTTCTGAGAAGGATGAGGGACCTGATACTTTTGTTGGCCTTTACCCCCTAGAGGAGGGGTAACTCTTTTAGGACTCTGACTCCTCTGGGGACCAGCAGAAGGGTTATGGCAGTGACCCTGGGTCTGCGTCTGGGGAGGATTCATTGTTCCCTGAGGATACTGATAGCTAACATTTTTGAAATCTTGCACATTGTCCCCCCTGAGGTGGCTAAGAGGAAGCAGGGTGAGCTCTTTCGTCCTGATAAACAGCGCCTGGAGTTCCCTGAGCCATTTCACTAATATGGTGCTCAAGGAGTGGTAACGTCCTAGTAGATTGCCTGCGGTGCCCAACGGGTGGTATAGGAGGTATCCCTTTCCTGCTGACCTGGTCAAGCGATGGTCATGTCCCCCTGATGTGGACGCTCCCTTGCTAGGGCTGTCCAACACCTCGGTCATGCCTTTCCCTGACACTACTACACTGCGGGACAGTGTGGACCGGCGCATGGATCAGCTGGCCTGCCATGCCTTTTCGTGTGGGGGGGCTGGGCTGTGCCCGGTCTGCGTTGCTGCGATTACAGCTATTGCCCTTAAGAAACAGCTCAAATGTTTCTTGGAGTGCTCTACGGCTGGTAACGGGGGGGGGGGGGTGGGGGGAGGATTATAGGTCCCTTTTGCTTTGCTCTGATTTTGTAGCCTTTTTCTTTACTGCCATGGATGATGCGGTATGGATGTGTAGTAGGACATCTGCCCTTTTGGTGGCTATGCGCCGCTCTGTTTGGCTGCGTCAGTGGGCGGCTGATGCTGCCGCTAAGAAGGCTGTCGCTGGGCTCCCCTTTACGGGGCTGTGGCTCTTTGGTGAGCGTCTGGATGTTTTAGCCAAGGATCTGCCTTTTCGGGGGATCTCCTCTTCCCTCCCCTCCTTTTGTGCTCCCAGAGGAGGCCGTGGGTCCCACTTCTCGGGTACCCGCAGGGACTCTTGGGGCCGTGGCAGATCCCGTGGTTGTCCCGGTCTCTCATGGGGCCCCAAGCCCAAACCTTCCCCCAAGCACCCTCAGGCATGAGGAGGCGCCCTCACCCATCCGGGTGGGGGGGCGGCTTTGGCTCTTTGCTCACAGAGGTTACGCATCTCAGACCGGTGGATTCAGGAGGTGATGTCCTCCGGTTACAAGATAAGAGTTTGCAGCCTGGCCGCCCCCAAGATTCATCAGATCCCGGATGTCTCAAAACCCTTTGTCAGCTCAGGGTTTGTGCCTTGCGGTTCAACGTCTGTTGGAGTCAGGAGTCATTTGCCTGGTGCCTTCCCAGGAAGGGGGTCGTGGTTTCTACTCCAATCTGTTCACGGTCCCCAAAAAGGACGGGTCCCTGAGGCCCATCCTGGACTTGAAGGGTCTCAACAAGTTTGTCAGGTTGAAGCATTTTCGCATGGAGACTCTACGATCGGCGGTCAGTACCCTGCGCCCTAGCGACTTCATGACCTCAGTGGACATCAAGGATGCCTACCTTCACGTGCCAATCTTTCCAGATCATCAGAGATTTCTCAGGTTCGCTCTAGAGGATCAGCATTACCAGTTGCTTTACCGTTCAGTATCACCTCGGCCCCTCGGGTGTTCACCAAGGTGCTGGCGGGTGTGATGGCTCTGCTGCGGAATCAGGGCATTCACATCCTTCCTTACTTGGACGACATTCTGATTGCGGCTCAGTCTCTTCATCAGGCCGAGAAGGATACGCTGGTGGTGACCTCCACTCTCGAGTCCTTCGGCTGGGTGATCAACTTTCCCAAGTCTTCACTGTCTCTGCCTTTGGTGAGGTCCTTTCTGGGCATGACTCTGGATACCTCTCAGGTCAAGGTATTCCGGCCTCAGCAGAAGGTGGAGGGCCTTCAGAAGCAGGCACGGGCTCTTGTGTCCCCATCCTTCCATCCGGCAAGGGATGCAGTTGGTGGGCCTGATGGTGTCCTGCTTCGAGGCGGTCCCCTTTGCTCAGTTTCACATGAGACAGTTTGGGATCGGGACCCTGTGTCTCTGGATCATGAGTTTGCTCTGTCCCCCCGGGCCAGACAGTCCCTCTCGTGGTGGCTGGAATCAGGGAACCTCCTAGTGGCCAGGACCTTTCTGCCCCATGCTGGAAGACTGTCACCACGGATGCCAGTCTGGACGGCCGTTGCCTACATCAATCATCAGGGAGGGACTCGGAGCAAGCGAGCCCTCAAGGAAGTGTCCCTAATTCTGTCCTGGGAGGAAGAGAATGTCCCCTGCATCTTGGCGGTTTACATTCTGGGGGTGGAGAACCAGGAGGCAGACTCCCTGAGCAGGGTGACGTCTCGGCTGGGGGAATGGTCCCTCAGCAACAAGGTATTTCACTCCCTGTGTCACCACTGGGGTCAGCCAGATGTGGACCTGTTTGTGTCTCGCCACAATCACAAGCTTCCCAGGTTTGTCTCCCTGTCACAGGACCCTCTGGCCTTCACCACGGATGCGCTAGCAATGCCTTGGACAGAGTTTCGGCTCCTCCAAGTTTTCCCTCCATTCCCTCTGCTGGGCAAGATAGCCCATGAGGGGGTACCGGCCATTCTGGTGGCCAAGGAGGGTGTGGTTCGCAGATGTCATGCAGTTGGCAGTAGATCAGTATGCCCTGCCCAAGGATCCAGATCTGCTCACTCAGGGACAGCTGTGCCATCCCAATTTACAAACGCTGGCTTTAACGGCTTGGCTGCTGAAACCTCCATCTTGATGGATAAGGGTTTGCCGGCCTCCGTTGTTGATACCATGATTCGGGCTAGGAAGAAGTCCTCGTCCTTTATCTACTACAGGATCTGGCATGCTTACATTGCCTGGTGTGAGTCCAAGTCTCTTCCTTGTCGGGTATTTTCTATCCCCAGGATTCGGGCCTTCAACTTAGTACCCTCAAGGGACAGGTGTCAGCGCTGGCAATTTTTTTTCCAAAGATCTTTGCCAATCACTGGTTAAGACTTTTTTCCAGGGAGTTACTCATGTGCGTCTGCAACGTAAGCCTATGCTACCAGTTTGGGACCTGAATCTGGTGTTGTCTGCTCTGCAGAGTCCTCCCTTTGAGCCTATCCATGGGGCTGCCTTGCCCATTCTGACTCTTAAGGTGGCCTTTTTGGTGGCCATTACTTCTGTCAGGCGAGTTTCTGAGCTGGCGGCGCTTTCCATCAAACCTCCTTATTTTGGTGGCGCTTTCCATCAAACCTCCTTATTTTGAAAGGCATCAGGATTAGGTGGTGTTTCGGCTTAAGCTGGATTTCTTGCCTAAGGTTGTGTCTGCTTTTCATCTCAATCAGGACATTGTTTTGCCTTCTTTGTGTCCTAACCCTGCTAATTCCAAGGAGCGGACCCTTCACTCTTTGGATGTTGTCAGGGCTCTGAAGTTTTATTTGGTTGCTACTGAGTCTTTCAGGAAGTCGGTGACGCTCTCTTTGTTCTTCCTGCTGGACCTAGGAAGGGTTTGCCTCCTGCTAAATCCACTATCAGCAAGTGGATCCGTCAGGCGGTGGAGCAGGCCTATTCTGCCAGGGGGAAGGTTCTTCCTTTCAGGGTTACTGTTCATTCCACTCGTGCTATTGGTGCGTCTTGGGCTTTTCAGCACCAAGCTTATGTTGAACTTTTTCTAAGTTTTACAAGGTTGATGTTAAGGCCTCAGCTGATGCTGCTTTTGGCCGCAAGGTACTTCAGGCGGTAGTGGTTTGAACTGCCTGTTACTCTTTTGGGATCCCACCCTACTTTATGGATACTGCTTTTGGAAGTCCCAGATGTAATGACTTCATGAAGCAGGCCGTGCCATGCAATGGGAAAAATACAATTCTGTGAGTACTTACCTGTAGAATTGCTTTTACCATGCATGGCACGGCCTGCTTCACCCCACCCTTGTTATCGTTATTCTTGGTTGCCTCTTGGTGATTGTTTCAAGTTAGTTGGGGTTTTGTTACCTTTTTTTACCTTTATTATCTCCCGGTTTCTTGAATAACTGCTTGTCAACACTGGGTAAGTCTATGGTGATTCCGTTTTTATATGGTACCGGGAGGAGCCACAACTCTTCTGCAGTACACTGCACCACCTTGTGGCAGAATAACCCCGGATGTAATGACTTCATGAAGGAAGGCCGTGCCATGCATGATAAAAGCAATTCTACAGGTGAGTACTCAAAGAACTGTCTTTTTGTACCCTGCCATTGATTGGTGCTAGTCCAGCGACCAGTAACTCTCCTGATTCCTGGATCCAAGCCTGCACCGTTACTGTTGCTTCCCACGCTGTCCGGTGCCCAAACATGGACTGAAAGAGGGTTGGGGTCTCGGCCAGCCATCAGACACAGGCAAGCTGGCGCACGCTCTCAGGCCTTGGCACACTACCTCCATTGCAATGAACAGACACCTCCCACATTATAGTGAATAGAGAGGTCATGGCTGTGCCCCTGTGACTGGGCAGTGGGCATGAGCAGGCACGGAAGCACCAATGAATGCAGTTCAGTCCCTGGGGTTACACTGGAAGTAGCAGTAACAGCACGGGCTCTGAACTGGTAAGATGCTGATTGCTGGACTGGCACCGATCAGCATTTGCTTTCTTTTTAAAAGATCGATCAATGGATCATAAGGCGTACTAAAAACTATAAATCTATCCCAAATAAAATATCTTAAAATCCTATGCAGGAGCAACAAACCCGTGTCATTAAAGGGTTAATAATGTAAACATCCAAATTTAGACCTGTAGCTGGCTCAGCAGGTGGAAAAAATATATATACAGACTTAAACTAACATTTATTAAATGATAAATAATTTTCTTATAAAGTCTATATGGGCTTACATTTCTTTAATGAATCACCCAATGTGCAACAGGCTTAACTTCATTTCGCCCGTGATTCAAACACCAACACCAATCCTCACGTAACAGATAGGTGGTGAAAACAAGCGTTATCGTTTAAACCAATCTCATTTAGGTTTGCTTGAGTGTAATCCCGATATGTTCTTAACTTCCCCTAAAACTCCTTATCAAATTTCAATGATAACTTTCAATCAATAATGCCAATAGATACATATATGCAAGGGAAAAAAGGAAAACGGACCAATCGTGTAATACTGTTTAAGCAAGAGAAACGCTCTCAGCACCCCTTGTGCTCTTTATTATGCTTACCAAAAGGACACTGAAATCAAGCTCCACACATAGCCAACTTGAAGACAAGTCAGCGAGATGAGTCTCCAATGTCTGTCTCGCCCTCCTTGTAACGAAATGCTGTCCGTTTTCCCCGGCTGAAGAAACCGTCAATAGTAAAGTCGATACGTGTTGCTTGCTTTTTCTTATTTATTTATTTTGGGCTGTTGCAGGTCTCCAAATGTTTCCAAGGCTGCCCCTGTCTTTCAGTGCTCCTGGTGTGATACAGCCTGACAACTGCAAGCACTGTGGCTTGCCAGGCTCACGCATGCTTGGGAGGGACATGGGGTAGACATTTAACCATATTTGTGCATTATGGAAGAATTCATAGGAAAAAAGGGCCAAACGTTGGAGACCTGCTACACTATCCACAGCACTCTGCAGGAATGAGGGAGAGCTCCTTATGCTGGTTTATTGCCATTGCCTGGACTGTCCCTTTTTGAAAGTTTGATTTTTTTTTTTTTTTTTTAAGTTTATTTTCATTTTTTTTTTATTATATTTAATGAAAAAGAAGTTGCACAAACCTACTAATGAATAAGTCTGGCTCTCCATTAAAAATAAAAAAGGAAATGGCTGTTTAAATCTAAATGATTCCCTACTAAAGTTGGTGGAGTCATTTGGACACTAGGGGGTGCCAGAGGTTTATTTCCTATCCAAAACATGACTGGGCAGCTCATTCATTTTTATATCCCCATCAGGGTGGCTTCAATTAGGTGTAGTACCTAATTTAACAGAGGTTCCTGAGGGGCTTGGTGCATTGGAACATTAAAATAAGACAATAATACCTGCATCTTATTAGACTAATTTAAATTCAGGCTCTGCGTTTGGGGAATATGCTCTTCTTTTCCGTAGATGTTATAAAAAAGGAAAAGTGTACTTTAGACATTTATTTTTTTAAAAGAGACCCACAGAGATGACTGCAGATACAAAAAGTCTGTTCAGATATGTACAAAGACTTGGGTTGTAAATGTTTGACAATCCCTGAGATGTTGATTCTTTGAGAACATGGGATGTTCAAAAAGCCAAATACAATGTGTCCTTAGTTGATGTATATATGTGCAAATTAGTGTGTATATATTCTACATACATATATTCCCGGGGGGGCCCCGGGGAAGTGGACCAAAACCCAGGATCATGGGTGTTGGACCACTTTAAACTATTCCCCAGCATCTAAAATGAATATATTTAGCGTTTTTAATCACTTTTATTCTTTCCCCCACTGGCCTGCAACTCTGTTCAGCACTCTAGGATGCAGGTGCTGCCATCTTGGCTCGGTAACCTCACATCCTGAGGAGCTGGGAGGGATCAAAAGAGCAGGGGGCGGGGTTATAGCTGTGCTTTGCACAGACAGAGCAGAGCTGGGGTCAGGTAAAGGACAGAAATCCCAGAATGCAAAGCGGCACAGAATACACTTCCTGTTTGCAGGCAGCCTGAGGCTCCATGAGCCACCATATTGGATGTTTAAGGGGTGATAAAATGCAGTAGATGCAGGTAGGATGATTTTATGTGATCAATCTGTATGTACAGCACGGGGGTAAAGCCTATTATTCAGGGTAAAGGTCCGGTTTAAGGAATCCTGATATTAACAGATGACTGTTCTGAACATGTGGAGCACAGGCAGATGGAATGCCTGTGCTTCACACTTTGTAATGGTGAGAGCTGCGGCATTGCAAGATCTTATTTTGCTGATGTAATTAGTAAAAAGGGTGGTGCACCGATAATGCTCATAGAGAAAGGTAAATAGCAGATGGATGTTGTTCCCTTAAAAACAAAGTGTGTATATGTTTGCTCCCTTCCTCCTTCAGGACGGCCACTGTAGAGACAGGCTGCTCCCCCGGAGAGTGAACACAAACTGGGTCAACTGCCGGGGCCTCGTCCAGTTTTTTATTTTGGTTTATTTTCTGGGGTAGGCGCTCGCTGACCCTGAGCTTTACTTCCACAGGCAGTGTACCTGTAGCCCGAGGGATCTGCTGAACCACCAAGATTGCCGTCAAAATATTGCATGCCTGCCTTGGGTTCATTGCCATCTCTGACAAGGTTGCATTTCTAGACAGCAGGCATTAAGCAGGCAGGAGCTGCTTCAATGGTGGAGCCTAGATTCTGCTTACTTGCTCTGGCCAGATGAATGCCTAACCAGTCTCCAGGAGGATTAACCGAGTGTCTGAGTAGTTCTCGAACACCAGGCGGGTGTGGTGCGGCTTGGTGGCTGGACAATTCCTATCCTTGGTGGTGGGCTGCATGGGCAATATGTGAGGGGGAAAGATGCTCTTTGCCTCCAAGGCTGAGGAAGTCTGGGGCCACTATCGCTTCCAGCTGTGCTGCATTAGAAAACTACTGCAGGGAGCAGGGCAGCAGCAACACAAGGCCTCACCAGGAGAACTAGATTTTGCATTGTCTATGGCTTACCTAGACTCCTTGTAGGCTTTCTCCAGACTGTTTTCTCCCTAAGGGGAAAGGATAGGGAAAGCCTAAAATGGCACTTTTCGTACCAGGTCACAGGAACCCGGCCTAGTCAGACTATGCCTTCACGGTCTGGCCATCCTGGTAGTATAGGATAGGAAGATTGGGAGTGAGGCAGTGGGCACCATGAGATCAAACATATCTCGTGCTGGAAGTCTGCAAAGTGGCAGATCTTGCATTAACATCCTTTTCTGCGGCTCTACCTCCCACTGACACAGATCAGCAGATGGTCATTTATGATTATTATTACCCCCTAGGTCCACAGAAGGTAGAAGGTGAGGAAAGTGCGGGTCTTAAAGCACGCCAAAACTAAAAACAAAGCAAGTTCAGTAAATTGCACCCCTAAATTCCCACTCTGACAATCTGTGGCATAAATGATTTGAAAGGGCTTCACTTCATGAAGATGTTATGGAATAGCAGACAAATTATATGCTGCATAGCAGAGGCCATCTTGCCATATACAGGAGTCCCAGCTTATAAAAACCAAATCCCAGTTAAAATTGCCTCACATATCCTTGCAGTCCTCCTTTATTTCTAGTAAAAAGCCATCAGGTGTGATGACTCATTGCTCTGAGGCACAACTGAAAGAATTGATACATAATGTTTACACTGACTGAATGAGAGTGCAGCAAATCCAGAGTCCGCAGTGAACAGACACACACACATTTGTTTTTATAACGTAATACTCAAGCTGCCCTTGTTGGAGGCATTCTGGCACAGCTCTTTTCTCATGCTTATGTGTGTGACGAGATGGGCGCTCCCATGCAGTTCTGCAGCAAACAATCCAGAACATCTGTTAATCCAGAACATCTGCATGCTGTTAAGACCTCAAATAGTTTTTGCCAGAGGGGGGCTGTAGGGGAACAATTTACTTTTTTTTTTAACATGTTTGTCCGCTTTAAAGTATTACTCAGTTTAGGACTCTCTTAATGAGAAATTTGATAGGGGAGCCTTAGATCAGGAGTCTTTCTCTAAGCCGAAAAAAGCAAGTTTTCTGAACAAACTCTTGCTCTTTTGTGCTCTTTCAAAAACTATGAAAAAGGAAAAGACCTTTTTTCCCTTAGATCTGTTGAAAAGGATTGACAGATTAAAGAACATTTGTGTGAGAGTTGTGCCCCCCATATCTTTGATTTACTAATTGGCATGCAGTTTCCATCTTCCTTTTATTCCTGGGGTCCTGTCTTGGTAAAGTAAGAGTGGTATTCTTAGTATACAGTACGTCCTGCTCCAGATAGATTACTTACACTTGGGTTATTCTCCGCCAGATGGCGCTGCACTGCAGAGACATGCAAAACAGGCTCCTCCCGGCCCCTCAAATACCCGGGGACCTCCAACAAATCCCCAGATTTCTCTGCAGTGCTGACTGCGAAGACATGAAATTATCACTCTGTCACAGGTGAGCGGGGCTATTAAAGCCTGCGGCCCTGTTGAACTATTCCCACCTGTCCTTGTTGTGATGTGCCTGGGCTGCGTTGGTCGGGTGAAGGTAGGCAGCACCATGTGTGCTTAAGGAGCGTTGCTCCACTGCAGTCCCCCACCAAAGGGTAGGCGGTATAGGCTGATGGTGAGCCTTATGGGAGGCCCCTCCCGCATTATTGTCCCATGCCCCGGTAGCGGTGGGCCCTGTACAAAGGGCCGCCATCCTCCCTCATTCTCCCAGTAGCCCTCAGGAGGAAGAGAGGGGGGGGGTGTGGATGTCCGTGTACTGTGATTACGTGCTTATGGCCCTCTTTGTAATGTCTGCTTGGACTGGTATATGTGGTGTCAACCGCCGCGCTGACTTGTCTTTTTACACTGTTAAGGCCGCCGCCACCGCGCGCGCCTTTTCCTTCATTTGGATGTTCCGCGCCGGACGGCGGCGTTACCTCTGCGTCCTCATTGGCTGCTTGTCTGTTGGACTTCGCGTGTCACAGCTCGCGCTGGCCCGCCCTTCGAGGTTCTCGGCGCCATATTGTCTGGTCGCGCGCGCGTGTGTGTGTGACGTTCTTACTTACCGTGGTCCGTAAGTGCCCTCGCGGGCGGCTTTAAAATTCACTGTAGTGTGTTTCGGTTCTGACACCCTTCTTCTCATTGTGTCTTTCAGAGGGTGAATCCATTGGCTTCTCCTGGCCCGGTGTAATTGATAGCGGGCCTTGTAAATTTACTCCCACTCCCTAGCGGGTCATTGGGGCATCCAGGGTTGCTTTATAGCGTCAATCCCTACTGGCATATTGTGCCTAATAATCACCATATGGAGGCATCTAAGGATAAGGGGACCGGGGTCCTTCTGGGACATGACCGGCGGTGTAGGGCGTGTGGACAACCCCATGCTGATGCTGACAAGACACGGGTCTGCGTACCTTGTGCTGAGAAAGCGCTGTCTTTGCAATCTGGCCTGCCAGTGGCTGCACCTCGCCTCACTTCACCTAATCCCCCTGGCTTAAATCTCACTCCTGCTGAGTCGCACACAAGTGGGGATTCTCAGCCTAAATTGGCATCTAGTCTGCCTACGACTGAACAGATTTTTGCGAGGTCCTTAGCGCGTAAGGGCCCTGGTAAGAAGCGGCTCTTGACGCCTAATGTTACTGTTTTCCCTATGGGAACTGAGGAGTTTCTGACTCTGTGTGGCTATACCCCTTCTGATGAAGGAGAGCTCTTTTCTGACTCAGCCTCATCTGATGAGAGACCGGAGGGTCATGAAGACTCTGGCCCTGATGACACTGACAGATTATTGATCAAGATCTTTGAGGTTCTGTCTATCTCTCCCCCTGGTGAGGCTCCCAGGCAAAGAGGGGAGCGTTTCCATACAGCATCATCACGCTAGAGCCTAGAGCAGGCACATTTCCATACCCTTGTGCTCAAGGACTGGTAGTGCCCCCAGTAAACTTCCAGGGGTTCCAGGAGATTGGGATAGCAAGTATCCTTTTCCCCCTGACGTGGTTAAATGTTGGTCGTTCCCCCCCTGAGGTGGATGTCCCGATCATAGGGCCATCTAACACCCCTTTCTTGCATCCCCCCGACTACACTACCCTTTCGGGATGCTGAGGACCGGCACATTGACCTGCTGGCCTCCCACGCCTTTGCATGTGCGGGGACGGCGCTACGCCCGGTCTGTGCCTCTGCCATTACTGCTGTGGCCACTAGAACCCTCATCAGAAAAATACTTGATCGTGCCCCTGATGATCTCCCTTGGGATGTGTTTAATGCACTCTCCAATTGTGATGTGTTTGTAAAATTTATCCTATTAGCACTGGATGACACCATCAGAATGTGTGCAAGAACTTCTGCCCTTGTGGTGGCTATACGTCGCTTGCTCTGGCTGCGACAGTGGGGTGCTGACAATGCTGCGAAGAAGGCCCTTACCGGGCTCCCCTTTAAAGGGCTGCGTCTGTTTGGGGCCCGCCTAGACCTGTTAGGTAGGAGAGGTAAGTTACCGCAGCGTAGACGGCTGTCTCGGGCCCTTCGGGGCCAGGGCCCCCCTTCCACCCCCCACCATGGTGTTAAACAGGAACCAGGGGCGTCCTTCGTGGGGGATCGCGCAACTCCCTGTCCCAGGAGCAGAAGACAACACCCTTGCTCCTCTGGGGGGGCTATGCTCAAATCCTCTCCCAAGTCCCCTCAATCATGATGGGTGAGGGGACGGCTGCAGCACCTTGCTCAAGTCTGGAGGCATCACGCCTCAGACCGGTGGATTTAGGAGGTAGTGTCCTCCGGCTACAAAATGGTGTTTGCTGTGCCCCCCCCCCCCCCCCCCATGTTTACCGGGTCCCAGGTACTCCTGGTCCCTGCTTCTGCTCAGGTGCTGGCACAGGCCGTGCAAGGTCTGCGGGGTTTGGGGGTCGTTTGCAGATTTCCCTTAACCGACAGAGGCAAGGGTCCCTACTCCAACCTTCTCACAGTTCCCAAAAAAGATGGGTCAGTCTGGCCCATTCTGGATGCACAGTTCTTCAGCAATTTGTCAAGTACAGGCACCTTCCTCATGGAAACTCTGCGCTCGGCCATTGCTCCTTGCGAACTGTGGGCTTCATGCCGTTTGTGGATATCAAAGATGCTTACTTTCACATCCCTGTGTTTTCAGGACACCAAGGTTCCTCAGATTTGCGTTGGAAGATCAACACTGCCAATTTGTGGCCTTGCCATCTGGCCTCTCTTCAGCTCCCAGAGTGCTCACCAAGGTGCTGGCGGGGGTGATGTCTCTGATGAGGCCAAGGGGCGTCCGCGTGCTGCACTACCTGGACGTCCTCATCACTTCCCAGCCTCTACATCGGGCATAGTTGGATACTCAGCTGGTGGTGTCCATCCTGGAGTCATCTGGATGGGTGATCAGGGGCGGAACCTTCTTGCTCCTTCCTGGGAGATGGTCACCACGGTTGCCAGTCTATCAGGTTGGGGGGGTTTCTTCTGGAGATCCCTGCGGTTCCAGGGGAGGTGGGGCCCTTAGGAGGCCTATTCACCTATCAATATCTTGAAGCTGTGAGCGATCAGGTTAGTTCTGATTCGTTTGACTACTCATTTCAGGGCCTGCCTGCTCAGGGGCGCATGGTCACTCGTCAGGGAGGGACCCGGATCAAGAGGGTCCTCCAGGAAGTGTCTCTGATTCTGATCTGGGTGGAGGCCAATGTTCCTTGCTTTTCAGCGGTATACATTCCTACATTCCGGGGGGGGATCCCAGGATCCTCTGGCTGTGCCCATGGATGCCTTAGTAATGTCATGGCAGGACATTCAGTTCCTGTATGTCTTTCTACATTCCCCCTGCTAGGCAGGGTTCTGCGCAAGATTGCTCTGGAAGGGGTGCCAGTGGTTCTGGTGGCCTCAGGTGGCCAAGAAGTGTGTGGCTAGCAGACGTGGTGCAGATGGCAGTAGATCAGTGCTTTCTGCCTGGAGCGCCAGAGCTGCTCACTTAGGACCACTTACGCCATCCCATTTACAAACTCTGGCCTTGACGGCCTGACTGCTGGATCCTCCATCTTGATGGAGAGAGGTTTGTCTACCTCGTTGGTTGAGTCCATGGTGAAGGCTAGGAAGATGACTACTTCTTCCATCTGTTATGTGGTATGGTGTACCTTCATTGACTGGTTGAGTCTTGGTCTCTTCCCTGTTGGATGTTCTCAGTTCCCAGGGTTCTGGAGCTTTACTGCATGGGTTGGGGTCAGTCTCTAACTCAGTACCTTGAAGGATCAGGTTTCTATCCTGTCTGTCTTCTTTCAGAAGTCTTCTGTTCAGCATTCCTTGTTTAAGACTGCCTTTAGGGGGTTGTTCAGGTGCGTTCCCCACGCCAACCTATGGTCCCTGTTTTTTTGGGGATTTGGAATTGGTCTTGCCTGCCCTGCAGGGTGCTCCCTTTGAACCTGTGCAGGATGCTGCCTTGGCCTTTCTTACGCTCAAGGTTGTGTTTCTGGTAGCTATCACTTCTGTCAGGTGTGTGTCTGAGTTGGCGGTGCTGTCCATTCAGCCCCCCTACTTTGCGAGGCACTAGGACAAGGTGTTGTCTCGTTCAAACCTAATTTTCTGCATAAAGGTAGTGTCTGCCTTTCATTTGAGTCAGGATATTGTTCTTCCTTCTTTGTCCCCTAACCCTAGCTATGTTTAGGAGAGAGTTTTGCACTCTTTGGTTGTGGTTAGGTTTTCTGAAGTACTATCTGGTGGCTTCTGCACCTTTCAGGAACACTGAAGAGCCCGGATAGCTCAGTCGGTAGAGCATCAGATCTTTAATCTGTGGGTTCAGGGTTCAGGTCTCTGTTTGGGCGATGGAGTCCTCCAACATTTCTTTAGGACCCTTCTGGTCCTAGGAAGGGTTTGGCTCCTGCCAAGTCTTCTATCAGTAAGTGGATTCAGGCCTACTCTGCTAAGGGGGAGAATCATCCCTTCACCTTATTGCTCTTTCTACTCGTGCTATTGGTGCCTCTTGGGCCTTCCAGCACCAGGCCTTTGTTGAAACAAGTTTGCAAGACCGCTACTTGATCTTCTGTTCATACCTTTCAAGGTTTTACAAGGTTGATGTTCAGGCCTCAGCTGTTGCTGTTTTTGGCCGCAAGGTTTTACATGCGGCAGTGGTTTAAACTGTCTGCTGTTACCTTTTTTATTGGGGATCCCACCCTGCTTCATGGACACTGCTATTGGATGTCCCAAGTGTAAGTAATCTATCTGGAGCAGGACGTACTGTATACTAAGAATAATACAATTCTGTGAAATACTCACCTGTAGAATTGGTATTATAAGTATACAGTACGTCCTGCTCCACCCCACCCTGTTCATTATTCTTGATCCCCTGTATGGTGATTGTCATAATTGTTATGGTTACCAGTTTTTGGGTGGTTAAATTCTCCCAGTTTCTTCTTCACTGCTTTTCAATGCTGGGGATTTGTGGGAGGTCCCCGGGTATTTGAGGGGCCAGGAGGAGCCTGTTTTGCATGTCTCTGCAGTGCAGCACCATCTGGCGGAGGATAACCCAAGTGTAAGTAATCTATCTGGAGCAGGACGTACTGTATACTTATAATACCAATTCTACAGGTGAGTATTTCACAGAATTGTATTTTTCCATCCTTTTTAGCTCTTGAGCTGGTTTTGGGCCAGTGTGGTTGCGGGGCATAAGCCTGTGAAACGCTGCCTGTTGGTAATCTATGGGCATTTTTCACACATGATTTGGCATCAGCGGAAGGGCATGGCGCTAGCGTTTCCACTCCATGTAAGTGGGGGGCGTTGAACACCAGCGATTGTGGGTTGCACCGCAGGCGTACTGGTGTGAAGCCAGCCTGAGTTCATTTCCGATGACAAATCCCAGTATCCTTCCATTGTAACAAGTGAGCTAATCTGCAGCCTTGGATAAGTCGAACAGCATAATGAGCTTCCTAGCTGCTAACACAGCGTTTAGCTACTACCCCCCGCAATCTGAAGAGGTTGAATTATTTCAGATCTGCCTTAGCCAATCAGGTGATTAGAAAGTCAGAGTTAGGAAGTTTCTGAAATTTACCTCCATGAACATTGCTAAGGTAAACACATTGTTAATAGGGAAACTGTTTTCTTTTATAACACAATAATAGAAGATTTTTAAAGGACATCGAAGGTGGAATTTCCCCTTTATGGTTATATTAAAATTGATACCCTAATACAGGCACTTCTGAAATTGCGGTTAGGACCACGACTAGGACTTCTGCCCTTGGATTTGCAGCTAGAAGAGAATACATGGCAGGGAAATCGTGCCTCCAAGGCCAAGCTGTGTGGTGTTCTATTGCAGAGCTATCTCATGTTCAAGTTTTATTTAGAGGCAACCCTCACTAGATATCTATGGATAACTAGGAAGAACTGGTGCCAGGTGGAGGAAGTTTTACTCCCAGGTCCTTTTAGTCCAAAACCCTCTGGAGTTTACCGTAATGGTTCTCAATTTGAAAACTCAAAATGTTTTAATTGTAGATAGTCTGGATGAAACGCATCTTTTTAGTGAAAAAACTGTTAAAAAAAGAATGTATATTAAGCATAGGTCTTCCAAAACTTTTGATTATCCTTTATTGCAGTTTCCTAAGATTTTCGATATGCCTGGGAACAGAGGCCCTCCGGTTTAAGTACAAGGCACTCTCCTTTAGAATTTCCTTGGGACAGGTGGCCTACAGGGATCCTAGCTGAAGCTGGTGCTCTGTGTGACTGAGCACAGAAAGTCACAGTGGTTGAAGAGCATGCTTAAGACTCAAAACTGCATCATGACATGCCCTTTCCAGCTCACAAACCTAGAATCTGAAGCAAAGAAATTAGGTATTACGTAGAATTAGGTATTTACGTAGAATCAGAGATTTCAGTTGCGTCAAGATTTTCCTATTGCATGGCACGGCCTGCTTCAAGAAGTCCTTACGTATGGGATATTCCGCCACAAGGTGGCGCAGTGCACTGCAGAAGAGTTGTGGCTCCTCCCTGTACCATATAAAAACAGGATCACCAACAGACCTCTCCAGTGTTTTCTCTGCAGTAATACTGCGAAGATAGAAGATGGCTCTTTATATTGCACAGGTGAGCGGGGCAACCAAGCTTGCGGCCCTGCATGTCTATTTCCACCCGTTTCCGGACGCTCTGTGCCTCCCAGCCTCGGCTGACATATCGGGTGAAGGTAGAGGAGCACTAGAGTCAGGTGCTCAAGGAGCGCTGCTCCAAGCCGCAGACCCTGTACCAAAAAGGGTAGCCGGCCATAGGCTTTATGGTGTGCCTACTGAGGGATGCGGCGTTCCTGTCCTAGCTTCTGAGGGGTGAGTGTTTTTGGGGACTGTGTTCTGGACATCCCCTTGTTTTTGCCTTGTTGGGTTCTGGGGTTCCCTCCCCCCCACTACCCTGGGCCCGGCTCCTGCCGGGGGGGGGGGGGGGGCTGGTGGTAGCGGCGAGGGGTTTTTAACGCTGTTTTTCGCCACCGTCGCCGCTTTGTACTCCGCTCCGCGGGCTGCGGCGCTATGGCTGTGAGGCGTTTTTGGATTGTGATGGCGCCAGCGCGCTCTTCGGGAGGGGCAGGGCTGGGGGATGATGCGTATCACGTCGTCCCCCCACGGCACGCCCCTCGAGGTTCTTCTGCCGACGCCATTTTGAGCCTGCTGCGCGTCTGGGGCCCCTCTTCCTCCCTGGTCTGCGGTGGTGATCGTTTTCCTGTGTCGCTTCCCTCTGTGGTCTGGCGGCTTGGTGATCCTTCGGTCTCTTTGGTCCGTGAGTCCCCTTTGGGGGTTTTGTTTCCTTGGGGCATGGGCTGCGGGATGCTTATGTGCATTTTACTTATGTCTTTCAGGCGGGAAAACTGTGGGTTGTGGTTTCTCCCGGTTCTGCTCCTTACCCCCCCCTCATCCCCCCCCCCCTTACTGGCTCTTCTGGGGGCATCCCTTTGGGGGGCATCCTGGGTGGCTTTTTATTAGCCCTTACCCTGTGCTGGCCTGTTGCGCCTGTGTTAAGGCTTCTGGGGATAGCGTGCTCAGGGGCTCCTTTGGGGCAATCCCGGCTGTGTGCCATGTGCGGGGCATCCCCTTTGAGTGATAGTGCCGCGGTGTGCGCCCAAGGTATCATTGTGGCCCAGGCTGGGCTGAGCGCTTCTCTTCCCAGTTCTGTGCTCCCTTCGGCATCGCCTACCCCCCCCCCCCCGTGCCTGTATTTAGCCCCCAGTGAGGGGGATGCTAGCAGGGGGTCACAATCTGATCTGGCACTTCATGTGGCCAGCATTGAAAGGCTGCTTGCCAGGCCTGTTCCAGGTAAAGCCTCTGGCAAAAAGCGGCACCTGGCTCCCACGCCCTCCCTCTTTGCTGAGGAGGATGCGGGAATTGATGCCTTTGGTGGTCGCTACTCCCTAGAGGAGGGGAAGCTTTTCCAGGACTCTGACTCCTCTGGGGACCAGCAGGAGGGGTAGGACAGTGACCCTGGGTCTGCGTCTGGGGAGGATTCATGGCTCCCCGATGACGCTGAGACTGTTGTCTGACATTTTTGAAACCTTGCACATTGCCCCCCCCCCCCCCCCCCCCCCCCGAGGTGGCTAAGAGGAAGCAGGGTGAGCTCTTTTGTCCTGATAAACAGCGTCTGGAGTCCCCTGAGCAGGGCCATTTCTCTAATATGGTGCTCAAGGAGTGGGAATGTCCTAATAGATTGCCCGCGGTGCCCATAAGATAAGAGGTATCCCTTTCCTGCTGACCTGGTCAAGCGATGGTCGTGTCCCCCTGAGGTGGACGCTCCCGTCCTAGGGCTGTCCAACACCTCGGTCATGCCTTCCCCTGACACTACTACACTGTGGGGCAGCGCGGACCGGCGTATCAGCTGGCCTGCCATGCCTTTACGTTTGTGGGGGCTGGGCTGCGTCCGGTCTGTGCCGCTGCCATTACAGCTATTGCCCTTAAAGTGGACCAACACCCACAGGTGATCGGCCCGGGAATCTAAGATTCCCGGGCCGATCACCTCCCTCCCCGCGGGACATCCGAGATCGGGATGTCCCGCGGGGTGAAACACCCCAAACTCCTTACCTTATCTTCGGCGGCGACCGGCCGCCGCCACCTCCCTCGCGCCCCTTTAGACGTGCCCGCGCCGGCCGTCTGTGAATGGCCGGCGCGGGCACGCGCGCGTCAAGAGGGACGCGCGGGAGGCGGCGGAGGAGGAGCCGCTTGTCCGCGGCTTGTCCGTCAGCGCTGGGAGCGGGGAGAGGTGAGTTGTTCGGGGGGGTTTCACACACTGGGGCACCCCGATCGGGGGTGCCCCACCGAAGTGGACCAAGACCCAGGATAGTCAAAATCCTGGGTGTTGGTCCACTTTAAGAAAAAGCTCAAGCGTCTCACTGATGGCGCTATGGCTGGTAGGAGGAGGGTGGATTATAGGGCTCTCTTGCTTTGCTCTGATTTTGTTGCCTTTGTCCTTACTGCCATGGATGATGCGTTCCGGCTGGGTGGTAGGGCCTCTGCCCTCTTGGTGGCTATGCACCGCTCTGTTTGGTTGCGTCTGTGGGCAGTTGACGCTGCTGCTAAGAAGGCTCTCACTGGGCTCCCCTTTGCGGGGCTGTGGCTCTTTGGTGAGCATCTGGATGTTCTAGCCAAGGATGGTAGGCTACCTCAGCGTAGGAAGCTGCCTCGGCCCTTTTCGGGTGGGGGGACGGCTTCGGCTCTTTGCTCTCGTCTGGAGGCATTTCAGACCAGTGGATTCAGGAGGTAGTGTCCTCCGGTTACAAGATAGTTTGCAGCCTGGCCTCCCCCAAGATTCCTTAGATGCCGGGTGTCCCAAAACCCTCAGTCAGCTCAGGGTTTGCGCCTTGCAGTTCAACGTCTGTTGGAGTCAGGAGTCATTTGCCTGGTGCCTTCCCAGGAACAGGGTCAGGGGTTCTACCCCAATCTCTTCACGGTTCCCATAAAGGACGGGTCTTTGAGGCCCATCCTGGACTTGAAGGGTCTCAACAGGTTTGTCAGGTTCAAGCACTTTCGCATGGAGACGCTACGCTCGGCTGTCAGTACCCTTCGTCCGGGTGACTTTATGATCACCGTGGACATCAAGGATGCCTATCTTCACGTGCCAATCTTTGGGTCATCAGAGATTCCTGAGGTTCGCTCTAGAGCAGTAGTCCTCAAACTTCCTCCTCAAGGGCCGAGACAGGCCAGGTTTTGCAGCTCTCTATGCTGATGCATAGATGTAATAATTAGGGCTATAGCTCTGTCTGAGCACCAGTTAATTCACCTGTGGAGTAGCGTGGAGAGCTGCAAAACCTGGCCTGTCTCGGCCCTTGAGGAGGAAGTTTGAGGACTACTGTTCTAGAGGATCAGCATTACCAGTTTGTGGCTTTACCGTTCGGTATCGCCTCGGGTGTTCACCAAGGTGCTGGCGGGCGTGATGGCTCTGCTGCGGAATCAGGGCATTCACATCTTCTCTTACCTGGACGACATTCTGATTGCGACTCAGTCTCTTCATCAGACTGAGAAGGATACTCTGGTGGTGACCTCCACTCTCGAGTCCTTCGGCTGGGTGATCAACTTTCCCAAGTCTTCACTGTCTCCGTCTTTGGTGAGGTCCTTTCTGGGCATGACTCTCAGGTCAAGGATTCCTGCCTCAGCAGAAAGTGGAGGGCCGCCAGAAGCAGGCACAGGCTCTGCTCTTGTGTCCTCATCCCTCCATCCGGCAGGGGATGCAGTTAGTGGGCCTGATGGTGTCCTGTTTCGAGGCGGTCCCCTTTGCTCAGTTTCACATGAGACCTCTTCAGTTGCACCTCTTGTCAGTTTGGGATCGGGACGCTGTGTCCCTGGATCAGGAATTTGCTCTGTCCCCCCTTGCCAGACAGTCCCTCTCGTGGTGGCTGGACTCAAGGAACCTACTAGTGGGCAGGACCTTTCTGCCTCCGTGCTGGGAGACTGTCACCACAGATGCCAGTCTGACCGGTTGGGGGGGCTTTTGGAAGTCCCTGAAGTTCCAGAGTCGATGGGGCCCCCAGGAGGCCCATGCTCCCATCAATGTCCTGGAACTGAGGGCGATCAGGTTGGTTCTTTCTCAGCTGACCACACACCTTCGGGGTCGGGCTGTTCAGATCCGCTCGGACAACCAGACAGCGGGGGGACTCGGAGCAAGCAAGCCCTCAAGGAAGTGTCCCTGATGCTGTCTTGGGCGGAAGAGAATGTCCCTTGCATCTCGGCGGTCTACATTCCGGGGGTGGAGAACCAGGAGGCAGACTCCTTGAGCAGGATGACGTCTCGGCTGAGGGAATGGTCCCTCAACAACAAGGTATTTAACTCCCTGTGTCACCGCTGGGGTCAGCCGGATGTGGACCTGTTTGTGTCCCGCCACAATCACAAGCTTCCAAGATTTGTCCCCCTGTCGCAGGATCCTCTGGCTTTCACCACGGATGCGCTAGCTATGCCTTGGACGGAGTTTCGGCTTCTCTATCTGTTCCCTCCCTTTCCTCTGCTGGGCAGGGTGCTGCGCAAGATAGTCCAGGAGGGGGTACCAGCCATTCTGGTGGCCCCCTGTTGGCCAAGGAGGGTGTGGTTCGCAGATGTCGTGCAGTTGGCAGTAGACCGGTACATCTTGCCCAAGGATCCAGATCTTCTCACTCAGGGACAGCTGTGCCATCCCGATTTACAAACGCTGGCTTTAACGGCTTGGCTGTTGAAACCTCCATCTTGATGGATAATGGTTTGCCGGCCTCTGTTGTTACTCTGATTCGGGCTAGGAAGAAGTCCTCGTCCTTTATTTACTACAGGGTCTGGCATGCTTACATTGCCTGGTGTGAGTCCAAGTCTCTTCCTTGTCGGGTGTTTTCTATCCCCAGGATTCTGGAATTTCTACAACATGGTTTGGATTCTGGCCTTTAACTTAGTACCCTCACGGGACAGGTGTCAGCTCTGGCAATTTTTTTCCAAAGATCCTTTGCCAATCACCGGTTGGTTAAGACCTTTTTCCAGGGAGTTACTCATGTGCGTCCACCACGTAAACCTATGCCACCGGTTTGGGACTTGAATCTGGTGTTGTCTGCTCTCCATTAAACCTCCCTTTTTTGAGCGGCATCAGGATAAGGTGGTGTTTCGGCTTAAGCCGGATTTCTTGCCTAAGGTTGTGTCTGCTTTTCATCTCAATCAGGACATTATCTTACTTTCTTTGTGTCCTAACCCTGCTTCATTCTCTGGATGTTGTCAGGGCATTGAAGTTTTATTTGGTTGCTACTGAGTCTTTCAGGAAATCTAATGCTCTTTTTGTTCTTCCTGCTGGACCTAGGAAGGGTTTGCCTTCGGCTAAATCTACTATTAGGAAGTGGATATGTCAGGCGGTGGTACAATTCTATTCTGTTAAAGGGAAGGTTCCTCCTTTCCGGATTACTGCTCATTCCACTTGTGCTGTTGGTGCTTCTTGGGCTTTTCAGCCCCAAGCTTCTGTTGAACAAGTTTGTAAGGCTGCAACTTTCTCTTCTGTTTATACCTTTTCGAAGTTTTACGAGGTTGATGTTAAGGCCTCAGCTGATGCTGCTTTTGGCCACAAGGTACTTCAGGCGGTAGCGGTCTGAACTTCCTGCTGCTACTTTTGGGGATCCCACCCTAACTTATGGACACTGCTGTTGGATGTCCCATACGTGCCATGCAATAGGAAAAATACAATTCTTTGAGTACTCACCTGTAGAATTGTTTTTACTATGCATGGCACGGCACGGCCTGCTTCACCCCACACTTATCGTTATTCTTGGTTGCCTCTTTATGGTGATTGTTCCAAGTTAGTTGGGGTTGTTACCTTTTTTTATCTTTTTTACCTTTATTATCTCCTGGCTTCTTGTATAACTGCTTGTCAACAATGGAGAGGTCTATTGGTGATCCTGTTTTTATATGGTACCGGGAGGAGCCACAACTCTTCTGAAGTGCACTGCGCCACCTTGTGGAGGAATATCCCATACATAAGGACTTCTTGAAGCAGGCCGTGCCATGCATAGACAAGGACTTAAAGTTCAAGGGGAATTTCTATCATTCCCCTCTTGGATGACCTTCTGTTGATGAGAAGTACAGAAGAGATTCTGTCAGATTTGTCTTTTTAGAGGGTTACAGAATTCCTAGACTCAATCACGGCAGCACAGCAACTCTCTGAAGATGTCCGATAGCAGTTTTTGTGTTGCTACAGCAGGGAGTGGAGGTTTTGAAATCCTCTCATAAGTACAAAGGGTGCTAGACAATGTTTCCATGGTAACCTACCTATATTGTCAGGGGTTATGAGATGGTAACCCTACAGAATCCGGCCTATTCCTTCCTCTTGCTTCCTCTTCAACATTCTTTCAGATCCCTTACAGCAATTCACTATAAAAGGGACCATGAATAAAGTGGCAGACTTTTTGTGCAACAATGCTCTGTCAGTCACATTGGATCCTGAATCAACAGGTCTTCCTACAGACCACCTCCAGGTGGAGTCATGCTATAAAGCCTAAATTTTTCTCCTAGGATCCTGTAAGGGCAGTCCTGAAAAAGAAAAGATTACTGAGGGTAATCAACACCCTCCTAGTAAGTAGGAAAGGGTACCACAAGAGGTGTTCTCCTAAAAACTTGAATTGGGCCAGCAGTAAGTACTTAAAATTCAACCATTAGCCCTCTCGTTGTTTATAGATAGATGAGAATAGAATCTTTAATCAACAGTTTCGTCCATCACGGCGGGTTATCTAAGACCCCATTTAAATCTCATGTGAAGCTTCAGATAGTATCCTTTATATATGTGGTTTCTTTCGTTAGCTATTACTTCAGATAGAAGGGTTAGTCAAGCCCTTTCCTTATGGTATTTCTTGTTCAGTATTTGACAAAACCATCTTTAGACTCGATCCTCTTTACTTGCCCAAAATATCCTCTACCTTCACCCGTCTTATCTTACATCCCTCTTCCTAATACAAATAGTAAGGAGGTTCTGCTGCATCTTCTTGAGGTCCGAAGCTGTTCAGTATTTTAACTTTAACCCACACACATATACTTGGTGTAGATCAGACCACCTAATTATTTATTTTAATTGTAACAATTAAAATCTACTGCAGCCACAGGGATCGCTCCAACAAACCCTTGCATGGTAGTTTCTCAGCCATACATAGCTGCTAATTCCACCAGAGCAGTCCCTATTTCTTGGGCAGAATAAAAACAGGGGTATTCTTAGATGAAATTTGCAAAGGCAGCTGCTGGTCTTCACCATACACCTTCCTAAACATCTACCTCCTAAAACTTTTAATCAGACAAATAGTATTCCGTTGGTGAAAAAGTTTTTTAGGCCGTACCCCACCCTTTATACATTAATTGCTTGTTAATACTCTCTAGTGGCTTTCCTGAAGGACGACAAGAGGAAGTCCCTGTATGACTGTAAGTGTTTCTACGAGTTTTTCAGGACTGCCCTTCTTACTCTCCCTATGTTGTTTGGCCCTGTGCTTTATTTTATTACTTGCTTCATAGTGAGGGCTGTGGGGAAAGAGTGGACTTTTTAACTTGTCCCAGATTTTGCTTCCAGGGGGAGGAGCCTGTCTCCCCAGTGGCTGTCCTAAATTACCCGTAAAAACTGTTGTATTAACAGGGATTTTTTTCTGTTTCAAAAAGTTAGCAAATTAAAAGGTTCCAAAAAATGTAGCATGCATATGTATTCAGCCCCCTGTACTCTGATAACTCTAAATAAAATCTATTATGGTCAACTGCCTTCAGGAGTCGCCTAATTAGTAAATGGTGAATCTGCATTCTTAATATAACTACACCTATAACAACTAGGCCTGAGAGATTTGTTAGAGAACATTAGTGAACAAACAGCAGCATGAAAACTAAGGAACATTTCAGACAGCACAGGGATAAAGTTTCTCTTCAGACTGTCAGTCCACCTGAAAAACACGGTCTTGTTTTTCATTTAAGTGTATTCTCAATATTTTTAGGTGAAATATGTGCAAAAAGATTACAGTTTTTTTAGTGTATTTTTATATAATAAAAAATATATATTTAAAAAAAAAATGTATGTAAAAGCCCAATTTCTCCTGGTTACAGCGGTACTACATGTGTATTAGTAGACACCCTTTTCTTTATTGCGGCCCGCTTCGTTATTCATAACAGTTGGGTTATTCCGCCACAAGGTGGCGCAGTGGTACTGCAGAAAAGCTGTGGCTTGTCCCGGCTCCCTATAAAAATGGGATTAACCATAGAGTTCCCAGTGTTTCCTCTGCAGTGGACTGCAAAGTTAGCAGATGGCTCTCTCTCTTGCGCAGGTGAGCGGGGCAACCAAACCTGCGGCCCTGCAAGTCTATTTCCATCCGTTTCTGGACCCTCACTGCCTCCCAGCCTTGGCTGACAGATCGGGTGAAGATAGAAGAGCACTACGGTCAAGTGCTCCTGGAGCGCAGCTCAAAGCCGCAGACCCTGTAACACAAAGGGTAGTCGGCCATGGGCTTTATGGTGAGCCTATTAGGGATGCAGAGTTTCTAGCCTAGCTTCTGAGGGGGTAAGTAGTTTGGGGACTGTGTCCCCTCATTTTCCTTTGGGTCCCCCACGCGCCCCCCCCCCTCCCTGACCATGGCTGCTCGCCGCTGCTTTCTCGTCTCTCTCTTCCCCCCCTCTTCTAACTTGGTTGGGGGGGAGGAAGGGGGGGTGGTGGCAGCGGCGAGTAGTAGTCATATCTGTGGTGTTTTTACTTTTTGGTGTGTTTTCTGGTGTTTTTAGCTGCCGAGCCGCTTTGTACTGCGTTCCGCGGTTGGGGGTGCTACAACCTGAAATGATTTTGCTTTGTCATGGCACCGGCCGGGTCACGTGAGCGCAGTTATTCCCAGTATGTCACACACCCCGCTTCCGAATATTCATGACACTTGGGTAACTGTCCTGTAGAGGGCGATCTTGCAGAGATGACATGAAAAAAGGAACCCCTCCCGGTCCATAAATACCTGGGACATCCCACCATTCCCCAGTCTTTCGTCTCTGCAGTCGGCGAGCAAGTCAGAAGATGGTTGTCTCCTCCTTGCAGGTAGCCGGGGTAACCCCCCGGCCTTTTGTTTCTATTGCTGCCTGAACCTTTTTTAATTTAAACTATAGCAGTATGCCTTCCAGCCTAGGCTGAAGGTCCAGGCAATGGTAGGCTGCACCTTATGGTGTATATGGGAGCTTGCTCCCCCGTGAGACCCCATACAAAAGGGGTAGGCGGTGTCCGGGTTGGTGATCCCAGCTTGGGATGCCCTGTCCCTCTTACCCTTTCACCTATTGGTGTGGGTTCTCCCCCCCCCTACCGTGTCCCCCTGTGCCCCTTGAGGGGGGGGGGGGCTTTTCTCCTGTGGGTTGTTTTACTTTATTTGGGGGAAAAGGTGTGTGGATTGTGTGTGTGTTTGTATGTGTTTTTGCGGCCGTGGTTGCTGGGCCGGTTTCACTTTCAACAGGTGCAGTTAAGTAGGGGGCGGAGCCGGGCGCTCGGCATGCTCGTTGTGGCCCGTCCTTGGCTCACCTTTTTGAGGTTCTGGCAATTTCTCCTCCTGAGGAGGCCGCTCCTCAAAAAGGGGAATTCTTTGGGACTTCCAAGCCGCCCTAGAGTTCCCAAATCAAAAGCATTTTGATGACATATTCTTAAGGAATGGGAGAAGCCTACTCGGCTTCCAGGTATTCCTAAAGGTTTGGATAAAAAGTATCCCTTTTGGGTGGATGTGGTAAAACGATGGTCGTCCCCTCCCGGGGTGGATGCCCCGGTGCTCGGGTTATCCAATACTTCTATTTTGCATTCTCCTGACTCCACCACTCTCAAAGATGGTGAGGATAAACGCATTGATCAGATGGCTTGCCACGCGTTTGCTAGTGTCGGTTAAGCCTTGCGGCCTGTTTGTGCTTCAGCGCTTTTGGCAGTGGCTACCAGGTCTTTGGTTAGAGACCTGTTGAGTATACCTCCAGGCTTGACCCGGCTAGTGATGAGTTCGCCGCCCTTAAGCGGTGTGAATTGTTCATGTCTTTTGTGCTTGCCACCTTAGATGACACCATGGTCATGTGTGGTAGAACCTCGGCCTTGCTTGTAGCTAGGGATTGCCAGTTCAAGTCCAATCGGACGGCGGTCACTTACATCAATCACCAAGGAGGGACTCGCATCAGGAGTGCCCTCAGGGAGGTATCTCTGATCCTTGTTTGGGCAGAGAGCAATGTCCCATGCATCTCAGCCCTTTACATCCTGGGAGTGGAGAACACGAAGGCGGATTCCCTGAGCAGGGGATCCTCTCGCCGAGGAGAATGGTCTCTCAGTTCCAAGGTATCCCAGTCCCTTTGTCACAAGTGGGGGACTCCGGAGGTGGATCTTTTTGCCTCTGGTCACAATCACAAGCTTCCTGACTTTGTGTCTCTGTCTCAGGATCCTCTGGCCCAGCAGTTCTGGTGGCTCCAAGGTGGCCAAGACGAGTGTGGTTCGCAGACGTCGTGCGGCTGGCAGTAGATCAGTTTTATCTGCCTCTTCTTCCGGATCTTATCACCCAGGGTCAGCTACGCTGCCCCAATTTACCAACGCTGGCTTTGACGGCGTGGCTGCTGAAACCTCCATCTTAAAGGAGGAAGGTCTTTCTGATGGGTTCAGACTCTTGTTAGAGCTAGGAAGAGTTCTTCCTCTAACGTCTACTATAGGACTTGGAGGTCTTATATTAAAGTGGACCAACACCCTGAGGTGATCGGCCCGGGAATCTTATAGACACCTCACACACCGCGGTCGGGATGTCCCGCGGGGTGTAAACCCCCCAAAACCCCCGAACAACCTTACCTCTCCAGCCGCTGCTGCCGCCGCCTCACTCGCGCTCCGTCTAGACGTCAAGAGTGACGCGCGGGAGGCACCGACGGGCAAGCTGCTTGTACGTCGCTGTCAATCAGCTTGTCCGTCGGCGCCGATTGGACGGCGCGGCCACGTGGGAGCGGGGAGAGGTGAGTTTTGGGGGCTTTCTGGGGGGTTTCACACAGCGGGGCACCCCCGATCTGGGTGCCCCGGGGAAGTGGACCAATAGTCAAAATCCTGGGTGTTGGTCCACTTTAACTGGTGCAAGGCTAGGGCCTTGGCTTGTAGGGTGTTTTCTATTCCCAGAATTCTGGAGTTTCTTCAACATGGTCTGGACTCGGGGTTCCAGCTTAGTACTTTGAAAGGGCAGGTTTCTTTCAAAGGTCTTTTGCCCTTCATCCCTTGGTTAATACATTTTTCCAGGGGGTTACTCATGTGCGGCCTCCTAGAAAGCCCTTGCTGCCGGTTTGGGATTTAAACTTGGTTCTGTCGGCTCTCCAGGGGCCCCTTTTTGAGGCGGTGCATGATATTGCTCTTTCTCTCCTCACTCAGAAAGTTGCCTTTTTGGTGGCTATTACCTCTGTTCGGCGTGTCTCTGAGTTGGCGGCCTTGTCTATTCAGGCTCCTTACTTTGATAGGCACCTGGACAAGGTAGTTTTCCGCTTTAAGCCGGATTCCTTCCTAAGGTGATTTCGGCCTTCCACCTCAATCAGGTTGTAGTTCTCCCTTTCTTGTGTCCTAAGCCTAGTAATGACAAGGAGAGGACCTTATATTCTTTGGATGTGGTTCTATGTGTGAAATATTATTTGGTGGCTTCTTCTCCTTTTCGTAAGACGGACGCCTTTTTCGTGGTGCCCTCCGGGCCCAGGAAAGGTCTGGCGCCCGCTAAGTCTTCCATTAGTAAATGGATTCGGCCATTGTTGGGGCCTATTCTGCCAAGGGGAAGGTTCCCCCTTTTCGTGTTACTGCTCATTCTACTCGTGCTGTTGGAGCATCTTGGGCTTTTCAGCATCAGGCTTCTGTTGAACAAGTTTGCAAGGCCGCTACTTGGTCTTCTGTTCATACTTTTTCCAAGTTTTATAAGGTTGATGTGCGGGCCTCAGCGGATGCTGTTTTTGGCTGCAAAGTTCTGCAAGCTGCAGTAGTTTAAGTTTGCATTATTGCCTTTTTGGGATCCCCACCCATTATGGGCACTGCTATTGGATGTCCCAAGTGCTATTGGATGTCCCAAATGAATATTCGCAAGCGGGGTGTGTGACATACTGGGAATACCATTTTGTGATTACTGACCTGTAAAATGGTTATTACAAGTATGTCACACACCCCGCTTCATCTCGCCCTTTTTTGTTTTTTCTGGGATCCTTTATATGGTGAACCTTTTTCTTTGCTGTTTACATTTGGCTCTTCCTGGTCCCTTTACTGCTGTACTTTTAGCTGTACTTACTGCTATACTGGGGAATGGTGTGAGGTCCCAGGTATTTATGGACCGGGAGGGGTTCCTTTTTTGCATGTCATCTTTTTTGCATGTCAGGGCAAGATCGCCCTCTACAGGACAGTTACCCAAGTGTCATGAATATTCGGAAGCGGGGTGTGTGAAATACTTGTAATAAACATTTTACAGGTGAGTAATCACAAAATGGTATTTTTCGTGCTCTTCGGAGGGGCGGGTGATGACGCGTATCGCGTCGTTCACCTCGCGGCCTGCTCCTCGAGGTACCTCTGCCGGCGCCATTTTGGACGAGCTGCGCGTCTGGATTCCTCCCTTCCTGGCTGCATCGCTGCCTTCTCCAGCGGGTCGCCTTATTCAGCGGTCTGTGCCTGTGTGACACCGCGGTGTCTTTTGTCCCTGAGTCCCCCCAGGGGGTTTTTTACTTGATTGGGTTTTTTTGCTGCGGGATGCTTGTGTGATTTTACTTATGTCTTTCAGGCGGGATACCATTGGGTTGTGGTTTCTCCCGGCTCCACTCCTTCCTCCCCCTCATTCCCCCCTTTATTAACTTCTGGGGGCATCCCGTGGGAGGGCATCCTGGGTGGCTTCTGTATTAAGCCTGTACACACTGCTGGCCTATTGTGCCTGTGCTAATCAACATATGGAGGCTTCTGGGGATAGCACGCTTGGGGGCCCTTCGGGGCAAGCACGGCTGTGTTCCATGTGTGGGGTATCCCCTGTAAGTAACAGTGTCACGGTGTGCGTGCCGTGTGCTGAAAGTGTCCTTGCGCTTCAAGCTGGTTTGCCTGCTTCACTTCTCAGCTGTTGGGCCTCAGTGAGGGGAATGTTGGCAGGGAGTCGCATTCTGATTTGGCTCTGCGGGTGGCTAACATTGAAAAGCAGCTTGCCAGGAATGCTCCTAGGAAGGCTGGCAAGAGACACCTGGACCCCAGGCCTGCTCCCCTTACTGAGATGTATGTGGGGATTGATGAGCTTGGTGGCTGTCACCCCCTTGAGATGGGGGAGCTCTCCCAGGATTCTGACTCCTCTGGGAACCAGCAGGAGGGTTGCGATAGTGACCCTGGGTCTGCATCCGGAGAGGATTCATGGTACCCTGAGGACACTGATAATATGCTGTCACATATATTCCAAGTATGTCTCACACCCTGCTTCGGAAATATTAATTACATGTGGGTTATGGTCCAGTAGAGGGTGAACTTCTGCAGAGATGACTAGAAAAAAAGAAGCCCCTCCCGGTCCATAAATACCTGGGACCTCCCACACATTCCCCAGTCTTTGTCTCTGCAGACTGCGAGCCAAGTCAGAAGATGGCTGTCTCCTTCCTTACATCTGGTGTGGGCTGGTCGCCATTTTGTTTCTTGGTCCTAAACTGTGAGTGCCCTGCGGGGCTTCTATGCATTACCTGTTTGTTTACTGTACAAGCAGGATGTGGTTTAGGGGCGCCTTGTATGCTGCATGTGTGCTTTTACATATATATCCTTCAAGTATATATGTATGTCTAGGCATATATCTGGAAGTATGCTGGCTGTAATTGCGTTTTTTGCTTATGGTACCCTTGTTTATTATGTCTTCAAGGGGGATTACCTTCCTTGATAGTAAAAAAAAAGGGGGTTCTCCTGGTCCTTAGGTCCCTCACTCAAATTGGGGTTTTACAAATCCTCCCACTAATGGACGGTAAGGGGCATCCCGGGTGGCTTACTAGCATAATTCCCACTGGTCATTGCGACTACCATAAAAAAAAAATCACCATATGGAGGCTTCCCAGGATACCAGGCTCAGGATCCCTAAAGGGCAACCCCGGCTGTGTGTGGTTTGTGGGGTATCCCTCGCTGGGGATGATGCGCTTATTTGCATACCATGTGCACAGCAGGCCATTACGCGGCAGTCCGGGCCCCCAGCGTCCGGTTCAGCGCCGCCAGTCTCAACACCTACACCACCATGCCTGGCTTTGACCCCAGGTGATGTCACTGGCGGGGAGTCGCATTCTGATGTCTGTGCTAGATTGGCCAACATTGAGAAATGATTGCTAGTTCTGCGGCCAGGAAGGCCCCAGTTAAGAGAAGGCATTTGGCACCGGCTGCGCCGGGTTTTGATTATGAGGAATATGACTCCTTTGATTGGTCTGATTATTCCCCGTTGGAAGAAGGGGAATTGTTTTCAGAATCTGAAGGCTCTGATGATCAGCAGTTCTTGGATGCTGATGCGGGACAGGAGCGTGGGGATACTGTTGATACCCCCAGACTTCTGTCCCATATTTTTGAAGTGCTTGCTATTTCCCCTCCTGCGGAGGCCCCTCCGCAAAAGGGGGAATTTTTGGGGGTCACTAAGCCTCGCTTGGAGTTTCCGGATCAGAAGCATTTTGACAAATTGATTCTTAAGGAATGGGAAAAGCCCAGCCGGCTTCCTGGTATACCTCAGGGTTGGGATAGGAAGTATCCCTTTCCTGTGGACACGGTAAAGTGTTGGTCGTCACCCCCAGAGGTTGACGCTCCGGTTCTGGGTTTGTCCAACACATCGCTTGTGCACTCACCAGACTCCACTACTTTGAAGGCTAGTGAGGACCGACGTCTTGATCAAATGATGTCACATGCCTTTGCCAGTGTGGGTTCGGCCTTGCACCCTGTTTGTGCTTCAGCTCTCACGCTGTGGCTACCGGATCTGTCATTAGGGGCCTGTTGAATGGTCTTAACCCTGCTAGTGATGAATTTGCAGCACTTATGCGGTGTGATTTGTTCATGACCTTTGTCTTATCAGCTTTGGATGATACAATCTGCATGTGTAGTAGATCCACGGCTTTGCTTGTGGCTATACGCCGATCGGTTTGGTTGCGCCAATGGGCGGCTGATATTGCTGCGAAGAAGGCACTTACAGGGCTACCCTTCCTGGGTATGCGCCTGTTTGGAGATAAGTTGGACTCGGTGGCGAAAGGAGGTAAATTGCCACAACACAAAAAGCAGCGCCGACCCTTTCGGGGTGCAGGCTACTTTAATCCTTCCTTTTGTGGCTCTCGAGCAAGCAGGGGAGTTGCTTACTCTGCGTTCAGATGTGATTCCTGTGGTAGGGGCAGAGGACGTGCCCGTCCCAGTACTGCCTGGGGTGCCAAACCCAAGGCTGCTGCCAAACCCTCTCAGCAATGAGGGAACGTCCTCACCCTCGCGGGTGGGGGGACGGCTACGGCTCTTCGCCCAGGTCTGGACCAAGGAGGTCACAGACAACTGGATCCTGGAAGTGGTCTCTTCCGGGTACAAGCTGGAGTTTGAGTACCGGCCTCCTCCCAGATTCCTCAGGTGTCGGGTTCCTTCGGACCGCCGGGCCGTGCAGGGGCTTTTCATGGCAGTGCAAAACTTTCGGGACATGGGGGTCGTCTGCCCAGTGCCCTCCACAGAGAGAGGTCGGGGCTATTACTCCAACCTTTTTACAGTCCCCAAAAAGGATGGCTCCATAAGACCCATTCTGGATCTAAAGATTCTCAACAGGTTCATCAGAACCAAGAAATTTTGCATGGAGACCCTGCGCTCGGCCATCAACTCTCTTCGTCCAGGGGACTTTATGACGTCCATAGACATCAAGGACTCTTACCTTCATGTGCCGATCTTCCCGGGACACCAACAGTTTCTCAGATTTGTGGTGGGAGATCAGCATTATCAGTTTGTGGTTCTTCCTTTTGGGCTGACCTCGGCACCAAGAGTGTTCACCAAGGTGTTGGCGGGTATAATGGCCCTTCTCAGAGCCCAGGGCATTCGCATTGTGCCGTATCTGGACGACCTTCTCATCACGGCATCCTCTCTTGGTCAAGCGGAGCTGGACACCAGGTAGGTGGTGTCAACGCTGGAGAGGTTCGAGGGTGATCAACTATCCCAAGTCTTCTCTCTCCCTGTCAAGGGAGGTTTCCTTTCTGGGCATGAATCTGGATACCATTCAGACCAGGGTGTTCCTACCTCCGTCAAAGGTGGAGACGGTTCAAGATCTGATACGTCTTTTTCTGTCCATCCCTCGCCCGTCCTTCCGGCAAGGGATGAGGCTGGTGGGATTGATGGTGTCCTGTTTTGAGGCGGTTCCCTTTGCTCAGTTTCACATGAGGCCTCTTCAACTCCATCTGTTATCGGCTTGGGACACATGCCCTCTGTCCTTGGATCAGTCATTTGTGATGTGTCCCCTGGTCCGGCAGTCTCTTCGGTGGTGGCTGGAACTGAGGAATTTGCTGAGGGGCAGATCTTTTCTGGCCCCTTGTTGGGAGACGGTCACCACGGACGCCAGCCTGTCGGGCTGGGGGGGGTTTCTGGAAGGAACATCAGTTCCAGGGGCTGTGGGGTCCTCAGGAGGCGTACATCCCCATCAACGTCCTGGAGCTGAGGGCAATTCGGTTGGTGCTGTCGTATCTGACGCATCATCTCCAAGGCTTACCGGTTCAGGTTCGATCAGACAATCGGACTGCGGTTGCTTACATCAATCACCAAGGAGGGACTCGCAGCAGGAGTGCCCTCAGGGAAGTGTCCCTGATTCTTGCATGGGCCGAGAGCAATGTTTCATGCATCTCGGCAGTGTACATTCCAGGGGTGGAGAACCTGGAAGCGGACTCTCTGAGCAGGGGGTCCTCTCGCCGAGGGGAATGGTCCCTCAACTACGAGGTATTTCTATCGATTTGTCACAAGTGGGGGTTCCCGGAGGTGGATCTCTTTACCTCCCGTCACAACCACAAGCTCCCTGCTTTTGTGTCTCTTTTCCAGGATCCTCTGGCTCTGGCAGTGGATGCTATGTCCCTTGCCTGGCGGGATCTGTGTCTCCTGTATCTGTTTCCCCCCCTTCTCCATGGTAGGCAGGGTGGTGTGCAGGCTGGTTCAAGAGGGGGTGCCAGCAATCTTGGTTGCCCCAAGGTGGCCAAGACAGGTGTGGTTCGCAGACGTAGTCCGGCTGGCGGTCGAACAATTCAGGCCGCAATTTACAAACGCTGGCTTTGACAGTGTGGCTGCTGAAACCTTCATCTTAAAGGAAAAGGGTTTGTCTGAAGCCGTTGTCCAGACTCTTGTCAGGGCTAGGAAGAAATCTTCCTCTAATATCTTCCTTTGGTTAAGACCTTTTTTCAGGGGGTCATTCATGTGCCCCCTCCTCGCAAACCCATGTTGCCTGTTTGGGATTTAAATTTGGTGTTGTCTGCCCTTCAGGGTCCTCCTTTTGAACCAGTGCAGGATGCTGCACTGTCCATTTTCACCTTAAAGGTTGCCTTTTTGGTGGCTATCACCACTGTTCGGGTTTCTAAGTTGGCGGCTCTGTCTATTCAGGCCCCCTACTTTGAGAGACATCAGGACAAGGTGGTTTTCCGCTTTAAACCAGACTTCCTGCCAAAGGTTGTCTCTGCTTTTCACCTCAATCAGGACATTGTGCTTCCTTCATTGTGTCCTAAACCAAGCAATGACAAGGAGAGGGCTTTGCCCTCTCTGGATGTCGTTAGATGTGTATAGTACTATCTGGTGGCTACTTCACCATTCCGGAAGACGGACGCCTTTTTTGTGGTGCCTTCCGGGCCCAAGAAGGGTTTGGCGCCCGTCAAGTCTACCATTAGTAAATGGATTTGTCAGACCAGGAGGGATCCCCCTTTCCAGATCACTGCTCATTCTACTCTTGCTGTTAGGGCTTCCTGGGCTTTTCAGCACCAGGCCTCTATTGAACAAGTTTGTAAGGCTGCTACTTGGTCTTCTGTTAATACTTTTTCCAAGTTTTATAAGGTTGTTGTGCGGGCCTCAGCGGATGCTGTTTTTGGCCGCAAAGTTCTGCAAGCTGCAGTGGTTTAATTTGTGCACTATTGTCTGTTGGGATCCCCACCCTTTTTGGACACTGCTATTGGATGTCCCACATGTAATTAATATTTCCGAAGCAGGGTGTGAGACATACTTGGAATAATACAATTTTGTGATTACTCACCTGTAAAATTATAAGTATGTCTCACACCCTGCTTCATCCCACCCTGAGTTGTATCTTGGATCCTCTATGTGGTGATACTTTTTTCTCATAGATTTTATTGGCTCTTCCTGGTCCCCTTACTGCTTTCTTATACTGGGGAATGTGTGGGAGGTCCCAGGTATTTATGGACCGGGAGGGGCTTCTTTTTTTCTAGTCATCTCTGCAGAAGTTCGCCCTCTACTGGACCATAACCCACGTGTAATTAATATTTCCGAAGCAGGGTGTGAGACATACTTATAATACCCATTTTACAGGTGCTGCCCCTGAGGTAGCTAAAATAAAGCAGGGGGAGCTTTTTCGCCCTGGTAAACAGCGTCTAGAGTTCCCTGAGCAGGAACATTTTACCACCTTGGTGCTTAAAGAATGGGAACGTCCTAACAAGTTGCCTGCGGTGCACAAGGGTTTGGATAAAAGGTATCCCTTTCCCGTTGATCTTGTTAAGAGGTGGTCATTTCCCTCTGAAGTGGACGCTTCCGTGTTAGGCTTGTCCAATACTTCGGTCATGCCTTCACCTGACACTACCACTCTGAGGGACGGAGAGGACTGGCGCATGGATCAAGTGGCCTGCCATGCTTTTACCTGTGTGGGGGCTGGCTTGCGCCCTGTATGTGCTGCCGCCATTTCTGCTATTGCCCTTAAGAAACTGCTTAAGCGTCTCCTTGATGGCAGAACAGCTGGTAGTGTGGGGGAGGAATATAGGACTCTTACTTTGCACTGATTTTGTGGCCTTTATCCTTACTGCTATGGATGATGCTGTGCGGCTGTGTGGAAGGACCTCTGCGCTCTTGGTGGCTATGCGTCGCTCTGGTTGAGCCAGTGGGCAGCTGAGGCTGCGGCTAAGAAAGCTCTCACTAGCCCTCCCCTTTGTGGGGCTGCTGCTATTTGGGGAATGGCTTGATGTTCTAGCCAAGGATGGGAGGCTGCCTCAGCGTAGGAGGCAGTCTCGGCCCTTTCGGGGGTCCTCTACCCCCCTCCCTTCCTTTCGCATTCCCAGAGGGGGCCGTGGCTCCCTCCTCTCCAGTGGTCGCAGAGATTCTTGGGGCCGTGGCAGAACCCGTGGTCGTCCCAGTCTCTCCTGGAATCCTAAGCCCAATCCCTCTCCCAAGCCCCCTCAGGCATGAAGGGGCGCTCTCACCCATCCGGGTGGGGGACGGCTTCGGCTCTTTGCTCACGTCTGGAGGCTTCATGTCTCAGACCGGTGGATTCAGGAGGTAGTGTCCTCCGGTTACAAGATAGTTTGCAGCCTGGCCCCCCCAAGATTCATCAGATCCCGGATGTCATTAAACCCCCTGTCCGCTCGGGGGTGCTTCTGGCGATACATTGACTGTTAGAATCTGGAGTCATTTGTTTGGTGCCTCATCAAGAAAGAGGTCAGGGGTACTATTCCAATCTTTTCACAGTGCCCAAAAAGGACGGCTCTCTGAGGCCCATTTTGGATCTGAAGGGCCTCAACAAATTTGTCAGATTCAAGCATTTTCGCATGGAGACGCTGCGCTCTGCTGCCTATCTTAACAGGTCATCAGAGATTTCTAAGGTTCGAGCTGCAGGATCGGCATTACCAGTTTGTGGCTCTACCCTTCGGTATCACCTCGGGTGTTCACCAAAGTGCTGGCGGGAGTGATGGCTCTGCTAAGAAACCAGGGCATCCACATCATTCCTTACCTGGACGACATCCTGATTGTGGCCGAGTCTTTTCCTCAGGCCGAGGGGGACACTCAAATGGTGACATCCACTCTGGAGTCTTTCGGCTGGGTGATCAACTATCCCAAGTCTTCTCTGTCCCCGTCATTGGTGAGGACCTTCCTGGTCATGACTCTGGATACTTCTCAGGTCAAGGTGTTCCTTCCTCAGCAGAAGGTGGAGGGTCTTTAGCTGCAGGCTCGGGCTCGTGCTATTGGTGCCTCTTGGGCTTTTCAGCACCAAGCTTCTGTTGAACAAGTTTGCAAGGCCGCTACTTAGTCTTCTGTTCATACTTTTTCAAAGTCTTACAAGGTTGATGTTAAGGCCTCAGCGGATGCTGCTTTTGGCCGCACGGTGCTTCAGGCGGTAGTGACTTGAACTACTGGCCATTACTCTTTGGGGATCCCACCCTACTATGGACACTGCTTTTGGATGTCCCAACTGTTATGAATACCGAAGCGGGCCGTGCCATGCAATAAAAAAAGCAATTCTGTGAGTACTCACCTGTAGAATCTTTTTGTTCTTGCATGGCACGGCCCGCTTCGCCCCACCCTTGTTATTGTTATTCTTGGTTGCCTCTTTATGGTGATTGTTCCAAGTCAATAGGGGTTATTCTTGGTGTGCCACACACCCCGCTTCACCTTTAATTCTTCACGATTGGGTTACTCACCGCCAGGTGACGCTGTTGCAGAGAGGAAGTCTTGTAACGAGCCCCCTTCCGGCCTATATATACCTGGTACCTCCCATTTATCACCAGTGTTTTTCTCTCTGCATGACGACAAGACAGAAGGTTGAAGTCTCCTGCTTGCAGGTAGCTGGGGTTTTACCCCGGCACCCCCTTTTGGTCTATTTCTGCCCGGTTTTGATTGTTGTTACCTTTGTGGTTAAATGGAAGCCTCCCAGCTTAGGCTGCTGACTGGGCAATTGGTAGACGGCACTATAGGTGCCTAGGAGCTTATCTCCTCCGCTCGACCCCCTGTTTTGGGGGCAATGCGGCTGACCGGCATGGTGATCCGGATTTGTGATGCCCCTGTCCCGACGTTCCCCTTGGCCCCTTGCCCCCCGGATGACGTCAGGGGTGGGGGCGTGTTTCCAGCGGCGCGTCATCTCTCCGGCCCCAGCCGCACTTCCTTCCTGTTATCAGGAGGACGTGTGCGGGGCTCTCGGCCGCATATGGGTGCTGCTGCTGCTGGACGCCCTGCCGCTTCTTCCGCTGCCGCTCTGCCGCTATTGCTGCCACTGCCGCCTTCGCTCCTTTTGCTGCCTGTCTTCCACCGCTTCTACTGGTCGGGTGCTGGGCTTTTGTTTTAGCCTTCCTTGGGCAGGTAAGCGGCCTCACCTTGGCGTGGGGCTGTCTATTTTTATATCTGACTGTTTATCTTTAAACAAAAAAAAAAAAAAAAAAGAGTAAGATATATATTGTAGAAATATTTTTATTTAAAAAAATAAATAAAAAAAAGGAAAAAGATAAGGAGGAAAAATCAGAGGCCAGTTTTCTTTGCCTCTTCAAAGCACTCTGGTGCTGTGTATGTATGTTGTATTGTATGTTGCCATTTGTTTCTGGGGGTCTTACTGTTGTTTTTTTCCTTCCCCACAGAGCCTGGGATTCCCTCAATACAGTGGCCTCCCGGTTCTATTTTGCCTGGCTAGTCCTTTTTTTCTCCAAATTGGGATATATATATATATATATATTAAAAAAAAGCTGTAGATATACGACATAATGATTTATTAGTTAATTATTGTTAAAGGGGATCTTTATTATAAATTAAATCCTCCATCCCGGGACATTAACATAAAGGGGCATCCGGGGTGGCTTATGCCTTAAACCCAGGATTTTGCGAATACTATAAATCACCATATGGAGGCTTCCGATAATACCGGAAATGGTTCTTCTGGGCCATCTAGGGTGTGTGGAGGCTGTGGGACACCGCTCCCAGGCGATGATGTTTTTGTATGCATTCCTTGTGCAAGGCATAATATTGCGCGTCAGTCCGTTGCTCCGGCTGCTGGCTCTTCGCAACTTCCATCATCCCCTACCCCTCCCTCCCTGTTCCGGACCCCGTGTGACATTGTCAAAGGTGGGGATTCGCAATCCGAGGTGTCTGCACGGTTAGCCAACCTCGAGAAGATAATTTCCGTTAAAGCAGGGTTAAAGGCCACTGCGAAACGGAAACACCTTTCTCCTGTACCTCCGTCTTCACAGGATGAAGTATGTGAGCCTGTAGATTGGTCCGATTGCTCCCTGGACGAGGAGGGAGAATTCCTGGTGGAGTCAGATGAGCCTGCAGATCAGCTTGAGGTTGATGCTATTGGCGATTTGTCTGCGGTGGTTTCCCTTGACACCCCCTCCATTCTGGCTCAAATGTTTGAAATTTTGAATTGAGATCCGCCTGAGGCCGTCACCCTGCCAAAGGGTCAGTTGTTTAATGTGCCTCAGCCGCGTTTGGTTTTTCCCAGACAACACCACTTTGAGAGGGTGGTGCTTAAGGAATGGGAACATCCCACGCGGTTAACTGGAATTCCTTCCAGTTGGGAGAAATGTTATCCCTTTCCACCAGAATTGGTGAAGCTTTGGTCGGTTCCTCCTGACGTCAATACCCCTGTGCTAGGGCTCTCCAGCACGGCTATGGTGCAGTCTGCTGAGACCACTGCCCTTAAGGATGGTGAGGATCGTCGGATTGACCAGTACGCTCGCCATGGTTTTATTTATGCTGGGTCAACGATGCGCCCGGTGTGTGCTTCGGCGCTTCTTCTATTGGCGGTTAGATCTGTAATTCAGGATCTGTGTGTGAATTTCGATCCCACTTGTAAGGAGTTTACTGCTCTCAGGCAGTGTGAGTCTTTTGTTTCCTATGTTCTGTCCGCTCAGGTCGATGCGCTGGCTATGGGTAGGAAGACAGCGGCAATGCTGGTGGCTATTCGTCGGGCAGTATGGCTGCGCCATTGGTCGGCGGACATAGCTTCTAAAAAGGTGCTCACAGCTCTCCCCTTTTTGGGATTGCGACTGTTTGGTGATAAAATTGATTCAGTTGCAAAAGGTGGCAAAATGCCGCAACACAAGAGGCCTCGTCGCCCCTTTCGGGGGGCAAGTTCTGGTAGGCCTTCCTTTCGGGGATTCAGAGCGGGTAGGGGGGCTTCCTTTCCCACTACCAGAGGTGCAGGTTGGACTCGCACAGTCCTGGGGCACCAAGCCCAAGCCTGCCGGTAAGCCCGCTCAGCAATGAGGGGCTGCCCTCACCCGTGCGGGTGGGGGGACGATTACGACACTTCTCCCAGGTTTGGGACCAGGAGATTCCGGACAGATGGATCCGGGAGGTAGTGTCGTCCGGTTACAAGCTGGAATTCGAGTCTCGCCCTCCTTCACGGTTCTTTCGGTCTCGGGTGCCCATCGATCCTTTGGCCGCACAGGGGCTCCTGGCGTCGGTAAAGAATCTGTTAGAGATGGCGGTCATCCGGCCGGTACCGCGTTTAGAGATGGGCCTCGGTTTCTACTCCAATCTTTTCGCAGTCCCCAAGAAGGACGGGTCAGTTTGTCCCGTCCTGGACCTGAAATTACTCAACAAGCTCATCCGTTTTCGGAAGTGTCACATGGAAACTTTGCGTACGGCCGTCGGTTCCCTTCGGCAGGGGGACTTCATGACGTCCATAGACATCAAGGATGCTTATCTTCATGTTCCCATCTGCCACGCTCATCAACGTTTTCTTCGATTCGTGATGAAAGATCAGCATTTTCAATTTGTGGCACTTCCGTTTGGCCTTACCTCGGCTCCAAGAGTGTTTACCGAGGTGCTGGCAGGGGTGATGGCCATTTTCAGATCTCGGGGCATTCGGGTCGTACCTTATTTGGACAACCTTCTCATCATGGCTCCGTCACTCAATCGGAGACAGACACCAGGTTGGTGGTCTCCACGCTGGAAAGCTTTGGTTGGGTGATCAACTTCCCCAAGTCCTCCCTCGCTCCGGCCAGGGTGGTGTCCTTTCTGGGGATGCAGTTGGACTCCCCCAGTCCAAAATTCATCTGATTCAGGAGTTGGCTCGGGTCCTACTTTCCAATCCTCGGCCGTCCATCCGTCTGGGGATGAGGCTGGTAGGGTTGATGGTCGCCTCTTTCGAGGCAGTTCCTTTTGCTCAATTTCACACGAGGACGCTTCAGCTTTATCTGTTGGCGTCCTGGGACCGGCAGCCTCGGTCGCTGGATCAGCCCTTCCAGTTGTCCTCCCGGGTCCGGCAGTCCCTCCAGTGGTGGTTGGTCTCGGCCAATCTCGTGAGGGGCAGGTCCTTCCTGACCCCTCTTTGGGAAATTGTCACCACGGACGCCAGTCTTTCGGGATGGGGCGGATTCTGGAAGGAGCTTCAGCTCCAGGGGCAATGGGGACCTCAAGAGGCCCACTTACCCATCAATGTTCTGGAACTGAGAGCCGTCCGTCGGGTGCTTGCTCTCCTGACTCATCACGTTCGGGGCCTTCCGGTCCAGGTGCGTTCAGACAATCGAACAGCGGTTGCTCACATCAATCATCAGGGAGGGACTCACAGTCTGAGTGCTCTCAGAGAGGTGTCCCTGATCCTGACCTGGGCAGAGGCCCATGTTCCTTGTCTCTCAGCGGTATACATTCCAGGAGTGGAGAACCAGGAAGCGGACCGGTTGAGCAGGGGCTCTCCCCGTCTGGGAGAATGGGCTCTCGTCACAATCACAGGCTCCCGAACTTCGTGTCGCTCTCCCGGGATCCTCTGGCTCTGGCAGTGGACGCCATGTCCCTGAGCTGAGGGGATCTGGGATTTCTATACCTGTTTCCTCAGATACCCATGCTGGGCAGGGTGGTTCGGAAGTTGGCTCTGGAAAGGGTGTCCGCCGTTCTCGTGGCCCCAAGGTGGCCAAGGCGAGTGTGGTTCCCAGACATCGTTCGGCTGGCAGTGGACCAGTTCGTTCTGCCTCTTCGGCCCGATCTGCTCACTCAGGGTCGGTTGTGTTACCCCAATTTACCAGCGCTGGGTTTGACTGCCTGGCTGCTGAAACCTCTATCTTGAAGGAGGAGGGTCTTTCTGACTGATCAGTGCCCGGAAGAGGTCTTCTTCTATCATCTACTATAGGACTTGGAAAGCCTATATCGCTTGGTGCGAGATTAGATCTTTTCCTTGTAGGGTCTTTTCGGTCTCCAGGATTCTGGAGTTTTTACAATCTGGGCTGGACTCTGGTCTTCAGCTAAGTACTTTGAAAGGGCAAGTTTCTGCCTTATCTATCTTTTTTCAGAAGCGTTTTGCGATTCATCCTTTAGTTAAAACTTTTTTCCAGGGGGTTACGCATGTGCGGCCTCCCAGGAAACCATTACTCCCGGTTTGGGATTTGAATTTGGTTCTTTCTGCTCTGCAGGCTCCTCCTTTTGAGCCTCTGCAAGATATTGCTTTGTCTACCCTGACTCAGAAGATTGTCTTCTTGGTAGCTATCACTTCGGTCTGGCGTGTCTCGGAGTTGGCGGCCTTGTCTATCCAGGCGCCCTACTTTGAGAGGCATCAGGATAAAGTGGTCTTTCGGTTCAAGCCAGACTTTCTTCCTAAGGTTGTTTCTGCTTTTCATTTTAATCAGGACATTGTTCTTCCCTCCTTGTGTCCTAATCCTAAGAATGACAAAGAGAGGGTTTTGCATTGTTTGGATGTAGTACGCTGTGTTAAGTACTACTTGATTATCACGTCTCCTTTTCGTAAGACGGGTGCCTTTTTTGTTGTGCCCTGTGGGCCTAAGAAGGGTTTGGCACCAGCCAAATCTGCCATTAGCAAATGGATACGTCAGGCCGTTACTGCGGCCTATTCGGCTAAGGGGAAAGTTCCCACTTTTCGTATCACTGCTCATTCTACTCGCGCCGTTGGAGCGTCTTGGACGTTTCAGCACCAAGCTTCTGTTGAACAAGTTTGTAAGGCCGCCACTTGGTCTTCTGTTCATACTTTTTCTAAGTTTTACAAAGTTGATGTGCGAGCCTCAGCGGATGCTGTTTTTGGCCGCAAGGTTCTGCAGACTGCAGTCATTTAAGTTATGCTTCACCTGGCCTTGAGATGCCCATCCCTTGTGGACACTGCTTTTGGATGTCCGAATCGTGAAGAATTAAAGGTGAAGCGGGGTGTGGCACACCAAGAATAATACCATTTTGTGAGTACTCACCTGAAAAATGGATATTGTTGGTGTGCCACACACCCCGCTTCACTCCCACCCTTTTCGGTACTCCGAATCCTTTATATGGTGAAGCTTTTATTTATTTTGAGGTTACCGTTAAATTACTGGTACCTTGTCTTTCTGCTTTTAAATACACTGGTGGTAAATGGGAGGTACCAGGTATATATAGGCCGGAAGGGGGCTCGTTACAAGACTTCCTCTCTGCAACAGCGTCACCTGGTGGTGAGTAACCCAATCGTGAAGAATTAAAGGTGAAGCGGGGTGTGTGGCACACCAACAATATCCATTTTTCAGGTGAGTACTCACAAAATGGTATTTTTTACCTTTATCACATTTTTTACTTATTCTCTCCCAGCTTCTTGTCTCACTGCTTGTGTACGCTGGGGAACTCTATGGTCAAGCCCGTTTTTATAGGGAGCCGGGACAAGCCACAGCTTTTCTGCAGTACCACTGCGCCACCTTGTGGCAGAATAACCCAACTGTTATGAATACTGAAGCAGGCCGAGCCATGCAAGAACAAAACAATTCTACAGGTACTCACAGAATTTCTTTTTCCTGTCCAGGAGACTCCCCCAAACTGAAACAGCGTTTTAGGAGATTTTTAGATAAAATACAACTGCTCTGCACACCATGGAGTTTTTAAAACAAAAACCTTTTATATTTAAAATACCCCCAACAAACTATATATTCTCTGGAGGTACACACCTCAAGCTTTTTAGGCATACCAGGCATGTTGATACGGGTGGAGTTTTCTGGATGTAATCCCTCAATTCAAGGTGAAGAGAAGACCTAGCCAGCTCTAACGAGGGGTCATGTGCAGATGGGAGATGGGAAACCAGTCCCGTATGCCCTATGTGCTTGGCACTTAACAGTAGGAGAAGCAAACACGTAGGGCCTATGTGCTTGGCACTTAAAGGAACAATAAACACTTTTAACAAAACAAACTGGCATTTTCTTTCTATCACCCACAGCAGCTCTGCTCAGGTCTGCCATTTAGAAACTCTCCAATTTTACAGAACGGGTCTCCCGGTGGCCTTTTGTGCTGTCCCTTCCCCTTCTGTCACTGTGACTATGTACACCCCATCCATTCTTTGCCATGGAGGCAGTGTGCCACAGCAGTCCCTGACATGTCCCTTTTTATTGTATTGAATGGAGGGGGCTGTGACCGGAATTATGACTGGCACAATGCAGTGGGGACATGACAGTCGGTGAGAGTTGGTTGTGGCCTAAATAATTGTGGGGCTTGTGCTTGATCGCCAGTTGCAGGCTGCTAGTGATGATAGCTGTTGAAAAAAAAAGTCTGTTATAGCTTTTGTTGCTGATGGAGTTTTGGTTACTATACTGAGCTGTTATTCAATCTGATTAAACATTAGCTTGCAGACACAATGTATGTTTTGGCAGAAAAGCTCTCTCCAGTTGTTTTGGGGAAAAGAACTCCCACTAACAGCTGTTGGCACACAGACTCTAGTTTCTAGATGTATTTGGCCTAGTGGGGTTCCCAGCTGCACGGTAAAGATCTTAACACTGTAGATCCACTGAGTGACTCCAGTGCCCAAAGCAAAGACCTGGCTGCCTTTGCTGTGACTGAAACAGATCCTGCAGCATTGATCAGTCAGAATAAAAGGGGTTATCCGTGCAAAAGAAAAACCTTATGGAAATCGATTAGCACTCTTACATTTTCCTTGTGGCCTTCTGTTCCAAAAATAAAACTGCAGTATTTACAATGTGTATCTTAACCACATCTGACATGTTGTTGCCAGTAGTGCTCTAAAAGTAGTGGGCTTTATTTCCCTTTCTGCTTTCAAGTTCTGCTACTTTGTAATTTACATAAAATGAGTTCTTAGTAATAGAAACTGGCATGTCAATGCTTACATTTATTTTATACATAAAACTATTTTAAGATGCATGCTTGTAGTTGACAATGTTGCGTCTAATGAAAATATGGTCCAGATTTGTGCCATCATCGGTTAAAAAGTTACGTTTAAAGAATAGAAAAAAAATGGCTTGTGATTTATCCTTTTTAAAACAATTGCATCCCAATGGTACATAGCAACGATGTGTTTTGATATTCCCATTTACCTGTTCCCCTTCTGATCAATACTATTGCAGAATGAACAGGGATACACATATATTCAGCTTTTGGTGGATGAAGGTGTGATTATAGCTTATGCTATGTAAGTACAGAGTCCTATCATGATCACAGCTTATATCCAGAGCAGCTGCCACTTGCAATGCAGACAGCAGGTTAGACCAGCTGGGGGTGACTCCGTAAGGTCTTGATAGGTTGTCACATGTATCTGGAGCCTAACTGCAGTGCATCCCACAGCTGCTGGAGGATGTGTGGGGGAGGATCTATAGAGCAAACTTAACTATCGAGGTTGTACCAGAGATGCTCAAATGGGTTTAATATGGAGTATTAGGTTTACAGGGTTATATTGAAAGTCTGCAAGTATTGGGCCCTCTCTCCTTGTATTTCCGTATGACTCTGTATCTGTTCATTCCTTTCACACCTGACTCCCATGTATTGTTGTTTTAACCTGTTCTATTTCTACATAGTACAGCCGTATAAAGATGGCATGTATGGGGGTACTTGATCTGGATACCCAAATCTGTTGAGTGCCTTGCACATGGATGCATTTCCCTAGACCTTAAGTGGATTGGCCAGCCCTCTAATATTAAATCATTCTGGTGCAGCTTACCTTTTTAGCCCCTGGAGCCCATCAGGAAAGGGAAAATCAAACACGACAACCAATGGAAATGAATCTGTCCAGCAGGACCACAGCCCCTCATTCATATGCCGGCAAGGTGCCCGTCCCAGTCTCCTTATGGTGGAGTGAGGGAGGAATCTCCTCCCATATTCCAAGTATGTCACACACCCCGCTTCCAATATTCATGACATATGGGTTATACCAGTAGAGGGCGAACTTCTGCAGAGATGACAGGGAAAAAAGAAGCCCCTCCCGGTCCATAAATACCTGGGACCTCCCACACATTACCCAGTAATCGTCTCTGCAGACGGCGAGCAAGTCAGAAGATGGCTATCTCCTTCTTTGCAGGTAAGCCGGGTTCGCACCCGGACAATTTTGCCTATTCTTAGTATACAGTACGTCCTGCTCCAGATAGATTACTTACACTTGGGTTATCCTCCGCCAGATGACGCTGCACTGAAGAGACATGCAAAACAGGCTCCTCCAGGCCTCTCAAATACCCGGGGACCTCCCATAAATCCCCAGATTTCTCTGCAGTGCTTACTGCGAAGACATGAAATTATCACTCTCTCGCAGGTGAGCGGGGCTATTAGCCTGCGGCCCTGTTGGACTACTCCCACCCGTCCTTCGTGTGATGTGCCTCCCAGCCTGGGCTGCGCTGGTCGGGTGAAGGTAGGAGGCACCATGTATGCTTATGGAGCGCTGCTCCACCGCAGTCCCCCACCAAAGGGTAGGTGGTATAGGCTGATGGTGAGCCTTTATGGGATGCCCCTCCCGCATTATTGTCCCATGCCCCGATAGCGGTGGGCCCTGTACAAAGGACCGCCATCCTCCCTCATTCTCCCTGTAGCCTTCTGGGGGGGAAAGAAAGGGGGGGGGGTGGGTGTGAGTGTATCGTGATTACGTGCATATGGCCTTTTGTAATGTCTTTTTGGACTAGTATATGTGGTGTCAGCCGCCGCGCTGACGTCTTTCTACTCTTGCAAATGCCGCCGCGCGCGCCTTTTCCTTCATTTGGATGTTCCGCGCCGGGCGGCGGCGTTACCTCAGGCGCTTCTGCGTCCTCCTTGGCTGATTGTCGGTTGGACTTCACGCTCTTCAGGGGGGCGGGGCCTGGCTTGCCCTGCGTCACGGCTCGCTCTGGCCCGCCCTTTGAGGTACTCGGCGCCATGTTGTCAGGTCGCGCGCGCGTGTGACGTTCTTACTTACCGTGGTCCGTAAGTGCCCTCGCGGGCGGCTTTATACTCATTGTAGTGTGTTCGGTTCTGACACCCTTTCTTCTCATTGTGTCTTTCAGACGGGTGAATCTATTGGCTTCTCCCAGCCCGGTGTAATTGATAGTCGGGCCTTGTAAAATTACTCCCACTTCCCTAGCGGGTCATTGGGGCATCCAGGGTTGCTTTATAGCGTCAAAACCTACTGGCATATTGTGCCTAATAATCACCATATGGAGGCATCTCAGGATAATGTGACCGGGGTCCCTTTGGGACAAGACCGGCTGTGTATGGCGTGGGGACAACCTCATGCTGACGCTGACAAGGCATGGGTCTGCATACCCTGTGCTGAGCAAGCGCTGGCTTTGCAATCTGGCCTGCCAGTGGCTGCGCCTCGTCTCATTACTCCCCCCAGCTTAAACCTCTCTCCTGTTGAGTTGCATACTTGTGGGGATTCTCAGCCTGATGTGTCTTCTAGACTGCCTACTGCTGAACAGATTATTGCGAGGTCTTTAGCGCGTAAGGGCCCTGGTAAAAAGTGGCACTTGTTACTGTGTTCCCTATGGGATCTCAGGAGTTTATGAATCTGTGTGGCTATACCCCTTCTGATGCAGGAGAGCTCTTTTCTGACTCGGGCTCATCTGATGAGAGACCAAGGGGTCATGACGATTCTGGCTCTGACCCCTGGGCCCTGGATGACACTGACAGATTATTGACCCAGATCTTTGAGGTTCTGTCTATCTCTCTCCCTGGTGAGGCTCCCAGGCAAAGAGGGGAGTGTTTCCATACAGCAACATCACGTTTGGAATTTCTAGAGCAGGCACATTTCCATACCCTTGTGCTCAAGGAATGGGAGTGCCCCAGTAAACTTCCCGGGGTTCCAAGGGATTGGGATAGGAAGTATCCTTTTCCCCCTGAGGTGGTTAAATGTTGGTCACCCCCCCCCCCCCCCCGAGGTGGATGTCCCGATCCTAGGGCTATCTAACACCCCTGTCATGCATCCCCCTGATTCTACTACCCTGCGGGATGCTGAGGACCGGTGCATTGACCAGCTGGCCTCCCACGCCTTTGCATGTGCGGGGACGGCGCTGCGCCCGGTCTGTGCCTCTGCCATTACTGCTGTGGCCACTAGAACCCTCATCAGAAAAATGCTTGATAGTGCCCCTGATGGTAACATAGTAACATAGTATGTAAGGCTGAATAAAGACTTTAGTCCATCCAGTTCAGCCTGTTTAACTCCTTCCAGTGGTCTAGTAGCCATAGCTGGAAATGTTATTACATGCCAGGAAGGCATCAAGGCCACTTTTGAACGTTTTTACTGTATCCATCATTACTACCTCCTCTGGTAGCGAGTTCCATAGTCTCACTGCTTTTACAGAGAAGAATCCCCTCCTATGTCGGTGGAGAAAGCACCTTTCCTCTAACCTTAGTGGATGCCCCCGGGTTATGGTTACACTCCGGGGTATAAATAGATTGTGGGACAGATCCTTGTATTGACCCCGAATATATTTATACATAGTTATTAGATCACCCCTCAATTGTCTTTTTTTCTAGACTAAATAAGCCTAACTTGGACAATCTTTCCGGGTACTCTAGCCCCCGCACTCCTTTTATTAACTTTGTTGCCCTTCTTTGAACGCGCTCCAGTTCTGATATGTCCTTTTTAAGCACAGGTCCCCAGAACTGTACACAGTATTCCATATGGGGTCTGACTAGTGACTTGTACAGGGGTAAAATGATGCTCTGGTCATGAGCACCTATGCCCCTCCTGATGCACCCCATGATCCTATTTGCCTTGGCAGCAGCTGCCTGGCATTGATTACTACAGTTGAGCTTATTGTCAACTAAAATCCCTAGGTCCTTTTCCATTGTTGTTTTACCAAGTGTTTCTTTGTTTAGTGTGTAATCATGACACAGATTTCTCCTTCCCATGTGCATAACCTTACATTTATCTGTGTTAAACTTCATTTGCCATTTAACTGCCCATGCTTCCAATTTATCTAAATCTGTTTGTAGCTGCATGTTGTCCTCTTTTGTTTTAATTACTTTACTCAGCTTAGTATCATCTGCAAAGATTGAGACTTTACTGTTTAATCCATACCCAATGTCATTTATATATATATATTGAAGAGAATTGGTCCCAGAACTGACCCTTGTGGTACTCCACTAGTAACAGTGACCCAATCTGAGTGTGTACCATTGATAACCACCCTCTGCTTCCGATCATTAAGCCAATTTCCCACCCATCTGCACACGTTTTCCCCCAGTCCAAGCATTCTCATCTTTTGTACCAGCCTTTTATGTGGCACAGTATCAAATGCTTTAGAAAAGTCAAGATATATGATATCCAATGACTCCCCTTGATCCAATCTTGAACTTACCTCCTCATAAAAGCTGATTAGGTTTGTCTGGCAGGAGCGATTCCTCATAAATCCATGCTGATATGGAGTAATAAGGTCATTTTCCCCAAGGTGCTCCAGGATAGTATCCCTTAAGAAACCTTCAAACAGCTTGCCCACCACAGATGTTAAGCTTACCGGTCTGTAGTTCCCAGGTTCCCTCCTAGATCCCTTTTTGAATATTGGCACCACATTTGCTAAGCACCAATCCATGGAATCCACAAATATTAGAAATAACGGCTTGTCTATTACTGTACATAACTCCCTTAAAACACGAGGATGTATGTCATCTGGTCCCGGTGATTTATCGATTTTTATCTGCTTGAGACGGTGCTGGACTTCTTCCTTGGTTAGACCAGTGACATTTAATGGAGGGTTTCGGTTATTCCCCTGCATTTCACTCGGCATGTCAAATTCTTTTGTGAATATAGAAGCAAAGAAGTTGTTAAGCAAATTAGCTTTCTCCTCATTTCCCTCTATAGGGGTCCCCTCCTTGCTTTTCAGGGGGCCCACACCCTCAGGTTTGTACCTTTTACGGTTTATGTAGCTAAAGAATAATTTGGGGTTAGTTTTACTCTCTTTCGCGACCAGTCTTTCTTTCTCCAGCTTAGCTGCCCTTATCTGTTGTTTACATTGTTTGTTTTCTTCTTTATATTTTTTTTAACGCTTCCGCTGTCCCTTCCTGCTTTAAACGTTTAAATGCCTTTTTTTTGTGTTGTTTATTGCCCCCTTAACCTTTTTATTTAGCCACATCGGTTTACATGTGCGTCTAATAGTTTTATTCCTGTAAGGTATATATCTGTCACAATGAAAATTAAGTATTCCTTTGAAAGTATCCCATTTAGCGTCCATGCTTTTGTTTTTAAGGGCATTTTCCCAGTCAATGCAGGGCATCTCTAAGTTGGTCAAACTTTGCCTTATTCTTGGTGTGCCACACACCCCGCTTCACCTTTAGATATTCATCCATTATTGGGTTAATCCACCGCAGGTGACGTAGTGCAGAGAGGAAGTCTTGTAACGAGCCCCCTTCCGGCCTATATATACCTGGTACCTCCCTTCAATCACCAGTATTTTTCTCTCTGCTTGCTGGCAAGTCAGAAGTTGGAAGTCTCCTGCTTACAGGTAGGCCGGGGTATTCTTACCCCGCCACCCCCCTTTTGGTCTATTTCTGCCCGGTTTGAGTTGTATACCTTTATGGTGAATTGGAAGCCTCCCAGCCTTGGCTGCTCGCCGGGCAAATGGTAGATAGCACTTTAAGTGCCTAGGAGCTTATCTCCTACCGCTCGTCCTCATGCGTGGGGCTATGCGGCAATCCGGCATGGTGATCCGGAAATGGGATGCCCCTGTCCCGAGGGTCCCCTTAGCCCCTTGCTCTCCCGTTACGGTCCCTTCTCCCTTCACTATGGGGGGGGGGGTATAGAGGGTTGTGTATTATGGATAGTGTTTCACTGCATTGCTGTCTTTACATGTGTGTGTTCACTTTGTGCACATTAGCAGACTGCGCAGCATGGTGCGCTTGAGTCTGCTATGCTGGAGCCCCGGGCAGATCCTCCAAAAAAAAAAATTAAAAAATGAGTGTTTCAATGGTGGCCAGAGTGTTGGTCAGCTTTATGGGGGCGGGGCAGCAGACCGCGCTCAGCACGTGGGCTTGCCGCCTTAAGTCTGCGGCCCCTCCCGCCTCCCCCCTTCCCCGGGCTCCGTGCGGCAGTTTGATGGCTGCGCTTTTGCTCTCCCCCCTCCTCCGCCGCCTGGCTGTGCGTGAATCCAGCGCAGCTGGATGGCAATCGCCCAATGAATTGGTGACCGGCTTGTAGGGGGCGGCTCCCGGTGACGCGGGGGGGGCGGGGCTCCGGCAGGAGCGTCGCTCGGCGGCCCCGGCCTCACTTCCTCCCTGTCTGTTGATAACAGAAGTCACGTGGGGGGCGCGCGCTGCAGCACACTTGAAATCTTGCTGCTGCGGCTGCTGCTCAGTGCCCTCCGGTCCTGCGTCGGCCTGTCAGGTGAGATTGAGTTTTCCTTTTTGTTTTATGGAGGAAAAAGGGGGTTACTTGGGAAAAGCATTTAAAGAGGCACTCTTATCATTTATATGTGATGCTTAAGACAGGCTGCATGTGTTACACTTATATGGGGATCTGATGGTTTCTTTCTTTCCTTTCAGATCCTGGGATCCCTGGTTATAACGGCCCTCCGGCTCTATTTTGCCTGGCTAGTCTTTTTTAGTAAAGAGAAAGGGGGATATTTTTTTATATAAAGTTTACACATTTAATATATATATTCTTAGATATATATATATATATATATATATATATATATATATTTACTAAGGGGGACCTTTTTCCTTAAAAAAAAAAAAAACCCTCCCTTCCGGGACATTTTTTGATAAAGGGGCATCCCGGGTTGGCTTATGCCTTAAAAATCCCAGTATTTGCGATACCATAAATCACCAATATGGAGGCTTCCCTAACTACCGGTAACGACTCGTCAGAGTCGTCCAGGGGGTGTGTAAAATGTGGGGCTGCGCTCCCCGCTGATGATGTCTTTATTTGCATTCCTTGTGCAAAGCAGAGCATTGCGCGTCAGTCTGTTGATCCGGCTGCTGGCCCGTCGCAACTTCCATCATCTCCTGCCTCTCCCTCCCTGTTCCGGACCCCGCATGACACTGTCAAAAGTGGGGATTCGCAATCCGAGGTGGCGGCAAAGTTGGCCAGCCTTCGGAAAGTATTGCCCGTTAAGGCAGGGTTGAAAGCCCCTGTGAAATGGAAGCGCCTGACTCCAGTATCTTCGGCTCCACAGGACGAATTATGTGAGCCTGTGGAATGGTCCGATGGCTCCCCGGATGAGGAAGAATTCCTCTTGGAGTCAGATGAGCCAGCAGATCAGTTTGAGGCTGATGCGACTGGCGATTGGTCGGCGGGGGTTGCCCTTGACACCCCCTCCATTTTGGCCCAAATGTTTGAAATTTTGAATTTAGATCCGCCTGAGGCTGTCACCCTGCCAAGGGGCCAGTTGTTTAAAGAGCCTCAGCCGCGTTTGGTTTTTCCCAGACAGCACCACTTTGAGAGGGTGGTCCTTAAAGTGGACCAACACCCAGGATTTTGACTATCCTGGGTCTTGGTCCACTTCGGTGGGGCACCCCCGATCGGGGTGCCCCGCTGTGTGAAACCCCCCCTAACCCCCCGAAAAACTCACCTCTCCCCGCTCCCAGCGCCGACGTACAAGGGGAGAACTGGAACGTCTAAGCGGCGGCGTCCGCCGCCGCCTCCCTCGCGTCACTTTTGACGCGCGCGCGCCCGCGCCGGCCATTCGCAGACGGCCGGCGCGGAGGCGCGCACGCCTACAGGGGCGCGAGGGAGGCGGCGGCGGCCGGCCGCCGCCGAAGATAAGGTAGGTGAGTTGGGGTGTTTGGGGGGGGTTTCACCCCGCGGGACATCCCGATCTCGGATGTCCCGCGGGGTGGGGGGTGATCGGCCCGGGAATCTTATAGATTCCCGGGCCGATCACCCCAGGGTGTTGGTCCACTTTAAGGAATGGGAACATCCCACGCGGTTATCTGGGATCCCTCCCAGGTGGGAAAGGCGTTATCCCTTTCCGCCAGAATTGGTGAAGCTTTGGTCCATTCCTCCTGAAGTCGATACCCCTGTGCTAGGGCTATCTAGCTCTGCTATGGTACAGTCTGCTGAGACCTCTGTCCCTAAAGATGGGGAGGATCGTAGGATTGACCAGTATGCTCGCCATGGCTTTATTTATGCTGGGTCAACGATGCGCCCTGTGTGCACTTCGGCCCTTCTTCTATTAGCAGTAAGATCTGTAATTCAGGGGCTATGCGAGGATCTCAATCCCGCTTGTAATGAGTTCGCTGCGCTTAAGCAGTGCGAATCTTTTGTGTCTTACGTTCTATCCGCTCAGGACGATGCGCTGGCTATGAGTAGCAAGACAGCGGCAATGCTGGTGGCCATTCGTCGGTCTGTATGGCTGCGACAGTGGTCGGCGGATTCAGCTTCTAAAAAGGTGCTCACGGCTCTCCCCTTTTTGGGGCTACGTCTGTTTGGGGAGAGAATTGACTCTGTCGCGAAAGGTGGTATGATGCCACAGCGCAGAAGGCCTCGACGCCCCTTTAGGGGGGCAGGTTCTAGTAGGTCTTCCTTTCGAGGATATAGAGCGGGCAGGGGGGCTTCCCTTCCCTCTTCCAGTCGTACAGGTTGGACTCGGGGCAGGGGCCGTGGCCGTCCCGCCCAGTCCTGGGGCTCCAAGCCCAAACCTGCTGGTAAGCCCGCTCAGCAATGAGGGGCTGCCCTCACCCGTGCGGGTGGGGGGACGATTACGACACTTCTCCCAGGTTTGGAACCGGGAAGTTCCGGACAGATGGATTCAGGAGGTAGTGTCGTTCGGTTACAAGCTGGAATTCGAGTCTCGCCCTCCTTCACTGTTCTTTCAGTCTCGGGTGCCCATCGATCCTATCGCCGCACAGGGGCTCCTGGCGTCGGTAAAGAATTTACTAGAGATGGCGGTCATCCGGCCGGTACCGCGCTTAGAGATGGGCCTCGGTTTCTACTCCAATCTGTTCGCAGTCCCCGAGAAAGATGGGTCAGTTCGTCCCGTCTTGGACCTGAAGTTGCTCAACAGGTTCATTCGGTTTCAGAAGTTCCGCATGGAAACCTTGCGCACGGCCGTCGGCTCTCTTCGGCAAGGGGACTTCATGACGTCCATAGACATCAAGGATGCTTACCTGCATGTTCCCATCTGCCACGCTCATCAACGTTTTCTTCGATTCGTGATGAAGGATCAGCATTATCAATTCGTGGCACTTCCATTTGGCCTTACCTCAGCTCCAAGAGTGTTCACCAAGGTGTTGGCAGGGGTCATAGCCATTTTCAGATCTCGGGGCATTCGTGTCGTGCCTTATTTGGACGACCTTCTCATCATGGCTCCGTCGCTCAATCAATCGGAGACAGACACCAGGTTGGTGGTCTCCACGCTGGAAAGCTTTGGTTGGGTGATCAACTTCCCCAAGTCCTCCCTCGCTCCGGCCAGGGTAGTGTCCTTCCTGGGGATGCAGTTGGACTCTCATCAGCACAGTGTGTTTCTTCCTCAGTCCAAAATTCATCTGATTCAGGAGTTGGCTCGGGTCCTACTCTCCAATGCTCGGCCGTCCATCCGCCTGGGGATGAGGCTGGTAGGGTTGATGGTTGCCTCCTTCGAGGCAGTTCCTTTTGCTCAATTCCACACGAGGACGCTTCAGCTTTATCTGTTGGCGTCTTGGGACCGACGGCTTCGGTCGCTGGATCAGCCCTTCCAGTTGTCCTCCCGGGTCCGGCAGTCCCTCCAGTGGTGGTTGGTCTCGACCAATCTCGTAAAGGGCAGGTCTTTCCTGACCCCTCTTTGGGAGATTTTCACCACGGACGCCAGTCTGACGGGATGGGGCGGATTCTGGAAGGAGCTACAGTTCCAGGGGCAATGGGGACCTCAGGAGGCCCACTTACCCATCAATATTCTGGAACTGAGAGCCATCCGTCAGGTGCTTGCTCTCCTGACTCAGCACGTCCTGGGTCTTCCGGTCCAGGTGCGTTCAGACAATCGGAACAGCGGTTGCTTACATCAATCATCAGGGAGGGACTCGCAGCCTGAGTGCTCTCAGGGAGGTGTCCCTGATCCTGACCTGGGCAGAAGCCCATGTTCCTTGTCTCTCGGCGGTATGCATTCCAGGAGTGGAGAACCAGGAAGCGCACCGGTTGAGCAGGGGCTCTCCCTGTCTGGGTGTCTCGGGTGTTTCGCTCACTATGTCTCCGATGGGGGACACCGGAGGTGGACCTGTTTGCCTCCCGTCACAATCGCAGGCTCCCGAATTTCGTGTCGCTCTCCCAAGATCCTCTGGCGCTGGCAGTGGATGCCATGTCCCTGAGTTGGGGGGGATCTGGGGTTTCTATACCTGTTTCCTCCGATACCCATGCTAGGCAGGGTGCTTCGGAAGTTGGCTCTGGAAAGGGTGTCCGCCGTTCTCGTGGCCCCAAGGTGGCCAAGGCGAGTGTGGTTCGCAGACATCGTTCGGCTGGCGGTGGACCAAGTCGTTCTGCCTCTTCGGTCCGATCTGCTCACTCAGGGTCGATTGTGTTACCGCAATTTACCAGCGCTAGGTTTGACGGCCTGGCTGCTGAGACCTCCATCATGAAGGAGGAGGGTCTTTCTGATTCAGTCGTTAAGACTCTGATCAGTGCTCGGAAGAGGTCTTCTTCTATCACTTACTATAGGACTTGGAAAGCCTATATCGCCTGGTGCGAGATAAGATCTTTTCCTTGTAGGGTCTTTTCAGTCTCCAGGATTCTGGAGTTTTTACAATCAGGGCTGGACTCTGGTCTTCAGCTTAGTACATTGAAAGGGCAAGTTTCTGCCTTATCTATCTTTTTTCAGAAGCGTGTTGCGCTTAAACCTTTGGTTAAAACATTTTTCCAGGGGGTTACGCATGTGCGGCCTCCCAGGAAATCACTACTCCCTGTTTGGGATTTGAATTTGGTTCTTTCTGCTCTTCAGGCTCCTCCTTTTGAGCCTTTGCAAGATATTGCTTTGTCTACCCTGACTCAGAAGATTGTCTTCTTGGTAGCTATCACTTCGGTCCGGCGTGTCTCAGAGTTGGCGGCCTTAACTATCCAGGCGCCTTACTTTGAGAGGCATCAGGATAAAGTGGTCTTTCGGTTCAAGCCAGACTTTCTTCCTAAGGTTGTTTCTGCTTTTCATTTGAACCAAGACATTGTTCTTCCCTCCTTATGTCCTAATCCTAAGATTGACAAAGAGAGGGTGTTGCATTGTTTGGATGTAGTACGCTGTGTTAAGTACTACTTGATTATCACGTCTCCTTTTCGTAGGACGGATTCCTTTTTTGTTGTGCCCCATGGGCCTAAGAAGGGTTTGGCACCAGCCAAATCTACCATTAGCAAGTGGATACGTCAGGCCGTTACTGCGGCCTATTCTGCTAAGGGGAAAGTTCCCCCTTTCCGTATCACTGCTCATTCTACTCGCGCCATTGGGGCGTCTTGGGCATTTCAGCACCAAGCGTCTGTTGAACAGGTTTGTAAGGCCGCCACTTGGTCTTCTGTTCATACTTTTTCTAAGTTTTACAAAGTTGATGTGCGGGCCTCAGCGGATGCTGTTTTTGGCCGCAAAGTTCTGCAGACTGCAGTCATTTAAGTTATGCTTCACCTGGCCTTGAGTTGCCCAGCCCTTGTGGACACTGCTTTTGGATGTCCCAATAATGGATGAATATCTAAAGGTGAAGCGGGGTGTGTGGCACACCAAGAATAATACCATTTTGTGAGTACTCACCTGAAAAATGGGTATTGTTGGTGTGCCACACCCCCGCTTCACTCCCACCCTTTTCGGTAGTTCCGAAGCCTTTATATGGTGAAGCTTTTTTATATCAAATTTGATTTTGAGGTTACTGGTGGAATACTGGTAGCTTGTATTACTGCTTTTTAAATATACTGGTGATTGAAGGGAGGTACCAGGTATATATAGGCCGGAAGGGGGCTCGTTACAAGACTTTCTCTCTGCACTACGTCACCTGCGGTGGATTAACCCAATAATGGATGAATATCTAAAGGTGAAGCGGGGTGTGTGGCACACCAACAATACCCATTTTTCAGGTGAGTACTCACAAAATGGTATTTTTGATGTCCCGCGTTTTTGTGGCTCCTTGATAAGGCACCCTAGTGACTGATAATTGGAAATTAATGATATTATGATCACTGCTTCCAAGGTGTCCCCCAACCTGTACCTTTATTACTTTGTCTGGTACATTGGTTAGTATTAGGTCCAATATGGCTTTCCCCCTTGTTGGAGCTTGTACTTGTTGGGAAAGGTAGCCATCTTTTGTTTTAGATAAAAAACTTTACTTTTTACTTTTATGCGAAACACATGTTTCAGCATCCCAGTCTATATCCGGGTAGTTAAAGTCCCCCATAATCACTACCTCATTTAGTTTAGCGGCTATATCTATTTGCCTTAGCATCATATTTTCTATGGATTCGGATATATCTGGAGGTTTATAGCAAACCCCCATCAGTATTTTTTTTTTTTTCTCCCTCCATGTATTTCTACCCATATAGACTCCACATGGTCATTCCCCTCACATATATCCTCCCGCAGAGCAGGCTGTAGAGAGGATTTTACAATTAAGCAGACTCCACCCCCTTTGCGTTTGTTAAACACACAGTATCCCTGTAAATTTACTGCCCAGTCATAGCTTTCATCCAGCCAGGTCTCTGTTACCCCCACTACGTCATATTGCTCTTCTGTTATTATCAATTCTAGTTCATCCATTTTATTAGTCAAGCTTCTAGCATTTGTAAGCATGCATTTCAAATGCTTATGACAATTTTGATAATTTTGTATATTGCACTTATTCCTGCTAGATGTGCTAACCCCTCCCCCTCTCCACCCCCAGTTTCATGTCTACACCCACTGTCACTTTCTTTCCTAACTTCCCCTTTGTAACTGCTATTACCCTCCCCCCAGTGCTTAGTTTAAACACTCATCCAACCTTTTAGCCATCCTCTCCCCCAGAACAGATGCACCCTCCCCATTGAGGTGCAACCCATCCCTGCCAAAGAACCTGTAGCCCACTGTGAAGTCGACCCAGTTCTCTAAGAACCCAAAACCCTCCTTTTTACTCCAATTTTTGAGCCACCTGTTTACATCTCTAATCTCCCGCTGCCTCTCTGGTGTGGCTCTTGGTACTGGTAGTATTTCTGAGAATACTACAGTTGAGGTCCTTGCCTTAAGCTTACGGCCTAAGTCCCTGAAATCATTTTTTAGGACCTTCCACCTACTTCTTCCTATGTCATTTGTGCCAATATGCACCATGACCGATTGGTTCACGCCAGCCCCTCCCAACAATCTGTCAGCCCGCTCCGCTACATACCGTACTCTTGCCCCAGGAAGGCAACACACTGTTCGGCAATCCCGGTCTTTGTGACAGATTGCCCTGTCTGTTCCCCTAATAATAGAGTCACCCACTACCAGCACCTGTCTTGCCTGCCCTGTTCTCCCATTTCCCCTCCCTTTCTTACTGGAGCCGACAGATGTGTCTTGCTGCAGCTGTGCCATCCCTGAGCTAACATCCCCCTCGTCTGCCAACCGGGCAAACTTGTTTGGAGGTGCCTGTTCAGGGCTAGCCTCCCTGTAACTTTTACCCCTACCCCGCCTTCTAACTGTTATCCAGCTAGCTGCCTCATTTTCCTGCTTTTCCTCTCGCCCCATACTACCACCCTCCCCCTCCCCTGATCCATGTAGTGCCAGATCAGTGAGATCCAGACTCTTTTGCATGATAACAATTTCTCTCAGTGTTGCCAATCGCTTATTTAGATCGTGAATGACGGCTTCCAAATCAGCGATTCGCAGACATCCGGGGCATATATATCCACCATCGACCGATTGATCAAGAAGTGCATACATAGCACAAGATGTACACTGGACAGCATTGTTAGGCATGGAACCCATTGTATCAATTTGTGGGAACACCAAGTGTAGAATTTACAACACTTAAAATAACAGTATGAAATCAAAGGCAGATACTTACAGCTTCAGCACTTCTGCTTGTAACTTCTTCTTTTAACTCCTGCTTGGTCTCCCTTGTGAGGTGTTTAATGCACTCTCCAGTTGTGATGTTTTTGTAAATTTTGTCCTATTAGCATTGGATGACACCATCAGAATGTGTGCAAGAACTTCTGCCCTCGTGGTGGCTATACGTCGCTTGGTCTGGCTGCGACAGTGGGGTGCTGACAATGGTGCGAAGAAGGTCGTTACTGGGCTTCCTTTAAGGGGCTACGCCTGTTTGGGGCCCGTCTAGACCTGTTTGGTAAGAGAGGTAAGTTACCCCAGCGCAGACGGCTGTCTCGGCCCCTTCGGGGCCAGGGTCCCCCTTCTCCCCCCTACCATGGTGTTAAACAGGAACCAGGGGTGTCCTTCACGGGGGCTCGCGCAGATTCCTGTCCCAGGAGCAGAAGTCAACATCCTGGCTCCTCCGGGGGGGCTAAGCCCAAATCCTCTCCCAAGTCCCCTCAAGCATGATGGGGCGCCCTCGCCCGTCAGGGTGAGGGGACGGCTGCGGCACCTTGCTGAAGTCTGGAGGCATCACGCCTCAGACCGGTGGATTCAGGAGGTAGTGTCCTCCGGCTACAAGATAGTTTGTTGTGCGGCCTCCCCCAAGATTATCAGGTCCCGGGTACTCCTGGTCCCTACCTCTGCTCAGGTGTTGGCGCAGGCCGTGCAAGGCCTGCTGGGTCTGGGGGTCATTTGCAGATTTCCCTTAACAGACAGAGGCAAGTGACTCTACACCAACCTTTTCACAGTTCCCAAAAAAGATAGGTCAGTCAAGCCCATTCTGGATTTACAGATCTTCAGCAAATTGTCAAGTACATGCGTTTTCTGCATGGAAACTCTGCGCTCGGCCATCAGCTCCTTGCGCCCCGGGGGCTTCATGACGTCTGTGGATATCAAAGATGCTTACTTTCACATCCCTGTGTTTTCAGGACACCCAGGTTCCTCAGATTCGCGTTGGAAGATCAACATTACCAATTTGTGGCCTTGCCATTTGGCCTCACTTCAGCTCCCAGAGTGTTCACCAAGGTGCTGGCGGGGGTGATGTCTCTGATGAGGTCAAGGGGCATCCGCGTGCTGCCCTACCTGGATGACATGCTCATCACCTCTCGGTCTCTACAGCAGGCAGAGTTGGACACTCAGCTGGTGTTGTCCATTTTGGAGTCATTTGGATGGGTGATCAGCCACCCCAAGTCATCACTGTCCCCTTCCTTGGTAACTCCATTCCTAGGAATGAATCTGGATACAGTTCAGGCAAGGATCTTCCTTCCTCAGCAGAAGGTGGACAATCTACTTGCACAGGCTCAGTCCCTCCTAGCTGTCCCCGTCCCTCCACCAGGCAGGGGATGCAGCTGGTGGACCTGATGGTGGCGTGCTTCAAAGCGGTCCCTTATGCTCAGTCCCACTTGGGGCTTCTGCAACTTCTCCTATTGTCTGTATGGGACAAGGACCCAGCATCCCTGGACCGGGTCTGTGTGGTTTCCCCCCTGGTAAGGAGGTCCCTCTTGTAGTGGATGGACTCAAGGAACCTGTTGGGGGGCAGATCCTTTCTTGCCCCTTCCTGGGAGACGGTCACCACGGATGCCAGTCTATCAGGTTGGGGGGGGGGGTTCTGGAAGTCCCTGCGGTTCCAGGGGAGGTTGGGCCCTTAGCTGTGAGCGATCAGGCTAGTTCTGGCTCGCTTGACTACTCATCTTCAGGGCCTGCCTGTTCAGGGGCGCTCAGTCAATCTGACAGTAGTTGCCTACATCAATAATCAGGGAGGGACCCGGAGCAAGAGGGCCCTCCGGGAAGTATCTCTGATCCTGACCTGGGTGGAGGCCAATGTTCCCTGCATATCAGCGGTTTACATTCCGGGGGGGTCCCTCTGCAACAGGGTGTTCCAATCTCTGTAACAGGGTGTTCCAATCTCTGTGTCACCGTTGGGGCCAACCAGATGTGTATCTGTTTGCATCCCAATATTGCTATGAGGGGGATTCTGGTAGCCCAACACAGGTCCCCAGTCGGTATGCACTCAACCCACAAAACGGTATGTAACACCACAATGTTAAATGCTAGAAAAAGTTTATTTACACACTGAGTTGATTAATAAACAGGACTCCTCAAGGAGTTAATACACATAAAAACACAACAATTATCACATATTAAAAAACCTATACACAAAATACAAACAGGCCACTTTGTGCCCTGGTGAAGTGGGCAATCCACGGAACGCGTCGGCGGGCCGCTGCACAGGGGGGGGCTTGGAGGTGGGAGACAACACCAACACGGTAATGTGATTCTTTTCTTTTTACTCTTTTCCTTACTAGATATAATTAGCTTATTGACCAGTTCTCGGTAGTCTGCTCGGGCAGATACTCTCCAGTGGGCTCAATTTTGTAAATTTACATTCATGCTTGTCTTGGATACATTAACCCTACTGTGAATGCCCAGTATCTTACAGATATTATATGCATGCATGTTAGGGCACGGGCCTGTAAACATGAATAGAACTGGGTAATGTGATACTTTTATTGTCAGGAATCACAATTATTGCTGTATACTGTATTATTACCAACCCTCCCTCCTCCTCCCCCCCTGTTTGTATTTTGTGTATGTTTTTTTAATATGTGATAATTGTTGTGTTTTTATGTGTATTAACTCCTTGAGGAGTCCTGTTTATTAATCAACTCAGTGTGTAAATAAACTTTTTCTAGCATTTAACATTGTGGTGTTACATACCGTTTTGTGGGTTGAGTGCATACCGACTGGGGACCTGTGTGGGGCTACCAGAATCCCCCTCATAGCAATATTGTTTCAGTTTGGATGGGCACAGTGTGGTTTTGCACCCCCATGGTATGAGAATATTTAGCTGTGCGTGTCCAGCCTATTTTTGTTATAAGTATCTGTTTGCGTCCCGTCACAATCACAAGCTCCCGGCCTTTGTCTCCCTGTCCCAGGATCCTCTGGCCTTGACCACGGATGCTTTAGTAATGTCATGGCAGGACATTCAGTTTCTGTATGTCTTTCCTCCATTCCCCCTGCTAGGCAGGGTCCTGCATAAGATTGCTCTGGAAGGGGTGCCAGTGATTCTGGTGGCCCCCAGGTGGCCGAGAAGAGTGTGGTTCTACTGCATGGGTTTTTACTGCATGGGTTGGAGTCGGGTCCTCGGGAGGCCCACACCCCCATCAATGTCTTGGAGCTGAGAGCTATTCGGTTGGTGCATTCACGCTTGACGCATCACCTCCAGGGTCTACCGGTTCAGGTTCTATCAGACAATCGGACTGCGGGCCCTTACATCAATCATCAAGGAGGGACTCGTAGTAGGAGTGCCCTCAGGGAAGTTTCTCTGATTCTTGCATGGGCAGAGAGCAATGTTCCATGCATTTCAGCAGTGTACATTCCGGGAGTGGAAAACATGGAGGCGGACTCCCTGAACAGGGGATCCTCTCGCCGAGGGGAATGGTCGCTCAACCACAGGGTATTCCGGTCCCTTTGTCGCAAGTGGGGGATTCCGGAGGTGGATCTCTTTGCCTCACGTCACAATCACAAGCTTTCTGCTTTTGTGTCTCTGTCTCAGGATCCTCTGGCCCTGGCAGTGGACGCCTTGTCTCTTGCCTGGAGGCATCTGGGTTTTCTGTACCTGTTTCCCCCCTTCTCCATGGTAGGCAAGGTGGTGCGCAAGCTGGCTCAAGAGGGTGCCAAACATGTTGACGCTTTGTTCCATTGAGATGTGACCTTTTGATTATACCTGAGCACCTAACCTTTTTATGGATTTAAATCCTTGTTGGTGCACATTTATATTAATTTGCAGTGGTTTGAGTGCTTGACTTTGCTGTGCAGGGAATATGAGTGGAATAAGCTATGCATTTATCTTTTTGTCTCCCATGAAATCTAGGGCATAGAGCTTTCTCAATGCAAATAGCCAAGAGATTTTTGGACCGTATTTTGTTGTGCCTGGAGTTTATCATTCTACAGCACAAAGCTCATTTTGCACCTAATGGGTGTTGGTCTTGTCAGTGCATATTAACCTTTCTCTTTCCTGGCCATACTGGGTCGTGGTCCATGGTCTAAAGTCCTGCTAAGGATACTGGCTACCAGTGACTAATCATGGGGCTCGTTGTTATGTGAGGCGAGTGGGTAAAAAAAAGGCTTGTAGGGGATAATGCATGGGGGCAACAGCCACTAGGTGGAAATGAGTGTCTATCAAGGTTAACACAGTATATAACACTGCTGTTATACCAATGCTGATCATATGTCAACATCAAGTTCTCTGCCTTGGTGGGAAAGTATTGTGTAAGTAAGTATAAGTGCTACACACAATCAAGTACAATTAACTTTTTGCAATCACTTGCACTTGGTTGGATTTTTAAGGTGGAATTGTACTTCAGGAGAGTTGCCATAAGGCCATGATGGCTCCTTTCTCAACTGCTGTGCAACCCCTTCTAGACCTAGTTCCATGTTTAATAGGAACTTTTTGGCCGATTCTCTGTCGCTGATTTTATTTTTTGTGCTGGTCGGGAGTTGACAGAAGGAGCAAGTAATTAAAGTGATGAAATTCACTGAGGGGCTAAAAGTTAACATGTCAGATACATTGTAGCTCTGAAAATAGATAAGCTCTGCTGCCACTTAAAACTGTTTATTCTAAGTATGTCACACACCCCGCTTCAAGACATTCATTACACTTGGGTATACTGACCTGTAGATGGCGATCTTGCAGAGATAACAAAAAAAGGTAAGACCCTCCCGGCCCATAAATACCTGGGATCTTCCACTCATTCCCCAGTCTTCCATCTCTGCAGAGGCGAGCAAGTCAGAAGATGATGTCTCCTCCTTGCAGGTAGCCAGGATGACTCCTGGCCACTTTTTATTCTTCTATTTCTGCCCGGATCCCTTCTCTTAAGTTACTTGCCTCCCAGCCTAGGCTGCTGGTCCGGGCAAAGGTAGTTGGCACCCCTGGTGCTTAGGAGCCGTGAGACCCCATAACAAGGGGTAGGCGGCTATCCGGGTTGGTCATCCCGGTTTGGGATGCCCCGTCCCTTGGCCCTACCTTGGCATGGATTCCCCCTCTCCCGGATACCCTTAGAGGGGGGGGTCCTTTTGGGGATTCATTCTTTATTACTGTGTGTGTTGGTGCTTAACTGAGTGTGTGTTATTTGACTGGTGCTGGCAGGACGTGGCGCCGGCGGTCCCCGCGGCGCCGGCCTCAGGTGTGTGGTAAATGGCGCCTGTGGGTGCCCATGAGGCGCTTCTCCTCCTTGGGCCGGGGGGGGCGGGGCCGGGCGCTGGCGCGCGCGTGTGCCTACGGCCTGCCCCCCGTGCTGCGGGCGCTGTGTGTTAGGTCCCGGCTTCTGGCCGGGAGATACGGGGGAGGGACGGGGCCGAGCGCGATGCGCAAACCGCGCCGACCCGCCCTCCCTCCTCCTCTGCTCTCCTCATGTCCCCACGGTTCCTCTTGCCTGCGTGCGGTAATCAGGTGGGGCGAAGGTCCGGTGAGTGGCCTGTGGCCGTCCGGTTCTGCTCCGCCAGTCTCCTCTCCGTCTCCCCCTCGCTTGACACGTACCCCATGTGATGTGGTCATTGGCGGGGAGTCGCAATCTGAGGTGTGTGCCAGATTGGCCAATCTTGAAAAATTGTTTTCCAGTAGAGATGAGCGAACTTTTGAAAAATTCGATTCGACTGATTCCCCGAATTTTCCGACAAAAATCATTTCGACCCGAATTTATTAGCGACGATTCGCTATTAACAATGGCTATTTCTGAGCTTCCTAGAGCCTCAATAGGGTTGTAAACCATTCTGCCTTGCTGTAACACGCATAGGATGCGTGCTGGGTTACTGAAATAATACTGTAAATAATTAGGACATGCAGATCAGAGGCATCGCTATTAGAATCGCAGAGCGGCACAATTACAGAGAGTTGAGGTGGCATCACTATGAGGGGCCCCTATATTGCCTGAAAAACACACCCTGGAGCTGGTAGCAGCAGGAGGCCAAATATTGGCTGAAACACATCCTGGAGTTGGCAGCAGGAGCCCAAAAATTGGCTGAATGACACCCTGGAGTAGCAAGCAGCAGCAGCAGGAACCCACACATAGCTTGAAAGAGACACTGGAGTTGGCAGCAGGAGCGCAAAAATTGGATGATTCACACCCTGGAGTTGCAAGCAGCAGCAGCAGGAGCCCAAACATTATTTTAAAGAGACACTGGAGTTGGCAGCAGGAGCCCAAAAATTGGATGAATCACACCCTGGAGTTGCAAGCAGCAGCCCAAACATAGCTTGAAAGAGACACTGGAGTTTGCAGCAGGAGCCCAAAAATTGGATGAATCACACCCTGGAGTTGCAAGCAGCAGCAGCAGCCCAAACATAGCTTGAAAGAGACACTGGAGTTGGCAGCAGGAGCCCAAAAATTGGATGAATCACACCCTGGAGTTGCAAGCAGCAGCAGCAGCCCAAACATAGCTTGAAAGACACACTGGAGTTGGCTGCAGGAGCCCAAAAATTGGATGAATCACACCCTGGAGTTGCAAGCAGCAGCAGCAGGAGCCCAAACATTGGCTGAAAGAGACACTGGAGTTGGCAGCAGGAGCCCAAAAATTGGATGAATCACACCCTGGAGTTGCAAGCAGCAGCAGTAGGCCAAACATTGGCTGAAAGAGACACTGGAGTTGGCAGCAGGAGCCCAAAAATTGGATGAATCACACCCTGGAGTTGCAAGCAGGAGCAGCCCAAACATAGCTTGAAAGAGACACTGGAGTTGGCAGCAGGAGCCCAAAAATTGGATGAATCACACCCTGGAGTTGCAAGCAGCAGCAGCCCAAACATAGCTTGAAAGAGACACTGGAGTTGGCAGCAGGAGCCCAAAAATTGGATGAATCACACCCTGGAGTTGCAAGCAGCAGCAGCCCAAACATAGCTTGAAAGACACACTGGAGTTGGCATCAGGAGGCCAAAAATTGGCTGAGAGAGACACTGGAGTTGGCAGCAGGAGCCCAAAAATTGGATGAATCACACCCTGGAGTTGCAAGCAGCAGGAGCCCAAACATAGCTTGAAAGACACACTGGAGTTGGCAGCAGGAGCCCAAAAATTGGATGAATCACACCCTGGAGTTGCAAGCAGCAGCAGCAGCCCAAACATTGCTTTAAAGAGACACTTGAGTTGGCAGCAGGAGCAGCAGGAACCTAGAAATTGGCTGGAAGGCACCCTGAAGTTGGCAGCAGCAGGAGCACATACATTAGCTGGAAGGCACACCCTGGAGTTGGCAGCAGCATAAGCAGGAGCCCAAACATTGCTTGAAAGACACCCTGGAGTTGGCAGCAGCAGCAGGAGGCCAAAAATTGGCTGATAGATACACTGGAGTTGGCAGCAGGAGCCCAAAAATTGGATGAATCACACCCTGGAGTTGTAAGCAGCAGCAGGAGCCCAAACATTACTTTAAAGAGACACTGGAGTTGGCTTCAGGAGCCCAAAAATTGGATGAATCACACCCTGGAGTTGCAAGCAGCAGGAGCCCATACATTGGCTGAAAGGCACACCCTGAAGTTGGCATCAGCAGGAGGCCAAAAATTGGTTGGAAGGCACACCCTGAAGTTGGCATCAGCAGGAGCCCAAAAATTGGCCTAAAGACATAAATATGTTTTGCACCATTTGGAAAGTGTAAAACGTGGCACCATGCTGAATCTAGTCATGCATCAGGCATTGGTAGGTGGAAATCCTGGCTGATCCATCCCTGAATCATTTTGACAAAAGTGAGTGTCTCCACATTTTTAGTTGACAGACAAGTTCTCCTCGCCGTAACTATGGCCCCCGCCGCACTAAACACCCGCTCAGATGGCACGCTACTTGCCGGGTAGGACAGCTTTTCCAGGGCAAACTCTGCTAGTTGCGGCCACAAATCAAGTTTGGCTGCCCAGAAGTCCAGCGGATCCTCAAGGTGTGTTGGCATGGTCATGTCAAGTTATGACATGACCTGCTGGTTGAGGTCCTGCTCCAGGTCTTCCTGCTGCTTATGAGTAGCCTCACTATGCGGGTGTAGAAAGCTACTCATTAGCGACTGAAGACTGAAGCTGCTGCTGATGGAGCTGCTCCTGCCAACCCCCCCAGCAGCCATGGCAGTGGAAGGTGAGCGCAGAGGTCTCCTCGAGTCAGACCTGCGAGAGTATGGACCATGGCGCAGATAGGCATCGGCCAACTGCCTACGTAGAATGTCTTTGTAGTAGTTGAGTTTGTCCTCCCTCTCGGCGGGTTTAAAAAATGCCCCCATTTTGTGCCGGAAGCGAGGGTCCAATAAGGTGGACAGCCAGAAGTCATCCCGCCGACAAATGGAAACAATTCTGGGGTCACTACGCAAGCACGTGACCATGCTTCCTGCCATTTGCGCAAGTGACTCGGATGGACTACCTGTCTCCATCTCCACTGCATACTGCCATGGTGTGTCCGGGTCCTCTGTCTCGCCTTCCTCAAAACCCTCTAGCTCCTCTGGCTGCTCCTGCTCCTCCTCTCCTGTCCGCTGACTAGATAAACCAGCCATTTCGCCAAGCCTAAACTGTGTTTCGCTGGGCAACTCCTCCTCCTCTTCCTCCACTTCAGCTCCAACGGGGTTCATGTGGCCGTAAGATGTAGACGCCATGTCTCCAGTGCCCTGACCAGCCATGGTTTCCAACATGTGCTGTAGTACATGAAGCAGTGGAATCACGTCTTTCATCCCGTAATCCTGCCGACTGACAAAGTGGCTTCCTCAAAGGGCCTGAGCAAACGGCAGGTGTCACGTATGAGCTGCCACTGGTTGACATTGAAGTTACACAGGGGAGTCCCCCTATCCGCTTGGATCATCAGGAAATCCGTGATGGCTTTTCTCTGTTCATATAATCGGTCCAACATGTGAAGGGTGGAAACATCGCAAATCAGACTATGTTGGGGGATACCGTTCTGACGCTGTATCTCAAGAAGGGTGTGTTTGGCGGTGTATGAGTGGCTGAAGTGCATGCAAAGTTTCCTTGAAGTTGTTAGGATGTCTTGCATATGGGGGGAACACTTCAGAAACCGCTTGACAACCAGATTGAAAACGTGAGCCATGCAGGGGGCATGGGTCAGCCTTCCTTGGCGCAGCGCAGACAAAATGTTCTTCCCATTGTCGGTAACCATGATTCCCATTTTAAGTTTTCTTGGAGTAAGCCATGTTTGGATTTCCTGATGAATAAATTTAAGCAGTTCCTCCCCTGTGTGACTCCGTTCGCCAAGACAAACCATGTGAAGCACTGCGTGACACCTCCGTGCCCTGCACACATGGTAGACTGGAGGGGCACTGAGACTTGAGCCTACAGTGGAGGGTGAGGAGATGGCGGAGGATGAGGAGGCCGAGTCGCACAGTGTCACGGCGTGACCTGTCCAAGTTGCTGCTGCTGCAAAGGAACCACATTCACCCAGTGGGCCGTAAACGACATGTACTGTCCCTGACCGTAGTTACAGCTCCAGATGTCGGCGCTGCCATGCACTTTGCTACACACCGGCAGGCTCAAGGACTGGCCCACCTTCTGTTCAACAAAAGTGTGCAGCGCTGGTACTTCCTTCTTGGCAAAGAAATGACGGCTTGGGACTCTCCACCTCAACTCGGCACAAGCCATCAGTTCTCTGAAAGGTGCAGAGTCCACCACCTGAAAAGGGAGGGACTGCAGCACCAGCAACTTGGACAGGAGCACATTCAGCTTCTGCGCCGTAGGATGAGTGGGCGCATACTGCTGTCTCTTGGACATGGCTTCGCTGATGGATTGCTGGCGGGATGCATGACTTGGAGGAGGAGCAGGGGCGACAGAGGATGGGTATGACGCACAGCTGCCTTCGGCTGAGGTGCTGGAGCCTTGGCTGGCAGAAATTGGGAGTGGCGTGCTCTTGGTGAGGAAGCAGACTGGACCACCCCTTGGGAGCCTCGGTTCTCCCAGGTCGCTTTATGGTGACGCATCATATGTTGACGCAGGGCCGTGGTGCCAACATTTGGGCCCTGGCCACGCTTCACCTTCTGCCTACATATCTTACATGTGGCCATGTTACCCTCCTGCGGATGCTTCAGGAAAAACTGCCACACTGCCGAGTAGCTACTTTTCCCACCAACAGGCCTCACTGATTCGCTGCTATTGTCGCCAACTCCAGGAACCACTGCTCCACTACCTCCCGATAAGGTAGCCTGCCGCGCAGCAGGTGCTCTACCCCGGCCCCGTTTGGCTCCAGGCTTTTCAATTGTGCCCCCATGCTGACTGCCAACCATGCTGCTAACACCCTGCTGCCTGAGCTGCTGACTCCGGGGCAACCTGCACCCCTCTTCTCCTGATGATGACGATGAAGCCCCTTCATCACCCGGCTCCCAAGTGCGATCGGCTTCATCATCATCATCACCGAGTTGTGGCTGTACGTCACTGATGTTCGCGGATTCCTCAACAGTGTCTGGCGCAGGAGCTGGAACTCTCGCAACACTCACGACACTGTCCACATCACTATTTGTCTGCCTAGCTAAAGAAGCCACCTCCATTTCTTGGCTGGGCAGTAGCTCCTGACTGTCCTCTATCTGATCGTCCTCCTCACTAAAGAGTGGAGCTGAACCCAAAGCATAGGATACGTCGCTGGGGGAGGGAACGGCGTAGAACAGAGGTAATGGGAGGACAGGGACTGCTCTCGGGGCATGCCAACTCAGGGTTGTGTCAGAGGAACCTACCGACCCTAGACTGGGGGTCTCAGACGTAACTTGTGATGATGTTGATGAGCGCGTTAACCAATCTACCACGGCAGATGCGTTACTGGTGGAGACACGACCGCTAGCAGATACTGGCAGACCAGGTCTCACCGTGACTCCTGCTGCCACTCGCCCCTAGTCTGCTGCGACCTCTGCCTGCTGAATCTTGGCCTCTGCCACTCCTCTTTGAACATCCTGGCACTTGTCTGGCTGACATTTTTATGTATTTTCTTATTTAGTATAAACAGATAGGGTGCAAGGTGCAGCTTTGGGGTGCCCTGCGGCCTGGTTTATTAAAAGCAGTCAAAAACAAGTGCAAACTGAAGTAGCTTAATGAAGCTGATGCTGATCAACGCTTATGTTGTATCACAGATGGGGTTAAAATAGCATGTGCCTTGGGATGCCAGTGTGGCCTAATGTATTTTAAGCTGAGCAAAAAGTATTAACTATAATCCAAGTATGAGAAATGCTTTTGTTTAACAGATAGGGTTAAATAGCATGTGCCTTGGGATGCCAGTGTGGCGTAATGTATTTTAAGCTGAGCAGAAACTTTTGACACTAATCCAAGTATGAGAAATGCCTTTGTTTAACAGATAGGGTTAAAATGGCATGTGCCTTGGGATGCCAGTGTGGCCTAATGTATTTTAAGCTGAACCAAAAGTAACAATAATCCAAGTATGAGAAATGCTTTTGTTTAACAGGGTTAAAATAACATGTGCCTTGGGATGCCAGTGTGGCCTAATGTATTTTAAGCTGAGCAAAAACTATTAACTATAATCCAAGTATGAGAAATGCTTTTGTTTAACAGATAGGGTTAAATAGCATGTGCCTTGGGATGCCAGTGTGGCGTAATGTATTTTAAGCTGAACAAAAAGTAACAATAATCCAAGTATGAGAAATGCTTTTAACAGATAGGGTTAAAATAGCGTTCAAGCCTAAATAGCAGAAAGGGTTAAATAGCATGTGCATTGCATGCACAGTGTGCAGCTGTATTTAAACCAAACCAAATATATTAACAGTAACCCAGTAACCCAGTAATAATATGAATCATAGCCAGCACTAGGCACCCTGTCAATGTGACTTGTATGCTGCTGGATTGTTCCCGTTTTAAACCTCTTTCCCTAGCTCTGTCTACCACTCTAAATCTCCCTAACTATCTGTCTCTCTCTTTACCTATCTGTAAATCTCCCTACCTATCTGTAAATCTCCCTACCTATCGCTAACTGTCTGTCCCTGTCTGCAGCCAGCCAGCAACCACCCTTGTCTCACGAATGCAAGTCTGAAATGCGCACAAGCAAGATGGCCGCCGCTTTATATAGCGCTGTGACGTCACCGGGGCTCCTGGTCCAGGTCCTGCATGTGACCTTCCCATGATACCTTGCCCCAGGGGATATGTCCGGACATGTGCTTCCACCGTTTTAGAATGCCTGTAATTGAAATAAATGGAGTTTAAAGGAAAACTTAGATCGATCGAATAGTGGGGGAAATTCGGATTCGTTCAGAATCGAATTTTTCATGAAATTCGGAACGAATCCGGGTGCGTCCGGATCGATTCGCTCATCCCTATTTTCCAGTGCCGTTGCTAAAAACGCCATGGCAAAGAGAAAACATTTGTATACAGCTGCGCAGGCCTTTGATAGGGAGGATTTTGACTCCCTGGATTGGTCTGATTTTTCCCCGCGTGAGGAAGGGGAGTCTGTTGACTCCGATGATCAGCAGTTTGTGGGCGCTGATATCGAGCAGGGCCAGGGGGATTCTTTGGATACCGCTAGGGTCCTGGCTCATATGTTTGAGGTCCTGGCTATTTCTCCCCCCGAGGCGGCTCCTCCGCTGAAGGGGGAGTTCTTTGAAGTAACTAAGCCGCGCTTGGAGTTTCCTTATGAAAAGCAATTTGATGGTATCATTCTCAAGGAATGGGAGAGACCGACTCGGCTTCCGGGTGTTCCGCCGGGTTGGGACAAGAAATATCCGTCGGTCGCGGTGAAGCACTGGTCACCCCCCCCCCCCGAGGTGGATGCTCCTGTTTTGGGGTTGTCCAGCTCCGCAGTCCTCCATTCTCCGGAGTGCACTACTCTCAAGGATGGTGAGGATAAACGCATTGACCAGATGGCTTGTCATGGTTTTGCCACTGTTTGATCGGCCTTGTGGCCGGTTTGTGCTTCTGCGCTTGTACTGGTTGCTGCCAGGTCGGTTGTTAGGGGATTGTTGACCTCTTCCGGGCTTGACCCGGCTAGTGAGGAGTTTGCCGACCTTAAGCGCTGTGAGTTATTTTTATCCTTTGTGCTGTCCGCCCTGGACGACACTTTGGTGATGTGTAGCAGAGCTGCGGCTCTGCTTGTGGCTATCCGCCGGTAGGTTTGGTTACGCCAGTGGGCGGCTGATTTTTTGTCCAAAAAGTCGCTCACGGCCCTTCCCTTTGTGGGGTTGCGGCTCTTTGGAGAAAAATTGGATTCGGTGGCAAAGGGAGGTAAGTTACCTCAGCGTAAGAAGCAGCGTCGCCTCTTTCGGGGGGCGGCTTCCTTCTCTCAGTCCTTTCGTGGGGCTAGAGTTGGCAGGGGTTCGGCCTTCCCTTCGTCCAGAGGTGATTCCTGGCCTAGGGGCAGGGGTCGGGCCCGTCCAGGACACAGTTGGGGCTCCAAGCCTACAGCCACTGCCAAGCTGGCTCAGTAATGAGGGGGGCGCTCTCACCCTTGCGGGTGGGGTGACGGTTGCAACTCTTCTCCCAGGTCTGGGTCCAAGAGGTCTCGGACAGGTGGATTCAGGAAGTGGTGTCTTTCGGTTACAAGCTGGAGTTCGAGTTCCGGCCCCCTTCCAGATTCTTTAGATCTCGGGTGCCGTCAGATCCTCTGGCCGCTCAGGGGCTTCGAGCGGCGGTAGCAAGTCTCGTGGACATGGCTGTCATCTGTCCGGTGCCCCTCTGACCGGGGCCTGGGCTTCTATTCCAATTTGTTCACGGTGCCCAAGAAGGACGGTTCCGTTCGTCCCATTCTGGATCTGAAGTTGCTCAACAGGTTCGTCCGTCCCCGGAAGTTCCGTATGGAAACTCTGCGCTTCGTCAGGGGAACTTCATGACGTCCATAGACATCAAGGATGCTTACCTGCATATTCCAATATTTCTGGCACACCAGAGGTTCCTCAGGTTTGTCGTGGACAATCTGCATTTTCAGTTTGTGGCTCTTCCGTTTGGCCTCACCTCGGCTCCAAGGGTTTTTACCAAGGTGTTGGCAGGAGTGATGGCCATCCGCAGTGCCAGGGGTATCCGCATCGTGCCCTATCTGGACGATCTTCTCATCATGGCGTCTTCCCTCAGTCAGGCGCAGCTGGATACCAGGAATGTGGTGTCCACTCTGGAGAGTTTCGGTTGGGTGATCAACTATCCCAAGTCCTGCCTCACTTCCTCCATGGTGGTGGAGTTCCTGGGAATGTCTCTGGATACTTCTCAGGCCAGGGTGTTTCTCCCCCGAGCCAAGGTTCTTCTGATTCAGGAATTGACTCAGCGTCTTCTATCCATTCCCCGTCCGTTCATCCGGCTAGGGATGCGACTCGTGGGATTGATGGTGGCATTGTTCGAGGCGGTTCCCTTTTCCCAGTTTCACACAAAGACTCTCCAGCTCCATCTCTTGGCGGCTTGGGACGGGTCACCGCTGTCATTGGATCAGTCCTTTCTGATGTCCCCCCGGGTATGGCGCTCCCTTCGGTGGTGGCTGAAACCAAGCAATCTGACGAGGGGCAGGTCCTTTCTGACCCCTCGTTGGGAGACGGTCACCACGGATGCCAGCCTGTCGGGTTGGGGGGGATTTTGGAAGGATCTTCAGTTTCAGGGACTGTGGAAGCCTCTGGAGGCTCACGATCCCATCAGTGTTCTGGAGTTGAGAGCCATCAGGCTGGTTCTGGCTCAATTGACTCATCAGTTGCGGGACCTACCGGTTCAAGTTCGGTCGGACAATCGGATGGCGGTCGCCTACATCAATCACCAGGGAGGGACTCGCAGCAGGTGTGCCCTCAGGGAAGTGTCCTTGATCCTTGCCTGGGCAGAGAGCAATGTCCCATGCATGTCGGCGGTGTACATTTCGGGAGTGTAGAACACGGAGGCGGACTCCCTGAGCAGGGGGTCATCTCGCCGGGGGGAATGGACGCTCAGCCACAAGGTGTTTCGGTCGCTTTGCCACCGGTGTGGGTCTCCGGAGGTGGACCTCTTTGCCTCTCGTCACAATCACAAGCTTCCGGCATTTGTGTCTCTCTCGCGGGATCCACTGGCTCTGGCAGCGGATGCCATGTCTCTGAACTGGAGGGATCTGGGGTTTCTGTACCTGTTCCCTCCGTTTCCCATGGTGGCAGAGTGGTGCGCAAGCTGGCCCTAGAGGGCACGTCAGCAATCCTGGTGGCTCCAAGGTGGCCAAGACAGGTTTGGTTCGCAGACGTGGTAAGGTCGGTGGAGGATCAGTTAGACCTGCCCCTTCTGCCGGATCTGCTCACTCAGGGGCCACTGCTCTACCCCAATTTACCAACGCTGGCTTTGACGGCGTGGTTGCTGAAACCTCCATCTTGAGGGTGGAAGGTCTTTCTGATGCTGTCATTCAGACTCTGGTTAGGGCTAGGAAGCAGTCTTCCTCTGCCATCTATTATAGGACTTGGAGGTCTTATATTGATTGATGTGAGGTCAAGGCCTTGCCTTGCAGGGTGTTTTCTATCCCTAGGGTTTTGGAATTTCTGCAACGTGGTCTGGACCAAGCTTTGCAGCTTAGTACGCTAAAATGGCGGGTTTCTGCCCTGGTGGTTTTCTTTCAAAAGTCTTTTGCTCTTCATCCTCTGGTTAAGACCTTTTTCCAGGGGGTTACGCATGTGCGGCCTCCTAGGAAGCCTTTGCTCCCAGTTTGGGATTTGAATTTGGTTTTGTCTGCCTTGCAGGGTCCTCCTTTTGAACCTTTGCAGGATATTGCACTTTCTACGCTTACTCACAAGGTTGTTTTTCTGGTTGCCATCACTTCTGTTCGACGTGTTTCAGAGTTGGCAGCCTTGTCTATTAAGGCTCCTTACTTTGAGAGGCATCAGGATGAGGTTGTTTTCCGCTTCAAACCAGATTTCCTTCCTAAGGTGGTCTCTGCTTTTCATTTGAATCATGATATTGTTCTTCCCTCCTTGTGTCCTAAGCCCAGCAATGACAAGGAGAGGGTTTTGCATTCTTTGGATGTGGTTCGCTGTGTGAAGTACTATTTGGTGGCTACTTCTCCTTTTCGTAGGACTGATGCACTTTTTTTGGTGCCATCTGGGCCTAGGAAAGGTTTGGCTCCTGCCAAGTCTTCCATTAGTAAATGGATTCGCCAGGCCATTGTTGGGGCCTATTCTGCTAAGGGGAAGATTCCCCCTTTTCGTGTTACTGCTCATTCTACTCGTGCTGTTGGGGCGTCTTGGGCCTTCCAGCACCAGGCTTCTGTTGAGCAGGTTTGTAAGGCTGCTACTTGGTCTTCGGTTCACACTTTTTCCAAGTTTTACAAGGTTGATGTTCGGGCCTCAGCGGATGCTGTTTTTGGCCGCAAAGTTCTGCATGGTTTAAGTTTGTGCCTTGTTTTTTGGAACCCCGCCCTTTATGGACACTGCTATTGGATGTCCCAAGTGTAATGAATGTCTTGAAGCGGGGTGTGTGACATACTTAGAATAATACCATTTTGTGAATACTCACCTGTAAAATGGGTATTATAAGTATGTCACACACCTCGCTTCACCCTGCCCTTTTGTATTCTGGATCCTTTATATGGTGAACCTTTGTTAGTTTTTATTGGCTTTCCTGGTCCCTTGATCTTACTGCTATCTTTATACTGGGGAATGAGTGGGAGGTCCCAGGTATTTATGGGCCGGGAGGGTCTTACCTTTTATCATCTTTGCAAGATCGCCATCTACAGGTCAGTATACTCAAGTGTAATGAATGTCTTGAAGCGGGGTGTGTGACATACTTATAATACCCATTTTACAGGTGAGTATTCACAAAATGGTATTGTTTGTGAAATGGGAGCTATGATATTTACTTAAGATGCATTACTATCTTTCACCACTCTGCTTTATTGCGTAAGTCCATACATGTGTGTTATTGCTCCACTTGGCATACTTTTCTTATTATATTTTGACATAGTTGGCAGTAATGATGTATTTATGGAAATCGACTAATGAACATAAACATTGGCTGTCAGTTTTATTTGGATAGATTTCACTTTTCATTTGACTCAAAATGAATAAATGCCCTTGCTAAAAAAGATACTTCTAGTCACCCAAGGCAGTCCTCAAGGTGTTTAAAAAATTAATTTTATGCCATTTTTTTGTGGCCTTACATGTGAATTCTTTGTCCTTTCGGTGCCTGGTAAATGTTTTTGCACAGGCCACCAATCTGGGTCAACAAATGCTTATATCCAGATCAAACATGTATATGCAGTGTGAGCAAATGCAGGTTTGCTTTGCTGCTGGCTCCGCTGTCTGTGACACAACAGAGGGGTGGGTTTAGCTCCAGGTGCAAAAACTGTTCAGAAATGCAGCATTTACACTTGTTGCTGAATCATCCCTAAGGTATACAATGAAAGTGATTTGTATTTAAAAATAGTAAATCTCCTTTGATCTCCTTTGATTTAGCACCAGGTTCAAAAGGTCTGCTACTCTTTTTGTTTCAATATTTTTATTAAAGTTTTGGGTTTTCAACATTACAGATATTTGGAGCTTATGCATTGTATTGCCATCCCACGCAGGGGAGGTGAAAGAAAAAGCTAACATTCTAAATTGCATAAGATTACACATAGATCACGTTGATGTTTTAATAATTTACAATGCATACAAAGCGAGGAAGCAAATGACAACGTAAAGAACATTCAACGTCTTCGCGCAACCCACTTGACCTGAGACATGTTTATACCCACTCCGGGGCCATGCAGGTCGGGGGGGCTCTGCCCTCCACGATCCATACCACCCCAAGCGAGCCCACAGGATTTGCAGACTTGGTCAAGCGCGTTGACGGGAGAGAGTCAATGAAAGTCTTTTGGGATCGCAGTCTAAAGAGAGGAGAAACAAAGAACTGGGGGGGAGGGGAAAAGTTGGAGGGAGGAGGGGAGGTCGGGGGGGGGTAGGGGTCAAGGGGCTCCCGCACTCCACCAGCCAACATGCATGGTTGCTACAACCTCCATGGGGGTTCGCCAGGCAAATCTCATCCAGGGTTCCCATATTGAAAGGAATTTGTCATGGGTGTCGGTTTAGAATACTAGATAGCCTTTCGTTGATGAGGAACCCGTTCATTCTGGCCGACACCTCAGATATTGGGGTAAATTGCTTTTTCCAGGCTCTGGCTATGGCCTGTTTAGCCGCCAGGAGAAGGTAGACAAAAAGTCTGTGCTGTTTGCCAGTGAGCTCCTGGGGCTTGCAGTGCAGGAGGGCAACCTAGGGGTCCTTTTTCATGTTGGTTTGGAAGATGTCGTTAGCCAGCTTATACACCTGGTTCCAGAAGCGGGCCAACATGGGACAAGTCCACCACGTATGCAGAAAGTCCCCTTCCGCACTGCAGCCCCTAAAGCATGTTTTAGACTGTCCCGGGAACATCCTGCTCAGGCGATCCGGCACCAGGTACCAGCGAAGCATTACCTTATAGGCCGTTTCAGTTGTCAGGACATTGATTGAGCATTTGGAGGAGTTGGACCATATCTCGGACCATCCCCTCTCGTTCTGACATGGGCCCAGGTCTTTCTCCCAGCTGCTAACGTACCCATGGATCTCTGGTCCGGCTACATTTAGTGCTGAATATAGTAAGCAGATTGTCCCTCTCTGGAATGGGTTATTAGTGCATAACTCCTCAAAGGGGGTCTTCACCCGGAAGGGGGAGTGCAGCTTTGTTAGAGGCAAAATCCAGTGCCGCAACTGGATATAGTGAAAATGTTCCTTGCCGGGGACTCCGTACTTCTCTTGCAGGTCCTGAAAAGTCCCGAAGCCCCTCAGCGTGAGCAGGTCCGCTATCTTGTATATGCCCCGATCCTGCCACCACTTGAAGGCCAATCTATTCTGCTCCCCTGGGGGGAAGTTGGGGTTATCCCATAAGTGGGCCAGGGGGGTATGTGGGGACATCAGGGAGGCTGAATACCTCACTGAGTCCCACACAGCGAGGGAATGCTTCATTAACGGGCTGAGCGTCTTGGGTCTATGTCCCTGGTCCATCCAGAGCAAACTATCAATGGGTAGTGGCGCACAGTTGGGAGGTTCCAGGAAATTCCACATTGGGAGCCTGGAAAGGGAATGCATAGGGGTCAGTTGAGCAATCTGAGTGGCTTTGTAGTACTTATGTATATCGGGCTTCCCAGTCCCCCTTGTGTTTTGTGGGCAAGCATGGTGCGCCTGGACACCCTCGGGTGTCCCGTGGACCATATGAAGGCCAAGATTCTCCTCTGCATCACCCTAAGCATGTATATTGGGATCTTTACAGGTAGTACTCTGAAGAAATAGAGCAGCTTCGGGAGTATGGACATTTTAACCGCGTTAATACGGCCTATCCAAGAGATCGGGTAAGTTTTCCAGGTCTCCATAAGGCAGGTTAAGGATTTAAATAAAGGAGGATAATTGGCCTCATATAGGTTGGAATACTTGGCAGAGATGTGAACCCCCAAGTACGGAAGCGGCTCAGTCGTCCTGCGAAAAGGGAAAATAGCTTTGATCTGGTCCACCACGTCCACCGGCGCCCTTGATTTTTCAGTATTAATCGTTAGGCCCGAGATTCGAGCGAACTGGTCCAGAATTTTATACAAGTTCGGGAGTGAGGTGGTCGGCTGGGTGATGGCGATTAGGGCATCGTCCGCGAAAAACATGGCTTTATGGTGGACACCTGCCACCTCCAATCCCTTTATGTTAATGGAGTTCCTGATTGCTAGACTCAGCGGCTCAATGGCCAGGATAAAAAGGAGCGGGGACAAGGGGCATCCCTGTCGGGTTCCCCTGAAAATACCGAATGGCCCAGAGGTAAAGCCCAAGTATCTTACTCGAGCTGTAGGGGCTGTATAGAGGGCTTCTATCCACTCAAGGAACCGCCGTCCAAATCCCCACTTACGGAGCACCCACAGTAGGTAGTCCCAGGACAAAGAATCGAAGGCTTTCTGTATGTCAAGTGAGAGAAGAAAGGCCGGGACGCCCCTGGAGTGGGCGTGGTGGACCAGATGCGCAACCCTCCTAACATTGTCCCCGGCCTGTCGAGCTGGTACAAATCCCACCTGGTCCCCATGTATGAGGTCTGCCACGAAAGTGTTCAATCTAGCCGCTAGGACCTTAGCCAAAAGCTTCACGTCGATGTTAATCAGGGATATTGGTCTGTGGTTGGGGATGAGTAAGCTATCTTTCTCTGGTTTGGGGATCATACATATATCCGCTAGGCGAGAACTAGGACTGAGCGAGGTTCCCGCGCGCAGAGCATTAAACAGGTTCGACAAGTGCGGGGCCAGGATGGGGGCAAACTTTTTATAATATAAGCCACTAAACCCGTCTGGGCCTGGAGTCTTGGAAGTCTTCAGAGACTTAATAGCTAGCAGCACCTCACAAGGCGTTATGGGAGCCTCCATCCTGTCCACACACCCCTGCTCAATGTTCGGTAACTCAATGCCCTCAAAAAATTCCTCCCGCTTGGTTGGATTGGCGTTTGCTGGGGCTGCATAGAGGGTCGACAGAAAATCCCCAAAAGCCGAAACAATCTTATTAGGGTCGGCCGTGACACCGCCCGAGTCAAGCTTCAGCTTTATAGGCTGACGCCTATCGAGGTCAGCAGCCCTTAACTTTCGGGCTAGCATTGTGTCCGGCTTATTACCCCTAGTATAGAATTTCTGCTTTGACCATCTGAGTCTTTTCTCAGCTTGGTCGTCAAGGAGCATATTGAGCTCCGAGCGCAAGTTGTCTAATGCCCTCCTATTCCTGGCGCTCCGGTTTCCCTTCCAGTGCAGCTCCGCCTGCTCAAACTTCAAAGTCAGGTCCCTTATTCTCCGTTGCCTTTCCCGCTTTTCGGCAGAGGCTATGGAGATAATGTTCCCTCTCATGGTGGCCTTTTGGGCTTCCCATAAAGATATTGGGGAGGAGACCGAATTTGTGTTTTGCGTGAAGTAATCCTGCAAAGCAACCTGAATTTTAGAGCAGGTGGAGCCATTCGATAAAAGAGAGTCGTTGAGCCACCAGTTGTAGGAGTGCTTGGTAGTGGCCAGGAGGTCTAATACAGCCATTACTGGATTGTGATCAGACCATGCTGTGATGTAGATTTTGGAGTCAATAACAGCGGGCAACACAGATTGAGGAACCAGTAAATGGTCTATCCTGCACAGGGTACCATGTGGGTTAGAATAGAACGTGAAGTCATGGGTTTTGGGATTCGTCTCTCGCCATACATCACATAAGCTGTAGTGGTTAAGGAGATCGCGAAAAGTCGTGGACTGAGCGTCCGATGTTGGTAGAGCCGCCCCCCCCCACGATCAGGGTCCCTCTTGTGTTACTTTGAACAACCGACAGTAAGTGCTTGAAGAACCGAGTCTGGAAGGTGTTGGGGGCATAGTATGTGACCAGGGTGATTTTTACGTCATGAAGCGTGCCCTGCAGTATGAGGTATCTACCCGTAGGGTCCGAAATCACTTTGGAGCAAATAAAAGGAAGGCCTTTGCGAAAGGCGATTAGCACCCCCCTTTTTTTTTCCCTGGCACAGGCAAGGTAAGACAGGGGGAAATGACCACTCAGGTAATTGGGCTTGGAACTGGTGGAAAACCTAGTTTCCTGTAAGAAAATTATATCGGCTTTGCAGGATTTATAGTAATGGAAGACCTTGTTGCGCTTGGTGGGAGCATTAAAGCCCTGGACGTTATGTGATAAAATTTTAATATTCAACCCAACCATGGCGACCGAGGGTAAGACTCAATAACGACTGGCCTGGTGGAGTACGGGAGGACCAAGTGGAGGGGGAGCGGACAAAGTGTGGATGGAGAGGTAAGGTGGGGATGGGGAGACAAGAATAACAGGAATAACGTGTACAACATGGGAGGGGCTAAATTAAGACATCGCGGACAGCTATGCAGTGATGTACCGCACAGGGTCCCGCCAAGTTCTGCAATAGCAGAGAAAGGTCCAAAGGGCAGGGCCACGCGTGGCCTCTGTTGGACCATTTGACAACTTGTCAGTTGGGGGGGTTATGCCCCGGAGGCACAGGGCAAACAATGGGATAAGAAATATCATTCTTTAGCGTACATAACCCAGCATGCAACAAAACTTAATTAGCGTAACATGAAATAGCATAAGGAAGCAGCAAAAAACAACACAGCACAACCAGCACGTCTAGTTTATATGGAAGGCTTAATTTCAGGGGAACACGTCGTCATCCATAGGCCTACGCATCCGCTGTCTAATCTGGCAAACCGGAGCGGAGCCCAAGACGACATTGTGTGCCAAAATAGAGGCGGGGGGCCCAATTCTAATAACTAAAGCGGCCGTCCGCCGCATTGGCAAACCGTCGCCAAAGAGCCCAAAACCAATCCATCCAGGCCGTCGGAGCCGCCGAGGCATCATCCCCTCCGGCCCTCCCCAGAACCAGCACATAGTGGGTCCACAGAAGTGAACCCGGCCGACCGAGGGGGGGGGGGCCAAGACCGAGCCGAGGGGGCAACCAGACACCCCGGAGGGATCCAGCCCCAACCGCCACTTTGGAGTTCAAACATTAACAGCATTTAAAACAGTTGGAAAAATACATTCGGAAAAATTTCAGCAAACAACATGGTAGACCAAAACCCGGGCGGGAGGGCCCTATCCTGGAAACCAATGCGGTCCATCCGCTAGCCCAGCGAGCCACCAGCAGGGGGTTCAAACCAGTCCGTCCAGGGCGTCAAAGCCACCCCGGTGTCGCCCCAGCCTCCCCAAGGCCAGCGTGCTGTGGGTTCAAAACAGAGAACCCAGCCGGCCATGGGTGGCGGGGGGAGGGAAACCAAGGCCGACCCAGGGGGGCATCCAGGTGCCCCATGGGTCTGACCCCCAGGAGGGAGGGGACAGTATCAGGAGACAGGCCCAACCGCCACTCTAGGAATTCAAAACGTTAAGAGCATGTGAAACATTCAAGGAAAAAAAAACTCATGAGAAACTTTCAGGATTTTACCCGTAGGAGGGGAGTCACTCAGAATCAGATGAGACACCATTGCGACAGGCCAAGTCCTCATCTCGGAGCCGGATCGGGCCCCGAGGGACCTCCGGCAGCTCGGTCCCTCTTTCTGCGGACGTGTACTTTCTCCCACAAGGGTCGGAGCGTTGGTCGCCTAGGAGCTTGCCGGACGGACGTCTCAGGCGTGCGAACAGAAGGATCAGCAGAGATCAGGCCCAAGTCCCGCAAAATGTCCCGCAGTTCCCCAGGGGAGTCAGCGGTGTGTTGGCGGCCCGCGTGGGTGAACGCTAGTTTGAAGGGGAAGCCCCAGCGGTATTTGATGTTGTGGCTCCTAAGGATTTCCAAGCCGGGTTTCATGGCCCTTCTCCTTTGCAGAGTTTGTGGGGCGATGTCCGGAAAAATCTGGTAGCGGTGGTTCTGGAAACACAAGTCCCCTTTTTCTCTGGCGGCCATCAGGATCGTTTCTTTAGTGCGGTAGAAGGTTGGCTTGACAACAATGTCCCTGGGGAGGCCATCAGATCTTTTAGGGCCCAAAGCTCTGTGGGCGCGATCCAATTCCAGACGGTCGATGGGCATAGAGGGGATCAATTCTTGTAGGAGGGCCATAACGGTAGCTAGAACGTCCTCTATTGATTTTGGGAGGCCCCGGATGCGGATATTCACCCTCCTGGACCTGTTCTCTAGGTCTTCCAACTTGTGCTGCAGGGAGGCCACATCTTCTTTAAGGGCCGCCGATTCAGACCCCCTGCGCTCCAGGGCCACGACCACGTCATCCATCTTGTCCTCCAGCGTGCTGGTTCTGTTGCCCAAATCCTTGATTTCGCTGAAGAAACTGGTGGAAAGCTGGGTCACGGCAGCCGCCAGTTCCTGCTGGAGTAGAACTTTAAATTTGGCAAGCAGATTGGCATCCCGCACTAAAGGATCCAGGGGCTATGTGTCGTGGTTTCCGCGGTCAGATTGCGATCCACCCCCGGCAGCGTCCTTGATCAATAGTTGAGATAGATCGCTGCCTCTCGGTGAAAGCAGTTCTCCAGAGAGCAGAAGATTCTCATTAGAAAGTGACAGGGGCGAGCTGTCCTGCAAGCACCGAAACTGGCCCGATGAAGCAGGGAAGGGGTCTGGGTGCTCATCTCTCCTGGGCTCCCTTGTGAGGTGGGCAGCCGTGTGGTGGGCGCCACTGTCAGTGCCAGCGTGGCCCTGCACCCGCTGTGGCAGGGGTCTGCTCCCCGTGGTTGATCCTCCTCCCAGGGGGGAGAATGGTGGGGGGGAAATAGATGGCAGGGATGGTGGGGGGGGGATCCCCCCTCACTGTCCCGGTCTGATGCCTCCATTGCTGGCAGGGGGGGGCGCCATGAGGTCGCCGCCATTGACGCTGGGATTGTCTGGGGAGGGTGGGAGGGGGAGCCTGCAGAGCCCACTAGCAGCCCCTCCTGTGAGCTGCAGAGGGTGGTCGCATCCCCTACCTCGGTCCCTCGTTCCTCCGTCCGGTCCGCCATGCACCGCCGATCAGGCTGTGTGAGGGGGGCGGGCCCCTCCTCCTCTCCCCCGGCCGCCGCCATGCTGCTGTGGGCGCGCTGAAGTTCCGCCGGCTTTACCGGCTCCGTGGGCCCGCGATTTGCCCCCGGATTTCCCCATTCGGACTCGGGGATCTGGGGCAGCAGTGGGAGCTTTACAAGGTAGGCGCTGCGCTGCTTCGCTGGGTGGCTGGAGCCTCTGTGCCTCCGGTCGGCAGAGCCGCACTAGAAAACCGCCATCTTCACAGGCGGTCAGCCACGCCCCCCTGCTACTCTTTTTGGAGAGAACTTTTATTGTATACCTTGGGTGATTCAATACCAGGAGAAAATACCTTTTTCACCTGGTGATGAGTTAACCCTGTTGTCTTAGATTTAGAATAATGGCTTTAGAGGTGACCAGTCAGCGCTTATGCTGGCCCAGGAATCTAAAAGACTCCAGGACCGGCCAAATGGGCGCTCCCCGTGAGTGGGATGGGTGACCTGGCAGGTTTCACACAACAGGGCGTCCCAAATTTAGGATGCCCCTGGGGCAGGAACCAATCACCAGGATAATCAAAATCCTCTTGATTGGTCCACTTTAACCTTACTTTTTACTTCCATGTTATTAACATGTATTAAGGGAGTGGGGATTTAGATATTTAGAGGTAAAATGTGGGATACATTTATAAAAACTATACACTTTTGATTGCTTTGCTGTAGTTCAGCAACTTATTTAGTTTTGCATGTTTTATTATTAAGGTAGTGATCATATATATCATACAATCAACTTCAATACCTACATGTTTCCAGTTAGATTAATGGTGCATTGATTGGATTATTTTTTCCAGTATGAATAGTTGAAATTGTGTAAAACACATCTGCAACCTATTTAAATGTGTGCTATTCTTTTACTTTTTTTTTGGAACTGCAGGGAAGAAGATGATATCAATGATGTCACGTCTATGGCTGGTGTTAATTTGAACGAAGAGAATGCTTGTATTCTGGCCACAAATTCACAGTTCATTGGAGTTGTAATCCGATCTTGTAAAGATGAACCTTTTCTCTTTACAGCGGTCCTTCAAACACGAATTTTAGACATAGGTAAGAAAAGATAAGGTAGATTTAAATCTGACATTTCTTCTGTAAACTATTCTAGTCTGGTTGTGGAGTACAGCATTAACATATGCAACTAGCACAAAGTGCAACATTCAAGTTAGGGGAGTGTATTTCTGTTGTCAGTGGAGGACGTAGATTCAATAATTAAAGTGGACCAACACCCAGGATTTTGACTATCCTGGGTTTTGGTCCACTTCGGTGGGGCACCCCGATCGGGGTGAAACCCCCCAGAAAGCCCCAAAAACTCACCTCACCCCGCTCCCACGTGACCGCTGCAGCCAATCCCCGCCGGCGGACAAGCGAGAGGCAGCGCCGGACAAGCAGAGCACCTCCGCCGCCGCCTCCCGCACGTCCCTCTTACAGGGAGCACACCCGTGCCGGCCATTCACAAATGGCCGGCGCGGGAGCGCGCCCTGCTAGAGGGACGCGCAGGAGGTGGCGGACGCGCATGCGCCGCTGGAACGTGGAAAAGGTAGTATTGTGGGCTTCCTGTGGGGTTTCACCCCGCGGGACATCCCGATTTCGGATGCCCCGCGGGGAGGGATCTGATCGGCCCGGGAATCTATAAGATCCCCCCTGGGTGTTGGTCCGCTTTTTAATTCCAAAGCAAGGGTTTTGATGATGTTTTATAGGAAAAAACAGGACCCTACAAAAGTGTTTCAATTCTGAGCTCCTTAAAACCACCCCAGCAACAGCATTCAGTTCGAACGAGTGTCCTGAGGAGAACGTAACAGATGTAAACAGAGCCTTTCTGACAGTTTTTTTATTTCAGTTTTTTTCTCCTTTTTTATTTTTTTAACTTTTCAGGAGCTTTTTTTTCCTAGCTTGTTCTGGTGACTTGAAAATCACCTGGATATATTCTTCTCACAATAGTTTAGACAGGGAAGCTTTGTCAAGTGTTTGGTACTCAGGAATGGTGGAAGATTTGTTGGTCAGTGCATGGATTTGTAGATGTCTGTGTGCAGACTCATGGTTACTTAGGGCTCGTCACCATTTTGGATCAGTTTAAGATTGACATGTTTTTATTCCTTGTATATTTTGTAATCAGTTTTATAATACATATTCTTATATATTTTATTATGCAGGATGTGCATGTTTGTTTCCTGCACTCACCTGTCTGGTTGCTTCTGAGCATGTGTTGGATGCCTGAGATAAAACTTCTGCCTCATAGTGCATTGTAGCCTTTGGAGCATATGCAGTGTACTGCTGCATTTAGTAAGTCCGCAGTCGGGAGTGTTTTTTTCCGACTCAAACTACTGGAAGCAGGAGAAATACCGCTCCTTCTGGGAAGCAGCAGAATTCCAGTCACAATATAACCCCCCGCCCTGCCACCCGACCCTGGTTCTGATGCAGGTAGTGGGGTTACGAAGAAAAAATAATTACCTTTTCCAAGCCTCCTCGCTCTCTCCTCTCCTCTTCCTCTTTCTTCTTCCTCCTCCCCCCTCCATGCTAAAGTCGCATTTTCCATACTGACCATTTCCCTCCTAATAGGTAAATGCCTCACACTGTGCTGACTCTTGTTTGGGGGCAATTTTTGATCAGTGAGTACTTGGATTTAATTTAAATCTGATTTTTAATAATGCTTTAAAACGGACCTCTTGCTTTCAGGCTTGCGTCTCCGCATAAGGGCTCCTCACCTTGTAGAGGCAGCAATAGTATTCCAAGAGTGACATACACTCCGCTTCCACAGTCATAACATCTGGGTAATCTGCAGTAGAGGGCAAACTTCTGCAGAGATGAATGCAAAAAAAGGAGCTCCTCCCGGTCCATAAATACCTGGGACCTCCCACCAATTCCCCAGTTCCTTCTCTGCAGGAAGGCGAGCAAGACAGAAGATGAAGACTTCTCTTACTTGCTGGTAAGCCGGGCTTGCGCCCGGCCATTTTTGTCCCTATTGCTGCCAGGACCTTTTCTAAGTTAACCCTATTTGAGCCTCCCAGCCTTGGCTGCAGGTCCTGGTGAGGGTAGGCAGCACCTAATTGGTGTTGAAGGAGCTTTTGCTCCCCCGTGAGACCCCATTACAAGGGGTAGGCGGATTTCCGGGTTGGTGATCCCGGTTTGGGATGCCCTGTACCTTGCCCTTTCCTCTGACCAGACCCTGGTTTAGGAATCCTTCCCCCTCTGGGTCCCTTCCTTAACCTCCGGGGGGGGGGGGGGGATTTATTTATGTCATTTATTTATTCTTAGTATACAGTACGTCCTGCTCCAGATATAATACTTACACTTGGGTTATTGGGTTATCCTCCGTCAGATGGTGCTGCACTGCAGAGACATGGAACACAGGCTCCTCCCGGCCCTTCAAATTCCCAGGGACCTCCCACAAATCCCCAGATTTCTCTGCAGTGCTGACTGCGAAGACATGATGTGTCACTCAGGTGAGCGGGGCTATTAAAGCCTGCGGCCCTGTTGGACTACTCCCACCCATCCTCTTCGTGATGTGCCTCCCAGCCTGGGCTGCGCTGGTCGGGTGAAGATAGGCAGAACTACGTGTGCTTATGGAGCCATGCTCCTCCCCAGTCCCCCACCAAAGGGTAGGCAGTTTAGGCTGATGGTGAGCCTCTTGTGGATGCCCCTCCCGCATTATTGCCCCATACCCCGTGTAGCGGTGGACCCTGTTCAAAGGGTCGCCATTCTCCCTCGTTCCCCCCGTAGCTCGGGGGGAAAGAAAGGGGGGGTGTGTGGTGGTCTTAGTGTATTCAGTACACGTTATGGCCTTAGTATTGTCCTTGACGCATACACCTGGTCTCAGAGCCGCGCTGTCTTTATTGTCTATCGGCGCCTCAGACGCTGCGGCGTCTTCATTGGTATATGTTGTCGAGCTCATCTGGAAGTAATCCCCGTTTTACTTCTATAGTGTTATTCACTTTACTGTCTGCGCTGACTACTGTCTTCAGAGCTTCGCGCTCTTTGGGGGGGCGGAGACCTGGCTTGGCGCGCTCCGCGTCACAGCCCGCTCTGGCCCGCCCTTCAAGGTCCGTTTGGCTCCATTTTGATGCTCGTCGCGCACGCACGTGGTAACGGTCCTCCTCCTCCCTCGATCTGTAAGTGCCCTCGCGGGTGATTTTCATTTGTCTTGCTTACTGCGCATGGCTCTGACATGCCTATTCCCATTATGTCTTTCAGACGGTCGAATCCAGTGGCTTCTCCCGGGCCGGTGTAATTGCCAGTTGGACCTAGTATAATTACTCCCACTTCCCTGCGGGTCTTTGGGGCATCCAGGGTAGCTTATAGCATCAATCCTTACTGGCCTATTGTGCCCATTAATCACCATATGGAGGCATCCCAGGATATTGTAAACAGGGTTCGCTCTGGACAAGCCCGGCTGTGTGTAGCTTGTGGTGTCTCATCTATCAACGGTGACAATGCTCGGGTCTGCGTCCCTTGTGCACAGCAGGCGCTAATGGTACTTCCCGCCCCTCCTGGGGCTGGGTCTGCACCTCGCCTCACTTCACCTACCCCCCCAAGCCTGAGTCTAACCCCCAATACAAGTGGGTATTCTCATCCTGATGTGGCTACTAGACTGGCCAGTGTTGAAAAATTGCTTGCTAGTACTCTAGCGCGCAAGGCTACCGCAAAAAAGCGGCACATAATCCCTGACTCTGCTCTTTTCCCTACGGAGTCTGATGAGTTTACGCATCTATATGACCATACCCTTTCGGACGAAGGGGAGCTGCTCTCTGACTCAGTCATCTGATGAGAAGTCTAGGGGTCATGACGATTCTGGTTCTGATCACTGGACCCCGGATGATACTGATAAACTATTGCTTCAGATTTTTGAGGTTTTGTCCATCTCTCCCCCTGTTGCGGCTCCCAGGCAAAGGGGTGAGCTATTCCATACTGCTAAGGCTCGATTGGAATTTCCTGAGCAGACCCATTTCAATAACCTTGTGCTTAAGGAGTGGGAACATCCCAGTAGACTTCCCGGGATCTCTAAGAGTCTGGACAGGAAGTATCCATTTCCTGCTGACATGGTCAAGTGCTGGTCATCGCCCCCCGAGGTCGATGCTCCTATTCTAGGGCTGTCTAAAACCTTTATTATGCACTCCCCTGACACTACTACGCTGCGGGATTCTGAGGACCGGCGCATTGACCAATTGGCGTGCCATGCCTTTGCGTTTGGAGGGGCGGCACTGCGCCCGATCTGCGCTCTGGCCATTACTGCCGTGGCGCTCAGGGCCATGGTCAGGAATGCACTTGACGGCCCAGACGAGTTGCCTGCTGATACTATTAACGCACTGTCTAACTGTGATGTATTTGTGATGTCTGCATCGGATGATGCTATTAGGCTGTGTGCCAGATCTTCCGCCTTGGCGGTGGCTATATGCCGCGCGGTATGGCTGCGACAGTGGGCGGCCGACAATGCTGCTAAGAAAGCCCTTACTGGGCTCCCATTCAAGGGACTATACCTGTTTGGGGACCGCCTAGACCTCTTTGCTAAAGGAGGTAAGTTACCACAGCGCAGGCGGCAGTCTCGGCTCTTTCGCAGCCAGGGCACCCTTTCAGCCCCCTATAGTGGCACTAAGCAGGGAAAAGGGGTGTCCTTCACGGGGGCTCGCACAGACTCCTGGCATAGGAGCAGAGGGCGACGCCCTCCTCCTGGGGGACCAAAACCAAAGCCCCTCCCAAGACCCCTCAGGCATGATGGGGCGCCCTCGCCCGCCAGGGTGGGGGGGACGGCTACAGCACTTCACGCACGTCTGGAGGCGAAGTATACAGTACGTCCTGCTCCAGATATAATACTTACACTTGGGTTATCCTCCGCCAGAGGGCGCTGTGCACTGCAGACATGCAAAAACAGGCTCCTCCCAGCCCTTCATATACCGAGGGACCTCCCACAAATCCCCAGATTTCTCTGCAGTGCTGACTGCGAAGACATGAAGTATCACTCTCTCGCAGCGGGGCTATTACAGCCTGCGGCCCTGTTGGACTACTCCCACCCGTACTTGATGTGATGTGCCTCCAAGCCTGGGCTGCGCTAGTCGGGTGAAGGTAGGCAGCACCATGCGTGCTTAACGGAGCCATGCTCCACCGCAGTCCCCCACCAAAGGGTAGGCGGTTTAGGCTGATGGTGAGCGTCTAGTGCAGGGGTACTCAAGAACTTTTTGTAGAGGTCCGCTTGTAGCAGTATGCCACAAGCTGAAGGTCCGGAACCGGGGGGTAGGTTAAAATCAGCGCACCAGGGAGCTATATATTCCAGAAGCATAATTAAATAAAGGCTGCTTGTCCCCCCTCTGGCATTATATCTATTGGACATTGGGGAGGAAACAAACAGCAACTTTTTTTTTGTTTGACCATGTCGAGCCTACAGCTCTTACCCTTGGTGCACTGATTTTAAATAAACAGAGAGAGATGGGATGGGATGGGACAGAGCTGGGAATAGAGAGATGGGATGGGACAGAGCTGGGAATAGAGAGACGGGATGGGACAGAGCTGGGAAAAGAGAAAGATGGGATGAGGCAGTGCTGGGAGAAGAGAGACGGGATGGGACAGAGCTGGGAAAAGAGAGAGATGGGATGGGACAGAGCTGGGAAAAGAGAGATGGGATGGGACAGAGCTGGGAAAAGAGAGATGGGATGGGCAGAGCTGGGAATAGAGAGATGGGATGGGCAGAGCTGGGAATAGAGAGATGGGATGGGACAGCGCTGGGAATAGAGAGATGGGATGGGACAGCGCTGGGAATAGAGAGGTGGGATGGGACAGAGCTGGGAATAGAGAGATGGGATGGGACAGAGCTGGGAATAGAGAGATGGGATGGGACAGAGCTGGGAAAAGAGAGATGGGATGGGACAGAGCTGGGAATAGAGAGATGGGATGGGACAGAGATGGGAAAAGAGAGATGGGATGGGGCAGAGCTGGGAATAGAGAGATGGGATGGGATGGGACAGAGCTGGGAATAGAGAGATGGGATGGGACAGAGCTGGGAATAGAGAGATGGGATGGGACAGAGCTGGGAACAGAGAGATGGGATGGGACAGAGCTGGGAGAAGAGAGATGGGATGGGACAGAGCTGGGAATAGAGAGATGGGATGGGACAGAGCTGGGAACAGAGAGATGGGATGGGACAGAGCTGGGAATAGAGAGGTGGGATGGGACAGAGCTGGGAATAGAGAGATGGGATGGGGCAGAGCTGGGAAAAGAGAGATGGGATGGGGCAGAGCTGGGAAAAGAGAGATGGGATGGGACAGAGCTGGGAACAGGGAGAGCTGGGAATAGAGAGATGGGATGGGACAGCGTTGGGAATAGAGAGATGGGATGGGGCAGAGCTGGGAAAAGAGAGATGGGATGAGGCAGAGCTGGGAATAGAGAGATGGGAACAGGGAGAGCTGGGAACAGGGAGAGCTGGGAACAGGGAGAGCTGGGAACAGGGAGAGCTGGGAACAGGGAGAGCTGGGATCAGGGAGAGCTGGGATCAGGGAGAGCTGGGAACAGAGAGGGATGGGATAACTCACCCTGCTGTCTTTCCTCCTGCCTTCCCACACGCTGTTTTTCTTCCTATTCGCCGGCTCCGCTCCCTGTCTCCTCTCGTCAGCCGGCCCCTGTGTTTCCTCCCGCCAGCTCCGCCCCCGTCTCTGCACCAGTCCGCCGTCCCCTGGGTTTCCGCCCTCCGGCCCCACCCCCTGTCTTTGCTCCCGCCCACCGGCCCCGCTCGCTGTCTCTCCTCCCAGCTTGACGCCTGCCCACCCGCCTGCCCGCTGTCTCTCCTCCGGCCCGCCTGCCCGCTGTCTCTCCTCTGGCCCGCCTACCCCGCCCACTGTCTCTTCTCACTCCCCCCCTGTCTCTCCTCCCGGCCGCCTGCCCCGCCCACTGTGCCTCGGCCCTCTGTCATTTCTCCCAGCCGGCCACGGGGTCCGGAGAGCAAGCGGCCGCGGTCCGGAAACGGACCGCGGTCCGCTGGTTGAATACCCCTGGTAGTGGATGCCCCTCTCGCATTATTGCCCCGTGTAGCGGTGGGCCCTATCCAAAGGGTCGCCATCTTCCCTCGTTCCCCCCCGTAGCTTGGGGGGAAAGAAAGGGGGGGGTGCGTGTGTGGCAGTCTCAAGTGTACTGTGATTACATGATTATGGCCTTAGTATTGTCCTTGACTTGTAACTTGGTGTCAGAGCCGCGCTGTTTGCCTTTTTATTGTGTATCTGCCGCCCCAGACGCTGCAGCGTCTCCATTGGCAAAATCATCTATTCTATGTGTGTCATACACTTTGCTTCTCTTGACAATATTGACTACTGTCTTAGAGCTTCACGCTCTTCGGGGGGCGGGGACCTGGTTTGGCGCCATTTTGATGCTAGTCGCGCGCGGTCGCACGTGGTAACGTCCCTCCTCCTCCCTTGGTCTGTAAGTGCCCTCGTGGGCGATTTTCATGATTCTTTATTACTGCGCATGGCTCTGACACCCTTTATTCCCATTACGTCTTTCAGACGGCTGAATATAGTGGCTTCCCCTGCCCGGGTTAAATTATAGCGGGCCTTGTACAATTCTCCCACCTACCTAGTGGGTCTTTGGGGCATCCAGGGTTGCCTATTGCGTAAATCCCTGCTGGCATCTTGTGCCTAGATAATCACCATATGGAGGCATTTCAGAATTATATGACCGGGGTCCCTCTGGGACAAGACCGGCTGTGTATAGCGTGTGGTCAACCCAATGCTGATGCTGACAGGGCACGGGTCTGCGCACCATGTGCCGAGCAAGCACTGGCCCTGCAATCAGGCTTGCCAGTGGCTGCACCTCGTTTCAATACACCTATTTCCCCATGCTTAAATCTCACTCCTGCTGAGTCGCATACAAGTGGGGATTTGCAGCCTGCTGTGTCTTCCGGACTGCCTACGGCTGATCAGATTATTGCGAAGTTGTCAGGGCGCAGGGGCCCTGGTAAGAAGTGGCCCTTGACGCCTCCTGTTTTCTGTTTGTCCTATGGGAACTGAGGAGTTCACTACTCCGCATGCCTATACCCCTTCTGATGAAGGAGAGCTGGTCTCTGACTCAGGCTCATCTGATGAGAGGCCGAGGAGTCATGACGATTCTGGCCCTGAATACTGGGGCCAGTGTGAGAATTGTTGATTAAGGTCTTTAAGGTCCTGTCTATCTCTCTCCTTGGTGAGGCCTCCAAGCCGAGAGGGGAGCGTTTCCATACAGCGACAGCGCGCTTGGAATTTCTAGAGCAGGCTCGTTTCCATGCTCTTGTACTCGAGGAACGGGATTTCCCCAGTAAATTCCAGGGGTTCCAGGGGACTGGGATAGGAAATACCCTTTTCCCCCTGAGGTGGTCAGTTGTTAGTCATCACCCCCCGTGGTGGATGCGCCGATCGTATGGGTTCCTAACCCCCCCCTTTATTACAGCCCCTGCTTATAGTACCCTTCGGGATGCTGAGGACCGGCGCATTGATCTATGGCCTCCCACGCCTTTTCTTGTGCAGGGACGGCGCTGCGCCCGGTCTGTGCCGCGGTCATTACTGCAGTGGCTGCTAGAACCCTCATCAGAAAGATGCTTGATCATCACCCTGAGGATCTCCCCTGGGATGTGCTTAATGCGCTCTCCAGTTGTGATGTATTTGTAAAACTTATCCTATTAGCAATGGATGACACCATTAAAATGTGTGCAAGGACTTCTGCCCTTGTGGTGGCTATACGTCGCTTGGTTGGCTGCGACAGTGGGGTGCTGACGATGCTGCTAAGGAGACTTGCTGGGCTTCCCTTTAGAGGGCAACGCCTGTTTGGAGCCCGTCTGGACCTGTTGGTAAAAAAAAAAAGGCAAATCACCCCAACGTAGGGGTAACCCCTCCCCCTCCCTACCATAGTGTAAAACAAGAACCAGGGGTGTCCTTCCTGGGGGCTCGTGCAGACTCCTGCCCCAGGAGCGGCAGACAACGCCCTGGCCCCTTGGACGGGGCTAAGCCTAAATCTTCCACCAAAATCCCCTCAAGCATGATGGGGCGCCCTCGCCCGGCTGGGCAAGGGGATGGCTGCGGCACCTTGCTCATGCCAGGAGGTATCACGCCTCAGACTGGTGGATTCAGGAGGTAGTGCCCTCCGGCTACTAGATGGAGTTTGCTGTGCGGCCTCCCCCAAGATTATCGGGTCCTGGGTGCTCCTGGTCCCTGCCTCTGTTCAGGTGCTGGTGCAGGCCATGCAAGGCCTGCGGGGTCTGGGGGTCTCTTGCAGATTGCACTTAATAGGCAGAGGCAGGGGCCGCTACACCAACCTTTCCACAGTTCCCCAAAATAGGATGGGTCGGTCTGGCCCAATCTGGACTCACAGATTTTCAGCAATTCGTCAATTACAGGTGGTTTCTGCAATGGAAACACTGCGCTCGGCCATCAGATCCTTGCGCGTCGGGGGCTTCTTGCCGTCTGTGGAGCTCAATGCTGCTTATTTTTACTTCCCTGTGTCCTCTGGACACCGAGGGTCTTCAGATTTGCTTTGGTTGACCAACACTGGCCTTGTCATCTGGCCTCTCTTCAGCTCCCAGAGTGCTCACCAAGGTGCTGATGGGGGTGATGTCTCTGATGAGACCAAGGGGCGTTCCGATGGGTGACCTACCTGGACGTCCTCATCACTTCCCAGTCTCTACGTCTGGCTACGTTGGATACTCGGCTGGAGGATGTCCATTGGGAGTCATTTGGAGGGGTGATCTAACACCCCAAGTCCTTATTGTCCCCTTCATTGGTAACTCCATTCCTATGAATGAATTTTATACAGTTCAAGCAAGGATCTTCCTTCCTCAGCAATAAAGTGGACAGTCTGGTTGTATGGGCTCAGTCCCTCATAGCTGTCCCCGTCCCCCCACCAGGCAGGGGATGCAGCTGGTGGGCCCGTTGGTGGCATATTCCGAAGAGGCCCCTTATGCTCAGTCCCCCCTGGGGCCTTCTGCAACTTCTCCTATTTGTCCTTCGGGACAAGGACCCAGCGTCCCTGGAGCAGGGTATGTGTGCCTTCCTCCCTGGTGAGGAGGTCCCTCTTGTAGTGGATGAACTCAAGTAACCTGTCTGGGGGCAGTCCCTTCTTGCACTTTCCTGGGAGACGGTCACCATGGATGCCAATCTATCAGATTGAGTGGGGTCTTCTTCTGGAAGTCCCTACGGTTCCAGGGGAGGTGGGGCCCTTAGAAGGCCTATACACCTATCAATGTTTGAATCTATGAACGTTCAAGTTAGTTCTAACTCGCTTGCCTACTGCTCTTCAGGCCTGCCTGTTCGGGGGAGCTAGGCCTATCTGACGGCCTTGGCCTACATTACATATTCAGGGAGGGACCCCGAGCAGGAGGGTCCTCCGCGAAGTGTCTCTGATCCTGATCTGGGTGGTGGACAATGTTCCCTGCATATCAGTGGTATTCGCTCCGGTTGAGGTCCCTCTGCGACAGGATGTGCTAATCCTTCTGTCACTTTGAGGTCCAACCAGTGTGGATCTGTGTGTGTGCCCCGTCACTATCACAAGCTCTCGGCTCTTGTTTCCCTGTCCCAGGATTCTCTGGCCGTGGTCATGATGATTTGGTAATGTTATGGCAGGACATTCTGTTCTGTATGTCTTTTCTACATTCTCCCTGCTAGGCAGGGTTCTGTGCAAGATTGCCCTGGATGGGGGGACCAGTGATTCTGGTGGCCCCCGGGTGGCCTAGTGGAGTGTGGTTCGCAGACGTCGTACTGAGGACAGTAGATCTGTACGTTCTGCCAGGAGTGCCAGCTCTGCTCACTCGGGGCCCCTTTACGTCACCCCGATCTACTGACTCTGGCCTAGACGGCCTAACTGCTGAAACATCCATCTTGATGGAGACAGGCTTATCTGTCTCGGTGATTGAGACTATGGGAAGTCTAGGAGCAAGCTGCTTCTTCTTCTTCCATCTATTATAGGGTATGGCATACCCATATTGATTGGTGTGAGTCTCGGTCTCTTCCCTGTCGGGCTTTCTCTGTTCCCAGGGTTCTAGAGTTATTACAGCATGGGTTAGAGATGAAATTCTCCAACTCAGTACTCTGAAGGGTCAGGTTCTGCCCTGTCCGCCTTCCTGTAGAAGTCTTTTGCTCAGTTTCCTTGGTTAAGACTTCTTTCAGGGGGTTACTCATGTGCGTCCCCCGCGTAATCCTATGGTCCCTGATGGGTTTTGAATTTGATTCTGTCTGCCTTGCGGGGTGTTCCCTTTGGACCTTGTCAGGATGCTGTCTGGCTGTTCTTACCCTCAAGGTTGTCCTTCTGGTGGCTGTTATTTCAGTCAGACGTGTGTCTGAGCGGGGCGGCTCTGTCTATCTAGCCCCCGTTCTTTGGGATACACCAGAATAAGGTGATGTTCCGCCTAAGGTGGTGTCTTATGTTCATTGATTCAAGATTTTGTTCTTCCTTCTGTGCCTTATTCCTAGCAAGCTGAGGAAAGGGTTCTGCATTCCTTGAACTGGTGTTGGAAGTGTTTCCTTGGTAGACACTGTGTCCTTTAGGAGAACTGATGCTCCTTTGGGTCTACGGCCAACTCCATCCTGTATGTGCCCGATCTCGTCTGTTCTCGGGGGGTTAGGTGGCCTTGGGCCTGGTCATTACTTGGATGGGATGGTTCCTTCTGGTCCTAGGAAAGGTTTTTGGTTTCTGCCAAGGCTACTGTTGGCGTTTGGACTTGTCAGGCCGTTACTCAGGCCTATTCCACTGAGGGGAAGAATCTTCTTACTAGCTTCTCTTCTTATTCTACTCGTGCCCTTGGTGCCCTTTGGGCTTTTCAGCACCAGGCTTTTGTTGAACAAGTTTGCTAGACCGCTACTTGGTCTTCTATTCATACCTTTTCAAAAGTTTTTTTAAGGTTGACGTTAGAGCCTCAGCTCATGCTGCTCTTGGCCGCAAGGTATTGCAGGTGACAGTGCTTTAAACTGTCTGCTGTTGCCTTTTTTGTTGGGGATCCCACCCTACTTTATGGACACTGCTATTGTATGTCCCAAGTGTAAGTATTATATCTGGAGCAGGACGTACTGTATACTAAGAATAATACAATTCTGTGAAATGCTCACCTGTAGAATTGGTATTATACGTATACAGTACGTCCTGCTCCACCCCACCCTGGTTTTTGCATTATTCTGGATCCCCTGTATGGTGATTGTTATCATTATCATTACCAGTTGTTTTTTGGTGGTTAAATTCTCCCGGCTTCTTGTTCACTGCTTTTCAATGCTGGGGATTTGTGGGAGGTCCCCGGGGATTTGAGGAGCCGGGAGGAGCCTGTTTTGCATGTCTCTGCAGTGCAGCGCCATCTGGCGGAGGATAACCCAAGTGTAAGTAATCTATCTGGAGCAGGACGTACTGTATACTTATAATACCAATTCTACAGGTCAGTATTTCACAGAATTGTATTATTTCTGCCCTTACCTGTTTAATTATACCCCTATGCCTCCCAGCCTTGGCAGTAGGTCCGGGCGATGGTAGGTTACACCTCAACAGGTGTACTTATGGGAGCCATGCTCCCCCGTGAGACCCCATATTAAGGGGTAGGGGGTTTTGCCAGGTTTGGTGATCCTGGTTCGGGATGCCCCATCCCTGTTTTTCCATTAACTACCCTGTAGCATGGGATCCCCCCCTTCCTCTCCCTGTTCCCCTCAGCCATGCGGGGCCCCCTTTTCTGTACATTGTACTGGCGGCTGGCCCCATCCCTTGCAGTGGGGCGACTTATGGTCATATATATATATATATATATATATATATATATATATATATATATATTTATATATTATATAATATATATTTATATATTTTATTGTAGTGTATGTGTGGCCCTGCCTGCTGTGTGCCCTTTTTTCTTATGGGCCTTTCTTTTTGTGTCTTTCAGGAGAACTCCCTTTCCACATTAGAAAAAGGGGGTTCTCCCGGTCCTTGGGTCCCTTGGATAAATTGGGGTCTTAAAAATCCTCCCACTTGGGACTTAAAGGGTCATCCCGGGTAGCTTAATTGGCGTATATGAAGGGCCGGGAGGAGCCTGTTTTTGCATGTCTGCAGTGCACAGCGCCCTATGGCGGAGGATAACCCAAGTGTAAATATTATAACTGGAGCAGGAACGTACTATATACTTATAATACCTATTCTACAGGTGAGTATTTCACAGAATTGTATTTTTCAGGTATTTTGGGGCTTTTATATGGTGAACCATTGGTTTTGATTGTTAGGTTATAATTGGTTCTTCCTGGTCCCCTTACTGCTTTTTTACACTGGGAAATTGGTGGGAGGTCCCAGGTATATATGGAACGGGAGGGGCTTTCTTTTTTGTATATTCATCTCTGCAGAAGTTCGCCCTCTACCGGAGATTACCCACATGTCATGAAGATCGAAGTGGAGTGTATGGCACACTCATAATAACCGTTTTAAAGGTGAGTACTCACAAAACTGTATTTTTCACTTATTGTGCCTAGAAATTGCAGCCGCCGCGCGCTTTTTCCTGTGTTACGTGCTTGGTGGCGGCGTTACCTCAGGCGCTGTTGCGCCGTCATTGGCTGCTTGTCACGTGTATGGCTTCACGTTCTTCGGGGGGGCGGGGCCCGTCTTTGGCATGTTCCGAGTCACTGTTCATGCGGGCCCGCCCCTCGAGGTGTACCGACGCCAGTTTTTTGCTTGGTTCCAGCTGCTGCGTGACGGCCTTCTACTTACCTCGGTCCGTGAGTGCCCTCGCGGGCGGCTTTATTGCCGATGTTAATTATTGTATACTTACGGCTCCCCTTTGCTTATGTCTTTAAGACGGGCAAACCCTTTTGGCTTCTCCCGGCCCTACTCCCTCTATTTAGTTAATTAACTTGTGAGGCCTAGCGTTAATTACTCCCACTTCCCTTGCGGGCTATTGGGGCATCCCGGGTTGCTTTATAGCGTCAATCCCTATCGGCCTATTGTGCCGCTATAATCACCATATGGAGGCGTCTCAGGATAATGTGCTCGGGATTCCTTCGGGACAAGCCCGGTTGTGTGTAGCTTGTGGGGGTGTCCCCTATTAGCGCTGGCAATGTGCGGGTCTGTGTACCTTGTGCCGAGCAGGTGCTTGCCAGTGGCTGAGCCTGCGCCTCGTTTCACTTCACCTACTCCCCCAAGCTTAAATCTCACTCCCATTGAGTTGCATACAAGTGGGGATTCTCAGCCTGATGTGTCTTCTAGACTGGCTAGTGTTGAGAAGTTAATTGCTAATACCTTGGCGCGTAAGCGGCACTTAACGCCTGATGTCACTCTCTTCCCTATGGAAGCTGATGAGTTTTTGGAAATGTCTGGCTATACCTCTTTGGAGGAAGGGGAGCTATTCTCTGACTCAGGGTCATCTGATGAGAGGCCTATGGGTCATGACGATTCTGGCTCTGACCCCTGGGCCCCAGATGATACTGATAGACTGTTGGCTCAGATTTTTGAGGTTCTGTCTATTTCTCCCCCTGTTGTGGCCCCAGGGGGAACTTTTTCATACCAGTAACGCTTGGAATTTCCTGAGCAAGCCCAGATTAATAACCTTGTGCTCAAGGAATGGGAACGCCCCAGCAGGCTTCCCGGTGTACCTAAGAGTTGGGATAGGAAGTACCCCTTTCCTGCTGATGTGGTGAAGTGTTGGTCATCCCCTCCTGAGGTGGATGCCCCGGTCCTAGGGTTATCTAACACCTCTGTTATGCACTCCCCTGACTCTACTACTCTGCGGGATGCTGAGGACCGGCACATTGATCAGCTGGCGTCCCATGCTTTTGTGTGTGTGGGGACGGCGCTGCGCCCGGTCTGTGCCTCTGCCATTACGGCCGTGGCTATTAGGACCCTGCTCAGAAGTATCCTTGATGGTGCCCCTGATGATGTGTCTAGTGAGGAGTTTAATGCACTCTCTTGTTGTGATGTTTTTGTGACTTATGTCCTCTCTGCCTTGGATGACACCATTAGAATGTGTGGCAGATCCTCTGCCCTTGTGGTAGCTATACGCCGCTCGGTTTGGCTGCGCCAGTGGGCCGCTGACAACGCTACCAAGAAAGACCTCACTGGTTTTCCCTTCAAAGGACTACGCCTGTTTGGGGACTGCCTGGACCTATTTGCTAAGGGAGGCAGGTTACCCCAGCGCAGGCGGCAGTCTCGGCCCTTTCGGGGTCAGGGGTCCTTTTGATCCCCCTACCGTGGTGCTAGACAAGGGAGGGGGGTTTCCTTTACTGGGGCCCGGGGAGGCTTCTGGGGTAGGGGTAGAGGACATGAACATCCTGGCTCCACCTGGGGCTCCAAGCTTAAGTCCTCTCCCAAGCCCCCTCAGGAATGATGGGGTGCCCTCACCCATCCGGGTGGGGGGACGGCTTCAGCACTTTGCTCACGTCTGGAGGCTTCATATCTCAGGCCGGTGGATTCAGGAGATAGTGTCCACCGGTTACAAGATAGTGTTTGCTGTTTGCCCCACAAGGTTCGTCAGATCCCGGATTCCTCAGGACCCTGTGTCAGCTCAGGATCCAGTGCAGGCAATGCAAAGCCTTCTGGAGCTGGGGGTCATCTGCAAGGTCCCTTTTAAGAGAAAAGGGCAAGGGCTTCTATTCCAACCTCTTCACAGTGTCCAAGTCCAGGATGGGCCTGACTGACCCATCTTTTTTGAAGATCCTCAACAAATTTGTCAGGTGCAGGCGCTTTGGCATGGAAACTCTGCGCTCTGCCATCAGTCCCCTGCGCCCAGGGGATTTCATGACGTCTGTGGACATCCAAGATGCTTACCTTCATATTCCTGTATTTCCAGGTCATCAAGGTTCCTCAGGTTCGCTCTGGAGGATCAACACTGCCAATTTGTGGCATTGCCTTTTGGTCTCACTTCAGCTCCCAGGGTGTTCACCAAGGTGCGGGCAGAAGTGATGTCTCTGCTCAGGTTTCAGGGCATCCGCGTGCTGCCCTACCTGGACGACATTCTCATCACTTCCCAGTCTCTACATCAGGCAGAGTTAGATACTCAGCTGGTGGTGTCCACCCTGGAGTCATTTGGCTGGGTGATCAACCACCCCATGTCTTCTCTGTCTCCCTCCGTGGTGACTTCATTCCTGGGAATGAATCTGGATACAGTTCAGGCAAGGATTTTTCTTCCTCAGCAGAAGGTGGACAGTCTGCTTGCGCAGGTTCAGTTCCTGCTATCTTGCCCTCACCCCTCCATCAGGCAGGGAATGCAGCTGGTGGGCCTGATGGTGGCGTGCTTCGAGGCAGTCCCTTATGCTCAGTTCCACTTGAGGCCTCTGCAGCTCCACCTCTTGTCAGTTTGGGACAAGGACCCTGCGTCCCTGGACCGGGTCTTTGCGCTTTCCCCCCTGGTTAGGCGGTCCCTCTCGTGGTGGCTGGACTCCAGGAACCTGTTGGGGGGCAGTTCCTTTCTGACCCCCTCCTGGGAGACGGTCACCGCGGATGCCAGTCTGTCAGGTTGAGGGGGTTTCTGGAAGTCCCTGCAGTTCCAGGGAAGGTGGGGCCCTCAGGAGGCCCACACACCTATCAACGTCTTGGAGCTGCGGGCAATCAGGTTGGTTCTGGCTCAGTTGACTCATCACCTTCGGGGCCTGACTGTTCAGGTGCGCTCGGACAACCAGACGGCAGTTGCCTACATCAATCATCAGGGAGGGACCCGGAGCGAGAGGGCCCTCCAGGAAGTGTCTCTGATCCTGACCTGGGTCGGAGGCCAATGTTCCCTGCATATCAGCGGTGTACATTCCGGGGGTGGAATATCTACTGGCAGACCCTCTGAGCAGGGGGACCTCTCGCCAGGGAGAATGGTCCCTCCGCAACAGGGTGTTCCAATCTCTGTGTCACCGTTGGGGCCAACCAGATGTGGATCTGTTTGTGTCCAGTCACAATCACAAGCTTCCGGCCTTTAACTCCCTGTCCCAGGATCCTCTGGCCTTGACCACGGATGCCCTAGCAATGTCATGGCAGGACTTTCAGTTCCTGTATGTCTTTCCTCTATTCCCCCTGCTGGGGCAGGGTTCTGTGCAAGATTGCTCTGGAGGGGGTGCCAGCAATTCTGGTGGTCCCCAGGTGTGGTTTGCAGATGTGGTGCAGCTAGCAGTAGATCAGTACGTTCTGCCCAGGGTGCCAGACCTGCTCACTCAGGGTCCCTTACGCCATCCCAATTTACAAACTCTAGCTTTGACGGCCTGGCTGCTGAAACCTCCATCTTGATGGAGAAGAGGATGTCTACCTTGGTTGTTGATACCATGTTTAAGGCTAGGAAAAAGTCGTCTTCTTCCATTCATTACAGGGTTTGGCCTGCCTACATTGACTGGTGTGAGTCTAAGTCTCTTCCCTGTCGTCTGTTCTCTATTCCCAGGATCCTGGAGTTCCTGCAGCATGGGTTGGAGATGGGGCTCTAACTCGGTACTCTGAAGGGTCAGGTATCTGCCCTGGCTGTTTTCTTCCAGAAGTCCTTTGCTCAGCATTCTCTGATCAGGACTTTTTTTCCAGGGGGTTACTTATGTGCGTCCCCCACGTAAGCCTATGATACTTGTTTGGGATTTGAATTTGGTTTTGTCAGCCTTGCAGGGTGCTCCCTTTGAACCTGTGCAGGATGCTGCCCTGGCCATTCTTACTCTCAAAGTTGTCTTTTTGGTGGCTATCACCTCTGTTAGCCGTATGTCTGAGTTGGCGGTGCTCTCCATCCAGCCCCCCTACTATGAGAGACACCAGGACAAGGTGGTGTTTCGGTTCAAGCCAGATTTTCGGCCTAAGGTTGTGTCTGCTTTTCATTTGAATCAGGACATTGTTCTTCCGTCATTGTGCCCTAATCCTAGTAATGCTAAGGAGAGGGTCTTGCATTCTTTGGATGTGGTTAGATGTCTGAAGTACTATCTGGTGGCTACTGCACCTTTCAGAAAAAACTGATGCTCTTTTTGTGGTCCCTTCTGGTCCTAGGAAGGTCCTTTGGCTCCTGCCAAGTCTACTATCAGCAAATGGATCCGTCAGGCTGTGATTCAGGCCTACTCTGCTAAGGGGAAGAATCCTCCCTTCCGCCTTACTGCTCATTCTACTCGTGCTATTGGTGCCTCTTTGGCTTTTTCAGCACCAGGCTTCCGTTGAACAAGTTTGCAAGGCCGCTACTTGGTCTTCTGTTCATACCTTTTCAAAGTTTTACAAGGTTGATGTTAGGCGGCAGCCTCAGCTGATTTTGGCCGCAAGGTTCTGCAGGCGGCAGTGTTTTAAATTGTCTCCTGTTACCTTTGGGGATACAACCCCACTTTATGGACACTGCTATTGGATGTCCCGGGTGTAATTAATCTATCTGGAGCAGGACATACTGTATACTAAGAATAATACAATTCTGTGATTACTCACCTGTAGAATTGGTATTATGAGTATACAGTACGTCCTGCTCCACCCCACCCTTGGTTTTGCATTATCTTGGATCCCCTGTATGGTGATTGTTATCATTGTTATACTTACCAGTTTGGGTTGTTTTAATTCTCCCGGCTTCTCGTTAACTGCTTTTCAATGCTGGGGATTGTGGGAGGTCCCTGGGTATTTAAGGGGCCGGGAGGATGTCTCTGCAGTCTAGCGCCATCTGGCGGAGTAATACCGAGTGTAATTAATCAATTGGAGCAGGACGTACTGTATACTCATAATACCAATTCTACAGGTGAGTAATCACAGAATGTTTTCCCTTCCTAGGATCTGGCCACTGGGTTGAATTGACTTAGTCAAAGTCCCCTTTGAAAGTTTAAAGTACATTTTTACCAGATCTGTAAGCTCGAATGTAACATCATGGGCACAGAAGATTAACCAGTGTTCATGGGATGAAATTTACCAAGCAACACGTGGTCTCTGTCTCAATTGAAATTGTTCACTCCAAAGTTGACATTCTTCTTTTCCAAGCTAGTACTTGGTTGGTAAACACTGCAGGCTGTAATCCCACCTTTCCTGGGGAAAATAGATTTTTTTTTTTAGCCAGATAGCAAAAAAAATGGAGCTCACACAGGAAAGGGGGGGGAGGGGGATATGTAAGTTATTTTTTTCCCTTATATACAGTCATCGCCATACATGTTGGCACTGAAATTTTCTGGAATCCAGCATGGGTTGCTTCATCTGTAATTCTTTACATTTGGGTAGTCCGCCACCAGGTGGCGCAGTCGACTGCAGGAAGACTTGTGGCTCCTCCCAGCCCATAAAAGGGCAGGAATTACCCAGAAGAAGTTTTTCTGCATTACCCAGAAGAAGTTTTTCTGCAGTCCTGACCTCGAAGACAGAAGATGTTCTCTCTCTGGTTATTCGCCGGAGAGCGGGGCATACCAAGCACGTCGGCCCTGCAAGCCTATCCCCACCTTCTCCGGACCCTTTTCTGCCTCCCAGCCCCGGCTGACTGTTCAGGTGAAGGTAGGGGAACACCTGGGGTCGGGTGTTCATGGAGCTATGCTCTGGTCCTCAGACCCTGTACCCAAAGGGTAGCCGGCCATAGGCTGATGGTGAGTCTAGATGGGGGAAGGGAGAAACCACTCTGGATTGTGTATCCCACATGCTTTATTACTTGTAATTGTGACTTGTGTGCACCCGTGTCTTTTTTCTGTTTTACTCCACTTGCCAGATTGCTTTGTGGGGTCTCCATGCGGTCGCCCCCCCACCTTCCTTTCCCCCATACTCTCCCCTTCTCCTCCACAGGAGCGGGGACCTTTCGGCCTGCACGCTGGGCCGGGGGGGGGGGCTTCCTACTGTTGCCCCGCCGCTGCGGGCGCATTGCGCTCCGCGGCGGGGCTCCTGAGCAGGGGTGTCCTCCCTCCCCCTGCCTCCTCCGGGCGCCATTTTTGTCTCCCTAGCGCCCGGAGAATTTGCGCGTTTCCGGGGGCGGGCCATGCGATGACGCATTTCGCGTCATCATTACGCGGCCCGCCCCTCGAGGTTCTTAGTGACCAGCTCCATTTTGGACAGCTCCTGTGCTCGGCTGCGGGTCTCTCTGCTCTGGTGCGTGTGTGCCCACACGGACATCCCCCTCGCTCCTGCCTGCTACTCGATCACTGCTTCATTCCTGGCCAAGGCTACGGAAGGCTCCCCCCGCTGGTCCGTGAGTCCGGTCCTGGGTTTTATTGTCCTATGTGTCTTTTCTGGTGCTGTGCACATGCTGTGGGATGCCCATTGGCCCTTCTTTTTCTTCTTTTGCCTTGCTTGTGGTTTCTCCCGGTCCAGTACCCCCCTCCTTTTGTTAAGGGACCCTGTGGGGGCATCCCGGGTGGGGTCTTGGCCCCAATCGCCCGTGTTTTTGGCTTCTTTTTGCTATTGCTGTAATCATCATATGGAGGCGAGCTTGGGGGCCCTTCGGGGCGGGCTCAGCATCCCCTTTGAGTGGTCGCAGCGCGGTTTGTGCCCCCTGCGCCTGGAGCGTTATTACGAATCAGGATGGGGCGAACGCTACTCTCCCCAGCCCTATCCTGCCTTCGGCATGGCCGACACCCCCATGCCTGAATTTAGGCCCTAGCGAGGGGGAAGCCGGCAAGGGTTCCCATTCGAACCTGGCGCTGCGCGTGGCATTTGGATCTTGCTTATTCCCTTCTTGCCGATTATGATGATGGTTTTGAAACCTTTGGCGGCCGCGACTCCATGGAGGAAGGTGAGTTGTTCCATTATTCCGACTCTTCCGGGGAACGCACGGGCGACTTTGACTGTGACCCCGGGTCTTCATCGGACGAGGACATGTGGCTCCCTGATGATACGGATAGGCTGCTGTCTGCGGTTTTTGAGACCCTGCACATTGCCCCCCCTAAGGCGGCAAAAAGAAGCAGGGTGATCTCTTTCGCCCTGATAGGCAACACCTAGAGTTTCGGGAGCAGGGACATTTTTCCAAGATGGTCCTTAAAGAATCGGAACGGCCCAACAGGTTGCCTTCAGTACCTAAGGGACTGGATAGAAGGTTTCCCTTCTCTGCTGAGTTGGTCCGTCTTTGGTCTTGTCCCCCGGAGGTGGACGCTCCCGTCCTGGGGCTCTCCAATACTTCTGTTATGCCGTCTCCTGACATCACCACATTGTGTGGCAATGCTGTTCGCGCATGGATCAACTTGCCTGCCATGCTTTCACCTTTGTGGGGGCTGGCCTTCGCCGGTCTGCGCCGCGGCTATTGTCGCTATTGCTATCAAGAAGAAGATTAAGCCCCTTGTTGAGGCTGCCAGTCCCGCAAGCGAGTGGACGAGTATAAGGATATTTTGTTTTGCACTGATTTTATTGCCTTTGTGCTCTCTGCCATGGATGATGCTGTCCGGCTTGGTGGCAGGGCTTCGGCCCTGTTGGTGGCCATGCGTCGGTCTGTCTGGCTGCGGCAGTGGGCGGCAGACTGCTGCTAAGAAGTCCCTCACCGGGCTTCCTTTCATAGGACTCCGTCTTTTTGGGGAACATCTTGATGTATTGGCCAAGGATGGTCGGCTCCCTTGGATGTGGTCAGGGCGCTCAAATATTATTTGGTCGCTACTGCGTCTTTTCGGAAGTCGGATTCTTTGTTTGTCCTCCCTACCGGGCCTAGGAAGGGCTTGCCTCCAGCCAAATCCACTATTAGCAAGTGGATCAGACAGGCGGTGGTGCGAGCGTACTCTGCCAAAGGGAAGGACCCCCCTTTCCGTGTTACTGCTCACTCCGCCAGGGCTATTGGTGCCTCTTGGGCTTTTCACCACCAGGCTTCGGTTGAACAGGTTTGTAAGGCCGCTACTTGGTCTTCAGTTCATACTTTTTCTAAGTTTTACAAGGTTGATGTTAGGGCCTCAGCTGATGCTGTTTTTGGCCGCAAGGTGCTCCAAGCGGTAGTGGTTTGAACTTCCTGCCGTTGCTCACTGGGGATCCCACCCTTCTTCATGGACACTGCTGTTGGATGTCCCAAATGTAAAGAATTACAGATGAAGCAACCCGTGCTGGATTCCAGAAAAATACAATTCTTTGATTACTCACCTGTGATTTTATGATAATCCAGCACAGGTTGCTTCATCCCACCCTCGTTATCGTTATCCTCTTTTGCCTTGTTATGGTGATTTCTTTTGAGAGAGTTTTGTTTTTCAGTGGGCTGTGTATTCCCAGTATGTCACACACCCGCTTCCGAATATTCATGACACTTGGGTAACTGTCCTGTAGAGGGCGATCTTGCAGAGATGACATGAAAAAAAGGAGCCCCTCCTGGCCCATAAATACCTGGGACCTCCCACCATTCCCCAGTCTTTCGTCTCTGCAGTCGGTGAGCAAGTCAGAAGATGGTTGTCTCCTCCTTGCAGGTAGCCGGGGGAAACCCCCCGGCCTTTTGTTTCTTTTGCTGCCTGAACCTTTTTTAATTTAAACTATAGCAGTATGCCTCCCAGCCTAGGCTGAAGGTCCAGGCAATGGTAGGCTGCACCTTGTGGTGTATATGGGAGCTAGCTTCCCCGTGAGACCCCATACAAAAGGGGTAGGCGGTGTCCGGGTTGGTGATCCCGGCTTGGGATGCCCCGTCCCTCTTACCCTTTCACCTATTGGTGTGGGTTCTCCCCCCTACCGTGTCCCTCTGTGCCCCTTGGGGGGGGAGGCCTTTTCTCCTGTGGGTTGTTTTACTTTATTTGGGGGAAAAGGTGTGTGGATTGTGTGTGTTTGTATGTGTTTTTGCGGCCGTTGTTGCTGGGCCGGTTTCCCAGTATCCCAGTCCCTTTGTCACAAGTGGGGGACTCCGGAGGTGGATCTCTTTGCCTCACGTCACAATCACAAGCTTCCTGCCTTTGTGTCTCTGTCTCAGGATCCTGGCCCTGGCAGTGGATGCCATGTCCCTGGCTTGGAGGGAACTGGGGTTTCTGTACCTGTTTCCCCCCTTCTCCATGGTGGGCAAAGTGGTGCGCAAGCTGATTCTAGAAGGGGCACCAGCAATTCTGGTGGCTCCAAGGTGGCCAAGACGAGTGTGGTTCACAGACGTCGTGCGGCTGGCAGTAGATCAGTTTTATCTGCCTCTTCTTCCGGATCTTATCACCCAGGGTCAGCTACGCTACCCTAATTTACCAACGCTGGCTTTGACGGCGTGGCTGCTGAAACCTCCATCTTAAAGGAGGAAGGTCTTTCTGATGCGGTGGTTCAGTCTCTTGTTAGAGCTAGGAAGAGATCTTCCTCTAATGTCTACTATAGGACTTGGAGGTCTTTATATTAACTGGTGCGAGGCTAGGACCTTGCCTTGTAGGGTGTTTGCTATTCCCAGAATTCTGGCATTTCTTCAACATGGTCTGGACTCGGGGTTCCAGCTTAGTACTTTGAAGGGGCAGGTTTTTGCCCTGGCGGTTTTCTTTCAAAGGTCTTTTGCCCTTCACCCCCTGGTTAAGACATTTTTCCAGGGGGTTACTCATGTGCGGCCCTTGCTGCCGGTTTGGGATTTAAACTTGGTTCTGTCGGCTCTCCAGGGGCCCCCTTTTGAGCCTGTGCATGATATTGCTCTTTCTCTGCTCACTCAGAAAGTTGCCTTATTCTTAGTATACAGTACGTCCTGCTCTAGATATAATACTTACACTTGGGTTATCCTCCGCCAGATGGCGCTGCACTGCAGATACATGGAAAAACAGGCTCCTCCCGGCCCTTCAAATACCCAGGGACCTCCCACAATTCCCCAGATTTCTCTGCAGTGCTGACTGCGAAGACATGAAGTATCACTCTCTCGCAGGTGAGCTGGGCTACCAAAGCCTGCGGCCCTGTTGGACTATTCCCACCCGTCCTCCCTGTGATGAGCTGGGTTGCGCTGGTCGGGTGAAGTTAGGCAGCACCATTCGTGCTTAACAGAGCCATGCTCCACCACAGTCCCCCACCAAAGGGTAGGCGGTTTAGGCTGATGGTGATCCTCTAGGGGATGCCCCTCCCGCACTATTGCCCCATGCCCCGGGTAGCGGTGGGCCCTGTACAAAGGGTCGCCATCCTCCCTCATTCCCTCCGTAGCCCGGGGGGAAAGAAAGGGGGGGGGGGGGTGTGGTGGTCTTAGTGTATGTTTTACACGTTATGGCCTTAGTCTTGCCCCGGACTGGTATTCCTGGTGTCAGAGCCGCGCTATTTGCTCTTTACTAGTGTATTTGTCGCCGCCGCGCGCACCTCTTCCTTTACTGGATGTGCTGCGTCGCCTCAGACGCTGCGGCGTCTTCATTGGCAAATCATTTTTTTCTAAGTGTGTCATACACTTCGCTCCTCATGACAAGTTGAAACTATCTCAGAGCTTTGCGCTCTTCGGGGGGGCCCGTTTTTGCGCGCTCAGCGTCACAGCCCGCCCTTCGAGGTTCGCTTGGCGCCATTTTGATGCTGGTCGCACGCACGCGCTGTAGCGGTCTTCCTCCTCCCTTGGTCTGTAAGTGCCCTCGCGGGCGATTTTCATTATCCTTGATTACTGCGCATGGTTCTGACACCCTTTATTCCCATTATGTCTTTCAGACTGGTGAACACCATTGGCTTATCCCGGCCCCTAGCGGGTCTTTGGGGCATCCAGGGTTTCTTATAGTGTAAATCCCTACTGGCATATTGTGCCTTGATTAATCACCATATGGAGGCATCTCAGAATTATATGACCGGGGTCCCTCTGGGACAAGACCGGCGGTGTGGACAACCCCATGCTGATGCTGACAGGGCACGGGTCTGCGTACCCTGTGCCGAGCAAGCCCTGGCCCTGCAATCTGGTCGGTCAGTGGCTACACCTAGCTTCAATTCACCTATCTCCCCAGGCTTAAATCTCTCTCCTCCTGAGTCGCCTACAAGTGGGGAATTGCAGCCTGCTAGGCCTTCCAGACTGCCTACTGCTGAACAGATTATTGCTAGGTTGTCAGAGCAAATGGGCCCTGGTAGAAAGCGGCACCTGTCGCCTCATATTTCTGTATGTTCTATGAGAACTGAGGGGTTTGCTACTCCGTGTGACTATACCCCTTCTGATGAAGGGGAGTTGTTCTCTGACTCAGGCTCATCTGATGAGAGGCCGAGGAGTCATGACGATTCTGGCCCTGAATACTGGGGCCAGTGTGACACTGACGACTTGTTAAGGTCTTTAAGGTACTGTCTATCTCTCCCCCCGGTAAGTTCCCCTAGCCTAGAGGGGAGCTTTTCCATACTGCGACTGCACGTTTGGAATTTCTAGAGCAGGCTAATTTCCATGCCCTTGTGCTCAAGGAATGGGAATGCCCCAGTAAACTTCCAGGGGTTCCAGGGGACTGGGATAGGAAATACCCTTTTCCCTCTGAGGTGGTTAATTGTTGGTCATCACCCCCCGTGGTGGATGTGCCGATCATAGGGGTCCCTAACCCCCCCTTTATTACAACCCCTGCTTATAGTACCCTTCGGGATGCTGAGGACCGGCGCATTGAGCTGCTGGCCTCCCATGCCTTTTCTTGTGCTGGGACGGCGCTGCGCCCGGTCTGTGCCGCAGCCATTACTGCAGTGGCCGCTAGGACCCTCATCAAAAAATTGCTTGATCATCACCCCGAGGATCTCCCCTGGGAGGTGTTTAATGCACTCTCCAATTGTGATGTATTTGTGAAATGTATTCTATTAGCGCTGGATGACGCAATTAGAATGTGTGCAAGAACTTCCGCCCTTGCGGTGGCTATTCGTCGCTTGGTCTGGCTGCGACAGTGGGGTGCTGATGATGCTACTAAAAAGACTCTTACTGGGCTCCCCTTTAGAGGGCAACTCCTATTTGGTGCCCGTCTAGACCTGTTCGGTAAAAAAGGCAAATCACCCCTTCGCAGACGGCCGTCTCGGCCCCCTCGGGGCAGGGGCACCCCTCCTCCCCCCTGCCTTAGTGTTAAACAAGAACCAGGGGTGTCCTTCCGGATTTTTTGTGCAGACTCCTGCCCCACGAGCAGCAGACAACGCTCTGGCCCCTCCGGCGGGGCTAAGCCCAAATCTTCCACCAAACCCCCTCAAGCATGTTGGGCTGCCCTCGCCCGTCTGGGTGAGGGGATGGCTGCAGCACCTTGCTCTTATCAGGAGGCATCTCGCCTCATTCTGGTGGATTCAGGAGGTTGTGTCCTTCAGGTACAGGATAGCGTTTGCTGCACGGCCTTCCCCAGTTTTTATCAGGTCCCAGGTACTCCTGGTCCCTGCCGCTGTTCAGTTGCTGCAAGGTCTGAGGGTCTCTTTCAGATTGCCCATAATAGGCAGAGGCAAGGGCCGCTATACCACCTTTCCACAGTCCCCCAAAGGATGGGTCGGGTTGGCCCATTCTGGATTCACAGCAATTCTCTAATTACAGGCAGTTTCCTGCATGGAAACTCTGAGTTAGGCCATCAGCACCTTGCGCCCAGTGGGCTTCTTGCCGTCTGGGGAACTCTACAATGCTTATGCTTACATCCCTGTGCCCTCAGGTCTCTGAGGCTCTTCAGGTTCGTGTTGGAAGTCCAACACTGTTAATTGTGGCCTTGTTATCTGGCCTCTCTTCAACTCCCAGAGTGTTCACTCAGGTGCCGACGATGGTGATGTCTCTGAGACCAAGGGGCGTCCGCGCGATGTCTACCCGGACGCCTTCCTCACTTTCCTGTCTCTGCGTCAGTATAGTTGGATACCCTGTTGGTGGGTCCATTGGGAGTCATTTGGATGGGTGTTCAATCACCCAGAGTCCTCGCTGTTCCCTTAAGTGGTAACTCCTTTAATTGGAATGATTCTGGATTAGGTTCAAACCAGATTCTCCCCTTCTCAGCAATTTGGTGGGCAATCTGGTCTCATGGGCCCAGTCCCTCATTGCTGTCCCGGTCTCTTAACACCAGACAGAGATGCAACTGGTGGGCCGATTGTTAACTTGCTTGGAAGAGGTCCCTTATGCTCAGTTCCCCTTGAGCCCTTCTGCGACTTCTATTGGTAACACAGGACAGGGTTCCAGCACCCCTGGAGCAGGGTCTGTGGGCCTTCCCACCTGTAGTACTGGTTTTCTCTTGAAAGTGGATAAACTCGAGGGACCTGTCTGGGGGCAGTTCCTTCTTGCCCCTTCCTGGAAACGGTCACCATGGATACCAATCTTTCAGGTTGAAAGGTAAGGGTTTCTTCTGAAACTCCCTGCAATTCTGGTGGTGGCGGGGCCCTTAGAAGGTCATTACGCCTATTGAATTCTAAACAGTGAGTGTTTTTCAGTTGGCTCTATCTCGCTTGACCACTTCCCTTCTGGATTTGCCAGTCTGGGGATGCTCGGTCCGTCTGACGACAGATGTCCTACATTAATCATTGTAAGGGGCCTGGACCTGGCGGACCTTCCAGGGAGTGTCTATGTTCCCCTTCTGGGTGGATACAATGCTCCCTGCATGTTATTGACATTAGCTCCGGCGGAGCCCCTCTGCGACAGGATGTGCTATTCCCCGTGTCGCTATGGAGTCCAACCAGTCGTGGATCTGTTGGGTTCCGTCACCTTCACAGGCTATCGTCCTTTGTTTCCCTGTCCCAGGATCCTATGTCAGTGGCCCGGATGCCTTTAGTACCGTCTAGACAGGACGTTCGGTTCTGTATGTCCTTCTTCATTCCCTCTGCTAGGCAGGGTTCTGCGTAAGATTGCTCTGGTAAGGGGACCAGTGATTCTGGTGGCCCCCAGGTGATCTAGGAGTGTGGTTGCAGACATGGTACTGTGGTCAGTAGTTCTGTACCTTGCCAGGAGTGCCAGTTGGATCACTCAGGGCCCCCTTTACGTCACTCCAATCTACAGTCCCCGGCCTAGTCGGTCTAACTGCTAAAACATACATCTTGATGGAGACAGGTTTATCTGTCTCGGTGTTTGTGACTATGGGAAGGCTAGGAGTAAGCCTCTCCCTCGTCTTCTATTTGTTGTAGGGTATGGCATACCCACATTGATTGGGGCAAGTCTAGTTCCCTTACCTGTTGGGTGTTCTCGGTTCCCAGGGTTCTAGTGTGGTTTTCAGCATGAATTGGAGTTGGTTCCCCAGCTCAGTTCTCTGATGGGTCAGGCTCTGCCCTGTCCACCTTGCCTTATCAGTTTCTGGTTCAGTCTTCCTGGTTAAGACTTCCTTCAGGGGGTGCTCATGTGCGTCCTCCATGTAATCCTATGGTCCCTGTTGGGATTGAAATTGAATTCATTCTGTCTTCTTGCAGGAATTGTCCCTTGGTCCTATTCAGGATGCTGTCTGGCTGTACTTACACTCAAGGTTGTCCTTCTGATGACTGTTACCTTGGTCAGGCGTGTGTTCGCGGGTGGCTCTGTCTACCTAGCCCTCATTCCTTGAGATACACCAGGATAAGGTGGAGTTCCGCCTGAAGCCGGACTCTCTACATCTGGAGGTGTCTTATGTTCATTATTCGAGATATTGTTATCAACGGCTATCCCCTTTTCCTAGCAACGCTGAGGAAGTGGTTCTGCATTCCTTATACAGGTGTTCGCAGTTTTTTCCTTGGGAGCCACTGTGTCCTTTAGGGCAGTGGTTCCCAACCCTGTCCTCAAGGCACACCAACAGGCCAGGTTTTGCAGATCTCCACAAAGATGCACAGGTGGAGTAATTAGTGCAGCTGCAGAGCAATAGAGCTGGCTATTTGGAGATCCAAAAAACATGACATGTTGGTGTGCCTTGAGGACAGGGTTGGGAACCACTGCTTTAGGGGAACTGAGGTTCCTTGGGGTTTGTGGTCATTACATCCTGAATGTGCCCAATCTCGTCTGCTCTCGGGAGTTGGGCGGTTTGGTCCTGGTTGTTACCTAAATGGATGTTACTCCCGGTACCTTGTTCGGCTTTTGGCTTCTGCCAAATCTTTTGTAGCTATCGGATTCATCAGACTGTTACTCTGGCCTATTCCGGCAAGGGGAAGAATCTCCCTGGTTACCTTGATTCCTTCTACGCGTGCTTGATGCCTCTTGGGCTTTTCAGCACCGGGTTTCTGTTGAACTGGTTGGCTAGGCCACTACCATTGGCCTTCTGCTCATACCTTTTTTTGCAAGGTTTTTACTATGTTGATGTTAGGGCCTCGGCTCATGCTGTATTGGCCGTATGGTTCTGCAGGTGACAGTGGTTTTAACTGGTTTTTGCATTTTTCTGGATCCCCTGTATGGTGATTGTTATCATTGTTATTATTACCAGTTGTTCTGGGTGGTTTAATTCTCCCGGCTTCTTGTTCACTGCTTTTCAATGCTGGGGATTTGTGGGAGGTCCCTGGGTATTTGAAGGGCCGGGAGGAGCCTGTTTTTCCATGTCTCTGCAGTGCACCGCCATCTGGCGGAGGATAACCCAAGTGTATGTATTATATCTGGAGCAGGACGTACTGTATACAAATAATATCAATTCTACAGGTGAGTATTTCACAGAATTGTATTTTTGGTGGCTATTACCTCTGTTCGGCGTGTCTCTGAGTTGGCGGCCTTGTCTATTCAGGCTCCTTACTTTGAGAGGCACCTGGACAAGCTAGTTTTCCGCTTTACGCTGGATTTCCTTCCTAAGGAGGTTTCGGCCTTCCACCTCAATCAAGATGTAGTTCTCCCTTCCTTGTGTCCTAAGCCTAGCAATGACAAGGATAGGACCTTACATCTTTGGATGTGGTTCGATGTGTGAAATATTATTTGGTGGCTACTTCTCCTTTTCGTAAGACGAACGCCTTTTTCGTGGTGCCCTCCGGGCCCAGGAAAGGTCTGGCGCCCGCTAAGTCTTCCATTAGTAAATGGATTTGACAGGCCATTGTTGGGGCCTATTCTACCAAGGGGAAGGTTCCCCCTTTTCGTGTTACTGCTCATTCTACTCGTGCTGTTGGAGCATCTTGGGCTTTTCAGCATCAGGCTTCTGTTGAACAAGTTTGCAAGGCTGCTACTTGGTCTTCTGTTCATACTTTTTCTAAGTTTTATAAGGTTGATGTGCGGGCCTCAGCGGATGCTGTTTTTGGCCGCAAAGTTCTGCAAGCTGCAGTAGTTTAAGTTTGCATTATTGCCTTTTTGGAATCCCCACCCATTATGGGCACTGCTATTGGATGTCCCAAGTGTCATGAATATTCGGAAGCGGGTGTGTGACATACTGGGAATAATACCATTTTGTGATTACTCACCTGTAAAATGGTTATTACAAGTATGTCACACACCCTGCTTCATCCCGCCCTTTTTTGTTTTTTCTGGGATCCTTTATATGGTGAACCTTTTTCTTTGCTGTTTACATTTGACTCTTCCTGGTCCCTTTACTGCTGTCTTATACTGGGGAATGGTGGGAGGTCCCAGGTATTTATGGGCCAGGACGGGATCCTTTTTTTCATGTCATCTCTGCAAGATCGCCCTCTACAGGACAGTTACCCAAGTGTCATGAATATTCGGAAGCGGGGTGTGTGACATACTTGTAATAACCATTTTACAGGTGAGTAATCACAAAATGGTATTTTTTTTTCTTAACCTGGTCTTTGCCTCCCGGCTTCTTGCATTACTCCTTTTCAAACACTGGGTCTTCTGGGTAATTCCTGCCCTTTTATGGGCTGGGAGAAGCCACAAGTCTTCCCGCAGTCGACTGCGCCACCTGGTGACGGATTACCCAAATGTAAAGAATTACAGATGAAGCAACCCATGCTGGATTACCATAAAATCAATTCTACAGGTGAGTAATCACAGAATTGTATTTTTGAATTTTTTCAAGAAAATTACGTTTTTCTCACAGAAAAGGATTGCAGTAACCCATGTTTTGCTGTGTGTATTGGAACTAAACCAAAAAAGGGGCGAAAAAAGCAAATTAAACATAGTCACACCAAACTCCAAAAATTGATTATTATTAATAATCATTTTGCTGTTTTTTTTTTTTGTAGATTGTGGGAAAGGGGAAAGCCATATTTGGTGTGGTTCACCCCTAAGGTCTCAGAGTAGTCACTTATGACTATCAAGATCTGTTATATACGTTGGTCTTAGGCCCTCAAGGACTGCATTACTATTCACCATGATGGAGGCATCTGGGGTAATCAGGTCTTGTCCTTTAGCAGACAGCTTTAGGTTTACCCTATGTCCAGTATGTATGCTAAGGCCACTGGACGAGGATAGCACTGTAGGGATTCTACCACAGTAGTAGTGGCTAAATATGGAAGACAGATCTCGCCCGCAGAAAGGGCTCCTAAAGAGACCGCAGTCGCGCTGGACCCTCAGAAACTAGGGCTCTTTTGGTAGCCCAGTCCAGTGAGGATAACCAGGGCGATATTGACCACAGAGAGATTGCGGATAGGTTCGCCCACATAGGCCGTTTGGAACCACCTGTCCCAAAGAAGGTATTTTAAAAAAAGCATTTAGTTTCTTCTGAGTCTGAAGTTCTTTTTGCTGCCGTTGTTTCTCAGGACGAGTTATCAAAGGGGGAAGGTTCTTCCAAAAGGGAAGGAAGGGATTTGGATTCAGAATCCTCTACACAAGGGGACTCGAGGTTTAAAGAACAAGTGGAAGGTCTGATTAGTTCCATTTTAGAGATATTGAATATCTCGGCTCCAGAAACCCCCAAGAGGAAAAAGGGTGAATTGTTTAAGCCTGAAAAGCAGACAGTTTTTTCCGGAGCAAACTTTTTATTCCAATCCTGATCCAAAAGGAATGGCAGCTGGATAGTCTTCCAGCCATTCCTAAAGTATTAGATACGAAGTATCATTTTTTCTTCCAATCCATTCCATACACTTCTTACTCTTGGGTTTCCTCCTCCTTGCTGATCACGTGACTGCAAGAAAGAAAACAGGCGGCCCATAAGTAGCAGCTGCCCCTAATCAGATCAGTTTTCTTTCTTGCAGTGGCAAGATGACTGACTGAAGATTCAGATAGCTCTCAAGGTTTTGGCAGCAAGCGAGGGACTGAACCCTATCGGCTCTCTGCAGAGCCTTATTCCCATGGATCCCTCAAGACCCAAGTTTAAGCCTCCACAGCGTTGGCTGTTTTGGGGCCCGTGAAGTTAAGGTACATATACCGAAGGACCTCCCACAAATCCCCAGATTTCTCTGCAGTGCTGAACTGTGAAGACATGAAGTATCACGCTCTCGCAGGCGAGCGGGGCTTTACAGCCCGAGGCCCTGCGGGACTATTTCCACCCGTCCTCTTCGGAAGAATATGCCTCCCAGCCTGGGCTGCGCGGGTCGGGTGAAGGTAGGCAGCACCTAGTGTGCTGAACGGAGCCGCGCTCCACCGCAATCCCCCTCCATAGGGTAGGCGGTTAGGCCGATGGTGAGCCTCTAGTGGCCCTCACAGACTTAGTCCATGGACGCTGTCCGCTTCTCCCTCGCTTCCTCCCGTAACTCGGGGGGGAAAAAGAAAGGGGGGGGGGATGTGTGGCAGTCCTAGTGTTAAGTATCACGTTAAGGCCTTTGGTTTTTAATTTTTTTGGGTGTCAGTGTCGCGCTTCTGCAATACAGTTGCGAGCCGTTAGTCTCTCATTTAACAACTGCCTAGACGACAGCATCATTTCCAGCGTGTCAGCATCTTTATGTATGCGCCTTCTATACAACTGTTCTACTTATTCTGTTGGTTAGAGCTTCACGCTCTTTGGGGGAGGCGGAGACTCGGCATGACGCGCTCCGCGTCACAGCCTGGCCGGCTCGCCCCACGAGGTTCGCTTGGCGCCATTTTGACAATCTTTGCGCGCGTGGTGCGGTCCGCCTCCTCCCTTGGTCATGTAAGTGCCCTCCGGGGCGGCATGGTTCTATGTCTATTCGGCTGCGCATGGCACTGACTCCACCCCTCTTGTCCCATTATGTCTTTCAGACGCCAGGACTTCGGTGGCTTCTCCCGGCCTAACATATATTACAGCGGGTCCACATAACAAATTCTCCCACTTCCTAGCGGGTCTTGGGGCATCCAGGGTTGCCTATTGCGTAAATCCCTGTGGGCATACTGCTTGATAATCACCATATGGAGGCATCTCAGAATTATGTAACCGGGGTCCCTCCGGGACATGACCAGCTGTGTGCAGTGTGTGGTCAGCCCCAGGCTGAGGCTGACAGAGCACGGGTCTGCGGACCGTGTGCTGAACAGGCAGGTCTGCCAATGGCTGCACCTCCCTTCAATACTCCCGTCTCCCCGGACCTAAATATCACTCCTGATGAGTCCCACTCGATCGGGGATGACCTGCAATCCGTGCCGCGCGTGCTGCCTACGGCGGAGCAGGTGCTTTCTGGATTGGCGGAGCGTATGGGCCCTGGTAAGAAGCGGTCCCTGACGCCTCCTGGCTCTCCGGTTCCAAACGATACCGATGACTCTGCTGATATGCAGGACCTTGATCCTTCTGAGGAAGGTGAGCTATTCTCAGATTCGGGCTCCTCGAACGAGATGCCCGGGGGCTGTGATGATTCTGAGCCCGGTTCTTGGGGCCTGTGTGGCACAGATGAAATTCTTATTAAGATTTTTGAGGTTTTGTCAATCTCCCCCCCTGGGGAGAACCCCAAGCCTAAGAAGGAGAGTTTCCATACAGCGCCACCGCGCTTGGAGTTCCCAGAACAGGAGCATTTCCAGAATCTTATATCCCAAGAATGGGAATCGCCTTGTAAGCTTAAAGGGGTCCCAGGGGTCTGGAATTGGAAGTACCCTTTCCCTCCTGATGTGGTTAATTTTTGGTCAGCACCTCTTGTGGTGGATGCACCGGTTATAGGGGTTACAAACCCCCCTTTCATGATGGCTCCTTTTTCCCGTACCCTTCGGGATGCTGAGGACCGGCGCATTGACAGACTGGCTTCTCACGTCTTCTCGTGTGCTGGGACGGCTCTGCGCCCGGTCTGTGCCGCGGCCATCACTGCGGTGGCCGCCAGGACTCTTGTCAGAAAACTACTAGATCACTGTCCTGAGGACCTCCCTTGGGGGGTGTTTAATGCGCTATCATACTGTGATGCGTTTGTGAAGTTTATTCTATCAGCACTGGACGACACCATTAAGATGTGTGCTAGAACCTCTGCCCTTGTGGTAACTATTTGCCGCCTAGTCTGGCTGCCACAGTGGGGTGCTGACGATGCTACGAAAAAGGCTCTCACTTGCCTTCCCTTCAGTCCCAGAATATTCTGACTCTGGTCATGGGGGCTGAGTAAACTTAGGCATAGACTTTCTATTTTATATTGAAAAGTCCAAAACCAAGTGCTAAGTCCAGCGTATCCATAAAATTTAACTTTTAATATGATTCCATAAAATCCGCTTGCATCCTTAAATGTGTAGGTAGCCCGAGCCCCGAAGACAGAAACTAAATGTGACGCGTTTCAGGCCCGGGTGGGCCCTTAGTCATGAAAGGGGTTTTCCGCCAGCTAAAGCCACAGTAAGTGGATTAGGCAGGCAGTAGCTAGAGCTTATTTGGCCAAGGGGAAGGAACCCCCTTTTCAGGTCACGGCCCATTCCACTAGGGCCATTGGTGCTTCTTGGGCTTTTCAACATCAGGCTTCGGTGGAACAGGTTTGCAAAGCTGCCACCTGGTCTTCGGTTCATACATTCACCAAGTTTTACAAGGTAGATGTTAGAGCCTCAGCTGACGCTGTTGTGGGTCGGTAGATTCTTCAGGCAGTAGTGAAGTGAACTTCCTGCCGTTCTGCGTTTTTGGAGATCCCAAGAGTAAGGAGTGTATGGAATGGATTGGAAGAAAAAACACAATTCTGTGAGGTACTCACCTGTAGAATTGTTTTCTCTGGGAATCCAATCCATACACTCCGGCCCACCCGTTCTGGGTCATGGTATCTTCCGATGTTTTTCTGAGGTGTTAATCCATTTTTTAGATTATTAATTCATAGTATTGAAAAAAAAAAGTAATAGGACTTAATTTTGAGAGCATTTTTTGGTTGAGTTTGATGTGTAGTAACATGGACTCTTTTTAGGGCCTCCCGGCCTGTCTCTAAATTATTTACTGCTTTTTAAGTAAACTGATCTGATTAGGGGCAGCTGCTACTTATGGACCGGGAGGGCCACGCCTGTTTTCTTTCTTGCAGTCACTTGATCAGCAAGGAGGAGGAAACCCAAGAGTAAGGAGTGTATGGAATGGATTGGAAGAAAAAACAATTCTACAGGTGAGTACCTCACAGAATTGCGTTTCTCCTCGGATCTGATTGATTTATGGTCTCACCTTCCTGTGGTAGACGCTCCAGTTTCAGGTCTTTCTAAGACTTCTGTTATGCCATCCTCTGAGTGCCTTTCTAAAGGATCCATTGGATAAGCGCATAGATCAGGTGGCACGTCATGCTTTTTCTATTGTAGGGTCAACTTTACGACCAGCCTGTGCCACATCCATAGCATCTTTGGCGAGCAGAAAGTTGTAAAAGCAACTGTATTCCAAGACTTGTTAGGGTCGTTCACAGAAGGCATGCTCCCAGTTGATTAAGACCAGTATGGATATTAACAGGTATGTCCTCTGCAATGGATCATTAAATTTGGTTAAAGCTACTAACAGAGCTAAACCTGGCACTCATTATGGCTAAAGCAATGGTCAGCTGATGCTGCTTCTTAGAAGAATCTGACGGGACTCTTTTTTTTTTTTTTTTGCAGGGGCTCTAATCCTCTTCCCCTTCCTGTGGGTAGAGGTTCTGCCTCTTGAGGATACATTTTGAATAGATCAGAATACATTTTGAATAGATCAGAATAGAGCAAGATCTTTCTGACTGAACAAGGAAAACCCCCCTTCAAGGGCCCCTCAGGCATAAATTTTGCTCCCATTTGGAGGTTCCATGTAGCAGATCTACAGATACTGAAATCCAGTGAAAGCAGAAGCATTAAGATCCGCTGTAGCTCATCTATTTGAGATTGGAGTAGTTTGTCATGTTCCCCTTTTAGAGAGGGGTTGGTGTATTTACTCCAATTTTTTCATAATTTCCAAGATTTCTGTACGCCCAATATTAGATCTCAAGGGCCTCAAGAAGCTTTTCCTCCTGAAGAAATTTCGCATAGAATCCATAAGGTCCTCAGTGATGTCACTTCAGCCGGAAGAATTTATGACCACAGTGGATATAAAGGATGCATGCCTAAGTATCCTGATTTTTTTTTTTTCATCAAAAATAAAGTAGGTGGCCTAGATCTTCAGATTATGGTTCTGCCGTTCGGCCTGTATTCAGCCCCAAGAGTATATACCAAGGTTTTGGCAAGCCTTATGGCTTTCCTAAGAAACCAGGAGATGCACATAATCCCTAAGACGATCTGTTGATCAGGGCACCTTTTCAGGGTGCCCAGAAGGATACACAGACTTATGTCTTATTGACATTAGCAAAGTTTGGCTGGATAGTCAGCTATCCAAAGTCGCATATCATACCTTCAAGAGTTATATCTTTCCTGGGTATGTCATTGGACAACATTCAGGCCTAGGTATTTCTTCCGGAACATAGGAGACTTTCACTTCAGGCCTGCTCTCAGCCGACGATCCATCAAGGAATGCGTCTGTTGTGCCTGATGGTGTCATGCCTTTTGCACAGTTTCATACAAGATCCCTGCAGATGTCACAGACAGTCAGACGGCGGTGGCATATATCAACCATCGGGGGGGCACAAGAAGCAGGAGAGCTCTCAAGGAAGTGAGTTGAATCTTACTTTGGACAGAAACATGTTCCATGCATCTCGTCAATCCACATACCAGGAGTGGACAACTTGCAGGCCGATTATGTAAGCAGAACGGTCTTGCATCGGGGGGTGGTCCCTCAGTCAGGATTTTTCAGTCCCTTTGCAGGCGCTGGCGGTTTCTAGACATAGATCTCTTTGCATTCCAGCACAGTCAGAGGGTTCAAAAATGTGTATCCTGGTCCAGGGACCCTCTAGCAATAGCAACTGATGCGCTGACTCTTCAGTGGTCACCATTCAAGCTTCTCTATGTGTTCCCTCTGATTCCACTCCTGGGTTGAGTACTAAAAATTCCTGCAAGGGAATCCTAACTATTCTGGTGGCTCCACGCTGGCCAAGGAGCAGCTGGTTCTCCAGGGAGTCAGACCCTCCCTATCTACTAGGTTACTATATCTATTCTTTGGATGCCTAGTCCTATGGGAATTTGTATGTATGTAAATAGTTGATCATCCAAAACAATAAATAAATAAAGAGTAGTGCAGAGTAGTGTTTCGCCTTTTGTCTCTAACAAAGATATAGGGATACCTTATTCCCTTCCGGGCGGCTGTTCCTACTGCTTTTCAATTACTGGATTGTCTAAGTGCAGCCAGAAGTATATAGGCTGGGAGGAGCCACACCCTTGTCTTGCAGTCCACGCTCTTCAGTCGAGCGTTAACCCAATTGTAACAGATTGTCTGATGGAAGAGAAACAATTCTACAGGTGAGAATCACATAATTGTATTTTTGCAGAACAGGTGTTTAAATATGCGTATTTTGGGTGACTGTAGGGGAACGTAATGTCCGTTTTTAATTCCATGGCAAGTTTTAGGTTAGACTGCCATATTCTCATTGTTCCTAAAGGTTTATGCATGCACTGGCAGTTTCCAAATCCAATTTAAAAAGGTCGGCACACAAAATCCTTCCAAGTTACTTTATTCTTCCATTGAAATGCTTATTGCAACATTTCGTGCCTTGCACATGTTATGCCTTGTGTTCACTCATGAAGGGGTCCTGTGAGGCCTTGAAATGTTGTGTTAAAGCATAACCTAGATGAATGTAGTATCTTGAATAGATGTTGCATGGTTATGAATTCCTGAGACTTGTTGATATAGTGAATAGCGCTATCAGTTTATTCATTACATGGTTGGAACTTATGTGGTCCCTGCTCTGCAAGTCAAATCCAAGTTACAGCTGATGGGCAAAGCCTCATCTTGTAGGGTGAGCTCATTTTTGTGTCACAGCTACCGTTAATTTGACAAGGGTGATGGTCTCTTCTTAAGTCTTTGTTTCCAATTTCCAATAGAACCAGGTCTGTAGACGCAGTTCTACAGCAGGTCCGGGCATTGGCTGATTTTTATCATCCTGATGTCCACAGGAACAGAATGGGGAACCATAATCTAGAGTGTAGCCCAGTGTTCAAAGTGAACTTTGCCGGAAAATGATTTCTCACTGTATGCGAATATCTTCTATGTTGTGCTCCTGGGTGACTGTAATATCCAGGCTGCCATTGTACCTGCTGAGATCTATACATTGCATAGTTGATTAATATGTAATCATTTTTCAGTTGCTAAATAATGTATTTGATGGCTCTGTAATAGGTTTTTTTTTCCTCCTTTGACGTGCTGGCTTTGATTTTGCCTGCTTAATGTTGGTGTCCTAACTCTGACCTTGCAAGTAGATATATTCATAAGGCCAAGTGAAACATTGCCTATACTATGCAGAGCCCTGGGCTAGGTTTTATTAATGCAGTGTCTAATATCTTTGAAGTTGTGAGTGTAGCAGGAAAATCATAATCTACAAGCCTCTATTCTTAATGGGTATGACTTCTAGAGGGAACAGAATACCTGCTGTGCTAATTATTTCAATTATCGGCTCCCTCTAAAACATGTAATGGATTTTCTCTGCTTCTGCAGGTAAAAAGTATGATATTAAGGAACTTAACTCTGATGTTATGAACCTGGTCTCCCATGCTACTCAGGAGCGATTACGGGGGCTTATTGAAAAGCTGACAGTGGTGGCACAGCACAGGGCCATAAGCTACAAGGTGAACTAAAGTGAATTTTTTGCAATTTGATTTACTTTTGTATTAGAACCATCCTGTGTACAAATGCCAGTGTAGGTGTTGGTCCCGCCGCACTAAGATAGGCTGGGTGGAGGGCATGCAGATTGCTGGAGCTCCCCTGCACATCACTCCCCAGAACACCCGTAATTCTTACCTTAGACTTGATCATTGCTGTGAATGCAGTGATGCGATTTGCCAAGGACATTCAGGCTTTCTGGGGGGGGGGGTGAAGTGCAGGGGAATCCAGCATTCTGGATGTCTGTCTCCTAGCGGTGGGCCATTCACCAACACTGGCAAATGCTTGATTTTTATTTAATTTTTGATTTTTTTCTAATATAGTCATACACTCCCATTTGTACCTTCTACCATTTCTACGGGTGAGGTTTCGAACATCTGTGTTTTACACATGCTGTATGTGCATGCTGTTTATTAAATGGCACTCCATTGCAGTTAATGGAGGGGGCATGCCATAGATCCTGTGACGAATGGTGCGGGGTGGTCCATCTTTTCTTGCACAGAGTGCTGGGCAATGCCTCGGTGGCGCAGGACTGGAATTGAGTGGTTCAGTAAGTGTCTAGGTGCCGGATTAGCAGCAATCCCCTGCAAGGGATAAAAGGGGAGCATAGCATTTTTTGCCTGCACAATGACTTATCTGAGCTATATAGTCCGCTATGTGGAGATCCGCAAAACATTACCTGTTGGTGGCTTTGATGGAGCGGGTTAGGGAAAACTGGTTTACAACATCGACTGTTGTAATGTAGTCTAGGCTAGAAAACAATCTTGCAAGATAAATTACCCTTATGAGCCTCTATACAGGCACCCATAAATGTCTGGTCACACATTCATGGCTCCACAATGGCCAGCAATTGCAGTGTATTTGATATGTCTTAATAGGCTTCACTTTTGCTTGTGCTGGCTGCATTAGATTTCTACAAATGCTATTTGCATATAAATATTATAGATATTTTTTTAGTTAGTATTGTTTTGTCAATGCAGCCACATATTTTGTGTAGAAATAAATAAAATCTCCCTAGCTGGATAGGCTGATCATAAGGACTGCATCGGAATAAGTGACTATGTTACAGACTGAGAATATGTCATGTATGCAGTAAAGATACCTTCAAAGGAGACTGAAAAATGCCAAAGAGTTAAATTACAAGTGTGTGCCGGAAGACTACAGGAGGTGCTGACGGCTTCACTTTTTGCTTTTTGTCTTCAACTTTAATTTTTTTTCCCGTACCTATGCATCCTCCACCTAGCCAAGGTCTATGTATGCTGTTCATCGCCGTGTACCCTGGACCACCCACACAATTTCCATAAGCAGTTCAGTGCCCTCCTCCTTGCCTCTGTCACGCCCCCTTCTCCCGCCCTGCACCCTGTGGCTGGATGCTGCAGTAACCTTTTTTTCGTGCCTGTTTTGTTCTATTCTTTTTTGGGACTTGCTTAAGGTTTGGAGTTCTTATTAGGGAGGGATAGGTGGATTTCCACGCTAGGAGCCAAAGAAATTGTGGTTTAAATAAGGAAATGCATGTTAGTCAGATGGCAGTGTTTGTGTGTAAAGCTGAAATGCTTCACAACCTTCTGGCTACATAAGGCAGTGAAGCTCCTTTTGGGGCGTCAGGCAGTGCCTAGCAACAGCAGGAGACTCAGGTGCTCCTGTAAACGCAATCTGCCAGACAGTACATGCATAACATCAAGCCTGCTCATATGCTAGTAATAAAAGGACATTTGCCTCTGCAGCAGAGCCAGCAGCCATGCCCACCACTGGGGAAATTTGCTTGGAAAAAATAAAACTAAGGATAGATGAGATTTCTCATGAATGACGGCACAGTTTTCAAAAATTAAAAATGGCAGTGATTAGAAACTTGTAGGGATATACCATAGCATCCAATGGTGTGCCGACAGTATTAGTTTAAGACAAACTGGAGAATCATTATGCATAATGGAAGTATGGCCCTTGGTCAAGTGAGACAACTATAGCTCTTTGGTGAAATTTCTTATGTTTGAGGGAAAACAAGCACACCCACAAGTACTCCCACGCTGTAGTGGGAGTATTATGCTGTGGGGGATGCTTTAGACTTGGGAATCTCATCTAAGTGGAAGGAATCCCAAAAAAAAATGCTCTGTGAAGATTTTGCAAGAAAACCTTAAAGTGGTCCTTCACTCAGAATAAGAGTCTATCTTATATGTTTCCCACACCCTGTACATACAGATTACTCACATTAAAATTTATCCTACCTGCATCTACTGCAAGTTATGAGCCTTTAAACATCCAAGATGGCGGCTTATGGAACGTCAGGCAGCCTGCAAACAGGAAGTGCCTTCTGACTGTGCTGCTCTGCATTCTGGGATTGCTGACCTTTTCCTGACCCTACTTCTGCTCGCTCTGAGCAAAGCACAGCTAAATCGCCCCTGTACTTTATCCTGCTCTCCTCTCCTCAGCAAGTGTGATGCTACTGAGCCAAGATGGTGGCGCCCATATCCTAGAGTGCTGAACAGAGTTGCGGCCCAGTGAAGGTAAGAATAAAAAGTAAGCAATTAAAAACGTTAAATATATTAATTTTAGATGCTGGGGAATAGTTTTTTAAGGGTTTGGGCTTTTCATTAAATGATGCTGAAGGTCCGGTTTAAGCAGTCAGCAGCAAAGCTTTGGGTTGTTGCTTTCTCTTCCAACCTGACAACGACCCCCAAACTTACTTAATACCTAGTGAAGAACTATCTCCAAAAGACCAGTGTACATTGCTGCCTTGCTTGCACAAAGCCCTACCATAGGAGAATAAACTGGTGATTTATCAGATGTGTCAAACTTGTTGGGAACTACAGCAAAATGAAGGCTGCTAGCCAAAAAAACGGATACACAATTGACGATTTACATCAGGGAGGCCAATAAATGGCACTGGTATTTTTTTTCTCTTTTTGTGAAATTTCATTTCCGTGGGCAAAGTAAAAGGAAGTAATCATTAAAAATAATACTGGGATGAAAAAGCTGTCTTTTTCTCTATTTAACAGCACTTGGGGGAATAAATGTAAAACTATTAATTTATCATGGGGGGGCTAATAATTTTGTCCACAAGTGTAGGTAACTGCCTTCTAACTGTCCCTGGTGTTGCTTTAGGCTACATGTCTAACATGTGTTTCCCCAATCTCTGGATCAGCACAGTATCTTGGTCACTGGCTGTTGTATCAGACTTTTTATTGTATTTGTACTTGCTGTTTTGTTCTCAGCAAAATGATCGCCATGTCCAGTCCAGTGATGTGCGAGCACAGCTGAAGTATCTTGAGCAGCTGGAAGACCTAGAGAGACAACGCAAAAATGAAGAAGAAAGAGAGATGCTTCTCCGAGCAGCAAAGGTGAGCTAATCTCCTCCCGTACTGAGAAGACGTGTTTAATGAGAAACTATCAATGTGTATCAGCGTATTTTGACGCTGTTCTAAAAAATTAAAGCTGACTATTATATCAGTGATTAAAGCATAACAAAACCCAGGAATTTGACTTTCCCGGGCTTTGTTTCTGTTCCCTGGGGGCATCATGAATTGGCATGCCCCATTGTGTGAAACCTCTCAGAACGCCCCGTACAACTCACCACTCCCTACAGCGCATGTGCGGGCATGTAGCCAATCAGAGCCATTTGCCGTGTTTACATCCTTCGGCAAACAGCTCTCATTGACTTAATGAGGGCCCGTGCATGCGCAGTTGGACCAGGAAAAGGTAAGCTTTTACCAGCCCCCTGGGTGATTTAACACAGCGGGGCATTCTGATTCAGGATGCCCCATGTGAAAGGCAGCTGCTGGAATCTCTAAGATGTATAGATGGTATTTTTTTTTCCTGCTTTAAGAATCAGGAGTTTCTGAACCACTTGAAATTGTATACGTAGGTCATTTTTTCCTAGTGCACAGCACGGCCTGTTTCATGTAGTCCTTACATCTGGGTATTCCGCCACAAGGTGGCGCAGTGGACTGCAGATGATTTGTGGCTCCTCCCAACCCCATATAAATACCGGAATCACCATAGACCTCCAGTGTTTCCTCTGCAGTCATACTGCGAAGATAGAAGATGGCTCTCTATGTTCGCAGGCGGACCCTATTTGCCTCCCAGCCTCGGCTTTCGGATCGGGTGATGGTAGAGGAGCACTAGGGTCAAGTGCTCGGGGGGCGCTGCTCCAAGCCGCAGACCCTGTACAACAAAGGGTATCAGGCCATAGGCTTTTGATGGTGAGCCTGCTGAGGGATGAAGAAGCACTGCTGTCGCTATGGTGTAGGGGGTGGGTTGTGTTTGGGGACTTGTGTTCCTAGCCTGTCTTGTTGTACCCTGTGGGTGTCTGTCTCACTTGCCCCCCTCCCTCCCCTCTGGCCCTTTTGGACAGCTCCCGCCGCTGCCTGCCTTCTCCTCCGCTCCCCCTCTACGCGACAGTTATTGTCGGGGGGGGTGGCGGTGGTAGAGTTCTGTCCCGCTGTTTGTTCTCACCGCCGTGGCACGGGGCGTTTTTACTATTAACTATACTGGGGCTGTCATGGCGCTGGCGCCTGGTCACGCGGGCGCTCTTCGTGGGGGCGGCGCCGAGGGGGGTGACGCGTATTGCGTCATGCTCCCGCGGCCCGCCCCTCGAAGTGCTCGATTGCGGCGCCATCTTTGCTGCATGCTGCGTCGCTTGTGACCTGTGTTCCAGAGGCTCCTTGTCAGCGGGCTGCGGCGGTGAATCTGATCTTACTGTTTTGCCCTCTACGGATCTCTTGACTGTGCTCCGGTCGCCTATAGCGCTGCGCTCTTGGTCCGTGAGTCCCCCATGGGGTTTTTTTCTTCTTGTTGGAGCATGTGCTGCGGGATACTTGTCTTTTGCTTATGTCTTTCAGGCGGGATAACAGTGTATTGTGGTTTCTCCCGGTCCTATCCCTCCCCCCTTTTCCCTCTGGGTCCTTTTGTGGGCATCCCTTGGGGGGGCATCCCGGGTGGCGTTTAGTAGCCCTTACCCTATACTGGCCCGTTGTGCCTGTGATAATCACCATATGGAGGCTTCTGGGGATAGTGTGCTCGGGGGTCCTTCGGGGCAATCCCGGCTATGTGTCATGTGCGGGGCATCCCCTTTGAGTAGTGGTGACGCGATTTGTGTGCCGTGGGTCCAAGGGTCCGCCAGATGGCGCTGGACTGCAGAGACATCAAAATTGGCTCTTCCCGGCCTCTCAAATACCAGGGACCTCCCACAAATCCCCCGATCTTCTCTGCAGTCTGGACTGCGAAGGACAAGAAGTTGGCTCTCCTTGCGGGTGAGCGGGGCTATTAGCCTGTGGCCCTGTAGGACTATTCCCACCCGTTCCATTATTCATGTGCCTCTCATCCTTGGCTGCGCAGGTCGGGTGATGGTAGGCAGCACCGCTGTCAGGTGCTTAGGAGCGCTGCTCCACCGCAATCCCCCACCAAAGGGTAGGCGTCTAAGAATGTGGTGAGCCTCTATGGGATGCCCCTCCCTCCCTATTGCCCCTTGCCCCTGTCTATCGGTGGGTCCTATGTTAAGTGGCCGCTGTCCTCCCTCGCTCTCCCTTGTAGCTCTCTGGGGGGGGTGTATGTGAATTTGCCTTGGTGCTTCACTGTATTATGTGCTTCTGGTTGGTGTCATTCGCCGCGCTGACTTGGTTGCACTGATTGCTTTTTAAAATTTGCCGCCGCGCGTGCTTCCACTGTGTTCCGCGCTTGGAGGCTGCGTTACCTCAGGCGCTGGTGCGCCGTTATTGGCTGCTTGTCACGTGTGCAGCTTCGCGCTCTTTGGGGGGGTGGGGCCCGCAGTTGGCGCGTTCCGCGTCACTTTCCCCGCGGCCCGCCCCTCGAGGTATACCCGGCGCCTTTTTTTCTGGATCCGGCTGCTGCGTGGCATCTACCTACCGTGGTCCGTGAGTGCCCTCGCGGCGGCTTTATTTATCATTTGTCATTTCACATGTCACTTACGGTTCCCCTTTGCTTATGTCTTTCAGACGGGCCGACCTCTATTGGTTTCTCCCGGCCCTACTCCCTCTATTTAGTTATTTAACTTGTGAGGCCTAGTGTGTAATTTACTCCCACTTCCCTAGCAGGCTATTGGGGCATCCCGGGTTGCTTTTATAGCGTGAATCCCTATCGGCCTATTGTGCCGCTATAATCACCATATGGAGGCTTCTCAGGATAATGTGCTCGGGGTTCCTTCGGGACAAGCCCGGCTGTGTGTAGCTTGTGGGGTGTCCCCTACTAGTGCTGACAATGTGCGGGTCTGTGTACCTTGTGCCCAGCAGGAGCTTGAGCTGCAGCCTGGTTTACCAGTAGCTGGGCCTGCGCCTCGTATGGCTTCACCTACTCCCCCAAGCTTGAATCTGACTCCCATTGAGTTGCATACAAGTGGGGATTCTCAGCCTGATGTGTCTTCCAGACTGGCTAGTGTTGAGAAGTTGCTTGCTAATACCTTGGCGCATAAGGCCTCTGCAAAAAAGCAGCACTTAACGCCTGATGTCACTCTCTTTTCCCTATGGAAGCTGATGAGTTTTTGAATCTGTCTGGCTATACCCCTTTGGAAGAAGGGGAGTTATTCTCTGACTCATCTGATGAGAGGCCCAGGGGTCATGATGATTCCAGCTCTGACCCCTGGGCCCCAGATGACAATGATAAGCTGTTGGCCTAGATTTTTAAGGTACTGTCTATTCTTGGTGTGCCACACACCCCGCTTCACTTCTTAAATATTCATCCATTATTGGGTTAATCCACCGCCAGGTGACGTAGTGCAGAGAGGAAGTCTTGTAACGAGCCCCCTTCCGGCCTATATATACCTGGTACCTCCCTTCAATCACCAGTATTTTTCTCTCTGCTTGCTGACAAGTCAGAAGATGGAAGTCTCCTGCTTACAGGTAGGCCGGGGTGTTCTTACCCCGCCACCCCCCTTTTGGTCTATTTCTGCCCGGTTTGAGTTTGTATACCTTTATGGTGAAATGGAAGCCTCCCAGCCTAGGCTGCTCACCGGGCAAATGGTAGATGGCACTTTAAGTGCCTAGGAGCTTATCTCCTACCGCTCGTCCTCATGCGTGGGGCTATGCGGCAATCCGGCATGGTGATCCGGAAATGGGATGCCCCTGTCCCGAGGGTCCCCGTAGCCCCTTACTCTCCCGTTACGATCCCTTCTCCCTTCACTATGGGGGGGGGGGTGAGGGTGTGCTTTAAGTATGTGTGTTTCACTTGTATCACTTCATTTCAACATGTGTGTGTGTTCATGATTATGCATTCACTGTATTCAGCATGTGTATACTTTTGGTCTGCTTGAAGGGCAGGCTGCGCTGGGTAGGGGCTGGCCACTTTTCTTTGCAGACTGTGCTTTGTGGCCCCCTACCCCCTCTCCTCTCCCCTCTCTCCGCCTGGCATTTTATGTATTCATTAGGCAGCGCCATGCGGTCTTTACCCTCCCCCCTCCGCCGCCTGGGCGCACGTGTAGTGGCCCAGCTGAGAGTGATTTCCAGCTGATCGGCGTAGGGGGGGGGGGCGTTTCCCGCTGACGCGACGTCGGGGGTGCGGCGCCGACGTCATACGGCGTCTTGCGGCGGGCCCAGCGTTTGCTCCCTTCAAATGCAGGAAGTCGCGTGGGCGCACGGCCGCACTTTGTCTTCCGTGCTGGCTGCTGGCTGCAGTCTTGTTCCGGCTGCTGCCTTCGCTGACCAGGTAAGCGGCCCCACCCGTTGGGGCCGTTAAATGGGGAATGCATTTCCTTGCAGTAATATAGTGGGGAGTCACTTTGTATTAAGGGGGCGTGATTTGGCTCTTATTTAAGGGCACTTTGGTGCCATGCTTATATGTTTTTTTTTATACACATGTGAGGATCTGATGGTTTTTCTTTTCCTTGCAGATCCTGGGATCCCTGCTTATGGTGGCCCTCCGGCTCTATGTGCCTGGCTAATTATTGGGATATCTATTTAATGTATATATACATAGACTATATATATATATATATATATATATATATATATATATATAGTTTATTAAAGGGGACCTTAACTTAAAAAAAAAAAAATTAAAAAAAAAAAAAATCCTCCCTTCCGGGACATTACTAATAAAGGGGGCATCCCGGGTTGGCTTATGCCTTAAAAGTCCCAGTATTGCGAATACCATAAATCACCATATGGAGGCTTCCGTAATTTCCGGAAACGGTTCTGCTGAGCCGTTCGGGGGGTGCGTAGGTTGTGGGGTTCCACTCCCAGCTGATGATGTCTTTATTTGCATCCCTTGTGCAAAACAGACTATTGCGCGCCAGTCCGTTGCTTCGGCTGCGGGGCCATCGCATCCTTCATCATCTCCTACCTCTCCCTCCCTATTCCGGACCCCGCATGCCACTGTCAAAAGTGGGGATTCGCATTCCGAGGCAGCAGCACAGCCCAGCCCCCGGAAAGAAATGCCCGTTAAAGCAGCGTTAAAGGCCGCTGCAAAACGAAGGCACCTGACTCCGGTACCTTCGGCTCCACAGGACGAGTTATGTGAACCTGTGGAATGGTCCGATGGATCCCCGGACGAGGATGAATTCCCGTCGGAGTCAGATGAGCCGACAGGTCAGCTTGTGGCTGATGAGATTGGCGATTGATCAGAGGGGGTTGTTTTTGACACCCCCTCTATTCTGGCTCAAATGTTTAAAATTTTGAGTTTAGATACGCCTGAGGCGGCCGCCCCGCCGAAGGGTCAGTTGTTTAAAGAGCCTCAGCCGAGTTTGGTTTTTCCCAGACAACACCACTTTGAGAGGGTGGTTCTTAAGGAATGGGAACATCCCACGCGGTTATCTGGAATTCCTTCCAGTTGGGAAAAGCGTTATCCTTTTCCACCAGAATTGGTGAAGCTTTGGTCTGTCCCTCCTGACGTCGATACCCCTGTACTGGGGCTCTCCAGCTCGGCTATGGTACAATCTGCTGAGACCACTGTCCCTAAAGATGGGGAAGATCGTCGGATTGACCAATACGCTCGACATGGTTTTATCTATTCCGGGTCAGCGTTGCGCCCGGTATGTGCTTCAGCCCTTCTTCTATTGGCAATTAAGTCCTTAATTCAGGGGCTATATGAGGATCTTAATCCCGCTTGCAAACAGTTCACTGCGCTTAAGCAGTGTGAATCTTTTGTGGCTTATGTCCTGGCTGCTCAGGACGATGCGCTGACTATGAGTAGCAAGGCAGCAGCTATGCTGGTGGCTATTCGCAGGTCAGTATGGCTGCGTCAGTGGTCAGCAGACACGGCTTCCAAAAAGGTGCTCACAGCTCTCCCCTTTTTGGGGTTGCGTCTGTTCGGGGAGAAAATTGATTCAGTCGCAAAGGGTGGTAAGATGCCACAACGCAAGAGGCCTCGTGGTCCCTTCAGGGGGACAAGTTCCGGTAGGCCTTCCTTCCGAGGATTCAGAGCGGGCAGGGGTGCGTCCTTTCCCGCTACCAGTGGCGCAGTTTGGACTCGGGGGAGGGGCCGTGGCCGGCCCACTCAGTCCTGGGGCACCAAGCCCAAACCTGCTGATAAGCTCACTCAGCAATGAGGGGCTGCCCTCACCCGTGCGGGTGGGGGGACTATTGCGACACTTCTACCATTGGAACCAAGTGGTTCCAGGCAGATGGATCCAGGAGGTAGTGTCGCCTGGTTACGACCTGGAATTCGAGTCTCACCCTCCTTCACGGTCCGTTCATGGGTCGGTTCATCCCGGCCTGAACTCTCATCAAGACGGAGTGTGTCTTTCTTTTGCCCAAATTCACACGAGAACGCTTCAGCTATTTCTGTTAGCGTGTTAGGACCAGCAACCTCAGTCGCTGGATCAGTTCTTCCAGTTGTCCTCCCGTGTACGGCAGTCCCTCCTGTGGTGCTTGGTCTCGACCAATCTTGTGTAGGGCAGGCCTTTCCTGACCCCCCTTTTGAAAAGTGTCACCACGGACGCCAGTCTGTCGGGATGGGGCAGATTCTGGAAGGAGCTGCGGTTTTAGGGGCAGTGGAGACATTAAAGGCCCCACTTACCCATCAATATTCTGAAACTGAGAAACATCCGTCAGGTGCTTGCTCTCCTGACTCAGTACATTCTGGGCCTTCTGGTCCAGATGTGTTCAGACAATCGATCAGCGGTTGCTTATGTCGGTCTTCAGGGAAGGACGCGCAGTCTGAGTACTCTCAGAGAAGTGTCCCTGATCCGGACCTGGGCAGTGTTCCATGTTCCCTGTCTCTCGGCGGTTTACGTTCCAGAGTTGATGAAACAGGTAGCGGGCCGGTTGAGCAAGGGCTCTCCCCGTCTGGAAGAATAGGCTCTCCATCCTCTGGTGGTTCGCTTACTGTGTCTCCAATGGGAGACCCCGGAGGTGGACCTGTTGGCCCCTCACCACTATCACAGACTCCCGAACTTCGTGTCGCTCTCCCAGGATCCTCTGGCTCTGGCAGTGGACGCTATGTCCCTGAACTGGGGAGCTCTGGGATTTCTATACCTGTTTCCTCCGTTGCCCATGCTGGGCAGGGTTCTTCAGAATTTGGCTCTGGAAAAAGTGTACGCCGTTCTCGCGGCCCCAAGGTGGCCAAGACGAGTAAGGTTCGCAGACATCGTTCGGCTGGCAGTGGACCAGTTCGTTCTGCCTCTTCTGCCCGGTCTGCGCACTCAGGGTCAATTGGGTTACCCCAATTTACCAGCGCTGGGTTTGATGGCCTGGCTGCTGAAACCTCCATCCTGAAGGAGGAGGGTCTTTCTGATTCAGTCATTAAGACTTTGATCAGTGCCCGGAAGAAGTCTTCTTCCATCACCTACTATAGGACTTGGAAAGCCTATATCGCTTGGTGTGAGATAAGATCTTTTCCTTGTAGGGTCTTTTCGGTCTCCAGGATTCTGGAGTTTTTACAATCAGGGCTGGAATCTGGTCTCCAGCTAAGTACGTTGAAAGGGCAGGTCTCTGCCTTATCTATCTTTTTTCAGAAGCGTGTTGCGCTTAAACCTTTAGTTAACACTTTTTTCCAGGGGGTTACGCATGTGCGGCCTCCCAGGAAACCATTACTCCCTGTTTGGGATTTGAATTTGGTTCTTTCTGCTCTTCAGGCTCCTCCTTTTGAGCCTTTGCAAGATATTGCTTTGTCTACCCTGACTCAGAAGATTGTCTTCTTGGTAGCTATCACTTCTGTCCGGCGTGTCTCAGAGTTGGCGGCCTTAACTATCCAGGCGCCTTACTTTGAGAGGCATCAGGATAAAGTGGTCTTTCGGTTCAAGCCAGACTTTCTTCCTAAGGTTGTTTCTGCTTTTCATTTGAACCAAGATATTGTTCTTCCCTCCTTGTGTCCTAATCCTAAGAATGACACAGAGAGGGTTTTGCATTGTTTGGATGTAGTACGCTGTGTTAAGTACTACTTGATTATCACGTCTCCTTTTCGTAGGACGGATTCCTTTTTTGTTGTGCCCCATGGGCCTAAGAAGGGTTTGGCACCAGCCAAATTTGCCATTAGCAAGTGGATACGTCAGGCCGTTACTGCGGCCTATTCTGCTAAGGGAAGAGTTCCCCCTTTTCGTATTACTGCTCATTCCACTCGCGCTGTTGGGGCGTCTTGGGCATTTCAGCACCAAGCTTCTGTTGAACAGGTTTGTAAGGCCGCCACTTGGTCTTCTGTTTACACTTTTTCTAAGTTTTACAAAGTTGATGTGCGGGCCTCAGCGGATGCTGTTTTTGGCCGCAAAGTTCTGCAGACTACAGTCACTTAAGTTATGCTTCACCTGGCCTTGAGATGCCCTTCCCTTGTGGACACTGCTTTTGGATGTCCCAATAATGGATGAATATTTAAGAAGTGAAGCGGGGTGTGTGGCACACCAAGAATAATACCATTTTGTGAGTACTCACCTGAAAAATGATTATTGTTGGTGTGCCACACACCCCGCTTCACCCCCACCCTTTTCGGTATTACCGAAGCATTTATATGGTGAAGCCCTTTTTTATTTATATCAAAATTGATTTTTGAGGTTACCGGTGGAATACTGGTACCTTGTCTTTCTGCTTTTTAAATATACTGGTGATTGAAGGGAGGTACCAGGTATATATAGGCCGAAAGGGGGCTCGTTACAAGACTTCCTCTCTGCACTACGTCACCTGGCGGTGGATTAACCCAATAATGGATGAATATTTAAGAAGTGAAGCGGGGTGTGTGGCACACCAACAATATCCATTTTTCAGGTGAGTACTCACAGAATGGTATTATCTCTCCCCCGGTTGCGGCCCCCAGGCAACAGGGGGAATTGTTTCATACTGCTAAGCCACGCTTAGAATTTCCTGAGCAGGCCCATTCTAATAATCTTGTACTCAGGGAATGGGAGCGTCCCAGCAGGCTTCCCGGTGTACCTAAGAGTTGGGATAAGAGGTATCCCTTTCTTGCTGATGTGGTGAAGTGTTGGTCATCCCCTCCTGAAGTGGATGCCCGGGTCCTAGGGTTATCTAACACCTCTGTCATGCACTCCCCTGACTCTACTACGCTGCGGGATGCTGAGGACCGGCGCATTGATCAGCTGGCGTCCCATGCCTTTGCATGTGTGGGGACGGCGCTGTGCCCGGTCTGTGCCTCGGCCATTACGGCTGTGGCTATTAGGACCCTGCTTAGAAGTATCCTTGATGGTGCCCCTGATGATGTGTCTAGTGAGGAGTTTAATGCACTCTCTCGTTGGGAGGTTTTTGTGACTTATGTCCTCTCTGCCTTGGATGATACCATTAGAATGTGTGGCAGAACCTCTGCCCTTGTGGTGGCTATACGCCGCTTGGTTTGGCTGCGCCAGTGGGCTGCTGACAATGCTGCCAAGAAGGCTCTCACTGGTTTTCCCTTCAAAGGACTATGCCTGTTTGGGGAACGCCTGGACCTTTTTGCTAAGGGAGGCAGGTTTCCCCAGCACAGGCGGCAGTCTCGGCCCTTTCGGGGACAGGGCTCCTTTTCTTCCCCCTACCGTGGTGCCAGACAGGAGAGGGGGGTCTCCCTTACAGCGGCCCGAGGAGATTTCTGGGGGAGGGGCAGAGGACGTGGTCGCCCTGGCTCCTCCTGGGGCTCTAAGCTTATGTCTTCTCCCAAGCCCCCTCAGGCATGAAGGGGCGCCCTCACCCATTCGGGTGGGGGGACGGCTTCAGCACTTTGCTCACGTCTGGAGGCTTCATTTCTCAGACCGGTGGATTCAGGAGGTAGTGTCCTCCGGTTACAAGACAGAGTTTGCTGCCTGCCTGTGAAGCGGGGTGTGTGGCACACCAAGAATAATACCATTTTGTGAGTACTCACCTGAAAAATGATTATTGTTGGTGTGCCACACACCCCGCTTCACCCCCACCCTTTTCGGTATTACCGAAGCATTTATATGGTGAAGCCCTTTTTTATTTATATCAAAATTGATTTTTGAGGTTACCGGTGGAATACTGGTACCTTGTCTTTCTGCTTTTTAAATATACTGGTGATTGAAGGGAGGTACCAGGTATATATAGGCCGAAAGGGGGCTCGTTACAAGACTTCCTCTCTGCACTACGTCACCTGGCGGTGGATTAACCCAATAATGGATGAATATTTAAGAAGTGAAGCGGGGTGTGTGGCACACCAACAATATCCATTTTTCAGGTGAGTACTCACAGAATGGTATTATCTCTCCCCCGGTTGCGGCCCCCAGGCAACAGGGGGAATTGTTTCATACTGCTAAGCCACGCTTAGAATTTCCTGAGCAGGCCCATTCTAATAATCTTGTACTCAGGGAATGGGAGCGTCCCAGCAGGCTTCCCGGTGTACCTAAGAGTTGGGATAAGAGGTATCCCTTTCTTGCTGATGTGGTGAAGTGTTGGTCATCCCCTCCTGAAGTGGATGCCCGGGTCCTAGGGTTATCTAACACCTCTGTCATGCACTCCCCTGACTCTACTACGCTGCGGGATGCTGAGGACCGGCGCATTGATCAGCTGGCGTCCCATGCCTTTGCATGTGTGGGGACGGCGCTGTGCCCGGTCTGTGCCTCGGCCATTACGGCTGTGGCTATTAGGACCCTGCTTAGAAGTATCCTTGATGGTGCCTCTGATGATGTGTCTAGTGAGGAGTTTAATGCACTCTCTCGTTGGGAGGTTTTTGTGACTTATGTCCTCTCTGCCTTGGATGATACCATTAGAATGTGTGGCAGAACCTCTGCCCTTGTGGTGGCTATACGCCGCTTGGTTTGGCTGCGCCAGTGGGCTGCTGACAATGCTGCCAAGAAGGCTCTCACTGGTTTTCCCTTCAAAGGACTATGCCTGTTTGGGGAACGCCTGGACCTTTTTGCTAAGGGAGGCAGGTTTCCCCAGCACAGGCGGCAGTCTCGGCCCTTTCGGGGACAGGGCTCCTTTTCTTCCCCCTACCGTGGTGCCAGACAGGAGAGGGGGGTCTCCCTTACAGCGGCCCGAGGAGATTTCTGGGGGAGGGGCAGAGGACGTGGTCGCCCTGGCTCCTCCTGGGGCTCTAAGCTTATGTCTTCTCCCAAGCCCCCTCAGGCATGAAGGGGCGCCCTCACCCATTCGGGTGGGGGGACGGCTTCAGCACTTTGCTCACGTCTGGAGGCTTCATTTCTCAGACCGGTGGATTCAGGAGGTAGTGTCCTCCGGTTACAAGACAGAGTTTGCTGCCTGCCCCCCCCCCCCCCCCCCCCCCCAAGATTCATCAGATCCCGGATTTCTCAGGACCCTGTGTCAGCTCAGGCTCTAGTTCTGGCCTTCTAGAGCTGGGGGTCATCTGCAAGGTCCCTTTAAGAGAAAGGGGCAAGTGCTTCTATTCCAACCTTTGCACCGTACCCAAAAGAGATGGGTCAGTCAGAACTTGAAGATCCTCAACAAATTTGTCAGGTGCAGGCGCTTTCGCATGGAAACTTTGCGCTCTGCCAACAGTTCCCTGCGTCCCGTCCCGTGCTGCCCTACCTGGACGACATTCTCATCACTTCCCAGTCCCTACAATAGGCAGATTTGGATTCTCAGCTAGTAGTGTCCACTCTGGAGTCATTTGGCTGGGTGATCAACCATCCCAAGTCTTCCCTGTCACCCTCCTTGGTGACTCCCTTCCTCGGAATGAATTTGGATACAGTTCAGGCAAGGATTTTTCTTCCTCAGCAGAAGGTGGACAGTCTGAATGCGCAGGTTCAGCTCCTTCTATCTTGCCCACATCTCTCCATCAGGCAGGGAATGCAGCTGGTGGGCTTGATGGTGGCGTGCTTCGAGGCGGTCCCTTATGCTCAGTTCCACATGAGGCCTCTGCAACTCCATCTCTTGTCAATATGGGACAGGGATCCTGCGTCCCTGGACCAGGTCCTTGTGCTTTCCCCCCTGGTCAGGCGGTCCCTCTCGTGGTGGCTGGACTCCAGGAACCTGTTGGTGGGCAGATCCTTTCTGGCCCCCTCCTGGGAGACGGTCACCATGGATGCCAGTCTGACAGGTTGGGGGGGTTTCTGGAAGTCCCTGCAGTTCCAAGAGAGGTGGGGCCCTCAGGAGGCCCACACACCTATCAACATTCTGGAACTGCGGGCGATCAGGTTGGTTCTGACTCATTTGACTCATCACCTTCGGGCCTGCCTGTTCAGGCGCGCTTGGACTACCAGACGGCAGTTTCCTACATCAATCATCAGGGAGGGACCCGGAGCAAGAGGGCCCTCTGGGAAGTGTCTCTGATCCTGGCCTGGGCGGAGGAGAATGTTCCCTGTATAACAGCGGTGTACATCCCGGGGGTGGAGAATCTGCAGGCAGACTCTTTGAGCAGCGGGACCTCTCGCCTGGGCGAATCGTCCCTCTGCAACAGGGTGTTTCAATCTCTGTGTCACTGTTGGGGCCAACCAGATGTGGATCTGTTTGCATCCCTTCACAATCATAAGCTTTCTGCCTTTTTCTCCCTGTTCCAGGATCCTCTGGCCTTGGCCACGATGCTCTAGCAATGTCATGACAGGACTTTCAGCTCCTTTATGTCTTTCCTCAGTTTCCCCTGTTGGGCAGGGTTCTGCGCAAGATAGCTCAGGAGGGGGTGCCAGCAATACTGGTTGCCCCCAGGTGGCCAAGAAGAGTGTGGTTCGCAGACGTGGTACAGCTGGCAGTAGATCAGTACGCTCTGCCCAGGGTGCCAGACCTGCTCACTCAGGGTCACTTACGCCATTTACAAACTCTGGCTTTGACGGCCTGACTGCTGAAACCTCCATCTTGATGGAGAAGGGGCTGTCTGCCTCTGTGGTTGATACCATGATAAAGGCTAGGAAGAAGTCTGCTTCTTCCATTTACTATAGGGTTGGCGTGCCTACATTGACTGGTGTGAGTCTAGGTCTCTTCCCTGTCGTGTGTTCTCTATTCCCAGGATCCTGGAGTTCCTGCAGCATGTGTCACACAGGCCCCAAGAACCGGGGCCCGGGTCATCATGACTCCTCAGCCCCTCGTCCGAGGAGCCCGAGTCAGAGAATAGCCGACCTTCGTCATGAAGAGCAAAACCCTGCTCAGTAGTGAACTCTTCAGATTCAGAAGGAATGGGCGAAACCGGAGGCGTCAGGGACCGCTTCTTACACTGAGACCGCCAACGGACTACATACACACACACACCCCTTCTTTTCCCCCGAAGTATGGGGAGAAACGAGGGAGGACGCTTGGAGCTGGGGCTCCAACTCGGTACACTGAAGGGTCATGTCTCTGCCCAGGCTGTTTTCTTCCAGAGTTCCTTTGCCCAGCATTCTCTGATCAGGACTTTTATTCTTAGTATACAGTACGTCCTGCTCCAGATATAATACTTACACTTGGGTTATCCTCCGCCAGATGGCGCTGCACTGCAGAGACATGCAAAACAGTCTCCTCCCAGCCCTTCAAATACCCAGGGACCTCCCACAAATCCCCAGATTTCTCTGCAGTGCTGACTGCGAAGACATGAAGTATCACTCTCTCGCAGGTGAGCGGGGCTATTAAAGCCTGCGGCCCTGTTGGACTATTCCCACCCGTCCTCTTTGTGATGTGCCTCCCATCCTGGGCTGCGCTGGTCGGGTGAAGGTAGGCAGCACCTTGCGTGCTTAACGGAGCCATGCTCCACCGCAGTTTCCACCATAGGGTAGGCGGTTTAGGCTGATGGGGAGCCTTATAGTGGATGTCCCTCCCGCATTCTTCTCCCATGCCCCGTGTAGCTGTGGACCCTGTGTACAGGGTCGCCGTCCTCCCTCGTTTCCCCCCATACTTCGGGGGAAAAGAAGGGGTGTGTGTGTGTAGTCCGTTGGCGGTCTCAGTGTAAGAAGCGGTCCCTGACGCCTCCGGTTTCGCCCATTCCTTCTGAATCTGAAGAGTTCACTACTGAGCAGGGTTTTGCTCTTCATGACGAAGGTCGGCTATTCTCTGACTCGGGCTCCTCGGACGAGGGGCTGAGGAGTCATGATGACCCGGGCCCCGGTTCTTGGGGCCTGTGTGACACCGACGAATTACTGATAAAGATCTTCGAGGTCTTGTCGATTTCTATCCCTTGTGAGGCCTCCAGGCCTAGCAAGGAGAGTTTCCATACAGCGCCGCCGCTTTTGGAATTTCTGGAGCAGGATCACTTCCAAGCTCTTGTACTCAAAGAATGTCAATGCCCTAGCAAACTTCCAGGGGACTGGGATTGGAAATACCCTTTTCCCCCTGAGGTTGTTAACTGCTGGCCATCACCTCCAGTGGTGGATGCACCGATCATTGGGGTTCTTAATCCCCCCTTCATTGCGCCCCTAGTTATCGTACCCTTCGGGATGCTGAGGACCGGCGCATTGATAGACTGGCTTCCCACACCTTTTCTTGTGCAGGGACGACTCTGCTCCCGGTCTCTGCCGCGGCGGCCACTAGGACCCTCATCAGAAAGCTGATTGATCATCAACCGGAGGATCTCCCCTGGGAGGTGTTTAATGCACTCTCCAGTTGTGATGTTTTTGTAAGATTTATCCTTTTGGCGCTGGATGACACCATCAGCATGTGCGCTAGAACTTCCGCCCTTGCCGTGGCTATACGCCGACTGGTCTGGCTGCGGCAGTGGGTGTTGATGATGCTACAAAAAAGATTCTTACTGGGCTTCCCTTTAGAGGGCGACGCCTATTTGGGGCCCGTCTGGATCTGTTTGGAAAAAAGGGCAAAACTCCCCTTTACAGAAGTCGGGGCCTTCTCGAGGCAGGGGCACCCCTCCGCCCCCCTATGTTAGCGTCAAGACAGAACCAGTGGTGTCCTTCCAGCTTTTTGGTATAGATCCCTGTCCCAGGAGCGGCAGACAATGCCCTGGTCCCTCTGGCAGGACTAAGTCCAAGCCTGTTTCAAAAACCCCCCAAGTATGATGGGGTGAGGGGACGGCCGCAGCACCTGACCCCTATCAGGAGGCTGCATGCCTTGTTCAGAGTCAGGAGGAAGTTTCCTCTGGATGCAGGATTCTTTCTGCTGGGCGGCCCGTTCCCGAGATATTCAGGATGCTTCTGGTCCCTGCCTCTCTTCTTGTGTTGGAGCAGGTCACATGCGATCTGCGAAGTCTGGGGTCACCTGCTGGTTGCCCTTAACGGACAGAGGCAGGGGCCTCCACACTAACCTTTCCACATTCTTCCAAACGGATGAGACACTCTGTCTATTATGGCCTTCCATAGGTGAGGCAACTTACATTCACAGGCGAGTTACTGCATGGTTCCTCTGCGTTGGGCCGCCAGTGCCCTGTGCCCAGGGACCTCTTGCCATCGGTAGGGACCTGAAACGCTTGTCTCATGGCCATTGTGCCTTCCGGGCTCCAAGGACTTTACAGGTTAGTTGTTGGCGCCCCAGCACTGCTGCGGCGACCTTATTATCTGGCCTTGATTCCGCTCCCGGAGTGATCGCCTAGGCGATGACGGGGGGGTGATAGCTCTACTGAGAACTAGGGGGCATCCGCGCGAGGAACTGCCGGGCCGTCCCGTCCCTCTTTGCTCCCCGATTCCTGCGTCAGACCGAGTTGTTTCTCGGTTGGGGTGTCCTTTGGGAGTCTTTGGACGGGTGCTCAATCACCTCAATTCCTCCTTTTCCCTAGGGGTTTCTCCGTTCCCAGGGTTGGACTTGGATTCGGTTCAGACAGGAGCCTGCCTCCTTCCTGGAGATGGGTCTGTGTACCCTTCCACCTTGGCATGGTGGTTTTCCCATGAGACTGTTTGTACTAGGGGTACCAGTCTGGGGTCCCCCCCTTCCATTGCTTCTTCCTGCATTTGAATTTCAATTCTATCAGGTCGGAGGAAGGGGGGAATTTTTTCTTCTACATCCCCCTGTGGTTTAGGGGGAGGTGGGACCTTTAGGGTCTCATCCACCTGTCTACTTTGAAGCAGCAGGCCTTCAGGTTGGCTCTATATTGCTGGACTCCTCCCTTTCGGGTTCAGGCTATTTGGGGGCCCTTTGGTCTGCCTGATGACAGTGGCCCGTGTTACTTATCTGTGTGGGCTAGGAAGCAGAATGATCCCCCTGGAGGGTATCTGATCCTGATCCGGTGTAGGACAGCGTTCCCTGCATATCTAAGATATTCACTCCTTGGAGGTCCTTCTGCGATAGGATGTGCTTGTTTTTAGGGCTCCATGCGATCCGTCTAGTATGGATCTTTTTCTGTGCCCGTCCCTATTTTGGGTCCTAGGCCCTTGTTCCCTGTCTCAAATTGTTCTGACCTTGGTCTCGAGGCTTCATAACTTCATGCTGAACTTTCTGTTCCATATGTCTTACCTCCTTCCCCCTGCTTGACAGGCTTCGGTACAGGTGGCTCTGGAAGGGGGAACCTGTGATACTGACGGCCCTTGGGTGGCCTAGTGCAGTGTGGTTCTGTGGACAGCGGACCTGTACGTCCTGTCAGGAGTGTTGGCCTGTTCACTCGGGCCCCCCGTCTCTATTTCAGATGGTTGGTTCATTCACCTTGATGGAAGTGGGTGTACCTTTTTGAGTGTAGGTGACTTTTGGAAGACGGGCCTTTGGCTTCCTTTGTCTCTTCTTCCGTCTATTGTGGTGTATTGATTACCCATAGTGATTGGGTTGAGTTCTTGGCTCTCCCCTGTGGGCGAGCTCTGTGTCCAGAGTCTTTAAGTTATTACAGCATGGGTTGGTGTTGGCCCTCCTACTCGGTGCCCTGGTGGTTCAGGTTCTGCCCTGTCCGTCTTCTGTAGCAGTCTCTCCTCTGTCCCTTGCCTGGGTTGACTTTTCTTTCAGGGATTGCTCAGTGACATCCCCCTCGTAGTTCTAGGGTTCCTGTAGGGATTGACTTCTGTTAGTTTTGCCTTGTGGGGTGTTCCCCTTTGGTTCTACTCTGGTTTCTGTCTAGCTATTCTTATCCTTAAGATTGCCCTTACGGGGCTGTTGTCTGTCGGCTGTGTGCCTGGGCGAGTTGTTCTGTCTAGCTAACCCTCGTTTCCTTACTGTATATCCACAGAGTTGAGGCGGTGTTCTGCCTTACTTCGGTTCCTCGGCCTAGGCTGGTGTCTTAGGCTCAGGTATTAAGTCATTATCCTTCTTTGGGATTCGTTCCTTGTAATACTAAGGCACAGGAACCTATTTCCCTCATTGGGTGTGGGTATTTTCTTCCCGGTCAGTCTCTTGTCCTTTAGGGGACTGTTGCTCCTTGGGGTCATGGGCACCTACATCTGGATGTGCCTGATCTCATCCGCCTCCAGAAGTTAGGCGGACTTGGGCCTAGTCTTTACTTGAATAAGATATCCCTTCTGGTCCTGGGGGGAGAAGCTTGGCTTCTTCCTGGGCTACTTTTATTTCTGGCTCTTGTTAGGCTTCCACTCAAGCCTTCTCCTTAAGGGGAAGAGTTCTTCTCATTATATTCTGATATATTGGTGCCTTGGTATTTTTGGGCCTTTCGGCACCAAGTCTTGTGAACAGGTTGCTTGAACACTACTTGTTTTTTCTTGTTCGTACCCCTTTCAAGGGTTGTTATAATGTTGACATTAGAGCCTTTGCTCGTGTCGCTCTTGGTAGTGAGGTGTTGCAGGTGACAGTGCTTTCAACTGTCTGCTGTTGCTTTTTTGTTGGGGATCCCACCCTGTTCTATGGACACTGCTATTGGATGTCCCACTTGTAAGTATTATATCTGGAGCAGGACGTACTGTATACTTAGAATAATACATTTCTGTGAGGTACTCACCTGTAGAATTGGTATTATACGTATACAGTACGTCCTGCTCCACCCCACCCTGGTTTGCATTATTCTGGATCCCCTGTACGGTGATTGTTTTTATTGTTATCATTACCAGTGGTTTTGGTGGTTGGTTTCTCCCGGCTTCTGGTTCACTGCTTTTCAATGCTGGGGATTTGTGGGAGGTCCCTGGTATATGTAGGGCCGGGAGGAGCCTGTTTTTTGCATGTCTGCAGTGCACAGCGCCCTCTGGCGGAGGATTACCCACTTGTAAGTATTATATCTGGAGCAGGACGTACTGTATACGTATAATACCAATTCTACAGGTGAGTACTTCACAGAATTGTATTATTGCATTGTATGTCACTTTATTATAATTATTTGTCAATACTTTTGTATCTAAAATTTTTTTAATAAAGAATGCATAAAAAAATAAATAAATACGTTTCCTCCTTTCCAGTCTAAACGCTGTTTAGGATCCCTGATTGTGTTAGGCGCTACACTTTCTCTTTGCATCAAGTGCCCTATTTGACCCCTGGTGGTCAATGAGGATTGCTTAGCAGGTGCATACAGCACAATGTGCTGGCATTGGTCATGTGGGACTCTAGATAGGACATCTGAGGCTCAGGAAACATAAGGGCGATTATAGTGTTGGTGCTAGTTAAAAGAAAAAATGGTAAAAGGGCATCCCATATCGGTGATCGGGGCCCAGATACGCTTTAGCAATACCCATGAGAGTGTGTTTAAATCACCCCCCCCCCCCAAATAATTTACAAGGATTTGAGGCCACCTCAGCTAATCGTGGCACATTCATCTCAAGTACATGACCTGAGCTGTTCCCCTTGTTATCGTGTTGTCCTTAAAAGTATGCTGCATGGATGGATTTTTTTTTTCCGTGCAAACTACTTTTATTACAAACTTTAATTTATTATACAATCAAATGCTGTTTTTTTTCTCTGTAGTTCTAATTCATGTTTTAGGTTTCAAGTTTAACTAACTAAATTTAAGCCGTAGATTCCAAAGTAAATTAAATTACCAAAATTAAAATAATAAAAAATCACTGTAAGGAGGTCATTCTTTGACCTTAACAGCCTTGGCTTCTCTTTGAGCCGTATGTTCCTCCAGGCTAAAAGGCAGGCGCTCAACCTGTATGGAAAATGAGAATAAAAATGCATGAGGGGAAGTCTTAGAAATCCTGGACCCCGGCACTTCCCCCTGCAGCAAAGCTTTTTAATCATGGGAGAAAATTGTTATGCATTAAATATTTAATGGCTCCTGCATGTGTAAGAATGTAGTCGATTTTGGAGTAACCCCTTACTTCCAAAGTAGGCGAGCATGGTAAACCAAAAGTGATGTATTTATTTGTCTCTTTACAGAGCCGGGCCAATAAAGAGGATCCAGAACAGCTGAGAATAAAGCAGAAAGCCAAAGAGGTAAAATCTAGGAGTGAACTTTGCCTCCTGTTAAAGGGGCGCGCCTCCTGACTTGTGAAGGGCAGCATCTTTTTTTTCTTCCAATCCATTCCAGACACTTCTTACACTTGGGATTACCTCCTTGCTGATTGGATGTGACTGCAAGACAAAAAAGGGCGCGGCTCCATAAGTAGCAGCTGCCTCCTAACCTAGATCAGTTTTGTTTCTTGCAGTTGCAAGTGACTGTGAAGGTTGTTCAGGAATTCGCTCTCAAGGATTGGCAGCAAGCGGGGGATTGCACCCTGTCAGCTAACCCTAACCCTTAAAATTTAAAAAAAAAAAAGTATTTTTTTTTTATTTTTACGGGTTAGGGTTAGCCTAGCCTAACCATTTTTTTAAATAACCCTAACCCTTAAAATTCCCCAAAAAAATGCCCCCCCTGCATCATATTTTTTTTTTTTTTTTTTTTTAAAGTGTTAGGGTTAGGCTAACCCTAACCCTTAAAAATAAAAATGATGGGGGGAATGACCCTAACCCTTAAAATTTCCCCAAAAAAGGGGTCCCCTATGTAATTTTTTGGCGGATTTTTGAGGGTTAGGGTTAGCCTAACCCTAAACCCTTAAAATGACCCAAAAAAATGCTTGGAAGGGGGGGACCCTATGTCATTTTTTTTTTTTTAAATTAACCCCTTATGTTTATAGTGTGGATAGTATTTTATTTGTAAATGTAATAAAGTGCTCTTTTCAGTTTGGGGGGTCTCCAGGGCAAGAATGCGGGGGCTACCGATACATATGTGGTACCGTTGTAATCGGGAGAATGGGGCTATCACATGCAATATGGTTTTCATTAAAAAAAAAAAAAAAAAAAAAAGTTTTATTTAAAATAAAGGAGACAGTTGTCTAACAAATATATATTCAAAAAACAGTAGAAAAATTACAAACAAGACATTTCATGTTAAAGCCTAAACTCTGCTGCAAAAAATGTATATGTAATGTATATAATTTTTCTGGAAATTCCAGCAAAAATCACGGTAAATCATGCCGCAAAATGGGGAAAAATGACCTGTCAACAGAGGGTGACAAAACTTCAAGTAGGCTGACAATTAAAAGGGTTAATAGTAACTATGCATGTTGGGTATTGTTCTGCTCGGGGGACCTTGCGCTTTCAGATTTAGCTTGTTTTTTCTTGTTTGCATATTGATATTTTAGGAAAACATTGTCTTTATTCTGCTTTTTTTATAATTGTTTTTAGGGAAACCCTGTGCAACCTAAGAATTCTTCCATGGATTACTTCCAGAAAGATGAGCCCACTACAATAAGCTCAGTACTCTTAGAAAGCTTAACATGTGTACTTTCAGGGAATATATGGTTTATGGGGATATTCTAAATTTAAAGGGTTGTTTTGGTTGAAAAATCGCAAGGTGCGCACTTTGTCTGCAGAGCTGAAATTTTACCGTTATGCGCATGCTTTACTTTGGGGTGTTTGGCAACTCTTCCCTTGACAGTACCTATGCATGTTGGGTGTTGTTCTGTTTGGGGGATGTTGCTTTTTCAGATTTTACTTGTTTTTTTCTGTTTGCATATAGTTTTTTTTAGGAAAATGTGGCTTTGATTCTTCTTTTTTATTCTTTTTTAGGGAAACTCTGTGCAACCAAAGAATTGATTGAGGGATTACTTCCAGAAAATTGCGCCCATGTCAACAAACCTGGTACACCTAGAAAGCCTGAGGTGTATACTTCCAGAGAATATATAGTTTGTGGGGGTATTTCAAATGTAATGGGTTCTTTTTCTGGAAAGACAGCAAGGTGCGCTTAGTGCGGTGCATAGTTGTATTTTATCTGAAAATCTCCTAAAGCGCTGTTTCAGTTTGGGGGAGTCTCCTGGGCAGGAAAGGGTGTCTACCAATACATATGTGGTAACGCTGTGACCGGGATTAATTGGGGTTTCATGTGCAATAAGATTTTATTGACAAACTTACATTTTTTTATTACAAAAAACACTACAAATTGCAAAAAATTGATTTTTTTTTATTTTTTTGCACATATTTCACCCAAAAGTATTGAGAATACACCTAAAAAATTACAAACAAGACATTTCATGTTAAAGCCCAGACTCTGCTGAAAAAAACAATATATCATTTTCCTGGGAAATCCCTGGAAATCCCTTCAAAAATCACATTTGAACATGGGGAGCGCAAAATAGTGCAAAATGGTCTGGCACCAAGGGTGACAAAAACTCCAGGTAGGCTGGCACTTAAAGGGATGTATATATATATATATATATATATATATATATATATATATATATTTTGTTATATTGTCTAATGGATTTTTTTCCTGTTTTATTTTTAGAATTGGAAGAAGGATAAAGAAGGGTTGTGGTTCCTCCCAGTCTCTTTGGGATTGGTTCAGGCTTAGGACTTTAGGTCTGTTTGCCAAATTTAAAAAAAGAAAAACACCATGAGGGAGGCATCAGGGGATAGTGATTTGGGCATCCCACTTGAGCAGGGCGGGCTCTGTCCCTTATGTAAGTTGGATCCCCTGGGTAGTTTCAGCACGGTTTGTTCCGCTTGTGCCATGAGAATTGATTTAGACCATAATAGAGCGGTGGCTCAGGTCTCTAGCCCAGCTATTGCTGGTGGGAGCGCGACAGCTCACCCATCCCTTACATCCCCCGGAGAGGGGGAAGGCAGTGAGGCACAGGGGGATGTGGTGCACAGGTTGGATAACTTAGAGAAACGGATATCCTTGGTCATTCCTAAGAAAGCCACCTATAAGAGGAGGCATTTGGAGCCTGTTTCTGAGGAAGGAGATTTATTTGCCTCCTTTGGGTCTGAGGAGGAGGAAGAGTATTTAGAAGAACAGCTCTCAGAGGGCGAGTTACGCTCTGGTGACGAAGATAGTAATTCTATTTTATTCTCTTCTCATGAGGATCCCCTTCTCTCGGACGAGTGTTTACTTTCATCAGTTTTTGAAACCTTGAATATTACCCCTCCTGAGGTGGCAAAAAGAGGGAAGGACGACCTGTTTAAGCCAGTAAGGCAAAGGCAGGTGTTCCAGGAACAGCCGCATTTTTCCAGGATGATGTTAAAGGAGTGGGAAACTCCTAACAAGCTGCCGGCTGTTCCCAGGATCCTAGACGCTAGGTATCCTTTTCCGGCGGATATGATTAAACTGGTCTTTTCCACCCGAGGTGGATTCTCCAGTATCAGGCTTGTCCAATACTTCTATCATGCCATCGGCTACTATGGGATCCTTAAGAGATCCCACAGAGAGACGGATGGATCAATTGGCCCGCCTTGCTTTTGCTATGGTAGGTTCCTTTCTACGCTCAGTTTGTGACACTGCTATCGTATCTTTAGCTTCAAGGAAGAAGATGAAGAAAAATCTGGCCAGGGCTAAGTCCCGCAGGCTTATTCAATAGTCCAAAGATTTTAAGGCTTGTTTGGACTTTAACCCTTTTGCTATCACTGCCATGGATGATGCGGTCAGGCTAGCTGCTAGAGCTTCGGCTCTTCTTGTTGCCTTGCGCCGTTCCTTTTGGCTAAGACAATGGTCGGCGGATGCCGCTGCTAAGAAAGCTGTTACGGATCTACCTTTTTTAGGGAGCAGACTCTTTGGAGAGCGGCTGGACCATATGGTCAAGGATGGCAAACTTCCTCAGAGGAAGAGGGCGACTTGGCCTTTTCAGAGGCCTTCATCATATCGGCCTTTTCGAAGTGGCAGAGGTGCCTTCCGTCCTTGCTCCCGTAGAGATTTTTGGGGCAGAGGCAGAGCTCGTAATAAGGCAGGAGGGGCCTGGAGGAGTAGGCCCAAACCTCCAGCCAAGCCCACTCCAGCATGAGGGGGCGCCCTCACCCGAGCGGGTGGGGGGACGGCTCTTGCATTTTGCTCCTATCTGCAGACGCCACATGGCGGATCTTTGGATCCAAGAGGTGGTGTCATCAGGCTACAAGATCGAGTTTGCAGCCAGACCGCCCGCAAGGTTCCTTTGGTCAGGGGCATCCTGGAACCAGTCAAAGGCAGATGCCCTGAGAGCCTCTGTTCAGCATCTTCTTCAAAAAGGGGTAATTTGTCAGGTGCCCTTTCAGGAGGAAGGTCAGGGGTTTTACTCCAACTTGTTCACGATTCCCAAGAAGGATGGGTCGATTCGTCCCATTTTAGACTTAAAAGGTCTCAACAAGTATATCCGGGTGAAACATTTCCGTATAGAGACTCTGAGGTCAGCGGTAACGTCGATTCAGCCCGGAGATCTTATGACTACAATAGACATAAGGGACGCGTATCTTCATGTTCCGTTTTTTCTAGGGCATTAGAAATTCTTGAGGTTTGCCCTGGAAGGCCAGCATTTCCAGTTTGTGGCACTTCCATTCGGGATATCCTTGGCTCCAAGAGTATTCACCAAGGTCTTGGCAGGTCCTGTGGCCTTTTTCAGAAGCCAGGGGATACGAAATTCATGTCCCTGTCTAGGGACCCTCTGGCCATTGCAACGGACTCCCTGTCAGTCTCTTGGGTAAGGTTCAAGCTTCTGTACGTTTTTCTCCCGCTTCTGAGCCGTGTGCTAAGAAAGATAGCTCAGGAGGAGGTACCAACCATTCTGGAGGCTCCCCACTGGCCAAGGAGAAGTTGGTTTTCAGACGTAACAAAGATGTTGGTAGATCATTGTGCCTACCAGACGATCCAGATCATCGAATTTACCCGACCCCGAATTTACAGATGCTGGTTTTAACGGCCTGGCTATTGAGACCTCGATCTTAGCAGAGAGAGGTTTATCGGCTAAGGTTATTCATGATTCAGGCCCGGAAGAAGTCGTCTTCCATGATATACTACAGGGTCTGGCGGGCGTTCAAACCCTGGTGTGAGACTAGGAATTTTTCATGCAGAAAGTATTCAATTTCTAGAATTTTAGAATTTCTACAAGGTGGCTTAGAAATGAGCCTACAATTAGGCACTTTTTTTTTTCCAGAAGTCTATCGCTAGCAATAGGCTTATTAAGACTTTTTTTTCAGGGAGTCACTCATGTCCGACCACCGCGCAAGTCTATTTTACTAGTGTGGGACTTGAATCTGGTATTGTCGGCTCTTCAGGGTGCTCCTTTTGAATCTATGATTGACGCTCCATTGAGCATTTTGACACTTAAGGTGATATTTTTGGTGGCAATCACTTCGGTGCGGCGTGTTCTGAGTTAGCCGCCTTATGTATGAGGTTTCCTTATTTTGAGTTACACAGAGACAAGGTAGTTTTTCGGTTTAAACCTGATTTTTTACCTAAGGTCGTTTCTCCCTTTCACCTTAATCAAGAGGTAATTCTACCTTCTTTATGCCCTGTTCCGGCTAATGCTAAGGAAAGGGCGCTTCATTCTTTAGATGTAGTCCGAGCCCTAAGATATTACATGGCAGCTACAGATTCCTTCCGCAAGACAAATTTTGTTATATCGGAAGGGCCGAGAAAGGGGCTTCCGCCAGCTAAAGCCACTGTCAGTAAGTGGATTAGGCAGGCAGTAGAAAATGCCTACTCGGCCAAGGGGGAAGGAACCACCTTTTCGGGTCACGGCCCATTCTACTAGGGCTATTGGTGCTTCCTGGGCCTTTCAGCATCAGGCTTCAGTGGAACAGGTTTGCAAAGCTGCCACCTGGTCTTCGGTTCATACATTCACCAAGTTTTACAAGGTGGATGTTAGAGCCTCAGCTGACGCTGTTGTTGGTCAAAAGATTCTTCAGGCAGTGGTGAAATGAACTACCTGCTGTTCTGCGCTGGGGATCCCGCCCATAGATGGCACTGCTTTTGGATATCCCAAGTGTAAGGCGTGTCTGGAATGGATTGGAAGAAAAAACGCAATTCTGTGAGTGCTCACCTGTAGAATTGTTTTTTCGGGGAATCCATTCCAGACACTCTGGCCCACACGTTTTTGGGTCATGATCTATATTTACTCGTTTATTATTTATTGTTTTGAGAGTATTCTGGCGGAGTTTGGTGTGAAGTAACATGGACTCCTATATAGGGCCTCCCGGCCTGCCTCTATTTTATGTTTTACTGCTTTTTAAGTAACTGATCTAGGTTAGGAGGCAGCTGCTACTTATGGGGCCGGGAGGGCCGCACCTTTTTTTGTCTTGCAGTCACATCCAATCGGCAAGGAGGTAATCCCAAGTGTAAGGAGTGTCTGGAATGGATTCCCAGAAAAAAACTATTCTGCAGGTGAGTACTCACAGAATTGCGTTTTTTTTTTTTTGCATTAAAGTGGACCACTTTAAATAGAAATGATGCTTCTAGTCGCCATAGGACTATACTGGTGATTATTTGCATTAGAATATTTGCCCACCATACCCAAAAATATATTTATCTTCTCCAGCAAATCAGTTGCATATCTGTTATTCTTTTCCTGTAACTCTGTACAGGAGTCTGCTATAGGGAGAACACTAGACAAGTCAGGTTCACTTTATCTTTCGACTAGGGACATCGGAGATGAATAAGGACTTGCTGCTTTTGGCATACATTGCAGTGTAAACAGGTGAACACACATAATTCATGTACAGTGGCGTACACAGCCTGGGCGGGGCTCCATCAGCACCCGCATGCCCGGATGTGGAGGTGGCAACAGTACGCGCAGGGCAACGTAAAAGGCGTGCAGAGGTATGTGCATGAAGGAAGGAAGGAGCTGGCTTGGAAGGCTAGGTGAGTATGTATGCTGCTGCGGGACGTACATTCTGTTTGCACGGTCTCTATGTACGCCTTTGTTCATGTAATAGAAGTAAACCCAAAAATGGAATCTGGCATTTTTGTAATTTGACCAAAAGTAGCAGAGGTATTGTGTGAAATAGTCTGGGTCAGAAATCCTATATATCCTATTTTAGTCCAACTGGAAAGTCTCTGACTAGGCTCTTGTTAAGCATATGACTGGCTAATGGGAATAGCTCACATTTGTTTAAGTCCTACACACTTTAGTTGGAATAGGTGTTTTAAGTCTTATATTCTAAGTATGTCACACACCCCGCTTCAAACATTAAGAATTACTCTTGGGTTACTCCACCAGCAGGTGGCGACGTTGCAGAGAAGTCTTGAAAAACGAGCTCCTCCAGATCTATAATACCTGGGACCTCCCACTTATCTCCCAGTGTTCTTCTCTGCAAGATGGCGACAAGACAGAAGAAGGAATCTCCTGCTTGCAGGTAGCCGGGGTAACACCCCGGCCCCCCTTCTGGTCTATTTCTGCTCGGCTCTTTTTGATATCCCCCTTATTGTGAAGCCTCCCAGCCTAGGCTGCTGGGCCGGGCAAGGGTAGACGGCACCCTAAGGTGCCTAGGAGCTTAGCTCCTCCGCTAGACCCCATACCATGGGGCAACGCGGATGTCCGGTCTGGTGATCCGGATTTGGGATGCCCCATCCCGCTGTCACCTTATTAGTGCTGTCCCCGTCCCCCGCTTGGATCCCTTTCTCCCTGTGCTAGAAAGAGGGGGGGGGGGGCGCCTTGTGTGAGTGAGCTTCTTGTGAGTGTGTTTGGCTTACTGGTGTATGTTTGTTTTCGACTGGGAGTGAGCTTCTCCTCCTCAGGCGGCAGCTTATATTGGCGCCGTGCCTGGATGTTGGCGGCGATGGGAGTGTGTGGAATGCCTGTTTGTGGTTTTGATACTGGATGGGTGGCGTGCGCGGCGCCGTCCCGCCGCTTCCGTTGCTGCGCTGGTTGGCTGGAGGTCTGGAGCTTCCTCTGCCCGGGGCAGTTGCGGGACCGGGCGCCATGTGAGTCCGGCGCTCGTGTTGCGGCGGTTACCTCAGGCGGAGGGGGCGGGGACAATTCTCGCGCGGCCCGCGCTGTACCGTGTGGTGGAAGGGGGGCGGGGCCGCAGCGCTTTGCGCGTCTGGAACGGACCGCCCTTCTTCTCCTTCCTCCTCGCTCTGTACTGTAGTGCCGCTGATGATGATGCTGCCATTTTGGGATTAGCTGCTTGTGTTCTCTATGTTGCTGGGCACTTCTGGATGTTCTCCCTCAATGTATGGGTGCATATGGGTGTGTTGTATTTCGGGCTGTGTATGTTTTTGATTTATTATACTGTACAGCAGGAAGAGCATTTAGCTATGGTGCTTAGGGTCCAAGGTTGTCCTGAGTGACACGGGACCAGTTAACACAATCGCCCTATGTCACGTGTTTTTTCGAGCCCAGTTCAGAATTGTTTTTCTGCATGACATATATATATATATATATATATATATATATATATATATATATATATATTACCTTGGTTATGGAGTGACTGTTGCCCCTTTTTTCATTGCAGTTGCTGGGATCCCATGCTGCAGGGGTCTCCAGGTCTTAGATAACTGGCTAGTGGGGTCCTGACCTTCCATAAATTTTCCATTAATTTTTTAATACAAAATCCTCCCACTCGGGACACTTAAAGCGGCATCCCGGGTTGCTTATTGCATAAATCCCTGGGTAATTGCGAATTTCACCATATGGAGGCTTCCAGTGATACCGGAAGGCCCTTCGGGGCAATCCAGGCTGTGTGGGGGTTGTGGGGTTCCGCTTCCAGGGGATGATGTCATAATATGCTTTCCATGTGCACAGCGGAACATTGCGCGCCAGGCCGGTACTCCGGTCTCTGGCTCTTCGCCGCCCGTGTCATCCCCTACACCTCCCCGCCTGTTCCGAACCCCGTGTGACGTTGTCATGGGTGGGGTTTCGCAATCCGAGGTATGTGCCCGGTTGGCTAGCCTCGAGAAAATATTTTCCGCTGTGGTTGCTCAGAAGGCTCCGGCTAAGCGGAAACACTTGTCCCCGCCGGACTCAGACGTGGATGTTATTGAGGCATTGGATTGGTCAGATTGCCCCCCGCCTGAGAGGGGGAGATTCTAGAGGAACTGGACGTCCCTGAGGCCCAGCAATTGTTTGGTGCTGAGGGTGACCAGGCGGCGGGGACGGTATTTGACACCCCTTCCATATTGACTCAAATGTTTGAAGTTTTGGATTTAGACCCTCCCGAGGCGGTTCCTCCGCCTAAGGGTGAGTTGTTTGATGTGGCCAAGCCGCGTTTGGAGTTTCCCAGTCCACGACATTTTGAGAATGTCGTCCTTAAGGAATGGGAACAGCCTACGCGTCTCGTTGGTGTTCCGCCTAGTTGGGATAAGAAGTATCCTTTTCCGGCGGACTTGGTGAAGCGTTGGCTTTTCCACCCGAGGTTGATGCTCCGGTTTTGGGGCTATCTTACATGGCGGTGTTGCATTCTCCTGACACGACTACCCTTAAGGATGGTGAAGATCGCCGGATTGTCCAGCTGGCTTGCCATGGTTTTACCTGTGCGGTTTCGGCTTTGAGGCCTGTTTGTGCTTCAGCGCTTTTGTTGTTAGCGGTTAGAGTTAGGTCCATTGTCAGGGATTTATGTGCGGACCTTGATCCTACTTGTGATGGGTTCCTTGCCCTCAAACGTTGTGAGTCCTTCGTTTCATTTGTCCTTGCCGCTCAGGATGACGCCATGGTGATGTGTGGCAGGACCACGGCTTTGTTGGTGGCTATCCGACGGTCGGTGTGGTTGCGGCAATGGACTGCCGACTTTAATTCTAAGAGGTTGCTTACGGCTCTTCCCTTTTTGGGTTTGCGCCTGTTTGGTGAGAAATTGGATTCGGTTGCCAAGGGAGGTAAGTTACCTCAGCGCAAGAAATTTCGCCGTTCCTTTTGGGGGGAGGCCTCTTCTTTTAATCCCTCCTTTTCTGGGAGCCAGAGCTGGCAGAGGCGCGGGTTTTACGGCCCCCAGGGGTGCAAGCTGGAACAGGGGTTGAGGCCGTGGCCGTCCCGTTCACTCCTGGGGTGCCAAACCCAAACCAGCTGCCAAGCCCGCTCAACGATGAGGGGGCGCCCTCACCCTTGCGGGTGGGGGGCCGGTTGCGACTCTTCTCCCGGGTGTGGGACTAGGCGGTCTCGGACAGATGGATCCGGGATGTGGTGTTGGCCGGTTACAAGTTGGAGTTCGAGTTTCGACCTCCTCTAAGATTTTTTCAGGTCTCGTGTGCCCTCAGATCCTTTGGCCGCACAGGGGCTCCTGACGGCGGTGAGGAATCTTCTGGAAATGGCAGTCATCTGCCCGGTCCCTCCTTCGGAGGTGGGCCGCAGGTATTATTCCGATCTCTTCACAGTGACCTAGTAGGACGGGTCGTTTCGTCCCATCCTGGATCTGAAGTTCCTCAATGTGTTTATTCGTCCCCGGAAGTTTCGCATGGAAACTCTGCGTTCTGCCATCAATTCTCTGAGGCAGGGGGACTTCATGACGTCCATAGACATCAAGGATGCCTATCTTCATATTCCTATCTTTCCGGCTCACCAAAGGTTTCTTCGCTTCGTGGTGGAAGATCGGCATTTTCAATTTGTTTCTCTTCTGTTCGGCCTTTCCTCGGCTCCAAGAGTGTTCACCAAGGTGTTGGCGGGCGTGATGGCCCTTCTCAGAGCTCAGGGGATTCGCTTTGTGCCCTATCTGGATGATCTTCTCATCATGGTTTCTTCCTTCAGTCAAGCGGAGGTGGACACCAGGACGGTGGTGTGCACTCTGGAGAGGTTCGGCTGGGTGAACAACTACCCCAAGTCCTCTCTCATTCCGGCCAGGGTGGTGCCCTTTCTGGGGATGTCCTTGGATTCTTGCTAACACAGAGTTGTTCTGCCTCAGGCCAAATTTCTCTTGATTCAGGAATTGGCGCAGTTTCTTCTTTCCAATCCTTGCCCTTCCATCCGGCTAGGGATGAGACTGGTGGGGTTGATGGTAGCTTCCTTCGAGGCAGTTCCCTTTACTCAGTTTCACTCGAGGACGCTTCAGCTTCATCTGTTGGCGTCTTGGGACCAGCGACCGCGGTCGTTGGATCGGTCCTTCCGGATGTCCTCCCGGGTTCGGCAGTCTCTACAGTGGTGGATGGTTTCGGTCAATCTCTTGAGGGGCAGGTCCTTTCTGATGCCTCTTTGGGAAACTGTCACCATGGACGCCAGTTTGTCGGGATGGGGAGGTTTCTGGAAGGACCTTCGTTTCCAGGGGCGGTGGGGTCCTCTGGAGGCCCACTTGCCCATCAATGTTCTGGAGTTGGGAGCCATCAGGTTGGTTATGTGTCACTTGACGCAGCATTTACGGGGCTTGCCGGTTCAGGTTCGGTCGGACAATCGGATGGTGGTTGCTTACGTCAATCGCCAGGGAGGCACTCGCAGTCTGAGTGCCCTCAGAGCGGTGTCTCTGCTTCTGGCCTGGGCGGAGAATCATGTCCCTTGCATCTCAAGGGCTTTTTCGGATTCTGTTGTTCAGACTCTTATTAGCGCCAGGAAGAGTTCTTCTTCTACCATCTACTATAGGACTTGGAGATCTTATATTGATTGGTGTGAGGCTAGTTCTTTGCCCTGTCGGGTCTTTTCTGTTTCCAGAATTTTGGATTTTCTTCAATCAGGGCTGGACTCTGTACCTTGAAGGGGCAGGTTTCTGCCTTGTCTCTCCTTTTTCAAAGGCTTTTGCGCTTCATCCTTTGGTCAAGACTTTTTTCCAGGGGGTTTCGCTTGTGCGGCCTCCTAGGTAGTCTTTGCTCCCTGTTTGGGTTTTGAATTTGGTTCTTTCTGCTCTTCAGGCTCCTCAGTTTGAGCCTTTGCAGGATATTGCTCTTTCTACTTTGACTCTGAATGTTGTCTTTTTGGTGGCCATCACTTCGGTTCGGCGTGTTTCGGAGTTGGCAGCCTTGTCGATTCAGGCTCCTTACTTTGGGAGGCATCAGGACAAGTGGTTTTCCGCTTCAATCCAGACTTTCTTTCTAAGGTGGTCCCTGCTTTTCATCTTGACCAGGACATTGTTCTTCCTTCCTTGTGTCCTAGGCCTAGGAATGATAAGGAGAGGGTTTTGCATTGTTTGGTTGTGCTACGTTGTGTGAAGTACTATTTGCTTACTACATCTCCTTTTCGTAAGACTGATGCCTTTTTTCGTGGTGCCCTGTGGGCCTAGGATGGTTTTGGCTCCGGTTAAGTCTTCCATTAGCAAATGGATTCGTCAGGCTGTTGTTGGGGCCTATTCTGCCAAGGGGAAGGCTCCCCCTTTTCGCATCACTGCTCATTCTACTCGTGCTGTTGGTGCGTCCTGGGCTTTTCAGCACCAGGTTTCTGTTGAACAAGTTTGTAAGGCTGCTACTTGGTCTTCTGTTCACACTTTTTCCAAGTTTTACAAGGTTGATGTGCGGGCTTCAGCGGATGCTGTGTTTGGCCGCAAGGTTCTGCAGGCTGCAGTGGTTTGAGTTTTGCATTATGGCCTTGTTGGTTACCCGCCCTTTCTGGACACTGCTTTTGGATGTCCCAAGAGTAATTCTTAATGTTTGAAGCGGGGTGTGTGACATACTTAGAATAATACCATTTTGTGAATACTCACCTGTAAAATGGGTATTATAAGTATGTCACACACCCCGCTTCACCCGCCCTTTTTGGTATCCTGGATTCTTTATAGAATTTTTTTTTTAACCAGACTGATTTTAATTTTTTATGCTTAATTTATCCTAGATATGTTTTTTAGGAAAGGAAACTTATACTAACCACTTATATATTGTATATGAAGGACATTAACTATAACTATAACACTACACTATACTATACAATGTTGACCTTATTGATATATATTCTTTTCATGTCAGCCTGCTTCACTGAAGTGAAAGATTGTCTATGACCATCCATCTATTTTTCCTGTGCTTGGAAATTTAAAGGCCATTTTTATGGACTTTAGAATCTTTGATCGTGGATGCCATACGGGCACGAAGCTCGCCTGCATACCTCTCCTGTTGCGCTGATTGCTCTTTTGCACCCCTGGTATCTGAAGCCATGTGCCACATTTCTAGTATCTTCCAATCGGGCGTGTGCAGAGCACTAGGCCAGTCCGAGTCAACTCCTTTTTTTCGGCGAGCCCCAGTCAAGCTTAATGGTAAATCAATGCCACTGGAGCCTGTATGGCACCCCTGATCTGAGGCTGGATAAGAACATTTAGGAAAGAGGACTTTTAATATTGTTCCAGTGGTCTTTTCAAGCTCAACTCGAAGTTACAATGAAAAAACACAGTCCCTTTCCTCCCTCTTTCTAACAGGGACCTGCCAGAGGGTCAGAGAGGAGCAATTGTTGAGGCCTCTTCATCTGACAGGTGGCTTTAGAGCCTAGAATCCTGGTACAATGTAAGAAATCCAGGAGAGAGAAGCTTACACATGCTTCAGACACTTACCCCCTCCCCTCGCCCACACTCTTCAATGAGTAGAATGCACTACTTTTAGGGACATAAGGGTTATTCTTAGTATACAGTACGTTCTGCTCCAAATCTAATACTTACACGTGGGATATACTTCGCCAGATGGCGCTGGACTGCAGAGACATCGAAAATAGGCTCCTCCCGGCCCCTTAAGTACCCGGGGACCTCCCACAAATCCCCAGAATTTCTCTGCAGTCTGGCTGCGAAGGACAAGAAATGGCTCTCTACTCAGAGGTGAGCGGGGCTATTAGCCTGCGGCCCTGTAGGACTCTTCCCACCCGTTCCACTAGTCATATGCCTCCCAGCCTTGGCTGCGCTGGTCGGGTGAAGGTAGGCAGCACCGCTGTTAGGTTCTTAGGAGCGCTGCTCCACCGCAATCCCCCACCAAAGGGTAGGCGGTTCAGGCTTATGGTGAGCCTCTATGGGATGCCCCTCCCACACTAGTGCCCCTGTCCATCGGTGGGCCCTGTTTAAGTGGCCGCTGTCCTCCCTCATTCTCCTTGTAGCCTTTGGGGGAAAAGAGGGGGGGGGTGTAAATGTGTATGCTATGCATTCTGTGTTTTACACTCTTTTTTTATTCTGTTTAGTCTTTACTTGCCTTTACTGTCTTTTTAAAATTGCCGCTGCCGCGCACTGACTTGGTTCCGCGCTTGGTGGCGGCATTACCTCAGGCGCTGGTGCGCCATCATTGACTGCTTGCACGTTCTGGCTTCACACTCTTCGGGGGTGGGGGCGGGGCCCGTCTATGGCGCACTTCGCGTCATCGCTGATACCGGCCCCTCAAGGTATACCGACGCCATCTTTAACCTGCTTGGTTGGCCCATGCGCGACGGACCCCTACCTACCGCGGTCCGTAAGTGCCCTCGCAGGAGGCTTTATATTTTTCACTTCTGTTACTGTGTGCTTACAGGTCTTGTCTGCTTATGTCTTTCAGGCGGGACGAACCCTTTTGGCTTCTCCCGGCCCTGTATTAGTATATAACTTGTAGGCCTTGTAAAAATAATACTCCCACTTCCCTAGCGGGTTATTGGGGCATTGGCGCTATAATCGCCATATAGAGGCATCCCAGGATAATGTGACCGGGGTCCCTTCGGGACAAGACCGGCTGTGTGTAGCGTGTGGGCAGCCTCATGCTGACGCTGACAAGGCACGGGTCTGTGTACCCTGTGCTGAGCAGGTGCTTGCATTGCAATCTGGCCTGCCAGTGGCTGCAGCTTGTTTCACTTTGCCTACTCCCCCAAGCTTAAACCTCACTCCTACTGAGTTGCATACTAGATTCTCAGCCTGATGTGTCTTCTAGACTGGCTACTGTTGAGCAGTTGATTGCTAAGTCCTTAGCGCGTAAGGCCCCTGCTAAGAAGTGGCACTTGACGCCTAATGTCACTGTTTTCCCTATGGGAACTGAGGAGTTTTGGAATCTTTGTGGCTATACCCCGTCTGATGAAGGGGAGCTCTTTTCTGATTTTTGAGGTTCTGTCTATCTCTCTCCCTGTTGAGGCTCCCAGGCAAAGAGGGGAGCTTTTCCATACAGCAAAATCACGTTTGGAATTTCCCGAGCAGGCACATTTCCATAACCTTGTGCTCAAGGAATGGGAGCGCCCCAGTAAACTTCCCGGGGTTCCAAAAAGTTGGGATAGGAAGTATCCCTTTCCTGCTGAGGTGGTTAAATGTTGGTCATCCCCCCCCCCCCCCCCCCCCGAGGTGGATGCCCCGATCCTAGGGCTATCTAACACCTCTGTCATGCATTCCCCTGACTCCACTACCCCGCGGGATGCTGAGGACCGGCGCATTGACCAGCTGACATTCCACGGCTTTGCCAGTGCGGGGACGGCGCCCCGCCGGTCTGTGCCTCTGCCATTACTGCTGTGGCCACTAGAACCCTTATCAGAAATATGCTTGATAGTGCCCCTGATGATTTGCCTTGTGGGTTGTTCAATGCACTCTCCAGTTGTCATGTTTTTGTAAATTTTGTCCTCTCAGCATTGGATGACACCATCAGAATGTGTGCCAGAACTTCTGCCCTCGTGGTGGCTATACGCCGCTCGGTTTGGCTGCGCCAGTGGGCTGCTGACAACGCTGCCAAGAAGGCCCTCACTGGTTTTCCCTTTAAAGGACTGCGCCTGTTTGGGGACCGCCTGGACCTTTTTGCTAAGGGAGGCAGGTTACCCCAGCACAGGTGGCAATCTCGGCCCTTTCGGGGTCAGGGTTCCTTCTCCTCCCCTTACCGTGGTGCCAGACAGGGAAGGGGGGTTTGCTTTCCTGGGGCCCGGGGAGATTTCTGGGGTAGGGGCAGAGGACGTGGACGTCCTGGCTCCTCCTGGGGTCCCAAAACAAAATCCTCTCCTAAGCCCGCTCAGGCATGATGGGGTGCCCTCACCCATCCGGGTGGGGGGACGGCTGCAGCACTTCTATCACGTCTGGAGGCTTCATGTCTCAGACCAGTGGATTCAGGAGGTAGTGTCCTCCGGTTACAAGTTGAGTTTGCTGCCCTTCCCCCTCCAAGATTCATCAGATCCCGGATTCCTCAGGATCCTGTGTCAGCTCAGGAGCTAGTGCAAGCAGTGCAAGGCCTCCTGGAGCTGGGGGTCATCTGCCAGGTCCCCTTAAGAGAAAAAGGCAATGGCTTTTATTCCAACTTATTCACAGTAGCCAAAAAAGATGGTTCAGTCAGGCCCATCCTGGACTTAAAGATCCTCAACAAGTTTGTCAGGGGCAGGCACTTTCGCATGGAAACTCTGCGCTCTGCCATTAGTTCACTGCGCCAAGGGGATTTCATGACTTCTGTGGACATCAAAGATGCTTACCTTCATATTCCTCTGTTCCCAGGTCATCAAAGGTTCCTCAGGTTCACTTTGATGGATCAACACTACCAGTTTGTGGCCTTGCCCTTTGGCCTCACTTCCGCTCCCAGGGTGTTCACCAAGGTGCTGGCTGGCGTGATGTCTCTGCTCAGATGTCAGGGTGTTCGCGTGCTTCCCTATCTGGACGACATTGTCATCACTTCCCAGTCTCTACATGGCAGGGTTGGATACTCAGCTGGTGGTGTCCACTCTGGAGTCATTTGGATGGGCGATCAACCACCCCAAGTCCTCACTGTCCCCTTCCTTGGTAACTCCATTCCTAGGAATGAATCTGCATACAGTTCAGGCAAGGATCTCCTCAACAGAAGGTGGACAGTCTGATTGCACAGGCTCAGTCCCTCCTAGCTTGTTCTCATCCCTCCATCAGGCAGGGGATGCAGCTGGTGGGCCTGATGGTGGCATGCTTCGAAGCGGTCCCTTATGCTCAGTTTCACTTGAGGCCTCTGCAACTTCACCTATTGTCAGTATGGGACAAGAACCCAGCATCCCTGGACAGGGTCTGTGTGCTCTCCCCCCTAGTCAGGAGGTCCCTCTCGTGGTGGATGGACTCAAGGAACCTGTTGGGGGGCAGATCCTTTCTTACCCCTTCCTGGGAGACGGTCACCGCGGATGTGGATACTTTGATTAAAGCTAGGAAGAAGTCTTCCTCTTCCATTTATTACAGGGTTTGCCGTGCCTACATTGACTGGTGTGAGTCTAAGTCTCTTCCCTGTCGTGTGTTCTCTATTCCCAGGATTCTGAAGTTCCTGCAGCATGGGTTGGAGATGGGACTCCAGCTCAGTACTCTGAAGGGTCAGGTTTCTGCCCTGGCTATTTTCTTCCAGAAGTCCTTTGCTCAGCACCCTCTGATCGGGACTTTTTTTCCAGGGAGTCACTCATGTGCGTCCCCCACGTAAACCTATGGTGCCTGTTTGAGATCTAAACTTGGTTCTGTCAGCCTTGCAGGGTGCTCCCTTTGAACCTGTGCAGGATGCTTCCTTGGCCATTCTTACGCTCAAGGTTGTATTTCTGGTGGCTATCACTTCTGTCACGTGTGTGTCTGAATTGGCGGCGCTTTCCATTCAGCCCCCCTACTATGAGAGACACCAGGACAAGGGGATGTTTTGTTTTAAACCTGACTTTCTGCCTAAGGTAGTGTCTGCCTTTCATTTGAATCAGGATACTGTTCTTCCTTCTTTGTGCCCTAATCCTAGCAATGCTAAGTTGAGGGTTTTGCACTCTTTGGATGTGGTTAGGTGTCTGAAGTACTATCTGGTGGCTACTGCACCTTTCAGGAAAACTGATGCTCTTTTTGTGGTCCTGCCAAGTCTACTATCAGCAAGTGGATTCGTCAGGCTGTGATTCAGGCCTACTCTGCTAAGGGGAAGAATCCTCCCTTCGCCTTACTGCTCATTCCACTCTATTCCACGCTATTCCACTCTATTCCACGCTATTGGTGCCTCTTGGGCTTTTCAGCACCAGGCTTCTGTTGAACAAGTTTGCAAGGCCGCTACTTGGTCTTCTGTTCATACCCTTTCTAAGTTTTACAAGGTTGATGTTAGGGCCTCAGCTGATGCTGCTTTTCGCCGAAAGGTTCTGAAGGCGGCAGTGGTTTAAACTGTCTGCTGCTGATTTCTCAAAACATCCTTCGGGCAGCATACGCCTGAGACCTCCGGGCTCATCCCATCGAGGGGAACACATGACCACCAGCAACAAATAAAAGCTCGACTCCTCCCTCCGTTCCCCAGTTGTTTCCGTGTTCCTCCTCGAGTAGGGAGCCGGACCACTAGCTCCTGGATCGTTAGGTTCAGGTAAGTATTTTGCCGGTACTATGGGCCTGTAAACAGGGGGTCCATTTCTCGGTCCCGAAGATAAAACTTTTATCTGGGGCCCCGGGATACCCTATGGGATTATTGGCCAGATCCCATTCTTTTGAGATTTTTTTTCTCAAGAGGGGGTTAAGTAAAAAATGTTTTCCCTCTTCCTGAGGATGACTTTAAGGAAGAAGCAGGGGTTACCGGACCCCATTCAGTGTTTGAGGGAGACCTAATTTTGGGAACATTGGGAGTAATCCCTCAATGTTTGGCTGCACTGGTGACATTTTTTATATCTTTTTATGTTGTTTTAGCTTAAATCATTTTTTTTGGTAAGTTGCCTTTAAGAGGCGGGGAAGAGAGGAGAATGACGTTTTTTCTCACTCTCTTCCCCGCCTGTCGTTGCTTCCGCATTCAGCTTACCTGCGGTCTAGCAGCCGGCGGGGGGATATCACTGCTCCGCTGGAGGCCGGGGAGGTTCCAGCTCCGGCCGTCGATCCGCGGCGGCGGTGATGTTCAGCGGCGGCGCCCCAGGAGCGCTCCAGCAGGTAGGCTCCATGTTAGTTTTTGCCCGCGCGCGTGTGTGCCGGATGATTTTTTAAATAAAGTATTCCCTGAAATTGGGTCCCTCGCTTCTTCCTCCCGGGGCTGCTGACGTCACATCCCGGTGCCCAAGGGTATTTCCTGTTTTTTCCACAACACGTGTTTCATCTTAAAGTGATAGCACAGTGTTTTGGGTACATACATATTATGGCCTCCCCTTCTGTTTTAAACATGAAAGGGTTAATGTTCTGATATGCAAACGTTCCTTACCCTATTTAAGTGGCCTATGGGAGTTTGTTTTTTAAGCCTTGGCAGAACAGGCGCAAGATGGTTGTTTGGATTTTATTGAAGATTCTTCCACTGAAATTACTTATGTGGATCAAGATTCTTTCAGCTTGGTGCCGGCTGTCGATTCTTGGAGGAGGAGGCCCTGCTCTGCCTCGGTAAGTCATTTTATTATTATGCTTGGTGTATTTATGTATATTTATATATATTGTATATATGTGTAAATATGGGTATATATTTTATTTGGAGTATTCAGAGAATAGGGTTAACTGACGTTCCTATTCTCACTTATGTTTTTTAGTCAAAAACCCCGGACAAGGCTGCAAAAGCTGTATCAAAATCCTCCTCTTCAGGATCAAAATCCAGTAAAAAGAGTAGAAGATGCCCGTTATGTGATTCGAAGCTTGCGGATTCCTATGTTAAACCCCTTTGTCAAATATGCACGGATAAAGTGGTTAATAAGGAGCATAATGATGATTTGATGAAGGAACTTAAAGACCAGATCTCTTCCTCCTCTAAAGTTCAGGGGGTCCATGAGATTCCGGGTAACCAGATGGACCTTTCTCATCCAGGTCTGGGCCACTTTGATCCATCCTTATTTTCTGGGCATATGGGTAATCCCTCCTATTTTGTGTCTCAGGAAACTTTGGTTCCTGACGATGAATCAGAGGAAGGTGAAATTTCGTCCCCGGAGGAAGATGACCTAGCCTCAAGCTCTTCGTTGGTTAAAAACAGATTTTTATTTCCGACTGGAGATCTTCCCTTTCTCTTACACATGATTAACCTGTCTATGGGTATTGAGGAAAAGGTGGCGGGCCCCAAATCTAAACAGGATAGCTTCTATCCAGATTTGGCTCCGGATTCTTCCTACTCATTTCCTTTGCATGGCTATCTTAAGGATATGATTTTGGAACAATGGAAAGAGCCATCTAGGAAAATCTTTACTTCTAGGGGTCTCAAACGTAGATACCCTTTTGCAGAAGAAGATTCTCAGTTTTGGGAAAAGCGTCCCAAATTAAATGCCCCTTTTGTCAAGGTTTCCAAGGGTATGGGTTTAGCCTTTGAGGATTTTGGGGTTCTTAATGATCCCCTAGATAAAAAGATGGATTCTCTGCTTAAGAAGGCCTGGCAAGTGGAATCCAATTTATTGAGGACTAATTTGGCTTCTAATTGTGTCATTAGAAATCTGGGTTTTTGGCTTCAACAACTAAAAGACTGTCTTTTAGAAAGAACTAGTCTAGATAAGATAGTAAGGGCTTTACCTATTAAGATAGTAACGGCATTTGTTACAGATGCCATGGCTGAGTGGATTAGATTTTCAGCACAAAATCTGGCAGTGACCAACTCTGTGCGCAGGGTTCTTTGGTTAAAGACCTGGTCTGGCGATGTTGGTTCTAAAATGAGATTATGTGCTATGCCCTTTAAGGATGAATTTTTGTTTGGATCAGACTTAGGTAAAGTTTTGGATTTGACGACGGACAGGAATAAATGTTTTCCACCTCGTCCTAGGGCTGCAGCCAATAAAATGTTTTTCCCTAGGAATTCTTTTAAGCGTCCCTTTCTTAACAAGGGGGCCGCTAAAAGAACTAGAGGGGCCTCCTCCTCCTCTTCCAATTTTTCAAGAAGGTTCCACCCTGTTTGGAACTTATCAGGCAAGACCCAAGAAGCAATGACGCCAATATCATTATTGGCGCCAGGCTAGGGAGGTTTTGCACAGCCTGGCAAGGCCTGTTGGATTGCCCTTTCATTGTAAGAGGTATTACGGAGGGGTTCCACATAGAATTTTCTCAAACACCCCCTTCAAGATTTTTGATTTCTTCTCTCCCAAAGGGCAGAGAGGAGATAACTGCAATTTTTGGTATTTTGACAGACATGAGAACAAGGGGAGTAATTATACCAGTCCCTCTGCCTTCTCAAGGAAAAGGCTTTTATTCCAGCATTTTCCTTGTAAAGAAGAGTTCAGGAGGCTTCAGGTTTATCCTGAATTTAAAGAATCTCAACCTTCTTGTCCAGTACAGACACTTCAGGATGGAGACTATTTATTCTGTGAAGAACATACTTCGCAGGGGTGTCTTCATGGCATCAATAGATTTGAAGGACGCCTATTGGCAGTTTCCAGTGAGCCCCCTAGCTCAGTCTTTTATGAGATTCGCAATAAAGGAGACCGGATTTTGCATTTCCAATTTGTTAGCCTTCCCTTCGGCCTGCATCCGCTCCAAGAATTTTTACAAAAGTTTTGGCTGAGCCCTTGGCATTTCTGAGGCGCAAAGGGATAGGGGTGGTCGGCTAATTAGACGACCTTCTGCTTTTTGCTCAGTCAAAGGACAGACTACTAGAGAATATTCAGATTGCCATGAATCTGTTGGCTCACCTAGGTTGGATGGTGAATTACAACAAATCTTCTCTAACGCCCTCTCAGACTATGACCTACTTGGGATTCGAGATCAATTCGGTCCGTTAGGTCCTTACTCTTCCTCATCTTCCTCATCATCTTCCTCCAGGAGGCAGCTCAATCTATCTGCTCAGAAACAATTCCTACAGTATAACAAACAATGAGAGTACTAGGGTTTCTGACATCCTCCTTTCCTGCAGTGAGATGGGGCCAGCTTCACTCCAGATGCCTGCAAGGTCATATCCTGAAGAATTGGGACGGTTCCCAGCAGGGATTGGATCTACAACTACCAATAACACAGGAAGTAAGAGATTCTCTGACTTGGTGGTTGGAGGAGGATCGGTTCCTAAGAGGCTTGCCTTGGGGAGATACGAAGGAGATAACAGTGACTACAGATGCCTCAGCTTGGGGCTGGGGGGCACATTGCGGGTCATGGACAGCTCAAGGGAGATGGTCAAAAGCTCTGAGTCAGTCTTCATCCAATCTAAGGGAATTGGTGGCAGTAAAGGAAGCCTTATGTTCCCTGAGGTCACACCTACAAGGGAAGCACGTACAAATCCGATCAGACAACGCGACATCAGTGGCCTACATAAACCATCAAGGAGGGACAAGATCCTCAAAACTGATGGCTATAGCACTGGAAATATTATCATGGGCAGAGATCAATTTAAAGTCTCTGACAGCGATCCACTTGAAAGGAACTCTGAATCAAGTATCAGATTTTTAAGCCGATCACAGATCAAGGAATCAGATTGGTCCCAAGATCTGACTGTTTTCAAGATGATTTGCGTACTAAGAGGCATTCCAGAAGTGGATCTATTTGCGTCAGCAAGCAACCACAAAGTAGATAAATTTTTTTCTTTGAATCCGAGAGATCGGTCGCTGGGAGTAGATGCACTAGCTCAGCCGTGGCACTTCAGTCTGGCATACGCCTTCCCTCCAGTTCGTTTAATCCCAATGGTACTGAAGAAGCTGGTGAGGGAACCAGCGACAGTGCTCCTAATAGCTCCATGGTAGCCGAAGAGATCCTGGTTTTCAACTCTGGTGGAACTGTTGGTTCAGGACCCTTGGGAAATACCGGTGACCCCTCGTCTCCTATCTCAGGGTCCGGTATTTTGTCAAGACCCCCAATGGTGGAGGTTAACAGTTTGGACCCTGAAGTCTCCTTACTGCAAAAGAGAGGTTTTTCAGCTTCAGTGATTAATACTCTACTGTCTAGCAGGAAGACCGTGACCAGAAAGATTTACCTTAAGGTATGGAAAACCTTTAATTCTTGGAGGACAGAGAATAGCAGGACCTCTTTTAAAACACCGGTTATTCTGGACTTTTTACAAGAGGGGGTAAACAAGGGCCTAAGTGTTAACACAGTAAAAGTTCAGTTGGCGGTCTTTTTGGATAGGAAACTTTCATCCATTTCGATCATTAAAAGATTTCTGCTGGCGGTCAAACGTTCCAGGCCTGCTCCATGTAGAGTTATTCCACAATGGGACCTAGCAAAAGTCTTATCAGTATTAAGTTCTCTTCCATTCTATCCGAACAAGAATTTGGATATCAAGTTGCTTACTTGGTAAGTGTTGTATTCTCAGTGTGCCACACACCCCGCTTCCCCTTTAATTCTTACGATCGGGTTACTCCACCAGCAGGTGGCGACGTTGCAGGGAGAAGTCTTGAAAACGAGCCCCTTCCGGCCTACATATACCTGGGACCTCCCACTTAACACCAGTTTTTTCTCTCTGCATGAAGCGACAAGACAGAAGAAAGAAGTCTCCTGCTTGCAGGTAGCCGGGGTCAAACCCGGCATCCCCTTTTGGTCTATTTCTGTCCAGTTCTATTGTGGTGTTTATGCCTAGTTAAACGGAAGCCTCCCAGCCTAGGCTGCTGGCTGGGCAAAGGTAGATGGCACTTTAGGTGCCGTGGCGGCGCGTGGCTTGGGCTGCTGGGGCCTTTGTTTGTGTTGCACTTTCAAATTTCCCCCCTTTTTTGCTGTGTACTGGCCCGCCCTTCACTTCCCCTGTCTCATTAGAGACATGTGTGCTGAAGCCGGTGGGGGAAGAGGTCCAGTGCGGCTTGAGCTGTAGAGGTAAACGATCCCCACCATCGCGCACGTGGGCCCGTCCTTATACTTTGTTATTGCCTGCCATGTATAGCGTTTTTTCATGGGGCACTTCTGTTTATGTATGGGTCAAATGCCTGTATTTGGGTATATGTGTGTGTGTGTATCTGTGGTTATATATATATATATTTATGTATATATTTATGCAGGTATATACTCTTATTTTTTATTGATGCACTCTCTGGCTTTGGCTTGAAATGGCATGTGTCATGTATATTTTATTCATGATGTTTAAACTATTCATATATGTTTGCCTTGTTGGTTATGTATGAATGTGGTGCATACTGGTTGGGGGACTGACTGTGGTCTCTTTTCCCCCACAGATTCTGGGATCCTCTCACTGCAGTGGCTCTCCCGATTGTTATACCTGGCTAGTCTTAGTCTCTAAATTGGGATTTTCCTAGGCTTAAAAGAAAAAAAAAATCCTCCCACTTCCGGGACTTTAATTACAAAGGGGCATCCGGGGTTCCTTAATGCGTAAAACCCTGGGTTGTTGCGAATACCACAAATTCACCATATGGAGGCTTCCAACGTTACCGGAAATGGCCCTTCCGGGCTATGCAGGCTGTGTGGGGGTTGTGGGGCTCCGCTCCCAGGCGATGATGTCATATTATGTGTTCCATGTGCAAGGCAGAACATTGCGCGCCAGTCCGTTGCTCCGGCTTCTGGCTCCTCGCAACTTCCGTCATCTCCTATCCCCCCCAACCTATTCCGGACCCCGTGTGACATTGTCAAAAATGGGGATTCGCATTCCGGGGTGCATGCGCGGTTAGCCAACCTCGAGAAATTAATTTCCGCTTCAGTGGCTCAGAAGGCTACGGCAAAGCGGAAGCACCTTTCTCCGGCAGTGCCTGCTTCGGAGGGTGAGGTACCTGAATTTTTGGATTGGTCCGATTGTCCCCCTGATGAGGAGGGGGAACTCCTTGAGGAGTCGGATGAGCCTGCAGACCAGCTATTGTTTGACACTGCTGGTGATCAGGCTGTGGGGGTGTCCATTGACACTCCTTCCATTTTGGCTCAAATGTTTAAAGTTTTGGCCTTGGATCCGCCTGCGGTGGTCCCTCTGCCAAAGGGTGAGTTGTTTGACGTACCCCAGCCGCGTTTGGTGTTTCCCAGGCAACAACACTTTGAGAGGGTTGTCCTTAAGGAATGGGAACAACCCGCGCACCTGGTTGGAACTCCTCCTAATTGGGATAAGCGTTATCCCTTTCCGGAGGACTTGGTGAAGCTTTGGTCAGTGCCCCCCGACGTCGATACCCCTGTGTTAGGGCTGACTGACTCGGCTGCGTTGCACTTTTCTGACACCACTACCATTAAGGATGGTGAGGATCATCGGATTGATCAATTGGCTCGCCATGGTTTTTATCAGTGCCGGGTTGACACTACGGCCAATTTAGGCTTCGGTGCTTCTTCTGCTGGCAGTTAGATCCATTATTAGGGGTCTGCACGCAGATCTTGATCCCCCTTGTGATATGTTTAGTTCTCTCAAGCAGTGTGAGTCGTTTGTTTCTTTTGTCCTGACCGCTCAGGACGATGCTCTTGCGACAAGTAGCAGGACAGCGGCATTGCTGGTGGCTGTTCGTCGGTCTATATGGCTGCGCCAGTGGACGGCGGACCTTAACTCTAAAAGGGCGCTTACAGCGCTACCTTTCTTAGGTTTACGCCTTTTTGGTGAGAAATTGGATGCTGTTACCAAGGATGGTAAGTTGCCTCAATTCAAGAAGCCTCGTCGCTCCTTTCGGGGTGCGAGTTCCTTTAGTCCCTCCTTTCGAGGAGCCAGAGCGGGCAGAGGGGCTTCCCTTCCCATTACCGGGGGTGTAGGTTGGTCCCGGGGAAGAGGTCGTGGCCGTCCCGGTCAGTCCTGGGGCGCCAAGCCCAAACCTACTGCTAAGCCCGCTCAGCAATGAGGGGCTGCCCTCACCCGTGCGGGTGGGGGACGATTGCGACACTTCTCCCTGGTTTAAGGCCGCGAGATTCCAGACACATGGATCTGGGAGGGGGTGTCGCCCGGTTACAAACCGGAGTTCGAGTCTCGCCCTCCTTCACGGTTTTTCCTGGAAATGGCGGGCATCCGGCCGGTGCCACGCTTAGAGGAGGGCCTACGTTTTTGCTCCATTCTTTTCGCAGCCCCCAAGAAGGACGGGTCGGCTTGCCCCGTCCTGCATCTGAAGTTTTTCAACCTTCCCAGGTCCTCCCTTGCTCCGGCCAGGGTGGTGTCCTTTCTGGGAATGCGGTCGGATTCAGGTCAACACAGGGTGTTTCTCAGTCAGTCCAAAATTTGTCTGATTCAGGAGTTGGCTTGGGTCCTTCTTTCCAACCCTCGGCCGTCTGTTCTGGAGCTGAGAGCCTTCCCTCTGGTTCTTGCTCTTTTGTCTCATCAGGGTCTGAGCCTTCTGGTTCAGCATCGCTCGGACAATCAAACGGCGGTTGCTTACATCAGTCATCAGGGAGGGACTTGCAGTCTGGGTGCCCTCAGAGTGGTGTCCCTGATCCTGACCTGGGCGAAGGCACATGTTCCTTGTCTCTCGGCAGTCTGCAGTCTGGAGGTGGTCCTGTTTCCCTTTCGTCACAATTGCAGGCTCCCGATCTTTGTGTCGCTCTCCCAGGATCCTCTGGCGGTGGAAGCCATATCCCTGAGCTGGGGGGACCCGGGGTTTCTGTACCTGTTTCCTCCGATACCCATGCTAGGTTGGGTGGTACGGAAGCTGGTTCTGGAAAGGGTGTCCGCCATTCTCGTGGCCCCAAGATGGCCAAGACGAGTGTGGTGCGCAGACATTGTTTGGCTGACAGTGAATCCGCTCATTCTGCCTCTTCGGCCTGATCTGCTCACTCAGGGTCGGCTGTCTTACCCCAATTTACCAACGCTGGGTTTGACGGCTTGGCTGCTGAGTCCTCCATCTTGAAGGAGGAGGGCCTGTCTGACTCAGTTATTAAAACTCTGATCGGTGCCCGAAAGAGGTCTTCTTCTATCACCTACTATAGGACTTGGAAAGCCTATATCGCTTGGTGTGAGGTTAGATCTTTGCCTTGTAGGGTCTTTTCGGTCTCCAGGATTCTGGAGTTTTTACAATCAGGGCTGGACTCTGGTCTTCAGCTGAGTACTCTGAAAGGGCAGGTTTCTGCCTTATCTATCTTTTTTCAGAAGCGTTTTGCTCTTCATCCTTTAGATAAAACTTTTTTCCAGGGGGTTACGCATGTGCAGCCTCCCAGGAAACCATTACTCCCTGTTTGGGACTTGAATTTGGTTCTTTCTGCTCTTCAGGCTCCTCCCTTTGAGCCTTTGCAAGATATTGCTTTGTCTACCCTGACTCAGAAGATTGTCTTCTTGGTAGCTATCACTTCGGTTAGGCGTGTCTCGGAGTTGGCGGCCTTGTCTATTCAGGCGCCCTACTTCGAGAGGCATCAGGACAAAGTGGTCTTTCGGTTCAAACCGGACTTTCTTCCTAAGGTTGTTTCTGCTTTTCATTTGAATCAGGATATTGTTCTTCCCTCCCTGTGTCCTAAGCCTAAGAATGACAAGGAGAGGGTTTTGCATTGTTTGGATGTAGTACGCTGTGTTAAGTACTATTTGATTATTACTTCTCCTTTTCGTAAAACTGATGCCTTTTTTGTTGTGCCCTGTGGGCCTAGGAAGGGTTTGGCGCCGGCCAAATCTTCCATTAGCAAATGGATACGTCAGGCCATTATTGCGGCCTATTCTGCTAAGGGGAAAGTTCCCCCTTTTCGTATCACTGCTCATTCTACTCACGCTGTTGGAGCGTCTTGGGCTTTTCAGCACCAAGCTTCTGTTGAACAAGTTTGTAAGGCCGCTACTTGGTCTTCTGTTCATACTTTTTCTAAGTTTTACAAGGTTGATGTGCGGGCCTCAGCGGATGCTGTGTTTGGCCGCAAAGTTCTGCAGACTGCAGTCATTTAAGTTATGCTTCACTTTGCCTTCGGATACCCATCCCTTGTGGACACTGCTTTTGGATGTCCCGATCGTAAGAATTAAAGGGGAAGCGGGGTGTGTGGCACACTGAGAATAATACCATTTTGTGAGTACTCACCTGAAAAATGGATATTGTCAGTGTGCCACACACCCCGCTTCACCCGCCCTTTTTGGTCTCCTGGATCCTTTATATGGTGAAGCTTTTCTTTATTTTGAGGTTACCGTTGGATTTCCTGGTACCTTGTCTTTCTGCTTTTTAAATCACTGGTGTTAAGTGGGAGGTCCCAGGTATATGTAGGCCGGAAGGGGCTCGTTTTCAAGACTTCTCCCTGCAACGTCGCCACCTGCTGGTGGAGTAACCCGATCGTAAGAATTAAAGGGGAAGCGGGGTGTGTGGCACACTGACAATATCCATTTTTCAGGTGATTACTCACAAAATGGCAATTACATCAGCAAGAAGAGTCAGTGACATTCAAGCTTTGTCGTGTTGTCACCCATTCCTCCAGGTTTTTACAGACCGCATCTTTTTGAAAGTAGATCCTTGCTATCTTCCTAAAGTTGCATCAGATTTCCATAGGTCGCAACTCTCTTCTATTACAATATCTGAATCAAACCAAAGGATTCAGGAAGGCCGACAGCTTTTTATCACCTTTTCAGGGCCCAAGAAGGGTTTGAGAGTGTCAAAGACGAGGTTGGCTAGGTGGATGAAAGATACCATTAAGCTGGCATATGGAGATGTCAATTTACCAAGAGGAGTTACAGCTCATTCCACTAGGAGCGTATCCACATCTTGGGCAGAGCAAGCCGGGGTCTCCATTGAACAGATTTTCGAAACATTACCGTTTGGATCTGTTATCTCAGGAAGATCAATCTTTTGGCAGAAGCGTGCTTCGTGCGGTTCTTCCCACCCATTGAGGTAGTCCTCGCCTATCTCTCAGGCGTATGCTGCCCGAAGGATGTTTTGAGAAAACTCAAGTTAGTTACCTGGTAACTTTTTTTCTAAACATCCGTAAGGGCAGCATACGCCAGCTTCCCTCCCTAATATTTTTTTTAACTGGGAGATGTTTTGCTTATAGCTTTTATTTAGAGAATTTGTGGATCTGTGTCTCTTCTCTCTCTTTTCAGATCTCTACAACAACTGGGGAAGGAGGGAGGGAGGAGTCGAGCTTTTATTTGTTGCTGGTGGTCATGTGTTCCCCTCGATGGGAGGAGCCCGGAGGTCTCAGGCATATGCTGCCCTTACGGATGTTTAGAAAAAAAAGTTACCAGGTAACTAACTTGAGTTTTTTCTTGGGGATCCCACCCTACTTTATGGACACTGCTATTGGATGTCCCACGTGTAAGTATTAGATTTTGAGCAGGACGTACTGTATACTAAGAATAATACAATTCTGTGATTACTCACCTGTAGAATTGGTATTATGAGTATACAGTACGTCCTGCTCCAACCCACCCTTGGTTTTTACATTATCTTGGATCCCCTGTATGGTGATTGTTATCATTGTTATAGTTGATAGTTTGGATTGTTTAATTCTCCCGGCTTCTCATTAACTGCTTTTCAATGCTGGGGATTTGTGGGAGGTCACCGGGTATTTGAGGGGCCGGGAGGAGCCTATTTTCGATGTCTCTGCAGTCCAGCGCCATCTGGCGGAGTATATCCCACGTGTAAGTATTAGATTTGGAGCAGGACGTACTGTATACTCATAATACCAATTCTACAGGTGAGTTATCACAGAATTGTATATTCTAAGTATGTCACACACCCCGCTTCAAGACATTCATTACATGTGGGTATACTGACCTGTATATGGCGATCTTGCAGAGACGTCAATAAAAAAATTAGACCCTCCCGGTCCATAAATACCTGGGACCTCCCACTCATTCCCCAGTCTTTCATCTCTGCAGACGGCGAGCAAGTCAGAAGACGGATGTCTCCTCCTTGCAGGTAGCCGGGATGACTCCCGGCCCTCTATTTAATCTATTCCTACCCGGATTCTTTATTGATTTTACTTGCCTCCCAGCCTAGGCTGCTGGTCCGGGCAAGGGTAGATGGCACCCTAGGTGCTCAGGATCTACGCTCCGCCGTGAGACCCCATAACAAGGGGTAGGCGGCTAACCGGGTTGGTGACCCCGGTTTGGGATGCCCTGTCCCTTGGCCTTCTGCCCTAGCATGAGTCCATGAGACCCCTTATACCAGCTCACAAGGCTCTGGGTCTGGCAAGTCACCTGCGGCTAGTGGGTGACTTGCCATTAACCCCCAGCCCCCCATTACCTGCCTCCCCAACGGCCGGGGGGGGGGGCAGAAGGGCCCGGGCCCCTGCGCCCTGTTCTACAAGCCCCCATAGCTGGCCCGGGTCGATAATACTGGGTAGGGGGGACCCTTTTTTTTTTTTTAATTAACCCTTTTGTGTTCTGTCATCCAGCAGCTATAAAAGGCTTCTAGCAAGTGAGCAGAAGCCAGTGATCGCCGAGGGACACAGTGCTCCAGTATAGTTGGGAGGTAAGTATTAAATAAATAAATAATAGTAAAATATTTTTTCTCTGCGTGGTGTGTTTTTTTTTACATTTAACCCCTTGTGAACTGGTAAGGGGTCCATGACCCCTATACCAGTTCTCAAGGCTGGGGGGATGGCAAGTCACCTGTGCTAGCCGGTGACTTGCCATTAACCCCCGGCACCCCCATTACCTGCCTCCCCAAAGGCCAGGGGGGGGCAGTAGAGCCCGTGGCCACGGGCTATGCGGGCTTGTAGCCTGCAGGGCCAGGGGCCACAAAAGCTGGCCCCTGCGCCCTGTTCCTACAAGCCCTGCATAGCTGGTCCCGGGCTGGTTACTTTGGGTAAGGGGGGCCCCATGTCATTTTTTTATTGGATTTTTAAGGGTTTTCTCGATTTAACCCTTTGTAGTGTGGATGGTAGTTGTATTTTATTTGTAAATGTTAAAAATTACTTGTTTCAGTTAGGGGGTTCTCCTGGGCAGGAACGGGGGGCTACCGATAAATATGTGGTACCGTTCTAATTGGTAGAAATGGGGCTTTCACATGCAATATGGTTTTCCCTAATAAAATCAATTTTTTATTTAAAATAATGGAGGCAATTTTCTAAAAAAAATTATTTATTTATTTTTTTTTACTTAATAATAAATAAATCTTAAAGGAGCCACAGCACTCAACCCTGTTAGCTTGCAGGCCAGCCTATAATCTGTCTCTAAACTTGGTTAAAAACAGAGGACTCGGTCACACACATCTGCAGAAGTATGCTTAAAGTGGACCAACACCCACGGGTGATCGGCCCGGGAATCTATAAGATTCCCGGGCCGATCACCCCCCACCCCGCGGGACATCCGAGATCGGGATGTCCCGCGGGGTGTAACCCCCCCAAAACCCCCGAAAAACCCTACCTGATCTTCGGCGGCGGCCGGCCGCCGCCGCCTCCCTCGCGCCCCTGCAGGCGTGCGCGCGCCCGCGCCGGCCGTCTGCGAATGGCCGGCGCGGGCGCGCGCGCGTCAAAAGGGACGCGCGGGAGGCGGCGGCGGCGGCAGCCGCTTAGACGTCCTGGAATAGAGCTTGTACGTTGGCGCTGGGAGCGCGGAGAGGTGAGTTTTTCGGGGGGTTGGGGGGGGTTTCACACAGCGGGGCACCCCGATCGGGGGTGCCCCATCGAAGTGGACCAAGACCCAGGATAGTCAAAATCCTGGGTGTTGGTCCACTTTAAGCTGCACCACTACGCCAAAGTGCCTCTGTGGGGTGCAGTCCTAACTCTAATCTCTGAGAGCCCATCTGGGACATACAGTGCAATAGATAAATTGGGAGCAGGCTTACCTGAGGTTGCCCTAAACCTCTCAAGTGCAAGCCATGGGGTGGAAGGGTCAAAGACCTTGCAATACAGCCTAGACCCCACACACCATGTGCTTGCACAAATTCAAATGAAACAAAGGGGGGGTGGCAGCCGCTCAGACCATTTTATAACTAACCTGGGAGGTGCACGTTAGCAGGGCAATTAGTATACACAAGTCTTAAAGGAGCCACAGCACTCAACCCTGTTAGCTTGCAGGCCAGCCTATAATCTGTCTCTAAACTTGGTTAACCAAGTTCAACCTCAGGTAAGCCTGCTCCCAATTTATCTATTGCACTGTATGTCCCAGATGGGCTCTCAGAGATTAGAGTTAGGACTGCACCCCACAGAGGCACTTAGGCGTAGTGGTGCAGCTTAAGCATACTTCTGTAGATGTGTGTGACCGAGTCCTCTGTTTTTAACCAAGTTTAGAGACAGATTGTAGGCTGGCCTGCAAGCTAACAGGGTTGAGTGCTGTGGCTCCTTTAAGACTTGTGTATACTAATTGCCCTGCTAACGTGCACCTCCCAGGTTTGTTATAAAATGGTCTGAGCGGCTGCCACACCCCCCTTTGTTTCTTTTTAATAATAAATATAATTAATAATAAATAAAATTTACAAACAAGACATTTCATGTTAAAGCCTAAGCTCTGCTGCAAAAAATATATATATTTTTTCCTGAAAATTCCAGCAAAAATGTCGCAAAACATGGCGCAAAATGGGAAAAAATGACTTGTAAACAGAGGGTGACAAATTCTCAAGTAGTCTGGCAATTAAAAGGGTTAATAGTACCTCTGCATGTTGGGTATTGTTCTGTTCGAGGGACCTTGCGCTTTCAGACTTAGCTTGTTTTTTCTTGTTTGCATATTTATATTTTAGGAAAAGGTGTTTTTTATTCAGCCTTTTTATACATTTTTTAGGGAAACCCTGCGCAACCAAAGAATTCTTTGAGGGATCAGTTCCAGAAAGATGAGCCCACTACAACAAGCTGGGTACACTTAGAAATCTTAACGTGTACTTTCAGGGAATATATGGTTTATGGGGGATATTCCAAATGTAAAGGGTTGTTTTGGTTGAAAAATCGCAAGGTGCGCACTTTGCAGAGCTGAAATTTTCAAGAAAAATTACCGTTATGCTCATGCTTTACTTTGGGGTGTTTGGCAACTCTTCCCTTGACAGTAACTATGCATGTTGGGTATCGTTCTGTTCGGGGGATGTTGCTTTTTCAGATTATACTTGTTTTTTCTTGTTTGTATATAGTTTTTTTAGGAAAATGTGGCTTTGATTCTGCTTTTTTATCCTTTTTTTAGGGAAACTCTTTGCAACCAAAGAATACATTGAGGGATTACTTCCAGAAAACTGTGGCCACATCAACAAGCCTGGTACAAATAGCCTGAGGTGTGTACTTCCAGAGAATATATAGTTTGTAGGGGGTATTTCAAATGTAAAGGGTTGTTTTTCTGGAAAAACTGCAAGGTGCGCATAGCGCATATCACAGTTGTATTTTTTCTGAAAATCCCCTAAAGCTCTGTTTCAGTTTGGGGGAGTCTCCTGGGCTGGAAAGGGTGTCTACCAATACATATGTGGTATCGCTGTAACCGGGAGAAATAGGGATTTCACACACAATAAGATTTTATTGCCAAACTTATTTTATTACAAAAAAAACTACAAATTGTAAAAAATAGATTTTTTTTCATTTTTTTGCACATATTTCGCCAAAAAATATTGAGAATACACCTAAAAATGACTAACAAGACATTTCATGTTAAAGCTCAGACTCTGCTGAAAAAACATATCATTTTCCTGGGAAATCCCTTCAAAAATCACATTTGAACATGGGGAGTGCAAAATAGTGCAAAATGATCTGGCAACAGAGTGTGACAAAAACTTCAGGTAGGCTGGCACTTAAAGGGTTAAGCAATGTGAGTTGTTTTTGTCCTTTGTGCTGACCGCCTTGGATGACACATTGGTGATGTGTAGCAGAGCTTCGGCCTTGCTTGTGGCTATCCGGCGGTCGGTTTGGTTACGCCAGTGGGCGGCTGGTTTTGTGTCCAAAAAGTCGCTTACGGCCCTTCCCTTCCCTTTGTGGGGTTGCGGCTCTTTGGAGAGAAATTGGATTCGGTGGCAAAGGGAGGTAAGTTACCTCAGCGTAAGAAGCAGCGTCACCCCTTTCGGGGGGCGGCTTCCTTCACTCAGTCCTTTCGTGGGGCTAGAGTTGGCAGGGGTTCAGCTTTCCCCTCGTCCAGAGGTGATTCCAGGGGCAGGGGTCGGGCCCGTCCAGGACACAGTTGGGGCTCTAAGCCTAAAGCCACTGCCAAGCCGGCTCAGCAATGAGGGGGTGCCCTCACCCTTGCGGGTGGGGGGACGGCTGCAACTCTTCTCCTGGGTCTGGGTCCAAGAGGTCTCCGACAGGTGGATTCAGGAAGTGGTGTCTTCCGGTTACAAGCTGGAGTTCGAGTTCCGGCCCCCTCCCAGATTCTTCAGGTCTCTGGTGCCGTCAGATCCTCTGGCCGCTCAGGGGCTTCGGGCGGCAGTAGCAAGTCTCTTGGACATGGCTGTCATCTGTCCGGTGCCCCCCTCAGACCGGGGCCTGGGCTTCTATTCCAATTTGTTCACGGTGCCCAAGAAGGACGGATCCGTTCGTCCCATTCTGGATCTGAAGTTGCTCAACAGGTTCGTCCGTCCCCGGAAGTTCCGTATGGAAACTCTGCGTTCAGCCATCCGCTCACTTCGTCAGGGGGACTTCAAGTCGTCCATAGACATCAAGGATGCTTACCTGCATATTCCAATATTTCCGGCACACCAGAGATTTCTCAGGTTTGTCGTGGAAAATCAACATTTTCAGTTTGTGGCTCTTCCGTTTGGCCTTACCTCGGCTCCAAGGGTTTTCACCAAGGTGTTGGCTGGAGTGATGGCCATCCTCAGAGCCAGGGGTATCTGCATCGTGCCATATCTGGACGATCTTCTCATCATGGCGTCTTCCCTCAGTCAGGCGCAACTGGATACCAGGACCGTGGTGTCCACTCTGGAGAGTTTCGGTTGGGTGATCAACTATCCCAAGTCCTGCCTCTCTCCCTCCAGGGTGGTGGAGTTCCTTGGAATGTCTCTGGATACTTCTCAGGCCAGGGTGTTCCTCGCCCGGGCCAAGGCTCTTCTGATTCAGGAATTGACTCAGCGTCTCCTATCTATCCCCCGCCCGTCCATCCGGCTGGGGATGCGACTGGTGGGATTGATGGTGGCATTGTTCGAGGCAGTTCCCTTTGCCCAGTTTCACACAAGGGCGCTCCAGCTCCATCTCTTGGCGGCCTGGGACGGGTCCCCACTGTCATTGGATCAGTCTTTTCTGATGTCCCCCCGGGTGCGGCGTTCCCTTCGGTGGTGGCTGAATCCAAGCAATCTGACGAGGAGCAGGTCCTTTCTGACCCCTCGTTGGGAGACGGTCAGCCTGTCAGGTTGGGGGGGGGGATTTTGGATGGATCTTCAGTTTCAGGGACTGTGAGGGCCTCTGGAGGCTCACAATCCCATCAATGTTCTTGAGTTGAGAGCCATCAGTTTGGTTCTGGCTCACTTGACTCATCAGTTGCGGGGACTACCGGTTCAAGTTCGGTCGGACAATCGGACGGTGGTTGCCTACATCAATCACCAGGGGGGGGACTCACAGCAGGTCACAGCAGGCGTGCCCTCAGGGAAGTGTTGTTGATTGGGCAGAGGGCAATGTCCCATGCATCTCGGCAGTGTACATTCCGGGAATGGAGAACACGGAGGCGGACTCCCTGAACAGGGGGTCATCTCGCCGGGGGGAATGGTCGCTCAGCCCCAAGGTGTTTCGGTCGCTTTACCACCGGTGGGGGACTCCGGGGGTGGACCTCTTTGCCTCTCGTCACAATCACAAGCTTCCGGCATTTGTGTCTCTCTCGCGGGATCCGCTGGCTTTGGCAGCGGATGTCATGTCTCTGAACTGGAGGGATCTGGGGTTTCTATACCTGTTCCCTCCGTTTCCCATGGTGGGCAAAGTGGTGCGCAAGCTGGCCCTAGAGGGCGCGTCCGCAATCTTGGTGGCTCCAAGGTGGCCAAGACAGGTTTGGTTCGCAGACGTGGTAAGGTTGGCAGAGGATCAGTTAGTTCTGCCCCTTCTGCCGGATCTACTCACTCAGGGTCCACTGCTCTACCCCAATTTACCAACGCTGGCTTTGACGGCGTGGCTGCTGAAACCTCCATCTTGAAGGAGGAAGGTCTTTCTGATGCTGTCATTCAGACTCTGGTTAGGGCTAGAAAGCGGTCTTCCTCTGCCATCTACTATAGGATTTGGAGGTCTTATATTGATTGGTGTGAGGTCAGGGCCTTGCCTTGCAGGGCGTTTTCTATCCCTAGGGTTTTGGAATTTCTGCAACATGGTCTGGACCTAGATTTGCAGCTTAGTACGTTGAAAGGGCATGTTTCTGCCCTGGCGGTTTTCTTTCAAAAGTCTTCATCCTCTGGTTAAGACCTTTTTCCAGGGGGTTACGCATGTGCGGCCTCCTAGGAAGCCTTTGCTCCCAGTTTGCGATTTGAATTTGGTTCTTTCTTCCTTGCAGGGTCCTCCTTTTGAACCTTTGCAGGATATTGCACTTTCTACGCTTACTCAGAAGGTTGCCATCACTTCCGTTCGGCGTGTATCGGAGTTGGCGGCCTTGTCCATTAAGGCCCCTTACTTTGAGAGGCATCAGGACAAGGTTGTTATTCTTGGTGTGCCACACACCCCGCTTCACTTCTTAAATATTCATCCATTATTGGGTTAATCCACCGCCAGGTGACGTAGTGCAGAGAGGAAGTCTTGTAACGAGCCCCCTTCCGGCCTATATATACCTGGTACCTCCCTTCAATCACCAGTATTTTTCTCTCTGCTTGCTGACAAGTCAGAAGATGGAAGTCTCCTGCTTACAGGTAGGCCGGGGCCGGGGCTGCTCACCGGGCAAATGGTAGATGGCACTTTCAGTGCCTAGGAGCTTATCTCCTACCGCTCGACCTCATGCGTGGGGCAATGCGGCTATCCGGCATGGTGATCCGGAAATGGGATGCCCCTGTCCCGAGGGTCCCCGTAGCCCCTTACTCTCCCGTTACGGTCCCTTCTCCCTTCACTATGGGGGGGGGGGGGGTGTGAGGGTGTGCTTTAAGTATGTGTGTTTCACTTGTATCACTTCATTTCAACATGTGTGTGTTCATGATTATGCATTCACTGTATTCAGCATGTGTATACTTTTGGTCTGCTTGAAGGGCAGGCTGCGCTGGGTAGAGGCTGGCCACTTTTCTTTGCAGTCTGTTGCTTTGTGGCCCCCTACCCCCTCTCCTCTCCCCTCTCCCCGCCTGGCATTTTATGTATTCATTAGGCAGCGCATGCGGTCTTTACCCTCCCCCCTCCGCCGCCTGGGCGCACGTGTAGTGGCCCAGCTGAGAGTGATTTCCAGCTGATCGGCGTAGGGGGGGGCGGGTCCCGCTGACGCGGCGTCGGGGGCGCGGCGCTGACGTCATGCGGCGGGCCCAGCGTTTGCTTCCTTCAAATGCAGGAAGTTGCGTGGGCGCACGGCCGCACTTTGTCTTCCGTGCTGGCTGCAGTCTTGTTCCGGCTGCTGCCTTCGCTGACCAGGTAAGCGGCCCCACCCGTTGGGGCCGTTAAATGGGGAATGCATTTCCTTGCAGTAATATAGTGGGGAGTCACTTTGTATTAAGGGGGCGTGATTTGGCTCCTATTTAAGGGCACTTTGGTGCCATGCTTATATGTTTTTTTTATACACATGTGAGGATCTGATGGTTTTTCTTTTCCTTGCAGATCCTGGGATCCCTGCTTATGGTGGCCCTCCGGCTCTATGTGCCTGGCTAATTATTGGGATATCTATTTAAAATATATATACATAGACTATATATAAATATATATATATATAGTTTATTAAAGGGGACCTTAACTTGAAAAAAAAAAAAAATATATAAAAAAAAAAAAAAAATCCTCCCTTCCGGGACATTACTAATAAAGGGGCATCCCTGGTTGGCTTATGCCTTAAAAGTCCCAGTATTGCGAATACCATAAATCACCATATGGAGGCTTCCGTAATTTCCGGAAACGGTTCTGCTGAGCCGTTCCGGGGGTGCGTAGGTGAGGTTGTGGGGGTTCCAGACTATTGCGCGCCAGTCCGTTGCTTCGGCTGCGGGGCCATCGCATCCTTCATCATCTCCTACCTCTCCCTCCCTATTCCGGACCCCGCATGACACTGTCAAAAGTGGGGATTCGCATTCCGAGGCGGTAGCACAGCCCAGCCCCCGGAAAGAAATGCCCGTTAAAGCAGCGTTAAAGGCCGCTGCAAAACGAAGGCACCTGACTCCGGTACCTTCGGCTCCACAGGACCAGTTTTGTGAACCTGTGGAATGGTCCGATGGATCCCCGGACGAAGATGAATTCCCGTCGGAGTCAGATGAGCCGACAGGTCAGCTTGTGGCTGATGAGATTGGCGATTGGTCAGAGGGGGTTGTTTTTGACACCCCCTCCATTCTGGCTCAAATGTTTAAAATTTTGAGTTTAGATACGCCTGAGGCGGCCGCCCCGCCAAAGGGTCAGTTGTTTAAAGAGCCTCAGCCACGTTTGGTTTTTCCTAGACAACACCACTTTGAGAGGGTGGTTCTTAAGGAATGGGAACATCCCACGCGGTTATCTGGAATTCCTTCCAGTTGGGAAAAGCGTTATCCTTTTCCACCAGAATTAGTGAAGCTTTGGTCTGTCCCTCCTGACGTTGATACCCCTGTACTAGGGCTCTCCAGCTCGGCTATGGTACAATCTGCTGAGACCACTGTCCCTAAAGATGGGGAAGATCGTCGGATTGACCAATACGCTCGACATGGTTTTATCTATTCCGGGTCAGCATTGTGCCCGGTATGTGCTTCAGCCCTTCTGCTATTGGCAATTAAGTCCTTAATTCAGGGGCTATATGAGGATCTTAATCCCGCTTGCAAACAGTTCACTGCGCTTAAGCAGTGTGAATCTTTTGTGGCTTATGTCCTGGCTGCTCAGGACGATGCGCTGACTATGAGTAGCAAGGCAGCAGCTATGCTGGTGGCTATTCGCAGGTCAGTATGGCTGCGTCAGTGGTCAGCGGACACGGCTTCCAAAAAAGTGCTCACAGCTTTCCCCTTTTTGGGGTTGCGTTTGTTCGGGGAGAAAATTGATTCTGTCGCAAAGGGTGGTAAGATGCCACAACGCAAGAGGCCCCGTGGCCCCTTTAGGGGGGCAAGTTCCGGTAGGCCTTCCATTCGAGGATTCAGAGCGGGCAGGGGTGCGTCCTTTCCCGCTACCAGTGGCGCAGGTTGGACTCGGGGGAGGGGCCGTGGCCGGCCCACTCAGTCCTGGGGCACCAAGCCCAAACCTGCTGATAAGCTCACTCAGCAATGAGGGGCTGCCCTCACCCGTGCGGGTGGGGGGACTATTGCGACACTTCTACCATTGGAACCAAGTGGTTCCAGGCAGATGGATCCAGGAGGTAGTGTTGCCCGTTTATGACCTCGAATTTGAGTTTCACCCTCCTTCACGGTCCGTTCATGGGTCGGTTCATTCCGGCCTGAACTTTCATCAAGACGGAGTGTGTCTTTCTTTTGCCCAAATTCACACGAGAACGCTTCAGCTATTTCTGTTAGCGCGTTAGGACCAGCAACCTTAGTCGCTGGATCAGTCCTTCCAGTTGTCCTCCCGTGTACGGCAGTCCCTCCTGTGGTGCTTGGTCTCGACCAATCTTGTGTAGGGCAGGCTTTTCCTGACCCCCCTTTGGAAAATTGTCACCACGGACGCCAGTCTGTCGGGATGGGGCAGATTCTGGAAGGAGCTGCGGTTTCAGGGGCAGTGGAGAGCTTAAAGGCCCCACTTACCCATCAATATTCTGAATCTGAGAACCATCCGTCAGGTGCTTGCTCTCCTGACTCAGTACATTCTGGGGCCTTCTGGTCCAGATGTGTTCAGACAATCGATCAGCGGTTGCTTACGTTGGTCTTCAGGGAAGGACGCGCAGTCTGAGTACTCTCAGAGAAGTGTCCCTGATCCGGACATGGGCAGTGTTCCATGTTCCCTGTCTCTCGGCGGTTTACATTCCAGAGGTGATGAAACAGGTAGTGGGCCGGTTGAGCAAGGGCTCTCCCCGTCTGGAAGAATAGGCTCTCCATCCTCGGGTGGTTCGCTTACTGTGTCTCCAATGGGAGACCCCGGAGGTGGACCTGTTGGCCCCTCATCACTATCACAGGTTCCCGAACTTCGTTTCGCTCTCCCAGGATCCTCTGGCTCTGGCACTGGACGCCATGTCCCTGATCTGGGGAGTTCTAGGATTTCTATACCTGTTTCCTCCGATGCCCATGCTGGGCAGGGTTCTTCAGAAGTTGGCTCTGGAAAAGGTGTACGCCGTTCTCGTGGCCCCAAGGTGGCCAAGACGAGTGAGGTTCGCAGACATCGTTCGGCTGGCAGTGGACCAGTTCGTTCTGCCTCTTCGGCCCCAATCCGCTCACTCAGGGTCAATTGTGTTACCCCAATTTACCAGCGCTGGGTTTGATGGCCTGGCTGCTGAAACCTCCATCCTGAAGGAGGAGGGTCTTTCTGATTCAGTCATTAAGACTCTGATCAGTGCCCGGAAAAGGTCTTCTTCCATCACCTACTATAGGACTTGGAAAGCCTATATCGCTTGGTGTGAGATGAGATCTTTTCCTTGTAGGGTCTTTTCGGTCTCCAGGATTCTGGAGTTTTTACAATCAGGGCTGGACTCTGGTCTCCAGCTAAGTACGTTGAAAGGGCAGGTCTCTGCCTTATCTATCTTTTTTCAGAAGCGTGTTGCGCTTAAACCTTTAGTTAAGACTTTTTTCCAGGGGGTTACGCATGTGCGGCCTCCCAGGAAACCATTACTCCCTGTTTGGGATTTGAATTTGGTTCTTTCTGCTCTTCAGGCTCCTCCTTTTGAGCCTTTGCAAGATATTGCTTTGTCTACCCTGACTCAGAAGATTGTCTTCTTGGTAGCGATCACTTCTGTCCGGCGTGTCTCAGAGTTGGCGGCCTTGTCTATCCAGGCGCCTTACTTTGAGAGGCATCAGGATAAAGTGGTCTTTCGGTTCAAGCCAGACTTTCTTCCTAAGGTTGTTTCTGCTTTTCATTTGAACCAAGATATTGTTCTTCCCTCCTTGTGTCCTAATCCTAAGAATGACAAAGAGAGGGTTTTGCATTGTTTGGATGTAGTACGCTGTGTTAAGTACTACTTGATTATCACGTCTCCTTTCTGTAGGACGGATTCCTTTTTTGTTGTGCCCCATGGGCCTAAGAAGGGTTTGGCACCAGCCAAATCTGCCATTAGCAAGTGGATACGTCAGGCCGTTACTGCGGCCTATTCTGCTAAGGGAAGAGTTCCCCCTTTTCGTATCACTGCTCATTCTACTCGCGCTGTTGGGGCGTCTTGGGCATTTCAGCACCAAGCTTCTGTTGAACAGGTTTGTAGGGCCGCCACTTGGTCTTCTGTTCACACTTTTTCTAAGTTTTACAAAGTTGATGTGCGGGCCTCAGCGGATGCTGTTTTTGGCCGCAAAGTTCTGCAGACTGCAGTCATTTAAGTTATGCTTCACCTGGCCTTGAGATGCCCTTCCCTTGTGGACACTGCCTTTGGATGTCCCAATAATGGATGAATATTTAAGAAGTGAAGCGGGGTGTGTGGCACACCAAGAATAATACCATTTTGTGAGTACTCACCTTAAAAATGGATATTGTTGGTGTGCCACACACCCCGCTTCACCCCACCCTTTTCGGTATTACCGAAGCATTTATATGGTGAAGCCCTTTTTTATTTATATCAAAATTGATTTTGAGGTTACCGGTGGAATACTGGTACCTTGTCTTTCTGCTTTTTAAATATACTGGTGATTGAAGGGAGGTACCAGGTATATATAGGCCGGAAGGGGGCTCGTTACAAGACTTCCTCTCTGCACTACGTCACCTGACGGTGGATTAACCCAATAATGGATGAATATTTAAGAAGTGAAGCGGGGTGTGTGGCACACCAACAATATCCATTTTTCAGGTGAGTACTCACAAAATGGTATTTTCTGCTTCAAGCCAGATTTCCTTCCTAAGGTGGTCTCTGCTTTTCATCTTAATCAGGACATTGTTCTACCCTCCTTGTGTCTTAAGCCTAGCAATGACAAGGAGAGGGTTTTGCATTCTTTGGATGTGGTTCGCTTTGTGAAGTACTATTTGGTGCCTACTTCCTCTTTTCGTAGGACGGACGCCCTTTTTGTGGTGCCCTCTGGGCCTAGGAAGGGTTTGGCTCCCGCCAAGTCTTCCATTAGTAAATGGGTTCGCCAGGCCATTGTTGGGGCCTATTCTGCCAAGGGGAAGATTCCCCCTTTTCGTGTTACTGCTCATTCTACTCGTGCTGTTGGGGCATCCTGGGCTTTCCAGCACCAGGCCTCTGTTGAGCAGGTTTGTAAGGCTGCTACTTGGTCTTCGGTTCACACTTTTTCCAAGTTTTACAAGGTTGATGTGCGGGCCTCAGCGGTCGCTGTGTTTGGCCGCAAAGTTCTGCAAGCTGCAGTGGTTTAAGTTGTGCATTGCTGCCTTGTTTTTGGATCCCCGCCCTTTCTGGACACTGCTATTGGATGTCCCACATGTAATGAATGTCTTGAAGCGGGGTGTGTGACATTCTTAGAATAATACCATTTTGTGATTACTCACCTGTAAAATGGGTATTATAAGTATGTCACACACCCCGCTTCACCCTGCCCTTTGGTATTCTGGATCCTTTATATGGTGAACCTTTGTTGGTTTTAATTGGCTTTCCTGGTCCCTTTACCTTACTGCTATCTTTATACTGGGGAATGAGTGGGAGGTCCCAGGTATTTATGGACCGGGAGGGTCTTACTTTTTTTTATTGACATCTCTGCAAGATCGCCATCTACAGGTCAGTATACCCACATGTAATGAATGTCTTGAAGCGGGGTGTGTGACTTATAATACCCATTTTACAGGTGAGTAATCAGAAAATGGTATTTTTTATGACCGACGGTAGGTTAGTCCATGACCAATATGCCTATTAAAAGCCTGCACTGTAGTTTTTTACAAGCCCAAACTGGTGGATCACATGACCACCATCTTAAGTTGCTTTTATTTGACCCCCCATAAGGATTACTGCTACATTGCATGCTTTAAAAAAATTAACATATTTTCCAGTTCATATGTAATTTTAAGCGGTACATAATCTTCTTGTCTGACACTAGTACCTTCTTACTGTAGATCAAACTTAGAAGCTATAGCACCCTTGTTAATTGGCTTTCCCATCTCGGATAAGAAATGAAAGTATAGGCAAGCATGAAACCAAACCTTAAAAGCTCTGCAAAAAGAACCTCCTTTACATGTTGTAGTGGCTCCAGAAACACAGGACATAACAGTTTGCGTTCCAACCTGCTTATCCCTACTAATGAATATTAATTACATTGGTTGAGATGCATGCAGAGAGCTTTTTAGGGACTTTATATTTTTATATAAAATATTACAGTGAAAATCTGACATTTAAAAGAAAAGTGTCAATGTTTTGAACATCAAACAGTACAAAATTCATAATGGATTCCTTTTAAGTTTAAACACCACTGTGTCATCTCCAATTCCCGATTGATTTTAGGTCTCGGCAGGAGAATGGAGATATGTAAAAGTTAGAGGCTCTCTCTAGGCAAATAGGTCAGAGTTGACTTTGCTGCTGCATACCATTTATACCAGCCTAAGGGAAGGATAGAAGTCACCACAGGCAAGGACACTATTTCAGATGAGATACTGTCACAGGGAGAATTATTCTTATTTTTCAACATTGATTTAAGGTCTCGGTGGAAAAAGTGCAAATTTAATTTTGTTTTGGTTGGTCGATAACGATTATTCATAAAGAGCTGTGATCTGAAAATAAAGCAGGGGAAGCACTTTTACATCAAGCATCTGGAATGGTACAATAGGCTACATTTTTCCAGGGTAATTGTTCGTTTTGTAAATCTGATACTGCTTATAATTCTTTGGCTGGGAGGTGGTACTGGGATTTTGTTTTAAATGGAAAACGCCTCAGGCTTTTCATTTTCTGAGCCCAGCAGTTTTCGGCTCGGAGATGGAGCCCTTGTTTTCTCTCAGTTCATGTTTGGCTGCAGGGGTTTTAGTTTATAGCTTAGGCTAGTTAAGCTTTTGCTCCCAGAGGCATCTGCATAGCAACTGTACAAATCAACAAATACGTTCATCTGTGTCTGCAGCCTTTTACTCAGTAGCAATTTTTTATTCTTAACATTTCCCAATATCCATTTCCTGACTTTTCTAGCCAGAAGGGAAATAAGCTGTGCTAATTAGAGCTTATTTTAATTGAGCCTTAATATTGGAGCTGCCTACAATTGCCCCAGAGGTAATGGCAGCAGAATGATTTTGATGTACCCTAAGCTGATGGGAATTAGGTGTGTTGTATGATATATACAGCAAATTATACAAACACACACACACACACACACACACACACACACTGCATTCTCTTGTTGAGTAAATCAATCCTGTTCACATTTCTGATTAAGGATCTGACAGCAGATGATGATAAAGACAATTGAGGTGTGAGACGTGTGATATGGAGCTGAAGAAATTGGTTTCTATAGTGACAAGAATGTTTCCATGCAATGTTTAAGGATCTTTGTTCTAAATGAGTCACAACTTAAAGAACAACCTTTCTCTTCTCTTTCCCTCCCTCGATTAACTGAGCCTTGTGAACTATGAAATTTGTTGTTGCTGAATAGAGCTTTATGTTGCTCCAAGGTGTCAGCGGCAGGTTGTTTATGAATGTTTTAAAGAGTAAAAATCCCAGCAAGAGCCCTTTCCTGGCAACAGTACATTTGCTTTTTGTTTTTTTTTTTCCCTAAATACTAAAGTAAAAAAAAAAGAAGGGCATGGTGTTGGTGTAATAGGTAGAAAAAAAAATCAGGAAGCCTTTTGGTTGATTGGCCAGTTGATTATGGAGTATACAGTGTGATTGCAAGAAGGTTGGTAGGCCTGGGGCCTTTTATTTTTTTTAAACCCTCTTTTGAGTCTTGCCTATTAGTATACAGTGGCATTTCTCCCATTTTGCTACCTTGAGGGTGTGCATAATTTAATTTAAAGAACATGCCTATAACTTTGTTTTTATTTTTATTGTGAACAAAACAACAAATTAGGAAATATCAGAAAACTTAATTGTGCTTAACTGTTTAAGGTCAGTACTTCATCAAGCCACTTTTTGGGGCATTTACAGCTGCAATTTGCTTTGCAAAAGTTTGCCACTTTTTTCCACTGGAATTTTTGCCCATTCCTCACCTACCAACTCCTTCAAGCACCTACCATACCTCTCCAGCTACTTCAAAGTAGATGGTTTCCACCGGTGAATGGTAATCTTCAAGTCTGACCACAGATTCTTAATTGGATTAGGGTCCGGAATTTGATTAGGCCTTTGCAATATATTTACACTTTTGTTAAAACACTCGAGTAGTTTAATGGTAGTTTGCTTTGGCTCATTGACATTTAGGAAGGTCAACCTCTGTGGTGTGTTAATACAGACAGGCCATGTAACACTTGAATGCTAACACAGGCCTCCAGTTAAAGAATGAGGAAACACGTGTTTCCCTTCCTTTCACCCCTACTATCAGCTGCGTGTGTAAAGGCTAGTGTGTAAAGGCTACCTTATTTCTCCTCTCCTCCTCTTCTGTGGGGGAGATGGCAGAGGCTGGGCCACTCTATATAAAAGGTCGCTCACCTTGTCCCTCACTCAGTCCCCAGCTGGTAGTCGGGCTGAAAGGAGGGGGGACCGTTCTTCAACTGGCAGCTTGGACATAAGCAGATGATCCCCAGCGCTGCCTTAAGAAGACTTTGTACGGGGCACATGGCAGTACCTCATCTGATTACCTGCACCCCCATTTGGGACACTGCGGCTGCAGAAGAGCGCGGTGCCCCCAAACACATACATATGGGCTGGCAGAGCAGGGCCAGGGTTTTTCTTTTTCTTAATTTTTTATAAACCTAGTAAAAAAACAAATGCAACTCATAAAAACCTGTTTAAGCACAGGTTTCCCCTTGCAAAACACTCCCCAAATCGCATGGTTTTCGACTTTTGAGTGACCAAAAATATGTAGAGGCAAAATGAGTGCATGCTTTTAATGATTCTAGAGGCGCATGTGCAGCTTGTACCACATTTCTTGGGCAAGCAGAATATGTAAGTTAGGCAAGTCAGCAAGCTACTCTTAGCAAGCTGGGAACTGCTCCCTCCTCTGTCAATTTTTGGGGCGATTCACATGCACCCCCCCCCCCCCCCAAGTTTGATGTTTTCAAGTACTTTATTAAACCCATTGTACAAAAATGGATGTTAGTCCGCTCCAGGGGGCATTTGCATTTGCCACCCCCAGATCAGTCCCCTGCAAACCCCCTAAATCTTTCCTGTCCCCTTGCTCCCTCTTTTAAATGTGGACACGCGATTGGGCGATGGGGGGGCACTTGTCCCATTCTCGGGCTTCCGCTTTACCATCTACCCGCTGTTAAATGTGGCTCCCAATCCACTGTTAGTGCGGATTGTGTCTCTCATGAAGAGAGGTTGGGGACCGCTGCTCCAACGTGTAGTTTCAAGGCTTTAGACAGATTCATACTGATAACATCTGCACTTTACAAGAAGTTCTGTAATAAAAATACCATATTTTTTCACTCCTTAAAATGGACCAGATCCCAGTGTTAAACTGCCCTCCATACCCCCACCCCCGCAAACCCCCCCGCCCCCCCCCCCCCAAATCGCCGCAGCCAACTCAACTCTTCCCGGTACCACGGCGCATCTAAGAGCAGCGGCTCTGACAGCCGCATCCTCCGCTTCCCTCTAGCATTGCGCGTGCCCACGCCAGGCATTTGTGAATGACCGGCGCAGGCACGCTCCCTGTTAGAGGGAGGATACGGCCATTAGAGCCGCTGCACTTAGACGCGCTGTGGGACCAGTCCATTCGGGTGTCCTGGGGGGGTTTCACACAGCGGGGTGCCCCGGGGAAAGGGACCAAAGCCCAGGATAGTCCAACTTTTCCCTACATCCAGTCCAGGCCATCCCAATATCCTCACGATTGGGTGTTCGCCTCTAGAGGGCGCTTGACTGCAAGATCAAAGATGTAGCTCCTCCCGGCCCCCTATAAAGGCAGCTGCCCCTCTATCATTCCCCAGTTGTTCATCTTGCAGTTTGGCTGCATAAGATCGTTGGCACTCTCTCTCAGATATTGGCAACAGAGCAGGGCCATCTAGCCCGTCGGCTGCTGCGAACTCTATTTCCATGGATCTCCTCTGACCCATTCCTGCCTCCCAGCCTTTGGCTGCTACGGGATCCGTGACGGTAGGGTGAACGCTGGGGGCTGTGGCGTTCGGCAGAGCACATGCTCTGGGCCGCAGACCTTATTCTAAAAGGTAGCCGGCCACAGGCTTATGGTAAGGGGGAACCACTATGTATATATTCTAAGCATACAGCACGTCCTGCTCCAGATATAGTAATAACATGTGGGTAATTCTCCGCCTTTGGCGCCGTGCACTGCAGACATGTAGAAAACAAGCTCCTCCCGGCCCTACATATACCGAGGGACCTCCCACAAATCCCCAGATTTCTCTGCAGTGCTGAACTGCGAAGACATGAAGTATCACGCTCTCGCAGTCGAGCGGGGTTTTACAGCCCGAGGCCCTGCGGGACTATTTCCACCCGTCCTCTCTGTGAAGAATATGCCTCCCAGCCTGGGCTGCGTTGGTCGGGTGAAGCACCTTGTGTGCTTAATGGAGCCATGCTCCACCGCAATCCCCCACCATAGGGTAGGCGGCTAAGGCTAATGGTGAGCCTTCAGTGGATGCCCCTCCTGCATTATTGCCCCATGCCCGTGTAGCGGTGAACCCCGAGTGCTGGGTCACCTTCTTCCTTAGTTCCCCCCGTTTAGTGGGGGGAAAAAGAGGGGGGGGGGTTGTGTACATTGGCCTATCCTTGCCCTATTACACTGTATGCTCAGAGCCTTTATTGGTTACCGGGGGTCAGAGCCGCGCTTCAAACGTCATTTTAAGTTGGCCGCAGCGCCTTTAATGTTATTTTGGCTTGGCGTGTACGGCGGCTTGGTTTCGCGACGCTATGGCGTTTATTACTGTCTTCTTTTCTGTCTTGTTACGCGCTTAGAGCTTCGCGGTCTCCGGAGGGGGCGTGGTCTGGTTTGGCGCGTTCCGCGTCATCTGTAACTCTGGCCCGCCCTTCGAGGTTCGCTTGGCGCCATTTTGTCGGCCTTCCCACGCGCGCGTGGTCTTCCTCCTCCTTCCTCGGCTACTGTAAGTGCCCTCTCGGGCGTTTTGGTTATCTTTTTTCTTCCTGTGCTGTGCATGGCTCTGACACCCTCTCTTCTTCTTATGTCTTTCAGACGCCAAGATTCCAGTGGCTTCTCCCGGCCAGATATATATATCTTAGCGGGTTTATATTTAAATTCTCCCACATTCCCAGCGGGTTTTGGGGCATCCACGGTTGCTTACAGCATAAATCCCTACTGGCTATTACCTTGATTAATCACCATATGGAGGCATCTCAGAATTATGTCACGGGTCCCGCGAGGACAAGACTGGCTGTGTACTATGTGTGGACAATCCCATGCCGATGCTGACAGAGCACGGGTCTGCGGACCGTGTGCTGATCAAGTACTGGCCCTGCAATCAGGTTTACCGGTAGCTGCACCTCGCTTCAATACTCCTGTCTCCCCGTGCTTAAATCTCACTCCAGATTAGTCGCACTGGAGCGGGGATGACCGGCAGGTGGTGCCGCGCAGGCTACCCACGGCGGAGCAGGTGATGTCTGGTTTGGCGGAGCGCTGGAAAGAAACGGTCCCTGACGCCCCCTAGTTCTAGGGTTCCCACTGAAACTGAGGAGTCTGCCGCTATGCAGGACCTTGATCCTTCTGATGATGGTGAACTGTTCTCAGGTTCCAGTTCCTCAGACGAGATGTCTTGGGCCCGTGACAGTTCTGGCCCGGGTTCTTGGGGCCTGTGTGACACTGATGAGTTACTTATAAAGATCTTTGAAGTACTGTCCATCTCTCCTCCGGGAGAGTCTCCCAAGCCCAAGAGGGAGAGTTTCCACACGGCGACGCCTCGCCTGGAATTTCTGGAACAGGATCATTTCCAGAACCTTATATCTAAGGAATGGGAATCGCCTTGTAAACTTACAGGGGGTCTGGGACTGGAAGTACCCGTTTCCCCATGATTTGGTTGATCGATGGTCAGTCCCTCCCGAGGTGGATGCGCCTATTATTGGGGTTGCTAACCCTCCCTTCATGGCAGCTTCTACCCCTCGTACCCTTCGGGATGCTGAGGACCGGCGCATTAACAGATTGGCTTCCCACGCCTTTTCGAGTGCAGGGACTGCTCTGCGGCCGTCACCGCGGTGGCCGCTAGGACCCTTTTTAGGAAGATACTTGACCAACAACCGGAGGACCTCCATTGCGAGGTCTTTAATGCACTGTGTGATTGTGATGTTTTTGTGAGATTCATTCTCTCAGCGATGGATGACACTATTAAAATGTGTGCTAGAACCTCGGTTCTTGTGGTGGCTATTCGCCGCCTGCTTTGGTTGCGACAGTGGGGGGCTGACAATGAGACTAAAAAGGCTCTTACTGGTCTTCCCTTTAGAGGACGACGCTTATTCGGGGCCAGGTTTGACCTTTTTGGAAGAAAGGGTAAGGCGCCCTTGCGCAGAAGGCCGTCCCGGACGCCCAGGGGCAGGGACACCCCTCCCCCTCCCTATGTTAGTGTCAAGTGAGAACCAGAAGTGTGCTTCCAACTTTTTGGAGTGGAGGCCCGCCCCAGAGGGGGCTGGCAACGCCCTGGGACCTCCGGCAGGGCGAAACCAAAGTCTGCCAAAACCACTCGAGCATGAAGGGACGCCCTTGCCCTGTTGGGCGAGGGGGCTGCCGCAGCACTTGGCTCCTATTGCAGGGCGCCATGCTTCGTTCAGGTTGTTACAGGAGTTAGTCTCCCTGGATGCAGAATGGAGTTGCTGGGCGGTCCCTTTCTGAGGTTGTCAGGGGTCCTCTAGTCCCTGTTTTTCCCTTCGGGAATTGATGCAGGCCGAGTTTGGCGGGCTGGGTCTGGGCTTTCTTTCAGGTTGGCCTTTGGCTGGTGTTTGCATCCACATTACCTTTTCCCTCTGGGATGAAGCAGTCTGACCAGGACTGGCATTCAGGGCCTAGTATTTTTAGTTTTCACAGGCAGTTCCTACATGGTATCCACCTGTTGGGCCGCAGGCGCCCTTGTCCAGTGGACCTCTTGATGCCTGCAAGGATCTATATTCCTTTGGAGTCCCTGGTGCCTTCAGGACACCCAGGCCATTTCCAGCCAGTATTACAGGACCAATTCTGCGGATTAGGGTCTTGTCTTGGGGTCCCTCCCCTGCTCCCACGGCTCGCCAAGGCGTGTATGGGAGTGTTGTCTTGATTATCATTCTTTTCCAATTTTTGCATCAGGCCGCGTTGGCTGTTGACTCGGGGGTCCTTGGGAGTCTTTTGGATTGGTGCTCTGGCATATCACCTTCTTGGTGTACCCTGGTTCGGTATCTCCCTACGGGGTGGCATTTAGATGGGTTCAGGTCAAAACCTTCCCTTCTGCTAGTATGGCCTCAGTATGAAAGGGCCTTGCCCTCCTTGTGATCACACTAATTTCACCTTGCAGCTGGTGGGCCTGTTGTGGCGGCCCGGACGCTGTCCCTTATCCACACCTTGGGTTATTTATCCTGGACGGGGTTCTAACTCCCCTTAAAATGGGTCTGTACTCCCCTCCTTTTATTGCGGGGGTCCCCTTTTGAGTTTGTAAATTCAAGAAAGTTGTCAGGGACCATCCCCTTCCTTCTTGCCTATCCCTGTAGATGGTCACCATGGGGACCATGCCAGGCAGGTTGACTAGGGGGTTCTATTCTTCTGAAATTCCCCGCGGGTCCAATTTCATACTTTGGGCCCCAAATTGCTGGACTACTTCCCTTCGGGACTTGTCTCCTTGGGGATTTTCGGTCTGTCTGCGGACTGTGGCCTGTCCTTTCTTATCTGTTAAGGTCTTGAACAGGTGACCCTTCAGGAGGGGTCTTGGTTCTGATCTCAGTGGGGGTTTACATTGCTTGCACCCCATTAGTATTGGCTTGTTGGCTGTCCTACTGTGTTAGGAGGGCCTATTCTAGTGTCTCGCTGAACCCCTACTGGTGGCCCCGTAGGGCCCCGGGGATATTACAAGGACTCTGTCCTGGTTATTGTCATGAGTATTGTCCTGGTCTATTGTTCTGGGTGATTGTTCCAGGACTCTCTGGCCTTGGTCATGGGACCTAGTTTGGCTATGTCAGGACATTATTCTCTATATGTCTTATCTTCTTCACCCCGCTAGGTGGGTTCTGCACGAGATTGCTGTAGCAGGGGTGGACCGCTACGCTGGGGGCCCTGGGTGGCCCAGTGGAGTGCGGTTCGCAGATTCTGCTGACGACAGTTGTACTGGGTGCCCTCCCACGAGGGCTGTTCGGCCTATTCAGGCTCCTTACTTCGTCGCCCCTATCTACTGGGATCGGGCGGTTTGTTCTTCACCCTCTTGGAGATGTTGTCCTTTCCTTTTGGAGGGTTAGACCTAGCTCCCTCCTCTTCTTCTTCTCCCTTTTCTACCGACTATGTTGGGAGATGTCGCTCTAGTTGCGTGCTTGGGCTAGCTCTCTTTCCTGCGGGATGTTGCCTTATCCCTGGGTCCTAGAGGATATATTTTAGTACCAATATACCCTGTGTGACTTGGAGCAGTTTGATTTATCAACCACTGGGGTGTTAGCTGCAGTCGCCCCTATAATATCTTGCCTTGTTTCATGGAGTGAACCTACATACGAACGAATATTAATTTACTATATAATACTATTATAGCAGTCTTGTACATGGGCGAAATGTGTATAATTAGCTCTTCAGGGCCATCAAATTTTTTTCATGTTTAAATATTCATAAACTTTTCTTTCCTTTCCCTGCCTATCGTTGCATTTACATCTTAAATACCTCCATGTAGTTTGATTTCTTTTTTGGTGCTTTGTCACCGTGAAGGGGCTTTATAGATGCAGCCTGGGTGCCGTTTCGCTCCGGCCGACCGATGGAACGCACGTGGTTTCCGGATGTTGTGCCGGCTAGCGTGTGCGTTCCGGAGGCCAGAAGCGAGGTGATGCCGCACTTCCACCTCTTTCCCTCCAAGCCCATTTAAACCGCTTTCGGGCGGCGGCGGCGGAGGACAGCTGTGCGGCACCATCGGGGAGGCCGTCATTCTCCCTCCTGTTGCTGACGGGGACGCAGCAGACGGGCCCCGCTCGTCGGGACGGGGGGGTGAGTTTTCTCTGTGACGGCACCCATTCGGCACCCGAGGAGGCTCTCAGATCCATATCACTTTCAAGGTACCTTGCAAATCTGGATTTTGACACCTATATTCTATCTGCATGCAGTGCAAACGAGCACAATCTTGTTATATGTTTTATTATACTTACAATGGTGATCATCTCATTTGGTAATGCATGGTTTTCATCTTATTGGTTATGGGATGCACACTACCTCCAGCCCCAATGGTGATTCGTCACAAGGGAGGACCTATGGTATTCAATCCTTATTCCATCCTATTTTAAGTTCCCACTGAGTACATATGGATTACATAATACCGTATACATTTTCTAGCGTAACACTAGAGGCAAAAGCCAAAAGTTACCAACTGCAAGTGAATATATACAATCTCACCATAAGCAAGTGAACTAAATCAAGTCATTCAAGGCCCAAGTGTATGCCCTGCACTCATAGGTAAATATACTATATTGCTATTTGTTCCTGTTCCCATTGTCAAATATATGAATATAGTTTCACATTGACAAATATTTGTACCTCTTTTTGTGATTCTTTGTTATGTTGTGGCCCATATGCTATAAGGTATGTAATGGTAACAACCATTTTGTTTGGCCCTTGCAGACACTGAAGAAGCTCTTAGAGCGAAACTAGTCTGTCTGGCAGGGATAGTATCTCAGGCCGAAGTGAACAAATTGTACGATCAGAGGCTGTAATGTACAAAAATCTACCGATCTCATGCTTGCATCGTTGGGCCTTAACAATGAATCTTTCAATATAATGATATGTTTTCAAATGCAAAATGTTTTTAAAGAAGAATACTAAATAAATGTGTATCAATTTTAAGTAAGATAATGTTTTGAAGTTACTATATGGCGAGGTCAATGTTTTTTGAGCCCCGTTTACCAAATCACTGAGTTGGGGAGATGGTCTACTAGGCCCCAACAGGTAACCTACTAATCCTAGAGTTATTACCGCATGGCTGAGGTTGGTTCCTCAACTCAGTGCTCTGGGGTGTTCCAGGGCTCGCCCTGTTCGCCCACTGCAGAGCCTAGTTCAATCGTCTTTGTTGAGCATTCCTCAGGGGTTGCTCAGGTGCACTCCACAGGGATTTCTAAACTCCCTGTGGGGGGTTACTTATCCTGATGCCGTGCTAAGGGTTCCCCTGGGTCTTATTCAGGTTTTTGTCTGACCTGTTCCTTCCCTCACATCATTCTTCCGGGGCAATTACTTCATTCAGAAGTATGCCATAGGGGGCGGCTCTGTTAGTCTAGTCACTATATGCATTACATACATTTTTCTTATCTGTACACCATTAGGTGAGGATGTTCCACCTTATATCGTGTTTGGGTCCAGGCGGAGTTTTTTTTTATTCTCCTTATTCCAGACCCTCCGGGCTAGTGTCTTGCTTACCCTGCGCTTACAGGGATCTGTATCCCTCGACAGGCATTGGAGACTCCTGGACTGTTCCCTGTCCATGGTTGGGATTATGCCTTTGGGGCTTATAGGCGTTCCATCCTTTATGCAACGGTTTCTGATTGCCTACATGGGTGTAGGAGCTCTTTGGATTGGTCTTGCTCGGTTGGGCTGTCCTTCTGAGCCTAAAGTTAACGTTTCAGCCTTGCTGAGCCTTGTTAGCGTTGTTTTACAGTATTTCCGCTGGTCTCGCTTAGACCAGGCTTCGTTTTCCCTGACGGGGAAGGTTCTAAGGTTGCCATGACTGCCCTGTTGTTTGCAGTAGCGTGGTTAGGCTGTTACTCTGGCCTATTGTTTAGGGGAGATTCATTATTCTCAGTGTGTCACACACCCCGCTTCCCCTTAAATTCTTACGATCGGGTTACTCCACCGGCAGGTGGTGACGTTGCAGAGAGAAGTCTTGAAAACGAGCCCCTCCTGGCCTACATATACCTGGGACCTCCCACTTAACACCCAGTGTTTTCTCTCTGCAAGATGCGACAAGACAGAAGAAAGAAGTCTCCTGCTTGCAGGTAGCCGGGGTCAAACCCCGGCACCCCCCGCTTGGTCAATTTCTGCCCAGTCAATTGTTTTTTATGCCTAGATAGATAACGGAAGCCTCCCAGCCTAGGCTGCTGGCTGGGCAACGGTAGATGGCACTATATGGTGCCTAGGAGCTTATCTCCTCCGCTCGTCCCTACGCGTGGGGAAATGCGGTTATCCGGCATGGTGAAACGGATTTGGGATGCCCCTGTCCCGGTGTTCCCCTTGGCCACCTTCTCCCGCTTGGTCCCTTCTCCCTTCACGTTGGGGGGGGGGGGGTGGTTTGTATGGGGTGCTTACACTTGTGTGATTCTGTGTGTTTGGGAGCACTGGCAGCTGGCGGGGTCAGCGCCGCGGCGTGCGGGCGCGTGTCCGGAGCTGCTGGGGCTCTTTGTAGCATGATTAAAACTTCCCCGCTTGGTCTGTGTTTGGGACTGAGGGCGTCTGTTGGCGCCCGTTTGCACGCGGCACCGGCATTCGGCGGGCCGCGCTGCTCGTGTCTTGGGGGCGGGGCGCGCTCCCTCTCGGCCACGCTGTATGGAGCGGGGTGGGGCAGGAGCGCTTTGCTCGCTGAGCCCGGCCCGCCTTCCTTCCTCTTCCTCTCCCGGAGTCCTCACTACACGGAGGCATTCAACAACAGGCCAGCGGTCCCTAGCTTGGCTGAGGAGGGCGCCGTCATTCAAGCAGGGATTGTTTGTTTGTCTTGCATTGTTGTTGTAGTGCATGCTAATGGCAGTCGCTTGCGAGTTTCCCTGTCACTTTGGTATAGCTTCCCCCTCCTAGAGGCACATATTATTTATATATATATATATATATATATATATATAATATATTGTTTTCATGGGCTGTATATACTTCTCTTGCTTTTGATGTATTGTCTATATTTTTTACCATTACATTCTGTTTGGTGTATGTGTGTGGTGCATGCTGGCAAACTTTCTTTGGGGGACTGATTGTTGTCTCTTTTCCCTTACAGATTCTGGGATCCCCTCACTGCAGTGGGTCTCCCGGTCTGATATACCTGGCTAGTCTTATTCTCCAAATTGGGATTTGACTAGGCTTAAAAATCCTCTCACTCCCGGGACTTTAATTATAAAAGGGGCATTCCGGGTTGCTTAATGCGTAAATCCCTAGGTTATTGCGAATGCCATAATTTCACCATATGGAGGCTTCCGACATTACCGGAAATGGCTCTAAGGGGCTATCCAGGCTGTGTGGGGGTTGTGGGGCTCCGCTCCCAGGCGATGATGTCATAATATGTGTTCCATGTGCACAGCAGAATATTGCGCGCCAGTCCGGCACTCCGGCTTCTGGCTCCTCGCATCTTCCGTCATCTCCTACCCCCCCCCCACCTATTCCGGACTCCGTGTGACGTTGTCAAAGGTGGGGATTCGCAATCTGAGGTGTGTGTACGATTGGCCAACCTTGAGAAAATAGTTTCCGCCGCGGTGGCTCAGAAAGCTACGGCTAAGCGGAAGCACCTTTCTCCGGCATCGCCTGTTCTGGAGGATGAGGTGTTTGAAGTATTGGATTGGTCCGATTGTCCCCCTGCTGAGGAGGGGGAACTCCTTGAGGAGGTCGACCAGCCTGCAGTCCAGCAATTGGTTGGTACCGCTGGCGATCAGGCTGCGGGGGTGTCCCTTGACACTCCTTCCATTTTGGCGCAAATGTTTGAAATTTTGGCTTTGGATTCGCCCGAGGCGGTCCCCCCGCCAAAGGGTGAGTTGATTGATATGCCCTAGCTGCGTTTGGTGTTTCCCAGGCAACAACACTTTGTGAGGGTTGTCCTTAAGGAATGGGAACAACCCACGCGCCTTGTTGGAGTTCCTCCTAGTTGGGATAAGCGTTATCCCTTTCCGGAGGATTTGGTGAAGCTTTGGTCTGTTCCCCCTGACGTCTATGCCCCTGTTTTGGGGCTGTCTAACACGGCTGTGTTGCACTCCCCTGACACTACTACCATTAAGGATGGTGAGGATCGTCGGATTGATCAGTTGGCTCGCCATGGTTTTATCAGTGCTGGTTCAGCACTGCGGCCGGTGTGTGCTTCGGCGCTTCTTATGATGGCTGTTAGGTCCATTGTTAGAGATTTGTACGCAGATCTTGATCCCACTTGTGATGAGTTCAGTTCTCTCAAGCAGTGTGAATCGTTTATTTCCTTTGTCATGACCGCCCAGGACGATGCTCTTGTGATGTGTAGTTGGTTGCTATTCGTCAGTCGGTGTGGCTGCGCCAGTGGACGGCGGACATTAACTCTAAGAAGTCGCTTACAGCTCTTCCTTTTGTAGGTTTGCGCCTGTTTGGCGATAAATTGGATTCAGTTACCAAGGGTGGTAAGTTGCCTCAACGCAAGAGGCCTCGTTGTTCCTTTCGGGGAGTGACTTCCTTTAGTCCCTCCTTTCGGGGAGTCAGAGCGGGCAGAGGTGCCTCCTTTCCCGCTACCAGGGGTGCAGGTTGGACCCGGGGGAGGGGCCGTGGCCATCCCGGTCAGTCCTGGGGCGCCAAGCCCAAGCCTGCTGGTAAGCCCGCTCAGCAATGAGGGGGTGCCCTCACCCGTGCGGGTGATGGGACGATTACGACACTTCTCCCTGGTTTAGGACCAGGAGGTTCCGGACAGATGGATCCAGGAGGTGGTGTAGTCCGGTTACAAGCTCGAGTTCGAGTCTTGCCCTCCTTCATGGTTTTTCCGGTCTCGGGTGCCCACCGATCCTTTGGCCGCGCAGGGGCTCCTGGCGTCGGTAAAGAATCTTCTGGAAATGGTGGTCATCCGGCTGGTGCCGCACTTGGAGGTGGGCCTCGGGTTTTACTCCAATCTTTTCACAGTCCCCAAGAAAGACGGGTCGGTTCGCCCCGTTCTGGATCTGAAGTTCCTCAACAGGTTCATCGCATGGAAACTCTGTGATCGGCCATCGGTTCTCATCGGCGGGGGGGACTTCATGACATCCATAGACATCAAGGATGCTTACCTTCATGTTCCCATCTGCCAGGCTCATCAACGTTTTCTTCGGTTTGTGTTGAAGGATCGGCATTTTCAATTCCTGGCTTCCGTTTGGCCTTACCTCGGCTCCAAGAGTGTTCACCAAGGTGCTGGCAGGGGTGATGGCCATTCTCAGATCTCAAGGCATTCGCGTCGTACCTTATCTGGACGACCTTCTCATCATGGCTCCTTCTCTCAATCAATCGGAGACGGACACCAGGACGGTGGTGTCCACGCTGGAGAGCTTCGGTTGGGTGATCAACTTTCCCAAGTCCTCCCTCGCCCCGGCCAGGGTGGTGTCCTTTCTGGGAATGCGGTTGGATTCTTGTCAACACAGGGTGTTTTTGCCTCAATCCAAGATTTGTCTGATTCAGGAATTGGCTCGGTTCCTTCTTTCCAATCCTCGACCGTCCATCCGTCTGGGGATGAGACTGGTAGGGTTGATGGTTGCCTCTTTCGAGGCAGTTCCCTTTGCTCAATTTCACACAAGGACGCTTCAGCTTCATCTGTTGGCGTCTTGGGACCGGCGACCACGGTCGTTGGATCGGCCCTTCCAGTTGTCCATCCGGGTCCGGCAGTCCCTTCAATGGTGGTTGGTCTCGACCAATCTCTTGAGGGGCAGGTCTTTCCTGACCCCTCTCTGGGAAATTGTCACCACGGACGCCAGCCTTTCGGGATGGGGGGGATTCTGGAAGGTTCTTCAGTTTCGGGGGCAGTGGGGACCTCGAGAGGCCCACTTGCCCATCAATGTTCTGGAACTGAGAGCCATCCGTCTGGTTCTTGTTCATTTGACTCAGCATGTCCTGGGCCTTCAGGTTCGTTCGGACAATCGAACAGCGGTTGCTTACATCAATCATCAGGGAGGGACTCGCAGTCTGGGTGCCCTCAGAGAAGTGTCCCTGATCCTGACCTGGGCGGAGGCCCATGTTCCTTGTCTCTCGGCAGTTTACATTCCGGGTGTGGAAAACAGGGAAGCGGATCTGTTGAGCAGGTGCTCTTCCCATCTGGGAGAATGGGCTCTCCATCCTCAAGTTTTTCGGTCGCTGTGTCTCTGGTGGGGGACACAGGAGGTGGACCTGTTTGCCTCTCGTCACAATTGCAGGCTCCCGACCTTCGTGTCGCTCTCCCAGGATCCTCTGGCTCTGGCGGTGGACGCCATGTCCCTGAGCTGGGGGGATCTGGGGTTTCTGTACCTTTTTCCTCCGATACCCATGCTAGGCAAGGTGGTACAGAAGCTGGCTCTGGAAAGGGTGTCCGCCATTCTCGTGGCTCCAAGGCGGCCAAGGCAAGTATGGTTCGCAGACATCGTTCGGCTGGCGGTGGATCAGATGCCTCTTCGGCCCGATCTGCTCACACAGGGTCGGCTGTGTTACCCCAATTTACCAACGCTGGGTTTGACGGCTTGGCTGCTGAAACCTTCATCTTGAAGGAGGAGGGTCTTTCTGACTCGGTTGTTAAGACTCTGATCTGTGCCCGGAAGAGGTCTTCTTCTACCATCTACTATAGGACTTGGAGAGCCTATATCGCTTGGTGTGAGGTTAGATCTTTGCCTTGTAGGGTCTTTTCGGTTTCCAGGATTCTGGATTTTTGCAATCAGGGCTGGACTCTGGTCTCCATCTGAGTACTTTGAAAGGGCAGGTTTCTGCCTTGTCTATCTTTATTCAGAAGCCTTTTGCGCTTCATCCTTTAGTTAAAACTTTTTTCCAGGGGGTTACGCATGTGCGGCCTCCCAGGAAGCCATTGCTCCCTGTTTGGGACTTGAACTTGGTTCTTTCTGCTCTTCAGGCTCCTCCCTTTGAGCCCTTGCAGGATATTGCTCTGTCTACCTTGACTCAGAAGATTGCCTTCTTGGTGTCTATCACTTCGGTTCGGCGTTTCTCGGAGTTGGCGGCCTTGTCGATTCAGGCGCCCTACTTTGAGAGGCATCAGGACAAGGTGGTTTTTCGTTTCAAACCGGACTTTCTTCCTAAGGTTGTTTCTGCTTTTCATTTGAATCAGGATATTGTTCTTCCCTCCTTGTGTCCTAAGCCTAAGAATGACATGGAGATGATTTTCCCAAGTAATAATTGGGATATTTTTATATTTAAGAATATACATATATAATATATATATATATATATATATATATATATATATATATATATATATATATATATATATATATATATATATACATATAGATTATTAAGGGGGACCTTCCTTTTAAAAAAAAAAAAAAAAAAATCCTCCCTTCCGGGACATTTACAAACAAGGGGGCATCCCGGGTTGGCTTATGCCTTAAAGCCCCAAAAAATTGCGAATACAATTTCACCATATGGAGGCTTCCGTTATTGCCGGAAACGGTACTTCTGAGCCATTCGGGGGGTGCATAAGTTGTGGGGCTCTGCTCCCAGCTGATGATGTCTTTATTTGCATCCCTTGTGCAAAGCAGAGCATTGCGCGTCAGTCTGTTGCTTCGGCTGCTGGCCCGTCGCAACCTTCATCATCTCCTACCTCTCCCTCCCTGTTCCGGACCCCGCATGACACTGTCAAAAGTGGGGATTCGCAATCCGAGGTGGCGGCACGGTCGGCCAGCCCCCGGAAAGTAGTGCTCGTTAAAGCAGGGTTAAAGGCCCCTACAAAACGGAAGCACCTGACTCCGGTTCCTTCGGCTCCACAGGACGAGTTATGTGAGCCTGTGGAATGGTCCGATGGACCCCCGGATGAGGAAGAATTCCTGTTGGAGTCAGATGAGCCTGCAGATCAGCTTGGGGCTGATGCGATTGGCGATTGGTCGGCGGGGGTGGCTTTTGACACCCCCTCCATTCTGGCTCAAATGTTTAAAATTTTGAATTTAGATCCGCCTGAGGCTGTCACCCTGCCAAAGGGTCAGTTGTTTGATGAGCCTCAGCCGCGTTGGGTTTTTCCCAGACAACACCACTTTGAGAGGGTGGTCCTTAAGGAATGGGAACATCCCACGCGGTTATCTGGAATCCCTTCCAGTTGGGAAAAGCGTTATCCTTTTCCGCCAGAGTTGGTAAAGCTTTGGTCTGTCCCTCCTGACGTCGATACCCCTGTGCTAGGGCTCTCCAGCACGGCTATGGTACAGTCTGCTGAGACCACTGTCCCTAAAGATGGGGAAGATCGTCGGATTGACCAATACGCCCGCCATGGTTTTATTTATTCCGGGTCAGCGATGCGCCCGGTGTGTGCTTCAGCCCTTCTCCTGTTGGCGATTAGGTCTTTAATTTAGGGGCTATATGAGGGTCTCAATCCCGCTTGTAAAGAGTTTACTGCGCTTAAGCAGTGTGAATCTTTTGTGTCCTATGTCCTATCCGCTCAGGACAATGCGCTGGCTATGAGTAGCAAGGCAGCGGTTATGCTGGTGGCTATTCGCCGGTCAGTATGGCTGCGTCAGTGGTCGGCGGACGCAGTTTCTAAAAAGGTGCTCACAGCTCTCCCCTTTTTGGGGTTGCGTCTGTTTGGGGAGAAAATTGATTCAGTCGCAAAGGGTGGTAAGATGCCACAACGCAAGAGGCCTCGTGGTCCCTTTAGGGGGGCAGGTTCCGGTAGGCCTTCCTTTTGAGGATTCAGAGTGGGTAGGGGGGCTTCCTTTCCCGCTACCAGAGGTGCAGATTGGACTCGGGGGAGGGGCCGTGGCCGTGGCCGGCCCACTCAGTCCTGGGGCACCAAGCCCAACCCTGCTGATAAGCCCGCTCAGCAATGAGGGGCTGCCCTCACCCGTGCGGGTGGGGGGACTATTGCGACACTTCTCCCAGGTTTGGAACCAAGAGGTTCCAGGCAGATGGATCCAGGAAGTAGTGTCGTCCGGTTATGACCTGGAATTCGAGTCTCACCCTCCTTCACGGTTCTTTCGGTCTCGGGTGCCCATCGATCCTTTGGCCACGCAGGGGCTCCTGGCGTCGGTAAGGAATCTGTTAGAGATGGCGGTCATCCGGCCGGTGCCGCGCTTAGAGATGGGCCTCGGTTTCTACTCCAATCTTTTCGCAGTCCCCAAGAAAGATGGGTCAGTTCGTCCCGGCCTGGACTCTCATCAACACAGTGTGTTTCTTCCTTTTGCTCAAATTCACACGAGAACGCTTCAGTTTTTTCTGTCAGCGTCTTGGGACCAGCAGCCTCGGTCGCTGGATCAGTCCTTCCAGTTGTCCTCCTGTGGTGGTTGGTCTCAACCAATCTTGTGTAGGGCAGGTCTTTCCTGACCCCCCTTTGGGAAATTGTCACCACGGACGCCGGTCTGTCGGGATGGGGCGGATTCTGGAAGGAGCTGCAGTTTCAGGGGCAGTGGGGACCTCAGGAGGCCCACTTACCCACCAATATTCTGGAGCTGAGAACCATCCGTCGGGTGCTTGCTCTCCTGACTCAGCACGTTCTGGGCCCTCCGGTCCAGGTGCGTTCAGACAATCAAACAGCGGTGGCTTACATCAGTCATCAGGGAGGGACTCGCAGTCTGAGTGCTCTCAGAGAAGTGTCCCTGATCCTGACCTGGGCGGAGGCCCATGTTCCTTGTCTCTCGGCGGTATACCTTCCAGGGGTGGAGAGCCAGGTAGCGGACCGGTTGAGCAGGGGCTTTCCCCGTCTGGGAGAATGGGCTCTCCATCCTCGGGTGTTTCGCTCAGTGTGTCTCCGATGGGGGACCCCGGAGGTGGACCCGTTTGCCTCTCGTCAAATTCACAGGCTCCCGAACTTCGTGTCGCTCTCCCAGGATCCTCTGGCTCTGGCAGTGGACGCCATGTCCCTGAGCTGGGGAGTTCTGGGATTTCTATACCTGTTCCCTCCAATACCCATGCTGGGCAGAGTGCTTCGGAAGTTGGCTCTGGAAAAGGTGTCCGCCGTTCTCGTGGCCCCGCCCCAAGGTGGCCAAGGCGAGTGTGGTTCGCAGACATCGTTCGGCTGGCAGTGGACCAGTTCGTTCTGCCTCTTCGGCCCGGTCTGCTCACTCAGGGTCGATTGTGTTACCCCAATTTACCAGCGCTGGGTTTGACGGCCTGGCTGCTGAAACCTCCATCCTGAAGGAGGAGGGTCTTTCTGATTCAGTCGTTAAGACTCTGATCAGTGCCCGGAAGAGGTCTTCGTCTGTCATCTACTATAGGACTTGGAAAGCCTATATCGCTTGGTGTGAGATAAGATCTTTTCCTTGTAGGGTCTTTTCGGTCTCCAGGATTCTGGAGTTTTTACAGTTAGGGCTGGACTCTGGTCTTCAGCTAAGTACGTTGAAAGGGCAAGTTTCTGCCTTATTTATCTTTTTTCAGAAGCGTTTTGCGCTTCAGTCTTTAGTTAAAACGTTTTTCCAGGGGGTTACGCATGTGCGGCCTCCCAGGATTTGAATTTGGTTCTTTCTGCTCTTCAGGCTCCTCCTTTTGAGCCTTTGCAAGATATTGCTTTGTCTACCCTGACTCAGAAGACTGTCTTCTTGGTAGCGATCAATTCGGTCCGGCGCGTCTCGGAGTTGGCGGCCTTGTCTATCCAGGCGCCTTACTTTGAGAGGCATCAGGATAAAGTGGTCTTTCGGTTCAAGCCAGACTTTCTTCCTAAGGTTGTTTCTGCTTTTCATTTGAACCAAGATATTGTTCTTCCCTCCTTGTGTCCTAATCCTAAGAATGACAAAGAGAGGGTTTTGCATTGTTTGGATGTAGTACGCTGTGTTAAATACTACTTGATTATCACGTCTCCTTTTCGTAGGACGGATTCCTTTTTTGTTGTGCCCCATGGGCCTAAGAAGGGTTTGGCACCAGCCAAATCTGCCATTAGCAAGTGGATACGTCAGGCCGTTACTGCGGCCTATTCTGCTAAGGGGAAAGTTCCCCCTTTTCGTATCACTGCTCATTCTACTCGCGCCATTGGGGCGTCTTGGGCTTTTCAGCACCAAGCTTCTGTTGAACAAGTTTGTAAGGCCGCCACTTGGTCTTCTGTTCACACTTTTTCTAAGTTTTACAAAGTTGATGTGCGAGCCTCAGCGGATGCTGTTTTTGGCCGCAAAGTTCTGCAGACTGCAGTCATTTAAGTTATGCTTCACCTGGCCTTGAGATGCCCTTCCCTTGTGGACACTGCTTTTGGATGTCCCAATAAGTGAGGAATATTTAAAAGTGAAGCGGGGTGTGTGGCACACCAAGAATAATACCATTTTGTGAGTACTCACCTGAAAAATGGATATTGTTGGTGTGCCACACACCCCGCTTCACTCCCACCCTTTTCAGTATTTCCGAAGCCTTTATATGGTGAAGCTTTTTATTTTATATCAAATTGATTTTGAGGTTACCGGTAAAATACTGGTACCTTGTCTTTCTGCTTTTTTAATATACTGGTGATTGAAGGGAGGTACCAGGTATATATAGGCCGGAAGGGGGCTCGTTACAAGACTTCCTCTCTGCACAGCGTCACCTGGCGGTGAGTTAACCCAATAAGTGAAGAATATTTAAAAGTGAAGCGGGGTGTGTGGCACACCAACAATATCCATTTTTCAGGTGAGTACTCACAAAATGGTATTTTACAGGCAAGTACTCACAAAATGGTATTTTTCTCTCTTGAGTTTTGTTCTCTTCTACTTGTGCTTGGCTTGGGCCTTCAGCACTCGGTTTTGTTCAGCAGGCTGACTAGTTCGCTGCTTGTGTTTCGCTTAGCCTTTATAAGGTTCAGAAGTTGAGTTAGAGCATTGCTCACGTTGCTCTTGGTAGCAAGGTTGCGGGTGACAGCGCTGTTACTGTTGGCTGTGCCCTTTCTCTTGGGGATCCCACCCTACGTACTGTATGCTTAGAATAATACAACTCTGTGAAGTACTCACCTGTAGAGTTGATATTATACGCATACAGCACGTCCTGCTCCACCCCACCCTGATTCACCTTGTTCTGGATCCCCTGTATGGTGATTATTATCTTGATGTTATTGCCAGTCTCTGGGTGGTTGTTTCCTCCTGGCTTCTCTTTCTCACTGCTTGTCAATGCTGGGGATTTGTGGGAGGTCCCTCGGTATATGTAGGGCCGGGAGGAGCTTGTTTTCTACATATCTGCAGTGCACGGCGCCGAAGGCGGAGGATTACCCACATGTTATTACTATATCTGGAGCAGGACGTGCTGTATGCGTATAATATCAACTCTACAGGTGAGTACTTCACAGAGTTGTATTTTTTGGTATATGTCCCTCCCTGCACACAAGCTTTATTATTGTATGTGTGTGCTGCTTTTGGTGTGACTTTACTTGTGCTCCTCACTGAGTGGCAGTGAGGAGCGGTCTCTGGCTTCCTACTCGCCTCCCTGCATTCCCCCGTCGGGTGCCCGGAGAGCACGACTCTCCGCAGTTGCGCCCCTCAGGCCTCCTCCGCACCGCCGTGTGCGGCACTTCTGAGTGATAGACGGGGGGAGCGTGGCCGCGCTTGTACCATGCGGCGGGCCTCGCTGACAGGGGCTGCCGCCATTACAGTGCTAAAGGAGGCGGCGTTCTTCTCATGGCGTGCCGCTGTGGGGGGGGCCCAGCGTTGGCGCGCTGCTGACGTCGCGTCTGTGCCGCCCCCCCCATGAGGATCCTTCCAGAAGGCGGCTGGGCCAGACATGCTACTCTGCTGTTGCGCTGGGGACCAGGCTCAGGCCTTCCTGCTGCGGATGCTGCGGTGATCCCTCCTGCATTCTGTCATTTGTATTTATGCTAAGGCTAACCAGGGGTTCTCTCTCTTTTTGGTTTAGATCGTGGGCTAAGGTTGAGGGTTGTGGTTCCTCCCGGTCCCCCTTTTTAATAAGAGGGATCGTTTATAGGCTTAGGCCAGTAGAGTCTAGTAGCCTTATTGAATTTTAATATTCTTAATCACCATAATGGAGGCATCAGGGGATAGTGAGCTGGGGGCCCCATTTGGGCAGGACAGGCTCTGCCCCTTGTGCAGGAGGAATCCTCTGGGCGGATTAAGCACTATTTGTCCCACTTGCGCCAGAGGCATTGTTTTGGACCATGAGCAGGCGGTCGCCCCTGACCCTAGTCCTGTATTACCATCGGCCTCTCTGGACCCTCCGCTGCTGCATTCAGCCCCTAGTGAAGGGGGAGCCAGCAAGGGGTCTCATACTGATTTTGCGCACAGGCTGGCTAGTCTCGAGAAGCAGATCTCGTTGACATCCCCTAAGAAGGCCTCGAGTAAGAAGCGGCATCTGGAGCCGATTTACTCGGATGACAATCTTTTGGATTGCTTGGGTTCTGCGGAGGAAGGTGAGTTGCCAGATGATTCTCGCTCAACGGTGGAATATTCCGCTGGCGATGACAGTATCTCTGGTTCCTCCTCGGACGAGGATTCTTGTCTCCCGGATGATACAGAGAGTTTGCTCGCCTCTGTTTGATACCCTATATATTGTTCCTCCCAGAGCGGCTAAGAGGAACAGGGTGATTTATTTCGGCCTGAGAGGCAAAGACGGGTCTTCCCGGAGCAACCTCACTTTTCTAACATGATCCTTAAGGAATGGGAAAGCCCAACAAGTTACCGTCGGTCCCTAAGGGCCTGGATAGGCGGTATCCTTCCCTGCTGAATTGGTTCGTTTATGGTGTCACCCTTCCGAGGTGGATCCTCCCGTGTCAGGCTTGTCTAATACCACTGTTATGCCGTCGCCTGATAATGCTTCCTTACGTGATCCTGCAGACAAGCACATCAACTGGTCTGAGTGCTCTTCAGTAATTGTCTCATTAGCCAATAGGAGAAAGGTGAGACACCTTGTGGCTAGAGCTAAGGCTCGCAAGTGGGCTGAGGAGTATAAGGAACTCAAGGCTTGCTTGTATTTCATTGGCTTTGTTGTTACTGCCATGGATGATGTGGTCAGGCTTGGTGCCAGGATTTCGGCCTTGCTTGTTGCTCTGCGCCGTTCACTCTGGCTGAAGCAGTGGTCGGCAGATGCGGCTGCCAAGAAGTCCCTCACAAGTCTACCTTTTGTGGGAAGCCGCCTGTTTGGGGAGCGCCTGGACCTTTTGGTCAAGGATGGTAGACTCCCTCAGAGAATGAAGCCTGCTCGGTCCTTTCGGAACCCCTCTTTCTATCTTTCCTTTCGAGGAGGAAGAGGCTCTTCATTTCCTGTTGCCCGCAGAGATACATGGGGCAGAGGTAGGTCCCGCGGCTGACCCAACCTCTCATGGGGTCCAAGCCCCCTGCCAAGCCCTCTCAGGCATGAGGGGGTCCCCTCACCCATCCAGGTGGGGGGACGGCTTCTGCTGGTTGCTCAGATCTGGAGACGTCACGTCTCGGATCGGTGGATTCAGGAGGTAGTGTCCTCCGGCTACTAGATAGAGCTGGCAGCCAGGCCGTCTACAAAATTCCTCCGTTCAAGGATATCCCGAAACCTGCTAAAGGCTCAAGCTTTGAGAACGGCTGTGCAACACCTCCTGCAGATAGGTGTGATTTACCCTGTACTCCCACAGGAACAGGGTCAGGAAGAAGGACGGAACGCTAAGGCCGATCCTGGACCTGAAGGGTCTCAACAGGTTTGTAAGAGTCAAGACATTTCCGCATGAAAACATTCCAGTCGGCGGTGAGATCGCTTCGGCCCGGCGACTTCATAACCACGGTGGACATCAGGGATGCTTATCTGCATATCCCGATTTTCCAGGGACATCAGAAGTTCCTGAGGTTTGCTCTGGAGCAACAACATTACCAGTTTGTAGCTCTTCCATTCGGGATATCCTCAGCCCTCCGTGTGTTCACCAAGGTGCTGGCGGGCATCATGGCTATCCTGAGGAGCCAGGGCATTCGTGTGTTACCCTATCTGGACTATTTGCTGATTTCGGCTTGGTCCCTTCAGCAGGCCGAGAGCGATACTCGGGCAGTGTTGTCAACCCTGGAGGCCTTCTGCTGGGTAATCAATTACCCCAAGTCCTTTATCACTCCCTCAACAGTGAGATCCTGCCTGGGAATGACGATAGACACCGCTCAGGTCAAGGTTTTCCTGCCACAGCAGAAGGTTTTGGGTCTCCAGACACAAGTGTAGGCCTTGCTGTCTTGTCAACAGCCATCGGTACGTCTGGGGATGAGATTGGTGGGCCTAATGGTGTCATGCTTCGAGGCAGTACCCTTCGCCCAATTTCTCATGAGACCTCTACAATTGAACCTGCTGAATGGCTTGAATCGGATGCCGGAATCTCTGGAGCAAGGCTTTTTGCTTTCCCCCCCTGGCTAGGCAGTCCCTCTTGTGGTGGTTGGACTCCCGGAACCTGCTGGTGGACAGGTCCTTTCTGACTCCCCATTGGGAGATAGTTACCACAGATGCCAGTCTGACAGGCTGGGGAGGTGTTTGGCAGCTCCCAGAAGATCCAGGGTCAGTGGGGTCCGCAGGAGAGAAATCCCTTGGAGCTGAGAGTGATCCGGTTGGTTCTTCTACGCTTGACTCCCCATTTAAGAGGCTGTGCGATCCAGGTCCGCTCGAACAATCAGACTGCTGTGGCCTACATCAACCACCAGGGCGGGACTCGGAGCAAGAGATCCCTCAAGGAGGTAACCCAGATTCTGACCTGGGCAGAGGAGAATGTTCCCTGCATCTCGGCGGTCTACATCCCCGGGGTGGAAAACCAGGAGGCAGACTCCCTGCGCAGGAGTTTCTTGTGCCTGGGGGAATGGTCCCTCAGCAGCGAGACCTTTCAGGCTCTGTCTCTCCGCTGGGGTCAGCCAGACGTGGATCTGTTTGCGTCCAGACACAATCACAAGCTTCCGAGGTTCGTCTCCCTCTCAAGAGATCTTCTGGCTATTGCAACAGACGCTCTGGCGATTCCTTGGACGGAGTTCAAATTTCTGTATGCATTCCCTCCATTTCCGCTCCTGGGCAGAGTGTGGCGCAAGATAGCCCAGGAGGGGGTACCAGCCATCCTGGTGGCTCTTCGCTGGCCAAGTTGGTTTGCAGACATAGTCCAGATGTCAGTAGATCACTAGATCATGCCAGACAACGCAGCGCTTCTCATACAGGGGTCGCTGCGGCACGGACGCTGGCTTTGAGGCCTGGCTATTTAAACCTCAATCCTGACGGAGAAAGGGTTATCGGCCACGGTTGTGCAGACAATGATTCAGGCATGGAAGAAATCTTCTTCCATGATATACTACAGAGTTTGGCGGGCCTATATCGCTTGGTGCGAGGCCAAGAGCCTTCCTTGCCGAAAGTTTGCTATTTCTAGGATTCTGGAGTTTTTACAACATGGTTTAGACTTGGGTCTCCAGCTGAGCACCCTCAAGGGTCAGGTCTCGGCTTTAGCTATTTTTTTTCCAGAGATCCATTGCCAACCATAGGTTGATCAAGACTTTTTTTCAGGGAGTTACCCATGTCACCGCATGAGTCAGTATTACCGGTGTGGGAATTTAGTACTATCTGCTCTTCAGGGTCCTCCCTTTGAGCCATTGAGCAATGCTGCATTGTCTTTGTTGACTCTCAAGGTGGTCTTTCTGGTAGCGATCACCTCTGTGCGTCGTGTATCAGAGCTGTCTGCGCTGTGTATGAAACCACCCTATTTTGAGTTGCACAGTGATAAGGTGGTTTTTCACTTTAAACCTGATTTTTTTTGCCTAAGGTCGTTTCTCCCTTTCACCTTAATGAGGAAGTTGTCTTACCTTCCCTGTGTCCAGCACCGGCTAATTCCAAAGAACGGACCCTCCATGCTTTGGATGTGGTCAGAGCCATAAAGTATTACCTGGCTGCGACTGAATCCTTCAGGAAATCGGATTTGCTCTTTGTCCTAACAGAGGGTTCTAGGAAAGGATTGCCACCAGCCATGTCCACTCTCAATAAGTGGATCAGACAGGCGGTGGTACAAGCATATTCTGCCTGGGGGAAGGAACCCCCTTTTCGGATCACAGCTCATTCTACCAGAGCTATTGGTGCCTCTTGGGCTTTTCAGCACCAGGCAAGTTTGTAAGGCCGCAACTTGGTCTTGTGTTTATACTTTTACAAAGTTTTACAAGGTGGATGTCAGGGCTTCAGCTGACGCTGTATTTGGCCGAAAGGTGCTTCAGGCTGTAGTGAAATGAACTACATGCTGTTCCACACTGGGGATCCCGCCCATATGGACACTGCTTTTGGATGTCCCAATCGTGAGAATATTGGGACGGCCTGGACTGGATGTAGGGAAAAATACAATTCTGTGAAACTCACTTGTAGAATTGTTATTGTATACATCCAGTCGAGGCCATCCTACCCCGCCCTTGTGTTCATTATGTCCTGTATGCCTGTTATGGTGATCAACCATTTTTTGTTCATAGGACACTGGTTTTTCTAGTTTTTGCTTAGAGAGAGTACAAGCTAAAGCTATGTGAAGTAACATGGTTTCTTAGGCCTCCCGACCTGCCCTCTTTTGTTGAGTACTGCTTTTAAACCACTGGGGAATGATTGAGGGGCAGCTGCTTTTATAGGGGGCCGGAAGGAGCTACATTTTTGATCTTGCAGTCAAGCGCCCTCTAGAGGCGAACACCCAATCGTGAGGATATTGGGACGGCCTGGACTGGATGTATACAAAAACAATTCTACAGGTGAGTTTCACAGAATAGTATTTTTGCACAAAAACACTACACAACTTGATGAATTCCTTTATACATGGTCTGTATGTACACCCTCCTTGTGGAGTCTAGGATGTTTTCATGATATTATGTGATATGTTGTTTTCATTTCCAACCAATTTTTGAAAAAAAGAGCCCATGCACTGTTGGTCATGTAGTGCATGTGTTCCATGTCTAGCTCAGGTTCCTCGCTATTAGCTGAACTCCCATGCCAGCTTTGGTATGTGTCCCAGTCACAAGGTAGCAGGCTTCCTCATTCATTGGCCTGAAGGGGTGTACCACATGAGGGATTGCCGCTGATATGCTATAGACTGTTGACATTATTTCTGAAATTTGACCACAATAGCCTGCAGAACTCTTGAGATTAAGATTGTGGGTGGAGAGATGTGTCCCAATGCCGCGCATGTTGTCCTCGGAGACCGTTGAGCTGTTGGAAACTTTTTTTCTTATATATTTCTATGGATTTTTATCGTAATAGTCCTCCTTTAAGGTCTTAAATTGTTATTAAATTAAAGCAATCCTGTTTGCCAGCTAGATGTCTTTTCCTTTCTCACGAATTGGTAAATGAAATTATTCGCTAAATACTTTGCTTTCCTGTGAGAACTGCTTTGCCCCACTCTTAAAATTGCCTTAGATCTTGTACATTTTATATATATCCCCACTCGCAGTTGATCTTTTGGTCATAAAAGATCCCTGCTATTTGATCTCCAGAATTTGTGTTTATTTATTTCAATAAAACAATTTGATTCTTAATTTCCTTTTTTTCAGCTGCAGCAACTCGAACTGGAACAGTTGCAATACCGTGAAGCTAATCTCACAGCATTGGCGGCACTTGGACCAAGAAAGAAAAGACCTTTGGAGTCTTCTAACTTTGACAATGTTTTTGAGGTATGCAAAGAGGAATAGCCCCCACACCTTATGTTCTGAATATTATTATAAGGTCTTTTATGCATGCTGTAAAAGAGTAATGGGCTGGCTTGTGTTTTTAGTAAATGGTTCTCATTCACTTGGGTTTCTTTTGTAGGCTAAAAAGTTATTTTTTTACTTGTACCAGAGTAGAAAGAATGTAGCATGAAATTGGATTCTAGAACCCAATTTCTGTTCTGATGTTCAATTAGAAACCCAGACAGGTACTACAAAGTGAGAAATATATTTGTTACACTTATTAAGAGAAAGTCCAGGCAGTTGCAATAATAAGGCTGCAAGCTCACCTGATGCTTGTTCATGTGCTTCTCCATTTCCTGCAGCGCAGGCTACAAACTATATTAGGGCCCCTTCTTTCAATGCTATTCCTCCAGGAGCATGCATTTGGGTGGCTCTGACCACAGCAGAGTGCACACATGACTTCTAAAGCAGCACAATGACATACCCTTCCGAGTTTAACCACACATAGAAATGAAAGCAAAGCCAGAAGCTTTACTTAGAGTACATACTGCATTTACATATAACTGCAGATTACTCATTTTACTGGGCAAACAAGGTAGGAGAAAGTATGCACATGCCTTTAAGTTAAATTAAATCAGTCCTAAAATCTTTTTCACTCAACTAATCCTGTTTCCTCAGTAAATGAAAAAGAAAGGGCCATGCCCGCATGGCATTATTTAGATCGCCGATTGGCTGTTCTCAAGAATGCCGACTGATGTGATGTGCCCAGTGGCCACATCTCCGGTTTCCCTGTAGACTGGGGAGTACCCCCAGCTTATCTGAATGGCAGGGCTCTGCAGCAAACCACAGCTACAGGAAAACCTGGGATTCAGTCACCAGGGAAGATAGGGTTGTGGGAGCTGTCAGTAAAGTTGAGTTTACCGGCTAACCCCAGGGTTTCACACAGCTGGGCATCCTAATTTCGGTTGCCCTGGGTGTAGGCTAGCGTTAAGCCCTGGAGTCTTTCATACTCCAGGACCAGCCAGAGCAGCTTTTGACCTGCTTTAATATTCAGGGGCATCCAGCACAGACTGGACAAGAGCCCGCGTATGTGCTGTGGGAAGATGTGTTTTGATGACCATAGGCAGGGTTTCACATAGCGGAGCATCCCAATGGAGGACCTCTACCTAGGACAGCAAAAATACATTTTTTAAAGAAGACTTCCATTTCTTAGTGGAGCACTAATGGCTCACACATGCATCTTATTGTTAAGTGAAGCATGCATTAGGGTAGGATTAGGATTCCAATTCTAACCCGAATGCAGGTGGGCAAATCACCATTTGTTATGAGAAATCTTCAGATTGGCCGGGGTGTCACTTAAAGGTTGGTAAATAAAAGATTTAAATTAGCTCTTCTCCAGCATAAACAAAAGAGGCAGTTTCTCCATCTGGTGTGGCATTGGATGAAATTTCTTGTCTGCTCTCTGAAATGTCAAGCAGAATTATTTGATTATACGTTCAACTTTCTATAATTCCAAAGTTTGAAGGACATCGCTCCTTGCTTACTGCATTTCCCTTGGGGGTTATTTCATTTATAAAGTTGCCTCAGGCTTTTTGCTGCTTCCTGCAGATTTGACCTCCTTTTCAACCCGCAGCTGGCAGCTGTGCTGCATTACTATCCTCTTCCTCTGATCACACAAGGTTGTCATATAAAGCCCTAACCTTGTGCCTAACATTGTGTCTTCGGGGATGGTGGCCTGACCTGTAGATGGTAGTCAATTGAGTAGTCTGAATTTAAAGCAACATGAACCCTGAATATGACTGAATACCTCTATATATTCTGTGCTTGTGTAATCTATGTAAAGTGCTGTTAACTGTACGTTAACTGTAATGTTTTATCTTTTTTAAGGATGTATTGTAGACAGCTGTTCCTTTCCTCTTTAACAGTGATTGGGGGGGTTATGATAACTATCTGGTGAAGCAAGTTTAAAGCAAAAAACTCTCTTGACTTTACCAGGTTTTGCCTCGCCCCCCCCAGAACATCCTGAATTGTGATGCCCCACTGTGTGGAACCCCTCAGATCACTGCTTTTTACTCCCCTCTTGCTGGTTTCAATGGCGCATGCATGGGCTCTCGTCCAATGAGAGTCTGCCATGATCAGGTATAATTGACTAGAATGGGGAGCGCACGCACATCTGATAGACAGCTAAAGGGAAGGCGGTAATGCAGTGGCCCACTATCGCAGTGGTGTGGGGGTTTACACAGTGGGTCATTCACCTATAGAATGCCCTGGGGGCAGGCACATTCTTTATATTAATTGTGGAGGTACAGAGGACATGGGCTGCATGGGGAGGGGTGCTATGTATACTATGCATTCATATTTTTGGGGTCTGAGGGGGTTGATCTGGTCTGGATCAGTGTTATATTCCAAGTATGTCACACACCCTGCTTCCAAGATTAATAACATTCGGGTTATGACCAGTAGAGGGCGAACTTCTGCAGAGATGACTAGAAAAAAAGGAGCCCCGGTCCATAAATACCTGGGACCTCCCACGCATTACCCAGTAATTTTATTGCCCTATTTCCCTGTGCTGCATTAGGTGGCTTGGGTCTCCCCCCCCCACTCCGTTACTCCCTGTCCCTGGATCATGGGGGGGGCTTGTCCCTCCTTTTTATTTCACCTTGATAATTACTGTCTGTACATTGGTGGTGTGAGTGTGGAATGTGCATGCTTTCAGAGTGTTCCTGCCTCAGTCGAAGGTGCAGATGGTTCAAGATCTGATACGTCGTCTTCTGTCCAACCTTCGCCTGTCCGTCCGGCAAGGGATGAGGCTGGTGGGGTTGATGGTGGCTTCCTTCGAGGCGGTTCCCTTTGCTCAGTTTCACATGAGGCCTCTTCAACTTCATCTGTTAGCGGCTTGGGACAGATGCCCTCTGTCTTTGGATCAGTCATTTGTGATGTCTCCCCTGGTTCCGCAGTCTCTTCAGTGGTGGCTGGAACCGAGGAATCTTCTGAGGGGCAGATCTTTTCTGGCCTCTTGTTGGGAGATGGTCACCACGGATGCCAGCCTGTCGGGCTGGGGGGGTTTCTGGAAGGAACATCAGTTCCAGGGGCTGTGGGGTCCTCAAGAGGCTCACACCCCCATCAACGTCTTGGAGCTGAGGGCTATCCGGTTGGTGCTGTCGCACTTGACGCATCACCTCCAAGGCTTACCGGTTCAGGTGCGATCAGACAATCGGACGGCGGTCGCTTACATCAATCACCAAGGAGGGACTCGCAGCAGAAGTGCCCTCAGGGAAGTTTCTCTGATTTTTGCATGGGCCGAGAGCAATGTTCCATGCATCTCGGCGGTGTGCATTCCAGGTGTGGAGAACATGGAAGCGGACTCCCTCAACAGGGGGTCCTCTCGTCAAGGGGAATGGTCCCTCAACAACAAGGTATTTCTATCCATTTGTCACAAGTGGGGGTTCCCGGAGGTGGATCTCTTTGCCTCCCACCACAACCACAAGCTCCCTGCTTTTGTGTCTCTGTCTCAGGATCCTCTGGCTCTGCAGTGGATGCCATGTCCCTTGCCTGGAGGGATCTGTGTCTCCTGTACCTGTTTCCCCCCTTCTCCATGGTAGGCAGGGTGGTGCGCAAGCTGATTCAAGAGGATGTGCCAGCAATTCTGGTGGCTCCAAGGTGGCCAAGACAGGTGTGGTTCGCAGACGTCGTGCGGCTGGCGGTCGATCAGTACAGGTTGCCCCTGCTTCCGGATCTGGTCACTCAAGGTCAGCTTTGTTACCCCAATTTACAAACGCTGGCTTTGACGGCGTGGCTGCTGAAACCTTCATTCTAAAAGATGAAGGTTTGTCTGATGCTGTGATCCAGACACTTGTTAGGGCTAGGAAGAAGTCTTCCTCTAACATCTACTACAGGACTTGGCAGTCCTATATTGATTGGTGTGAGGCTAGGGCCTTGCCTTGTAGGGTGTTTTAGATTCCCAGGATTTTGGAGTTTCTTCAACATGGTTTGGACCTGGGTTTTCAGCTTAGTACCTTGAAAGGGCAGGTCTCCGCCCTGGCAGTTTTCTTTCAAAGGTCTTTTGCTCTCCACCCTTTGGTTAAGACTTTTTTCCAGGGGCCACTCATGTGCAGCCCCCTCGAAAGCCTTTGTTGCCTGTTTGGGACTTGAATTTGGTTCTGTCGGCTCTCCAGGGCCCTCCTTTTGAGTCGATGCAGGATGTTGCACTTTCCATTCTCACGCAAAAGGTTGCCTTTTTGGTGGCTATTACCTCTGTTCGACGTGTTTCTGAGTTGGCGGCTCTGTCTATTCAGGCCCCTTACTTCATCATACGATATCAGGACAAGGTGGTCTTCCGTTTGAAGCCTACCTAAAGTGGTCTCTGCCTTCCATCTCAATCAGGATGTGGTTCTCCCTTCCTTGTATCCAAAGCCTAGCAATGACAAGGAGAGGGCCCTGCACTCTTTGGATGTTGTTCGTTGTGTGAAGTACTATTTGGTGGCTACTTCTCCTTTCCGTAGGACGGACGCCTTGTTTGTGGTGCCCTCTGGGCCCAAGAAGGGTTTGGCGCCCGTCAAGTCTACCATTAGTAAATGGATACGTCTGGCCATTGTTGGGGCCTATACTGCCAAGGGGAGGGATCCCCCTTTTTGGATCACTGCTCATTCTACTTGTGCTGTTGGGGCTTCCTGGGCTATTCTAAGTGTGCCATACACTCCACTCCACGGTCTTCATGACATCTGGGTAATCTCCACTAGAGGGCGAACTTCTGCAGAGATGAATATGCAAAAAAGAAATCCCCTCCCGGTTCATATATACCTGGGACCTCCCACCAATTCCCCAGTTTTCTTCTCTGCAGGGAAGGCGACAAGACAGAAGATGAAGACTTCTTTACTTACAGGTAAGCCGGGCTCGCGGCCGGCCTTCTATTATCCCTATTACTGCCAGGACCCTTCTAAATTGCCCTATATTGAGCTTCCCAGCTTAGGCTGCGGGTCCTGATGAAGGTAGGAGCACCCTGTGGGTGCAGCAGAAGCACTGCTCCACCGTGAGACCTCACTATGGGGTAGGCGGTTTTCCAGGTTTCTTGGTGATCCTGGTGTGGCCGCCCATTATGCTTATGGCCGGCTCCTGGCAGGATTCCCCCCTTCCGGGTCCCTTATTCCCCTCCGGGGGGGGGGGCCCTTGTCCCTGTGTGCTGAGTGTTTTACTGTGTGTGTGTGAGTGTTTGCTGCCTTACTGGCTTACTAGGGACTGATTACAGCCTGGGGGAGCTTCTCCCCCTCAGGCTGCGTTCGGGAAGGGGGCAGGGCCGGGCTCTCGGCGCAGCTGCGGTAGCCCCACCCCCTTATTTGGCGCGATTGCTGTGCTCGTTGTATAGGGGTCCGCGTTGCTGGGGGGGGGCATGGCCTCGGCAAACGCGCGTTGTGCGCTGGCCCGCCCTCCCCCTGCTCTCCCTCCTCAGGCACGAGGCTGCGTGGGGGCCATCTTTCTCTGGCAGGCCGCAAAGCAATTGGTGTGTTAAGGGCCCAATGGCCATCTTCTTAGCTTGTGTGTGTGTGGGGGCCCCTATTTACCGGGGGCCCCCACTGGTCTCAATCATGTGTGTGTGGGTGTGCCTCAATCGCACTGTCTGGGTGTGTGGGGGCCCCTATTTACCGGGGGCCCCCCACTGGTCTCAATCATGTGTGTGTGGGTGTGCCTCAATCGCACTGTCTGGCTGGGATACCTGTATATTTACATTTGTGTGGCTACAAGATCAATTGCTGTGGTTTTTTACATGTAATGTTATGCCCATTTTTACACAGCTCGGCGATTATGTTGCTTGTTTTGTGTGTTACAGGTTGCCCTGTATATGTGCATATTAAGGGGTCCCTCCTGGTCCTGGGGTCCCTAGTGAAAAATTGTCCACCTAAAATCCTCCCACCGGGACTTTTAAGGGGCATCCCAGGTTGCTTATGCGTAATTCCCTGCGGTCTTGCGACTGACCACAAAAATTCACCATATGGAAGCTCCGCAGGATACTGGGCTTAGGATCCCTTTGGGACAATCCGGGCCATGTGTGGGGTGCGGGGTATCCCTTACGGGGGAGAATGTGCTGATCTGTATACCATGCGCACAAAAGGCCATAACGCGGCAGCCTTCTGGGTCGGCTCCTCCCGCTTCATCGCCTTCCCCTCCCCACCTGATCCGTACCCCAAGTGACATTGGTACCAGTGGGGAGTCGCTTTCTCATGTTTGGGCACGGTTGGCCAGCATCGAGAAAATGATTGCTAGCACGGTGCGCAAGAAGGCCTAGGCTAAAAAGAGACATTTGTCGTCGGTCCCAGCCATTGTGGGATATTGACGACGAGTCCGTGATTTGTCTGATTATTCCCCGTTAGAGGAGGGGGAATTGTATCAGGATTCAGAGGTTGACTATGTTCAGCCTGGGAATTCCAATGTCGGGCAGGCGCTGGGGGATGCCGTAGATACGGCCACTGTATTCTAAGCATACAGCACGTCCTGCTCCAGATGTAGTAATAACATGTGGGTAATCCTCCGCCTCCGGCGCCGTGCACTGCAGACATGCAGAAAACAAGCTCCTCCCGGCCCCACATATACCAAGGGACCTCCCACAAATCCCCAGATTTCTCTGCAGTGCTGGAACTGCGAAGACATGAAGTATCACGCTCTCGCAGGCGAGCGGTGCTTTGCAGCCCGAGGCCCTGCGGGACTATTTCCACCCGTCCTCTTTATGAAGAATATGCCTCCCAGCCTGGGCTGCGTTGGTCGGGTGAAGGTAGGCAGCACCTAGTGTGCTTACGGAGCTAGACTCCACCGCAATCCCCCACCATAGGGTAGGCGGTCAAGGCTAATGGTGAGCCTTCAGTGGATGCCCCTCCCGCATCATTGCCCCACGCCCCGTGTAGCGGTGAACCCCGAGTGCTGGGTCACCTTCTTCCTCAGTTCCCCCCATTAGTGGGGGGAAAAAGAGGGGGGGGGGGTTGTGTGTACGTTGGCCTAACCTTGCCCTATTACACTGTTTGCTTATAGCCTTATTGGTTACCGGGGGTCAGAGCCGCACTTCAAACATTATGTTAATGTTGGCCGCAGCGCCTTTAATGTACTTTGGTTTGGCGCGTACGGCGGCTCCGTTTAGCGACGCTATGGCGTTTAGTACTGTCTCCTCTTTCTGTCTTGTTCCGCGCTTAGAGCTTCGCGCTCTCCGGGGGGGCGTGGTCTGGTTTGGCGCGGTCTGGGACTGGAAGTACCCTTTTCCCCCTGATTTGGTTGATCAATGGTCAGTACCTCCCGAGGTGGATGCACCTATTATTGGGGTTGCTAACCCTCCCTTCATGACAGCTTCCACTCATCGTACCCTTCGGGATGCTGAGGACCGGCGCATTGACAGATTGGCTTCCCACGCCTTTTCGTGTGCAGGGACGACTCTGCACCCGGTCTGTGCTGCGGCCGTCAGGACCCTTCTTAGGAAGATACTTGACCAACAGCCGGAGGATCTCCCTTGGGAGGTCTTTAATGCACTGTCTGATTGTGATGTTTTTGTGAGGTTTATTCTCTCAGCATTAAAATGTGTGCTAGAACCTCGGTTCTTGTGGTGGCTATTCGCCGCCTGCTTTGGCTGCGACAGTGGGGGGCTGACAGTGATACAAAAAAGGCTCTTACCGGTCTTCCTTTTAGAGGACGCTTGTTCGGGGCCCGGTTGGACCTTTTTGGAAGAAAGGGTAAGGCACCCTTGTGCAGAAGGCCATCCCGGCCGCCTAGGGGCAGGGATACCCCTCCCTACGTTAGTGTCAAGCGAGAACCAGAAGTGTGCTTCTAACTTTTTGAAGTGGAGGCCCGCCCCAGGGGGGGCAGGCAACGCCCTGGGACCTCCGGCAGGGCGAAGTCCAAATCTGCCAAAACCACGCAAGCATGAAGGGACGCCCTCGCCCTATTGGGCGAGGGGGCTGCCGCAGCACTTGGCTCCTATCGCAGGGCGCCATGCTCCGTTAAGGCTGTTATGGGAAATAGTCCCCCTGGATGCAGAATGGAGTTTGCTGGTCGGTCCCTTTCTGAGGTTGTCAGGGTTCTTCTAGTCCCTGCTTTCCCTTCGGGGGTTGAGGCAGGCCGAGCCAGGCGTGCAGGATCCGGGCTCTCTTACAGGTTGGCCCTTGACTTGTGTTTGTATCCACATACCTTTTCCCTCTGGGATGAAGCTGTCTGACCCAGGCGGGCATTCTGGACCTAGCATTTACCTTTCACAGGCAGCTCCTACATGGTATTTACCTGTTGGGCCACAGGAGCTCTTGTCCAAGTGGACCTCTTGCTGCCTGTGAGGCTGCCTCAGGACACCTAGGCTATTTCCAGACTGTATTGCAGGACCAACTCTGCGGATTGGGGTCTTGTTTTGGGTCCCTCTCCTGTTCCCAGAAGGCTCACCAAGGCGAGTATGGGAGTGTGGTTTTGGACGTACCCCTGTGACGTCCGCGCTAGGTCCCACTTGATTGTCATTCTTCCAATTTTGCGTCAGGCCGTGTTGGCTATTGACTTGGGGCTCCTTGGGAGTCCTTTGGATTGGTGCTCAGGCACACCTCTTTCTGAGTGTACCCCAGTTCGGTATCTCCCTACGGGGTGGCTTTTAGATGGGTTCACGTTAAACCTTCCCTTCGGCTATGTGTGGCCTTAGTATGGTAGGGGCCTTGCCCTCCGGTTTGTCACGCTACCTTCACCTTGCAGCTGGTGGGCCTGTTGGTGGCGGTCCAGATGCTGTCCTTTATTCTCAGAGGCCTTTGGGGTCTGTGACACCTTAGGTTACTTATCCTGGTTGGGGTTCCAACACCCCTGGAACTAGGTCAGTACGCTCCCCCTTGTTACGGGGGTTCCTTGTTGGAGTTGGTAAATTCAAGGGAGGTGTCGGGGACCATCCCTTCCTTTTTGCCTTTCCCTGTAAATGGTCACCACGGGGACCAAGTCTGGCAGGTTTTCTAGGGGGATTTTTATTTCTTCTGAAATCCCCCGTGCCTCCTAAGGGGGTCCCCTTTTATGGGGTTCCATTTTCATACTGTTTTTCGGTTATCACATTGAGCCTTGGCGGGCTCTAAATTGCTGGACTACTCCTCTTCAGGACTTGTCTCTTTGGGGACTCTCGGTCAGTCTGACGACAGTGGCCCGTCCTTTTTTATCTGTGAAGGTCTCGAACGGGTTGACCCTTCAGGAAGGGTCTAGTTCTGATCTAAGTGGGGGTTTACATTCCTTACACTTCATTGGTATTGGCTTGTTGGCTGTCCTACTGTGCTAAGAGGGTCTATTCTAGTGTCTCACTGAGCCCCTACTGGTGTGGCCCTGTGGGGCCCCGTTCCTATTATAGGAACTCTGTCCTGGGTTATTGTCCCAAACCTCGCTAGCCTGGCCATGGGGGCCTAGTATTGCTTGCTGTCAAGACATTATACTCTATAGGTCTTAACCTTTTTTTCACCCTGCTAGGTGGGGTTTTGCACAAAGTTGCTGTAGCAAGGGTGAACCGTTACGCTGGGGGCCCTGGGTGGCCCAGTGGGGCGTGATTCGCTGATTCTGCTGAAGACAGTCATACTGTATGCCCTCTCTCGAGGGCTGTTCTGCCTATTCAGGCTCCGTACTACGTCGCCCCTATCTACAGGCCTTTTTAGGCGATTGGATGGTTTGCTCTTCACCCCATTGGAGATGCTTACCTCGGGGTGTCTGTTCCCTATTGGAGGACTAGGCCTAGCTCCCTCCTCTTCTTCTTCTTCTTCTTCTTCTCCCTTCTCTGCCTGCTAGATTGGGAGATGTCGTTCTAGTTTGCCTTGCTGGGACTGGCTCTCCTGCGGGATGTTGCCTGATCCCTGGGTCCTAGAGTGATTACAGCACGATTTGAGTTGGCTCCCCAACTCAGTTCTCTGAGGGTTGTCAGGGCTCGCCCTGTTCGCCTACGGTAGAAGTCGAGTTCAATCTTCTGTGTGGAGCATTCCTCATGGGTTGCTCAGGTGCATTCCCCAGGGACTTTCTAAACTCCCTTTTGGGAGGATTACTTATCCTGATGCCCTGCTAAAGGTTCCTTGGGTCTTATTCAGGTTCTTGTCTGAACTGTTCCTTCCCTCACATCCTTCTTCTGGGGCGGTTACTTCAGTCAAAAGAGTGCCATAGGGGATGGCTCTGTTAGCGGCCCCAGTCATTATCTATCTATATATATGTTTATATATCTGTACACCATTAGGTGAGGGTGTTTCGCCTTACACCGAGTTCGGATCCAGGCGGAGTTTTATTCTCCTCTATTCCAGACCCTCCGGCCTCTGGGCTAATGTCTTGCTTACTCTGAGCTTAAGGGATCTGTATCCCTCTACAGGTGTTGGAGATTCCTGGACTGTTCCCTGTCCTGGTTGGGATTATGCCCCTTGGGGCTTATAGGCTTCTCCATCCTTATGTAACAGGATTTGATTGCTTCCATGGGTGTAGGAGCCCTTTGGATTGGTCTTGCTCGGTTGGTTTGTCCTTCTGAGCCTAAAATAAACATTTCGGCTCTTGCTGAGCCTTGTTATCGTTGTTTTTCAGTATTCCCACCGGTCTCACCTGAGACCAGGGTTCATATTCCCCGACGGGGAGGGTTCTAAGGTTGCCATGGCTACCCTTTCTTTGCAGTAGCATGGTTAGGCGTTAATCCGGCCTACTCGTTTAGGGGAGATTCATCTCTCTTGGTTTTTGTTCTCTTTCTACTTGTGCTTGGCTCGGGCCTTTCAGCACTCGGTCTGTTGAGCAAGCTGACTAGTTCGCTGCTTGTGTTTCACTCAGCCTTGTAAGGTTTCATAAGTTTGAGTTCCCTCCCGTTGCTCCTGGTAGCAAGGTTGCGGGTGACAGCGCTATTACTGTTGGCTGTGCCTTTTCTCAAGGGGATCCCACCCTACTTTATGGACACTGCTATTGGATGTCCCACATGTTATTACTACATCTGGAGCAGGACGTGCTGTATGCTTAGAATAATACAATTCTGTGAAGTAATCACCTGTAGAATTGGTATTATACGCATACAGCACGTCCTGCTCCACCCCACCCTGGTTTCACGTGGTTCTGGATCCCCTGTATGGTGGTTATTATCTTGGATATTATTGCCAGTCTCTGGGTGGCTGGTTTTCTCCTGGCTTCTCCTTCTCACTGCTTTTCAATGCTGGGGATTTGTGGGAGGTCCCTCGGTGTATGAGGGGCCGGGAGGAGCTTGTTTTCTGCATGTCTGCAGTGCACGGCGGCGGAGGATTACCCACATGTTATTACTACATCTGGAGCAGGACGTGCTGTATGCGTATAATACCAATTCTACAGGTGACTACTTCACAGAATTGTTTTTTTGTCACATTTATTGGAGGTGTTGGATATTGAACCACCTGCGGCGCCCCCTCTTAAGAAGGGGGAATTTTTTTGGGCCTGCAAGTCCCGTCTGGAATTCCCTACCCAGGGTCATTTTGATGCGCTGATCCTTAGAGAATGGGAGAGGCCCAGTCGGCTTCCTGGTGTGCCTCAGGGATGGGATTAAAAATATCCTTTTCCGGTGGAGGCGGTTAAGCGCTGGTCTTCTCCTCCCGAGGTCGACGCGCCTGTTTTAGGTTTGACCAACTCTTCTGTGCTGAACACCCCTGACGCCACCTCCCTTAAGGATGGCGAGGATAAGCGCCTTGATCAGATGGCGTGCCATGCATTTGCCAACGTGGGCTCGGCCCTGCGGCCTGTTAGTGCATCTGCCCTGGTGTCGCTTGCTACCAGGTCTCTTATCAGGGACTGGCTGAATAACGCTCGGTTTGATCCAGCTGGCGTTGACTCTTTTGTCGTGTATAGTAGGACGTCAGCCTTACTGGTGGCTATGCGCAGATTGATCTGGCTCCTCCAGTGGACAGCGGACGTTGGATCCAAGAAGTCGCTCACAGCTCTTCCCTTCTTGGGTGTGCGGCTGTTTGGAGATAAATTGGATGCTGTTGCCAAAGGAGGTAAGTTACCTCAGTGGAGGAAACAGCCCCGCCCCTTTTGGGGGGCGGGCTCGTTCACTCCTTCCTTTCGAGGGGCCAGAGCGTCTAGGGGTTTGGCCTTCTCAGGTGTCAGGGGCTCGTCCTGGAACAGAGGCAGAGGTCGGGCACGTCCCGTGGCTGCCTGGGGTTCCAAGCCCAAGCCTGCCGTTAAACCGGCTCCGCAATGAAGGGGCACCCTCACCCGCAAGGGTGGGGGGTCGGCTGCGGCTCTTCTTCCAGGTCTTGGCCCGGGAGGTCACAGACAATTGGATCTTGGAAGTGGTCTCCTCCGGGTACAAACTGGAGTTTGAGTTCTGGCCGCCCCCAAGATTCTTAAGGTCTTGGGTGCCCTCGGACCCTCAGGCTGCACAGGGGCTCCTGTTAGCAGTAAAAAACCTTCTGGACATGGGGGTTATATGTCCGGTGCCTCTGGGGGAGGGAGGCAGGGGTTTCTACTCCAACCTTTTCACGGTTCCCAAAAAGGAGGGTTCGACGAGACCCATTCTAGATCTCAAGGTTCTCAACAGATTTCTCAGAGCCAAAAAGTTCCGCATGGAGACTCTGCGTTCGGCTATCAATTCCCTTCGCCAAGGGGATTTTATGACATCCATAGACATCAAGGATGCGTATCTGCATGTTCCGATTTTTCAGGCACATCAGAGATTCCTCCGATTTGCGGTGGAGGATCAACATTGTCAGTTTGTAGCTCTTCCCTTCGGTCTGACCTTGGCACCAAGGGTCTTCACCAAGGTTTTGGCGGGCATAATGGCTCTGCTCAGATCTCAAGGCATTCGCATTGTGCCTTTTCTGGACTATCTGTTGATATCAGCTTCTTCCCTTCATCAGGCGGAACTGGACACCCACCAGGTGGTGTCGACCCTGGAGAGGTTCGGGTGGGTGATCAACCGCACCAAGTCTTCTCTCTCCCCGTCTTGTGTGATTTCATTTCTGGGCATGAATCTGGATACCAGTTGGGCCAGAGTGTTTCTGCCCCAGACCAAGGTGCAGGGGATTCAGGGTCTGATCCGTCTTCTTCTGGCCAGTCCTTGTCCTTCTATCCGACAGGGGATGAAACTGGTGGGTTTGATGGCATCCTTCGAGGCGGTGCTGTTTGCACAGTTTCATATGAGGTCTCTTCAACTTCACCTATTGACGTATTGGGACAGGTGCCCACAGTCATTGGATCAACCTTTCAGGATGTCTCCCAGGGTTCGGCAGTCCTTTCGGTGGTGGCTGGACTCGAGCAATTTGGTGAAGGGCAGATCCTTTCTGGTCCCTTGTTGGAGACAGTTACCACGGATGCCAGCCTGTCGGGCTGGGGAGGTCCCCAGGAGGCTCACACCCCCATCAATTTATTGGAGCTCAGAGCCATTCGACTGGTTCTGGCTCGGCTGACCCCACATTTACGGGGTCTTCCGGTTCAGGTTCGTTCGGACAACCGAACGGCAGTGGCTTATATAAATCACCAAGGAGAGACTCGCAGCAGGAGTGCCCTCAGGGAACTCTCTCTGATCCTGCACTGGGCGGAGAGCAATGTTCCTTGCCTTTCGGCAGTCTACATTACGGGAGTGGAGAACACAGAGGCGGATTCCCTGAGCAGGGGATCCTCTCGCCACGGAGAGTGGTCTCTCAACCCCGAGGTTTTTCTGGATCTTTGCCGCAAGTGGGGGACTCCGGAGGTGGATCTCTTTGCTTCGAGGCACAATCACAAACTTCCAGCCTTTGTGTCTCTTTCTCAGGATCTCCTGTCTCTGTCAGTGGATTCCTTGTCACTGGCTTGGAAGGACCTGGGTTTTCTGTACCTGTTTCCACCTGTCTCCATGCTGGGCAAGGTAGTTCGCAAACTGACTCTAGAAGCGGCACCAGCGATTCTGGTGGCTCCAAGGTGGCCAAGAAGGGTCTGGTACGCAGACGTTGTAAGGATGGCCGTAGACCAGTACCGGCTTCCCTTGCTGCCGGACCTGCTATCTCAGGGTCATCTACTTTACCCCAATTTACAAATGCTGGCTTTGACGGCTTGGCTTCTGAAACCTTCATCTTGAAAGAGGAAGGTTTGTCTGAGGCTGTTGTTCAGACCCTGATTAGGGCTAGGAAGCGGTCCTCTTCTGGCATTTACTATAGGACTTGGAGGTCCTATATTGATTGGTGTGAGGCTAGGGCCTTGCATTGCAGGGTTTTTTCTATACCCAGGATTTTGGAGTTTCTTCAGCATAATCTGGATCTTGGGTTCCAGCTTAGTACTTTGAAAGGACAGTTTTCTTCTCTGTCGGTTTTCTTCCAGAGGTCTTTTGCTTTACACCCGCTGGTTAAGACTTTTTTCCAAGGGGTCGCGCATGTGCGGCCCCCTCGGAAGGCTGTAGTTCCTGTTTGGGATTTGAATTTGGTTCTTTCGGCTCTGCAGGGTCCTCCTTTTGAGCCATTACAGGATATTGCTCTTTCGGTTCTCACTCAGAAGGTTGCTTTCTTGGTGGCTATTACCTCTGTTCGGCGTGTCTCTGAGTTGGCGGCCCTGTCGATTCAGGCCCCTTACTTTGAGAGAAACCAGGATAAGGTGGTTTTTCGTTTTATGCCGGATTATCTTCCTAAGGTGGTGTCTGCTTTCCACCTCAATCAGGACATTGTTCTCCCTTCCTTGTGTCCTAAGCCTAACAATGGCAAGGAGAGGGTTCTGCACAATTTGGATGTTGTTCGCTGTGTGAAGTACTATTTGGTGACTACTTCTTCCTTCCGCAAGACGGATGCCTTTTTCGTGGTGCCCTGCGGGCCCATTAAAGGTTTGGCGCCTGCTAAGTCTACGATCAGCAGATGGATTCGTCAGGCCATTGTTGGGGCCTATTCTGCTAAGGGGAGGACTCCTCCTGGATCCTTTATATGGTGAAGCTTTTCTTTATTTTTATTTTGAGGTTACCATTGGATTTCCTGGTTCCTTGTCTTTCTGCTTTTGAATTCACTGGGTGTTAAGTGGAAGGTCCCAGGGATATATAGGCCGGAAGGGGCTCGTTTTCAAGACTTCTCTCTGCAACGTCGCCACCTGCTGGTGGAGTAACCCGATCGTAAGAATTAAAGGGGAAGCGGGGTGTGTGACACAGACAATATCCATTTTACAGGTGAGTACTCACAAAATGGTATTTTTTCAAACTATCCCGATTAGACTCCCCCGGCACTTTTTCAAAGCCTTACAGACAACCTTCCTGAAGTTCATCTGGGGTGCACGGAAACCGCGTATCAGATTCAACATATTAGTCAGACCTAAGAGTAGAGGCGGAACTGGGGCTCCGGACCTGAGACTCTACCACTCGGCGGCTGTCATCACGAGGATGGCGGACTGGACATACAGGAAAAAGGACAAGCTCTGGGTCCAACTGGAACAGGATCTTCTGGGGTACAACCCGTGCTCCCTCCCGTGGACATCTACTGCGGGAGACGCTAATAGAAAAGGGTTCCCCTACTTGATCCAGCATTTTCTTTACAGCTGGGACAGCCTGCAACGGCAGGAAGAACTGGTGAGTAGGCCAGGCCCCCTTACCCCACTTTTTAACAACCCGGAATTTATACCGTGAGAGAACACTCCCCGATTCCTGACCTGGAGTGGTACGGATGATGTTAGGTTGAGAGATGTGCTGGTAGGGGGGAGGCTATCATCCCTGGCAGATATGAGAGAGCAAAATGTAGGTGGTAACCTATCCTGGCTACACCACTGGCAGCTGAAGGCGTTTCTCAATACGGGGGAGCGCCTCACCAGGGCAGCTCTCCCCTTGACACCTTTGGAGGAATGCCTCACGCAGGTGCAACCACTGGAACACGTGATATCGACATTCTATAGTCTACTGGTGGCTTCCAAGCACACATCGGAACTGGAGTTCATGTCCAAATGGGAGAGAGACCTGGGGATGGTAATTACAGGGGAGGACACCCAAAAGATCTTCGCGCTGACACATAAACTTGTGGGGGCCAGCTCCGCTCAGGAGAAAAATTACAAAGTACTCACGTGGTGGTACAGATGCCCAGCAGACGTGGCATTGTATTCACCTGGAGAATCGGATGCTTGCTGGAGATGCGGGGCACGTCGAGGAGGGATGCTACATATTTGGTGGGAGTGTCCTCCGATCCTGAAGCTCTGGGACACTGTCTTCAGGATCCACACAGAGGTAGAGGGCTCGGTAGTACTGAACAATCCAGGGGTCGCTCTGCTCTCCTTGATCCCTGGCTCCATAGCCAAGGCGAAGAAAGGAGTACTCAAATATTTCCTCACGGCAGTAAGATCAATCATCCCCAGGCACTGGAAGTCCCCCATTCCCCCAAACATAGCAGAATGGTTAGCTGAAATGGACCATATACTTAGAATGGAAGAACGGATAGCGGTGGATAGAGAGAGAACAGATGGACACTGGACAACCTGGATGAACTGGATCAGGTTCAGGGAGTCGGACGCGGCAAAGGCCTACCTAGGGTCAGGAGTTGGCAGTGGATGAGAGGCCTCACAGATGAGGTCCGAGGCTGGAAAGACCTTCCCAATGCATGTGTCAGCAAGCCATTGTTGTGGGTTCCCTTGCCTATTTCCGCCCCTCCCCGTGCACTACTTTCCCTCCCCCTACTATCCTTGCCTTCCCCCTCCCTTTTGCTCATTTCACCTTCTTATTAACCTATTCTCTTTTCACAGTCTCTCTTTGTGTCGTGGGTTCCCCCCTCCCTCCGGCTGAATAGACCCCTCCCCGCTGGTCTCCCTATGGCCCGGCTTCATCTAGGGGGGCCTCCCTTGGGGCACGTGCGCTTCGGGCCTTCCTTTCTGCCCCCGTTGGTGCCTACTTGGGCGGCGCCTGAGCACTTTACCCGAGCTACGTGTGATGGAGCCCCTGTACATTCCCCGTCGGGTGGGGGGGTCTGTTGCCCGGGGTGGTTGGGGAGGCCCGGCGCGGTGTGGCCCTGGAGCCCCCCACGCGTGCGCTGAGGCGCCGGGGCGCCCGCCAATAGTGACCTTGGCCACGTTAGAGATGGATCTCTGGAACATGCACACTGGTGATTCGGCGGCCCACCGGAAAGATGGAGAGATGCAGGCGCGGCGTGCTTTCGGGTGCATGCGCTGTACTTGGGGGCGGGTGGCTGGCGGGGGGAACTGGAGTCGTCCCAGCTGCGCCTGGAGATGGGGGAGGGGTGGGAGCACGGATTGTCTATATGTTTACTCGACTGTATTTTCTATTCTTGTATTGTTATTCTTCCCTGTACTTGAAAAATGCCAATAAAAAAGAGCTTAAACTAAAAAAGTCTTTACTCACCTGAGATTGTCTGCTCCTCTGTGCCACGCTAATCTCGATGACAGATGCAGTGATCGCTGGAGGGGGGTGGAGAGGTGACCAGAGGAACCCATGCCCCTCCACCCCTCTCTCCAGTTGTCAGGCAGGGAGTGGGATGACTGGGCGGGGCTAGTAGTGAAGATGGGGAGAGGGGCTGGGGGCCCCTCTCCTGAAGACGGAAGAGCCTGGGGGGCATCAGGCCCCCCCCCCCCCCCCCCCCCCCCCCCAGTGAAGAGGAGACCCGGCGGGAGGGCTCACGCATGAAGGTGAGAAAACGTCTTTTTTTTTTTAAAATTTTTTTTTACAGCTATTGAGGTCGGAAGCTGGGTGGTCCTATTCTGGGCCCTCTCCTGAAGTCAGAGGAGCCCGGGGGGGGGGGGGGGATTGGATCAGAGGCCCCCTGGGTGAAGAGGAGATGTGGCCATATCGATTGGGAGGAAAAAAAATGCAAACAAGAAAAAAGAACCCCAAACAGAATAATACTCAACATGCATAAGTACTGTTAAGGGTAGGGTTGCCAAACACCCCAAAGTAAAGCATGCTCGTAACGGTAATTTTACTGGCAAATTTCAGCTCTGCAGACAAAGTACAAGCCTTGCGCTTTTTCAACCAAAACAACCTATTCTAAGTGTGCCATACACTCCACTTCGGTCTTCATGACATCTGGGTAATCTCCAGTAGAGGGCGAACTTCTGCAGAGATGAATATGCAAAAAAGAGAGCCCCTCCCGGTCCATATATACCTGGGACCTCCCACCAATTCCCCAGTTTCTTCTCTGCAGAGAAGGCGACAAGACAGAAGATGAGGACTTCTTTACTTACAGGTAAGCCGGGCTCGTGCCCGGCCTTCTATTATCCCTATTACTGCCAGGACCCTTCTAAATTGCCCTATATTGAGCCTCCCAGCTTAGGCTGCGGGTCCTGGTGAAGGTAGGAGCACACTATGGGGTAGGCGGTTTTCCAGGTTTCTTGGTAATCCTGGTGTGGGATGCCCCGTTCCGTTAGGCTTATGGCCGGCTCCTGGCAGGATTCCCCCCTTTCGTGTCCCAGGGGTTGCCTGGCCTGGCCGATATATTCTCGGTGTGCCACACACCCCGCTTCCCTTTTAATACTTTCGATCGGGTTACTCCACCAGCAGGTGGCGACGTGCAGGGAGAAGTCTTGAAAACGAGCCCCTTCCGGCCTATATATACCTGGGACCTCCCAGTTTTTTTCTCTCTGCATGAAGCGACAAGACAGAAGAATGAAGTCTCCTGCTTGCAGGTAGCCGGGGTAAAATCCGGCATCCCCTTTTGGTCTATTTCTGCCCAGTTCTTGTGTGTTTATTATGCTTAGTTAAATGGAAGCCTCCCAGCCTAGGCTGTGGGCTGGGCAAAGGTAAATGGCACTTTAGGTGTCTAGGAGCTTATCTTCTCCGCTCGACCCCACTTGTGGGGCAATGCGCCTATCCGGCTGGTGATCCGGATTTGGGATGCCCCTGTCCCGATGTCCCTTTAGGTCACCTTCTCCCGCTTGGCCTTCTCCCTTCGCCGGGGGGGGGGGGGGGGGGGGGGGTGTAATGTGCATGAGTGCTTTACTTTACTGTGAAAAGGTTCTAGTGTCAGCGCATGGGCAAGGCTGCTGGGGCCTGTTTTTGACTGTTTGTTTTTCCCTCCCTTTGCGGTTGCGGCTCGCCATTGGCCGAGCCACGTCACTAGGGGGCGGGGCCGCGCTCTCTGCGGCCTCGCTCTGTGTGTTAAGGGGGCGTGGCCGGGACGTGCTGTCTCCGGGCCCGCCCCTCGCTTCCCTGGTCTCATTAGAGCTGGACGCTGCAGCCGGTGGGGGAAGAGCTTCCTTGCTGCTGAAAACTACACAGGTAAAACGGCCCCACCATTGCGCACGTGGGGCCGTTCTTATGCTATGGCTGCTTGTGCAGCATTTTTCTCCCTGGGTCATTTCTACTTATGGGGAATGTTGTTGTTTCACATAGGGGGATATGTGCTCCAGTGGCTGCGATTGTTCACTTTACCTTTGTGATTCGCACATATATATTTAATGTGTAGTGTGTAGGTATGTGTGTATATATATATATATATATATATATATATATATATATATATATATTTTTATATATATATATATATGTATTTATATTTATATATGTATGTGTATGTATGTACAGGTATGTTTATATATATATGTATGTGTATGGGCATGTATTTATACACAGTATGTGCTCTGATTTTTTTTGCACTCTGCTTTGCCTTGAAATTACGTGTTATGTATATTTATTCAAGATGTTTAAGCTAGCCATATATGTTTGCCTTATTGGTTATGTATGATTGTAGCTGGGGGACTGACTGTGGTCTCTTTTCCCCCACAGATTCTGGGATCCCCTCACTGCAGTGGCTCTCCCGGTCTGTTATACCTGGCTAGTCTTAGTCTCTAAATTGGGATTTTCCTAGGTTTAAAAAAAAAAATATAAAAAAAAAAAAAAATCCTCCCACTTCCGGGACTTTAATTATAAAGGGGCATCCCGGGTTGCTTATTGCGTAAAACCCTGGGTTGTTGCGAATACCATAAATTCACCATATGGAGGCTTCCAATGTTACCAGAAATGGCTCCTCGGGGCCATCCAGATTGTGTGGGGGCTGTGGGGTTCCGCTCCTAGGCGATGATGTCATATTATGTGTTCCATGTGCTCAGCAGAACATTGCGCGCCAGTCCGTTGCTCCGGCTTCTGGCTCCTCGCAATTTCCGTCATCTCCTATCCCCCCCAACCTAGTCCGGACCCCGTGTGACACTGTCAAAAATGGGGATTCGCATTCCGAGGTGCATGCACGGTTGGCCAACCTCGAGAAAATTATCTCCGCTTCAGTGGCTCAGAAGGCTACAGCAAAGCGGAAGCACCTTGCTCCGGCAGTACCTGCCCCGTAGGATGAGGTATCTGAAATTTTGGATTATTCCGATTGTCCCCCTGATGAGGGGGGGGAACTTCTTGAGGAATCGGATGAGCCTGCAGACCAGCTATTGTTTGATACTGCTGGTGATCAGGCTGTGGGGGTGTCCCTTGACACTCCTTCTATTTTGGCTCAAATGTTTAAAGTTTTGGCCTTGGATCCGCCTGCGGTGGTCACCCAAAAGGTGAGTTGTTTGATGTACCCCAGCCGCGTTTGGTGTTTCCCAGGCAACAGCACTTTGAGAAGCTTGTCCTTAAGGAATGGGAACAACCCACGCGCCTGGCTGGAACTCCTCCTAATTGGGATAAGCGTTATCCCTTTCCAGAGGACTTGGTGAAGCTTTGGTCAGTGCCCCCCGAAGTCGACACCCCGGTGTTGGGGTTGACTGGCCCGGCTGCGTTGCACCTTTCTGGCACCACTACCATTAAGGATGGTGAGGATCGTCGGATTGATCAATTGGCTCGCCATGGTTTTATCAGTGGTGGCTCGACACTACGGCCAATTTGTGCTTCGGCGCTTCTGTTTGCTGGCTGTTAGATCCATGATTAGGGATCTGCTTGCAGATCTTGATCCCGCTTGTGATATGATTAGCTCTCTCAAGCAGTGTGAGTCGTTTGTTTCTTTTGCCCTGACTGCTCAGGACGATGCTCTTGTGACGAGTAGCAGGACAGCGGCATTGCTGGTGGCTATTCATCGGTCTATATGGCTGCGCCAGTGGACGGCGGACCTTAATTCTAAAAAGGCGCTTACAGCGCTACCCTTCGTAGGTTTATGCCTTTTTGGCGAGAAATTGGATGCTGTTACCAAGGATGGTAAGTTGCCTCAATTCAAGAAACCTCGTCGCTCCTTCAGGGGTGCGAGTTCCTTTAGTCCCTCCTTTCGAGGAGCCAGAGCGGGCAGAGGGGCTTCCCTTCCCGTTACCGGGGCTGTAGGTTGGTCCCGGGGAAGAGGTCGTGGCTGTCCCGGTCAGTCCTGGGGCGCCAAGCCCAAACCTACTGCTAAGCCCGCTCAGCAATGAGGGGCTGCCCTCACCCGTGCAGGTGGGGGGACAATTGCGACACTCCTCCCTGGTTTAAGGCCGGAGTCTCCGGACACATAGATCTGGGAGGTAGTGTCGCCCGGTTACAGACCGGAGTTCGAGTCTCGCCCTCCCTCACGGGTTTTCCTGGAAATGGCGGTCATCCGGCCGGTGCCGCACTTAGAGGTGGGCCTCGATTTTTACACCATTCTCTTCGCAGTCCCCTAGAAGGACGGGTCAGCTTGCCCCGTCCTGCATCTGAAGTTTTTCAAATTTCCCAGGTTCCCCCTTGCTCTAGCCAGGGTGGTGTCCTTTCGGGGAATACGGTCGGATTTCGGTCAACACAGGGTGTTGCTCACTCAGTCCAAGGTCTGTCTGATTCAGGAGTTGGTTTGGATCCTTCTTTCCAATCCTCGGTCGTCTGTTCTGGAGCTGAGAGCCTTCCGTCTGGTTCTTGCTCTTTTGTCTCATCATGGTCTGGGCCTTCTGGTTCAGCTACGCTCGGACAGTCAAGCAGCGGTTGCTTACTTCAATCATCAGGGAGGGACTTCCAGTCTGGGTGCTCTCAGAGTGGAGTCCCTGATCCTGACCTGGGCGAAGACACATGTTCCTTGTCTCTCGGCAGTCTGCAGTCCGCTCCGGTGGGGGACACCGGAGGTGGTCCTGTTTTCCTTTCGCCACAATTGCAGGCTCCCGATCTTTGTGTCACCCTCCCAGGATCCTCTGGCTCGGGCGGCGGAAGCCATATCCCTGAGCTGGGGGGACCCGGGGTTTCTGTACCAGTTTCCTCCGATACCCATGCTAGGCTGAGTGGTACGGAAGCTGGTTCTGGAAAGGGTGTCCGCCATTCTCGTGGCCCCAAGAGGACCAAGACGCAGACATCGTTTGGTGCGCAGACATCGTTTGGCTGACAGCGAATCAGCTCGTTCTGCCTCTTCGGCCCGATCTGCTCACTCAGGGTCGGCTGTCTTACCCCAGTTTACCAACGCTGGTTTTGATGGCTTGGCTGCTGAGACCTCCATCTTGAAGGAGGAGGGTCTTTCTGACTCGGTTATTAAAACTCTGATCGCTGCCCGAAAGAGGTCTTCTTCGATCACCTACTATAGGACTTGGAAAGCCTATATCGCTTGGTGTGAGGTTAGGTCTTTGCCTTGTAGGGTCTTTTCGGTCTCCAGGATTCTGGAGTTTTTACAATCAGGGCTGGACTCTGGTCTTCAGCTGAGTACTTTGAAAGGGCAGGTTTCTGCCTTATCTATCTTTTTTCAGAAGCGTTTCGCACTTCTTCCTTTAGTTAAAACTTTTTTCCAGGGGGTTACGCATGTGCGGCCTCCCAGGAAACCATTACTCCCTGTTTGGGACTTGAATTTGGTTCTTTATGCTCTTCAGGCTCCTCCCTTTGAGCCTTTGCAAGATATTGCTTTGTCTACCCTGACTCAGAAGATTGTCTTCTTGGTAGCTATCCCTTCGGTTCCGCGTGTCTCGGAGTTGGCGGCCTTGTCTATTCAGGCGCCCTACTTTGAGAGGCGTCAGGACAAAGTGGTCTTTCGGTTCAAACCAGACTTTCTTCCTAAGGTTGTTTCTGCTTTTCATTTGAATCAGGATATTGTTTCTCCCTCCCTGTGTCCTAAGCCTAAGAATGACAAGGAGAGGGTTTTGCATTGTTTGGATGTAGTACGCTGTGTTAAGTACTATTTGATTATTACTTCTCCTTTTCGTAAGACTGATGCCTTTTTTGTTATGCCCTGTGGGCCTAGGAAGGGTTTGGCGCCGGCCAAATCTTCCATTAGCAAATGGATACGTCAGGCCATTATTGCGGCCTATTCTGCTAAGGGGAAAGTTCCTCCTTTTCGTATCACTGCTGATTCTACTCGCGCCGTTGGAGCGTCTTGGGCTTTTCAGCACCAAGCTTCTGTTGAACAAGTTTGTAATGCCGCTACTTGGTCTTCTGTTCTGCAGACTGCAGTCATTTAAGTTATGCTTCACCTTGCCTTTGGATACCCATCCCTTGTGGACACTGCTTTTGGATGTCCCGACCGTAAGTATTAAAAGGGAAGCGGGGTGTGTGGCACACCGAGAATAATACCATTTTGTGAGTACTCACCTGAAAAATGGATATTATCGGTGTGCCACACACCCCGCTTCACCCGCCCTTTTCGGTATCCCGAATCCTTTATATGGTGAAGCTTTTCTTTATTTTGAGGTTACCGTTGGATTTCCTGGTACCTTGTCTTTCTGCTTTTTAAATAACTGGTGATTCAGTGGGAGGTCCCAGGTATATATAGGCCGGAAGGGGCTCATTTTCAAGACTTCTCCCTGCACGTCGCCACCTGCTGGTGGAGTAACCCGATCGTAAGTATTAAAAGGGAAGCGGGGTGTGTGGCACACCGATAATATCCATTTTTCAGGTGAGTACTCACAAAATGGTATTTTTGTTTTCCCCAGCCCTTGTCCCTGTGTGCTGAGTTTTACTGTGTGTGTGTGAGGTGTTTGCTGCCTTACTGGCTTACTGGGGGCTGATTACAGCCTGGGGGAGCTTCTCCCCCTCAGGCTGTGTTCTGGTTCGGTAGCCCCGCCCCCTTATTTGGCGCGATTGCTGTGCTCGGGGTCCCCGTTGCTGGGGGGCGTGGCCTCGGCAAACACGCCTTCTGCCCTGGCCCGCCCTCCCCCTGCTCTCCCTCCTCAGACACGAGGCTGCGTGGGGGCCATCTTTCTCTGGCAGGCTGCACAACAATCGGTGTGGTAAGGGCCCGATGGCCATCTTCTGAGCTTGTGTGTGGGGGCCCCTATTTACCGGGGGCCCCCACTGGTCTCAATCCTGTGGGTGTGCCTTGATCGCACTGTCTGGCTGGGATACCTGTATATATTACAATGGTGTGGCTGCAAGATCAATTGCTGTGGTTTTTTACATGTAATGTTATGGCCAATTTTACACAGCTCAGCGCTTATGTTGCTTGTTTTGTGTGTTACAGGTTGCCCTGTATACGTGCATATTAAGGGGTCCCTCCTGGTCCTGGGGTCCCTAGTTAAAAAAAATTGTCCACCCAAAAATCCACCAGGACTTTTAAGGGGCATCCCGGGTTGCTTATGCGTAATTCCCTGCGGTCTTGCGACTGACCACAAAAATTTGCCATATGGAGGCTCCGCAGGATACCGGGCCAGGGATCCCTTTGGGACAATCAATTCCCTTCGCCAAGGGGATTTTATGACATCCATAGACATCAAGGATGCGTATCTGCATGTTCCGATTTTTCAGGCACATCAGAGATTCCTCCGATTTGCGGTGGAGGATAAACATTATCAGTTTGTAGCTCTTCCCTTCGGTCTGACCTGGGCACCGAGGGTCTTCACCAAGGTTTTGGTGTCCTAAGCCTAACAATGACAAGGAGAGGTTTCTGCACAATTTGGATGTTATAAAGAATACACGCTAGGATCAATTTAGCAAAAATACATTAAAGCTCAACGTGTGCAGAAATCCCAATCCAGTTACCATAAATAATATTCAAAAACACAGAGCTAATAAAAGATTAAACAATTTTTTTTAGAATAACCAACCAAAGCATAAAGCATCTGATCACAACTCCCTTTGGGACAATCCGGGCCATGTGTGGGGTGCGGGGTATCCCTTATGGGGGAGAATGTGCTGATCTGTATACCATGCGCACAAAAGGCCATAACGCGGCAGCCTTCTGGATCGGCTCCTCCCGCTTCATCGCCTTCCCCTCCCCACCTGATCCGTACCCCAAGTGACATTGGTACCAGTGGGGAGTCGCTTTCTCATGTTTGGGCTCGGTTGGCCAGCATCGAGAAAATGATTGCTAGCACGATGGGCAAGAAGGCCCAGGCTAAAAAGAGACATTTGTCGTCGGCCCAGCCATTGTGGGATATTGACGACGAGTCAGCTAATTTGTCCGATTATTCCCCGTTAGAGGAGGGGGAATTGTATCAGGATTCAGAGGTTGACTATGTTCAGCCTGGGAATTCCAATGTCGGGCAGGCGCTGGGGAATGCCGTAGATACGGCCACTGTTTTGTCACATTTATTGGAGGTGTTGGATATTGAACCGCCTGCGGCGCCCCCTCTTAAGGAGGGGGAATTTTTGGGGGCCTGCAAGCCCCGTCTGGAATTCCCTACCCAGGGTCATTTTGATGCGCTGATCCTTAGAGAATGGGAGAGGCCCAGTCGGCTTCCTGGTGTGCCTCAGGGATGGGATTAAAAATATCCTTTTCCGGTGGAGGCGGTCAAGCGCTGGTCTTCTCCTCCCGAGGTCGATGCGCCTGTTTTAGGTTTGACCAACTCTTCTGTGTTGAACACCCCTGACGCCACCTCCCTTAAGGATGGCGAGGATAAGCGCCTTGATCAGATGGCGGTGCCACGCATTTGCCAACGTGGGCTCAGCCCTGCGACCTGTTAGTGCATCTGCCCTGGTATCGCTTGCTACCAGGTCTCTTATCAGGGACTGGCTGAATAATGCTCAGTTTGATCCAGCTGGCGCTGAGTTCACTATACTTAAGAAGTGCGAATTGTTCATGGATTTTGTCATGGCTGCGATGGAAGACTCTATTGTCGTGTGTAGTAGGACGTCAGCATTACTGGTGGCCATGCGCAGATTGGTCTGGCTCCGTCAGTGGACAGCGGATGTTGGAGCCAAGAAGTCGCTCACAGCTCTTCCCTTCTTGGGTGAGCGGCTGTTTGGAGATAAATTGGATGCTGTTGCGAAAGGAGGTAAGTTACCTCAGCGGAAGAAACAGCGCCGCCCCTTTCGGGGTACGGGCTCGTTCACTCCTTCCTTTCGAGGGGCCAGAGCATCTAGAGGTCTGGCCTTCTCAAGTGTCAAGGGCTCGTCCTGGAACAGAGGCAGAGGTCGGGCACATCCCGTGGCTGCCTGGGGTTCCAAGCCCAAGCCTGCCGTTAAACCGGCTCAGCAATGAAGGGGCGCCCTCACCCGCAAGGGTGGGGGGACGGCTGCAGCTCTTCTTCCAGGTCTGGGCCCGGGAGGTCACAGACAATTGGATCTTGGAAGTGGTCTCCTCCGGGTACAAACTGGAGTTCGAGTTCTGGCCCCCCCCAAGATTCTTAAGGTCTCGGGTGCTTTCGGACCCTCAGACTGCACAGGGGCTCCTGTTAGCAGTAAAAAACCTTCTGGACATGGTGGTTATATGCCCGGTGCCTCTGGCAGAGAGAGGCAGGGGTTTCTACTCCAACCTTTTCACGGTTCCCAAAAAGGAGGGTTCGGTGAAACCCATTCTAGATCTCAAGGTTCTCAACAGATTTCTCAGAGCCAAAAAGTTTCACATGGAGACTCTGCGCTCGGCTATCAATTCCCTTCGCCAAGGGGATTTTATGACATCCATAGACATCAAGGATGCGTATCTGCATGTTCCGATTTTTCAGGCACATCAGAGATTCCTCCGATTTGCGGTGGAGGATAAACATTGTCAGTTTGTAGCTCTTCCCTTCAGTCTGACCTCGGCACCGAGAGTCTTCACCAAGGTTTTGGCGGGCATAATGGCTCTGCTCAGATCTCAGGGCATTCGCATTGTGCCTTAACTGGACGATCTGTTGATATCAGCTTCTTCCCTTCATCAGGCGGAACTGGACACCCACCAAGTGGTGTCGACCCTAGAGAGGTTCGGGTGGGTGATCAACCGCACCAAGTCTTCTCTCTCCCCGTCTCGTGTGATTTCATTTCTGGGCATGAATCTGGATACCAGTCGGGCCAGAGTGTTTCTGCCCCAGACCAAGGTGCAGGGGATTCAGGGCCTGATCCGTCTTCTTCTGGCCAGTCCTTGTCCCTGTATCCGACAGGGGATGAAACTGGTGGGTCTGATGGTGTCCTCCTTTGAGGCGGTGCCTTTTGCACAATTTCACATGAGATCTCTTCAGCTTCACCTATTGATGTATTGGGACAGGTGCCCACAGTCATTGGATCAACCTTTCAGGATGTCTCCCAGGGTTCGGCAGTCCTTTCGGTGGTGGCTGGACTCGAGCAATCTGGTGAAGGGCAGATCCTTTCTGGTCCCTTGTTGGGAGACAGTTACCACGGATGCCAGCCTGTCGGGCTGGGGAGGTTATTGGAAGAGTCATCAGTTCAGAGGGGTGTGGGGTCCCCAGGAGGCTCATAACCCCATCAATGTATTGGAGCTCAGAGCCATTCGACTGGTTCTGGCTCAGCTGACCCCACATTTACGGGGTCTTCCTGTGCAGGTTAGTCGGACAACCGAACGGCAGTGGCTTACATAAATCACCAAGGAGGGACTCGCAGCATGAGCGCCCTCAGGGAAGTTTCTCTGATCCTGCACTGGGCGGAGAGCAATGTTCCTTGCCTTTCGGCAGTCTACATTCCGGGAGTGGAGAATACGGAGGCAGATTCCCTGAGCAGGGGATCCTCTCGCCAAGGAGAGTGGTCTCTCAACCCCGAGGTTTTTCTGGATCTTTGCCGCAAGTGGAGGACTCCGAAGGTAAATCTCTTCGCCTCGAGGCACAATCACAAACTTCCGGCCTTTGTGTCTCTTTCTCAGGATCCCCTGTTTCTGGCAGTGGATGCCTTGTCACTGGCTTGGAAGGACCTGGGTTTTCTGTACCTGTTTCCACCTGTCTCCATGCTGGGCAAGGTATTTCGCAAACTGGTTCTAGAAGGGACACCAGCGATTCTGGTGGCTCCAAGGTGGCCAAGACGGGTCTGATACGCAGACGTTGTAAGGATGGCCGTAGACCAGTACCGGCTTCCTTTGCTGCCGGACCTGCTATCTCAGGGTCATCTACTTTACCCCAATTTACAAACGCTGGCTTTGGCGGCTTGGCTGCTGAAACCTTCATCTTGAAAGAGGAAGGTTTGTCTGAGGCTGTTGTTCAGACCCTGATTAGGGCTAGGAAGCGGTCCTCTTCTGGCATTTACTATAGGACTTGGAGGTCCTATATTGATTGGTGTGAGGCTAGGGCCTTGCCTTGCAAGGTTTTTTCTATATCCAGGATTTTGGAGTTTCTTCAGCATAATCTGGATCTTGGGTTCCAGCTTAGTACCTTGAAAGGACAGGTTTCTGCTCTGTCGGTTTTCTTCCAGAGGTCTTTTGCTTCACACCCGCTGGTTAAGACTTTTTTCCAAGGGGTCGCGCATGTGCGGCCCCCTCGGAAGGCTGTAGTTCCTGTTTGGGATTTGAATTTGGTTCTTTCGGCTCTGCAGGATATTGCTCTTTCGGTTCTCACTCAGAAGGTTGCTTTCTTGGTGGCTATTACTCTGTCCGGCGTGTCTCTGAGTTGGCGGCCCTGTCGATTCAGGCCCCTTACTTTGATAGACACCAGGATAAGGTGGTTTTTCGTTTTAAGCTGGATTTTCTTCCTAAGGTGGTGTCTGCTTTCCACCTCAATCAGGACATTGTTCTCCCTTCCTTGTGTCCTAAGCCTAACAATGACAAGGAGAGGTTTCTGCACAATTTGGATGTTATAAAGAATACAAACACTATAAAAATAGATCTGTATAACACCACGCTAGGATCAATTTAGCAAAAATACATTAAAGCTCAACGTGTGCAGAAATCCCAATCCAGTTACCATAAATAATATACAAAAGCACAGAGCTAATAAAAGATTAAACACATTTTTTTAGAATAACCAACCAAAGCATAAAGCATCTGATCACAACTGGTAAAAGAACAGTTCATTCAATCAGAGCAGGCAATATATAAACGCAGTATCCCGCAGTGCATGTGTCCAATTATAAGGCACGTGAATCCACCACCGTTTTAGTTATGCTCTTACCAGATAATAAAACTTAAATAGTATGTAATGAAAATGCACCTCCGTCTCCCGCAGCAACCGGGTAGAAGATGATATCCAATAAATGGGTCAGTAATTCCACCTCAATTCTTCTTTCAAAATAAATTTTCTCAACATTCAATAACCCATAAGCAAGGGGTATTTCACATGCAAGGGGAAAAAAGCGCAACAATAGTGCAGTAATGCTAAAAAAGTGGAATTTAATAATAAAAAATGCACTCACAAGGATAAAAACATGAAAGGCATATAAACTCCAATACAGCCAAGGAATAGTGGATCTCACCACACGGCGCCCCAGAGTTCGTCCTATGATGTAGGTAGCATCTCACTCTCCAAAAGGTATAAGTGAATAGAAATCCCAACGCGTTTCAGCGCTCACTTGCGGCTTTAACCAGGGTAGTGGGAATCAAAGCCCATAAGGATTTTAAATAGAGGAGGGAAAAGTAATCACTTCCAGGAATGCAATCCCGGAAGAGCAAAAAACTCCAGGCCCCTGGAAGTTAAAGACTTTTGATCTGCTCAATATGGTTCCTGGGGCATCCTGATTGGATGATATGCCCAGGCCCTATTGGAATACTCTCCTACTTTCAGGATTGCACAGTGATCGAATGCAGCACTAAACAGAGTGCTTTGATGCTGTGTGTGCCCCTGTCGGCACTTAACAGGTATGCTGTGTGTGCAAAGCAGAGATGTGGCTGCAGGATCCGTGAAGAAGGTGAGTGGGCCAAGTGGTTTCTACAGAGTTACATTGCAGGAATCTGTAATCCCCTCGGAAGCATACCTAGCAGACCGAAAGCTTGTTTAGTCCACTTTAAAGCAAAGAACCCCTTTAAGTAGTATTAATGGTACTTTTTTGTTATATTTTAAATTTTGTTTCGCCCTCTCTTCCAGGATATTCGAGGCTGTAGCTCATCTGTTTTCAGTGTTCCAAAAACAATATTTGTTCCAAGAATCACCCGTGTTGGTCTCAGGGATTTGATATTCTGCATGGAACAAGAGCGAATGACCAAACACTCCTTGGCCTTATACCGTGCGCTTCTGAAATGAACTGAGCATGAAGCAAGCATTTTGTTTACAGGGTTATTTATAAAAAAAAATCTATAAAGCATGGTAATTGTTTTGTATTTCTGAGGCTATAGTTTCTGGTTGTCTCTGATTAACAGGTGGAAGGTACCAGGAATCAGTGAAAATTTGTAGCCATGTTTAATATATATACTGACATTTCCGTGCAGTTGTGCCTTAATTTATCTATGTTTTTGTGTTGTGTTGTCCTTGAAATATACAAAAGAGACCAACTAAATGTTTGTATATTTTATTTCCTTTTTTGTATTGTAGTAATTTTACTAAAACAAAATCAGAGGGCTTAGCTTTTTAGGGGTCAATTAGAAGAAAGCACTGTGCCAGGTGATGGGGTCACTTGCCCATGGGTTAGTACTCCTGCAAAAAAAATCCACATATTTCCCTATGCTTCTATGAGCATTTGGCACTAAAATTAAGTTCTGCACCATTTCTACAATTGCTGTTGAAGCCGCAGTTAGGTTGGTTCCTGGTGGTACTTTAAAGCAGAATTCCACTCAAAAGCAACCCCCCCCCCCCCCCCCCCGCCACCCTCTCCTGGAGCTGAGGCAGGAGGAGGGGTTAACAAGGAAAAAAAAAAAAACCCTACCTCGGCCATGGTCCAGTGCCGCTTTCTCATTTTTGTGTGTGTCCAAGTTTATTGGACTTTCTGTTCAATTAAAGTGTCGGGTGGCTTTTTAGCACTAAGGAGGTAGGAACATATCTTACATCTGCTTTCTTGTTAAATGGTGTATTTATTTTTATTCGCAGTGAAGATTATAATGAAACTGCGGCAAAGAAGGCAAAAGGGAGAGGACTTTGGGTAGCACAAGCCACACAATAAAGAGAGGCACTTCCCTGACTAGGCCTGGTTTTAGACCAAGTATGGCCCATGTGGTGCCTCAGTTTCTTAAATGCTTCTTGTGTTTTTACCCAGATGACCTTGACCTCATCTGCTCTGTACCCCCCTTGCTGACCTTGGTCAAGGGCCCTGCCTCTGCCAGCTCCCTTCGGTACCTCGCTCCAGCTATGGTTTTTGACCTTCACTATGACTCTGGATATCCCTCTGTATTGACGCCTGTTGGACTGACTTCCTGTGTATCACCCTTGCTTTGACTGACCTCCCGTGAACCCCAGTTGCACTCATCCACCTGCAGGTCCAGGCCTCAGTTTGTATCCTTTGTGCATTGTAAGACCTGAGGGCAGCGGTGTCCAGTGAGACCTGCTTGTGCAAACCAGGGCATGTTTAGAGGTGAAGATAGCGGCGCTATCAACAAACCTGGACCTGCTAACTGATGAGCCTGACGTCATGTCTTTCTACTATATTTTTTTTTTCTGGTTATCCGTTAATATATATGTGGTGCACCACTAATATTTATCAGTAATGGCGTGCTCACCAATATACTCAACCAGATGAATAAAATGAAACCTGGGGTACACTGTATCCCCACGAATCAAAAGGACGGGAGCACAACCAATCAAAAGTCTACAAAATATTTATTCAGGAAAGTTTTTTTGTGTGTGTACAAAAAACATTTAAAACCAACACATCAGACACATTAAAAAACCCCCCATGCTGGCCCTGATCACCTTCTTTCCTCAAAATGACCCATACAATATGAGGCTGTAGCCAATATCAAGTACGTTATAATTCTATCCTCATTGTCAGTGCACACAAATAAACCTGAAATAGTGTCCAAAAAACCACAACACAATTCCCCAAAAAAGCAGTGATTAAACCATATTCAATAAATGAAAAAAATCAATACATGAATTTTCTTTGTGCCGGCACAAAAAACAGAAAAAAGAAGGGGAACACACAGTGCTCCTAACCTCACGTGTTCCTAAATGAAAGAATATGTGAATAATGCAAAACCCCTATACAGTTAATGCAAAATATTTAACCCATAGAAACAAAAAAATAATATATAACATCTAAATGGTTAAGTATTAATCATGCACATCAAACATGAACAAAGATACAGCTACAATGAGGAGATACTCAGCTAGCAAGTAATGAAGCAATAACAGCCAGGGGAGGAATGCCAGGGGCAGCTGGAGAAAACACCTGCGCTTCGCAATACAGAGACTGCTTCTTGGGTGAAATCATGCAAATAACCAGACGTAGCCTTTATATTCACCCCACCATCCTGCGGCCATGGAAGACGGCGCACACCTGCTAAATCACGTGTGCGCACGCACCGCGGCCGGCCGCCGCCGGACATGACGCAGCGGATGACGCGCCCATCTCCAAGGACGCAGCCATCCGCAGCAACAGCCCGGCCGCTGCTGGCCAGCACGCCCACCCCAATGATCCACCAGCAGCCCGCAGCGGGGACAGGCAGAGTCGCCGCCCACACCTTATTAGGAGCAGCGGCGCCATCACACATCCCCAATACGGGCCGCAGGAGGCCAGGAAGCACGGCGTGGACCATGGCCCCAGGATGCGGCCGTGATGATCCCAATGGAGGGGTCATCCGGCCATGGAGGAAGAGTACATGGAGCCCATAATATATGCAAAGTTATATACACTATACAACAATTAATACAAACAAATTTGATATGTACAGATATTCAAAACCAATATGAAAAAATTCTAATATGAAAAAATTCTAAAGAGGACTAAACACTAGAAACGTAAAAAGCAAATCATGTATAACAAATTTATCATTTTATTCTCTCCTTACCGAATGCTCTTTTGGGCCCAATATACAGTCAACCTATTGTGCCCTCCATTGAATATAAGATGTAAAAAGTGGGGAAGACACAGAAGGTATACGGGTAAAATCACCCTAGATGTAGATTAGACAGTTATGCCAATATTTAGAGTGGACCCCAGATACAAGTCCCCAAAAAGGGGGAAATCTAAATCTTATGTGATTCAAACACAATTTTGGTGTGGTACCGCTTTATTGATGATGTTCTCCTTATTGGGCAGGGTCCGGAAGAAGAGTGCCGTAATTTTTTGGATACTCTTAATCAGAACAACATGAATATAAAACTAACCTATGACATTTCCCAAAAGGAGGTAACATTTTTGGACTTGGTAATATTTCTTGAAGAAGATGGTACAACTGGCACGAAATTGTTTAGGAAGAGTACTGCAGTAAACCGCTTCCTCGAATATAGGAGCGCACATATACGGCATTTAAAGGATGGAATTCCTACAGGCCAATTTCTTAGAGCACGACGAAATTGTTCCAAAACTTCGGATTTTGAGAAACAAGCGGTTGATCTCGCACACAGGTTTCAAGCCCGGGGCTACCCACACAAAGCGGTGGAGCAGGCAAATCGAAGGGCAAAAGATACCAAACTATGCAGCCAAGATTGATGACAAAGAACAAGGTAACTTTACCTAGAGCATGTGACGATAAAGTTAGGTTGATAATGGATTTTCACAAACAATGGCATCAAGTCAGGAATATCATTTCAACACACAGGGGGATCCTTAGTACGGACCCCACTTTGTCGACAGTAGTAGGCCCAAGAGCCATGATCACTGCTAGACGTGCCCCTAACATCAGGGACAAGCTGTGTAGGAGCCATTTCACATCACCAAAGACATGGCTCTCTAAAATGGCCATAAGTGGCTGTGCTCCTTGTAATTGTTCAATCTGTAACCTTGTGGATAAAACCGACAGAATAATCAACCTGCAAACGGGACAACGGTTTAAAATTTCACAATTTATCAATTGCAGGACACTGTCTCTGATATATCAATTGAGCTGTGGATGTCCGAAGGCATATGTAGGAGAGACGAAAAATGCGTTGCGCACTCGGGTTCAAGCCCACGCCTCAAACATCCGATTGGCTCGACGTTACACCCCTGGCAGGTAAGAATGTTTCACCGGTAGCATGCCATTTCTTGGAGGTTCACGGAGGGGATTTTTCGTCACTCCGTGTAGTGGGGGTTGAAAGGGTCACTCTAGGTCCACGTGGTGGAGATCTTAAAAGATCACTCCTTAAAAAGGAGCTGCGGTGGATCTTCCAACTAGATACCAGGTCACCACAGGGACTAAATGAAGATTGGTCCTTTTCACCCTTCCTTGGTTAGGTTGAGAGATGGTATCATTCCTCTCCCAACCAAGGTAGCACTTGTATTATGCCCTCAGAATGTTCCATAATGGGGCAATGCCCTCTGCACAGAAGTAATTTTCACATACGCTGTGTGGTGAATCACTTTCAATTGTTTAAGTTTTATCATTGAAGTATTGGTTTTCACTTAGGATTGGGATTTGGTCCTTGGGTCCAAATTGATGGATACCCAGCGGGTTGTCCGCTGTTGGGTTCCAAGGATGTATAATAAGGGAGATAACATCCTGTTTCTTTTAATTGTTTGTTTTTCACGTTATTTATGAGCTGGGAGTTTATTCCTGGAATACAATTATTCCAACCATACTAAACACTTGGCTCTCTTTATCCAAACAATTATTCTAAGCATACAGCACATCCTGCTCCAGAACATATTCATAACGTATGGGTATACCTCCGCCTTCAGCGCCATGCACTGCAGATCATGAAGAAAACAAGCTCCTCCCGGCCCTACATATACCGGAGGACCTCCCACAATCCCCAGATTTCTCTGCAGTGCTGAAACTGCGAAGACATGATGTATCACGCTCTCGCAGGCGAGTGGGGCTTGACAGCCCGAGGCCCTGCGGGACTATTTCCACCCGTCCTCATTGTGAATTATTGCCTCCCAGCCTGGGCTGCGCGGGTCGGGTGAAGGTAGGCAGCACCTAGTGTGCTTATGGAGCTAGTCTCCACCGCAATTCCCCAACCATAGGGTAGGCGGTTTAGGCTGATGGTGAGTCTCCAAGGGATGCCCCTCCCACATTATTGTCCCGTACCCCGCGTAGTGCTGCACCCTATTCGGGTCGCCATTCTCCCTCTTTTCCCCGTCTACGGGGGGAAAAGAAAGTGGGGGGGAGGGTACGCGTGTGGCGGTCTTGGTGTACCGGTGTGTCACGCTCGTGCCTTCTATTCTGCCCTTTCTAGCATCTGAGATGTCAGGGCCGCGCTTATTGCTTCTTTTCGGCTGCCCGTGTGTATTTTTCTAATTGATTGCCACTTAATTTGGTTGCCGCGTTGTCCGAGCTTACTGTCGGTGTCCGCTCTATGGTACGTTAGGCCGGCTGCTGCACCATTGCCTTAATTTTTCCTTCAGAGCTTCGCGCTCTTTAGAATGGGCGGGGCCTTTGTCTGGCGCGCTCCGCGTCACGGCGGAGTATTTAGCCCGCTCTTCGAGTTTCGCTGGGCGCCATTTTGGTTAGCTTCCCGCACACGCGTCGTGGCGGTCTCCTCCTCCACTAGAACTGTAAGTGCCCTTGCGGGTGAATCCCTCTCATTATTGTCTGCCCATCTGCGCATGTTCCTGACATCTCTTTCATATTGTGTCTTTCAGACGCTGAGTTCCCGGCGGCCTCTCCCGGCCTCATATACATATATACCTATATACCTATTCATATAATTACCTTATACGTATACATTGCTATACTCATAAGTATAAGGAGCGGGCCTTCCCAAAATCTCCCACATTGATCAGCGGGTAGTTGGGGCATCCAGGGTTGCTTACGGCATAAATCCCTATCGACGTACTATAATTGAACAATCACCATATGGAGGCATCTCAGGATTGTGTTACCGGGGTCCCCTTGGGACAGGACCGGCTGTGTATATCGTGTGGTCTCCCCCATGCTGAGGTGGACGGGGCACGGGTCTGCGTGTCATGTTCTGAACAGACGCTGGAACTGCGAGCGACGCTCCTTCCCACCCCTTCCCGAAACCTCACTCCTGTTGAGTCTTGTACAAGTGAGAGGTTACAAATAGATCCCTCTCCTAGACGACCCACGCTGGCCCAGATCGTCGAAGGATTGGCTGGCCGGATCGGCCCAGTTAGACAACGGCCTTCTTCTCCCGCGGCTTCGGCCTGTGCTATGGGCTCTGTGGAGTGCTTGTCTACACGTGCTAGTACCACTTCGGACGAAGGGGACTTGTTCTCTGACCTAGGCTCCCAGGACGAGAGACCGAGGAGTCAGGATGATGCTGATCTGGATGTCTTGGACCAGCTTGACATCGACGGCACGTTACTCAGGATTTTTAAGGTACTGTCCGTTTCGTCTCCTGGCACGCTCTCCAGACCGAGAGGGGGGCGCTTTCATACTGCACCTCCTCGCTTGGAATTTCTTGAGCAGGCTCACTTCCATGCACTTGTTCTTAAAGGGTGGGAATGTCCCGCTGCTCTTCAAAAGACGCCGGATGATTGGGCTTGGATATACCCTTTTCCCCCCGAGATGATAGATATTTGGTCCTCGTCCCCAACCGTGGATGCTCCGATTATTGGGGTCCCTAACCCCCCATTCCTTACTTCTCGGCGTATTGATAGGCTTGCTTCCCACGCCTTTACCTGTGCTGGCACGACGCTGCGCCCTGTCTGTGCTGCGGCTATCACGGCAGTGGCCGCTAAGACTCTTATAAGTAAGTCACTGGAGCATCAGCCTGAAGATTTACCCTGGGAGGTGTTTTATGCACTCTCTAGTTGCGATATTTTTCTTAAATTTATCCTTATGGCCTTGGATGACACCATCAAAATGTGTGCTAGGACTTCTGCCCAAGTGGTGGCTATACGTCGCCTGCTCTGGCTTCGTCAGTGGGGGGCAGACGATGACACTAAAAGGATCTTGACGGGACTCCCCTTTAGAGGGCATCACCTGTTTGGGGCACGTCTGGACTTATTTGAGAAACAGGCCAGTCCACCTAGTCAGAGGCGGCCGCTGCGCCCCCCGCGGAGCAGAGAGACCCCTCCCCCTCCATATCATTCCGTTGAACAGGAACCGGGGTTGCCCCCTGCTGGGTCTGGTTCAATTTCCCGCCCCAGGAGTGACGTTCAGGGCCCGGGGCCCTCCGGTCGGGCTAAGTATTTTTCCTTCCCTGATTTCCCTCATGCATGATGGGACGCCCTCTCCCACCTGGGTGAGGGGATGGCCACAGCACACTACTCCTATCAGGAGGCATCTTGCCTCGCTCTGGTAGCTTTAGGTAGTTACCCTAGAGATGGAACGGTGTTTGCTGGGCAGTCCTTCCCTGAGTCGGTTAAGAGGACTATGTTTCCATGCCCGTCTTCGGGCATGGGTGCAGGCTTAACTGGGCCTGCCAGGTAGGGCTTCCCTGCTGAACGCCATTATCATATAGAATCTGGGGCCCCTGAGTGGGTCTGCCCCTCCTTCTCTCCCTCCTTCTCTCCCTTCTAGGATGAGGGAGCTTATCTGCCTAACACCTAGGAGGTTGTGGCATCTGTACCATAATCTTTCGGCCTGTCGCCCTCGACAGGGCTTTCTGTGCCCCATGCCCCAGGGACCCCCTGGCTGCTGGCCGTGTTTGGATTTTTCCAGGCTCTGGGGAACCTTCGGGATACTGAGCCCTCTACGACTGGTATTGGTGTTCACTAACACCGTAGAGACTTAAACTAAGCCCCCTGTTTGCGCCCTCGTACGCACTGGGCTCAGGAAGGGTGTGTTGGCTCACATGTCACCAAGGGGCGTTTTTTACAGGGGACCTTTTAGGCTCTACTGTTCCCTCACACGGAGCTGTGGGGATGGAACTTGACAAAAACCGGAGTCCTACTCGGCTCCAACCTCTAATCCCTGGTTTACACCAGACGTAGGTTTCACCCAGTGCCCCCTTTTTTTCCTTGACTATAAGGAGTTTACAGGTGTGAGACCTCCGGTCCTCCGTCCTGTATAGTGATTCCTCCAGACAGCTTTGCTTTCTGGTGAGCCGATTGGCGGCTCGTCCTTGGACACCATTCGTCTCGGGGATCTTGGGCTCTGAAGTGACTTAGCCATTAGCCCTGGATGAGGGGGTTGCACCCTGGGCCTGGTTTTGCTTACCCTACCCCCTTGTGGAGGCACTTACTCTTCTACTGGTTACTCGTTGGTACCGTGGGGGAAGGTTACCATGGTACCTATTCTGGCACAAAGGGGGCCTATTCTTCTGAATCCCCCGGGGATTCCTAGGAAGGGACCTTGAAGGTTCTGGTTTCCTAGGTGAATTTTGGTTATAAGAAGCACGTTGTGGGTCCTAGTTGGGGACTACTCCTTCTTGTACCCTTCCATTGGGGGACTTTCTGCCTTAATAGGACAGTGGTTGCGCTTTGTTCCTGCGGAATTCTCGGGCCTGGATCCTTACAGGGGAGCCCTGATTCCTTAGGGGACTTGATATTCCTTGTCCTTCCTGAAGTATCCCTCCCTTGGGAGGTTCTCTGTTGTGCCTCTGGGCTCACACTGGCAGGGTTCTGCGGGACCCCGCCTCTATTACAGGGGTCTACCCCTGTTATTGGCCAGATTGGTCTGCCCTGGTTGGGGCTAGTGGTTCTGGCTGGGTAGTTTACTTGAAGATGTTATACCCTTGCCCTACCGGGCGCGGGGAGAGCTTGTGCTGGTCCCTGATGACAAGCAGCACCTTATGCTTGGGGCCTGGGAGGCCCAGCGGGGTGTGGGTTCTCAGGGAGTTCTGCTGAGTACAGCTGGACGGTATGTTCCCTCATGAAGACTATTTTTTTAACATAATATGGTGCCTTTACCTTAGACATACTTTAGCGTTGGCAGGATCTGGGGCTTACCCTGCCGGAGATGACAGATCTCGAGGTGTCTTGTTCCTTGGAGGATCTGGACCTTGTCTTCCTCATTTTCTTCCTTCTGCCACGCTGGTTTAGCTTCTGTTGTCCCTATGCTATGCGCTGGGTCTAAGCCCCTTCCCTGGCGGGATGGTATCTGCTCCTGGGATTAGGGTCCTACAAGCAGTGTTTGGTATGGGCTCACTATTGACTCTGTCTATGGTTGGGGCCTGATCTGTTCTTCTATTACGAGACCTGATCCAATCTTTTGTTTGCATTCCTCAGGGTCTGCTCAGGTGCATTCCTGGGGGATCCCTAGTTCCCCCTTTGGGGGAGGACTTATTCTGAAGCCCTAGCAAGGGTTCCCACAGGTCTTAGTCAGGTCCTTGTCTGACCTGCTCCTTCCATCAGGTTGCTCTTCTGGGGAGGTTACTCCAGGCAGTGGTGTGCCATAAGGAACGGCACTATTGGTGGTCCTAGTAATTTTATATATATATATATATTTTATATATATGCATTCCTTGGTATAGAGCTATACCATGAGGTGAGGGTACCCGCCTCACACTAATTGGGATTCAGGCGTTACTTCGTCCTTTTCTGCCTTGGACGGATCCTCTGGTCTCGGGACTATGGTCTAATTACTATGAGATGAAGGGATCTGTGCCCCTTTGCTGGGGTAAGAGATCTGCCGGAACTGTCTCGTCCTTGATGGGATCTTATTTTGGGGTCTTCCGGTGCCCCCTTCTGGAAGTACCGGGTTGATTGTGGCCATGGATTTAGGGCCCTCTGGCCTGGTCCTTTTTGGTTGCTCGTCCTTCCGGACTTGTTGGACTTTTTCGGCTCTGCTGAATATTGTTGTTTGCACTTCTGTTGGTCTCGTCTGTGACCTGGACATGTATTCCCCGTTGGGAAAAGTTTTGAGTTGCCATGGCTACCCCCTCTTGTAGCGGCATGGTTACAGTTATTTTGGCCTATCCCTTTAGAGGAAGATTCTTCCTCCCTATTGTTATTAGTTCTTGTACTATTAGTGCTGGGCTTGCCCTGTAGCACTATGTTCTGGCGATAAAGCCGGCCAGTCCGCTGCTTGAGTTCAGTTCTCCCTTTACAAGGTACAAAGGTTGAGGTTTGAGCATTGCTCTCGTTGTTGATTACATGGTTAAGGGTGACAGCGCTTTACTGTTGGCTGTTCCTTTTCATGGGGATCCCACCCTATTGTGGACACTGCTATTGGATGTCCCATATGTTATGAATATGTTCTGGAACAGGACGTGCTGTATGCTTAGAATAATACAATTCTGTGAGAATCTCACCTGTAGAATTGGTATTATATGCATACAGCACGTCCTGCTCCACCCCACCCTGGTTTCACCCTGGTTTCACTTTGTTCTGGATCCCCTGTATGGTGATTGTACTCACTTGGTGTTATTACCAGAAATTCTGGGTGGTTTTGTTTCTCCTGGCTTCTCTTATCACTGCTTTTCAATGCTGGGGATTGTGGGAGGTCCTCCGGTATATGTAGGGCCGGGAGGAGCTTGTTTTCTTCATGATCTGCAGTGCACGGTGCTGAAGGCGGAGGTATACCCATACGTTATGAATATGTTCTGGAGCAGGACGAATACCAATTCTACAGGTGAGATTCTCACAGAATTGTATTTTTCTTTATCCTTTTTCACTTGTTCACATATATATGGTTATAAATTACTTGTGTAATTGTTTATATGTACACAATGTGTTTTTTGTCTAGGAATATTTGTCACGAGGTGGAGGTTGCTGAAGTCTTGTCCCAAATTCCATCAATGAAACAATGATGGGTGAAGCACCACAATATGAAAGTCTGGAACAAGTGGCCACAAAGAAGAAGGGGCGTGTTTTTGGCCATTGCCGGTTGAGATTATCAATCCTATATGATCATTGGCGCATCTGCATAGGAATAATATTTTTCAATTCTGTGTTTGAATCACATAAGATTTAGATTTCCCCCTTTTTGGGGACTTGTATCTGGGGTCCACTCTAAATATAGGCATCATTGTCTAATCTACATCTAGGGTGATTTTACCCGTATACCTTCTGTGTCTTCCCCACTTTTTACATCTTATATTCAATGGAGGGCACAATAGGTTGACTGTATATGGGGCCCAAAAGAGCATTCGGTAAGGAGAGAATAAAATGATAAGTTTGTTATACATGATTTGCTTTTTACGTTTCTAGTGTTTAGTCCTCTTTAGAATTTTTTCATATTAGAATTTTTTCATATTGGTTAGAATATCTGTACATATCAAATTTGTTTGTATTAATTGTTGTATAGTGTATATAACTTTGCATATATTATGGGCTCCATGTACTCTTCCCCCATGGCCGGATGACCCCTCCATCGGGATCATCACGGCCGCATCCTGGGGCCATGGTCCACGCCGTGCCTCCTGCGGCCCGTATTGGGGATGTGTGATGGCGCCGCTGCTCCTAATAAGGTTTGGGCCGCGACTCTGCCTGTCCCCGCTGTGGGCTGCTGGTGGATCATTGGGGGTGGGCGTGTTGGCCGGCGGCGGCCAGGCTGTTGCTGCGGATGGCTGCGTCCTTGGAGATGGGCGCGTCATCCGCTGCGTCATGTCCGGCGGCGGTCGGCCGCGGTGCGTGCGCACACGTGGTTTAGCAGGTGTGCGCCGATTTCCATGGCCGCAGGATGGTGGGGTGAGTATAAAGGCTGCGTCATTTGCATGATTTCATCCAAGCAAGAAGCAGTCTCTGTATTGCGAAGCGCAGGGGTTTTCTCCAGCTGCCCCTGGCTTACCTCCCCTGGCTGTTATTGCTTCAGTACTTGCTAGCTGAGTATCTCCTCATTGTAGCTGTATCTTTGTGTATTGTTCATGTTTGATGTCCATGAGTCACCTGTTATTATTTGTTATCATTCAGCACCATGCACTTTAGATAATGCTTAACCATTTAGATGTTATATATTAATTTTTTGTTTCTATGGGTTAAATATTTAGCATTAACTGTATAGGGGTTTTGCATTATTCACATATTCTTTCATTTAGGAACACGTGAGGTTAGGGGCACTGTGTGTTCTCCTTCTTTTTACTGTTTTTTGTGCCGGCACAAAGAAAATTCATGTATTGATTTTTTTCATTTATTGAATATGGTTTAATCACTGGTTTTTTGGGGATATTGTGTTGTGATTTTTTTGGACACTATTTCAGGTTTATTTGTGTGCACTGACAATGAGGATAGAATTATAACGTACTTGATATTGGCTACAGCCTCATATTGTATGGGTCATTTTGAGCCTGCTCCCAATTTATCTATTGCACTGTATGTCCCAGATGGGCTCTCAGAGATTAGAGTTAGGACTGCACCCCACAGAGGCACTTTGGCGCAGTGGTGCAGCTTAAGCATACTTCTGCAGATGTGTGTGACCGAGTCCTCTGTTTTTAACCAAGTTTAGAGACAGATTATAGGCTGGCCTACAAGCTAACAGGGTTGAGTGCTGTGGCTCCTTTAAGACTTGTGTGTACTAATTGCCCTGCTAACGTGCACCTCCCAGGTTAGTTATAAAATGGTCTGAGCGGCTGCCACCCCCCTTTGTTTCGTATGGGTCATTTTGAGGAAAGAAGGTGATCAGGGCCAGAATGGGGTTTTTTTTAATGTGTCTTTAATGTGTCTGATGTGTTGGTTTTAAATGTTTTTTGTACACACACAAAAAAATTTTCTTGAATAAATATTTTGTAGACTTTTGATTGGTTGTGCTCCCGTCCTTTTGATTTGTGGGGATACAGTGTACCCCAAGTTTCATTTTATTCATCTTTTTTCTGGTTATCCTGTAGAAAGCAAAAAGATCCTTACCCTTTCACACCTGAAATCCGGTTATGGGACACCTCATGAACAGATTGTGACAGGATGTAATCGACACTGCCTGATGATAATAAATAATACATCTGAACCCTGGGCCACAAGCTCTGTTATGTTCAGATGTGTCTTATGTCTTATAGTGTGAAAAATGCTGGAAGTGTGGTGGTGCTGTTGGTCCTGCCTTCTCTCCTGAAGTCAGACCCATTCACACTCCTCTGCTTTTGGCTCTGTGCGTCCTGATCTGTTTAGTGCCCAGATGAGCAGCACAGCAGCTGGAAACAAAACACGAGTGGTGGCACTGAAATTGCTCAATCCCCCCCCCCCCCCCCCCCAAAAAAAAAAAGGTTGTCTGGATTCTAACTGCTAGAACCACAAGCCATTGGATTGGACTCCATGTGTAACCCTATCACAGTGAATAGAGTGTAAATATCTATTCACTGTAGCAAGGGAGCATGAAAGACACACACTTTGTGCACTACCACTGTACCAGACAGTGAGTTGCATTGTGACTATGTGACCAACCCTTCTTCAAGAATCAGAATTAGCAGTGTTGGTAAATAACCGTTACACACTCCCTTCCTCCTATTTACTGGAAGGAAGAAAAATGGGTGACATGTTGGTGAGTCGTACCATTCTACTTTTAAACCTAAACTAAGGAGAATTATCCCTAAGGTTCTTAAGTATTTGCCCTGTTTGAATGAAAAACAAAACTGCTGTAATATTTGTAAGGTTTATGGCTATCCCTGGAAAGGCTGCTTTAATGTGCCAGTTGCAAGGAGGATGCAACACTAACGAGTCTGAAAAATGGGCGCATGTCTTTTGCATTTCAAGCAGACCAGCAGAACTTGTTATAATTTGCTGCTGTCGGTTCCCAGAGGTTTGCTGCAAAAGACTAAATGAGATGTCCTGTTAAATTGTTTGTAAGGTAGGCAAATTTCCCTGTGTCCTAGCACAAGATTAGAGCAGGATTTAGACGCTCTTAATTGTAGCTATTACTGCACTGGGCTGGGAGGCTGGTATGAGGCAAAGGCGAGCGCTTTCTTCCTGGGGCAATATTAAAGAAGCCAATTAAAATCCTGAACGCATACAATTAGCTCCAGCGGAGGCCGCACAGTGCCATATGAGCAGCAATGTAAATAATCTCCAATAACTGGAGTAGAAGGAAAGCAACATTAATTCTGTGAAGTGGCATTTTGTCCTTTGGGTAAGAGCCAGTGAAACTGTTTCCTTCTAACACATCCATGTGTAATATGAATTAACCAGTGTTCCTTCACTCACCCAGAAATGTATCAGATACTGCAACTCTGCTGTTAAGAAAGGGATGAAATTCTTAACACAATCATGGACACATAGGGAAACATAGGCAGCTTTTTCATTAAAGAAATACTTTTAATTAGCCTAGACTGCATCAGAACGCTGTAGTTTCGGTTTGTGGAAATATCTGGGCTTAAAGGAGCTCTAAACCGAGCAGCAATAATAATGCAGCAAGCAGTGCTGAGTAGAAACTATAGTGGGGCTCTAAAGTTTCCCCTTCTTTCAAATTCATTTCTCCAGGCCCGTATAAAATAAGTGTTCTAACAGCCACTCCATCCCTTGGTGCTGACCACAACAGAGCATGCTTATTATTTATAATTCTGCACACAACATGCCCTTCCCAGCTTAGTCACAACACAGAAATTAAAGTGAAGAAAGCTGCTTTACATAGAATACATAATGTATTTACATATATTCTGAAAATCAGAAGCTCATTTTACACTGTTGCCAAAGGGGTTAATGGGGGAGAAAGTAAGTGTGTGCCTGGACAGACTTTAATAATCTTGAGTAAGATATGGATTGTGTTCAGAATGACCACCAAGTTGAAAGCTATTTCAGTAGTAGGCAGAATTATCCTCTGATTTAAAGGTGTACTTAGGGGACATTATTGCAAATAAGACCATTGATTCCCTTCATTACAAGGGAGGAAACAGTGAAGATCTGGTAGATGTTCAGAGATTACAGTAGGTACTGTGCATTGTTTCCTGAAAGAAGGCTGTAATGATTCAGGACAGTGTTCCCCAACCCTCTCCTCAAGGGCCATCAATAGATCATGTTTTCTGGATCTTCTCCCCCCGCTGTTACTCTACCGCTGCTGCAGCACTAGTTATGCACCTTGGTGGTGATCTGCAAAATGTTACCTATTGGGTGGCTCTCAAGGAGAGGGTTAGGGAACACTGCTTACTTGGCTATTCCTTTTACTTAACAAATTAGAACTGACCATAAATCTACCTTTCCCAATTCCAGTCCTAGGGACAACCTTCCTTTAACATCCAAAGAATACCTAAAAACACAAATGCAAGACTTCCTCTTCAGCATAAAGGGGGTGTCCCTTCATCTATTTTGGAGAGGTGCACCATCTAAGGTCAATAACATTTTACAAGATAAATCCTGTCCAAATTGATACTTTTCAAAGGAACATTATTATGTGCCAAAATGTTCCCAACAGAAGGTTTTTCAGATCACTATTGTTCCCCCTAGTGCAGGGTAGATGTCACAATGCCTATTAACACATTCCAAGTTGTATGGCACATCAGCGGTTTCTCTAATCTGTGCTTTTGCTATTAATCCTGGCCACAGCATTCAAACTTTTTATCCCACAGCTCTGGCAACATTCGAAGATTCCAGTGCAGTTTGTATTTGAAAGTGTGGTTGGTTGTGCCCCTATAGCTGCCACTTTATACACTCTGGTAGACCTTGGGGCTAATCTTTCCTTGTTCTTTTGGTCTCACAGGCAAATTCAGTTCTGATGAAAATGTCCCCTTTTTGAAAGGTTTTAGGTTTTGTGTTGGCAACAATTGAAGCGGTATGTTATGCTAAATGTCACACCAGACCACTGCCAATGTACATTCTTTTTATGTGGCACAGTGCTGCTCAGATGGACACAATTTCCATTTTTCCAGGCAAAGTAAAGTTTAACATTGGAATTGTGACTGAAGATAGAGAAACTGATTTCTGGCTGTTCTTTGCTTTCTATACTATGGATAGCCCTCAGAGCAGGTGCCAACCTGAAGGGTTATGGAGGGCCTTGCAGTGATCAGTCTAGGATTTCCAATATTTTTTTTTTCTGACTTGAGTTTGCATGTGAACTCAATGATCTTTTCTTCTGTTCTTATAATTCGCTGCAGGCGTAATTTATCCTTCGTCATACCATACTGTTAGCAAAGTGCACAATGGATTCAATGATTGTGGAGTAGAGTGTTACCAGTAGTCTGGATATCTTTAGCTTTTTATTATTTGTTGAGCTTTTTATTATTATTTGTTGAGCTTTTTCCATTATTGGATTACTGAGCTCTGGGATATGTGTATTTTCCATTCTTTCTATCTCTTACTACCATCAATGTATAAAGGGAAGGAGCTCTTCTAAAGGCAGGTTGTTATGTGCTATTACACCAGAGAACCAGCTTGATGACTACCTCACAATACATTATATCATAGTCATTGCTGATCAGTCCAGTTATTTGTCGTGTCGTTCCAACATTTAAGGAATTCTAACAGAATTCTCAGTGGAGATGCAAACGTTTGTGAATAAAGGAGACCATACACAGGCCCGAGGGGCACCAATGCTGGTGGGTCTGGTACTAGACTAGAAGGTAACTTCCGGTACCTGTCTGTGTGGAAATTCCTGACCCGGTCACAAATGGCAAACGGATTGGACATCTGTGTTCGTTTTGTTATAAAGGCTGTTTGGGTTGATAGTATTAATTGCTGAGCTGAAGATGACAAACAATAAACTCTTAACATATGACCAAGATTGGTCTAGGTCAGGGGTTCCTAACCTTTTTTCATTGTACACCCAATGATAATGGCAATGATAAGGCAGCAAGAAGCTTACCTGATGGCTGTGTGGGTAGAAGCTGTAGCAGAACCCCAAAACTTGCCCTGCTCTCAATTTTATTTCTTCAGGACCACACAAAAAATGATCTAGCAGCCCCTCTGTACCTTGGTGCTCTCAGCATGAGTGAACATGCCAATCCACTGTGTCTGACCCCAGCAGAGCATGCTCATGCCTCCTAAAACTGCACCATGGTACACCATGCCTAACTCAGCTACAAGCTGGAAATTGAGGCATAGAAAGCGGTATTTCTTATAATGGATAAAATATTTACATATAATTGCTTTGGCCTTGGCTGACCGGTTCGGGTGAAGGTAGGTTTAGCACCAGGGACAGGTGCTGAGGAGCGCTGCTTCTACCGCAGTCCCTGCTCTGACAGGATAGGCAGTTAGGCTTATGGTGAGCCTTGTGGGATGCCCCCCCTGCACTCTGGGTTTTGCTTTAACCCATATCTCTCTAGGTGCCCCCCCCATCCCCCCCCCCTTCTATTTTTACTTGGCCCGCTGCTGCTCTCCCTTGCCTCGCTCTCCCCCGGGGAGATCTCCGGGGGGGGGGGGGGGTTGCGTTGATCACTTTCATTTAGTATGCTTTGCCTTTTATTCACTTTGTGCGTCGCCGCCGCGCGCTTTTACAGCGCTCCGCGGACGGCTACCACATTTCCTCAGATGCTGCGGTGCTGTGATTGGCTGGCTGGATCACGTGGGGCGCGATTCACGCTCTTCGGGGGGGCTCTGTGGATGACACCTTTTGCATCACATCTCCACGGCCCACCCCTCGAGGTCTATGCAGGCGCCAATTTCCCCTCTCTGGTGCTGCGTGCGCTGCTGGCTCCCTGTGCAGTCCGTGAGTACCCCTGCAGAGTGTTTTTTTCTGTGTATTTTTTCTTGTGTACATACTTATGAGGTTGTCAGGCGGGGTGAACTTCAGTACTGTGGTTTCTCCTGGCCCTCTCCCCTTGGCAATCTCCCACTTCCCTAGCGGGCTTTTGGGACATCCCGGGTAGCTGCTATTAGCGTTAACCCTATACTGGCCTGTTGTGCCACTCAAATCACCACATGGAGGCTTCTGGGGATTATGTGCTTGGGGTTCCTTCGGGACAAGCCCAGCTATGTGTGGCATGTGGGGTATCCCCTATAAGGGATGTCAGGGTGTGTGTACCCTGCGCCCAGCAGGTGATTGCGCTGCAGTCTGGGTCGTCTGTTACTGGCCCTGGGGCTGCGCCCCCTCTGGCTTCGCCTACCCCCCCCGCGCTTACATTTGACCCCCAGCGAGGGGCATACTAGCGGGGAGTCTCAATCTGATTTGGCTGCATGAGTGGCCAGCATTGAACAACATATTGCTGGGTCAGCCCCGTGTATGGCTTCTGTCAAGAAGCGGCATTTATCCCCCGCTGTTTCCCTCTTCCCTGTTGAGCCTGAGGAAATTTTTGACATTTCTGGTTATTGTCCCCTTGAGGAGAGGGAATTATTCTCTGATTCAGAATCATCTGAGGAACAGCCTAAGCTTTATGGTGGTACCGGGTCTCCCTTTGGAGAAGACCCATGTTCCTCAGATGACACTGACAGGTTGTTGTCTCACATTTTTGAAGTGCTTTGTATTTCCCCGCCTGCAGTGGCTCCGCAGCAGCAGGGTGAGCTTTTTCATACTGTTAAACCACGCTTGGAGTTCCCTGAGCAGTCATTTTAATAATCTAGTGCTCAAGGAATGGGAACGTCCTAGTAAGTTGCCTGGGGTGCCAAAGAGTTGGGACAAGAGGTATCCCTTTCCTGCTGATGTGATTAAGTGTTGGTCTTGTCCTCCTGAGGTGGATGCGCCTGTTCTAGGGTTGTCAAATACCTCTGTCATGCATTCTCTTGACACTACTACCTTGCGGGATGGTGAGGACCCGTGCATGGACCAGTTGTCCTGTCATGCTTTTGCCTGTGTGGGGACTGCGCTGCTTCCGGTTTGTGCCTCTGCCATAACGGCTATTGCTATTAAAAGGCTGCTAAAGTGTCTCTTAGATGGGGCCCCTGATGACGCGGGAGGAGAAGACTATAGATCTCTCCTGCTTTGCTATGATTTTGTTACTTATATCCTTTCTGCCATGGATGGTGTCATTAGAATGTGTGGAAGGACTTCTGCCATTTTGGTGGCTATACGCCGCTCTATCTGGCTGTGTCAGTGGATAGCTGATAATGCTGCTAAGAAGGCTCTCACTGGGTTCCCCTTTAAGGTGTTGCGCCTCTTTGGTGAACACTTGGACCTGTTTGCCAGGGACGGTAGGTTACCCCAACGCAAGAGGCCGTCTCGGCCCTTTCGGGGGTCTGGTACCTCTCTCGGCTCCTTTCCGGCTCCCAGGGATGGACGAGGGGTCTCTTTTACTGGAGCATGCGGAGACTATTGGGGCAGGGGACGTGGCTGCCCCGGCCTCTCCTGGGGTCCCAAACCCAAATCCTCCCCCAAGCCCCCTCAGGCATGAGGAGGCGCCCTCACCCATCCGGGTGGGGGGACGGCTTCAGCTCTTTGCTCACGTCTGGAGGCGACGTGTAGACAGGTGGATCCAGGAGGTGGTTTCCTCCGGTTACAAGATAGTTTGCAGCCTGTCCGCCCCCAAGATTCATCAGATCCCGGATGGCTCAAAATCCTCTGTCAGCTCAGGGCTTGTGTCTTGCTGTCCAAAACCTTCTGGAGTTGGGGGTCATCTGCCCAGTGCCTTTCAGGGAAAGGGGCAGAGGCTTCTATTCCAATCTCTTCACGGTCCCCAAAAAGGACGGGTCCCTCAGGCCCATCTTGGATTTAAAGCGTCCCCTGCGCTCAGCGGTCAATTATCTGCGCCCGGGCGACTTCATGACTTCTATAGACATCAAGGATGCTTACCTTCATGTACCAATCTTTCCAGGTCATCAGAAATTCCTCAGGTTCGCTCTGGAGGATCAGCACTACCAATTTGTGGCCTTTCGGTATCACCTCGGCTCCCAGGGTATTCACCAAGGTGCTGGCGGGCGTGATGGCCTTGCTGAGATCTCCAGGGCATTCGCATACTTCCTTATCTGGACGACATTCTCATCACGCCTCAGTCTTTCCAACAGGCCGAGCTGGATACCCAGTTGGTGGTGTCCACACTAGAGTCCTTCGGTTATCAACCATCCCAAGTCTTCCCTGTCACCGTCTCGGGTGAGGTCCTTTCTGGGCATGACTCTGGATACATCTCAGGTCAAGGTGAAGGGGGGGGGGATCTTTATTTAGGGAGTATCTTTTGACCTATGCATTTAAAAAAAAAAATAAAAAAAGGAAAAGATAAGAAAGTGACATACCTGTTTTGGGTTTTTTAAATTTCCCTCTCTTTTTTTCGTTCGGCCCCGTTCTATGATGTCATGCTATTGTCTTTGGCTGACCCGCCCTCTGCTCTCTGAGCAGTGCTAGGTGGTGGGCGGGGCTTCGAGTCGGCGTCGCATTTCTGCTTCCTCTTCCTGTTTGACATGTGGTTTGCTGGTTCCTGTTCTGGTGCTGGCTTCCACTGGTCCTGGCTGCTGCGTTGGTGCCGCTGCTGGGCTTTTCTTATGTCGATTGGTTGCAGGGCTGTCGCTGGGCCGTTGTGGTCAATGTGAGTACCCTTTAGTTATACTAAAGGGAAATCTTTTTTATTTACTGTCATTTCTTTCTTGCATATGCATAAGGCTCATTGTGTTTTCTCTAATCTTCCAGGGGAAACTCTCTTAATAGGGGTTTCTCCTGGTCCTTGTTTAAAATCCTCCCACCTAGAGACTATTAAGGGGCATCCCGGGTAGCTTCGGCTGTAAAAATCCCATATACTTGGGGACTATAAAAAAATTAAGTATTTTAATAAACACCATATGGAGGCATCTCAGGATACTGGCTTTTCAGTACCTGCGGGACAGACTCGGCAGTGTTTGCGATGTGGGGCATCCCTTTTTTTTTGTGTATCTTGTGTTCAATTGGTTATAATGCATCAGTAAGGGGCCCAAGCCTCAGGGTAGGTGGCTCCTGCCTCTTCCCCCACACCGCCTTGTCTTGTTCATACCCCCAGTGATATTGCCATGGGTAGAAGAGTCGCTTTCTGATGTATGTGCCTGATTGGCTCACATTGAAAAAATAAATGTCTAGATCTGTGGCCAAGAGGGCCTCAGCTAAAAGAAAACATTTAGCTCTGGCCGTTGAGGCAAATGAGCTTGATTGTAGTGAGCATTTTTGATCTCCGTTTGAAGGAGAATTCTTTGAAGAATCTGATGTTTCGGATGTTCAGCAATTTGTGGGTATTGACGCTGAACAAGGTGAAGGGGAGAATTTTGACACCCCTAAAGCTCTTGCTCAATTATATGAGGTCTTGGCTATCGATTTTCCAGAAGCAGTCCCTCCTCAGAAAGGGGAGTTCTTTGGAGCCTCCAAGCCTCGTTTTGAATTTCCTAATCAGAAACATTTTGAAGATGGTCTTGTGTAGCAGAACTTCTGACTTGCTTGTTGCGATTCGGCGGTCTATTTGGCTATGCCAGTGGGCGGCCGACACGGTGGCAAAGAAGTCGCTTACAGCGCTTCCCTTTGGGGGATTACGCCTCTTTGGTGAGAAGTTGGATTCTGTCATTGAAGGAGGCAAATTGCCTCAGCGTAAGAAGCAACGTCGTTCCTTGCGGGGATCGGCTTCCTTTTGACCCTTCCTTTCGTGGTTCCAGAACGGGCAGAGGATCGGCCCTTTTCAGCCCCAAGGGGGACTGCATGGAACAGAGGAAGAGGACGAGGCCGTCCAGGTCAGAGTTGGGGATCTAAGCCCAAGTCCACTTCCAAGCCTGCCCAGCAATGAGGAGGCGCCCTCACCCGTACGGGTGGGGGGACGGCTGCAAATCTTTTTTCCAGGCTTGGGTCAAGAGGTATCAGACAGATGGATTCTGGAAGTTGTGTCCTCCGGTTACAAGCTGGAATTCGAGGTTCGGCCTCCTCCCAGATTTTTCAGGTCTCGGATGCCCGCAGATCCGGTGATTGCACAGGGGCTCCGGGCAGCTGTGACGAACTTTTTAAACATGGATGTTATCCGCCAGGTTCCTCCAGCGGAAAGAGGTCTGGGGTTTTACTCCAACCTATTTACGGTTCCCAAAAAAGGACGGCTCTGTTTGGCCTATTGTAGATTTGAGACGACTCAATCAGTTTATGCGTTTCCGAAGGTTCCGCATGGAGTTGTTGCGTTCAACGATCGACGCTCTCCGCCAGGGGGACTTTATGACTTCCATAGACATCAAGGATGCTTATCTGCACATTCCTATTTTTGCCGCTCACCAAAGGTTTCTCAGATTCACAGTAGAAGACCACCATTTTCAGTTTGCGGCTCTTCCATTCGGTCTCACTCCATCCCCAAGAGTGTTTACCAGGGTCCTGGCAGGAGTAATGGCTATTCTCAGGGTCCAGGGCATTCGCATCTTGCCATTGCTGGACGACTTGCTCATCACAGCGTCATCTTTCAATCAGACGGAACTAGACACCAGAACAGTGGTGACTACACTAGAGAGGTTTGGTTGGGTGATAAACCATGCCAAATCCTCTCTTGATCCCGTAAGGGAGATTCCCTTTCTGGGCTTGATTCTGGATACCCTTTAGGCCAGGATATTTCTTCCTCAGTCCAAGATTGTTCTGATTCAGGATTTAATTCATCTGTTCCTGTCCAATCCTCATCAGCCTATCCGCTTGGGGATGAGATTAGTGGGGTTGATGGTGGCGACGCTCGAAGCGGTTCCTTTTGCTCAGTTCCACATGAGGACGCTTCAGCTGTTTCTCCTGGCGAAGTGGGACAAGCGCCCGTTGTCTTTGAATCGGACTTGTCTGTTGTCTCCCCTCGTCCTGCAGTCCCTCCAGTGGTGGCTGATTTCGAGCAATCTCAGGGACGGCAAATCATTTCTGACCCCTTGTTGGGAGTTGGTCACCACAGATGCCAGCCTTACGGGCTGGAGGGGGCATCTGAAGGAGACACCGGTTTCAGGTGTTGAGGGCCTCTGGAGGCTCATTCCCCAATCAATTTATTGGAACTTCGGGCCATTCGTCTTGTGCTGCTCCGACTGACTCATCTCTTGCGGGGTTTGCCGGTTCAGATTCGGTCAGACAACCGAACAGCAGTTGCATACATCAATCACCAGGGAGGGACTTGCAGTTGGGGTGCCCTCCGGGAAGCGTCTCCGATCCTTCAGTGGGCAGAGATCAATGTTCCCTGCATAGCGGCAGTTTACATTCCGGGGATAGAGAAGGTGGAGGCAGACTCCCTGAGCAGAGCATGCGCTTGCCAGGGAGAATGGTCTCTCAACCCCGAGGTCTTTCAGTTCCTTAATTACAAGTGGGGGACACCGCTGTTGGACCTGTTTGCGTCTCGCCACAACCACAAGCTTCCAGCCTTTGTGTCTCTATCCCAGGATCCTGTGGCAGTGGATGCCATGTCTCTTGCCTGGAAAGGATCTGGGGTTCCTGTATCCTTTTCCCCCATTCTCCATGATAAGCAAGGTGGTGCGCAAGTTGGTTTTGGAAGGGGCACCAGCAATTCTGGTGGCTCCAAAGTGGCCAAGATGCCTGTGGTTCGCAGAGGTCACAAGGCTGGCAGAGGATCTGTTGCCTCTGCCTTTTCTTCCAGATCTCTTAAACTCGGGGTCAACTTTGTTACCCCAATTCACCAACGCTGGCTTTGACGGCGTGGCTGCTGAAATCTCCACCTTAAAGGAGGAAGGCCTTTCTGATGCTGTCATTCTGACTCTTGTTAGAGCTAGAAAGAAGTCTTTCTCTGTGGTTTATTACAGGACTTGGAGGTCCTATATTGACTGGTGTGAGTCTAGGTCCCTGCCTTGCAGGGTATTTTCTATCCCTAGGATTTTGGAGTTTCTGCAACGGGGGCTGGATTTGGGCTTCCAGATTAGTACTTTGAAAGGGAAGGTTTCTGCTTTGGCTATTTTCTTTCAAAGGTCATTTGCTCTTCACCCTTTGGTTAAGATTTTTTTCCAGGGGGTCACGCATGTGCGGCCTCCTAGAAAGCTCCTACTTCCAGTTTGGGATCTTAGTCTGGTGCTCTCTGCTATGCAGGCGGCTCCTTTTGAACCTTTACAGGAGGTTCCTCTTCATATTCTCACTCAGAAAGTTGCCTTTTTGGTTGCTATTACCTCTGTCCGTCGGGTTTCTGAATTGGCGGCCCTGTCAATACAGGCTCCTTACTATGAGAGGCATCAGGATAAGGTGGTTTTCAGTTTTAAACCAGATTTTCTTCCTAAAGTGGTGTCTGCCTTCCACTTAAATTAGGATATAGTTCTTCCTTCATTGTGCCCTAATCCTAGTAATAACAAGGAAAGGGTTTTACATTCTTTGAATGTTGTTCGTTGTGTTGTGCCTTCTGGGCCTAGAAAGGGTTTGGCACCCGCCAAATCTTCCATTAGTAAATGGATTTGTCAGGCCATTGTTGGGGCCTATTCTGCTAAGGGGAAGGTTCCCCCTTTTCGTGTTACTGCTCATTCTACTCGTGCTGTTGGTGCGTCCTGGGCTTTTCAGCACCAGGCTTCTGTTGAACAAGTTTGCAAGGCTGCTACTTGGTTTTCGGTTCACACTTTTTCTAAGTTTTACAAGGTTGATGTGCGGGCCTCAGCGGTTGCTGCTTTTGGTCGCAAGGTTCTGCAGGCTGCAGTAATATAAGTTATGCCTTATTTTCCTTGTGGGATCCCCGCCCATTATAGACACTGCTATTGGATGTCCCAAGTGTCATGAATGTTGGAAGCGGGGTGTGTGACATACTAGGAATAATACCATTTTGTGAGTACTCACCTGTAAAATGGGTATAACGAGTATGTCACACACCCCGCTTCCCCCGCCCTTATTTGTTCAGGGGTCCTTTATATGGTGTTTGTTATTATTTTCAATTCACTATATAATTTGCTTTTCCTGGTTTTCTCACTGCTTTTTTAAAAGACTGGGGAATAGTGGGAGGTCCCGGGTACTTATGGACCAGGAGGGGCTCCTTTTTTCCATGTCATCTCTGCAAGATCGCCCTCTACAGGCCGGTATCCCAAGTGTCATGAATGTTGGAAGCGGGGTGTGTGACATACTCGTAATACCCATTTTACAGGTGAGTACTCACAAAATGGTATTTTCTGCCCCCCTTGCTGGGAGACTGTCACCATGGATGTCAGTCTGATGGGTTGGGGGGCTTCTGGGGGCCCTCAGGAGGCCCATACTCCTATCAACATTCTGGAACTGAGGGCGATAAGGTTGGTTCTCGCCCATTTGACTCCACACCTTCGGGGTCGGGCTGTTCAGGTCCGCTCGGACAACCAGACGGCTGTGGCCCACATCAATCATCAGGGAGGGACCTGGAGCAAGAGGGCCCTCAAGGAAGTGTCCCTGATACTGTTTTGGGCGGAGGAGAATGTTCCCTGCATCTCGGCAGTGTACATCGCGGGGGTGGAAAACCTGAAGGCGGATTCCCTGAGCAGGGGGACGTCTCGTCTGGGAGAATGGTCCCTCAGCAGCAAGGTGTTTTGCTCCCTGTGCCACCTTTGGGGTCAGCCAGATGTGGATCTGTTTGCGTTCCGTCACAATCACAAGCTTCCAGTCTTTGTCTCTCTGTGCCAGGATCCTCTGGCCTTAGCCATGGATGCCCTAGCAATGTCTTGGAAGAGCTTTCAGCTCCTCTATGTGTTCCCTCCGTTTCCTCTGCTGGGCAGGGTGCTGCGCAAGATAGCCCAGGAAGGGGTACCAACTATTCTGGTGGCCCCCTGCTGGCCAAGAAGAGTGTGGTGTAGCTGGCAGTAGATCAATACGCCCTGCCCAAGGATCCAGACCTGCTCACTCAGGGGCAGCTACGCCACCCCAATTTACAAACGCTGGCTTTAACGGCCTGGCTGCTGAAACCTCCATCTTCATGGCCTCTGTAGTTAATACCATGATTAGGGCAAGGAAGAAGTCCTCATCCTTTATCTACTATAGGGTATGGCATGCTTACATTTCATGGTGTGAGTCTAAATCTTTTCACTGTTGGGTGTTTTCTGTTCCCAGGATCCTGGAGTTACTGCAACATGGTTTGGACTTGGGTCTTCAACTCAGTACCCTCAAGGGACATGTTTCAGCTTTGGCCATTTTCTTCCAAAGATCATTTGCTAATCATCGTTTGGTTAAGACTTTCTTCCAGGGGGTTACTCACGTGCGCCCTCCACGTAAGCCTATGTTACCAGTCTGGGATTTGAATTTGGTCTTGTCTGCTATGCAGGGTTCTCCTTTTGAGCCTCTGCGCGCGACTCCTTTGTCCATTTTGACTCCTAAGGTAGCATTTTTGGTGCCTATCACTTCTGTTAGGCGTGTTTCTGAGTTGGCGGCGCTTTCCATCAAACCTCCTTACTTTGAGAGACACCAGGACAAGGTGGTGTTTTGGTGTAAGCCAGATTTTCTGCCTAAGGTTGTGTCTGCATTTCATTTCAATCAGGACATTGTCTTGCCTTCCTTGTGTCTTAATCCTAGTAACCCTAAGGAGAGGGTATTACATTCTCTGGACGTGGTTAGTACTTCTAAATTTTATCTGGTAGCTACTGAATCCTTCAGGAAGATTGATGCTCTTTTTGTTATTCCTTCTGGACCTAGGAAGGGTTTGCCTCCGGCTAAATCCACCATCAGTAAGTGGATTCGTCAGGCGGTGGTACAAGCCTATTCTGCTAAGGGGAAGCAGCCTCCCTTCTGTCTTACTGCTCATTCTACTCGTGCTATTGGTGCCTCTTGGGCCTTTCAGCACCAGGCTTCTTTTGAACAAGTTTGCAAGGCCGCTACTTGGTCTTCTGTTCATACATTTTCTACGTTTTTTACAAGGTTGATGTTGGGGCCTCAACTGATGCTGGGGCCTCAACTGATGCTGCTTTTGGCCGCAAAGTTCTGCAGGCAGCAGTGGTTTAAACTGCCCGTTACTTTTGGGGATCCCACCCTATCTTACGGACACTGCTATTGGATGTCCCATGTGTATGGAATATTCTGGAACAGGACGTGCTGTATACTTGGAATAATACAATTCTGTGAGTACTCACCTGTAGAATTGGTATTATGAGTATACAGCACGTCCTGTTCCATCCCGCCCTTTTATTATTGTTTTTGGTTACCTCTGTATGGTGATTGTTCTTTTTGGATTCTTATTCATTTTTGATTCTCCCGGCTTCTTGTTAACTGCTTGTCAATACTGGGAATTAGTGGGCGGTTCCTGGCTATTTAAGGGGCCAGAAGTGGCCACAAGTCTTTTTTCTGCAGTCCAGCGCCATCTTGTGGATGTATAACCCATGTGTAAGGAATATTCTGGAACAGGACGTGCTGTATACTCATACAATTCTGTGAATACTCACCTGTAGAATTGGTATTTTATCTTATTGTTCTACTGCTTGTTATGACTTGGCTATATGTCCAAAGTGAAACAACTTTATCAAGTGTTTATTTCGATGACATAACTCAGCATTACAGAAGCAGGAGAGACAATTCATTCTAAAAGACTAGTAAGAATGTATGGTGAATACTTTTTTCTTTAAAATACAGTTTTTTTTTAAGCATTAAGGGATTTAAAAATAAAGCCTGTAGCTACTCAATTGATCTTAAAAGGGGGTTATAGTAGATGTGGGGTGGGTAGTATTGGGTTTTTGTAGAGGTAATTCTGTTCATAAAGTAACCTTCATTTGGACATTGTAAAACCTGTACAAGAGAAGGGCATGTCTACTCTGTCGTATTAAATACATAAGTTACATCATCCATAGCTAGAAGTCAGTGCAGTTGCATGCAAGACAAAAGCTGTACATAAAGGAAAAATCAAGTAGCCTTTTAGTAGTTTATCACCATGTTTACTAAAAAGTATGTATTCCAAATATGATCCCATTAAAAATTCAAAAGGCATTATCTTTGACTAGACAAATGGCAGTAGTGTAAAACAGAGGTCTGTAAAATGAGGAGAAGCATGACAACAGATACACAACCATGGACTATTATACAGCTGTAAAACGGATTTAGCTTGCAGTTGTTAAAACACCACCCAAGTTCCTGTACAAAAGGAATAAAATACATCATTTGGAGATTGCAGTACATACAAAGTAACCAGCTAATTTTTTAACGTAAAACAGGATGGAGGGGGATTAATAAATATGAATAGTATAAGTATGAGGACAGTATTGTTGAAGTGTGCGTCCTTTATCAGTGCAAGTGCTTAGCTTCGAAAAGCTGGAAGAAGGGTTCAGGCTAGAAGAAAAATATCACTACAGAGATCTATTGTAAATACAAATTAAGAGGTGAATTACAGATTTCAAAACTACAGCACCTATGACATTATCTGACTAATGGCTTCTTATTAGTGCCATTAAGATTGCTTTTGTGATAGGCTTTAACATAGACCCGGTAGGAGCTTTGTGAGATCCATATATTGGAAATGGTCTATACTAAAAGATTCATTTGAAGTCAGTTTGAATATATCCGAGTTTATGTACACCATAGTAATGCCCATTAGATTGGTCTTTGAAAAACAGAAGTGGGTGTAATACAGAGTGTCCTGGACAAAACAGGGTCACTAATCGAACCTATTCCCTGCATTAGAGAAAAACTGTGGCCATAAAAGAGTTGCACCCATGTGTATAAAGCAGCTCTACTGCAACAGCTGATGTTACCTCAAAAACAGTTTCCCTGGTTATACAATACTGATTGAGGAAAAGGTGAGCAGTCCCTAAATGCGTTCCCAGGTGCTATTAGTTGGGGAGTTAGGGTTCTTGCAGACCTTGATCCAACCTGGCACAGAGGTGTCTGGGGTGGTTTAGGTTGTCTTTTAACGGTACTGGTTTTGGAAAGTAAAAGGTCATGGTTTCACTAGAATTCTAAAATCCTAAATCTGGCATCAACAGGATGCTGCATTGTTGCGCCTTCACTTATTTATTAGATGTGTGCTCACATGGCATTATAAAAACAGAAAGGAAGCACCAGTTGTCAGTCTAATTGTATCCAATGCAGTTAAAATGACCATGAGCAGGCCTCTCTAAATGTCTGCACCAGGTCTTGGCCACATTTAGTTACACCTCTGGGCGTCAGGGTGATAAAGTGCAACTGCCATATATACACTACAACCAACACACCTATAATTGCTCAACAAGAGTTGAGCATCATGGGAAAGGGCCAGTGCCAATATGGGCACATATAAGAGCAATGGCATCCTGTCTTTGGAAACCAAGGGGGTGCCTGCCCACTTAAAAAAAATGAGCTTTTGCTTTGCCCAAAGTTTAACTTTAATTATGGTAAACAAAACAGTGGTTTTAGAAAGCTATAAGAACAACTTCTTACACCAAGCGTAGCCCATTTTGGGTATAGTCCACATTCCCCTGGTGGTAGCCAAGATAGCTTCTTCCCCCTCCGAGAGAAATTAAATTTTCAAGCAAGCCAAAAGGAAGCACATCAGTTGAGGTGAAGTCTGATAAGGGAAATGTGGCACTGACCAATTAAGAATTCTTCAATGTGGATAAAGGCTGGATGGGAAAGGTTGTTTGAAAAAATAAAATATGCCCTGGAATAAGGTTTAAAAAAAAATAAATGGATTATGAGGAGCCATAATCACTTAAAATACATCCTCAACATTCAGTTCCAGGTGTAAATGTACAAATCCCCAGAATGTAGCTCACCTACAGCCTTGTCCCAGATAATATGTGCCAGACCAGAAAGAATCCCTCAGTTCGCCCAGATACTTTGCTCTTCTCTCCAGTGTGTGTGTCATCCCCTGACTTTGCTCTGTGCTTTCCCTTCAAGATGGCAGGGCCCCCCAGGACCCAAAACACATAGGGAACGGTTCTGGAGCCAGGACGGGAAAAGGGTTTTCTTTATCTTGGTCACATCCTCCGCCCCAGGGGAGGGGGACTGGATGCCCACTTTAAATTGACAAACCCTCCTTTGTAACTCCATGCCATCAGTGAGCCCTTCATAAGAGAGAAACCTTTTCCCAATTGAGCTGCATCTGACAGGGGACAGGTAACTAACTTACCCCCTTCACTCGATCCCTGGATTAGAGAAAAGGGACATTTGTGTACTCACGGGTGAATTTCCTTCCTCTTCCATTCCGGGGCATCACCAGTAGCAACACATAGGTTAACCTCAGCCATACATTGAACGCCACCCCAATCCATCAGACTGGCGTCTGTGGTCAGGATGACCCACCAGGAAAGACTGACCCACTGCCAGTGACAGCTGGTCCAGCCACCAATTCAGGGATCGCCAGGCATTGTCCATCAAGATGAAGCAATGTACCAACATCTGCACAGTCCTGTGCCATTTAGATAGGAACAGCATTTGTATAGGCTTGGAGTGGAACTGGGCATACAGAACTGCCTCAATGGTAGACCCCTTCAGGCTAAGGAGATTCATGCCCAGCCTGATTGTGGAATGGTCGTCTGTCAGCAGGATCCATGCCCGTCGATTATCCAATGTAATACTTAGGCAAGTTGCCACCATGAGGGGAGCTACCGGAGACTTGGGGTAGTTGACCACCCACCCGAAAAGTTCCAGCATGGACAGGGCCGTCCAAATATCCCGCAGTGCCTCTACCAGAAATGGGGCTTGGATGAGCAAGTCAACCAGGTATGGGGTGATGTGCACAGGCACTACAACTGCCTGGTCTAGGAAGAGATCTATTGCATGGTTCCCCTCACACTACACAATCCCACACCTTGGCTTAGGAACCTAGTTCAGGCATTGAACAGGGGTCCCCAGGAACCCTGGAGCTGGTGAGGGTCTGGGAGACAGTTGAAACCCCTGCTCCTAGCTAGCACTGTCACAAAGAGAAAAAAAATCCAGAACATCTTCACAGTCCCAGTCGACTGCAAGAAAATAACTGAGGATATCTTGCCACAGCCTGTCCTATATAGGCTGGGAGGAGTTTTTTTTTTCTATCTTGTAGTCCCCCACCTACAGCTGAGGTTAACCCACACGTTGCTACTGATGTTGCCCTGGAATGGAAGAGATGAGAAATATGCCTTTTGCTGGCAGAGCTGCAGTCAATAAGAGTCCTGGTCCACTGAAAAGAAACTGACATACCCCTTCATGCCATTAGTGAGCTGTCTGAGTCCTGCCTTTCCCTAGAGATCTGTTCAACATGGGGACAGAAGAGAGTTGCACTCTGTGCTAAGGGGGGGGTCCACATTAAACCTACAGTTTCAGGCCATTAGTAAGAAACTCATCTCTCTCAGGACATTTTGATATAGATTAAACTTTAAAAAGGGACAGTCCAGGCCATGTAAATATTTAGGCCGCAAGTAGCTCACCTGAAGCTTGTCATATGTACTGCTCCTTTTTCCTGCAGCAGGGCACCAAAACGTGCTCCTCCATTCCTCAATGACCATCTCCAAATGTGATCAGATAACTGTCCTTGTCTCTCAGTGCTCCCAGCATGAGCAAGCCCGAGTAGCCACACAAGAGCCTACAAACCACTAACCCTATAGTGGGCCATCACCACATATTAAATGCAGCCAGGAGGTGCCTGTAACCAGGCTACAGAGAGATTATGTGTGTACACACTAACTGGACAGGCAACAGTGGGTGCAGACATATTGAAGCTCACATTGTAGATGCTGGGAATAAGGAAACCGTTATTGTAGTTTGATATTAGGGGGTCACAAGTGCAAACTATGAGCCATTTATTGTTCACTTAAAAGCGTACCAAACCCCCCAAGAACAACTCAAACTATTTGTATCCCACACCCCAGGTACATTACTGTTTGGATATTTTCTTTCCACAACGCTGCTTGGTATTCCTGTTATAGTGATTTTAATGTTCATTATCCCAGGTATGCCATTTTACGACCGTATACCTTTTTTCTAAGCCCCCTCCCTCATAATCCCCTGCTAGGAGCAATTAGTGGCTATTGGAAGTGCTATAAGGAAGATAAGAGCCAAATAAAGATTTCATTTTTCCCCAATTTTCCCTTTTAAGCCAATTCATTACCATGACACTGGTCAAGTGCACCTATACTCCGAAAGGAAGTTTATGTGGCCACATTCCAGCCTTGTGCCCCTTTTTTTTACCTCAGCCTTTGCCCAATATCCATAAAAACACCAGGGAAAAACAGGAAGTATTATTATGGTGAATTGCCTGCCATATGCTAATTCAGTTACAACCAAATTGTCAGATATTAGCAGTTAGGTTGACATGCTCCCCATTGATCGGCTGTGTGTACTCTGTATCATAAGTGGAGGTGGGGCTGCTCAGGCAGGGAGCAATATGGCCCACGTCATTTAGTTTGTGTTGTTATGGATATTGGGCAAAGGCTGAGGTAGAAAAAGGAACACTAGCTATTTTGGGGCATTCGGCTGGGGATAGGAGGGGACTACATATACTTTCCTCTGTGTATAGGTGTACTTTAACTTTCCACCGTGTACCGCTAAACTCCTACCCTGATCAGATCCCATCTGGCACCCATCACAATGAAACTGAAGTAGCTTGAAGTGTTTTGTCTCAGATATAACAGTAGACCTACACCCAGGGACACCTGCTGCTTACCTTACCTCCTCCTATCCTAGGCACCCATGTCACACTGTTGTCTCTAAAAGAATGCCCAAGTGGAAGACACTACTCAATGTGTATCTATTTTAAAGCAGACCTCCAGAGATGACTGGAGGTCCATTAAGTAAACCCACTGGCATCCAACTCAGGATTGCAGCTGTCCATGCGAGCCAGAATTCAAGGGTGGATACTGCAGAAACGCACACCACTGATATTGGTTCTGGATTCCCCTGCTGACAACCAGCTCATGGTTGTGGGGGAGGGAGATGCCCCAGAGGACCATTTTCATCCTGGAGTTGGTCTTGTATTGTACAGGATGACGGATCTGGGTTGGGCAGGACAGTTAGGAGGGGGCTGGGGGAGAAGGAATAGGACCCAATGCTTTATTTATATATGTTTAAATGCTTTCTTGCTCACCTGCGTCATACAGACTTCCAGTCTTTAGCCTCAAGGGGGTTGCACATTTAAGACAGGTTTAAGGTGACCATTACTCAATAGGAGGAGTCTTAATCTAGTATCATACACATTTTTGAAAAGTCCAATTGCCATTAACAACCCCACATCTCCCCCAGGAGACACAGCAGGTGAACTAGTGAGCCTCAGCTAGCAACATCCATACCGAACTTGGGTCTCATTGAAGGTTAGACTTTGATGCATGGAGTTATAAAGCATTTTATGTATAAACAAGCATTGAAAACACACAAAGTATAAAATGCATTAAGCTGTACAAAAACATTTATGTACATTTTAGTGAAATTTAGAAATAGTGCAAATGCAAAAAAATGCACATTAACAGTGCCCAGGGATGAACAGGGCCATAGTATGAATAATACACATCTCATTCAAAATGATTGGTGGCAGATAGTCTATAATAAAGCCATACAGGTTTGGATTAATCATCTTCAGCATGTGCAGATCACAGAAAAAATGTCACATAAGAGTTTCTAGGTTTTGGTGTGTACTTAAACTGGACCAACAGCCTGGCACAGTTGGAAAGACAACTCTCCTTACCCCACATGCATGCATGACACTGAAGCATTGTCAGCACTTACATTTGCTGCTACATCCACTCAAAGCTGAAACGCCTCCTCAATTATTTTCTATTGGTAGCAGCCATTTTGGAGCTTCCTTTCCCATCTCAGCCATGCTGCTGCCTGGATTCAACTGACATAACTGACAATGCACAGTAACAGAAAATCCAGTAGCACTTCCTGTTTACAGGCGGCATGCAGATCCATGAGTTGCCGTTTTGACTTTAAAATTTACCACAGCAGGAGTTAGAAAAGGGTAAATTAATTTGTATGTGCAGCAATCTAAATTGCCCTGGGGAGGGGGCATATGAGCACTGTTTGTTGTGTTGGTCTGGTTTAAGTCATTTTTGACTGTCCGCTAAAAGTCTAATATGCTTCTTAAATTATATCTGTAGGAATTATGAACTTCAAGAGGTACCTTTAAACATTCCATTCTGTGCTCATAAGAGTGTCATTAAAAGGAGGTGATCGTGAAATTTTGTAATATTAAATATCCACATGCTAGCTAATGAGAGGAGGGGTCATTTTTACACCCAAAGCTTGTGGTTTTCATCTCCTGATAAGAATAAAATCTTTGGGTGACCAATCCTGTCACCCGTGCTTGAACAGGTTCTGTATTTTATTTTTCCTAGAACTGTTAAGGGGTTATAGTCAACTAATAATGATTGATAGATTGTAAAAATTAAAGACAAAGTGGAGAACAGAACCAAAACAACTTTCTATGCCGATTATCTGCACACAAACACTTATTAAAGCTTTAAGGTCACTCAACCATTACCATCAGCCCCAGCTGACCCCGATATTTATTATTGTCCCACCACCCAGGGGGAGAATTTAGTAAAATGTCTTGTAAGCCGCACACAGGGAGATGGGGGGTGCCGCCACCAATTGCTAAAACGGCTATTCTGCCATTTAACTTTTGGAGCTGCTCATTTATATGCAGACAAAGAAAAATGGTTGAAGTTGAGCCGCGACTCTGCAGTGAGATCACTGGCAAGGCTTGTTTAACCAGCAGCCGGACATCCCTAATCGAGGTTCCCCAGGGGTATGGACCAAAAACTGTGATAGTTGAAATCTCGGGTTTTGGTTCACTTTAAAGTACAAAAGACACTTCAGATGGTGTATTATCATCATAAGATGGTTAAGCAAAGTTTTCCATAGTGCCCCCTCCCCCACAAATCAGAAATGCACTGCTAGTTAGTGGTCCTTGTAAGCAAAAGGATTGGTCCATGAGGGGCAATTTTACTCTTGAGAAAGTTTGATTATTTTATAAGAACAGAGGGAGAGGGGGTATTACTACAACCAGCCTTTCAGAGGTAGGGATCACTTCCTATAATGGCTCCTGAATGAACTGCAAATATTTTTCTTCTCTCCTTACTCCCCCCAGAAATCTTGTCTGCTGCACGTTACAACCAGCAATGCTAGATCATTGTGGCTGGTCTGGACAATGGTGCCAGCGAGGGGAGTGGAAGGAAGGTCATATTACCATCACATTAATAGGGAGGTTTTTATTTGATAAGTCTAGTCAGTGGCATAACTAAATGTGACTGGGCCCTGGCACGGGCATTAAACGGGGCCCTTTCACAGCTCAACCAGAAAACTTTTGTCTGTCTTACCTCAACTGGACGCAGCTAGCCAACTAAAGACTGAAACATTAGGAGGTAAATGGGGCTTCCTTTCTCTAAATGATACCAAGTGAGCACATGTATGATAAAAAGGTGAAGGAGCAATAATGTTGCCTGACCTTCTGGGCCTGGTGCAGTAGCACCCCCTCAAGTTACACCCCTGGGTCTAGTTTGAAATGGTGTATTTGGTGAATCTGTTAGAGCATCTAAATGTGGAGCTGCTAACATATAAAACCACGCTCAGCCTTCAATGTCCACCACCCTTTGGTTTAGAACTATAATAATGGCAATAGTTGAAGTATTGTATATTTCATAATGCCTAAAATAACTTGCTGTTCTGCCCTATATCATCCAGTCCAATACTAGCTTTTAGATCCGAAGAGTAAAAAAAAAAACACACCTGAGGTGTAGCAGTATCATACTGTACAGTACATCGCCTACACCAGAACTATTCGCACTCCAGGGAGTTTCCATGTTTGTTTTTTTATAGAACACTGAATCAGAGTGGAATATGTAAATCACTTTGCAGGCATCCATCTCCACTTTGATGTTGGATCAGCTGATCAAAAGAACAAATTAAATTCACCATGATTCAGTGTTTATTTATCCCCAGGAAAGGGGGGCGTGTATAGTTCTTATAGGCACTGTAAATAAAACCTATATAAAAAGAATACAATTATACTCCTTTAAGTTTAGTAGTTCACCATTTATGGCACATAAAGAAGACCAGCCCTAGAGTCTAAAACCTAACAGCGTAAAAAAAGCTCCCCCACTCCCTCACAGCGGACAGGATGTGCAGAGTGTGATCAAGTGTGATTACAGAGGCACTAGTGCCAGGGGTCTCTCAACATGTGGCTGGGGCATGGATGGGCTTCTTGGATTGTTTGTGGTCAGCGACTTGGGCAGTAGTAGAAGCGTGCTGGTTGGTGTTGCATGGAGAATGAAAGCTGGGCAATGCTGAGTGGTGATAGAACCTGCTGTTCTATCTGGCTGAATCCAGTGATCTTTACTTTTTTGGGCTGGATAATTTGGGAAGGGACAGGTCTTTTTTGAGGTAGGGGATCAGGGCTTACACTTTCTCCTAAAATCTTTCAGTCATTTTAATGTAAATCTATCATTTGCCACCAGCCCATCTTCCACTGGGATAATAAACAGGTGAAAAGGAAGCTTTCAGAAATCCAATACCAAGATCAAACACAGATCATAACATTATTCCAACTATTGTAAGAAGAGGTGATCTATTCATTCATATCTTTTAAAAAAATACATATATAAAACCAAATGTACAACACCTGGTAAAATAAAAATAAAAAGTCACATTCATCTAAAATAATGCATAATTTATAAAGCAAACATCCTAAAAGCGAACATGTACACTTTCCTGAAGATTTATCAAGGTAAGGAATTTTAGAGTTGAAGTCCCCATCAACCAACCAGAATAACAAAAACAAAACCCTAATTCATTGCACCAATCTTGATAAATCTGATCCTTTGGGAGTAATTTACTAAAGTTCGGAGAAGCTCTTTTGGCCACTTGAGTATATACTAAAAGATGAGGGGCAAAAGTTTACCCAATGGTGAAGCAATTTTCCATATTTTAGTTCAGTGTTCCCCAACCCACTTCTTGTGATCCACCAACCAGCCAGGTTTTGCAGATCCCTATATAGATGCCCAGGTGTAATAATTAGCTCAGCAGCAGAGCTTCGGGGCTGGCTATGTGGAAATCCACCAAACATGACCTGCTGGTGGGGGAGAGGGTTGGGGAACACGGCTTTAGTGAATGGGGCAAATCACTAAAGATCCCCACACTTTCTGGAGAATTTAGTTGTGCAAAGTCAAATTTGAAGGGGGGATAATCATTGGATTCAGATTCAGTAAACTTTCCTTAAAATGGCTCATGAAAATGAGGGCTGTTTCATGCTTTGTTTCAGAATAAGACGTGAGATTAAAAAGAGTGATTCAAAGAAGAAAAAAAAAAATCACAGGAGTTTATAAATGCGTAAAATGGCACATTTACTTGGGTATTACCATCTAAACTTTCACTCCAGAGAGGTATAAGAATCCAGAGGCTGTAGAACTGTAAAAAGTTACTTAATATTTACTGTAACCCCCTAACTGCGCTAGTAAAATAAAAAAAAAACTACTTCCAAAAATATGTCTCCATTAGCAGGGGCAGTTCCAGAGTGTAGCAAACAGGGTGAGGGGGCAGTATGGGTCAGCTGACTGCTCAACCAAACCTAGAAGTCCCTTTAACAAAAAAGGCAAAACAGGAGGATGAAATACACGGTCACATTACATTAGTGAACCTTCTTAGCTTTACTAAACTACGACTTATGTTAACTTGTGTCTTATTTTGAAATGAAGCAGTCTTATTTTCATGAGCGCATTTAAGGCATAACTAAAATCGAGACCATTGTGTTCCAAGGAGGCTTTATACTTTTCATTAGGTGGTGGGAGGTTTCTGCTGCGTCAAGCCAGTAATGGTTTAAAAGCCCAAAGGAAATACTATTCTAGTGGTTCTGCCAGAACTCATAAAGCAGACTTAAGAATGCCTGGTATTTCGTTATCCATTGACCCTAACCCACCCCTCTTAGAAGTTCTGCACTGCAGAGGTACTTTTACTTGTTCTGCTCCGTCCATAGGATGTAGCAGCTGCACCTCCTTTAGTGGGATGTGTGTGGTGCCAAGTTGCCAAGGAGGGATTAGGTCTGCTTTCAGTTCTACTTTTATCAACTAGAATTTGGATGTATGAGAAATACAAACTATGAACATAAACCTGTGTATGGATGGCCAGCTAGTATACAGTATTAGTTGTGAAGAATAATCAGTACAGTACCCTCTTAATGTTACAAGTTATGATTCTGTGAATATTTTTACATCCTGTAGTTGCCGTCCTGACGTGTATTCCTGATGCTGCTGTGTAAAGAACAGCTCTTGATGTCTTTTGAGGTGACTTAGAACGTTTCTATCAGTGTGATTTTGAAAATTGTGTCCCAGCTGCACAGAAATTGTCCCAGTTTGCATAAGAAAATTGTCTCTGCTCAGTCCAAGGGCTCCTGTTTTATTCGAATGACAGAGGGCGCACGTGATGTCCTTTTCAAATCTCGCCTCAGTACATATTCACTAAACTGAGAAGAATCCACTCCTCCTCCACATGATCCCACAATCTCAAAGCCTCGTTGCTGCAACCTCTCCAGCACCTACAATAAGAGGGAGAAAAGGGAAAATGAAAAAAAGTATTATGGTAGAAGAATTAATTTTAGCTGCAAGTAGAGAAAATTGATGTCCATGGAAAAAAATATGCATTTAACCTATGTTATACTAGTCCCCAAAAATAACCATGTTTTTTCATACTTGCCGTTACTCACATAACTTGATATCGGTAATCAGGTGGTCATAGAAAAATACAATTCTGTGATTACTCACCTGTAGAATTGATTTTAATGGTTTCCTGCTCGGGTTGCTCCATTCTTGACAATTGGGTTATCCGCCACAAGGTGGCGCAGTTGACTGCAAGACGAAAATTTGTGGCTCCTCCCGGCTCATATAAGGGCAGTTGTTTCCCTAATAATCCCCAGCGTTGAAAGCAGTAAATACAGAGACAAGCCAGGAGGCCAGAGACCATGTTAATTCACACAGCCCCACAATAAACTCTCTCAAACAGTAATCACCATAACAAGGCAAAAAGAGGATAACAAAAAAAAGGGTGGGATGGAGCGACCCGAGCAGGACACCATTAAATTCTACAGGTGAGTAATCACAGAATTGTATATTCTTAGCATACAGGACGTCCTCCTCCAGATAGATTCATTACACTTGGGTATTACTCCGCCAGATGGCGCTGGACTGCAGAGACATCGAAAATAGGCTCCTCCCGGCCTCTCAAATACGCAGTGACCTCCCACAATCCCCAGATCTCTGCAGTCTGGACTGCGAAGGACAAGAAGATGGCTCTCTCTACTTGCAGGTGAGTGGGGCCTGCGGCCCTGTAGGACTATTCCCACCCGTTCCATTATTAATGTGCCTCCCAGCCTTGGCTGCGCTGGTCGGGTGATGGTAGGTAGGCAGCACCGCTGTCAGGTGCTTAGGAGCGCTGCTCCACCGCAATCCCCCACCAAAGGGTAGGCGGTATAGGCATATGGTGAGCCTCTATGGGATGCCCCTCCCGCACTATTGCCCCTGCCTATCAGTGGGTCCTAAGTGGCCGCTGTCCTCCCTCGCTCTCCCGTGTAGCCCTGGGGGGGGGGGGGGGGGGTGTATGTGTATTGGCCTTTGTGCTGCACTACATTATTTTATTATGCTTGGCGTCAGTCGCCGCGCTGACTTGGTTGCACTTATTGTCTGTCTCAAAATTGCCGCCGCCGCCGCGCGCTTCCACTGTGTTTCGTGCTTGGCGGTGGCGTTACCTCAGGCGCTGGTGTGCCGTCATTGGCTGCTTGTCACGTGTATGGCTTCGCGCTCTTGGGGGGGGCGGGGCCCACTTTTGGCGCTTTCCGCGTCACTGTCCCTGCGGCCCGCCCCTCGAGGTATACCCGACGCCATTTTTTTCTTGGTTCTGGTTGCTACGTGACAGGCTTCTACCTACCGCGGTCTGTGAGTGCCCTCGTGGGCGGCTTTATTACCGTTGTTATTTACTTGTACGCTTATGGCTCCCCTTTACTTATGTCTTTCAGACGGGCCGAACCCTCTTGGCTTCTCCCGGCCCTACTCCCTCTATTTAGTTATTTAACTTGTGAGGCCTAGCGTTAATTACTCCCACTTCCCGAGCGGGCTATGGGGCATCCCGGGTTGCTTTCATAGTGTCAATCCCCATCGGCCTATTGTGCCGCTATAATCACCATATGGAGGCGTCTCAGGATAATGTGCTTGGGGTTCCTTCGGGACAAGCCCGGCTGTGTGTAGCTTGTGGGGTGTCCCCTATTAGCGCTGACAATGCCCGGGTCTGTGCACCTTGTGCCCAGCAGGTGCTTGCGCTGCAATCTGGCCTTCCAGTGGCTGGGCCTGCGCCTCGTTTCACTTCACCTGCTCCCCCAAGCTTAAATCTCACTCCCGTTGAGTTGCATACAAGTGGGGATTCTCAGCCTGATGTGTCTTCTAGACTGGCTAGTGTTGAGAAGTTAATTGCTGATACCTTGGCGCGTAAGGTCTCTGCTAAAAAGCGCCACTTAACGCCTGATGTCACTCTTTTCCCTATGGAAGCTGATGAGTTTTTGGAAATGTCTGGCTATACCCCTTTGGAGGAAGGGGAGCTATTCTCTGACTCAGGGTCATCTGATGAGAGGCCTAGGGGTCATGAGGATTCTGGCTCTGACCCCTGGGCCCCAGATGATACTGATAAACTGTTGGCTCAGATTTTTGAGGTTCTGTCTATTTCTCCCCCTGTTGCGGCCCCCAGGCCGGTCCTAGGGTTATCTAACACCTCTGTTATGCACTCCCCTGACTCTACTACTCTGCGGGATGCTGAGGACCGGCACATTGATCAGTTGGCGTCCCATGCTTTTGCGTGTGTGGGAACGGCGCTGCGCCCGGTCTGTGCCTCTGCCATTACGGCTGTGGCTATTAGGACCCTGCTCAGAAGTATCCTTGATGGTGCCCCTGATGATGTGTCTAGTGAGGAGTTTAATGCACTCTCTCGTTGTGATGTTTTTGTGACTTAAGTCCTCTCTGCCTTGGATGACACCATTAGAATGTGTGGCAGAACCTCTGCCCTTGTGGTGGCTATACGCCGCTCGGTTCGGCTGCGCCAGTGGGCTGCTGACAACGCTGCCAAGAAAGCCCTCACTGGTTTTCCCTTCAAAGGACTACGCCTGTTTGGGGACCGCCTGCACCTATTTGCTAAGGGAGGCAGGTTACCCCAGCGCAGGCGGCAGTCTCGGCCCTTTCGGGGTCAGGGCTCCTTTTCCTCCCCCTACAGTGGTGCTAGACAGGGGAGGGGGGTTTCCTTTACTGGGGCCCGGGGAGACTTCTGGGGTAGGGGCAGAGGACGTGGACGTCCTGGCTCCGCCTGGGGCTCCAAGCTTAAGTCCTCTCCCAAGCCCCCCTCAGGCATGATGGGGCGCTCTCACCCATCCGGGTGGGGGGACGGCTTCAGCACTTTGCTCACGTCTGGAGGCTACATGTCTCTTTGCTGTCTGCCCCCCCCCCCCCCCCCGGGTTCATCAGATCCCGGATTCCTCAGGACCCTGTGTCAGCTCAGGATCTAGTGCAGACAGTGCAAAGCCACCTGGAGCTGGGGGTCATCTGCAAGGTCCCTTTAAGAGAAAAGGACAAGGGCTTCTATTCCAACCTCTTCACAGTGCCCAAAAAAGATTGGTCAGTCAGGCCCATCCTGGACTTGAAGATCCTCAACAAATTTGTCAGGTGCAGGTGCTTTCGCATGTAAACTCTGCGCTCTGCCATCAGTTCCCTGCGCCCAGGGGGTTTCATGACGTCTGTGGACATCAAAGATGCTTACCTTCATATTCCTGTATTTCCAGGTCATCAAAAGGTTCCTCAGGTTCGCTCTGGAGGATCAACACTACCAATTTGTGGCATTGCCTTTTGGTCTCACTTCAGCTCCCAGGGTGTTCACCAAGGTGCTGGCAGGAGTGATGTCTCTGCTCAGGTCTCAGGGCATCCGCGTGCTGCCCTACCTGGACGACATTCTCACCACTTCCCAGTCTCTACATCAGGCAGAGTTGGATACTCAGCTGGTGGTGTCCACCCTGGAGTCATTTGGCTGGGTGATCAACCACCCCAAGTCTTCTCTGTCTCCCTCCGTGCTGACTTCATTCCTGGGAATAAATCTGGATACAGTTCAGGCAAGGATTTTTCTTCCTCAGCAGAAGGTGGACAGTCTGATTGTGTAGGTCCAGTTCCTGCTATCTTGCCCTCATCCTTCCATCAGGCAGGGAATGCAGCTGGTGGGCCTAATGGTGGCGTGCTTCGAGGCGGTCCCTTATGCTCAGTTCCACTTGAGGCCTTTGCAACTCCACCTCTTATCAGAATGGGACAAGGACCCTGCGTCCCTGGACCGGGTCTTTGCGCTTTCCCCCCTGGTCAGGCGGTCCCTCTCATGGTGGCTGGACTCCAGGAACCTGTTGGGGGGCAGATTCTTTCTGACCCCCTCCTGGGAGACGGTCACCACGGATGCCAGTCTGTCAGGTTGGGGGGGGGGGGGGTTCTGGAAGTCCCTGCAGTTCCAGGGGAGGTGGGGCCCTTAGGAGGCCCACACACCTATCAACATCTTGGAGCTGCGGGCGATCAGGTTGGTTCTGGCTCAGTTGACTCATCAACGTCGGGGCCTGCCTGTTCAGGTGCACTCGGACAACCAGACAGCAGTTGCCTACATCAATCATCAGCAAGGGTCCCGGAGCAAGAGGGCCCTCCTGGAAGTGTCTCTGATCCTGACCTGGGCAGAGGCCAATGTTCCCTGCATATCAGCGGTGTACATTCCGGGGGTGGAAAATCTGCTGGCAGACTCTATGAGCAGGGGGACCTCTCGCCACAGGGTGTTCCAATCTCTGTGTCACCGTTGGGGCCAACCAGATGTGGACCGGCCTTTGTCTCCCTGTCCCAGGATCCTCTGGCCTTGACCACGGATGCCCTAGCAATGTCATGGCAGGACTTTCAGTTCCTGTATGTCTTTCCTCCATTCCCCCTTCTGCGCAAGATTGCTCTGGAGGGGGTGCCAGCAATTCTGGTGGCCCCCAGGTGGCCAAGAAGAGTGTGGTTCGCAGCTGGCAGTAGATCAGTACGTTCTGCCCAGGGCGCCAGACCTGCTCACTCAGGGTCCCTTACGCCATCCCAATTTACAAACTCTGGCTTTGACAGCATGGCTGCTGAAACCTCCATCTTGATGGAGAAGGGGCTGTCTTCCTCGGTTGTTGATACCATGATAAAGGCTAGGAAGAAGTCTTCTTCCATTTATTACAGGGTTTGGCGTGCCTACATTGACTGGTGTGAGTCTAAGTCTCTTCCCTGTCGTGTGTTCTCTATTCCCAGGATCCTGGAGTTCCTGCAGCATGGGTTGGAGATGGGGTTCCAACTCAGTACTCTGAAGGGTCAGGTTTCTGCCCTGGCTGTTTTCTTCCAGAAGTCCTTTGCTCAGCATTCTCTGATCAGGACTTTTTTCCAGGGGGTTACTCATGTGTCCCCCCCCCCACGTAAGCCTATGTTGCCTGTTTGGGATTTGATCATGGTTTTGTCAGCCTTGCAGGGTGCTCCCTTTGAACCTGTGCAGGATGCGGTCCTGGCCATTCTTACTCTCAAAGTTGTCTTTTTGGTCGCTATCACCTCTGTTAGGCGTGTGTCTGAGTTGGCGGAGCTCTCTATCCAGCCCCCTACTATGGAAGACACCAGGACAAGGTGGTGTTCCGCTTCAAGCCAGACTTTCTGCCTAAGGTTGTGTCTGCTTTTCATTTGATTCAGGACATTGTTCTTCCGTCATTATGCCCTAATCCTAGTAATGCTAAGGAGAGGCTACTACACCTTTCAGAAAAACTGATGCTCTTTTTGTGGTCCCTTCTGGTCCTAGGAAGGGTTTGCCTCCTGCCAAGTCTGCCATCAGCAAATGGATCCGTCAGGCTGTGATTCAGGCCTACTCTGCTAAGGGGAAGAATCCTCCCTTCCGCCTTACTGCTCATTCTACTCGTGCTATTGGTGCCTCTTGGGCTTTTTAGCACCAAGCTTCTGTTGAGCAAGTTTGCAAGGCCGCTACTTTGTCTTCTGTACATACCTTTTCAAAGTTTTACAAGGTTGATGTTAGGGCCTCAGCTGATGCTGCTTTTGGCCGTAAGGTTCTGCAGGCGGCAGTGGTATGACCTGTCTGCTGTTACCTTTGGGGATCCCACCCTACTTTATGGACACTGCTATTGGATGTCCCAAGTGTAATGATTCTTATCTGGAGCAGGACGTACTGTATACTAAGAATAATACAATTCTGTGATTACTCACCTGTAGAATTGGTATTATGAGTATACAGTACGTCCTGCTCCACCCCACCCTTGGTTTTGCATTATCTTGGATCCCCTGTGTGGTGATTGTTATTGTTATAGTTACCAGTTTGGGGTTGTTTTAATTCTCCCGGCTTCTCGTTAACTGTTTTTCAATGCTGGGGATTGTGGGAGGTCCCTGGGTATTTGAAGGGCCGAGAGGAGCCTATTTTCGATGTCTCTTCAGTCCAGCGCCATCTGGCGGAGTAATACCCAAGTGTAATGAATATGTGGAGCAGGACGTACTGTATACTCATAATACCAATTCTACAGGTGAGTAATCACAGAATTGTATTTTTTCTTGGTGTCCTGCTCGGGTAGCTCCATTCTTGACTATTGGGACATCCAAAAGCAGTGTCCAAGAACGGGTGGGATCCCCAGTTAGCAACAGCACGTAGTTCATGACACTACCACCTGAAGCACCTTACGGCCAAAAACAGCATCAGCTGAGGCCCTAACATCAACCTTGTAAAACTTCGTAAAAGTATGAATTGAAGACCAAGTAGTGGCGTTACAAACCTGTTCAACCGAAGCCTGGTGCTGAAAAGCCCAAGAAGCACCGATAGCTATAGTGGAATGAGCTGTAACACGGAAAGGGGGTTCCTTCCCCTTGGCAGATTACGCTTGTACCACCGCCTGTCTGATCCACTTGCTGATAGAGATTTGGCTGGAGGCAAGCCCTTCCTAGGCCGGTCAGGAAGGACAAAAAGAGAATCCGACTTCCTAAAGGATTCCGTAGCAACCAGGTAGTACTTAAGTGCCCTGACCACATCCAGGGAATGGAGGGTCCGCTTCTTAGAATTAGAAGGCGCGGGACACAAAGAAGGCAAAATAATGTCCTAATTGAGATGAAAGGCAGAAACAACCTTGGGTAAGAAGTCCGGTTTAAGACGAAAAATACCGTTTTGTGATTACTCGCCTTTAAAACGGATATTATAAGTGTGACATACACTCCGCTTCAATACTTCTTGACAGTTGGGTTATTCTCCTGTAGAGGGCGAACTTCTGCAGAGATGAATGCAAAAAAAGAAGCCCCTCCCGGTCCATAACTACCTGGGACCTCCCACCAATTCACCAGTGTAAGATAGCAGTAAAGGGACCAGGAAGAACCAAATATAACAATACTAACAAAAAACAATGGTTCACCATATAAAGGATCCAGAATACCAAACAGGGTGAGTGAAGCGGAGTGTATGTCACACTTATAATATCCGTTTTAAAGGTGAATAATCACAAAACGGTATTATTCCAAGTGTGACATACACTCCGCTTCAATACTTCTTGACAGTTGGGACATCCAATAGCAGTGTCCGTCAAGGGTGGGAACCATAAACAGTAAAGAATGCACCAACTCAAACCACTGCAGCTTGCAGAACCTTGCGGCCAAAAACAGCATCCGCTGAAGCCCGCACATCAACCTTGTAAGACTTGGAAAAAGTATGAACAGAAGGCCAAGTAGCAGCCTTACAAACTTGTTCAACAGAAGCCTGGTGCTGAAAAGCCCAGGATGCACCCACAGCACGAGTAGAGTGCGCAGTGACCCTAAAAGGGGGGAGTCCTCCCCTTAGCAGAATAGGCCCCAACAATGGCCTGACGAATCCATTTGCTAATCGTAGACTTAGCAGGTGCCAAACCTTTCCTGGGCCCACAGGGCACCACGAAAAAGGCGTCCGTCTTGCGGAAGGGAAGAAGTAGTCACCAAATAGTACTTCACACAGCGAACAAATTGTGCAGAACCCTCTCCTTGTCATTGTTAGGCTTAGGACACAAGGAAGGGAGAACAATATCCTGATTGAGGTGGAAAGCAGACACCACCTTAGGAAGGAAATCTGGTTTAAAACAAAAAAACCACCTTATCCTGGTGTCTCTCAGTAAGTAAGGGGCTGAATCGACAGAGCCGCCAACTCAAGAGACACGCCGAACCGAGGTAATCGCCACCAAGAAGGCAACCTTCTGAGTGAGAACCGAAAGAGCAATATCATGTAGTGGCTCAAAAGGAGGACCCTGCAGAGCCGAAAGAACCAAATTCAAATCCCAAACAGGAACTACAGCCTTTCGAGGGGGCCGCACATGCGCCACCCCTTGGAAAAAAGTCTTAAGCAGCGGGTGTAAAGCAAAAGACCTCTGGAAGAAAACCGACAGAGCAGAAACCTGCCCTTTCAAAGTACTAAGCTGGAACCCAAGATACAGATTATGCTGAAGAAACTCCAAAATCCTGGGTACAGAAAAAACCCTGCGAGGCAAGGCCCTAGCCTCACACCAATCAATATAGGACCTTCAAGTCCTATAGTAAATGCCAGAAGAGGACCGCTTCCTAGCCCTAATCGGGGTCTGAACGACAGCCTCAGACAAACCTTCCTCTTTCAAGATGAAGGTTTCAGCAGCCAAGCCGTCAAAGCCAGCGTTTGTAAATTGGGGTAAAGTAGATGACCCTGGGATAGCAGGTCCGGCAACAAGGGAAGCCGGTACTGGTCTACGGCCATCCTTACAACGTCTGCGTACCAAACCCTTCTTGGCCACCTTGGAGCCACCAGAATCGCTGGTGCCCCTTCTAGAACCAGTTTGCGAACTACCCTGCCCAGCATGGAGACAGGTGGAAACAGGTACAGAAAACCCAGGTCCTTCCAAGCCAGTGACAAGGCATCCACTGCCAGAGACAGGGGATCCTGAGAAAGACACAAATGCCGGAAGTTTGTGATTGTGCCTCGAGGCAAAGAGATCCACCTCTGGAGTCCCCCACTTGCGGCAAAGATCCAGAAAGACCTCGGGGTTGAGAGACCACTCTCCGTGGCGAGAGGACCCCCTGCTCAGGGAATCCGCCTTCGTATTCTCCACCCCCTGAATGTAGACTGCCGAAAGGCAAGGAACATTGCTCTCCCCGCCCAGCGCATGATCAGAGATACTTCCCTGAGGGCACTCCTGCTGTGAGTCCCTCCTTGGTGATTTATGTAGGCCACTGCCGTTCGGTTGTCCGAACGCACCTGAACCGCAAGACCCAGTAACTGTGCGGTCAACCGAGCAAGAACCAGACGAATGGCTCGGAGCTCCAATACATTGATGGGGGTGTAAGCCTCCTGGGGACCCCACACCCCGCTGAACTGATGATTCTTCCAATAACCTCCCCAGCCCGACAGGCTGGCATCCGTGGTAACCGTCTCCCAACAAGGGACCAGAAAGGATCTGCCCTTCACCAGATAGCTCAAGTCCAGCCACCACCGAAATGACTGCCGAAACCCTGGGAGACATCTTGAAAGGTTGATCCAATGACTGTGGGCTCCTGTCCCAATACGTCAATAGGAGAAGTTGAAATGAAAAATCACTCGAGATTGAAATGAAATCACTCGAGACGGGGAGAGAGAAGACTTGGTGCGGTTGATCACCCACCTGAACCTCTCCAGGGTCGACACCACCTGGTGTGTGTCCAGTTCTGCCTGCTGAAGGGAAGAAGCTGAAATCAACAGGTCGTCCAGATAAGGCACAATGCGAATGCCCCGAGATCTGAGCAGAGCCATTACACCCGCCAAAACCTTGGTGAAGACCCTCGGTGCCGAGGTCAGACCGAAGGGAAGAGCTACGAATTGATAATGTTGATCCCCCACCGCAAACCGGAGGAATCTCTGATGTGCCTGAAAAATCGGAACATGCAGCTTGGCGAAGGGAATTGATAGCCGAGCGCAGAGTCTCCATGCGGAACTTTTTGGCTCTGATAAACCTGTTGAGAACCTTGAGATCTAGAATGGGTCTCACCGAACCCTCCTTTTTGGGAACCGTGAAAAGGTTGGAGTAGTAACCCCTGCCTCTCTCCGACAGAGGCACCGGGCATATAACCCCCATGTCCAGAAGGCTTTTCACTGCCAACAGGAGCCCCTGTGCAGCCTGAGGGTCCGAGGGCACCCGAGACCTTAAGAATCTTGGGGGCGGCCAGTACTCGAACTCCAGTTTGTACCCGGAGGAGACCACTTCCAAGATCCAATTGTCTGTGACCTCCCGGGCCCAGACCCGGAAGAAGAGCCCCAGCCGTCCCCCCACCCTTACAGGAGGCCAGACCCCTAGACACTCTGGCCCCTCGAAAGGAAGGAGTGAACGAACCTGCCCCCCGAAAGGGACGGCGCTACTTCCTCCGCTGAGGTAACTTACCGCCTTTAGCAACAGCATCCAATTTATCTCCAAACAGCCGCGCACCCAAGAAGGGGAGAGCTGTGAGTGACTCCAACATCCGCTGTCCACTGACGGAGCCAGACCAGTCTGCGCACGGCCACCAGTAAGGCTGACGTCTTACTACACACGACAATGGAGTCTTCCATCGCAGCCATGACAAAATTCATGAACAATTCGCACTTCTTAAGTATAGCGAACTCAGCACCAGCTGGATCCAGCTGAGTGTTATTCAGCCAGTCCCTGATAAGAGACCTGGTAGCAAGCGACACCAGGGCAGATGCACTAACCGGCCGAGCCCACGTTGGCAAATGCGTGGCACGCCATCTGATCAAGGCGCTTGTCCTCGCCATCCTTAAGGGAGGAGGCGTCAGGGGTGTTCAGTACAGAAGAGTTGGTCAAACCTAACACAGGCGCGTCGACCTCGGGAGGAGAAGACCAGCGCTTGACCGCCTCCACCGGAAAGGGATACTTCTTATCCCATCCCTGAGGCACACCAGGAAGCCGACTGGGCCTCTCCCATTCCCTAAGTATCAGCGCATCAAAATGACCCTGGGTAGGGAGGTCTTAAGAGGGGGCGCCTCAGGTGGGTCAATATCCAACACCTCCAATAAATGTGACAAAACAGTGGCCGTATCAACAGCATCCCCCAGCACCTGCCCGACATTGGAATTCCCAGGCTGACCATAGTCAGCCTCTGAATCCTGATTCCCCCTCCTCAAGCGGGGAATAATCGGACAATTCAGCGGACTCATCGTCAGTGTCCCACAAGGGCTGGGCCAACGACAACTGTCTTTTTAGCCTGGGGCTTCTTGCCCACCGTGCTAGCAATCATTTTCTCTATGCTGGCCAACCGAGCCCAAACATGAGAAAGCGACTCCCCACTGGTACCAATGTCACTTGGGGTACGGATCAGGTGGGGAGGGGAAGGCGATGAAGCGGGAGGAGCCGAGCCAGAAGGCTGGGTACCCGACTGCCGCGTTATGGCCTTTTGTGCTCATGGTATACAGATCAGCACATTCTCCCCCGTAAGGGATACCCCGCACCCCACACATGGCCCGGATTGTCCCGAAGGGATCCCGGGCCTGGTATCCTGCAGAGCCTCCAAATGGTGAATTTTTGTGGTCAGTCGCAAGACCGCAGGGGATTACGCATAAGCAACCCGGGATGCCCCTTAAAAGTCTCGGTGGGAGGATTTTTGGGTGGACAATTTTTATATCTAGGGACCCCAGGACCAGGAGGGACCCCTTAAAATGCACGTATACAGGGACACCTGTAACACACAAAATAAGCCACATAAGAGCAGCGCATAGTAAAAAATGCCCTAGCATTTGATCTTACAGGCACACAACAGAAATATACATATACAGGTATATATCTATCTATCTATCTATATATATATATAAATATTACATATATACCACCGAGCAGCCATACAGTGCAAATAAAGGCATATACTATGTATAGACACCCATAATTATACATATACATCTTGGGGATATATATATATATATATATATATATATATATATATAATCGCCCATGGGCACCAATAACGCCCGGCAGCATGTACAATATTAAAGTGCATAAGCCGATGTATCCAGCATAAAGGAGCCCCGTATGGGGCACTCACGGGCCGCAGTATGAAGATGGCATCCCCTCGGTGGAAAGGGTGAAGGAGGCGGGCCAGCGCGGAGCGCGCCAGCACATGGCCCCGCCCCCTTCCGACGCGGGATACACACCCAAGCCGCGCTTCCAGCCGACGAAGCCAAGGCACGGTCTTCCGACGTGGGAGAGTGCCAGGCCCCGCCCCCCTTCACTGAGGGAAGCAGAAGGTTGTGCTCCCCGGCCGCGGAGCAGACCATGAGAGAACCGGCCCCGCCCCGCCGCACGAGAGCGCGCGTGCGGGCCGAGCGTTAAACACACACACACGATGAGTAAATCACACACAGTATAAAGGCCAGGCAGCCAGCCCCCCCCCCCCCCCCCGGAGGAGAGTAAGGGACCCCCAGAAGGGGGGGAACCCTGCCAGAATCCGACCCTAAGCCTAGCGGGACGGGGCATCCCACACCAGGATCACCAAAACCTGGATAACCGCCTACCCCATAGTGAGGTCTCACGGTGGATCGGTTCTCCTACTGCACCCATAGGGTGCTCCTACCTTTACCAGGACCCGCAGCCTAAGCTGGGAGGCTCGATACAGAGACAATTTAGGAGGGTCCTGGCAGCAACAGGGATGAAAATGGCCTGGCGCGAGCCCAGCTTACCTGCAAGTAAGAGAAGTCTTCATCTTCTGTCTTGCTCGGTCCCTGCAGAGAAGACAACTGGGGAATTGGTGGGCGGTCCCAGGTAGTTATGGACCGGGAGGGGCTTCTTTTTTTGCATTCATCTGTGCAGAAGTTCGCCCTCTACTGGAGAATAACCCAACTGTCAAGAAGTATTGAAGCGGAGTGTATGTCACACTTGGAATAACCACCTTATCCTGATGCCGCTCAAAGTAAGGAGGCTTAATACAAAGTGCCGCCATCTCAGAGACGCGACGCACCGATGTGATAGCTAGCAAAAAGACCACCGTCAGAGTCAAAGTGGATAAAGCAGTATCGCACAAGGGCTCAGAGGGAGGACCCTGGAGAGCAGAAAGAACCAAATTCAAATCCCACACTGGTAGCATAGGCTTACGCGGTGGACGTACATGAGTAACTCCTTGGAAAAAGGTCTTGATAAGTCTATGATTGGAGAAAGATCTTTGGAAGAAAACAGCCAAGGCCGAAACCTGTCCCTTGAGGGTACTCAGCTGAAGGCCCGAATCCAAACCATGTTGTAGGAACTCCAAAATCCCGGATAAAGAAAATGCGCGACAAGGAAAACCCCTAGACTCACACCAGGCAATGTAAGGGTGCCAGACCCTGTAATAAATCATGGAGGAGGATTTCTTCCGAGCCCGAATCATGGTGTGCACGACCGAGGCAGCCAGCCCTTTCTCCGTCAAGATAGAGGTTTCAGCAGCCAAGCCGTCAAAGCCAGTGTTTGTAAATTGGGGTGGCGTAACAGACCCTGAGTGAGAAGCCCTGGATCGTCGGGCATGACGTAGCGATCCACTGACATCTGGACTATGTCCGCGAACCAACACCGCCTCGGCCAAGGGGGGGCCATCAGAATGGTCGGTACCTCTTCCTGGGCTATCTTGCGCAGCACGTGACCCAGGAGAGGGAGAAGAGGAGGAGGAGTCGGAGTCGGTACTCCGTCCAAGGAATTGCCAGCGCGTCTGTGGCGTAGGCCAGAGGATCTCTTGACAGAGAGACGAACCTTGGAAGCTTGTGATTCGTCCAGGTAAGGAAGAATACGAATGCCCTGGCTCCTCAGCAGGGCCATGACACCCGCCAGCACCTTGGTGAACACCCAAGGGGCTGAAGACTGGTAGTGCTGATCCTCCAACGCGAACCTCAGGATCTTCTGATGTCCCTGGAAAATAGGGACGTGCAGGTAAGCATCCCTGATGTCCACCGTGGTCATGAAGTCGCCTGGCCAAAGTGAACTCACCGCTGACCGTAAGGTCTCCATGCGGAAGTGTTTGAATCTGACAAACCTGTTGAGACCCTTCAGGTCCAGGATAGGTCTCGGAGAGCCGTCCTTGGGCACTGTGAAAAGATTTGAATAGAACCCTCAACCCCGTTCCTGGTGAGGCACAGGACAAATCACTCCGGACGACAGAAGTCGGACAGCCAATCTTAGGCCCTGCGCCGTCAAGGGGTTCTGGGAAATCCGTGACCGAAGAAATCTTGGGGGCGGCCAAGCTGCCAGCTGATCTTGTACCCGGAGAACACCACCTCCTGAATCCACCGGTCCAAGACATGCCGTCTCCAGACGTGAGCAAAAAGCAGAAGCCGTCCCTCCACCCGATGGGTGAGGGCGCCTCCTCATGCCTGAGGGGCCTTGGCAGGGGACTTGGACCCCCAAGAGGGAATGGGACGACCACGGGATCTACCTCGCCCCCAGGAGTCCCTGCGGCCACCAGAGAAGGAAGATCCTCGTCCCCCTCAAAAGGGACGAAAGGAAGAAGAGCCCTGAAAGGGCCCCACAGGCTTCGGACGCTGAGGAAGCCTCCTATCCTTTGCTAGGAGATCCAGGCGCTCCCCAAACAGCCGAAGTCCCAGGAAGGAAGTGAGAGCTTTCTTGGCGGCTGCGTCCACTGCTCACTGTCGCAACCAGAGGGAACGACGAAGAGCGACCAGCAGGGCCGAAGCCCTGCCACCAAGCCGGACGGTATCATCCTTGGCTGAAATCACAAAGGCAATGAACTCCGCGCAAGCTAGGAGATCCTTATACTCCTCCGCCCGCTTGCGAGATCTGGCTATATCCATAAGATGTCTCACCTTCTTTTTGATGGCAATGGAAACAATGGCCGTGGCACAAACAGGGCGAAGACCAACGCCACAAAGTTTATTAGGCTTCTCACATTCCTTAAAAATCATTTTAGAGAAATGACCCTGTTCAGGAAAGACCAGTTGCTGTCTCTCAGGCCGAAAAAGGTCCCCCTGCTTCTTTTTGGCCGCCTTAAGGGGTACAATATGCAAGGTTTCAAAAACCGCCGACAACAGCTTCTCTGTGTCATCGGGAAGCCAACCGGGATGGATGACCCGGGGTCACTATCAAGAGAAGTCACTAGCAGAGAACGGGAAGAACCACCTATGGATAGAATGGGACCCGTCTGGAAAACATAAGAAAAATATAAGCATCCCACAGCACATGCACACGGAAAATTTTTGCAAACAGAGACTCATGGACCGCAGTCGAGAATCAGGGCTAGGAGCAGCAGATTGAGGAGGAAGAGGCCGCAGCGCGAGGACCGCTGAGCGACAGGAGAGGGGGACACAGCCAGAAGCAGCAGCCACCACGCGCCACAGCAATGGCGCCGAAACGAGCTCCTCGAGGGGCGGGCCGCGCCACGATGACGCAGGACGCGCCATCGCGTGGCCCCACCCGCAGCAGCAGGAGAGACGAGAGCGCCCCCCAGACCGCATAAGGAGCAGGCAGGGGAGGCCTAGCCCTCCCTGCCACGAAAGGCAGGTGGCCGATCCGCAGCCCCCCCCCCCTCACAACCTGAACGCAAGGAGAGGAGAGAAGAGGAGGAAAGGTGAGTAATGAAATGAAGTAATGTACAGTGCACCAAACACAACCAATATTAAAGCTTGTGGGAGACACAATAAGGGATTCCAAGGTGGTTCCTCCCCCCCCTATATAGGCTCACCATAGCCTATGGCCGGCTACCCTTCGGGACAGGGTCTGCAGCCCAGAGCATAGCTCTGCCGAACGCCTGACCCTCGGCGTTCCCCTACCATCACCTGATCAGAAGCCAGAGGCTGGGAGGCAGAAAGGGTCCACTGAAACAGGTGGGAATAGGGCTGCAGCGGCCGACAGGCTTGGGATGCCCTGCTTGTCTGCGATATCCATGGAGAGAGAGAGAAAGATCCATCTTCGCAGTCAGTCTGCAAGAGAACTCTGGGGATTATTAGGGAAACAGCTGCCCTTATATGAGCCGGGAGGAGCCACAAGTTTTCGTCTTGCAGTCAACTGCGCCACCTTGTGGCAGATAACCCAATTGTCAAGAATGGAGCGCCCCGAGCAGGACACCAAGAAAAGTCCCATCTATTTGGTATATATACCCAGAGCCAACAGAAACAGTCGTTTGTAGCAAGCAGTGTTATCCATAAGTGATTTCACAAGGAAGAGAACCCTCCACATTCGGACAGAAAACATGAGCAGTCACCAACACAGGAGACCTTTGCCTTCCACAAGGGCACATCCAGCCAGTTACTACATGGATGCCCCAAAGCAGTATTTAACTAGGGTGGGAAAACAATTAACAAAGCTGACAACATTTAACAAATAGAAAATAACCAGAGACCACCTTTTAGTATGTACTCAGTGTCCCAAAAGCTTCTCCGAATTTTAGTTATTAGCTGTGGGAATCACCGGGTTGCCTGCAGGACATTTTGGGCCAGTGTTACCAGACATTCAAATCGGGAGCAACAATGGAGATATGCAAAATCCAGGGTTTGGTCCACTTTGAAAGTACATTTCTAAAATATTTGGGTATATAAAACCCTAAAAGTTAAAGGGGGACGGTCCAGACAGAAGAAAAATAATTACACTCCCCCTTTGTTCCCTGCAATGCTTCAATCTTACTCAGGTTTGAAGAAAAAAAACTCCAGGTGCAGGAAAAAGGGGAACAAGTTGTGGTTTTCTTTCCTGCATGGACAGACCCTATAACTGCGTTATATATATCAAAACTGCTAACTGCACTCCAGCCCTGAAGGCTTCTATTATGCTTGTGCATAATATATAACTCTTTGACAACTATATAACTCTATAACTATATAACTATATAACTTTTTCCTTCAGTTTAATTAGCAGACTGTCTCCATTAATCATTAGATAACCCACCGCAAAGCTGCAACTATTTGTTCACTGTATGTGGCCCTCCATTACTAGCCATAATATTCACATTTAGCCAAAATATACACCAATTTATTCTTACCTGAACAGAGTTGAGGTGGCAGTAACCGTTGAGTGGGAATCTAATGACGTGTGTGGAGTCATGGTTCCAGCCCGCGTTAACAGAATTACACATCACGTCTCCGATTTCCGGAAAAACTTCCTCTATTAGAGATTTGTCCCCACTCAGAGTAATCCTTTCCCCAAGATCTGGAGCAACTCGGACTACCAGACACTCGCAGGGCCTGCAAAAACGGCCCGCCTCCCTGTCCTGCTTCCACCTCTCCAGTTCCAGCAGCATTGGTTGAAGTTGGAAGTACTTTGCTTCTTCGTACAGGAGACTGTAATCCTGGAAAAAATGGCATTATAAAAAAAGTAGTGGAATAAATCATGTCATTATAAAACTTTTTTTTACAAAAAGAAAGTTACTCTGAAAGTGACTCAACTCCCTAAGGATGTTCACAGTCACCAGAAGAGGAGACAACTACCTTATTGTACTTTCTTAAAGGAGCAGTATCGCGAAATTTGCATTAAAAAAGATAAATAATTAAATAGCCACACAATAGCTTCTAACATGTGTATAAATAATCTGGCGATAGAAAAAGGAAAAAATATATGCCTTTTCTTTTAAATTGTATAATGACAATGGCTCAGTCCATTTGCTGAATAGGGGGATCTGCTGGGTTGTTTTTAGTGAGCTGCTTCATTTAGCCCACTGGTCTCCTAGCAACACTTTACCTCAGAGGCTGACACTGTAATCAGTGGTAACGGCTGTGTGTGTGTGAGGTGCTGCTTTTGTTATGAGACCAGGTGACTCAAATGTGTAAAATCTATACAAAATAAACTAAACTGACTGAAAATAACTGAAATTCTTCTTTGAATAACTGTGCAGGAAAATCTAAAGGTATTAAAGTGGAACAAAACCCTGAGTTGCCGACCCTGAAGTCTATAAGACCCGGCCATTGCCCTTCCCCCTTGGGCATTCTAAATAGGGATGCCCCACTGTGTGAAACAACCCATGGATAACCACAGATCCCCCCATTTTTCTGGCGTGCTCACACAGATAGTCATTTAGACAGGCCGGGCGGCCAGGAAGGTTACTGCTCAGGCTCCCCATCTGTGTGCAAACAGAGCTGATTGGATGAGAGCCCGCTCATGCACTGTGGGACAGGGAAAGGTACGTTTTCACAGGCGAACTTGGGGATTTCACATATCAGGGCATCCCAAGCCTAGGGGCACAAAACAGAACTCCAGATAGTGAAAATCCTGGGTTGGGCTTTGCTCAAAACACACAACGCTGAAAGAAAGATCACATGGAAAAATGTGTTGAGAAAAGAGAGAGAAAATGGTAAACTGAAAGATTCTGCAGCAGAGCCAACATGAAGGGAAAACTGTCAAAATCAGCTAAATGACTTCTAGAGCTTTTCTCTCTGTTTTAGATATATGAGTTCTGGCCAGGCAATGTTGCAATGTTGTTATCTTATGTTGGACGGCTGCCAGCACTGAACAGCTGATACTTTGATACATTGTTTCACCCCTCTCCTCAGCATGGAACAGGCCAGAGTGTCGGGCTCCGACACTCAGAAGACATAAACATGAGCTATTAGTCTCCAGCTGTTCAACACAGACATAATTTTTTTCTAAATTTGTAATTCTTACTCCAACACTTACCTACATCCAAAGTACCATTTAAATATAAGTCACCAAGAAAAATTCGCGATACTGCTCCTTTAAGTTGACATGACAAAGTTTGAAGCAGCCAAGCAGCATGCTAATTGCCAGGGAGAACCCCAGTTAAATCTCCTGGGGAGAATGGTAATCAGAATCTCGGTAATATTGCTTAACAGGTCAAGGTAAGGATGATTGTTTACACCTATGCCCCTAAAACTATTTACAACTAAACAGTTGTAGTGTTAAGTCTGAATATTGATGGGAAAAAAAAAGGTTGAAAAGGGGGATCAGACTGTTACTGCCCATATCAATTAACTTTGTGGGGGGGGGGGGGGAGGCACTAAAAATTTAAATGATATGTAAATGCCCAAAAAATAAATTACTTACCTGGGCCCACTCCTTGGAGCCTTGAGGCCAAGGTGGTTCTGTTTCGGAGCTCTCCGAAGTGTAACCATGCCCTGGTGATTATTTGTTCTCCACCTCAGAGTATTTCAGAAGTGAAAAAGCACCAAAGTATCATGCGGTGCACTCCCTGCTGCCAATCAGAGGAAGTTTCCACCCTCTGGAAGCCAAGGGCGTGTGCAACCAGAGCTGACAGCAAGAAGGGTATTTCAGCACCTAAATGCCCCTAAAGCCAGGTTAAAGGCTTTGAAAAGGTTAATTTAAATTATAAAGTGCAGTGCAATGTCACCCCCCCCCCCCCCCCCCTTTTTAGAAATAGCAGGTCACTCAATCTTTTCAGCGGACAAAAAGAATTCTTCTTACCCTCTAGCTATATAAGCATATGTAAAAACTGTAAACTACAATATAAACTAAAAAGAAAAACATATAAATATAGTTTACTCACTTTAAAATCATCAGAGATGAGGAGTTTTGATGTCCGTAAAAAGTTTAATATATAACGAAACATTTGGCCATCTCGATCAATAAAGTAATGTTGCTTTAAACTGTCCAAAACAATGGGCTCTGTTCCATCAAACAGTCTTCCAATTCTGCGGAGACATAAATTCATACATTTCTAACTAAAAGAAAAACAGCCTTTAGCTGGTACTAGGTTGGCTAACTCCAGAAAAAAATTATGCTAGATTTTTTTTTTTTTTAAATGGAGTGGGGAAGAGTTAGAGTAACACTATAGTTCTTTCGTAGTTAGGTTGGGTTCACATATGGGATATGATGTAACAGAATTATTGTTTTCTAGCAGAAAAGCAATGGGTGTCACTACCTAAACCACATTTTTTGGGTTGGTCGTCACCACGTACCCTCTATTAAAGTGAAGACCTGTCTCCAGTAAGCAAAACAGGAACTAAGACTGGGCATGGCCTCTAAGTTCCACACAGACAAAGGGGTCGATTCAGAGCCCTTTGAGAAAATGCACTTTTTTAGCAGACACTATTTTCACCTTCATTGTCTACCTTGGGGAGGATTCAGAGTCAGGAGAAAATTTACACCCAGTAGACAATGAAAGTGAATGGCAATTTTTTCTTTTAAAAGAATGAGTTTTCTCACCAGGATCTGAATCAACCCCAAAGTGTTGACTGGAGATGGGCTGAAAATGGTTGATGCTCAGGCATAAATTGGCCACAAGGTGGCGCCATTTATGCGCAGTCCGAGAAGATTGACCAAAAGTAATTCATCATAGGTTGACTGGAAACATCATGACAAAGAAAACTAGTCCATAACAAGAATAAAATGTAGTAAATGTTTTATATGACCAAACAGTTCATATACATAGGGAGGCAGCACATCTGCATGTAAAAATCAAAAATACTGGAGAGGCTTTATGATAGTTTTCCCAGATACAGGCAAAAATGTAAATTAATTTGGAACAGTGAAAGGTAATCACCTTGGAAGTGGCTGCATCTGCCAATAGAAGATGCAGCTGCTGCATGCAGATCTCGATGTCCTAGAGGCTTGGTTGTTGGAATGCAGCCTATTCAGCGTGGCTGTGCTGGAAGGCGGGTGGACACCATTCTGCCTATAAGTAGGACTCACAACGATTTGATTTTGTCTGACAAGGAACATAACAGTTGGGGGGGGGGGGGGGGGTTGTTCTTTTGACTAGTCACTTTATATTTTCTGCATGTTGGCGCATTCTCACACAGCATATCCCCGGTATCAAGTGGCAAAGTGACCGAGCAACGTCCATAGAAGAAACAGTGCTCCTATGCATTCCTCCCCAGGGCAATTCAGATTGTTGCACAGAAGTGGTCTAAAGGGAAGCTCTACTACTAAGTACAGATGTTCCACAAGGAGATATCCTGGTAGGTTACCTCAACAGGAAGCTCCAGTGTCTGGATAACCCACCCCCACACTTTACTACCACATTTTTCACCCAAAAACGTAATTGGAGGATGCATCTGGAATAGTGAAGCACTACAATGGTGCAGGTTTACGGCAGTAGAGGCATGGCAGTGCCTAGAGATACCCAGGTGGTGGTGGGAGGAGAATTTTGTGCTAAACTGCTTCCAGGGCAGCAAGGAATCAAAAGTGCAGGCTATTAGGGTAGCCCTAGAAAATCCTCTTCTCGTCTGCGCCCCCATGTATGTCAGGGTTCACATGCTTCCTGGAGTCCCCACCCACACTCTCTCAAGCACGAGTTCAGGCTCCATGTTCTTCTGTTAAAGTCCTCTTTAAAAAATTTTCCGTTTACTTTTTGAGAACAGGATAAAGTAAGCCATTTCAAAGCATCTTAATTAAATACTGTATGTATTCTTAGAAAAGCTTCTTTCTTTACTTGGATATCTGGGTCATAGAGTTATGAGGGGCATGTCTTTTGTGGTTAGAGAGCTGTGGGGCCGTGGTTGTTTTTGCTGTCAGCATCAAAGAACACCGTGGCTATTAAAACACTTATGCGCGGTCCAGGAGAAAAGAATTTGAAGGAGGACAAACTTTGGAGGCTGCTGTGACTTCTCCCTTGTGCTACAGGAAAAGGAGGCGCGACATATGGAACAGGCTTCAGGTGAGCTACCTGCTGCCTTATTATTGATATTGGGTTTACAGCCCCTTTAACTTTTCTCACATTTTTTTTGAGAGAAAAAAAAAGAGCTCATGGTGCTGAAACAACCCTTATATTTCCGGAAGTCCTCCTTCCAGCTATGTTAATGTTCCTCATCTCTAAACCTCCAGAGCCATGCCTGTGATTCACTTCACAACTCGTCTTGTGTACATCTATTAAACTAGGACCCATCCTCCCCCACACATACCAAGTAGGAAACTAGGCTAGCAAAGGGTAGAGCTTTTCCTATAACATTTGCTTTAAACTTTGTAGCATCTACAGTAGTTTGTAATAGTCTCCACACTGTGGGCTGATTTGACAACTGATTCGCTATTATGTGACGCATATACGAAACACTTCTTCAGTTCTCCATGTTTGCAAAAATTGTTTCATTGGGTCATTTTTAAAATTGAACTTCAGATAGGAAACTGGTATTTAAAAAACGATTATTAAAACGGTTTTCATATTAATTTCAAACTTTAACATTATGTAAAAGCTTTTCAATGAACCAAGACACTCCACACACATATTCTGAGACCCATCCCATGATATATGTTGTAAAAAGTGTGTTTTCAGCAAGATTTCTGTAATTTTTAGAACTAAATCTGCCGTGGCAGTTCACTAGCTTTTTCCAATCAATTTTTCTAAGTAAACACCACTCTTCTAGCCTGGCAAACTGCAGCAAAACCCAGCAAATTGTTCTCCCTACATTAGGCACTACAGATATAGCTCTGTTCACTAAAATTATAGTTCACTCTATCTGCAACTGGGGAACATATTGCATTGAACTAAGGAAAACCAGCGAAGAATGTAAGTGTATGTTCTTACCTTGTCTGTAAATATACCTTGTACAGGACTAAGGAAGAAGATGGCACTATCTATCAAAATAATAATAGGTGCCTTGGAATGACTGTTTGGATAGGAGAGACAGAGTTCAGGAGCAACCCCAATTTTTCACTCACTGTACCTCTAGATATCTCCCTTTCCTTGAATTGGGGCCCTCTCCACCTGGAGATTTGAAATGAAAGGATTGCAGTGAGTGTGTAAGCAGTTAGTCACAGTCAGTGAAGAAGCTTGGAAGCCAGAAATGTTGCTGCACAGCACCACCCCAAGCAGGGAATCGGATGCCCAGCACTGTTAAGGCGGGTCTATGTTTTTATACCCCTAATTGGGCTCAGCACATGGGGATAGGAGAGGGGGAGCTAGGTAGATGCTCAGTTGGGGCGGTATCTATAATCTATAATAGCTGAAGTTCAGTTGTAGGAGCAGTTGAGAAACTCCCCTCACCTTGCCCATCTCACCTTCCTCAAGTTCACTTGACTACCTCTCCCCACCTTGTTCCAATTTACCTCTGCTCACCTCACCTTTATGCTCTACCCACCTCATCTCTGTGCATTACTTCTCTTATCGTAGCACCTCTTTATGCCTCAACTTTGTCCACCTCACCTTTTCCTGTCTCACCTCATCGAAGATTACTTTAAATTTTTTACTTCCGTTCAACCTACCTCTTCCTGCCTCACCTCTACTCACCTTTGCAATTACATAACATCTATATACAGTGTTAACATTAAAACTATCTTGTAGGATTATAACCTTCATGTTTTAGAATGACTCCACCCTGCTGTACACTCCCTAAAAACCTGTCTGGTTTTTGGACAGCTTGTTAAATGCTGTATGTAATCATATTATGTGCCCAGAATTCTAAGAACCAATTATAAACTCATGGAAATCAACGCTTACCAAGCTGTCAGCATACAAAAGATGCATAGTCTAATGCTGACAAAACAGGCTTAAAGTGAATCTCCACTGTACCAACTCGCAGAAACCCTCATGCATGCACAACCACCCTCCTGGTGTGATGTCAGGCAGCATCCAGAATCTGAAAGGGGGAGAACTGTGCCTAATTACAGAGTTATTAGAGATGAGGCAGCTTTTATAGCTTCAAGAGGCCCATCTATAATAGATGAAGTTCAGTTGTAGAAGCAGTTGAGAAACTCTTTGGTAGTTCTATGTTTTTGTGCACCACTGGCACACTCAATCCCACGGAATTCTACGGGCTGCTGCCCTCTGGTTTGATCACTTTTGACATTTATCCCGGAATGTCTGGTGTTCCCAAAAAAAAAAAAATCAAGTTCATCCCTGTGGCCAATTAATAAGTGCTGGGCATGTCTAGAGATGCCTATGTAGATGCTTCCCAGCTCACTTATGATATAATGCTATGATATTTTATATATTTTGTTCCCAAAGAAACTTGTAAAAATCTTCTACAATAAAAAATAAAAATAAATGCACTGTATATAGGAGGACCCTTTTGTTTAGCCAGCATGGTTGGTTCCTTAATATTCAGCATATTCGGGGGCTTTCCTTTGTTCTGAAGACCTGCTTGGTTGCTTTTGGCCTGAGCTTTGTTTCATGTGTGCATTTGCATGCAAATTAAGTAGGCCAGCAGACAATCATTTAGCTTTTCCTTGGGAGTTACTGACCAAAACCCAGGATAGCGTAAATTCTGGGTTTTAGTCCACTTTAAAACGTAACAAAACCCACCAGTGGCCAGTCTGGAATCTTAAAGATTCCATGGGCATCCCGAGTGTGGAACCCCTCAGTTCTCCCACTACAACTCACCTTTCCATGCTCCAACGGCACATGCATGAGCTCTCGTCCAATGAGAGCCGTCTGGCGTGACTACGTCCTTTGGCAGACTATTTTCAATTTGGCTGAGAGGCCTGAACCAATCAGCGTGCTCGCTTTTACTCGGTTCCGCCGAGAGGCGGCAAATGCGCCGTTGGCTGCATCCCCCGCTCACCTCCTAGCCGTCGCATGCCCACGCTGCCCATTCAGAAAGGCCGGATGGACAAGATGAGTGAAACTGGGCTTCTGGGGGGTTTTACAAAGCAGAGCATCCCAATTCAGGATGTTCCTCTTTTAATGGAGAGTGCACACAGCCGCAGATCTATCCAATTCTATGGGAGCTGCCAACCGTAGTCACGGCAGATGGCCCTCACATGTGACGGAGCGTGGAAAGGTGAGCTGCAGTGGGCGAGCTGGAGAGGTTTCATGCTGCGGGGCATCCCGATTCTAGCACAGAACAAAACCTGGGAGTCTAATTCCTGGGGTATGTTTCGCTTTATTGCAGACCAAAACCCGTGGTTTTGGGGCATCCCAAATCGGTATCAAACTGTGTGAAACACAGCTAATCACTAGTAATACATAACTTGTCGGCGTTCCCACGATGCAGGCACAACTCTCCTCCAATCAGTTCTGAGGCTGCACATATTAATGTGCGGCTGAAGAAGCTGAATGGAAGCCCAGATGAACTCGGTACACAGCTCCCCCGCATCCATAGGCTGTGTGCAGCCATGTCAGCCATCTAGTTACAGCGGGCATGACCATGCACCAAAAAAGAGCCAGCCACACATGCCTTGGGGACCCGGGTGTACTTAGGAGAGAATCTGACATTCTAGTAAGTGTGTGATGCCAGACAACCACCGGTCATATACTTTGCTGAGTTATTACTTTAAAAGGGAAAAAATTATGTATCTGGGGCCTCCACCGCACTTAATCCAGCCCTGTCTCTACCCACCACATCTCTGTTCATCACTTCACTTCTCTTATCTTCACTTCTTTATGCCTCAATTTTGTCCACCTCACCTCTTCCTGTCTCACCTCACTGAAGGTTACTTTACCTTTTCTACTCTCTGTTCAACCTACTTCTTCTTGCCTCACCTCTGCATATATAGAACAGCATTTGCAATGCTTTGAGGTTAAAGCTTGCCTCCAATAAATTAGAATACATTTACATGTTATTTCGGCCCTTTGCATTGAGCTAGAAGACAATGCGGCCCTTAGACCTAAAAAGCTTGTGCACCCCCACTTTAGATAATCAAGGAAAGGGACAGAGGCTTCCCCATATCCTCTTTATACACATATTTATATACATATATATCTGCTAAATTCACAACAGTAGGTTGTGTGCTTCTAGACTAGTCATGGTTGCTCCAGTTTGAGACTTTGCAATTGTTAGCAAGGCTATTCAGATGTCAAACAGAGTACAGCCTCAATCCTATTCTCTAATAATAAATACTTGTTCTCTAGCTGCTCCATTACCTGCTGGCAGGCAGAACAGAGGAACGTTGCCCCAAATTCTACACCCGGACAAGCCGTGATATGTGCTATTGCCGAGGACTTAAGCGTTCCTAAGTCTAGTGCACATTGTTTACTGGAGGATTATGAAACGTTTGGTAATTATATGTGTGAGCACGTGACCTCACCTCAGAAGCACTCGGCCCTGCCACTGCCTGTGAAGAATGTAGGAGTCACTTGAGGACACCCAGCAGCGCCCTGGCTGGTTGTGTGTATAGGCTCAGCTTACAAGCACCCACAGGAGACCCGGCCATTTGTTTTTACCTCACAGGGTACAGCACGCTGTAGGTTTAATAATATAAAACCGTGGAGCTTAATTAACACGGTAAACACCACAGTCAGGCGTGAGAGGTTAGCACAAACAACAAGGTAGATTGTTCAACACATCGTTATGTGTAGTGTAAGACTACGGTCAATGTTGCCATATTAATAATGTGCACTACTATTAGATTTACACATGAAGCTACTCAGACTGGAAATGGAGTACTTCAGCCAGGGGCTTATATACAGGGCAGTATTTAGCATTTGTTCTGCCCTAGCCACTTTTTGGTCAACCTCCCCGATATTTAAAGTAAAAACAAAACCCGGCAACAAGACTTTCCCAGGTTTTATTCCGGTCCCTCAGATGCCCCGTTGTGTGAAATCCCTCAGAAAGACATATTCTACTCACCTCTTTCTTGTTCCAATGGCGCACATGACGGCACTCAAAGAGCATGCGCCTTTGGAGCAGGGAAAGGTGAGTGCTTATGTACGCCCCTGTGGGTTCCACACAGCGGGGCAGTGGTTAGCCTGGGAATCTTTTAGTAAAACTTTGGGTCCCATTCAACAATTATGTCACTGCCCCCACGTGTGACTGACCAAGCCAGGGCAGCCATTAAACATGGTGAGCGAAGATGTCATAGGACACGATCTTGGCTTCCAGCAAGTTTAATTTAACTGGACTAGGGTGGATGTTGTGCTATATATCCAATTTGGTCCCGGTGAAACAGTTAGCCTTTGTTTACTGCTACACCCTTTTATGTGCAAAAGAACCTAACCCCATCCTCCACAGCTGACCACAGCCTGCCATAGCTATTCCCCAGAGCTCTCTCCAGTGAGAGACAAGGAACAGCAGCATTGTAGAATGAGCTGTAGTTACCAGCCCTATATTGGAAGAACCCCCCAAGAATGCAACTTTTTTTGTGGGGCAGGATGGTGGTGGGAGAAAGATGGGATCACATCATAAATGTGTGTCAGGTAGGTGTGCTTTACAATAGTAAAATAATTGTCTTAAGAAAAAAAAAAAAAAAAGGTGCTAACCCTGTCCCACGCTATTAAAAACAAAAAGGTGTGGCCGAGTTAAAGCGGACCTTCACTCTGAATAAGAGTCTATCTTATATGTTTCCCACACCCTGTACATACAGATTGTCCACATTAAAAATCATCCTACCTGCATCTACTGCATGTTATGAGCCTTTAAACATCCAAGATGGTGGCTTATGGAAGCCGCCACCTTATCAGGCAGCCTGCAAACAGGAAGTGCCTCCTGACTGTGCTGCTCTGCATTCTGGGACTGCTGACCTTTACCTGACCCCAGCTCTGCTCTGTCTGAGCAAAGCACAGCTATAACCCGCCCCCCTGTACCTTATCCCACTCTCCTCTCCTCAGTAAGTGTGATGCTTCTGAGTCAATATGGCGGCGCCCGTATTCTAAATTCCTGAACAGAGTTGCAGCCCAGTGGCGGAAAGAATAATAAGTTAGTGACTAAAAATGTAAAATATATTAATTTTAGATGCTGGGGAACCGTTTTTTAAGAATTTGGGCTTTTCATTAAATCACGCTGAAGGTCTGGTTTAAGCATGGTAGAACATTACTGTGAGAAAGCAAGGGAGGGTGACAGAGGCAAGTAAAGACTTTAAAGTAGGAGAAAGGGGCTAAAGAAGCAGGAGAGGTAAACAGATGAGAAAAAGTAGAAAAGATGTGAAAAGCAGGGGCCTGGTAAAAGTCAACCTGTACAAGATGTTAGGATCCCCCCCCCCCCCACATACATTCACCTTGAGAAGAGAAAAGAAAGAAAGCAGAAACAAACAAATGAGGTGGATGGTGCACAGAACAAGAGAAAGACTAAAGTAAGATAAAGAGAAGGAGGTGTAACAATGTAGAAAAGAGCTATAAAAGACAGGAAAAAGAATATATACGGAAAATGAAAGGAAGGTGACAAGAAAAAGGAATGTGGAAAGAAAGATGAATAGAAGTTTTAGAAAAAAAGAGAAGGGAATGTGTAAAAGAGGAGGTCTCTTCTAGAACTCAGTGAACACTGCATGTAGGTTTTTTTTTTTTTTTGGGGGGGGGGGGGGGGGGGGGATTCACGCTCAATTGGCTGAGAATACATTTTACAGTGCATCACAAATTGACCATACCATTAGTATTAGTATTACAGATCTGTGTGTGTGCGCGCTAAGCATTACTCACAACCATCCCTAAATGTGGAATTTGCCTCACAATGCAAGAAAGGGTACGGTATGGTTGTATTCTTGAAAGTTATTAAAAGCATACAATGCTATAAATGTAAGTATTTAATAGCATCAAACTGAAGATAAATTTTAATCCATTTTTAGCAGCTTCCTTATTAGCTATGCTGTGAGCTGATGTGCTTTGTACTGTAGGTGTGTCACATTATAGCTGCACTCCCGGCACAATGTGATCTGATTGGTAAGGGTGCTTTGGTGCACGAAATTATAAACTTAGTAAATCAGTCCCATAGTGCCCTATAGCTCGTCCTTGGTACAGATAATTAAATTACTACAAAATGTGTGCATTATATCCTCTATAGAGCTAGCCTACATTTTAGGTTTACTAATTAGGCAGCCACAAGGAGTATACAGAGGATAGGAAAAGCGGAATATTCACCCTCTTATCATTTGCTGATAAAAGGAAAACCATTTGTATACTTTTAGAAATGACTAATTCACTGATCCATCACACGCTTTATAAACGGAGCTAAAGAATTATAATGGAACTGTTCAAGCAGCCCCTGACATGCACTGCCAGATTTCAGCCTAGTACACCCAACTTCGCCTATAAGTCATTTTCTAGTCAATGCTAAAATCCTTATTTTGTGAGATGAAAGAACACCTTTTTGGAGTCAAATCTTAACACCTGGGAAAAAAGTGGGGGAAAAAAAAAGGGGGAGGATGATGATTGTAGTGTAAAACAGTTTTCTGGAAGTACACTGAGGGGCACCGCGTATTATAAATGCTTCTATTTGTGGGTAGAAACTACAGAGCTGTTTACATCTGACTAGCATCTTTTAAAAGGAGGTGTATCACAAAATTGGGTCATATTACAATTCCATATAAATATGTCTGATAATGAGAGGAGGGGTCACCTTTAACCGCGACAGAATAAAAACTCTTGCCAAGCGGGTTTCTTCTCCTAGTATGAATAAAATCAAGGGGGTGACCGGTTTCTGTGTGTATTGGGGGGGGCAAAACCTGCCTCCCGATTTCCTCTCTCTTCCATTAAAAAGAAAGACAAGCCTGGCTGGATATTTCTTGATGCCGGGTGTAAAGGTGACCTCTCCTCCCGCCATCCAGCATATTTATATTTTTTTTATTATCATTAGGCCATTTTATCATTGGGTAATAGTCCTCCTTTTAAACACACAGAGTATAGGTAGCATCTAGCAAGACTGATAGATGGATTCACATTATAGGCCACAGGCTTAGGCCTCTAAATGAGAGGCCAGACAGTTGGCCTAAAAAAGAGAAAAAATTAATCCATAGGGGAAACAAATGATCTGCCAAGGCTACTTAAACTGCACTTATACTGCCCTACTTAAACTGCACTTATACCAGCTCTCATGCAAAAGGGAGCCAAAATGATAAAGGGGGGGATGCTCCATCTAGAGACCATTGCCCTCTGCACTTTTAAGATCTAGGCCTGACTAATAACCCAGTAAACTAACGAGAGCTAAGCTTTCTGTTTATTATGAGGATACAGACAATACAAAGGTTACTAGGATATTTAATATTTCTCACCTTATCAAAAAAAACAATTCTATACGCTTATGTAGGGAAGTGCTCAGTTACCACGGAGTTGCAAATAGAACATTACATGCCTGCTGGAGATCATAGAGAAGAGGGCTTGCTGCACATCGCTCTCTCTAGCTGCCGATTATACACTTCCTGAATCTGCAAGTTCGGGTATGCAGACCCTGGCTGGGAGGTATCAAAGACTATATATACAGGACAGACTTCCTGTATGCTGAGGGAGAACTGAGCACACGACTTGCTGCCAAGAGCTCTGCTGCCGCTGCAACCCACATATACAGCCTCAAAGTGGAGCCTGCTACACCATTCTCATAAGTGTCCAGCTGCTGGTGCCATGTGGGGCAGCCAGGAGGTAATGAAAAAGATCTTCTGTTGCTGCTCCCTAACTTTTTCATTACCTCCTGGCTGTTAAGCGTGGTGGAGGATCTGCTACTGCAGCTGCATATCTCCTTATCGCCTTCTGCATGTCAAGAGTGAACCATGTCCTCAATATCAGGGGCCCCTGCAGCTTGCATCCTGTGTCAACCTTTTTCTGGAGGTATTTAGCTATAGACTATATATACCCCAGTATATGTGCACAAACTAACTAAAGCCCCAGCTGGGTCTTTCATTGTGTTACATTGCGTATGGTCCATTTATATTTGCAAGTTAACCTTTGCTACATAAAGTTCTTAGTACTATTATAATTGACATTGTGTCAGTAAATGGTTGCTCCAAATGTATTGTTTTGCTTAGACAACTTGATCTGTTTCCCAGGAAGGTGTTCCCTATTAGTTGCAAGGGCCCTATTCTGGGTGGAGGCACTAGCACACCAAACATTTAACCCAAGGCTCAGCTTCTCTTTGTTCCCAACAGGTTAGCGCCATAGCCTGTCTTGAGCGTGGCGTTTACCATCACCATTTAGTATGACAGTATAGAACTGAAGGTGCAGGTCTCTAAATTGCCAGTAAGATTTGCTTAATGTAAATAACTTAAAAGTGATCTAAGCAGTACAAAAATTGGGCATCAGAACTTTAATGAACAAGTACAAATTTGCCAGAGATACTCAAATGCATTCAGGCCGTCATGGCGTCCTAAATCGCAGGGCAATCAATGAGGTTTGGGATTTCCATGGTTTAAGGATTTCCCTGATTTAGGGACAGGGTGGCAGCTCACAGTCAGGCACCCAATTCCTCCATTGAGGCCATAGTAAATGGTCACTGGCTGGAGACAGAAGAGCAGACTGAAAACAAATGGCCGAAAGACAAACAACCCATCTGCGCCACCAAAGAGACCAGCCGCCAATCTCCCAGGGTGTAGGAGGTCCGGTACTCGGAGAGCCTATAACCTAACCAGGACTTCAGCAAATGGAAGAGATAACACAGGCCCTGGGTAGTCCTGTAGTGGTCGCAGACTTGGGGAGAGGCAGCAGAGATGGAGGGCCGTGGACCTAGCACAGACACATCACAGACAATTGAGGTCCATGGGCCATGGGCCCTGGTAAAGATAACAGCAAGATAGCATGAAGAATGAAGGGCCTAGGTGCGCGTACTAGGCACCATGCATACCATGTTGCATGCCTGTCCTGCAAACCAGGGGACACTTTGACATTGCAGAACAAAGTGATGAATACTGCCCCCTCCCCCTTGGCGTAGGACTGTAGAACAATATCCTACTACACTCTTTATAGGAGTTGATTAAATGGACAACTATCAAACACCAATGAATTATATGACTGGCTCCTGAAAAAAACATTTTTGACGAATATTCTTTATTTTAATGGAAATATTTTTTGTTTAATAAAGATGCAAGACCACAATCAATAATAAGTGGTCTCTCCAGACTCTAGTCTGGTTTACCTGGACCATAGAAAAAAAAATCTCAAAGAGAATAAACAAACAGTAGCAGGGTGCAGATATCATTTTCTCTGTCAGCACATTTAGATTTAAAGCATTGCTTGGACAATATACCTCATCCATGTCAACTCAGAGGGGTCTTGATTGACCATCACTTTTCATGATGGAGACACACAGCTCTCTGGGGCAGACACACATTTTAAAGAATCATTTTTTATATTTGCATTGATTGTTTCTCTTGCTCTAAGACAGGAAAGGTTTTCATTAGTTATCAAACCTGTAAGGGGTTCCATGTCCACCAGAGGCGTTTGGAGACTAAAGGAGAAAAATCAATGATCTAGTAGAGGACTCAAGACTGCAAATTTAGGTTGTAAAACTTTTCAGCAGTAGCCACAATACACACTATAAAAAGACATGTTTGTGTTCAACAATCCTAAAATGAAAAAAAAAAATTAAAAAAATTGATTTATGAAATATATTTACTATTTATAGTTAGCCTAGCCCATGTGAGCTCCGGCGGCCAATCTTAGAGTGGCATTTTGGCCGTGGATGAAGGATTTTGGGGTGTTGTGGGGGCATTGCACAGACAGCAATCTGGATCCCCCCCTGAGCCTGGTACCACAGCTGGCCCCACATCGGTTATTAAAGCAGTCCCACACTCGTTTTCTAACTGTTTACCATTAGAAATTACTATGTACAGTATTCATAAGCCATTACTGTACAGTTACTATTACTTTATTACGTTATTGTACTATTAGGCAGTAATTTGTAATAGGCTCACCATTAGCAATTACTGTGCTGGTCACCATCACATTGTATAGTGTTCATAATACATATGTTTGTTAAATCGGAACAAAACCCAGTAGTGGCTGTCCTGGAATCTAAAAGATTTCAGGTCCGGCCGCTGGCTTTTCCTGGGGGCATCATGATTTGCGATGCCCCATTGTGTGAACCCCCACCCAGGGCACTAATAAACACCCCATGTGTGGGCTCCAGTCTCTCAACCGCCAACCTCTTGCTCAAATGACGTGAATGGCTCCAACTGTTGACCATGGGGAGCGCACGTTCCTGCATCCCCGGCATTGTGCACATGCTCTCGTCCCAGCCACTCATCCCAATCACAGCCACTTGCCAAATTACATCATCAAAGCAAGCTCTGATTGTACAGGAGCCCACGCATGCGCCGTTGGACCAGGGCAGAGGTAAGCAGATTGGGCAATTTGAAGGGGTTTCGCATAGTGGGGCAGCCTGATCTGGGATGCCCCAGGGGAGCGGAACAAAACCCAAGAGAGTAAAAAATACCGTTTTGTAGTACTCGCCTTTAAAATGGGTATTATGAGTGTGCCATACACTCCACTTCGATCTTCATGACATATGGGTAATCTCCAGTAGAGGGCGAACTTCTGCAGAGGTGAATATGCAAAAATAGAAAGCCCCTCTCGGTCCATATATACCTGGGACCACCCACCAATTCCCCAGTGTATAAAAGCAGTAAGGGGACCAGGAAGAACCAATTATAACCTTAACAATCAAAACCAATGGTTCACCATATAAAAGCCCCAGAATACCTGAAAAAAAGGGGTGGGGCGAAGTGGAGTGTATGGCACACTCATAATACCCGTTTTAAAGGTGAGTACTCACAAAACGGTATTATTCTAAGTGCACCATACACTCCACTTCGATCTTCATGACATACGGGACATCCAATAGCAGTGTCCGTCATGGGTGGGAACCAGAAACAGTAAAGAATGTACCAACTCAAACCACTGCAGCTTGCAGAACCTTGCGGCCAAAAACAGCATCCGCTGAAGCCCGCACATCAACCTTGTAAAACTTGGAAAAGTATGAACGGAAGACCAAGTAGCAGCCTTACAAACTTGTTTAACAGAAGCCTGGTGCTGAAAAGCCCAGGATGCACCAACAGCACGAGTAGAGTGCGCAGTGACCCTAAAAGGGGGAGTCCTCCCCTTAGCAGAATAGGCCCCAACAATGGCCTGACGAAACCATTTGCTAATCGTAGACTTAGCAGGCGCCAACCCTTTCCTGGGTCCGCAGGGCACCACGAAAAAAGCGTCCGTCTTGCGGAAGGAAGAAGTAGTCACCAAATAGTACTTCACACAGCGAACAACATCCAAATTGTGCAGAACCCTCTCCTTGTCATTGTTAGGCTTAGGACACAAGGGAGAACAATATCCTGATTGAGGTGGAAAGCAGACACCACCTTAGGAAGGAAATCCGGCTTAAAACGAAAAACCACCTTATCCTGGTGTCTCTAAAAATAAGGGGCCTGAATCGACAAGGCCGCCAACTCCGAGACACGCCGAACCGAGGAAATAGCCACCAAGAAAGCAACCTTCTGAGTGAGAACCGAAAGAGCAATATCGTGTAACGCCTCAAAAGGAGGACCCTGCAGAGCCGGAAGAACCAAATTCAAATCCCAAACAGGAACTACAGCCTTTCGAGGGGGCCGCACATGCGCGACCCCTTGTAAAAACACAATTATGTCAGGTACTCACCTGTAGAATTGTTTTTTCTGAGAATCCATTCCAGGCACTCCTTACGCTTGGGATTACCTCCTTGCTGATCACGTGACTGCAAGAAAGAAAACAGGTGTGGCCCCTCCCGGCCCATAAGTAGCAGCTGCCTCCTCACCAAGATCAGTTTACTTAAAAAGCAGTAAAAAACAGAAAAACAGAGGCAGGCCGGGAGGGCCTATATAGGAGTCCATGTTAGGATCAAGGGGAGCACCCTGCAGAGCCGACAACACCAGATTAGGGGGCAGTTGTGGCCTAGAGGCAAGGGGAGCGCACTTGCTGCAGGTTCGAATCCCAGTCCTGGGACAAGACCGAAGTGCTCTTGAGCAAGGCACCCAACCCCGCAACTGCTCCCCGGGCGCCACAATTAGGGCAGCCCACCGCTCCGAGCATGTGCCCACTCACTGCACAGATGGGTCAAATGCGGAGGATGAATTCCTATGTGTGCGCAAGCATACAATGGCCATCTATGCATTAAAAATTGAAAAAATTAAATTAAGTCCTACACTGGTACAGTAGACTTGCGCGGTGGTCGGACATGAGTGACCCCCTGAAAAAAAGTCTTAATGAGCCTCTTACTAGCGATAGACTTCTGGAAAAAAATAGACAAGGCCGATACATGCCCTTTTAGGGTGCTTAACTGTAGGCCCATTTCTAAGCCATCTTGTAGGAATTCTAGAATTCTAGAAATTGAATACTTTCTGCACGAAAATTCCTAGCCACACACCAGGATATGAACTACCGCCAGACCCTGTAGTAAATCATGGAAGACGACTTCTTCCGGGCCTGAATCATGGTATGAATAACCTTGGCCGATAAACCTTTCTGCTAAGATCGAGGTTTCAATAGCCAAGCCGTTAAAGCCAGCATCTGTAAATTCGGGCGCCGAAGCGCCCCCTGAGTGAGAAGATCTGGCTCGACCGGTAGGCGCCGATGGTCTACCGACCTCCTTGTTATGTCTGAAAACCAACTTCTTCTTGGCTAATGAGGAGCTACTAGAATGGTAGGTACCCCCTCCTGAGCTATCTTTCCTAATACACGGCTCAGTAGCGGAAGCGGGGGAAAAATGTACAGAAGCTTGAACCTTGCCCAAGAGACTGACAGGGCATCCGTTGCTATGACCAGAGGGTCCCTTGATAGGGACATGAAATTCGTCCGTTTGTGATTGTGTCTGGATGCAAAAGATCCACTTCCAGACACCCCCAGAGAAGACAAAGGGCTTGAAAGACCTTCCGACTGAGGGACCATTGTCCCCAATGCAGAACCTTCCTGCGGTGGTCAGACATGAGTCTCAGAGCGTCGGCCTCCTGGTTTTCTACCCCTGGGATGTAAACTGCCGAGATGCAGGGAACATTCTCCTCTGCCCAAGTCAGAATCCGGCTTACTTCCTCTTGAGCACTCTTGCTCCGGGTACCCCCCGATGATTGATATAGGCTACTGCCGTCCGATTGTCCGACTGGACCTGGACTGCCTGCCCCTTTAAGCTGGGAGTCAGATACTGAAGCACTAGTCGGATTGCTCTTAATTCCAATATATTTATGAGAAGCGGATACTCCTTCGGCCCCCATTGTCCCTAGATCTTCTGTGTCTGCCAGATGCCCCCCCAACCTGTGAGACTGGCATCCGGGGAAACTATCTGCCACTGTGGTGTCAGAAAGGACCTGCCTACAGACAGATGAAGAGGGTCCATCCACCACAGAAGAGATTGCCTGGCCGAGGATGTCAGAACAAAAAAACTTGATCCAGCGACTGTGGGGCTCGATCCCAGTTTGCCAACAGATTCCACTGAAGAAGCCTCATGTGAAACTGGGCAAAAGGTACGGCCTCGAAGCAGGCTACCATAAGGCCTACTAGCTTCATCCCTAGCCGAATGGTCGGCTGCCGGCAAGCCAGTAAGTACTCTATTTGATTTCGAATTAGCAGAGCCTTCTGCTCTGGTAGAAACACTTTGACTTAAACCGTGTCCAGAATTATTCCTAAGAAATTCCTTACTGGCTCCGGAGTGATATGGGGCTTCGGATAATTGATCACCCAGCCGAACTCTTCCAGAGTTGATAGGACCATCTGCGTATCTTTCATGATCCGCTGAAGAGACCCGCTAAAATTAAAAGATTGTCCAAATATGGGATGATGCATATCTCCTGGCTCCTGAAAATGGCCATGAGACCCACCAAACTTTGGTGAACACTCTTGGAGCCGAGGATATCCCGAATGGGAAAGCCACAAACTGGAAGTGCTGGTCTTCCAGGGAAAACCTCAGGAACTTCTGATGCCCTGGAAAAATTGGAACATGCATATACGCGTCCCTTAAAGCGGACTTTCACTCTGAATAAGAGTCTATCTTATATGTTTCCCACACCCTGTACATACAGATTGTCCACATTAAAAATCATCCTACCTGCATCTACTGCATGTTATGAGCCTTTAAACATCCAAGATGGCGGCTTATGGAAGCCGCCATCTTATCAGGCAGCCTGCAAACAGGAAGTGCCTCCTGACTGTGCTGCTCTGCATTCTGGGACTGCTGCTGTTACCTGACCCCAGCTCTGCTCTGTCTGAGCAAAGCACAGCTATAACCCGCCCCCCTGTACCTTATCCCACTCTCTTCTCCTCAGTAAGTGTGATGCTTCTGAGTCAAGATGGCGGCGCCCGTATCCTGAATTCCTGAACAGAGTTGCAGCCCAGTGGGGGAAAGAATAATAAGTTAGTGACTAAAAACGTAAAATATATTAATTTTAGATGCTGGGGAACGGTTTAAGAGTTTGGGATTTTCATTAAATCACGCTGAAGGTCCGGTTTAAGTCTATAGTAGTCATAAGATCCCCGGGCCGAACTACTCTTGCCGCTGACCTTAGCGTCTCCATGTGGAAAGGTTTCACGCGGATATACCTGTTGAGACCCTTTAAGTCTAAAATGGGATGCATCGACCCGTCCTTTTTTGGGATTGTGAACAGGTTGGAGTAAAACCCCTGACCTTCCTCCTAAAAGGGTACCCGACAAACTACCCCTTTTTGAAGGAGATGCTGAACTGCGGGTCTCAGGGCATCTATCTTTGACTGGTTCCGGGATGCCCGACCGAAGGAACCTTGCGGGTGGTATGGCTGCAAACTCGATCTTGTAGCCTGATGACACCACCTCTAGGATCCAAAGATCCGCCACGTGGTGCCTCCAGATATGAGCAAAATGCAAAAGCCGTCCCTCCACCTGCTCGGGTGAGGGCGCCCCCTCATGCTGGAGTGGGCTTGGCTGGAGGATTAGGCCCACTTCTCCAGGCCCCTCCTGCCCTACGCGCTCTGCCTCTACCTCAAAAATCTCTACGGGAGCAAGGACGAAAGGTCCCTCTGCCAGTCCAAAAGTGTCGATATGATGAAGTCCTCTGAAAAGGCCGAGTCGTCCTCTTCCTCTGAGGCAGTTTGCCATCCTTCACCATACCGTCCAGTTTTTCTCCCAAAAATCTGCTCCCTAAAAAAGGTAGATCTATAAGAGCTTTCTTAATGGCGGCAATGGCCAATCATTGTCTTAGCCATAAGGAACGGCGCAAGGCCACAAGCAGAGCAGAAGTTCTAGCAGCTAGCCTGACTGCATCATCCATCGCAGTGATAGCGAACGAGTTAAAGTCCAAACAATTCTTAAAATCTTTGGACTCTTGAATAAGCCTGCGAGACCTAGCCCTGGCTAAACTTTTTCTTTATCTTCTTCCTTGAAGCCAGGGACACAATGGCCATGGCACAAACAGGACATAGAAAGGATCCTTTCATAGCAAAAGCATGGCGGGCCAATTGATCCATTTGTCTCCCCGTGGGATCTCAAAAAGTTCCCATAGTAGCAGACGGCATGATGGAAGTATTAGACAAGCCTGCTACTGGAGAATCCACCTCAGGTGGGTAAGACCAAAGCTTAATCATGTCCGCCGGAAAGGGATACCTAGAGTCTACCCAAGAAGGAAGGGTTGGGTAAAACATAAAAAAAACATTCCTCAGCAGGTACACCAGAGAAAAACCTGTGGCTGACTTGCTTTTCAAAAAAGCCTGCAGCCCAGAGCATATACACTCTGTAAGCGCCCCAAGACCCCGGCGCTTCTACCTTACCTTCACGGACCCCAAAACAGCCAACGCTGTGGAGGCATAAACTTGGGTCTTGAGGGATCCATGGGAATAAGGCTACGCAGAGAGCCGGCAGGGTTCAGTCCCCCGCTTGCTGCCAATCCTTGAGAGCTAGTTTCTTGAACAACCTTTACAGTCACTTGCCACTGCAAGAAAGAAAAAACTGATCTTGGTGAGGAGGCAGCTGCTACTTATGGGCCGGGAGGGGCCACACCTGTTTTCTTTCTTGCAGTCACGTGATCAGCAAGGAGGTAATCCCAAGCGTAAGGAGTGCCTGGAATGGATTGAAGAAAAAAGGTCTTAACCAGCAGGTGTACAGCAAAATACCTCTGGAAGAAAACCGACAGAGCAGAAACCTGTCCTTTCAAAGTACTAAGCTGGAACCCAAGATCCAGATTATCCTGAAGAAACTCCAAAATCCTGGGTATCGAAAAAACCCTGCAAGGCAAGGCCCTAGCCTCACACCAATCAATATAGGACCTCCAAGTCCTATAGTAAATGCCAGAAGAGGACCGCTTCCTAGCCCTAATCAGGGTCTGAACAGCCGCCTCAGACAAACCTTCCTCTTTCAAGATGAAGGTTTCAGCAGCCAAGCCGTCAAAGCCAGCATTTGTAAATTGGGGTAAAGTAGATGACCCTGAGATAGCAGGTCCGGCAACAAGGGAAGCCGGTACTGATCTACGGCCATCCTTACAACGTCTGCGTACCAAACCCTTCTTGGCCACCTTGGAGCCACCAGAATCACTGGTGCCCCTTCTAGAACCAGTTTGCGAACTATCTTGCCCAGCATGGAGACGAGTGGAAACAGGTACAGAAAACCCAACTCCTTCCAAGCCAGTGACAAGGCATCCACTGCCAGAGACAGAGGATCCTGAGAAAGAGACACAAAAGCCGGAAGTTTGTGATTGTGCCTCGAGGCAAAGAGACCCACCTCTGGAGTCCCCCACTTGCGGCAAAGATCCAGAAACACCTCGGGGTTGAGAGACCACTCTCCGTGGCGAGAGGATCCCCTGCTCAGGGAATCCGCCTCCGTGTTCTCCACTCCTGGAATGTAGACTGCCAAAATGCAAGGAACATTGCTCTCCGCCCAGTGCAGGATCAGAGAGACTTCCCCGAGGGCACTCCTGCTGCGAGTCCCCTCTTGGTGATTGATGTAAGCTACCGCCATTCGGTTGTCCGAACAAGCCTGAACCGGTAGACCCCGTAAATGTGAGGTCAGCCGAGCCAGAACCAGTCGGATGGCTTTGATCTCCAAGACATTGATGGGGGTGTGAGCCTCCCGGGGACCCCACACCCCGCTGAACTGATGACTTTTCCAATAACCTCCCCAGCCCGACAGGCTGGCATCCGTGGTAACCGTTTCCCAACAAGGGACCAGAAAGGATCTGCCCTTCAACAGATTGCTCGAGTCCAGCCACCACCGAAAGGACTGCCGAACCCTGGGAGACATCCTGAAAGGTTGATCCAATGACTGCGGGTACCTGTCCCAATGCGTCAATAGGTGAAGTTGAAGAGATCTCATATGAAACTGTGCAAACAGTACTGCCTCGAAGGAGGATAGCATCAGACCCACCAGTTTCATCCCCTGTCGGATAGGGGGACAAGGACTGGCCAGAAGAAGGCGGATCAGGCCCTGAATCCACTGCACCTTAGTCTGGGGCAGAAACACTCTGGCCCGAATGGTATCCAGATTCATGCCCAGAAATGAAATCACACTAGACGGGGAGAGAGAAGACTTGGTGCGGTTGATCACCCACCCGAACCTCTCCAGGGTCGACACCACCTGGTGGGTGTCCAGCTCCGCCTGACGGAGGGAAGAAGCTGAGATCAACAGGTCGTCCAGATAAGGCACAATGCGAATGCTCTGAGCTCTGAGCAGAGCCAGTATCCCCGCCAAGACCTTGGTGAAGACCCTCGGCGCCGAGGTCAGACCGAAGGGAAGAGCTACAAACTGATAATGTTGATCCTCCACGCAAACCGGAGGAATCTCTGATGTGCCTGAAAAATCGGAACATGCAGATACGCATCCTTGATGACGCATCCTTGATGTCTATGGATGTCATAAAATCCCCTTTGGCGAAGGAAATTGATTGCCGAGCGCAGAGTCTCCATGCGGAACTTTTTGGCTCCGATAAACTTGTTGAGAACCTTGAGATCTAGAATGGGTCTCACCGAACCCTCCTTTTTGGGCACCGTGAAAAGGTTGGAGTAGTAACCCCTGCCTCTCTCCGACAGAGGCACCGGGCATATAACCCCCATGTCCAGAAGGTTTTTTACTGCTAACAGGAGCCCCTGTGCAGCCTGAGGGTCCGAGGGCACCCGAGACCTTAAGAATCATGGGGGTGGCCAGTACTCGAACTCCAGTTTGTACCCGGAGGAGACCACTTCCAAGATCCAATTGTCTGTGACCTCCTGGGCCCAGACCTGGAAGAACAGCCGCAGCCGTCCCTCCACCCTTGCGGGTGAGGGCGCCCCTTCATTGCTGAGCCGGTTTAACGGCAGGCTTGGGCTTGGAACCCCACGCAGGCACGGGACGTGCCCGACCTCTGCCCCTGTTCCAGGACGAGCCCCTGACACCCGAGAAGGCCGAGCCCCTAGCGGCTCTGGCCTCTCAAAAGAAAGGAGTGAACGAGCCCGCCCCCCGAAAGGGGCAGCACTGTTTCCTCCGCTGAGGTAACTTACCTCCTTTAGCAACAGCATCCAATTTATCTCCAAACAGCCGCGAACCCAAGAAGGGAAGCGCTGTGAGCGACTTCTTGGCCCCAATGTCCGCTGTCCACTGGCGGAGCCAGACCAATCTGTGCATAGCCACCAGTAAGGCTGAAGTCCTACTACACACGACAATAGAATCTTCCATCGCAGCCATGACAAAATCCATGAACAATTCGCATTTCTTAAGGATAGCGAACTCAGCGCCAGCTGGATCAAACTGAGCGTTATTCAGCCAGTCCCTGATAAGAGACCTGGTAGCAAGCAACACCAGGGCAGATGCACTAACAGGCCGCAGGGCCGAGCCCACGTTGGCAAATGCGTGGCACGCCATCTGATCAAGGCGCTTATCCTCGCCATCCTTAAGGGAAGTGGCTTCAGGGGTGTTCAGCACAGAAGAGTTGGTCCAACCTAAAACTGGCGCATCGACCTCGGGAGGAGAAGACCAGTGCTTACCCGCCTACTTCTTATCCCATCCCTGAGGAACACAAGGAAGCCGACTGGGCCTCTCCCATTCTCATCAGCGCATCAAAATGACCCTGGGCAGGGAATTCCAGACGGGGCTTGCAGGCACAAAAAAATTCCCCCTTCTTGAGAGGGGGCGCCTCAGGCGGTTCAATATCCAACACCTCCAATAAATGTGACAAAACAGTGGCCGTATCTACGGAATCCCCCAGTGCCTGCCCGACATTGGCATTCCCAGACTGAACATAGGTAGCCTCTGTTTCCTGATACAATTCCCCCTCCTCTAACGGGGAATAATCTGACAAATCAGCGGAATCGTCGTCAACATTCCACAAGGGCTGGGCCGACGACAAATGTCTCTTTTTAGCCTGGGCCTTCTTGCCCACCGTGCTAGCAATAATTTTCTCGATGCTGGCCAACCTAGCCCAAACATCAGAAAGCGACTCCCCACTGGTACCAATGTCACCTGGGGTATGGATAAGGTGGGGAGGGGAAGGCGCCGACCCAGAAGGCTGGGTACCAGACTGCCGCGTTATGGCCTTTTGTGCGCATGGTATACAGATCAGCACATTCTCCCCCGTAAGGGATACCCCACACATGGCCCAGATTGTCCCAGAGGGAGTCCGTGCCCAGTATCCTGCGGAGCCTCCATATGGTGAATTTTTGTGGTCAGTCGCAAGACCGTAGGGAATTTACGCCTAAGCAACCCGGGATGCCCCTTAAAAGTACCAGTGGGAGGATTTGAGGTGAACAATTTTACACTGGGGACCCCAGGACCAGGAGGAACCCCTTAATATGCACATATACAGGGCAATCTGTAACACACAAAACAGGCAACATAAGTGCAATGCTAGATAAATATGTCAATAACCTAACAGTATAAGCATATAAAAAAAAAAAATAAATAAATAATATATATATATATATAATTTTTTTTTTTTTTTTTAACTGTATCCCAACCAGACATGCTAAAACCACACACATGCCCGCGACCAGTGGGGGCCCCCCGCTAGAGAGGAGCCCCCATATAAGCTAAGGAAGTGGCCATCCAGCCCTTACCACAGGAACGCAGCTCAGATCCTGTATGAAAATGTCCCCCATGAAGAGCTTCATACACGAAGAGGGAGAGCAGGGGGAGGGCGGGCCAGCGCAGAACGCGTGCTCGCCGAGGCCACGCCCCCATCCCAGCAACGCAGATCCCCTAGAAACGAGCAACAGAAATCGCGGCCAGGCCAGGCAACCCCCCCCCCCCCCCCGGAGGGGAATAAGGGACCAGGAAGGGGGGGGGGGGGGAGACCCTGCCAGAATCCAGCCATAAGCATATAGGGACGGGGCATCCCACACCAGGATCACCAAAAAACCTGGATAACCGCCTACCCCAAAGTGAGGTCTCACGGTGGAGCAGTGCTCCTTCTGCACCCATAGGGTGCTCCTACCTTCACCAGGACCCGTAGCCTAAGCTGGGAGGCTCAATATAGGGGCAATTTAGAAAGGGTCCTGGCAGTAATAGGGACAATAGACGGCCGGGCGCGAGCCCGGCTTACCTGTAAGTAAAGAAGTCTTCATCTTCTGTCTTGTCGCCTTCCCTGCAGAGAAGGAACTGGGGAATTGGTGGGAGGTCCCAGGTATATATGGACCGGGAGGGGCTCTCTTTTTTTGCATATTCATCTCTGCAGAAGTTCGCCCTCTACTGGAGATTACCCATATGTCATGAAGATCGAAGTGGAGTGTATGGCACACTTAGAATACCCCGGCTTTGTTCCTCTTTAAGAAAATCTGTTTTTATTCTATTGGCGTTTCTTCTACCTGGTGCTTTTCACAATTTAGAATTTATTCCAATAAAAGCTGCACTGTGTGTGTAAATGTTATCAATAGTTTATTAATAAAAGCCTAGTTACAGATTCAGCTTAGGGGCACTTTGCTTCTCCAGAATCCCTGGGTAAAAATTTGAGGCACAATATAAACCGGGAGCAGCTTCAACGTAACGTATTTTATTTATTTATTTTTTTATTTACCTATGCGACTATAAAAAGAAGAAAGACGTGCTGAAAAAGCTCTACTAGAAAGAGCATTCTATAGTTACATTTGTTCACAGTGTTCCTAAACCCTTTTAAATATTTATAACCGCGAGTGTAACCAATCCACAAGAAGAAAAAACAACTCATGAAAAGACGCATAAGCGCATATTTTTTTTTTTTTTTACGGGGTGCGCCGAGACAGGATGGATCTGTATACAGTATACATTCATCCTCATACAATGCAATCTATGAAAAATGCTTTTAACCTGTACACAGATTAACAGAAATGAGATCCATGCCAATGATTAGTTGTTCCAACAATGAAATGTAAAGCCAATGTTAATGGGCAACAATGATTGCGATAGTTTCAGGAAGAGGGTGTACCAGGCAATTCTAAGAAGGCATCTGAGAAACTGGCATATTTACCTCCCGGCTGTATACACGCCCTGGAAATTGCCCAAGGTCTAGAGCAGGATCTGAGTACAAGTTATTGTGCAACTTCACATAGGTGCCAAATAGACGCTAACTGCACTATACAATCAGAAAAGCTTTTATTTTATATGGCCAATGAGCACCAACTTCAGCTTGACCACAGGGCCAACAACCATACTTTAGTACTTTATTATCTTTATCTCCGTTAGTGATGGACTTGGGACCCCTTACCAGTTCACAGACTGTTAAAAAAAACCCAAAGAACTCGCCTCTCATACTCTTCGTCCTCCTGTCCCCCCCTCCCAACGTCATCCTATCTCTAGGTCTGCCAGGCGCTGGTCTGCTGATGCCAGGAAGACGCTATTGCAGCTGCCCCACAAGTATCTGTAGTGTGGTGGAAGGTTTTCCCTCCTCCACGTCCCACCAAGCTAGTGCCGGGCCAAGGAGACTTTTATACCACAGAGGAGGAGCATCTGTAGAACCCCCCATGTGACTAATGATGGCAATGGATCTCCCCACCCATCCAGTGACATCATGAATCACATGGGGGGGATTACAGAGAGGTTCTTCCTCCATGGCAAAAAGCCCTCCCTGCCCCTGCATTAGCTTGGCAGGATGCCAGGGAAGGAGGATGGTGAACACAGCTGTGTCCACCACATTTAGAAGCTGGTTTTAGGTTGCACACGCCTTCTTGATGAACCTAACTAGGATACTAGTAAATAGAGTACTAAAAGGTATTGTCAGCTGAGGGGCATCCCAAATTAGAATGCCTTGGGGGGTTGGGGTTGAAGCTAAAGTCTTTTTAGACCTTAGATTTACTTGATATCAAAGTCTTAAATAAACATTTATGTTTAAAAACAAAAAATCTGATTTAAAGAATCCTCTTTCTATTGGAGAGGATTTAGAAGTGCAGTAAGAAAGACTTGTAGATTTAGACATCTTACCTGGACTCTGGGTATTTTGTTAGTGTTGCCAAACTGCTCGTGTACATGTGACCTCCAACGTCAATGTGAACAGGTGCATTGGATTTAGTAAGTTGAGCTGGGGTAGGAATGCCTTGATTATTCAGAGGAGAGGCTGGTGATCGAGTGATCATAGGTCTTGACATGTTGGGTCGAGTGTCCTGAGAAAGCAATTAGAAATACATGTCAAGCTTACATTCTTCAGCGAGGTCTTACTATTGCGTTTTGGAAGAGCAACTTATACAAATATATATATTTTATTTTTATAACTGATGTAAAAAGTAACTTTAGCCCTCTTGGCTAATACTAATTTTGATTAATTGGGTTCAAGGGTCCTTTCTTAAAGTGGACCAATCACCCCCTGCGGCCGACCTGAAATCTAAAAATACAATTCTGTGATTACTCACCTGTAGAATTGATATTATGAGTATACAGTACATCCTGCTCCAGATAAGAATCATTACACTTGGGTATTACTCCGCCAGATGGCGCTGGACTGCAGAGACCGCGAAATTGGCTCCTCCCGGCCCCTCAAATACCCAGCATTGAAAAGCAGTTAACGAGAAGCCGGGAGAAAGAAAACAGAACCAACTAGTAACAATAACAATGATAATCACCATACAGGGGATCCAGGATAATGCAAAACCAAGTGTGGGGTGGAGCAGGATGTACTGTATACTCATAATATCAATTCTACAGGTGAGTAATCACAGAATTGTATTATTCTTAGTATACAGTACGTCCTGCTCCAGATAAGAATCATTACACTTGGGACATCCAATAGCAGTGTCCATAAAGTAGGGTGGGATCCCCAAAGGTAAAAGCAGACAGGTCATTGGTGATTGGTCCCTGTGCCGGGGGCATCCCAACGTTTCCGCAGTACATGTGCGGGAGCTCGTCCAACCGGCTTTATTTGAACATCCCCAGCTTCCTTGTGGAGTGGATGGGTTCGGGGAGCGTGTACAGTTACAGGGAAGCTGGGGATGCGGCTGCCAGTGAAGACCGCGCTACGAGACCCCATAAGATTACCAACACTTTGGGGGGTTTCACACAGTGGAGCATTCGGTCTATGTTCCCCCAGGGGCAGGCTAGCGGCCTGCCCTTGAATTTATTCTTAGTATACAGTACGTCCTGCTCCAGATAAGAATCATTACACTTGGTGGGTATTACTCCGCCAGATGGCGCTGGACTGCAGAGACCGTGAAATTGGCTCCTCCCAGCCCTTCAAATACCCGGGACCTCCCCCAAATCACCACTTCAAACACCTAACCACATCCAAAGAGTGCAAAACTCTCTCCTTAGCATTGCTAGGATTAGGGCATAAAGAAGGAAGAACAATATCCTGATTCAAATGAAAGGCAGACACTACCTTAGGCAGAAAGTCAGGTTTGAAACGAAACACCACCTTGTCCTGGTGTCTCTCATAGTAGGGGGGCTGAATAGACAGCGCCGCCAACTCAGACACACGCCTGACAGAAGTAATAGCCACCAGAAACACAACCTTGAGCGTAAGAATGGCCAAGGCAGCATCCTGCACAGGTTCAAAGGGAGCACCCTGCAAGGCTGACAGAACCAAGTTCAGATCCCAAACAGGCACCATAGGTTTACGTGGGGGACGCACATGAGTGACCCCCTGGAAAAAAGTCCTGATCAGAGGGTGCTGAGCAAAGGACTTCTGGAAGAAAATAGCCAGGGCAGAAACCGGACCCTTCAGAGTACTGAGTTGGAGCCCCATCTCCAACCCATGCTGCAGGAACTCCAGAATCCTGGGAATAGAGAACACACGACAGGGAAGAGACTTAGACTCATGCCAGTCAATGTAGGCACGCCAAACCCTGTAATAAATGGAAGAAGAAGACTTCTTCCTAGCTTTAATCAAAGTATCCACAACCGAGGAAGACAGCCCCTTCTCCATAAAGATGGAGGTTTCAGCAGCCAAGCCGTCAAAGCCAGAGTTTGTAAATTGGGATGGCGTAGCGAGCCCTGAGTGAGCAGATCTGGCACCAAGGGCAGAGCGTACTGATCTACTGCCAGCTGTACCACGTCTGCGAACCACACTCTTCTTGGCCACCTGGGGGCCACCAGAATTGCTGGCACCCCTTCCAGAGCAATCTTGCACAGAACCCTGCCCAGCAGGGGAATTGGAGGGAAGACATACAGGAACTGAAAGTCCTTCCATGATATTGCTAGCGCATCAGAGGTCAGGGCCAGAGGATCCCTGGACAGAGAGACAAAAGCTGGGAGCTTGTGATTGTGGCGGGACGCAAACAGATCCACATCTGGTTGGCCCCAACGGTGACACAGAGATTGAAACACCCTGCTGCATAGGGACCATTCTCCCTGGCGAGAGGTCCCCCTGCTCAGAGAGTCCGCCAGTCGATTTTCCACCCCCGAGATGTACACAGCTGAAATGCAGGGGACACTGGCCTCCGCCCAAGTCAGGATCAGAGACGCTTCCTGGAGGGCCCCCTTGCTCCGGGTCCCTCCCTGATGATTGATGTAGGCAACTGCCGTCTGGTTGTCCGAGCGCACCTGAACAGGCAGGCCCCGAAGATGAGTAGTCAAGCAAGCCAGAACTAACCTGATCGCCCGCAGCTCCAAGACATTGATAGGTGTGTGGGTCTCCTGAGGGCCCCACCTCCCCTGGAACTGCAGGGACTTCCAGAAACCCCCCCAACCTGACAGACTGGCATCCGTGGTGACCGTCTCCAAGGAAGGGGCAAGAAAGGATCTGCCCCCCAACAGGTTCCTTGAGCCCATCCACCACAAGAGGGACCTCCTGACCAGGGGGGAGAGCACACAGACCCTGTCCAGGGACGCTGGGTCCTTGTCCCACACTGACAATAGGTGAAGTTGCAGAGGCCTCAAGTGGAAATGAGCATAAGGGACCGCTTCGAAGCACGCCACCATCAGGCCCACCAGCTGCATCCCCTTCCTGATGGAGGGATAGGGACAAGCTAGGAGGGACTGAGCCTGTGCAATCAGACTGTCCACCTTCTGCTGAGGAAGGAAGATCCTTGCCTGAACTGTATCCAAATTCATTCCTAGGAATGGAGTTACCAAGGAAGGGGACAGTGAGGACTTGGGGTGGTTGATCACCCATCCAAATGACTCCAGAGTGTACACCACCAGCTGAATATCAACTCTGCCTGAAGTAGAGACTGGGAAGTGATGAGGATGTCATCCAGATAGGGAAGCACGCGGACGCCCTGACATCTGAGCAGAGACCTCACACCAGCCAGCACCTTGGTGAACACCCTGGGAGCTTAAGTGAGGTTGAAGGGCAAGGCCACAAATTGGTAGTGTTGATCCATCAGAGCGAACCTGAGGAACCTTTGATGACCTGGGAACACAGGAATATGAAGGCAAGCATCTTTGATGTCCACAGAAGTCATGAAATCCCCTTGGCGCAGGGAACTGATGGCAGAGCGCAGAGTTTCCATGCGAAAGCGCCTGCCCATGTCAAATTTGTTGAGGATCTTCAAGTCCAGGATGGGCCTGACAGAACCATCCTTTTTTGGGTACTGTGAATAGGTTGGAATAAAAGCCCTTGCCTATTTCTCTTAAAGGGACCTGACAGATGACCCCCAGCTCCAGGAGGCCTTGCACTGCTTGCACTAGCTCCTGAGCTGACACAGGGTCCTGAGGAATCCGGGATCTGATGAATCTTGAAGGGGGATCGGCAGCAAACTCCAACTTGTAACCGGAGGACACTACCTCCTGAATCCACCGGTCTGAGACATGAAGCCTCCAGACGTGAGCGAAGTGCTGCAGCCGCCCCCCCCCACCCGGATGGGTGAGGGCGCCCCATCATGCCTGAGGGGCTTGGGAGAGGATTTAGCTTTGGTACCCCAGGAGAAGTCAGGACGTCCACGTCCTCTGCCTGTACCCCAGAAATCTCCCCGGGCCCCAGAGAAAGAAACCCCCCTACCCTGTCTTGCACCACGGTAAGGGGAGGAGAAGGAACCCTGACCCCGAAAGGGCCGAGATTGCCGCCTGCGCTGGGGTAACCTGCCTCCCTTAGCAAAAAGGTCCAGGCGGTCCCCAAACAGGCGCAGTCTTTTAAAGGGGAACCCAGTGAGGGCCTTCTTGGCAGCGTTGTCAGCAGCCCACTGGCGCAGCCAAACCGAGCGGCGTATAGCCACCACGAGGGCAGAAGTTCTGGCACACATTCTGATGGTGTCATCCAATGCTGAGAGGACAAAATTTACAAAAACATCACAACTGGAGAGTGCATTAAACACCTCACAAGGCAAATCATCAGGGGCACTATCAAGCATATTTCTGATAAGGGTTCTAGTGGCCACAGCAGTAATGGCAGAGGCACAGACCAGGCGCAGCGCCGTCCCTGCACATGCAAAGGCGTGGGATGCCAGCTGATCAATACGCCAGTCTTCAGCATCCCGCAGGGTAGTAGAATCAGGGGAATGCATGACAGGGGTGTTACATAGCCCTAGGATCGGGGCATCCACCCCGGGGGGGATGACCAACATTTAACCACCTCAGCAGGAAAGGGATACTTCCTATCCCAACTCTTTGGAACCCCGGGAAGTTTACTGGGGCGCTCCCATTCCTTGAGCACAAGGTTATGGAAATGTGCCTGCTCTGGAAATACCAACGTGATTTTGCTGTATGGAAAAGCTCCCCTCTTTGCCTGGGAGCCTCAACGGGGAAAGAGATAGACAGAACCTCAAAAATCTGGGTCAATAATCTGTCAGTGTCATCCGGGGCCCAGGGGTCAGAGCCAGAATCGTCATGACCCCTCAGTCTCTCATCAGATGAGCCTGAATCAGAAAAGAGCTCCCCTTCATCAGACGGGGTATAGCCACACAGATTCCAAAAACTTTTCAGTTCCCATAGGGAAAACAGTAACATTAGGCGTCAAGTGCCGCTTCTTAGCAGGGGCCTTACGCGCTAAGGACTTCGCAATAATCTGTTCAACAGTAGCCAGTCTATAAGACACATCAGGCTGGGAATCCCCGCTAGTATGCAACTCAGTAGGAGTGAGGTTTAAGTTTGGGGGAGTAGGCGAAGTGAAACGAGGTGCAGGCCAGATTGCAATGCAAGCACCTGCTCAGCACAGGGTACACAGACCCGCGCCTTGTCAGCGTCAGCATGAGGCTGCCCACACGCTACACACAGCCGGTCTTGTCCCGAAGGGACCCCGGTCACATTATCCTGGGATGCCTCCATATGGTGATTATAACGGCGTTATACGCCGATAGGGAATAACGCTATGTAGCAACCCTGGATGCCCCAATAACCCGCTAGGAAAGTGGGAGTATAATTTTTACAAGGCCTACAAGTAATATACTAAAACAGGGCCGGGAGAAGCCAATAAGGGTTCGTCCCGCCTGAAAGACATAAGCAGACAAGACCTTAAGCACATTGTAACAAAAGTGAAGGAGATAAAGCCGCCCGCGAGGTAGGTAGGTAGGAGTCCGCAGCAGTAAAGACAAGTCAGCGCGGCGGCTGACACACGAATAAAAGGCATGTGAAAAGAGAGTGTAAAACACAGAATGCATAACATACATATCTATACACATACACCCCCCCCTCTTTTCCCCCGAAGACTACAAGGAGGATGAGGGAGGACGGCGGCCACTTAAATAGGGCCCACCGATAGGCAGGGGCAATAGTGCGGGAGGGGCATCCCATATAGGCTCACCATAAGCCTGAACCGACTACCCTTTGGTGGGGGATTGCGGTGGAGCAGCGCTCCTAAGCACCTAACAGCGGTGCTACCTACCCTCACCCGACCAGCGCAGCCAAGGCTGGGAGGCATAATACTAGTGGAAAGGGTGGGAATAGTCCTACAGGGCCGCAGGCTAATAGCCCCGCTCACCTGCGAGTAGAGAGCCAATTTCTCGTCCTTCGCAGCCAGACTGCAGAGAAATTCTGGGGATTTGTGGGAGGTCCCCGGATATTTGAGGGGCCGGGAGGAGCCTATTTTCGATGTCTCTGCAGTCCGGCGCCATCTGGCGGAGTATTACCCGATTGTAAGTATTATATATTTGGAGCAGGACGTACTGTATACTAAGAATAAGTTTGTTTTAGGGTGTACTGGTTTAACAGTCAATCTGCACAGCAGGAGCAGGAAATGTGGACAATCAGACTGGAGGATTCATTTGGAACATTCGTTTTAGGAACCAAGTAGTGTTTTAAAAGCTTCTTTTCCGAGACAGTTATTCTCAGAGCAGGGAGTGAGTTTGGGTTCTTGCATCTGGTACCATGCCTGGGGCAAAGTTGCCATGCAGGAAGGAAAAAAAGAAAAAAAAAATACAATTCTGTGAAATACTCACCTGTAGAATTGATATTATTTGTATACAGTACGTCCTGCTCCAGATATAGTACTTACACTTGGGTTATCCTCCGCCAGATGGCGCTGCACTGCAGAGACACGCAAAACAGGCTCCTCCCGGCCCCACAAATACCCGGGGACCTCCCACAAATCCCCAGCATTGAAAAGCAGTGAACAAGAAGCCGGGAGAAATAACCATCAAAAACTGGTAACTATAACAATGGTAACAATCACCATACAGGGGATCCAGAATAATGCAAAAACCAGGGTGGGGTGGAGCAGGACGTACTGTATACAAATAATATAAATTCTACAGGTGAGTATTTCACAGAATTGTATTATTCTTAGTATACAGTACGTCCTGCTCCAGATATAGTACTTACACTTGGGACATCCAATAGCAGTGTCCATAAAGTAGGGTGGGATCCCCAACAAAAACGACAACAGCAGACAGTTTAAAAACCACTGTCACCTGCATAACCATACGGCCAAAACAGCATGAGCTGAGGCCCTAACATCAACCTTGTAAAACTTTGCAAAGGTATGAACAGAAGGCCAAGGTAGTGGCCTAGCAAACCAGTTCAACAGAAGCCTGGTGCTGAAAAGCCCAAGAGGCATCAAAACACGAGTAGAATAAGAATCAAAGCGAAAAGGAAGACTCTTCCCCTTGTAGGAATAGGCCTGAGTAACAGCCTGACGAATCCATTCGCTAACAGTAGACTTGGCAGAAGCCAAAAGACCCTTCCAAGGACAAGAAGGAACATCCATGCAAGAATGTGCCCAACTCCCCGAGAGCAGACGAGATCGGGCACATTCAGGATGTAGTGACCATAGGCCCCAAGGAACATCAGTTCTCCTAAAGGACACAGTGACTACCAAGGAAAAACTTCCAACACCTGTTCAAGGAATGCAGAACCCTTTCCTCAGCGTTGCTAGGAAAAAGGCACAGCAGGAAGGACAATATCTCGAATCTCCGAAGACACCACCTGATGTGGATAATCTGGCTTCAGGCGGAGCACCACCTTATCCTGGTGTATCTCAAGAGAATGGGGGCTAGGAAGACAGAGCCGCCCCCTAACACATGCCTGACCAAGGTAACAGGTCACCAGAAAGACAACCCCGAGGGTAAGAACAGCCAGACAGCATCCTTAATAGGACCAAAGGGACAAAACCCTGCAAGCAGACGGAATGAAATCCAATTTCAAATCCCAGCAGGGACCATAGAATTACATGGGGGACGCACATGAGTACCCCCTGAAAGACGTCTTAACCAAGGAAGACTGAACCAGAGACTACTAAGGCAAGGTGGACAGGGCAGAACCTGACCCTTCAGAGTACTGAGTTGGAGAACCAACTCCAAGTCATGCTGAAACCAAATCTAGAACCCTGGGAACCGAGAACGCCCAACAGGGAAGAGACCTAGACTCGCACCAATTAATATGGGCATGCCATACCCTATAACAGATAGAAGAAGAAGAAGAGGAAGAAGCTTGCTCCTAGTCTTCCCTTAGTCTCAGTCACCGAGACAGATAAGCCTGTCTCCATCAAGATGGATGTTTCAGCAGTCAGGCCAACTAGGCCAGAGTCTGTAGATTGGAGTGACGTAAAGGGGCCCCGAGTGAACAGAGCTGGCACTCCTGGCAAAAGGTACAGAGAATTACTGCCCTCAGTACCATGTCTGCACCACCCTCTACTAGGGCACCTGGGGGCCACCAGAATCACTGGTCCCCTTACCAGAGCAATCTTGCGCAGAACCCTGCCTAGCAGGGGGCATGGAGAAAAGACATACAGAACCGAACGTCCAGTAATGACCTTACTAAGGCATCCGGACCACTGCCAGAGGATCCTGGGACAGGGAAACAAGGGCCGAGAGCCTGTGATAGGGACGGAACACAAACAGATCCACAACTGGTTGGACCCCATAGTGACACAGGGATTAGCACAGCCTGTCGCAGAGGGACTCCACCGGAGCGAATATCACCGATATGCAGGGAATATTGTCTCCACCCTGATTAGGAACATAGACACTTCCTGGAGGGTCCACCAGCTCCAGGTCCCTGCCAGTGACTAATGTAGGACACTGCCATCAGAAGACCGAGCGCCCCCAACTGGCAAGCCCAAAAGGGAAGTAGTCAAGCGAGATAGAACCAATTGAAAACGCTCACTGTTTCAAACATCAATAGGCGTAAGGACCTACTAAGGGCCCCACCACCCCCAGAATCGCAGGGAGTTTCGGAAGAAACCCTCCCCCTTCAACCATATAGGTTGGCATCCATGGTGACCGTTTCCAGGAAGGGGCAAGAAGGAACTGCCCCCAGACAGGTTCCTTGAGTTCATCCACTCCAAGAGAAACCTTCTTACCAGGTGGAAAGGCCCACAGACCCTGCTCCAGGGATGCTGGATACCTGTCCTGTATTAACAATAGAAGTTGCAGAAGGGCCCAAGGGGAACTGAGCATAAGGGACCTCTTCCAAGCAGGCCACCAACGGCCCCACCAGCTGCATCCCTGCCTGGTAAAGGGATGGGGACAGCAATGAGGGACCGAGCCCATGCAACCAGATTGTCCACCTTATTGCTGAGAAGGGAAGATACTCGCCTGAACCGAATCCAGATTCATTCCTAGGAATGAGGTTACCAATCAAGGGGACAATGGGGACATGAGGTGATTGAACACCCATCCAATGACTCCCAGTGGACACAACCAGCCAAGAGATCAACTTAGCCTGACGTAGAGACTGGGAAGTGAAAAAGGACGTCCAGGTAGGTCATAGCGCGGACGCCCCTCGGTCTCATCAGAGAAATCACCCCCATCAGCACCTTGGTAGGAACTCTGGGGGCTGAAGAGAGGCCAGATAACAAGGCCACAAATTAGCAGTGTTGGACCTCCTACACGAACCTGAAGAGCCTCGGTGTCCAGGGGACACAGGGAAGTGAACGGAAGCATCTTTTGAGCTCCACAGACGGCGAGAAGCCCCTTGAGCGCAAGGCGCTGATGGCCCAACCCAGAGTATCCATGCAGAACTGCTGTAACTGGTGAATTGTCGCAAACTTGTGAATCCAGGGTGGACCAGACTGACCCATCCTTTCGGGGGACTGTGGGAAAGGTTGGTGTAGCGGCCTCTGCCAGTTAGGGGCAAATTGCAAGTGACCCCAAGACCCCATAGGCCCTGCAAGGCCTGCACCAATGCCTGAACAGAGGCAGGGACCAGGAGTACCCTGATAAACTTGGGGGAGGCCGCGCAGCAGACTCTATCCTGTATCTGGAGGACACAACCTCCTGAATCCACCAGAATGAGGCGAGATGCCTCCTGATAAGAGCAAGGTGCTGCAGCCATCCCCTCACCCAGACGGGCGAGGGCGCCCCATCATGCTTGAGGCGGTTTGGTGGAAGATTTGGGCTTAGCCCCGACGGAGGGGCCAGGGCGTTGTCTGCTGCTCATGGGGCAGGAGTCTGCACGAAAAGGCAGGAAGGACACCCCTGGTTCCTGTTTAACACTAAGGTAGGGGGAGGGAGGGGTGCCCCTGCCCCGAGGGGGCAGAGACAGCCGTCTGCGTTGGGGTGATTTGCCCTTTTTACCAAACAGGTCCAGACGGGCCCCAAATAGGCGCTGCCCTCTAAAGGGAAGCCCAGTAAGAGTCTTTTTAGTAGCATCGTCAGCACCCCACTGTCGCAGCCAGACCAAGCGACGTATAGCCACTGCAAGGGCAGAAATTCTTGCACACATTCTAATGGAGTCATCCAGCGCTAATAGAATAAATTTTACAAATACATCACAACTGGAGAGTGCATTAAACACCTCCCAGGGAAGATCCTCAGGGTGATGATCAAGCATCTTTGCGATGAGGGTTCTAGCGGCCACTGCAGTGATAGCCGCGGCACAGACGGGGCGCAGCGCCGTCCCTGCACAAGAAAAGGCATGGGAGGCCAGCAGATCAATGCGCCGGTCCTCAGCATCCCGAAGGGTACTATGAGCAGGGGCTGTAATAAAGGGGGGATTAGGGACCCCTATGATCGGTGCATCCACCACGGGGGGTGATGACCAACAATTAACCACCTCAGGGGGAAAAGGGTTTTTCCTATCCCAGTCCCCTGGAAGTTTACTGGGGCATTCCCATTCCTTGAGCACAAGAGCATGGAAATGAGCCTGCTCTAGAAATTTCAAGCGTGCTGTCGCAGTATGGAAACGCTCCCCTCTAGGCTTGGGGACCTCACCAGGGAGAGAGATAGACAGTGCCTTAAAGACCTTAATCAACAAATCGTCAGTGTCACACTGGCCCCAGTATTCAGGGCCAGAATCCTCATGACTCCTCAGCCTCTCATCAGATGAGCCTGAGTCACAGAACAACTCCCCTTCATCAGAAGGGGTATAGTCACACGGAGTAGTAAACTCCTCGGTTCTCATAGAGAATACAGAAACATGAGGCGACAAGTGCCGCTTCTTTCCAGGGCCCCTGCGCTCTGACAACCTCGCAATAATCTGTTCAGCTGTAGGCAGTCTGGAAGGCCTAGCAGGCCGCAATTCCCCACTTGTATGCGACTCAGCAGGAGTGAGATTTAAGCCTGGGGAAATAGGTGAATTGAAGCGAGGTGCAGCCACTGGCAAGCCCGATTGCAGGGCCAGTGCTTGCTCGGCACAGGGTCCGCAGACCCGTGTCCCGTGCGCATCAACGTGGGGTTGTCCACACGCTATACACAGCCGGTCTTGTCCCAGAAGGACCCCGGTCACATAATTCTGAGATGCCTCCATATGGCGATTATTTAGACACAATATGCCAGCAGGGATTTACGCAATAGGCCACCCTGGATGCCCCAAAGCCCGCTAGGAAAGTGGGAGTAGATTTACAAGGCCCGCTATAATTACACCGGGCCGGGAGAAGCCAATGGTGTTCGTCCAGTCTGAAAGACATAATGGGAATAAAAGGGTGTCAGAACCATGCGCAGTGATCAAGGATCAAGAAAATCGCCCGCGAGGGCACTTACAGACCAAGGGAGGAGGAGGACCGCTACCACGCGTGCGTGCTACCCGCATCTAAATGGCGCCAAGCGAACCTCGAAGGGCGGGCCAGAGCGGGCTGTGACACGGAGCACGCCAAACCAGGTCCCCGCCCCCCCGAAGAGCGCGAAGCTCTGAGATAGTTTCAACGTTGTCATGAGGAGCGAAGTGTATGACACACTTAGAAAATGATTTGCCAATGAAGACGCAGCAGCGTCTGAGTCGACGCTGCCGCCCGGCGCAGCACATCCAGTAAAGAAAAGAGGTGCGCGCGGCGGCGACAGATACACAATAAAAATGCAAACAGCGCGGCTCTGACACCAGGAATACCAGTCAAGGACAATACTAAGGCCATAAGCGTGTAAACACCATACACAGACCACCACACCCCCCCTTTCTTTCCCCCCCAAGTTACGGGGGGAACGAGGGAGGATGGCGACCCTTTGTACAGGGCCCACCGCTACACGGGACATGGGGCAATAGAGGGGCATCCCCTAGAGGCTCACCATCAGCCTAAACCGCCTACCCCTTGGTGGGGGACTGCGGTGGAGCATGGCTCCATAAGCACGCATGGTGCTGCCTACCTTCACCCGACCAGCGCAGCCCAGGCTGGGAGGCACATCACACGAAGGACGGGTGGGAATAGTCCAACAGGGCCGCAGGCTTTGATAGCCCCGCTCACCTGCGAGAGAGTGATACTTCATGTCTTCGCAGTCAGCACTGCAGAGAAAATCTGGGGATTTGTGGGAGGTCCCTGGGTATTTGAGGGCCGGGAGGAGCCTGTTTTGCATGTCTCTGCAGTGCAGCGCCATCTGGCGAAGGATAACCCAAGTGTAAGTACTATATCTGGAGCAGGACGTACTGTATACTAAGAATAAAAAAAGAGGGGGGGGGGGGGGAGAAGAATGTTGAGCGTTTGTGTCGAAATGATTATTATAGCTTATAAGGCTATGTTCACATCTAGCTGGTTTGTTGTGATTGCGTTTTGCATGCAGAATTTTGAGGAAATCACTGTGCAACCACTCTCCTGGGATGAAGGGCCCATAGACCAACATAGGCAGGAATTACAGCCTGCCTCACAACTCGCAATCTTAGCCAACCAGCTAGAAGTGTACGTAGCCAGAGACCAGAAGTCACTTGTGAGTGAGGGTTACAGTACATCTGCTCTGTGATCCTGGATTAGCACACACAGTTCAGCCAAGCACAGTGTAATATAGAAGATATGCGTGTTGGTGCTAATTGCCCTCTTGAGAGATAAGGACAAGGGCATATCATTCGCAATTATATCTGATCCTGGAGTGAGAGCAGATAATGCAAGGCTAGGAAAACAATGGGCATTAATTGATGTAATAAGAGGGTCTTTGAATCACTTCCCGCTTCCTGTAGAAGACGGATAAGGAATAAATCCAGTGGTAAAAAGCAGCATCTATCCCTGCAGAAATTCATCATTTCTAGACGGGACCAACATTACTGGAGCACAGCTTGATTTGCAGGATTTCATTCTTGGAACAAACCATCAAGTGACAGCTCAATAGAACTCGCTTACAAATGACACAGATGCAGGCAGCCCGCCTGTGATGTGGTGTCAAGTCACTGTGTAATAAACACTAAAGCGCGCCTTACAGACAAAAAAATAAAATAATCACACAATGCAATGGCACAGAAAACTGGATGCTATAGCCTAGATTACCAGATAGAGAAAGTAGACCAACATCCCCTCAAGATTCCACACCACAATTGACCTAAGCTTCATCACATTTTTTTCATCGATTATTGTACAATACTAATACAGCTCCAGTTGGCAGAGTAACTTTCACTAGTGTTGCTCGAACAGCTTTCCATGTTTTAAGATGGTTTGGGTTCAGTAGGTACGGCAAGCACCTAAACTGCCAAATGCCACCAGATTGAAATTAGAGATCTCTTTATCATTGTGCTAGAGGACCCCTTTAACAAAGTGACATTTTTACAGAAAACAAAAGGCTCACCTAAGCCAACTATTGCCTTTTAAAAAAATTAACAGTATATCACTTTCATTCTTTTGCTTTTTAGTATCTCACTTTTTAGTGCTTTAGATGGCTCAAACAGATATGCAGAATTTCAAAAGGAGCTCGAAGTTAATTGAAACATTCAACACATGTAACACCAGGTACTTCTTCCTTTCATTAGAAGAAACAGGCTTGGCTGGATTTTTATTGATGCAAGGTGTTTAAGGCAGACCAACACCCGTTCAGTGTGGGTGTTGGTCCCTGCAGCTATAAGAACGAATAAATCTTACCCTTACCGGGAATCCAGCACAGTGTTTGGCCTTCTGACGCCCATGTGGGTAGTGAGCAGCAACATTGTTCCTACCGTCAGAATGTCCTGCCCATGTGAGCGTTGGCAGCCAACGGCAGCACTGGATTCCTGGCGGAGGCCAAATGTAAAGGTGAGATTTAAGATGTGTTCTGTGGGTTACGTGCAGGGGGGCTCCAGCATTTTGTATGCCCCCCTATCTTATAGCAGCAGAGACAAACGCCTTAAGTGAACCCTCCTCTCACCATCTAGCCTATTTATGTGGATTTATATTATCGGGCCATTTTTTTCACAATAGCGTTACATTAGGTTTCTGAGGTTAGAATGAAACGTAAAATACTTCCCCCTTTGGACCTTCTTAACGCAGAGTATATTTGACGGACATTTGTGGACTGGAATAAAAAAAAAAAAATCTCACCAATTTCTAGTTTACTTACTAAAGACAGGGACTGAAACTACTGCACAGAAAAAGATGTTAGGGGGGTAAGTAGAACACCCCCTCCCCTTTCCAGGCTACAGATTTATTTGCATTTAGGTGGATCTCGGGGAGAGTAAAGGAGAGGCATGGGGGGGGGCAGTGTGGGTCTCTATCTTAGGGACCTAGGAGCCGCTCTGTCCTTTTTCTGAATGCTCGGCCTGGTGTTTAATTTGTAAATATATACATTTTTTTTTATAACTGATGCTTTTGAACTTTGTGTGTTGAGTAAGGAAGGCTATCCAAACTCAGTGTACAGGTAACAAAAATACAATTTGCCGAGCCTTGACAAATCTTTTGTATTACCACAGCATGTTGCAGTCCCACCCTGGAATCCCCTGAAGCCATCAAGAAGTCACTGCCTATCTGGAGGCAAGAGGAAACTACAGACACCGCCAGTTTGGGGTGTAGACTAAACAGACAACTGCAGCTAGGGGTATGGTATAAGGGATTGGACAAGAGCCTTGGGAATGGCATTTTTTAATGATCAGTCTGCTCATGTGGGGCACTATTACCAGTACTAGCCAGCCTTCATTTTATGCTCTTAATCTAAACTAGAAACCTAAGTTATGGATGCCTGCAGTAGAAGGTTTGGATGATTGATATTGCTTTGTTTGGAAGCAGACCCAGAGAGTTTTGAACAGTTCGTGTATTTCTTTAGTCTAACATATGTTCATTATATGCACCAGTCATAAATGGCGTTTTTTTTTTTTATAAAATTTCACCCTGATACTCCGTTACATCCCAGTTATTGGAATCCCTGAAATATTCCTCTGTAGCTGTAACTATATCTAAGTAATGGATCATTCAGTTCAACACCCTCTGCTGGGTTTGAAGTCGTCTGCCTAATTAAGAACTGCAGGAATATCCCTGAAATCTGCAGCAAGATTCAATGCAGGATGAAAAGCTGAAAAGGAAGAACAGTCGAAGCTGATGTGCTACATGGGAAGAACATATTTATAACAATCTGAGGAAGGTTATAAGAGTATAAGGTTATAAGGGTATAAGAAAGGGATTTGGATTAGACCTTTGTCTGTTTTTTTTTTTTTTTTTATAATCAGGCAAGCATGTCAAGAAAAAAAAATTATCACCGTAATTCCTCTACAACTCAAAGCAGAGATACTTTAAAATATATATGGCCCATAGATTGCACCTTGGTTTTGCCGAGCTTGCCCCCTGTTGCTGTCAAAGTGAACAAAGCATGCACAGCTCCAGGTAAAGTATGCAGGAAACATGCCTTGGTGTGCACCGTCAGCTGTAACAGCAGGGCTTGCGTGAAAAAAAGATTCATGAGAAGGGTTTGTTTTAGATTATCAGACCATGACTGTTGTGCAGTGGTGGCGGTAAGATGAGCAGATTTTCATTTTGGTGGTTTTTCCTATGAATGCCCTTTTAAAAAGAGGAACATTGGAGACCCTAAAGTCTAAAAGACTCCAGGGCCGTCCCGAGTTTCACTTCTTCGGCCACCCCAAATTGGGATGCCCCACTGTGTGAACCCCCCTCCACCCCAAACACCAATTTCACTCCCCTTCTCCTGGAGCCCTCGCCTTTACCAATGGGCTGCGCGGGCATGCCATGGCTGCAAGGCGGGCAGGGGATGCGGCTGGCAGCACCACTTGGCTGCTTAGCTTAGTGACACGGGGCATCTCAATTCATGAAAGTGAAGTTCCTGTGTGTTGTTTCTCTTTATTATCCTGGAGCGCTGACCCACACGACTTTGATCTTTATTTCAATGCCGCTACTTGCATTCTGCTCCTTCTGTCAGGTGGTTTTATTGTCAGATATTAAATGTTTAAGTCTATTGGTCGATATGTTTTGCATCCACCTAATATCAGTGCTAAATCTTAGCAATATCCCTCATCCAGCAATTAGCAATGTAGTTAGGGATGAGTGGTTGGTACAAACAAAGCGACAGTCAAGGCAGTACCCGCTTAGGAATGCATTAAGAGCAATATTAGTACCGCTGGAAAAATAACCAATCGATAAATGATTACAGGCGGGCATTTTTTCTGTTCATAAATCCAGTATAACTTCCATAAACTTATTGGAAAAGGCCTCTGGCTCCGAGCCCTGAAATCAATGCAATCCATTAGGTATCCGCATCTAGCGTTGCAATTGCCCGGCTAAGAACAGTTATCAGAGACGATTCATTTTCTCCTCTGTGGTGTCATTACAGATGTCAGCAACACTTTTTGCTGTATTATTCAGCATGCACTAGGTCTACTTCATGTATAATTACACGTCCAGATAAAATTGTTGACCGACCATAATGAATAATCAGGGGTGGACTGATCATAGGGATCACAGGGAGACATCCAGGTGGGCTGCACTGCTTTGGCGCCAACAGGGATGGCAGCTCACCCACACCCTGTTGCAGAATTCAGTCTTCTTCTAACACCCCCCCATAGGTAGCCCCTCATACCTGGTCCCATTTTACACCCTTGGCCATGTTTTGCACCTACAAAGCTTAAAACATCATCATAACTGTGAAGGACCATAACCTCTCCTGACATAGTATCTGCCCCTAAAATACTAAATGTTCAATACCATCATGTTAAGAGTGGCCATTTCTATGAGGTAGTCCTGCAGAACTATTGCATCAGCTAATGACCGGCTTGCAAGCATCCTGTGTTGGGTTAGACAAGTAAATCCATGAGTTTATTTTTGGTCCTAGTCTGTCCTGATGCATAATATAGAGAAAGACATTCAGAAAGACTAAAGCAGGACTGGCAACTAGTTTCAGACAAAAAACAGCTACCTGCTGCTATGCTAAAAACTCTGACCACTGCCTTCACTCTAGGTTGGTTGCATCTCTCTCCTTGTGCCTGGTAGAGGCCACCTTTAAAGAGGAAAATCAGGGGATGTTAAAACCTACCCCAAACCTCACCGGACTGCTCCACCCCTTCCGGTTTCACAATTGGGCATTATTCACTCACCTCGCCGGGGGAACCATCTTCTGGGCCCCTCGGATTCTGGGCGACGCCATCTTGCATCCCATTAGGCCCTGTACACGGCAGCGGGATGGGATGCAATGGAGCCACCCGAAATCTTGCGAGACTTTACGGAGCTGCAAGATCAGCATGGGACATTGAAAAACACGGGTAAAGCAGTGAGTCTCAGTTAGCGAAGGCTAAGCGGGCAGCGTGGTGAGGATCAAGCCCTGCAGCAGCAACATCCAAAAAGGTAAGTAGAGGCAGATTGGGGGAAGGGGAAATCGGCCCCTTTTTATTTTAGGTCCGATGTTCCACTTTATGTGTCATCCTCAAAAAAAATACATAAATATAAACTCCTGGCCTAGGAGGCTTATCTGAACTCAAGATACCCAATGTCTAACAATGCTGGTTCAGGTCACAGAACCTGGGCTCGACCAACCAGTTTGAGTTCACCAGGAAGCAGGTGTGATGTCGTATATGGAGTTTTCCGCCATACACCACTAAATCCTGTCAATATAAATAACCATTAAGAACACCAGAACATACATCTTGACTACAAAAACGCTAACAAATAAAACACAGTATTAGCCTAAATTCACACTTTGGGGATACGGATGGGGATTCATTCATGTGGCTGTTCACACCAGATCATGCTCATGAGGAAGTAGTGCAGTGCAAATTTCAACCTGCATTTCAGTAAGCTTTTACATTTTAATACACAGGTGCAATAAAAAAAAAATAAAATAAAAAAAAATGTATGTTCCTGAATCTCCCAAAACTTCACAGTACCTGCCATGGGGCATGGTTACCAGAGGAGATGCATCATTTTCCCAGTGAGGTAAGGGTATTTCTTCTCTATTTTAGGAATTCAGAAAGAACAGCACCATATGGGGTATGCAGAAGAAAAAAAATCTGCATATATTGTGCCGTTTTCCCAATACCTTTAAAATATATCCTTACCTCACTGGAAAATTGATAGAGCTCCCCAGTAAAAAGTGATTTGGGGAACAAATTAGAACTTTTTTCTGTGTTTTAAAGTTAAAAAGCTCACCGAGATGCAGATGCAAGGCACCGGAAGTCCTGCATGCTGCACTCCAGCCCATCAAAGTAAATGGAGGCACAGTGGCATCCGCTAATCAGAACACATTTGTTTTCCTAAACTGACATCACTAAAGGTGCATAAAACTGTGCTCTGTGCCATTCGTGGTACAGGACATTCCAGCAATTCAAGGTGCACAAATGCATGCCCCCAGGGATTATCTATCCCTGGTTTTGGTCCGTCTCCCTGGGGCAAGCCGGTTCGGGATGCCCTGCTATGTGAAACCCCTTTGTTCGCTCGCTCTTCTTAGCTGTCCAACGTGCCCACAGTGCATGGGGCATCTCTTGTCTAAGGAACAAGTACGGCCGGAGAAGCTGAATGAAATCCTAGCCACACGCAAGCCCGTTCAGTTATGGTGGGTGTGGCCGCGCACAGCCAGAAAGGGATGCAAGTCATGCTTCTGCTGGCCACACATGAGCCGTGGGCTTGTTTGGTAAGAACAGTGGGGTTTCACACAGCAGGGCATCCCAGACCAGGATGCCACAGAGGGAATCAGCCTGCCCCAAAATCTCAGACAGTTTTTCACTATCCCAAGTTTTGGTCTTTGTCTTGGGACACCCCACTGTGTAAACCCCTCCCAGGTCAGACCTAATAACTGACCTGCCAAAGACTCGTGTGCGGCTTTAAATTCTGAATTTCCCACGATTCGCGCATAAGCTCTAGTCAAATCAGTGCTGTGCGCCATGCATATTAAACCAGACCGTCATCCGGAATAAGAGTCTATCTTATATGTTCCCCCCCCCCCCTGCACATACAGATTGCCCACATTAAATCATCCTACCTGCATCTACTGCATTTTATGAGCCTTTAAACATCCAAGATGGCGCTGCTCTGCATTCTGGGATTGTTGTCCTTTCCTGACTCCATCTCTGCTCTGTCTCTGCAAAGCACAGCTATACCCCTGCCCCCTGTACTTTTGCGCCCTCTCCTCAGTATGTGATGCTTCTGAGGCAAGAAGGCGGCGTCCGTATCCTAGAGTCCTGAACAGAGCTGCAGCACAGTTGGGGAAACAATAATGATAATAATGATGATATAATAGTGACTGAAAACATAAAATATATGAATATTAGATGCTGGAGAATAGTTTAAAGATTTGGGCCTTTCATTAAATGATGCTTAAGGTCCAGTTTAACAATAGGTAGATGTTGCCTAGTGGTAAAGATTTAATTTTGTGACTAGAGGGTTACAGGTTCGAATCCCTGGCATCTAAGCCCTCCCAACTGCTCACCGAGAGCCATAGTTTGGACATGTGTGCACTCACTGCTTGTGTTTTCTCTCTGCACAGATGGTTAAATGCAGAAGAAAAATGTGTGCGCAAGCATACAACAGCGATAAATGTGCATATTGTTCCAAAAAAAAAAAATGGAACAATACACAAAAAGTCCAAGAAACAACATATAATAAAGAGGGTTAACGTGCAGTAATAAGAATGAAGTTTGCACATACCCCATCAATTTGGGGACCATTACTTGGCACCACCCCATCTGTGCATAGGTCCTATATAAAACAATGACAACCCTTGAATGATATCAAAACAGGAACCTGTTGGCATAACATTCCCATTCCACGAAGACGACTTATCAAGGTCGGTGCTGGTCAAACTGGAGCAGAACGTGGTTGTGCCTTACATAATAAAACCTGATCGTCCGCTCCCCCAGGATTTCAGCTCTCGGCCAGAAAGTGAAGGGTTAAACGCATTGCAGCTAACTGATCCAGAAAGACACTGCTTTGTGTAACAAGATGTTCAGCTCACATTCAGAAAAGTCTGGCTGATGATTTGCCGTAGTTTCTCCAGGCTCAAGAGATGCCGGAGGGAAGGAATTTGACGTCAGAAGGCAAGAGAACAACAACAACTTCAGTCATCGACCTCAGATGTCAAATGAGGTGAATGGTAAAACCTCAGTGAACCGTCACATGTCCCCTCTCTGGCCAATCAGAGGCGCCCAAGTGAAGCTCATCCATGCCTAGCCACAGAAAGCTGACATGGGCGCTGCTAGACTGTGATCCTGCTTTGCCCTCAGTGTTAGAACCATGGCTGGGGGTCCTAACCTGACCAACGCTGTCAATTATTAAATGTTCACAAGTGAATAGAAGACTAACAGGTTGCATTTCTAGGACTGTGCTCTTGCTGCTGCCAGGGAGGATTGCTGGAGCCCAGCCAAGCACATTAGCATCCCCAACTAGTTATTATCTCACTATACAGGAATATTCAGGACTGAGCATGTTGATTTTTTCAGAGAAGTACTAGGCTTCAGACCTTTCCCCGAAACCTATAAACAAGCCATATTTAAGGAAATCCGTAGGCAGGTATGAGGAAGTCATTCGAGGACACGGACTGCTGGATCCCTACCAGGACTGGCACAAAGCAAGCTAACATGTTGCTTGACTGCTAGGTGTACTACAATTCCCAGCTAATCCTTCTCACTGTGCTGCGGGACTGCCTGGTGTACTACAAATCCCAGCTAATACTGCACACTGTGCTGCAGGACTGTCTGGTATACTACAAATCCCAGCTAATCCTTCTCACTGTGCTGCGGGACTGCCTGGTGTACTACAAGTCCCAGCTAATCCTTCTCAATGTGCTGCAGGACAAACTGGTGTACTACAAATCCCAGTTGATCCTTCTCACTGTGCTGCGGGACTGCCTGGTGTACTACAAATCCCAGCTAATACTGCTCACTATGCTGCGGACTGCCTGGTGTACTACAAATCCTAGCTAATCCTTCTCACTGTGCTGCGGGACTGCCTGGTGTACTACAAATCCCAGCTAATACTGTTCACTATGCTGCGGACTGCCTGGTGTACTACAAATCCCAGCTAATCCTCACTGTGCTGCGGGACTGCCTGGTGTACTACAAATCCCAGCTAATCCTACTCACTGTGCTGCGGGACTGCCTGGTGTACTACAAATCCCAGCTAATACTACTCACTGGGCTTGTGGGACTGCCTGGTGTACTACAAATCCCAGCTAATGCTACTCACTGTGGAATTACCCTTTAAGCTTTCCCTGGCAACTCTGCGTAGGCCATGGTTCACAAGGACACTAAACTAACTCAATTCAAACCCCCTCATACAAACAATGCAACCGTCATTAGAAAGATACTCACCTTTTCCAGTGAGCGTGCCATCTGACAGGGAACATCATACAGCTACACACACTTTGCCCCCCTCAATTTCTGCAGGTCCTATAAAAATACCGTTTTGTGAGTACTCGCCTTTAAAACGGGTATTACGATTGTGCCATACACTCCACTTCGATCTTCATGACGTGGGTAATCTCCAGTAGAGGGCGAACTTCTGCAGAGATGAATATGCAAAAAAGAAAGCCCCCCCCCCCAGTCCATATATACCTGGGACCTCTCACCAATTTCGCAGTGTAAAAAAGCAGTAAGGGGACCAGGAAGAACCAATTATAACCTTACAATCAAACCAATGGTTCACCATATAAAAGCCCCAGAATACCTGAAAAAATGGGTGGGGTGAAGTGGAGTGTATGGCACACTCATAATACCCGTTTTAAAGGTGAGTACTCACAAAACGGTATTATTCTAAATGTGCCATACACTCCACTTCGATCTTCATGACATGCGGGACATCCAATAGCAGTGACCGTCATGGGTGGGAACCAGAAAACAGTGAAGAATGTACCAACTCAAACCACTGCAGCTTGCAGAACATTGCGGCCAAAAACAGCATCCGCTGAAGCCCGCACATCAACCTTGTAAAACTTGGAAAAAGTATGAACGGAAGACCAAGTAGCAGCCGTACAAACTTGTTCAACAGAAGCCTGGTGCTGAAAAGCCCAGGATGCACCAACAGCACGAGTAGAGTGCGCAGTGACCCTAAAAGGGGGAGTCCTCCCCTTAGCAGAATAGGCCCCAACAATGGCCTGACGAATCCATTTGCTAATCGTAGACTTCGCAGGCGCCAAACCTTTCCTGGGCCCGCAGGTCACCACGGAAAAAGCGTCCGTCTTGCGGAAGAAGTAGTCACCAAATAGTACTTCACACACAACATCCAAATTGTGCAGAACCCTCTCCTTGTCATTGTTAGGCTTAGGACACAAGGAAGGGAGAACAATATCCTGATTGAGGTGGAAAGCAGACACCACCTTAGGAAGGAAATCCGGCTTAAAGTGGACCAACACCCACGGGTGATCGGCCCGGGAATCTATAAGATTCCCGGGCCGATCACCCCCCACCCCGCGGGACATCCGAGATCGGGATGTCCCGCGGGGTGTAACCCCCCCAAAACCCCCGAAAAACCCTACCTGATCTTCGGCGGCGGCCGGCCGCCGCCGCCTCCCTCGCGCCCCTGCAGGCGTGCGCGCGCCCGCGCCGGCCGTCTGCGAATGGCCGGCGCGGGCGCGTCAAAAGGGACGCGCGGGAGGCGGCGGCGGCTGCAGCCGCTTAGACGTCCTGGAATAGAGCTTGTACGTTGGCGCTGGGAGCGCGGAGAGGTGAGTTTTTCGGGGGGTTGGGGGGGGTTTCACACAGCGGGGCACCCCGATCGGGGGTGCCCCATCGAAGTGGACCAAGACCCAGGATAGTCAAAATCCTGGGTGTTGGTCCACTTTAAAACGAAAAACCACCTTATCCTGGTGTCTCTCAAAGTAAGGGGCCTGAATCGACAGAGCCGCCAACTCAGAGACCTGCCGAACAGAGGTAATAGCCACCAAGAAAGCAACCTTCTGAGTGAGAACCGAAAGAGCAATATCCTGTAGCGGCTCAAAAGGAGGACCCTGGAGAGCCGAAAGAACCAAATTCAAATCCCAAACAGCAACCACAGCCTTCCGAGGGGGCATGCGCGACCCCTTGGAAAAAGGTTTTAACCAGCGGGTGTACGGCAAAAGACCTCTGGAAGAAAACCGACAGAGCAGAAACCTGTCCTTTCAAAGTACTAAGCTGGAACCCAAGATCCAGATTATGCTGAAGAAACTCCAAAATCCTGGGAATCGAAAACACCCTGCAAGGCAAGGCCCTATCCTCACACCAATCAATATAGGACCTCCAAGTCCTATAGTAAATGCCAGAAGAGGACCGCTTCCTAGCCCTAATCAAGGTCTGAACAACAGCCGCAGACAAACCTTCCTCTTTCAAAATGAAGGTTTCAGCAGCCAAGCCGTCAAAGCCAGCGTTTGTAAATTGGGGTAAAGTAGTTGACCCTGAGATAGCAGATCCGGCAACAAGGGAAGCCGGTACTGATCTACGGCCAGCCTTACAACGTCTGCGTACCAAACCCTTCTTGGCCACCTTGGAGCCACCAGAATCGCTGGTGCCCCTTCTAGAACCAGTTTGCGAACTACCTTGCCCAGGCGGAAACAGGTACAGAAAACCCAGATCCTTCCAAGCAAGGGACAAGGCATCCACTGCCAGAGATAGAGGATCCTGAGAAAGAGACACAGAGGCCGGAAGTTTGTGATTGTGCCTCGAGGCAAAGAGATCCACCTCCGGAGTCCCCCACTTGCAGCAAAGATCCAGAAAAACCTCGGGGTTGAGAGACCACTCTCCTTGGTGAGAGGATCCCCTGCTCAGTGAATCCGCCTCCGTGTTCTCCACTCCCGGAATGTAGACTGCCGAAATGCAAGGAACATTGCTCTCCGCCCAGTGCAGGATCAGAGAGACTTCCCCGAGGGCACTCCTGCTGTGAGTCCCTCCTTGGTGATTGATGTAAGCTACCACCGTTCGGTTGTCTGAACGAACTTGAACCGGTAGACCCTGTAAATGTGAGGTCAGCCGAGCCAGAACCAGTCGGATGGCTCTGAGCTCCAAGACATTGATGGGGGTGTGAGCCTCCTGAGGACCCCACACCCCGCTGAACTGATGACTCTTCCAATAACCTCCCCAGCCCGACAGGCTGGCATCCGTGGGAACTGTCTCCCAACAAGGGACCAGAAAGGATCTGCCCTCCACCAGATTGCTTGAGTCCAGCCACCACCGAAAGGACCGCCGAACCCTGTGAGACATCTTGAAAGGTTGATCCAATGACTGTGGGCTCCTGCCCAATACGTCAATAGGTGAAGTTGAAGAGATCTCATGTGAAATTGTACAAACGTCACCTCCTTGAAGGAGGACACCATCAGACCCACCAGTTTCATCCCCTGTCGGATAGAGGGACAAAGACTGGCCAGAAGAAGACGGATCAGGCCCTGAATCCCCTGCACCTTGGTCTGGGGCAGAAGCACTCTGGCCTGAATGGTATCCAGATTCATGCCCAGAAATGAAATCACACGAGACGGAGAGAGAGAAGACTTGGGGCGGTTGATCACCCACCCCAACCTCTTCAGGGTCGACACCACCTGGTGGGTGTCGAGCTCCGCCTGACGGAGGGAAGAAGCCGAGATCAACAGGTCATCCAGATAAGGCACAATGCGAATGCCCTGAGCTCTGAGCAGAGCCATTATCCCTGCCAAGACCTTGGTGATGACCCTCGGCGCCGAGGTCAGGCCGAAGGGAAGAGCTACAAACTGATAATGTTGATCCTCCACCGCAAACCGGATGAATCTCTGATGTGCCTGAAAAATTGGAACATGCAGATACGCATCCTTGATGTCTATGGATGTCATAAAATCCCCTTGGTGAAGGGAATTGATAGCCAAGCGCAGAGTCTCCAAGCGGAACTTTTTGGCTCTGATAAACCTTGAGATCTAGAATGGGTCTCACCGAACCCTCCTTTTTGGGAACCGTGAAAAGGTTGGAGTAGTAACCCCTGCCTCTCTCCGACGGAGGCACCGGGCATATAACCCCCATGTCCAGAAGGTTTTTCACTGCCAACAGGAGCCCCTGTGCAGCCTGAGGGTCCGAGGGCACCAGAGACCTTAAGAATCTTGGAGGCGGCCAGTACTCGAACTCCAGTTGGTACCCGGAGGAGACCACTTCCAAGATCCAATTGGCTGTGACCTCCCGGGCCCAGACCTGGAAGAAGAGCCGCAGCCGTCCCCCCACCCTTGCGGGTGAGGTCACCCCTTCATTGCTGAGCCGGTTTAACGGCAGGCTTGGGCTTGGAACCCCAGGCAGCCGCAGGACGTGCCCGACCTCTGCCCCTGTTCCAGGACGAGCCCCTGACACCCGAGAAGGCCAAACCCCTGGCCGCTCTGCCCCCTCGAAAGGAAGGAGTGAACGAGCCAGCCTCCCGAAAGGGACGGCACTGTTTCTTCCGCTGAGGTAACTTACCTCCTTTAGCAACAGCATCCAATTTATCTCCAAACAGCCCCGTACCCAAGAAGGGAAGAGCTGTGAGCGACTTCTTGGCCCCAAAGTCCGCCGTCCACTGGCGGAGCCAGACCGATCTGCGCATAGCCACCAGTAAGGCTGAAGTCCTACTACACACGACAATAGAATCTTCCATAGCAGCCAAGACAAAATCCATGAACAATTCACATCTCTTAAGGGTAGCGAACTCAGCACTAGCTGTATCAAACTGAGCGTCATTCAGCCAGTCCCTGATAAGAGACCTGGTAGCAAGTGACACCAGGGCAGATGCACAAACAGGCCGCAGATCCGAGCCCACGCTGGCAAATGCGTGGCACGCCATCTGATCAAGGCGCTTATCCTCGCCATCCTTAAGGGAAGTGGCGTCAGGGGTGTTCAGCACAGAAGAGTTGGTCAAACCTAAAACAGGCGCGTCGACCTCGGGAGGAGAAGACCAGCGCTTAACCGCCTCCACCGGGAAAAGAATACTTCTTATCCCATCCCTGAGGAGCACCAGGAAGCCGACTGGGCCTCTCCCATTCTCTAAGGATCAGCGCATCAAAGTGACCCTGGGTAGGGAATTCCAGACGGGGCTTGCGGACCCCAAAAAATTCCCCCTTCTTGAGAGGAGGCGCCTCAGGCGGTTCAATATCCAACACCTCCAATAGATGTGACAAAACAGTGGCCGTATCTACGGCATCCCCCAGCGCCTGCCCGACATCGGCATCACTAGACTGAACATAGTCAGCCTCTGTTTCCTCATACAATTCCCCCTCCTCTAACGGGGAATAATCTGACAAATCAACGGAATCGTCGTCAACATCCCACAAGGGCTGAGCCGACGACAAATGTCTCTTTTTAGCCTGGGCCTTCTTGCCCACCGTGCTAGCAATAAATTTCTCGATGCTGGCCAACCTAGCACAAACATCAGAGTGCGACTCCCCGCTGGCACCAATGTCACTTGGGGTACGGATAAGGCGGGGAGGGGAAGGCGATGAAGCGGGAGGAGCCGACCCAGAAGGCTGAATACCAGACTGCCGCGTTATGGCCTTTTGTGCGCATGGTATACAGATCAGCACATTCTCCCCCGTAAGGGATACCCCACACATGGCCCGGATTGTCCCAGAGGTAGCCCGAGCCCAGTATCCTGCGGAGCCTCCATATGGTGAATTTTTGTGGTCAGTCGCAAGAACGCAGGGAATTTACGCCTAAGCAACCCGGGATGCCCCTTAAAAGTCCCGATGGGAGGATTTGAGGTGATCAAATTTACACTAGGGACCCCAGGACCAGGAGGAACCCCTTAACATGCACAATAATGAAGCAATCTGCAACATACAATAAGGCATATCAATTACTATACAGCAAATATATATATTATATATACATTTTAAATAAATAAATAGATAAAAGGCAAAAACCTGCCAAAAACCAGCACCACAGGGGACCCCCCACCAGAGAGGGACCCCCAAGTGACAAAGAGGTGGCCGACAGGCCCCTACCTGTCCCCAAGAACAGCAGCAGCAACCCCAGCAAGGCAGCAAAAATGGCCCCCGATCTGTGGAGAAGCAGGAAGAGAAGGGAAGCGGGGCGGGCCAGCGCCGAAGGCGTGCTTTTCTGGACCCACCCCCCTCCCAGCAGCGTGGATCTGGCCAGCAAAACGCGCCAAACGAGGGGGGCGGGGCTACCGTGACCGCGCCGAGCGCTCGCCCCCTTTTCTTCACACCGCCTGAGGGAGAGAAACTCCCCCGGCTAACAGGAAAACCACCACAGGCTAGAAGGCACCATGCACCAATTCATCCAGGGATACTTCCAAGAGATCCACACACACACCACAAAGTAAAGTGAACACCACACACATACACTCATATATAACTATTAACAAATGAAAAAAGGGAGAGGCCGAGGATGACGGCCCGCCAGCCCCCCCCCCCCCCCAGAGGGAAGTAAGGGACCCGGAAGGGGGGAGTGGGAACCCGGCCATTATAAGGCCATAGGCATGTAGGGACGGGGCATCCCACACCAGGATCACCAAAAACCTGGATAACCGCCTACCCCATAATGAGGTCTCACGGTGAAGCAAAGCTCCTTCTGCACCCATAGGGTGCTCCTACCCTCACCAGGACCCACAGCCTAAGCTGGGAGGCTCAATTAGGGGCAATTTAAAAAGGGTCCTGGCAGTAATAGGGATAATAAACGGCCGGGCACGAGCCCGGCTTACCTGCAACTAAAAGTCTTCATCTTCTGTCTTGTTGCCTTTCCTGCAGAGAAGGAACTGAGAAATTGGTGGGAGGTCCCAGGTATATATGGACTGGGAGGGGCTTTCTATTTTGCATATTCATCTCAGCAGAAGTTCGCCCTCTACTGGAGATTACCCACATGTCATGAAGAAGTGGAGTGTATGGCACACTTAGAATAAGGTGTAAAACCAGCAACGGGATTGGCAGTAGTTGCAGAGACCATGTCCTTTTATCATTTGCATTAAAGTGGACCAAAACCTACGGCGAATGGCCCGGGAATCTATAAGATTCCAGGGCCGATCGATTTCCTCCCCCTGGGGGAACCGAAATCGGGATGTCGTGCTGTGTGAAACCCCCCAGGTGGCCCCATACACTTACCTTGTTTCCCGGTCCAACAGCGCATGCTCGAGCCAAGGACGCATCACCGCTATCCCTGTAGAAGAATGTGTGCCTGCCCCAAGCATTTGTTGAGACGACGTTACCTCAGCGGCGTAGAACCGGGAAGAGGTGAGTTGTCTGCACATCATTTGCATTAGAAGAAGGAAGAGGGAGAAAATTCTATAAACAATGCCCTTCATTCTCTTACTTTGTGCTACTGTAACACTGTCATCCACTGATAGAATGATTACAGGGACGTTTTTACAGGCGAGTTTCCCTTTTCAATTATCAGCTTTTCTCATTACAATTAATTAGCAGACACTTTACAGAAAATACAAACATTTTCCTAGGATTTTGTGTGAATGGAAGTGTGAATAGCTTCAGATTTTACGCCATAATTTCAGCTCATAAAAAACTACTAGAATACAAGGCCACTTATCTGCCTGTCACAACAACTCCACAATACTTTGCTTCTTTCAAGGAGAAAAAGAAAACCCACTAACTAGGCATAATATGCACCACAAAGCTCTGCACTAGAGGATTTAGGATATATGCGTGCCTACCGGTTTTGTTGCTTAATGCTAGGGAGAATGTTTTTTGGAGTATATTTTTACAGCATTTTGCACATGTTGCTTTACATTATTGTCACAAATGACACGGTCCCCATAACTTAATGCTTAGGAGGCACCCCGATATTTGGCAACAGAAGGGTTTGCAGCTCCCGTCACTGTGCAGTCAGAACGGGGATACAGCTACATGCTCTTCAATAACACACGTGCCTACACAGGGCCTGGATCTTAGAGAGAGGAGTGTGCTACTAGACTGAGATTCAGTAATTTCTCCTTGGTTCTGTAGAACCAGTTGTCAAAATTGTAGCAGTTCTCAGAACTGAGAAGAACTGGCACAAATAGGTTATTCAATCCCTTAATATTGCTTAGACACATTTTAAAAGTATTACATAGTTTTCTGAATATTAGATTGTATGCAAACATTTATTATAAAATATAAATGTGTGCAGCACTTGACAACTTTATATATAGGGAACAGATAGTTAAAAAGCTGAATCCCACCTCTGTAGTGAGGGGTTAGGCAGCGATTCTGACTGTGAGGCATCCCAAATCAGGATGCCCTCTAAGAGGGGATGTGGACCAACAGTAATTTGTGAGTTTTGGTTCAAAGTGGAAGGAAACCCAGCATGGCCGGCTCTGGAATCTAAATTTCCAGAGCCAGCCACTGGCCTTCCCCTGGGACATCACAAATCGGGATGCCCTTGTTCTGTGAAACCCCCAGTTTGCTTGTTACAGCTTACCTTTAAACCAATCAAAGGCATTTGCCTATATTACTTGGTTCTGCAATGGAGAGCGCAAGCGTTTGCAGCCCAAAGATGCAGAGGATGTGGCCACTCTCACTCCCTATTGCAGAAGGCCGAAGCAGTTTGCCAAATGACAGACACAGCTATGATTGGATAAGAGCCCACACATGTGCCGCAGGACCAGCAAGAGGCAAGTTTACTGGCCAAATTGGGGGGGGGTCACAGTACAGGGGGCATGGAACAAAACCTTGGGCTTAATCTGCTTTAAAGAGGAACAACACACAGGAATTTCACTTTCCCGTGTGTTGTGCCTCTCAGGTGGGTCATCCCGAATTGGGATGCCCCACTGTGTGTATCCTGTCAGATAACCTATTACACTTGCTGTGTTCCCACGGTGCAGGTTCAGCCAAAACTGAGCGCGTTGATTGGCTTAACAACCTGCTCAGCTTACGGCTATGCCACCGAGCAAAGCCAAATGCGCTGCCGGCCACATCCCCTGCTCAGATTCTAGCTGTGGCGTGTCCCGTCGCCTATTCAGAAAGGCTTGTAGTAGGCTTCACACAAAACACTATGCAGGTAAATTGCAAAACTCTGTGCTGCAATAGACGTTCTATGGTCAGCTCACTGTCTGCAACATTTCGCTAACATAAAACGCAATGCAGAGCACATTTCTGAGCCTTCCCACAGAAAGCGCAACAATAGCGACTTAATGGAGGTCATACTAATTATTTGGTAAAGCAAGGCTCACTATGGGCTGCTTGGGCACGGTCTGCAACCTGCTTCTGAGTAAGCTTGCTTTATTCAACAAACAAGATAAACATTTTTGTTCTAAAAAAAAAAAACATATCCACAGACAAGGTACTTTTCCAATGGGTTTGGAAATGCCTGTTGAGCTACCCATAGAAAAAGAGAATAATTAAAACTTCACCAAAAGTTTCTGCATTGCCCATAGGGGGCAGTTATTTCAAAATTTACAAAACTATTATATATCGCCTCACCTCATTGGAAACCTGCACTTCACCTCATTGCATTTCACTTTTGATTTGTACGGTCACAGGTGCATTAGAACAGAAAATACATTCTCTAACATGTGAATGTAGCCTCATAATAAGCTTCCTCCCAACACCTGCTTACTAAGAAGTTACAGCAAAATAAAAAGCGTGGCCAAACAAAACTGCAACATAATATAGAAGAATACTAAAAACTACCTCCAGCATTTTATATACTAAGGTCTTCACAAATATTCAGAGGCCAAGCACAGCAAAGCCAGTGTAAATGTCCACGTGCAAACACACAGAGAGGAGGCCAATGATTGCAGCTCTAATGAGGAGCCCTCAGCTGCTGACTGCATCTGTGTTAGAGGAGCACATCATAGCAATGCCATTAAAGGGAAACACCACTTTAAAATGTAGAAATCTTAAACTTCCCCCTCCCGCACACCCAAATGCTCATTTACCTAGTCCCCAAGTCACTCAGTGCAATCTCCTTTCTTAATTTGGACTTAAAGTAAAAAAATCAAAGTTTAAAGTGGACCAACACCCTCCACTGATCGGCCCGGGAATCTATAAGATTCCCGGACCGATCAGTCCCCTGACTGCGGGGCACCCCTAAATCCCTACCTGCTCCTCAATCCAGCGGCACCCGCCGCCACACCGAAGTGGGCCAAAACCCAGGATAGTCAAAATCCTGGGTGTTGGTCCACTTTAATTAATTGTTACTCTGGCAATCAGTGATGTAAGCTATTTGAAGCAGACCAAACCCCATATTTTTAATTAACATCCCCTGAATTGTTCCCCCTATGAAATGTACATTTTGCCCATTTACACTGCTCCTACTTCACTCTAATCCCAGATAATGGCACCTGTTTTAGCTGTAAAGCTCCGCCTCCTGCACTCATTACCACTGTTTTGTGGTATGACATGGGAAAATATCCATTTCTAGCTCTACACCCTAAGAAGGGAGTATTGACAGGGGCTTGGCCAAACATATTTTCAGTCCAGTGGGTTTTACTCCGCTTCAAGGGGGCTTGACTCCACGTAGATGTTGTGGAATAACAGGCAGATGCTCCTGAACTGCATGGGAGCAGCCATCTTGCCACAATTTTGACAGCCATGATTCTGAAAATAAACTCTGTCCTACAGTCAAAATTACCCTAAACTCTTTGAAATAATCTTTTTGAAATCTCTACTACTTTTTAGAAGAGAACTGCTATTCACTTTTATTGTCTGCCGTGGGGCAGATTCAGCACCAGGTGAAAATGTACATTTGGTTGCTAAATACCTCCCAAGGTACATAATGAAAGTGATATTGGCAGATTTCTCTCCTAAATAGTAGTAGAGTTTTCTCACCTGGTGCTGAATCAGCTCAAATAGATAAACAGTGAACAAGACAAACTGGGGAGACTGGAGTTGATTTATCCCCCTAACAGTCCTAGTAAAAATGATAAAAAGGCTCCAAGCACTGATTTAAACTTCTGGGTATCCCTGGGCACAGAGTGTATGGGGGCCTGGCACACAGGCTGAGTGTGTCAGCAGCAGAAAGCAGTAGGGGTCATCTGCCTTCTTAGGTGAAACTATGAGCTCCTTTTCTTACTACCCAAAAAAGCTTGGAGAAAACTGTTACAGGGTTAAAGTAAACCATGAACCGATAATAAAACCTTGCATGGTTAGGCTACCACACTGTTGGAGCTGTGATCTATGAGCACACTTTTACGCAGGCGACACCACGGTCAAACAAAGAAAAAAAAAACACGAACCAACCCACCTTACCCCTAACCGAAATGATCCAGCACAGCTCCATCTCCTTAAATGTTGCCATGCTTCTTTCCTCTTCAGCTGGACTAAACAATTATCTTTCCTGGTGGTAAGGTATGCATGTTTTACAGCCTCAACTGTCTATTAGTAAAACTCACCTAATATTTAACTGCTGTCTACATTACACTATTTTTCCTTGTCTGCTGAAGCTGATAATGGCTTCAATAATAAAATAAATGTGGCGAATGCTAAAGATCTATCAGTATATATCTTGGTTCAGCTTCAAAGTGTGTTGCAGTGCTCACAAACATGAAGAAATAGAAAAACATTTCTGCTTTGGCAAGTTTCACGTTACAAATGTTATCCCCTATCTGATTATTTGATCATGAAACCACCACAACTTCCTGTGTACTGCGCACTATAGAGACCTTTCGAGCTTTTCCCTGCAAATATCATTGATAGCTCTACCTTTAAAACATTTGGTATATAATTTTCTATATAATATATATATATATTTTTTTTAAAAAGCTACTTTAAAAATATCAATACTGACAAAAGTTAAGAGCACACCCCATTAATATCAGGGTTATCAAATCAAGCAGCTAGAAATTTAGTTCTCCTTTACCAATATATATTTGGAATGTATGCTATAGCACACACTAGTCAAATAATTTTCCTGCTGAATATTAAATGGGTGATGCCTAATCTAAGAGCATCCATTATAGTCTATAATTAGTCTTTAATATAACTAATTTATCAACATTAATGAAAGACTGGGTCATTCCAAAGAGCTCATTGAATTCAGGTGTGGTACTGTAATAGGATGGCACAGTTGCCCGTGTGTGACAATGTTTCCCTCCTTGATAATCCATGATCAAATGTGAGTGGTGATAATGAAAAAGGAAGCGTTTAAAGAGGAACAATGGCCTCCCTGGAGTCTTATAAACATATCCCTGGGGAATCTCGATTTATGAAGCCTCTAAGATTACCCAGTATACTGATGTAGCTGGTGATTCCACACCGCAGCCCACACCCCCAAAGTTCTTCTAGCTGAAGCATGTGCCTGCGAAAGCCATTCCTACGCAGAACAGTAGGAGTGCAGCCAGCCACTGGACTATGGAGCAGTGGAACGTGTTCTGTGGAGTGACAAATTACACTTTCCTATCTGATGATTGTCAGTCTGCCGTGGGATCGCTATCTGCCCAACTGATTTAAAAAGAACCAAAACCCATTGTACCCTTTCCATCACTGCCCCAAAGCTCAGTGTTAACCGTGATCTGCCTGCCAGTCAGGTGCGCAAAATGGTGATACCACTGGGGGGACGGAGCATGCACCATGGGATCGATAAACAAGGGAAGACATAGACATAGATGGCAGAAGGAGATGACATGGTCCATCTAGTCTGCCTTTATGTGTATACTGTATGTACTCTTTATCATAGATGTATGCTTATCCCAGGCATGTTTGTTCCAAGCATCTACTACTCTTTCTGTGAAATAATATTTTCTATCATTGCTGCTGACCTCCACTCTGATAAACTTCAGGTAATGCCCCCTTGTTCTATCAAGTCACTTTCTGCCTGAACCTTATTTAATCCTTTCACATACATAAAGGTCATGTCCCCTTTCTCCCTTCTTTCCTCTAGACTGTACAAATTAAGTTCTTCAGGTCTCTCCTGATAAGTTTAAGTCCTGCTATCACTTTGGTTGCCCATATTTGCAACCCATTCTATTTGAATAATGTCTTTTTGCAGGTAAGGTCTCCAGAACTGCACACAGTATTCTAGCTGTGGCCTCACCAGGGCTCTATAAAGCAGCATCACAACCTCTCTCTTCCTATTGGTGATGCCTCGAGCTATGCAACAGAGCATCCTGCTTGCTTTTCCTACTGCCTGGCTACACTGTCCACTCATCTTGAAGCTTTCAGTAATCAGTAAATCTCTCTCCTCTGAGGTCCTGCCTGACACTATACTGCCCATACGGTACTCAGAGTAGGGATTCCTTCTACCTAAGTGCATGGTTTTATATTTAGAAGTATTAAACTTCAGTTTCCACAGTTTCAACCATGTATCTAGTAAACTAAATCGTTTTCCATGTTGCAGACACCTCCAGTGTCCACCCTATTAATAACCTTTGTATCATCAGTAAACATGCAAACCTTTCCTACCAAACCTTCTGCTATGTCACACCTATCTAAGAGCTCTTTATGTGGTACAGTGTCAAAGGCTTTGCTAAAATCCAGATGGGCAATATTCACAGCACCACCCATCTAACATCTAACCAGAGGAACCCCCCCCCCCCCCCCGGGTTATGGGGACCCTGGGGAGGGCTATCAAACTTCAGGGTATCCAATATGTTTCACTGATGGGGGGAAAGATTAAAATTAATTAGTCCACTTTAGACCAGCCATGTTTGGTGGAGAAGGGACATTTTGGGCATTTGTATACCTTGTTTGGTGAAGGTTCTTCCCTGTTTCAGTATGGCTGTGCCCCGGTGCTTCATAAAGGCTTCATAAAGGCATAACTGAGCAAATTGTTGTGAAAGAAGTGATTGGCTCGTGCAACCTCTACACCTTTTGAAATAAGCTAGCATAGAGTATGTAAGCCAAGCTCTTCCAATTTTAGCGTCTGACCTCATTAATGCTCCTCTGATTGAATGAGGAATAATAACATAGAGACCTGCTAAATATAAAAGCTTCCCAGAGGAGTGAAAGGTTTGAAAGCTGTAAAGGATTTAGAATGGGGTGTCAGAAAATACAATTCTGTGATTACTCTCCTGTAGAATTGATATTATGAGTATACAGTACATCCTGCTCCAGATAAGATTACTTACACTTGGGAAATACTCCGCCAGATGGTGCTGGACTGCAGAGACAGCGAAATTGGCCCCTCAAATACCCGGGACCTCCCACAAATCCCCCATTGAAAAGCAGTTAACGAGAAGCCGGGATAATTAAAACAGAACCAAACTAGTAACTATAACAAGGATAACAATCACCATACAGGGGATCCAGGATAATGCAAAACCAAGGGTGGGGTGGAGCAGGACGTACTGTATACTCATAATATCAATTCGACAGGTGAGTAATCACAGAATTGTATTATTCTTAGTATACAGTACGTCCTGCTCCAGATAAGATTACTTACACTTGGGACATCCAACAGCAGTGTCCATAAAGTAGGGTGGGATCCCCAAAGGTAACAACAGACAGGTCAGACCACTGCCGCCTGCAGAACCTTGCGGCCAAAAGCAGCATCAGCTGAGGCCCTAACATCAACCTTGTAAAACTTTAAAAAGGTATGAACAGAAGACCAAGTAGCGGCCTTGCAAACTAGTTCAACAGAAGCCTGGTGCTGAAAAGCCCAAGAGGCACCAATAGCATGAGTGGAATGAGCAGTAAGGCGGAAGGGAGGATTCTTCCCCTTAGCAGAATAGGCCTGAACCACAGCCTGACAAATCCATTTGCTGATAGTAGATTTGGCAGGTGCCAAACCCTTCCTAGGACCAGAAGGGACCACAAAAAGAGCATCAGTTTTTCTGAAAGGTGCAGTAGCCACCAGATAGTACTTCAGACACCTAACCACATCCAAAGAATGCAAGACCCTCTCCTTAGCATTACTAGGATTAGGGCACAAGGAAGGAAGAACAATGTCCCGATTCAAATGAAAAGCAGACACAACCTTAGGCAGAAAATCTGGCTTGAAGCGAAACACCACCTTATCCTGGTGTCTCTCAAAGTAGGGGGACTGGATGGAAAGCGCCGCCAACTCAGACACACGTCTAACAGAGGTGATAGCCACCAAGAAGACAACCTTGAGAGTAAGAATGGCCAGGGCAGCCTCCTGCACAGGTTCAAAGGGAGCACCCTGCAAGGCAGACAAGACCAAGTTCAAATCCCAAACAGGCAACATAGGCTTACGTGGGGGACGCACATGAGTAACCCCCTGGAAAAAAGTCCTGATCAGAGAATGCTAGGCAAAGGACCCCTGGAAGAAAACAGCCCGGCAGAAACATGACCCTTCAGAGTACTGAGTTGGTGCCCCAGCTCCAACCCATGCTGCAGGAACTCCAGGATCCTGGGAATAGAGAACACACGACAGGGAAGAGACTTAGACTCACACCAGTCAATGTAGGCACGCCAAACCCTATAGTAAATAGAAGAAGACTTCTTCCTAGCCTTTATCATGGTATCAACAACAGAGGCAGACAGCCCCTTCTCCATCAAGATGGAGGTTTCAGCAGCCAGGCCGTCAAAGCCAGAGTTTGTAAATTGGGATGGCGTAAGTGACCCTGAGTGAGCAGGTCTGGCACCCTGGGCAGAGCGTACTGATCCACTGCCAGCTGCACCACGTCTGTGAACCTCTTCTTGGCCACCTGGGGGCCATCAGTATTGCTGGCACCCCCTCCTGAGCTATCTTGCGCAGAACCCTGCCCAACAGGGGGAATGGAGGAAAGACATACAGGAGCTGAGAGTCCTGCCATGACATTGCTAGAGCATCCGTGGCCAAGGCCAGAGGATCCTGGGACAGGGAGACAAAGGCCGGGAGCTTGTGATTGTGACGGGACGCAAACAGATCCACATCTGGTTGGCCCCAACGGTGACACAGAGATTGAAACACCCTGTTGCAGAGGGACCATTCTCCCAGGCGGGAGGTCCCCCTGCTCAGAGAGTCTGCCTGCAGATTCTCCACCCCCGGGATGTACACAGCTGATATGCAGGGAACACTGTCCTCTGCCCAGGCCAGGATCAGAGACACTTCCTGGAGAGCCCTCTTGCTCCGGGTCCCTCCCTGATGATTGATGTAGGCAACCGCCGTCTGGTTGTCCGAGCATACCTGAACAGGCAGCCCCTGAAGGTGATGAGTCAAATGAGTCAGAACCAACCTGATCGGCCGCAGTTCCAGAATGTTGATAGGAAACCCCCCCAACCTGTCAGACTGGCATCCGTGGTAACAGTCTCCCAGCAGGGGGCCAGAAAGCATCTGCCCACCAAAAGGTTCCTGGAGTCCAGCCACCACGAGAGGGACCGCCTGACTAGGGGGGAAAGCACAAGGACCTGGTCCAGGGACGCAGGATCCTTGTCCCATACTGACAAGAGGTGGGGTTGCAGAGGCCTCATGTGGAACTGAGCATACCGCCTCGAAGCAAGCCACCATCAGGCCCACCAGCTGCATTCCCTGCCTGATGGAGGGATGAGGGCAAGATAGCAGGAACTGAACCTGCGCAAGCAGACTGTCCACCTTCTGCTGAGGAAGAAAAATCCTTGCCTGAACTGTATCCAGATTCATTCCCAGGAAGGGAGCCACCAAGTTGGGAGACAGGGAAGACTTGGGGTGGTTGATCACCCAGCCAAATGACTCCAGAGTGGACACTACCAGCTGAGTATCCAACTCTGCCTGTTGTAGGGACTGGGAAGTGATGAGAATGTCGTCCAGGTAGGGCAGCACGCGGATGCCCTGAGACCTGAGCAGAGACATCACTCCTGCCAGCACCTTGGTGAACACTCTGGGAGCTGAAGTGAGACCGAAGGGCAATGCCACAAATTGGTAGTGCTGATCCTCCAGAGCGAACCTGAGGAACCTTTGATGACCTGGAAACACAGGAATATGAAGATAAGCATCTTTGATGTCCACAGACGTCATGAAGTCCCCTGGACACAGGGAACTGATGGCAGAGCGCAGAGTTTCCATGCGACAGCGCCTGCCCCTGACAAATTTGTTGAGGATCTTCAAGTCCAGGATGGGCCTGACTGACCCATCTCTTTTGGGCACAGTGAAAAGGTTGGAATAGAAGCCCTTGCCCCTTTCTAGTAAGGGGACCTGACAGATGACCCCCAGCTCCAGAAGGCTTTGTACTGCCAGAACTAGAGCCTGAGCTGACATAGGGTCCTGAGAAATCCAGGATCTAATGAATCTTGGGGGCGGCCAGGCAGCAAACTCTATCTTGTAACCGGAGGACACTACCTCCTAATTGCACCGGTCTGAGACCTGAGCAAGTGCTGAAGCCGTCCCCCCACCCGGATGGGTGAGGGCGCCCCTTCATGCCTGGGGGGCTTGGGAGAAGACTTAAGCATGGAGCCCCAGGAGGCGCCAGGACGACCACGTCCTCTGCCCCTACCCCAGAAATCTTCTCGGGCCCCGGTAAGGGAGACCCCCTTCCCCTGTCTGTCACCACGGTAGGGGGAAGAAAAGGAGCCCTGACCCCGAAATGGCCGGGACTGCCGCCTGCGCTGGGGTAACCTGCCTCCCTTAGCAAACAGGTCCAGGCGGTCCCCAAACAGGCGTAGTCCTTTGAAGGGAAAACCAGTGAGAGCTTTCTTGGCAGCATTGTCAGCAGCCCACTGGCGCAGCCAAACCGAGCGGCGTATAGCCACCACAAGGGCAGAGGTTCTGCCACACATCCTAATGGTATCATCCAAGGCAGAGAGGACATAAGTCACAAAAACCTCACAACGAGAGAGTGCATTAAACTCCTCACTAGACACATCATCAGGGGCACCATCAAGGATACTTCTAAGCAGGGTCCTAATAGCCACAGCCGTAATGGCAGAGGCACAGACCGGGTGCAGCGCCATCCCCACACTTGCAAAGGCATGGGACGCCAGCTGATCAATGCGCCGGTCCTCAGCATCCCGCAGCGTAGTAGAGTCAAGGGAATGCATGACAGATGTGTTAAATAACCCAAGGACCGGGGCATCCACTTCAGGAGGGGATGACCAACGCTTCACCACATCAGCAGGAAAGGGATACTGCTTATCCCAACTCTAGGTACACCGGGAAGCCTGCTGGAACGCTCCCATTCCCTGAGCACAAGATTATTAAAATGGGCTTGCTCAGGAAATTCTAAACGTGGCTTAGCAGTATGAAACAATTCCCCCTGTTGCCTGGGGACCGCAACCGGGGGAGAGATAGATAGTACCTCAAAAATCTGAGCCAACAGCCTATCAGTATCATCTGGGGCCCAGGGGTCAGAGCCAGAATCATCATGACCCCTGGGCCTCTCATCAGATGACTCCGGGTCAGAGAATAACTCCCCTTTTTCCAAAGGGGTATAGCCAAACAGTTCTAAAAACTCATCAGCTTCCATAGGGAAAAGAGTGACATCAGGCGTTAAGTGCCGCTTTTTAGCAGAGGCCTTACGCGCCAAGGTATTAGCGAGCAACTTCTCAACCCTAGCCAGTCTGGAAGACACATCAGGCTGAGAATCCCCACTGGTATGCAACTCAATGGGAGTAGGTGAAGCCATACGAGGCGCAGGCCCAGCTACTGGTAAACCAGGCTGCAGCGCAAGTACCTGCTGGGCACATGGTATACAGACCCGCACATTGTCAGCACCAATAGGGGACATCCCACAAGCTACACACAGCCGGGCTTGTCCCGAAGGAACCACAAGCACAGTATCCTGAGAAGCCTCCATATGGTGATTATAGTGGCACAATAGGCCGATAGGGATTCACGCTATAACAAGCAACTCGGGATGCCCCAATAACCCGCTAGGGAAGTGGGAGTAATTTACACACTAGGCCTCACAAGTTTAATAACTAAATAGAGGGAGTAGGGCCAGGAGAAACCAATAGAGGTCGGCTCGTCTGAAAGACATAAGCGAAGAGAACCCCGTAAGTGACATGTATAAAGACATAGGGCAAATAAAGCCGCCCGCGAGGGCACTCACAGACCACGGTAGGTAGATGCCAGTCACGCAGCAGCCTGATCCAGAGAAAATGGCGCCGGGTATACCTCGAGGGGCGGGCCGCGGAGACAGTGACGCGGAACGCGCCAACCGCGTGCCCCGGCCCCCCGAAGAGCGCGAAGCCGCACACGTGAGAAGCAGCCAATAACGGTGCACTAGCGCCTGAGATAATGCCGCCGCCAAGCGCGGAGCACAGTAGAAGCGCTTATTTAAAAAATAAACCAGTGCAACCAAGTCAGTGCGGCGACTGACACCAACCAGACCAAACAAAATACAGTGAAGCACCAAGGCAAATTCACATACCCCCCCCCCCCCCCGGAGGGCTACAAAGGAGAGCGAGGGAGGACAGCGGCCACTTAATATAGGGCCCACCGATAGACAGGGGCAAGGGGCAATAGGGCGGGAGGAGCATCCCATAGAGGCTCACCATATGCCTATACCGCCTACCCTTTGGTGGGGGATTGCGGTGGAGCAGCGCTCCCAAGCACCTGACAGCGGTGCTGCCTACCATCACCTGGACCAGCGCAGCCAAGGCTGGGAGGCAAATTAATAATGGAACAGGTGGGAATAGTCCTACAGGGCCGCAGGCTAATAGCCCCGCTCACCTGCGAGAAGAGAGAGACATTTTCTTGTCCTTCGCAGTCCAGACTGCAGAGAAAATCTGGGGATTTGTGGGAGGTCCCGGGTATTTGAGGGGCCGGGAGGGGAAAATTTTGCTGTCTCTGCAGTTCAGCGCCATCTGGTGGAGTATTCCCCAAGTGTAAGTAATCTTATCTGGAGCAGGACGTACTGTATACTAAGAATAAAGTTCCTGCAAGTGTACCAATTACAGTGGCCTCCCAATACTTTGGTCACATACACTAGTATGTGACTGCACATGAAGATAACAGCATAAAGTGTAAAGACCTAACCACACAGGACTGCAAAGTAAAATGTGGACAGTTGGGCTTGGTGGCCGCGTGGGGATCATGCCGTCTATGACTAGGGTCACACATCAAATCTTTTATTGCTTAGTTGCACTACTATAGTGATCCATGAGCAATGTCTTGTTTATTCAAATAACAAGTGTGGGGTGACTGAGCGACTGTTCTCCTGGAATTACTCCATGCCACGGCTCAGCAGGAAGTCCTGACCTCTCTCTCCTCCATAGGAATGAATAGTACACTGCAGCAGTTACACATCACTCATACAGGCAATGCTTGTGCTACTGAGGTTACTGTCTCAGTAAATAGCACAGAAATGTTCTACCAATGAACATATGAGTGCAAGTCTCTAAAATAAAAAAAAAAGTTGCAAGTGTGACCCTAGGGTAAAGCATTTCCTTTTTAGAAATGGGAGAGCTAATTTGAAGCAGCCTTTTCTACAGCTGACTGGCCACCAGTATTTCAACAGCTAAATTTAAAGCAGATCTACGTCCTGTGTCCTAGGGGGCAACCTGCCAGTAACTAACTGCACCAAACATGCAGAGGTCTGCTTTAGGTTTGTAATAGGAAAGAAATATAGAAATCCTTTTACACTTTATGTGAATAATTGTAACTCAAATTCACAGTGAGCCAAAATTAAAAACTTGGACATAGAGTCGCGGGTCATCCTTAGTGTTTATTGAAAAAGATCTATGCAACGACGCATGCATGCAGCCAATTAGTGTGTTCAGCTCCATTCGGCTTTTCTTAGTCTTAGCTGACAAGGGCTCTTGTGGGCTAAGGGGTGAATTGAGCCAAGTGCACCTCTAATGCATCACCCTCTATGCTCGAGCTGGAAGCTTGCTGCGCCAGCCATTCTAAAATGCATGTCACGGGCATACGCCTGGCTAAACGTATAGCGCAGCGCAGTTGTGACGCACGCATGCATTGCTGGATCGGTGATCAGGTAACTTTTACCAGCGATCTGGAGGGGGACTGCAAGAAGTGATTTCGGATTGCCTTGGATAGTGAGGATCAGGTGGCCCTGAAGAATTTTAGTCCACTTAAATTGGCCAGCCCTGAAGTCTTTTAGACTCCAGGGCCAGCCAAATATGTGGTTGGTCCTCTTTATTGCAGCATGCCACTTTCCATGATAGGATAGCGAAATGGCTGCCAGCTCAGCCTGGTTGGCAGTTACATTTGCCAACCAATGGGGAAAGTCCATCCCTACTACATCATTATAGGGGCGGGGTTTGGAATAAAATCCCCATTTAGCAATCTCACCGGCCACCAGGCGGGATTGTTAACTATCCTATATAGCACTAATTGGCGCTGGGCAGCAGTGCGCCTGGTTTAAAGATAACGCCTGCAACCGCGCCAGCCCTGTCACTCATAGATAACAGCATGGGAAGTGGGGGACAGGGCTTGGGGGCTTAATCTGTTGACACTGCGAGCCAGATTTGGGCCACGGGCCAGAGTTAGATACATGTGTACTACAGGATCTCTTTTACATATAGTAGTAGTAAAGGGTCCTAATATTCAGTAAACGTTTCCTAAAGTGGGTCGACCACTGACGTAGAGTCTATAAGACTCCAGGGCAAGTGGCCTTCCTCTCCCGATTTGGGATGCCCCATTGTGTGAAATCACCTGGATGGACATAAAACTCAACTCTCCGCTCCTATGCTAGGCGCCATCTGTATGCCCGGCCAGGGAAAGCACAGCTGCAGGAAAGTGACTGCGAGGATACCTGGAGCCCCTCCACCCACATTCAGATTTCTATGCCACTCATCAATATGCAAGCCATAAAAGCTGATTGGAGGAGAGGCTGTACATGTCCCAATGGGTTCGGTGGTAATGATGTCCTGATGTGGAAATGTGTTTCAGCCAGTGGGTTCCTGGGAATGCTGTGGCAAACAGTAGATGCTAGGGGTGTCAGAAAAAATACAATTCTGTGATTACTCACCTGTAGAATTGGTATTATACGTATACAGCACGTCCTGTTCCAGAATATTCCTTACTCTTGGGTAATACATCCACTAGATGGCGCTGGACTGCAGAGACAGAAAAGTGGCTACTCCCAGCCCCATATATACCAGGGAATTCCCACAAATTCCCCAGTATTGAAAAGCAGTTTAAATGAAGCCGGGAGAACTATAACCATTATCAATATTGAACATAAGAACAATCACCATAAAGAGGTAACTAAAAATAATGATAACAAGGGCGGGGTGGAACAGGACGTGCTGTATACGTATAATACCAATTCTACAGGTGAGTAATCACAGAATTGTATTATTCTAAGTATACAGCACGTCCTGTTCCAGAATATTCCTTACTCTTGGGACATCCAATAGCAGAGTCCGTAAGGTAAGGTGGGATCCCCAAAAAGTAACAGCGGGCAGTTTAAACCACTGCCGTCTGCAGAACTTTGTGACCAAAAGCAGCATCAGCTGAGGCCCTAACATCAACCTTGTAAAACTTAGAAAAAGTATGAACAGAAGACCAAGTAGCGGCCTTGCAAACTTGTTCAACAGAAGCTTGGTGCTGAAAAGCCCAAGAGGCACCAATAGCACGGGTAGAATGAGCAGTAAAGCGGAAGGGAGGCTCCTTCCCCTTGGCAGAATAGGCCTGTACCACAGCCTGACGGATCCACTTGCTGATAGTGGACTTAGCTGGAGCCAGACCCTTCTTAGAAACAGAACAGAGTCCTGACCACATCCAAAGAGTGTAAAACCCTCTCCTTAGAGTTACTAGGATTAAGACACAGAGAAGGCAAAACAATGTCCTGATTGAGATGAAAAGCAGAAACAACCTTAGGCAGAAAGTCAGGCTTAAAACGAAACACCACCTTGTCCTGGTGTCTCTCAAAGTAAGGGGGTTTGATGGAAAGCGCCGCCAACTCAGAAACACGCCTATCAGAAGTAATAGCCACCAAAAAGACTACCTTAAGCGTAAGAATGGACAAAGGGGCCCCCTGCAAGGGTTTGAAGGGAGACCCCTGCAGGGCAGATAAGACCAAGTTCAAGTCCCAGACTGGTAACATAGGCTTACATGGGGGACGCACATGAGTAACCCCCTGGAAGAAGGTCTTGATCAGGGGATGCTTAGCAAAAGATCTTTGGAAAAAAATGGCAGAAACATGACCTTTCAGAGTACTGAGCTGAAGACCCAGATCCAAACCATGTTGTAGAAATTCCAGAATCCTAGGAATAGAAAACACACGACAGGACTCGCACCAGTCAATGTAAGTATGCCAAACCCTATAGTAGATGGAAGAGGAGGACCTTTTCCTAGCCCGGATCATGGTATTAACAACCAAGGCAGGCAGCCCCTTTTCCATCAAGATGGAGGTTTCAGCAGCCAGGCCGTCAAAGCCAGCGTTTGTAAATTGGGGTGGCGTAGGTGCCCCTGAGTGAGCAGATCTGGAACCCGGGACAGGGCGTACTGATCTACTGCCAGCTGCACAATGTCTGCGAACAACACTCTTCTTGGCCAACAGGCGGGCCACCAGTATGGCTGGCACCCCTTCCTGAGCTATCTTGCGCAGCACCCTGCCCAGCAGGGGAAATGGGGGAAACACATACAGGAGCTGAAAACTAGTCCAAGACATTGCCAAGGCATCCATGGCCAAGGCCAGAGGATCCTGGGACAGAGAAACAAAGACTGGAAGCTTGTGATTGTGACGGGACACAAACAGATCCACATCCAGCTGACCCCAGCGGTGGCACAGGGAGCGAAACACCCTGCTGCTGAGGGACTATTCTCCCAGACGAGAGGTCCCCCTGCTAAGAGAGTCTGCCTCCAGATTCTCCACCCCCGGAATGTACACAGCCGAGATGCAGGGAACATTGTCCTCCGCCCAGGACAGAATCATAGACACTTCCCTGTGGGCCTTCCTGCTCCGGGTCCTTCCCTAATGATTGATGTAGGCAACCGCCGTCTGGTTGTCCGAGCGGACCTGAACAGCCCGACCCCGAAGGTGTGGGGTTAAGTGGGCGAGAACCAACCTGATCGCCCTCAACTCCAGAATGTTTATAGGGGTGTGGGCCTCGTGAGGGCCCCACTGACCCTGGAATTTCAGGGATTTCCAAAAATCCTTTCTGGCCCCTTGCTGGGAGAATGTCACCACGGATGCCAGTCTGACAGGTTGGGGGGCCACCTGTCAGACTGGCATCCGTGGTGACATTCTCCCAGCAAGGGGCCAGAAAGGATCTGCCCCCAGCAAGTTCCTTGAGTCCAGCCACCACAATCACCCCTAGTAGATGAACTGTGGGATCACCAAAAAAGGTCAGTATCACTGTGATCCCGAGGGGGTTACACACATTGGGGCATTCCAACTGAGGATACCCTAAAAAGAGGGACCATAGGCCGGTAGTCTCAATCAAAGTGTCTCCTCTTCCTGGTAGTTGCTGTACTGAATGAACCTAGTATAACCCCCCTTGGTGTTGCCAGCTGAACAAACTCTGCACCTAAGTGCTGTGGCCGGCAACTTAAATGAGGAAGGAGCAAGAATGCCGAGTCTGTGCAGCCTTACAGAGGAAGCAACCAGGAGGGAATGAACTCGCCATTGGAACCATGTTGGAACCATGTAAACTGTTTCTTTTAACCTGCTCTATTGCTTGAGCATCGGGGGAGGGGGTTAGTCACTTTGAAAAGACTTTAGGGTCTCTTAAAAAATACATTTTGAAAATAAGGATAAGGAGCATATTTATGCTTTATTTCAGGCTAAGGCATGACCTAAATAAGATGTGATTTGGATGAAGTTGAAGGCGTGATTCACACCGAAAACTTGTAACAAGAGCAATGTGACAACTTTTTAAAGCAAATCTTAAAGGATTTCCAAAGCAAAATAACATAAAGGCTTTTTGGTGTTTTGGGAGTGAGCTGTCAGCATCGGTGTGGATGACACAGAAACAGGTCTGATTTAGCCCACTGGACGCCAAGGGATCAAGACTTCTGAAAGCCAAGTAAGTATATATTTTTTCTTTATTTGCATTTGGTAACCCTTTAAGTAATTCAGGGTTTTTACTGTCACCGAATGTGAAACTTTACAGTGAAAGTTTCACAGTAGGCATTAATAAACAACTTTGTAGATATTTTTGAACTCCTGTAATGTCTTCTTTTCCTGGAATTCCTGCTTATTTTATCTCCCTGATCCAGAAATAAAGCATGATAATGGTCCTTATATTCAGAGGAAAATTAAAAGGAAAAGTCTACTTTCGATGGCATTTTTAACAGTGTCCATTATTCTGTGCTAAATGATGTCCTCCAGCTGCTTCCTTTTTTTTTTTGTTTGCAAAGTTTTTTCATTTGTGTCTTAAAATATTACGTTTTGGTGGTGTATTTGTTGTACAGAGCAGAGACTTCCTGACGCTTTTTTCCTGAGCTCACAAATGTAACCCCTCCTGCTCTAATTCAGCCTCTTCAGATAAGGGGAAGACAGTCTTGTGTTCCTGTAGCTAAGGTGTCATTGTCAGCATTCTCACCTGGGGAGAGATGTCTCTCATTACTGCTACCTGATTTTTCTATGCTCTGCTTGGAGGGGGTTACATTCTGACAAAAATGTTGTTTTCCTTTAAAGTCCCTATCACACCTGTCACGCACTTCCTCCTATCACTTTTGAAAACAGTGTAAATAAAGCCATTTCAATCCATCCCACAAACCCCGATTATATGTAAATACCTTATGTAAGCCACTTTATTTGCGTCAATTTCTGGATCGTGACTGAGCTGAGAAAATCATTAGACCACTTTTTCGTGGAAACTGAAAGGAGGCCAACCTTGGATTCCTGCTACGGCTTCTACCCTACCAGGAAATGGAGCATAGGCATGTAGAACAGGCATCAGATGAGCTATGTGCTGCCTTATTATTGCCATTGGGTTTACAGTCCCTTTAAGGAAAGTTTGGCCCAGGCATCAGCCAGCAGCTCTAAAAAAAGCCTGGTGCTACATCTTTAAGCGAGAGCAGAGAAATTAAATGAAGAACAATGCAGCAGGTATCTGCCTGCACAGTTCCGCCTTCATATTTTTTAGATGTGAATGATACTCAGAAGATAAGCAGCGACATCGGTAATGAAGTAAAAATGACTTCCACAGCAGTAACATTGCCCAAACTTAAAACTAAAAAGGTAACAAATGGCCAATCACAAGTACCAAAAGCACAAGCATGGTGGATACAGTGTTTTTTAGCGAGGGGGCAGCACTGTGGTGGAGGTGACCACAGAGATGTGACTATATGACCCTACCTGATAGCAGATCAACATCTGTAGATTTCAGCAAAAGATGGCAGAAGAGACATGCATGGCCAAAATTTACCAGCAAATAGGACAACTCAAGTTGATTCAGCACTGTGAGGTTTTTCAGATTTGCAAAGAAAATGTGAGTAAGAAAATAAGGTGCTGAATCAGCCCTAATTTGCCAAAGTTGCCATGCAGCAGGAGACAATGGTCTTGATATATAAGGGTTGAAAAACCTTCACTACAGTAAAAAAAATCAGTTTATGAGAAAAAGGCACAAGAATTTCACTGTTGCTAAATCACCAACTAGGAAGACAATGCAAGTCAATAGCACTTTTTACTAGAGAGTAAAAATGAGGAAAAATGTTCACTTCGATTATTAGATGTAAAAACGTGCCATTGACTTTCCTTGTCTTCCTAGCTGGTGATTCTGCAACAGAGAAATGCTCAAGCTTTTTTCTCATAAAGTGAATTCTTCACTACCATGAGAATTTTTTTCAACTTGACCTATATATCTGACGCACAAATACCCAATGGCTCCAGAAACATTGCCCTTTCCTAAACCTAGAGTATCTCTTTTGGACCCGGAAAAGAACCAGAAGGCACCAACACAAGTGATCATGTGCTCGCTGGTTACGTCAATGTGTTTTATGAATACACCGAGAGAAGACACTCCTAAAAGTTCAACCCAGACATCAGCACAGACAAGCAGGGACTAGTTACTTGTAGAGGGGGCAGTGCCATAGAGATAGTGATGTTCTGGCCAGACTAGTCACTCAATCTGATTTACAAACCCTGAATACATAACATATACATTAGAGCAGGGCTTCCCAACCTTTGTGTTTCAAGTACAACTTTCTATTTCTGATTATCACAATCATCATCTGATGCATTTCGGTTGCCAGGTGCTTAGAATTGCTATATATTGCAGGAGCAGTTTAGCATTGATGGGCGTATCAGACTTTGGGAAATTATAGATGGCTGATTGGGTTGGGATACAGGTTAGTTTGCAACCTCGCAATTGCCATATGATAGGATCTCGCGTATTGCTACCGTTAAACATACCACGGTTGGGCACACCTGCATTAGAGAATTACACAATAACAAGACCCTTAATCCTGCATCTACTACTCAGGTTTACCTGTGGAGGGAAGCTACAGTATGTACAACTAAGCTAACTAAGGAGAAAGTCCAGCAAAAAGTTCTTCAGGAGGAAGTAATGTTAAAATATTCTTCGGTCCATTAAAATAGCTGTGGTTCCATCCAAAATAAAAGGAAATCCCAGCGACCCCTTAGTCAGACAGACGCTGGTTGCCGTTTCACATTTAGGATGTCTCTATTTTGGATGGAACCACAACTAATTGAATGGACTGAGTAAAAGTTATATTTTGGCACTTTTCCTCCCCTTTTTGCTGGACATTCTTCTTACCTGTGGAGAGAACACATTGGAGACAAGAAAAGTAGATGAGGATGCAAGCAGCAGACATGAGGAAAGGCTGGTCCACTGAAGTCATTTTTTAGATCCTGTGCACATGATACACACACTGGAAAAAGCCACGGGTCCCCCAAAAATATGCACATGGGGAGGATCCTTTATGACCTTCAGCCATTATGCAGAAATTAGGGAATAGGACAGTACTGTACACCTCACAACTCCCTCGGGGGGGGGGGGGGGGCAGAGGCAGATGGGGCAGGGATATAGGTACCTGCTTGATGGGAGACAGCACAGTCACGAAAGCAACAAGTTGAGATAAAAATAACAGACGCTTACAGTGATCCTGCTGAACCGCGCACCTACAGGCTCGATTAATGACCATGACAGCAACAGCCTAGATATACGGATCAGGGTTTAGACAGTAAGCAGAAAAGTAAGAGACAAAGGCATTGATTCATCAAGAGTTGAAAAAATAATTTTATGAGAAAAAAGCCTGAGAATTTCACTGTTACTGAATCACTAGTTAGGAAGACAATGACACTGATTTACTCCTGAGAAAAATAATGAACTTTTTACTCCTTTTTACACTGCAGCAAAAAGTGCCGCTGACTTTCATTGTCATCTGGTGATTCAGCAACAGTAAAGTTTTTTTCTCATGAAAATAATGTTTTACTACCATGAGATTTTTTTTTCAACTCTTGAGACAGAGAAGTTGTGGAGAAAGAAGAAATGTCCTCAGACGTAAACACAACATGTGACCAAGAACAGTTCAAAGTCACAATATTAGATGATATTATTACACAGACACTACCATCAGCAGCAGCAGCAGCAATGTAGGGGTGATGGCAGAGGGGACAAACAGTGGACCATGCACAGATGGGTTCGGGACCCTTGAAATGCAACAGGCATGATGCTATTGGCACTGCTTATCTGCTCAACAGGGGACCAGCAGCAACTAAATTAACAACAAGCAGCATTCAACTGTCAGACTAGCCCCTCTATTTACCTGATGCTGCATCATAAGCACTTTGGGAATGGGGCAGAAACCTAAGAAATGTGGCCAAGCCTGGATAAATCTCACCAAATTCCCTTCATTAAATGAAAGTTTTTACATTGGCACTACCCACAGAAGCAGCTGCACAGCAGGTGATGTGACAGCACTGACAGGGGAAGAAGCAAGCAGCAGTTGGCAGGGTGTACAACCCTTTCCAATATTCATGATGTTCAAAGGGGGAATGTGATTGGCACTGCCGATCTGTACAGTTACAGGCCCCCATCACAGACATGAATGAGGCAGAACTGCATTCGGCAAGCAGCAGCAAGAGCAGGGACAGAGGAGGGCAGCAGGGACCTGTTGGGGAGATGGCAACAGGTAGGTAAGAGAGAGATCTTTGTGGATGGGACAGAAGCTTTGGGCAAATGACTGCCGACAAGAAAGTAAGCAGAAATTGCCCATGAAATGATCACATCCTTAGCTGATACAGACCCAATACACTGACACTACCAGCAGCAGCAGCAGCACAGATGGGTGAGGGCAGAGGAGCAGCAGTAAAAGGATGTGGCAGCCAGGGGAAGAAGCAAGCGACATTATGGCCTGGACACTCGTAATAAGCATGATGAGAGAACACTAATCGGCACAAACAGGGGCTTCCCAACAACTAACATACGAAAGTTCATTACTATGTAAGTGCTCTTTACACTCTGGCCCTTCAGCAATAACCTGTGGTTGATGTACAGTTTTGCAGGTCCCACCTTCATAACATTGTTTAGTGAAGAAATGGGACTAGATCATCAGATAGTGAACTACATTACAGTTTATAACCCAAACATAAATGGGGTGCATTAATCAAAGTTAAGCAATAGAGCAATCATCAGCTGCACAAGGTATGCCTAGAAATTCATTGATGAATGTTTTGTTTCTCAATAAGTTTCACCCTATATGGGCTTCTTCAGGAGCCAAGTATAGATAGGTTTGACTGAGCATGAGAAACCTTCTTTGATTCATCAGGTCAGGGCAGCAGCATCAGGGTAGGCCTTTGTATGGTGCTTGTAAGTGATAAATGCATTCCATTTATATTTGGGTTATAGTGTATGTCCACTAAACTTACCCCCTGCCAGGCCAGGTCAGTTTTTCCTATACTTCACTACCCATGAAGCCAGGCGCCATCATAAGCTATAGCAATGAAGCTGCAGGGGAGGGCAGAGGAGACCTGCACAAGGGGCAGCATTGCCGTGGTCATAGCCATGGTGCAAAGCATTGCCAGAAGAAGCAGCCCAGCCTGGGCATGGGTTACCTGGAGCGGGGACAGCACGGTGGGTGAGGTGACAGCGGGAGAGGCAGCCAGCACCATGTGGCCATTGGTCTCAGGGCAGGAGGGCTGATGGTCACTCTTGACGGCCACCACCATGACACAGTCCGAGGGTTCGGTGACTCTCGGCAGGCACAGTCTCTTCGGGGGAGGAGGGCTGCAGCTCTCCCCGGGAACATAGATGGGCTGGCTGGTGACCTCGTAGTGGGCCCTCTTGGTGGGCCCCTCACTCTTCAGCTCCTGGGGCAGTATGAAGGCGCCATTGGTCACAGGCGGTCGGGGCATGGGGACATCCAGGAAGAAAGGTGGCCCCAGTTTGGTGCCAATACCAGCGATGCTGTTGAGGGTGGCCACCGATACGGCGCCAATGCAGTGGTTGGTATATGTCTTAGAGAGCTTGGCCGCCTTGCTCAGCATCTGCATGCGGGTGCCCAGCAGATTCTTGCCAATGGCCTTGTTCTCGTACCAGGTGACGTCGGCCTCGCTGCAGTGGTCACGGGGTCGCTGGAAGAAGGCCTTGCATAGGGGGTTGCGCTTGGCCAGGTACTTTACGAAGCTGGCATAGGGGCAAAACTCAGTGCCTGTCTCGTACATGCGGGGCAAGTTCTCCTCATCGCCTTCGGCGCTGGCCCCGCCCCCGCTGCGCTTCTTCCCCCAGGCCGCGGAGCGAGACTTGTGGTAGGGCCCGAGCGCCTTGAAGTAGACGAAGCGCCGGCCGTCCTCGTCCACGGCCAGGCCAAAGGAGTCCTCCTCGAGCTCGCGCTGGTTCTCGCGGCCCCGGGTGCAGAAGTACATGCACGTCTCGAACCAGACCTTATTGAGGAGGCCAAAGGGGGAGGCGGCGCTGAAGACGCACGACGTGTAGAGCTTGCGCAGGTCGGCTCGGGTGATGGCCTGCTTCTGCACCACCGGCCCCGCGCCCTGCTCCTCCAGCTTGCGGATGACGGCGGCCAGCGTGAGGTTGGCGGCGCGGAGCTCGGGGTCCTTGGTGAGGTCCAGGGTTCGGCTGTAGGGCGGTTCGTTCAGGTAGCGGTTGAGAGACGAGCGGATGCTGATGAGGGAAGACTTGCTGTAGAGCTGGCCGCTCTTGGAGCGCGCCTCGGCATAGAAGGAGCGCAGCAGCCGGCACAGCGCCTCCTTATCCAGCCGCTCGAAGTCCGGGCTCTGCGCCTTGTCGCTCAGGTACTCGCGGAAGATGCGCACGGCGTAGCGGGTGGCCAGACGCGTGTTCTCGCTCAGCCGCGCTCTCTCGGGACGCTCGCCATGGCCGGCCGCCTCCTGAGCCGCCACAGTCCCCGCCGCCTCCCCGGGCGCGCTCCGCGGACACTGGCTGCCTGAGGACGGGGGGAGCATGGCGCTGGGCCCCTGCGGGTGGTAGCCGAGCAGAGCCCCGTCCTCCCATTCCAGCTCCTCCTCGTCATCATCCTCCAGCAGCAGCAGCTCGTCCTCATCCTCGTCCTCCTCACCGCCGCCAGTGACCCGCACCTCCTGGATCTCATCATCCTCCTCCTCGTCTTCCTCTTCCTCCTCCTCTCCGGCGCTGCCAGGCTGCAGCCGGTGCTCGCTGTCCGCTGTGGCCGGGGTGCACTCCCCGCTGCCTGGCATCCTCGCCATATTGCTGCTGCTACTACTGCCGCCTCTTTATCCCGGGCTGTGTGCGAGGCTGTGTGCCGCCTCTCTCTTGTCTCTGCCAGTCCCCGGGCCCGGGCGCATGCGCTATATTGGACCGCCGCTGCCTGCCTGTAATGACCTTCACAGACCGGGGGGAGGGGAAGGGGAGGCACGGTGCCCGCAGCCAGGTACAGGCTGCATCCCTCTGGCACCGAGCCCCACAACACGGGAGGAGGAGGAGGAGGGATGAATGAAGGAGGAGGGAAGAGCTGCTGCCAGCCATGCCAAGCGTCAGCTACCCCAAACCTGCCCGTCAACGACCCTGCTGCCTGTCACCCACCCTGCTGCCCGACCCTACCTGTCACCCATCCTGCTGCCTGTCACCCACCCTGTTGCCCGACCCTGCCTGTCACCCACCCTGCTGCCCAACCCTGCCTGTCACCCATCCTGCTGCCCGACCCTGCCTGTCACCCACCTTGCTGCCCGACCCTGCCTGTCACCCACCCTGCTGCCCAACCCTGCCTGTCACCCATCCTGCTGCCCGACCCTGCCTGTCACCCACCCTGCTGCCCGACCCTGCCTGTCACCCACCCTGCTGCCCAACCCTGCCTGTCACCCATCCTGCTGCCCGACCCTGCCTGTCACCCACCTTGCTGCCTTACCCTGCCTGTCACCCACCCTGCTGCCAGTCTCTGCTTGTCACCCATCCTGCTGTCCCGACCCTGCCTGTCACCCATCCTGCTGCCCAACCCTGCCTGTCACCCATCCTGCTGCCCGACCCTGCCTGTCACCCACCTTGCTGCCTTACCCTGCCTGTCACCCACCCTGCTGCCAGTCTCTGCTTGTCACCCATCCTGCTGTCCCGACCCTGCCTGTCACCCATCCTGCTGCCCGACCCTGCCTGTCACCCACCTTGCTGCCTTACCCTGCCTGTCACCCATCCTGCTGCCCGACCCTGCCTGTCACCCACCCTGCTGCCAGTCTCTGCTTGTCACTCATCCTGCTGTCCCGACCCTGCCTGTCACCCATCCTGCTGCCTGACCCTGCCTGTCACCCACCCTGCTGCCTGACCCTGCCTGTGCCCACCCTGCTGCCCCGACCCTGACTGTTACCCACCCTGCCTGTCACCCACCCTGCTGCCAGTCCCTGCTTGTCACCCATCCTGCTGTCCTGACCCTGCCTGTCACCCACCCTGCTGCCTGACCCTGCCTGTCACCCACCCTGCTGCCTGACCCTGCCTGTCACCCACCCTGCTGCCAGTCCCTGCTTGTCACCCACCCTGCTGCCCGACCCTGCCTTTCACCCACCCTGCTGCCTGACCCTGCCTGTCACCCCTCCTGCTGCCTGACCCTGCCTGTCACCCACCCTGCTGCCCGACCCTGCCTGTCACCCATCCTGCTGCCTGACCCTGCCTGTCACCCACCCTGCTGCCTGGCCTTGTCTGTCATCCACCCTGCTGCCTGTCACCCACCCTGCTGCCTGACCCTGCCTGTCACCCATCTTGCTGCCTGACCCTGCCTGTCACCCATCCTGCTGCCTGACCCTGCCTGTCACCCACCCTGCTGCCTGACCCTGCCTGTCACCCACCCTGCTGCCTGGCCTTGCCTGTCACTCATCCTGCTGCCTCACCCTGCCTGTTACCAACCCTGCCTGTCACTCATCATGCTGCCTGACCCTGCCTGTCCCCTACCTGTCACCCACCCTGCTGCCCTGACCCTGCCTGTCACCCACCCTGCTGCCCCAGCCCTGCCTGTCGCCTACCCTGTTGCCTTGACCCTATTTGTCACCCACCCTGCAGTCTGTCACTCATCCTGCTGCCCAACCCTGCCTGCCACCCACCCTGTTGCCCGACACTACCTGTCACCCACCCTGCTGCCCGACCCTGCTTGTCACCCACCCTGCTGCCCGACCCTGCCTGTCACCCACCCTGCTGCCCCGATCCTATTTGTCACCCACCCTGCAGCCGGTCACTCATCCTGCTGCCTGACCCTGCCTGCCACCCACCATGCCTGTCACCCCACTTTTCATAGTATGGACAGCTGTTTGTTCCAAGGTAGGTGTGTGGCAGTATGTACCATGAGCTACAGCCAACTAGACTGTGCTGTTCTACTTTTCCAGACCAAACCTATCCTGGGCCACAGCTGACTAGATTCACCAACTGTTTGGTGGACCACACACCTACTCTGGTTCACATAAATGACTGTTCTCCTGTGCCTGGCCACAGCTTTCCGCAACCTACCACTCACCTAACCCTGCAGTTCTTCCATGCCTGGCCACATATACCACTGTGCTCTTCTGCTCTCCTTTTCCTGACCACAAATTTTTGCAATCTTGCCACTCACCTAACACTGACCACACATCTGCCTGACTGTGCTGCTCTCCTATGCCTGACCACACATCTGCCTGACTGTGCTGCTCTCCTATGACTGACCACACATCTGCCTGACTGTGCTGCTCTCCTATGACTGACCCCACATCTGCCTGCACTCTGCTGTTCTCCTATGCCTGACCACACATCTGCCTGCACTGTGCTGCTCTCCTATGCCTGACCACACATCTGCCTGCACTGTGCTGCTCTCCTATGCCTGACCACACATCTGCCTGCACTGTGCTGCTCTCCTATGCCTCACCACACATCTGCCTGCACTGTGCTGCTCTCCTATGCCTGACCACACATCTGCCTGCACTGTGCTGCTCTCCTATGCCTGACCACACATCTGCCTGCACTCTACTGCTCTCCTATGCCTGACCACACATCTGCCTGCACTGTGCTGCTCTCCTATGCCTGACCACACATCTGCCTGCACTGTGCTGCTCTCCTATGCCTGACCACACATCTGCCTGCACTCTGCTGCTCTCCTATGCCTGACCACACATCTGCCTGCACTGTGCTGTTCTCCTATGCCTGACCACACATCTGCCTGCACTGTGCTGTTCTCCTATGCCTGACCACACATCTGCCTGACTGTGCTGCTCTCCTATGCCTGACCACACATCTGCCTGACTGTGCTGCTCTCCTATGACTGACCCCACATCTGCCTGCACTCTGCTGTTCTCCTATGCCTGACCACACATCTGCCTGCACTGTGCTGCTCTCCTATGCCTGACCACACATCTGCCTGCACTCTGCTGCTCTCCTATGCCTGACCACACATCTGCCTGCACTCTACTGCTCTCCTATGCCTGACCACACATCTGCCTGCACTGTGCTGCTCTCCTATGCCTGACCACACATCTGCCTGCACTCTGCTGCTCTCCTATGCCTGACCACACATCTGCCTGCACTGTGCTGCTCTCCTATCCCTGACCACACATCTGCCTGCACTGTGCTGTTCTCCTATGCCTGACCACACATCTGCCTGCACTCTGCTGCTCTCCTATGCCTGACCACACATCTGCCTGCACTCTGCTGCTCTCCTATGCCTCACCACACATCTGCCTGCACTCTGCTGCTCTCCTATGCCTCACCACACATCTGCCTGCACTGTGCTGCTCTCCTATCCCTGACCACACATCTGCCTGCACTCTGCTGCTCTCCTATGCCTGACCCCACATCTGCCTGCACTGTGCTGCTCTCCTATCCCTGACCACACATCTGCCTGCACTCTGCTGCTCTCCTATGCCTCACCACACATCTGCCTGCACTCTGCTGCTCTCCTATGCCTGACCACACATCTGCCTGCACTCTGCTGCTCTCCTATGCCTGACCCCACATCTGCCTGCACTGTGCTGCTCTCCTATCCCTGACCACACATCTGCCTGCACTCTGCTGCTCTCCTATGCCTCACCACACATCTGCCTGCACTGTGCTGCTCTCCTATGCCTCACCACACATCTGCCTGCACTGTGCTGCTCTCCTATGCCTCACCACACATCTGCCTGCACTCTGCTGTTCTCCTATGCCTGACCACACATCTGCCTGCACTGTGCTGTTCTCCTATGCCTGACCACACATCTGCCTGCACTCTGCTGCTCTCCTATGCCTGACCACACATCTGCCTGCACTCTGCTGCTCTCCTATGCCTGACCACACATCTGCCTGCACTCTGCTGCTCTCCTATGCCTGACCACACATCTGCCTGCACTCTGCTGCTCTCCTATGCCTGACCACACATCTGCCTGCACTCTGCTGCTCTCCTATGCCTGACCACACATCTGCCTGCACTCTGCTGCTCTCCTATGCCTGACCACACATCTGCCTGCACTCTGCTGCTCTCCTATGCCTGACCACACATCTGCCTGCACTCTGCTGCTCTCCTATGCCTGACCACACATCTGCCTGCACTCTGCTGCTCTCCTATGCCTGACCACACATCTGCCTGCACTCTGCTGCTCTCCTATGCCTCACCACACATCTGCCTGCACTGTGCTGCTCTCCTATGCCTGACCACACATCTGCCTGCACTCTGCTGTTCTCCAAAGTCAGACTACGCATCTCCTGTTCCTGACCACACATCTTCCTGTAATTTGCTGTTCTCCTATTCCTGACCACACAGCTGCCTGATGTCTGCCCATCGCTGCTTACACACCTGCAATCCCCCCCCCCCCGGTGGACACTCATCTACTGGTGACATGGTATGAGCACAGCAACGATAGAAAGGAGAGGCGCAAGCATGGCTGCGGCGGATAGGTGTGCAGCGCGTGCTCAGCAATGAGTGATGCCTGCACGGCTGCAAGGCAGATGCACAGCTTGCAGTAAGGCCAGCCGGGAGAAAGGAGACGGCATGGCTAGGAAAGTATGCACTTGGAGTACATACTATAAAGGTGGTGGAGGCCGCTTGTTTTGGACCCCCTTGTTTCATGGGCCCAGGGGCCCTGGCTCTATGGTATGTATGCCCCCGACAGCTACAGTACCTAGATTCTGGCTTCACCTATCCAAACAGCACAGGTGTCCTGAGCAAAACTCACAAATCAGCTTAAAAGAACAATCTGTCTTTTTCACTTGTAAAATTTCCTCTTCCCTCATCACTTTCCCTTTTCAAGAATTCTCTCACCTTTTTCATGTTTTTATAATTGGGGCAGATTTATAAAGAATGCAAAAGAACCAAAAAGAGCACCTGATCTGCTCTACTTTTTACCACTGTTTTGATATCATGCTTAATAAATCTGCTCCTCTGGCATTGAAAGGAAGTAAAAGGGGGACACATTGCAGCAAAATATTATTTAGGTAAAACAGGGCAGAATTATGTATGATGTGTATCTGTACCAGTTGGATAGCTGTCAGTGGACACCTAATACTGTTAGTTGTACTCACTTTACTACTACTGTGCCCAGTCAACCTGGTGCCCCCCAGTGGGACTACTGGCAGAGTCAACCTTACTGTCCATGTGAGCCTGTCGTTTGGCTAGGAAGTCCCCACATTTGTTGCCTGCTTACTAATTTGCTGTTGCTAGCAGTTTCACAGCTTTTACAGCCATGTAAGTAACTCAGAAGTTTTGGGGTCAGATTCATCAAGGATGGTACAAATAAGAATAAAAACAGAACAGGTATGGGGTGTGTTGTGCTCTGCACACACCAAAAAACTTGCCCAAAAGACACTGAACATCAGCAACATGTCATGTATATTAAATCTAATAATTACAGTATAAAAAGCAATAGCACCCAACCTGCAGCCCTCCAGTACATTATTTGTGTGCCCCACCCTTTAAAATTACTTACCTGTACATAGATACCCTGGACCCTACACTGACAATGTACTACATACGGCATCTTTATGGGCTGCCATGACTGTCAATGAAAAGAATGTCTAGTATTAATAAAATTGACCTAAATTCAAAAATAGGTCCTGAGACTCCCCATTGTTCCCGTGTCTACTTTGTCTAGAAGTCTAGTAGTTTAAAGAGGACCTACACTCTTACTGGCAATTTTGTGCTGGGATTGGTTCACAGGGACGCTAAATTAGCCTAACCTACCCCACGCACCACCAATGAGCCCTGCATTACAAAGGGATAATCACTTGTTCCTTGCAGAGCCCCTTCTCATGGGGGGGGGGGGGGTACGAAGCAGCTCTGTGCACAAATCATTATAAGGAGACATCCCTGATATCGAAATATTTTAAAATGTAGAAGCATCCCAACTGTATGCCATCCTTTAGAGGACATGCAGTCACATCCTCCAATCAGCGTTCTATGCCATGAATGTCCGGCATTGAATACTGAATGGAGGTAGAGCGTGCTCCCTGTCTCCACCTATCCGAATGGATGGTGTGGGCACACACAGCTGGAGGCATTCCGCCATGGCCCACACATGTGCTGTGGGATATCCAAGAAGTTGAGTTTACCATCAATCCCAGGTATTTCACACTTCGGGGCATTCAGGATGCCACAAAATCAGGAAGACCACTGGTCCTATAGTCTTCTAGATTATAGGCCAGTGATAGATCTTATTAGAAACAACCAGAGCCCCTCTGATAGTATTACCACATTCCCTTGTTTGGCAGCCAATCATGGGACTGCTGGTGACCATTTAGGTTTGTCGCCCCAGTGATGTACAGGCTCTTCTAGTGAACCTGAATGGTCGCTGGCGATTACATGATTGGCAGCTCTGCGATATAACACAGAATTGGTCAGTATCACCTGCAGGGTCTCCCAAACTGGCACACACAGCTGGAGGCATTCCGCCATGGCCCACACATGTGCTGTGGAATATCCAAGAAGTTGAGTTTACCATCAATCCCAGGTATTTCACACTTCGGGGCATTCAGGATGCCACAAAATCAGGAAGACCACTGGTCCCATAGTCTTCTAGATTATAGGCCAGTGATAGATCTTATTAGAAACAACCAGAGCCCCTCTGATAGTATTACCACATTCCCTTGTTTGGCAGCCAATCATGTGACTGCTGGTGACCATTTAGGTTTGTCGCCGCAGTGATGTACAGGCTCTTCTAGTGAACCTGAATGGTCGCTGGCGATTACATGATTGGCAGCTCTGCGATGTAACACAGAATTGGTCAGTATCACCTGCAGGGTCTCCCAAACTGGGACGCCCCCATTCCACAGGGATTTGACGAAGTAAAAGAAACTGACCAAAGAATTAAAATAACAATTGTTAAACTTAATTTACCTGCCAGCCTGCATAAGCTTCTATTCTCTGAAGAAGGGCACGCCGTCTGAAATGGCCGTTAGGTAAACAATACCTTGCGGCCTCTAGTCTGCTATTTCTTTTGTTCTAACCTGCATTTGGTGTTCTATTTATCTGTATCTATTAAAGTGGACCAATCACCTGGATTTTGCCTATACTGGTGATTGATCCAGGCGGCCTCAGGGAAGTGATTGGTCCACTTTAACCTGATTTGATTTCTACTTGCACTGATACATTTTTGCCACCTCAGCTCTAAGTATTATTGGCTTAGCTTTTACCCTAGGTTTTCTCATAAATTTTGCTATGCAGAAAACTTATCAGTTTCTCTATGAAACCATGATGATGGAGTTAATATATCTTTGGCATTAGCTTATTTAAAAATGGACACTATTTGTGCTTGTTTTATTATGCATTTATGGGGTATGCCACAGTCCCCTATTGTATATATTTCTAATAAAATATAAGCATTATGCAAAACCTAATTTGGGCTGTGTCAATCTATTCTTTTATATAGTGTTGTCTGGGACCTAGGCCCTTATTTATCAAGGGCTAGCGCCAGGTAGTGTCTGACGAGCGCCAGGTACCGACAGCTAACGGCGGCTACCGACTCAAGTACACCCGGCGGCGGTCACAATGACGCATTTATCACGCTAAATGAGGCTAGCGCCGGCGAGAGCGTCAGCTAGCGCGGGATTCATCATGTAGCCGACTGCAACGAACAGCGCCGCTACTAATCCCATCACAGCGCCAGGTATGACCTGTCGCTCCCTGGCGCTCTCCAGTGCATTTCAATGGAGCAATCTTTAAATATTCATAATTAATTGAGTTTATGTTTTTTTTTTTTTTTTACCGGCACAGCAGGACATCCCAAATCGGAATGGGGGCAAGAAACAAAACCTGGGAGAGTCAAAAACCTGGGTTTTGTTCTGCTTTAAAGAGAGCCTGGTGAAAGTTGAGGAACAGATGGATGTTTTGCAGACCTGGCAGTGAAGTTTTCGATGAGTATTGGTGCACTTTAAGTAACCCAAGAGGGTGATAATATACCATAGCAAGCCTCAAAAGAAAAGGTCCATTTTGGTGGACTTTCCCTAATCGTACATTTACATGATACAATTTGCGGACGAAAAATTGCTAAAGCGATCGCATATGTGAATCGTGAATGAGCAGACATAAATTAGGACTTACTATTTTTGTTCTGCTAGTCACATGACTGTCTTTCTCAATTCAGAATCACTTGTACAGGAATCTAGCAGCAATAAGTAGTAGCTCCAATTCACCTTTTCACTTTTACTAACACAGTATAGAGATAAGGTCCTGATTGAATTAACATGACTGGAGCTATGCAGTGTTATTGCTCTGTCTTGGGAAAAGGGTTAAACCGCATTGTATGTGTCAATTTAATAACACCTCATAGCTCCATTCATGCAAATGCCTTCAACACATTACCTCCCTAGTTTTTATTGAAGCTACTTCCTATTGCTGCAGTCGCAGGTCATGGAGTTGTGCTGTAGTAGAATATGTGAGTGGTCCATATGGCAGTAGAAGAACCTGAATCTGTATTACACAAATAACTAAGCATTAGTATTACATGGCTGGTGAAGTCTTTTAAGGTGACAAACAGCATTGTGTTTGCACAATCACGTATTGTAAAAGCAGTCATTGGTTGAAGAAAATAGGTTTGTGCCCCCAGGCTGTTATTAACAATAGGTTTGGAGCTTTGCTAAGCAATTTAAAATTAGCAGTAGCTTGTTTAAAAACCAGACTTGCATGCACAAGCTGTAAGGTAATTACCAAGGAATAGATGGGGAACGCTGGTGAGACACTGCTGAGCACAATGTACACACCTAAGTGGGATGTCGGCATCACTGCCCTCTGTGTACTGAACTTTGTCTTTTTATGTATGGTTTGCTATGGACTTTACAGAACGCACCACTGAACAATTAAGTGAATTAATCTAGGCCACACTGTAGCAGTGCTGTCAAGGCGAGGCCTGATTTCAGCCACAAGGGAGAGTGCTAGCCTGAATCAGGAAAAGCAAAGCTAAAGACATTTGCTTACATGCAAAACATGGGAAGTTCTTTTTTAGTGCAATGGCCATAACCATCTATACCAGTAGTTTTTATGTAATATAACTCAGTCCTTTAAAGCAGCCCTATACCCCTATCATGGCTAGTTCCCCTTGGCAACTGAAGCCCCCCTTTTTTTAATAATCCTCTGTCTGATAGGGGGACAGAAACCCCATGACACGTTGCAGACAGTCATATGTGTGCTATGTGTTATTGTCCCCATTGGACAGAGTCTTACAAGGTAGTGGGGGGCTGTTAAGGCTACAGATGTGAAGTTGTATAGGATTCACAAAAAAATGGTCTAATCCTACATTAGAGGTTAGGCGAAAGGACGAATACAATAAAAGTGTAAAAAGTGCCCTGGATTTCTTCCTTGCATTTAGTAACCATCTATGACAACAGGACTACTAATAAACAGGCTGAACTGGATGAACTAAAGCTTTTTTTTCGACCTTACATACTGTTACATGCAGGTCGCAATTCATTACCAAAAGCCCACCTACATTGATTCACCAAGTAATTAGCACAACCCTCAGTGACTTGTAAGGTAATTACCCAATCCCAATTACATCGCAGTGTAGTAATGGATGGGGAACGCTGGTGAGACACTGCTGAGCCCAATGTACACACCTAAGTAGGACGTAAGCATCACTTTTTCTTCCATCATCACTGCCCTCTCTGTACTGAACTTTGTCTATTTTTATGTATGGTTTGCCATGGACTTTACAGAATGCACCACTGAACAATTAAGGGAATGAATCTAAGCCACACTGTAGCAGAGTGCTGTCAAGATGTGGCCTGATTTCAGCCACAAGGGAGAGTGCTAGCCGAAATCAGGAAAAGCAAAGCTAAAGAAATTTGCTTGTGCGCAAGAAATGGAAAGTTTTTTATTCTAAGCATACAGCACGTCCTGCTCCATCTATAATAATTACACATGGGTAATCCTCCGCCAGAGGGCGCTGTTCACTGCAGACATGCAAAAACAGGCTCCTCCCGGCCCTTCATATACCCAGGGACCTCCCACAAATCCCCAGATTTCTCTGCAGTGCTGAACTGCGAAGACATGAAGTATCACGCTCTCGCAGGCAAGCGGGGCTTTACAGCCCGAGGCCCTGCGGGACTATTTCCACCCGTCCTCTTTGAGAAGAATATGCCTCCCAGCCTGGGCTGTGTTGGTCGGGTGAAGGTAGGCAGCGCCTTGTGTGCTGCACGGAGCCACGCTCCACCGCAATCCCCCACCATAGGGTAGGCGGTTAGGCCGATGGTGAGCCTCTACTAGATGCCCCTCCCGCATTGTTGCCCGTGCCCCTCACAGCGTTAATCCCTGGATGCAGGTCCGCTTCTCCCTCGCTTCCTCCCGTAGCTCGGGGGAAAAGAAGGGGGGGGGTATGTGTGGCAGTCCTAGTGCAATATTACACGTTAAGGCCTTTGATTTTTATTATACTTGGGTGTCAGTGTCGCGCTCCTTGCTATACAGTTGCGAGCCGTTTGTCATTAACAACTGCCCAGACGGCAGCATCATTTCCAGCGTGACAGCATCTTTATGCATGCGCCTTCTATCCAATACTGTCCTTCTTATTTCTGTTGGTTAGAGCTTCGCGCTCTTTGGGGGAGGCAGGGACTCGGCATGACGCGCTCCGCGTCACAGCCTGGTCTGGTCCACCCCTCGAGGTTCGCTTGGCACCATTTTGACAATCTTCGCGCGCGTGGTGCGGTCCGCCTCCTCCCTTGGTCATGTAAGTGCCCTCCGGGGCGGCATTGTTCTATGTGTTTATTCGGCTGCGCATGGCACTGACACCACCCCTCTTGTCCCATTATGTCTTTCAGACGCCAGGACTTCGGTGGCTTCTCCCGGCCTAACATATATTACAGCGGGTCCACATAACAAATTCTCCCACTTCCTAGCGGGTCTAGGGGCATCCAGGGTTGCCTATTGCGTAAATCCCTGCGGGCATACTGCTCAAGATAATCACCAGATGGAGGCATCTCAGAATTATTACCCGGGGTCCCTTTGGGACATGACCGGCTGTGTGCAGTGTGTGGTCAGCCCCATGCTGAGGCTGACAGAGCACGGGTCTGCGTGTGCTGAACAGGCAGGTTTGCCATTGGCTGCACCTCCCTTAAATACACCCGTCTCCCCGGACCTAAACCTCACTCCTGATGAGTCCCACTCGAGCGGGGATGACCTGCAAGCCGTGCCGCGCGTGCTGCCTAAGGCGGAGCAGGTGCTGTCTGGATTGGCGGAGCGTATGGGCCCTGGTAGAAGCGGTCTTCTCTGTAGTGGGCCTACAGAGTTTGGGCTTACTTACAGGTTGCCCTTAACAGTATGGGGCTATGGCCTCTATATTAACCTTCCTCCTTCCCTCAACAGTATGAGGCAGTCTGGGCCACGCTGGCCTATGGTAGGCCCGGCAATTCTACTCTCACAGGTAGTCCCTATATGACATCTCTGTCTTGGGACACAGGCACACAGGTGGGACACAGACCTGTGCAAGGGGGGCTTCCGACCTCCTGTGGAGTTCTAGATCTTCTTAGTTCCCCCTGTGTCTGCTGGACACCAAGACCGTTACTAGGCGGTGTGGCAGGACCAACCCTGCGGCTTGAGGCATTGTTGGTGGCCTCTCTTTTGCTCCCAGGCTACTCACCATGGCGCGAATGGGGGTGATGTCTCGGACATGCCTGGGGGGGGGGGGGGCGTCCACATTAGGACCTACCGGGTCGTCTTTCCTTACTCCCCAGTCTCTACGTCAGGCCGAGTGGATTGGTCGGCCGGCGGTGTCCCCTGGGAGTTACTGGATGGGTGCTCGGTCACCTCAATCCCTCTTGTTCCCTTATCTGCTATCTCCATTCCTTGGAATCGGTTCAGGCTTGAGCCTTCTTCCTTGGCAACAAGTGGACTCCTAGTTACAGGGGCTCTGCCCCCCTTTGCTGACTTCTTACTTTCACCAGGCAGGATTGCAGCTGGTGGGCCCGTTGGTGGCGTATCAGATGATGTCCCTTATATACCGAGCCCTTGGGCTCTTCGGCACAGTAGGTTGTTGATCCTACATGGGGTTCCAGCACCCCTGGGGCTTGGTCTGTGCTCATTCCCCCTTGGTAAGGTGGTTCCTCTTGAGCTGATCATATTCAAGGACCCTGTCAGGGGGCACCCCCTTCTTTGCTTACATCTTCCTGTGAATGGTCACCTTGGGTACCAAGTCTCGCAGGTAGGCGGGGGAAGGGACTTTCTTCCAAAGCCCCCCGTGGTTCCTTGGTAGGGTTCCTTAGAGGGTCCATCTTACCTACTGGTTGTTGCAACAGTGAGCCTTCCGTTGACTCTATACGGCTGGACTTCTCCTCTTTTAGGACCTGTCTATTTGGGGACACTTGGGCCTCGATTCAATAAAGGTAGAAAAAAATTCTCATGGTAGTAAAAAATTCAATTCATGAGAAAAAAGCCTGAGAGTTTCACTGTTACTGAATCACTAGATAAAAATACAATGAAAGTCAATGGCAGCTTTTACTACAGTGTAGAAAGGAGTAAACAGTTCTCTACTTTTCTTAGTAGTAAAAAAGTTCCATTGACTTTCATTGATTTCTTAGCTGGTGATTCAGTAACAGTGACATTCTCAGGCTTTTTTCTCATGAATTGAATTTTTTACTACCATGAGAATTTTTTTCTACCTTTATTGAATCGAGGCCATGGTCTGTTGGAAGACAATGGTCTGTTTTATTATTGGTCTGGAGCTTGAAGCAGGATGGTCCCTCTGGAGGGTTCCTGATCCTGATCTGCGCGGGGGTCTACGCCCCCTGCTCCTCAGCGGTATTCGCTCCAATAGATGCCTTTCAGTGGCAGGTTATGCTATCCTGGTGGCGCTCTGAGAGCCAACTAGGGTGGCTCTGTTGGGTCTTGCTTATACCACAGGGGCTTCGCCCTTGTTTTTACTGTCCCAGAATATTCTGACTCTGGTCATGGGGGCTTAGTAAAATTATGCATAGACTTTCTATTTTATATGCCTTCTCTTCGTTCACCCTACTATGTGGGGTTCTGCGCACAGTTGTGCTGATAGAGAGACCCGTGAGATTGATGGCCTGGGTGGCCTTGTGAACTGTGGTTCGCAGATGCTTCTGCTGAGGTCTGCTGACCTGTACGCTCTCTCAGGAGTGCGGTTCTGCCCTTGTCAGGCCCCTTCTTTTGTCGTCTCAATCTACAGACTCTTGTCTGGGGCTTGACAGCTGATTCATTCACCCCTTGGAGACGGGCTTATCTTCTGGGTGACTTGGTATATGGGGGTCTAGGAGCAAGCTTCCTTGGCTTCCTCTTCCTCCGTCTATTGTGGATCATGGTGTACCCATACTGATTGGCATGAGTTTTGGTCTCTTACCTGTTGGACGTTCTTGGTTCCCAGGGTTCTAGAGTCTTTACAGCATAGGTTGGGGTTGGCTCCCCATCTAGGTACTCTGAAGGTCCAGGTCCTGTCCTGGCTGTCTTCCTGTAGGAGTCTGGTTCTGTCTTCCTTGTGAGGAATTCTCTTGGGGTTTTGCTCATGGGCATCTCCCAAGTAGTGCTGTCGTTCCTGTTGGGATCCATTTTCATTCTGTTTGCCCTGCGGATTTTTCCCTTGGGACTTATGCTGGATGCTGTCTAAGCTGCTTTGTAGTCCAAGTCGCTTCTCTGGGGGCTCCTGCGTCAGTCAGACGTGTGCCTGAGAAGGTGGATCTGATTACTTAGCCTTGGCTCGATGTATATATATATATATCTATATGCACACCATGCCGTGGTGGTATTCTGTCTTACGCCGGACCTCTTTGCCCAAGTGGTTTTTTATGATCATTGTTTAAGTCCGTTTAGTCTAACTACGGACCTTATTCTTAATAATGCTAATGTAAAGGGTCTACATTCCCTCAACAGGTGTTGCAATTTTTCTTGGTGGTTTCTTGTCCCTTAGTGGGACTGATGCCCTTGGGGTCTGCGGGCGCCTCCTTATGTATGCGCCTGATATCGCTTGCTTCCAGGGCCACTGCGCCATTTGGATTGATCTTACCTGGATGCCTTCTGGTCCTGAGTAAAGCTTTCGGCTTCTTGCTAATGAAGGGGTCAGTATTCCCGCCTTTTGACGGGTGACCAGTTCTCTTTCCCCTTAGGGAGAGTTCTAAGTTTTCCACGAGGTTTCTGTTGCCTGTGGGCTGGTTGGGCCGTTACACTGGCCTATTCCTTTAAGGGGGAAGAATCTACCTTTTTCAGTTTATTCCGTTATATTGGTGTTTGGGTACCATTGGCCCTTCAGCACCAGGTTTTTTCTGTTGAATAAGTTACTAGACTGTTGCTTGTCTCTGTTCATACCTTTCAAAGGTTTTGTTATGAGATTGACGTTAGAGCCTCTGCTCATGTCGTACCTGGTTGCAAAGTTTTGCAGGTGACAGCGCCTTTACTGTCTGCTGTGCCTTGTTTTTGGGGATCCCACCCTACTTTATGGACACTGCTATTGGATGTCCCATGTGTAAGTATTATAGATGGAGCAGGACATGCTGTATGCTTAGAATAATACAATTCTGTGAGATACTCACCTGTAGAATTGGTATTATACGCATACAGCACGTCCTGCTCCACCCCACCCTGGTTTTACATTTTTCTGGATCCCCTGTATGGTGATTGTTATCATTACTTTTGTTACCAGTTGGTGGTTGGTTTCTCCTGGCTTCTTTTCTCACTGCTTTTCAATACTGGGGATTTGTGGGAGGTCCCTGGGTATATGAAGGGCCGGGAGGAGCCTGTTTTTGCATGTCTGCAGTGAACAGCGCCCTCTGGCGGAGGATTACCCATGTGTAAGTATTATAGATGGAGCAGGACGTGCTGTATGCGTATAATACCAATTCTACAGGTGAGTATCTCACAGAATTTTATTTTTTGGTGGTGGGGCTTATTAGAACTTGTGGTTCCTATTTTGCCTAAAATAGTCCTTACACTGCTGAGTATGGATGTTGAACTTACTTCTGCTATCTACTTCAGCCTTTATTGGCCTCACTACTTCTCTGTGACTGTTATTTCGAACCCTACTTAAATATAGCTGGCATAGGTGGTTGGGTGTTCGGTGTGTGTGGTAGGGTATAAATGGGGGTGTATTTTTATTGAGACTATTTTTTGTAGTATGTGTATTTAACATAGAGATTGTTTTCTGCTTATTACTCGGTAAATCTTGGTGAAATGGCCATAACCATCTATACCAGTAGTTTGTATGTAATATAGCTCATTCTTTTAAAGCAGCCTTATACCCTATCACGGCTAAGGGTCAGGCTTCCTCTTGGCAACTGAAGCCCCCCTTTTCAATAATCTTCTATAAGGCTCTGTCTGATAGGGGAACAGTAACCTCATGACACGTTGCAGACAGTCATGTGTGTGCTATGTGTTTTTGTCCCCATTGGTAATGGGGGAGCTGTTAAGACTACAGAAGTCGTATAGAAATCACAAGTACAAAAATGGATCTAATCCTCCATTAGAAGTTAGAGGAAAAGAAGAATAAACTATAAGAGTAAAAGGTGCCCTGGATTTCTTCATTGCATGTAATAACCAGCTATGGCTACAAGACTACTAATATACAGACTGAACTGGATGAACTAAAGACCTTACATACTGTTACATTCAGGTTGCAGTTCACATCCAAAAACATACCTAACATTAAACTTGATTGATCAAGTAGTTAGCATGACCCTCAATGACTAAATTAGCCCCCGACACAACAATGCTGTGGTAAAGTTTCCATATTCCCCCCCCAGTCTGATATTTAAAATAGACAATAATTTAAGCTCTTAAACCTGTGTCTACATGTCTTTATGCAGCACACTGAAGCCACGTGATTAGATAATTGCATAAATAAGCAGGTGTACAGGTATCCTAATAATGTACATGTATGTAGATGATTTCCAGGAGAGTTATTATGCTTCATATTTTCTAGGTATTCCCTTGGAGATTAACTTTTTGTGGCAGGTAGGAAACAATGACAAGGTGCTCCTCAGAATGAGAAGCTGAGACTCCTGATGACTGTGACTACAGGGGAGTCTTGTGACACATCACATGAAGGAAATGCTGTCATGGCAATGCAAACCTGTACAACACACAGGGGCAAATCAGCCATGACAGCACAGTCTATTCCAGCAGTGCCTACTGAATGAGAAGTAGGAGCAAAGAACATGATGTTTATGTCAAGTCCACTTTTTACTCTAAACATTTGCCTGGCAAGCTTGGAAGGTGTCCTGCTGTGACACGCATAAAACAAGGGCGGAACTGGAATTCTTAGAAACATAACTTGGGAATGCCAGTTCATAAGTGTGCCCCAGCTCACAAGGCTGGTTCCATCAGGTACAGTAACTCTTAAGAGGAAGGATGATAGCGTTCTCAACTCAATTACTTTCATGCAAACTAGCTTGGCATAAATGTAAATACAGGGACCTGTCTGGGCATCTAAAAAAGCAATATTCGCCTTTGAATCCCTAAAGCATATCACACACTGTTCTTACTCAACCTTTTGAAGTGCGCGCCACTTAGGCAATTTGGAAACTGGTCAGGGACCACAAAGAATAGGTTCCGAATTTCCAATTTTTTGAATAGAATAATGAAAGTTTCTATAACAAACATGATAACCAGTGTCTCCACAAGCTTCTGCTGTTGCAAGTGGATGATGCATCAGCTGTACAGGTTTTGATGATGGTATATAGGAGAATGCAGATGCTACAAATGCGGTTGGTTTGCTCCCAGGAATATCAAACCCTTCCACTCCAATGGTTGCCAGTTCTAAACAGTATCCCGTTTTTTCCCATTTAATTCTATTTCTCTTCTTATTCAAGTGAGCGCTAGAGTTATGTTTGTCAAGGAAGGTACAACCTGTCGTGACTCTCGAGCACATTTGGCTATTTTGAAGAAAATAAATGATTGTCGCTTTAAAATTCGTTAATTTATTACTTATTTTATGTTATTTTTTCAATTCATATTCTAAGGGTTTTTGCTGTGAGCAGGTATGCATGCATTCTGCTCTGTGTGGCACAAAAAGCGCTACTTAAATCTTTGGGTGGGTCTCTGCTCATATAGTGCCAAGAAGGAGAGCGGGTACTTTGCGGGACTGGAAGCAGGACACTGATGCTCCTTCTGCTCTGCCTGGGGTAATTTTATATTCTTAGTATACAACTAACAATTAGGTATGCACTGCTCACAATAATATACCGGGTGCTAGCTACAGGGACACCAATAACATACTACTACTCAACTACAGGTGAAGCTCCAGGGCTAGCCCACCATTGTGTCCTCATATATCAAGCTGCACACCATTACTTCATGTAATAAATCAATTTATTAATCAAATAATTCATCCAATAATTCACATACAAAAAACACACATCAAGAATTAAAAAACATATAATTAAAACCCCAAGTGGGGAGGAACTCCAGGGCTAAAATAATCTGCAGTCACTCACATACAATATCAGAGCAACTCTTTAAATTTAGTTGAAGTAATTCTAAAATTCATTGAAATCAACCAATATATAGCCTCTGACGTTTGTAGGACAAGATGTGAAGTGCCTGTGCAATCTAAAATCTATAGTAAATAATATAGTGAATACAACTCCATATTGAGTTGCAATATAAACATGTGCAAAACTACAAATAAACAACTAAAGTGCCTTCAAAGGTGCATAAAGTGCCTAAGTGCTAACATGCATTAATTAATCTAAATAGTGCCTCTCTTTGTCTCCAGAAACGTCAGGGATACACATCAGGAATCCATTATATCAGCAATTGTCTAATGATCACAATATCACATAGCAGCCCAATTCCTCCCCACTTACCTCCTCACCTATGCGCTGCGTGGAACAGGTCCACTTCTCCTGGGTGTTGATGAGGCTATGGTGAAAAGCTGCTTATAAACGTGAGCCAGTCCTTCCAGGCCGGAAGCAGAGACACATTCTGACTGTGACTAACTTCCGCCCTCACTCAAACCCCCTCCCTCCTGTCCGTGACTCCCAGGAATATCAAACCCTTCCACTCCAATGGTTGCCAGTTCTAAACAGTATCCCGTTTTTTCCCATTTAATTCTATTTCTCTTCTTATTCAAGTGAGTAGAGATGAGCGAACCGGTTCGGACGAACCGGAATTCGCTCCGAATTTCAGGAAATATTCGATTCGGCACGAACCCGAATATTTTGTGGTTCGTGCCGATCGAATTTTTCCTGAAATTAAAAAAAAAAAATGCCGCTGACAGCGGAGCCGGCCGGCGGGCCGGTAAAGCCGGCCGGCCCGCTCCCACCATGCCGGCATTTAAAAAACAAAAACAAAAAAAAAAAAAAAAGCATTTTTGCCGGCATGGTGGGAGCGGGCCGGCCGGCTCCGCTGTCAGCGGAACCGGCCGGCCCGCTCCCAGCATGCCGGCATTTCAAAAAAAAGCAAACACTTACCTGCAGGTCCGGAGCGTGGAGGCCGGCGCCGCTCTCAGCTGTCATCTGAGGGCGCGTCATCAGAGCGCCCTCTGATGACGCGCCCTCAGATGACAGCTGAGAGCGGCGCCGGCCTCCACGCTCCGGACCTGCAGGTAAGTGTTTGCTTTTTTTTGAAATGCCGGCATGTTTTTTTTTTTTTTTTTTTTTTTTTAAATGCCGGCATGGTGGGAGCAGGCCGGCCGGCTTTACCGGCCCGCCGGCCGGCTCCGCTGTCAGCGGGCCGGCCCGCTCCCACCATGCCGGCATTTATGATGGGGAACTTCGTAAAAGTTCGATTCGGCCGAACCCGAATTTCTTTGTGAAATTCGGCGAATCGGCCGAATCGAACTTTTCAAAAGTTCGCTCATCTCTACAAGTGAGCGCTAGAGTTATGTTTGTCAAGGAAGGTACAACCTGTCGTGACTCTCGAGCACATTTGGCTATTTTGAAGAAAATAAATGATTGTCGCTTTAAAATTAGTTAATTTATTACTTATTTTATGTTATTTTTTCAATTCATATTCTAAGGGTTTTTGCTGTGAGCAGGTATGCATGCATTCTGCTCTGTGTGGCACAAAAAGCGCTACTTAAATCTGGGTGGGTCTCTGCTCATATAGTGCCAAGAAGGAGAGCGGGTACTTTGCGGGACTGGAAGCAGGACACTGATGCTCCTTCTGCTCTGCCTGGGGTAATTTTATATTCTTAGTATACAGTACGTCCTGCTCCAGATAGATGACTTACACTTGGGTTATCCTCCGCCAGATGGCGCTGCACTGCAGAGACATGTAAAACAGGCTCCTCCCGGCCCCTCAAATACCCGGGACCTCCCACAAATCCCTAGATTTCTCTGCAGTGCTTACTGCGAAGACATGAAATTATCACTCTCTCGCAGGTGAGCGGGGCTATTAGCCTGTGGCCCTGTTGGACTATTCCCACCCCTTCCTCGTTTGATGTGCCTCCCAGCCTGGGCTGCGCTGGTCGGGTGAAGGTAGGCAGCACCATGTGTGCTTAAGGAGCGCTGCTCCGCCGCAGTCTCCCACCAAAGGGTAGGCGGTATAGGCTGATGGTGAGCCTTTATGGATGCCCCTCCCGCATTATTGCCCCATGCCCCGTGTAGCGGTGGGTCCTGTACAGAGGGCCGCCATCATCCCTCATTCTCCCTGTAGCCCTCGGGAGGGAAAGAAGGGGGGTGTGGATGAGCGTGTACATGATTTGTGCATACGGCTTTTGTCATGTCTTTTGACTAGTATATGTGGTGTCTGCCGCCGCGCTGGCTTGTCTTTTTTACTATTGCAAATGCAGCCGCCGCCGCGCGCGTCTTTTCCTTTATTTGGATGTTCAGCGCCGGGCGGCGGCGTTACCTCAGACGCTTCTGCGTTATCATTGGCTGCTTGTCTGTGGGCTTCGTGCCCTTCGGGGGGGGGGCGGGGCCTGGCTTGGTGCGCCCGCTCTGGCCCGCCCACGCGCACGTGTGGCGGTTATACTTACCGCGGTCCTTAAGTGCCCTCGCGGGCGTTTTTATACTCATTGTAGTGTGTTGGTTCTGACAACCCATCTTCCCACTGTGTCTTTCAGACGGGTGAAGCCATTGACTTCTCCCGGCCCGGGGTAATTGATCGTTGGGCCTTGTATAATTACTCCCACTTCCCTAGCGGGTCATTGGGGAATCCAGGGTTGCTTATAGCGTAAATCCCTACTGGCATATTGTGCCTAATAATCACCATATGGAGGCATCCCAGGATGGGTTACCGGGGGGTCCCTTTGGGACAAGACCGGCTGTGTGTAGCGTGTGGGCAGCCTCATGCTGACGCTGACAAGGCACGGGTCTGTGTACCCTGTGCTGAGCAGGTGCTTGCATTGCAATCTGGCCTGCCAGTGGCTGCACCTCGTTTCACTTCACCTACTCCCCCAAGTTTAAATCTCCCTCCTGTTGAGTTGCATACTAGTGGGGTTTCTCAGCCTGATGTGTCTTCTAGACTGGCTACTGTTGAACAGAATATTGCGAGGTCTTTAGCGCGTAAGGGCCCTGGTAAGAAGTGGTACCTGACACCTAATATTACCGTTTTCCCTATGGGAACTGAGGAGTTTATGAATCTGTGTGGCTATACCCCGTCTGATGAAGGGGAGCTCTTTTCTGATTCAGGCTCATCTGATGAGAGACCAAGGGGTCATGACGATTCTGGCTCTGACCTCTGGGCCCCGGATGACACTGACAGATTATTGACCCAGACCTTGAGTTTCTGTCTATCTCTCTCCCTGTTGAGGCTCCCAGGCAAAAAGGGGAGCTTTTCCATACAGCGAAATCACGTTTGGAATTTCCAGAGCAGGCACATTTCCATAAACTTGTGCTCAAGGAATGGGAGCGCCCCAGTAAACTTCCCGGGGCTCCAAAGATTTGGGATAGGAAGTAACCCTTTCCTGCTGAGGTGGTTAAATGTTGGTCACCCCCCCCCCCCTCGAGGTGGATGCCCCGATCCTAGGGCTATCTAACACCCCTGTCTGCATTCCCCTGATTCTACTACCCTGCGGGATGCTGAGGACCGGCGCATTGACCAGCTGGCCTCCCACGCCTTTACATGTGCAGGGACGGCGCTGCGCCCGGTCTGTGCCTCTGCTATTACTGTTGTGGCCACTAGAACCCTTATCAGAAATATGCTTGATAGTGCCCCTGATGATTTGCCTTGTGAGGTGTTTTAATGCACTCTCTATTTGTGATGTTTTTGTAAAATTTGTCCTGTCAGCATTGGATGACACCATCAGAATGTGTGCCAGAACTTCTGCCCTCGTGGTGGCTATGCGCCGCTCGGTTTGGCTGCACTAGTGGGCCGCTGACAATGCTGCCAAGAAGGCCCTCACTGGTTTTCCCTTTAAAGGACTGCGTCTGTTTGGAGACCGCCTGGACCTTTCTTGCTAAGGGAGACAGGTTACCCCAGCGCAGGCGGCAATCTCGGCCCTTTGGGGTCAGGGTTCCTTCCCCTCCCCTTACCGTGATGCAAGACAGGGTAGGGGGGTATCCTTCCCCGGGCCCGGGGAGATTTCTGGGGTAGAGGCAGAGGACGTGGACGTCCTGGCTCCTCTTGGGGTCCCAAAAGCTAAATCCTCTCCCAAGCCCCCTCGGGCATGATGGGGCGCCCTCACCCATCTGGGTGGGGGGACAGCTGCAGCACTTCATTCAGGTCTGCAGGATTCATGTCTCAGACCGGTGAATTCAGGAGGTAGTGTCCTCCGGTTACAAGTTGGAGTTTGATGCCGATCCCCCTTCAAGGTCTCGGATTCCTCAGGACCCTGTGTCAGCTCAGGAGCTAGTGCAAGCAGTGCAAGGCCTCCTGGAGCTGGGGGTCATCTGCAATGTGCCTTTAAGAGAAAAAGGCAAGGGCTTTTATTCCAACCTATTCACAGTACCCAAAAAAGTATGGTTCTGTTAGGCCCATCCTAGACTTAAAGATTCTCAACAAGTTTTGTCAGGGCCAGGCGCTTTCGCATGGAGACGCTGCGCTCTGCCATCAGTTGCCTGGGCCAATGGGATTTCATGACTTCTGTGGACATCAAAGATGCTTACCTTCATATTCCTGTGTTCCCAGGTCATCTAAAGTCCCTCAGGTTCGCTCTGATGGATCAACATTACCAATTTGTGGCCTTGCCCTTCGGCCTCACTTCAGCTCCCAGGGTGCTCACCAAGGTGCTGGCTGGCGTGATGTCTCTGCTCAGATGTCAGGGCGTCCGCGTGCTTCCCTATCTGGACGACATCCTCATCACTTCCCGGTCTCTACATCAAGCAGAGTTGGATACTCAGCTGGTGGTGTCCACTCTGGAGTCATTTGGATGGGTGATCAACCACCCCAAGTCCTCACTGTCCCCTTCCTTGGTAACTCCATTCCTAGGAATGAATCTGGATACAGTTCAGGCAAGGATCTTCCTTCCTCAGCAGAAGGTGGACAATCTGATTGCACAGGCTCAGTCCCTCCTAGCTTGTCCCCATACCTCCATCAGGCAGGGGATGCAGCTGGTGGGCCTGATGGTGGCGTGCTTCGAAGCGGTCCCTTATGCTCAGTTCCACTTGAGGCCTCTGCAACTTCACCTATTGTCTGTGTGGGACAAGGACCCAACGTCCCTGGACAGGGTCTGTGTGCTTCCCCCCCTGGTCAGGGGGTCCCTCTTGTGGTGGATGGGCTCAAGGAACCTGTTGGGGGGCAGATCCTTTCTTGCCCCTTCCTGGGAGACGGTCACCACGGATGCCAGTCTATCAGGTTGGGGGGGGGGGGTTCTGGAAGTCCCTGTGGTTTCAGGGGAGGTGGGGCCATTAGGAGGCCCACACATCTATCAATGTCTTGGAGCTGCGAGCGGTCAGGTTAGTTCTGGCTCGCTTGACTACTCATCTTCAGGGCCTGCCTGTTCATTGGCGCTCGGACAACCAGACGACAGTTGCCTACATCAATCATCAGGGGGGGGCCCGGAGCAAGAGGGCCCTCCAGGAAGTGTCTCTGATCCTGACCTGGGTGGAGGCCAATTTCCCCTGCATATCAGCGGTGTACATTCCGGGGGTGGAAAATCTGCTGGCAGACCCTCTGGGCAGGGGGACCTCTCACCAGGGAGAATGTCCCTCTGCAACAGGGTGTTCCAATCTCTGTGTCACCGTTGGGGCCAACCAGATGTGGATCTGTTTGCGTCCTGTCACAATCACATGCTCCCGGCCTTTGTCTCCCTGTCCCAGGATCCTCTGGCCTTGACCACGGATGCTCTAGCAATGTCATGGCAGGACATTCAGTTCATGTATGTCTTTCCTCCATTCGCCCTGCTGTGCAGGGTTCTGCGCAAGATTGTTCTGGAGGGGGTGCCAGCAATTCTGGTGGTCCCCAGGTGGCCAAGAAGAGTGTGGTTCGCAGACGTGGTGCAGATGGCAGTAGACCAGTACGTTCTGCCAGGGGTGCCAGATCTGCTCACTCAGGGCCCCTTACGCCATCCCAATTTACAAACTCTGGCTTTGATGGCCTGGCTGCTGAAACCTCCATCCTGATGGAGAAAGGCTTGTCCGCCTCGGTGGTTGATACCATGGTGACGCCTAGGAAGATAACCTCTTCTTCCATCTATTACAGGGTATGGCATATCTACCTTGACTGGTGTGAATCTAGGTCTCTTCCCTGTCGGGTGTTTTCAGCCCACAGGGTTCTGGAGTTCTTACAGCATGGGTTGGAGTCGGGACTCTTCCTCAGTACTCTGAAGAGTCAGGTTTTCTGCCCTGTCTGTTTTCTTTCAGAAGTCTTTTGCATTCCCTGATTAAGACCTTTTTTCCAGGGGTCGCTCATGTGTGTCCCCCACGTAAACCTGTGATCCCTGTTAGGATTTGAACTTGGTTTTGTCTCCCTTGCAGGGTGCTCCCTTTGAACCTATGCAGGATGCTGCTCTGGCTGTTCTTACACTCAAGGTTGTCTTTTTGGTAGCCATTGCTTCGGTCAGGCGTGTGTCTGAGTTGGTGGCTCTTTCTATTCAGCCCCCATACTTTGGGAGACACCAGGACAAGGTGGTGTTCCGCTTTAAGCCAGTTTTTTCTGCCTAAGGTAGTGTCTGCCTTTCATTTGAATCAAGATATTGTTCTTCCTTCTTTGTGCCCTAATCCTAGCAACGCTAAGGAGAGGGTTTTGCATTTCTTGGATGTGGTCAGGTGTTGAAGTATTACCTGGTGGTCACTGCGTCCTTCAGGAAAACGGATGCTCTTTTTGTGGTCCCTTCTGGGCCCAGGAAGGGGTTGGCTCCTGCCAAGTCTACTGTTAGCAAATGGATCTGTCAGGCCGTGATTCAGGCCTATTCTGCTAAGGGGAAGAGTCCTCCCTTCCGCCTTACTGCTCATTCTACTCGTACTATTGGTGCCTCTTGGGCCTTCCAGCACCAGGCTTCTGTTGAACAAGTTTGCAAGACCGCTACTTGGTCTCCTGTTCATACCTTTTCAAAGTTTTACAACGTTGATGTTAGGGCCTCAGCTGATGCCGTTTTTTGGCCGCAAGGTTTTGCAGGCGGCAGTGGTTTAAACTGTCTGCTGTTACCTTGTTGTTGGGGATCCCACCCTACTTTATGGACACTGCTATTGGATGTCCCAAGTGTAAGTAATCTATCTGGAGCAGGACGTACTGTATACTAAGAATAATACAATTCTGTGAAATACTCACCTGTAGAATTGATATTATAAGTATACAGTACGTCCTGCTCCACCCCACCCTTGGTTTTGCATTATTCTGGATCCCCTGTATGGTGATTGTTATCATTGTTATATTTACCAGTTTTGGTGGTTAAATTCTCCCGGCTTCTCGTTCACTGCTTTTCAATGCTGGGGATTTGTGGGAGGTCCCGGGTATTTGAGGGGCCGGGAGGAGCCTGTTTTACATGTCTCTGCAGTGCAGCGCCATCTGGCGGAGGATAACCCAAGTGTAAGTCATCTATCTGGAGCAGGACGTACTGTATACTTATAATATCAATTCTACAGGTGAGTATTTCACAGAATTGTATTTTTTATAACAGACTTATTCTCAGCTGCTTTTTCTGCGATCAGCTGCGATCCCTCTGCCAGATCTCCTCTTTACTGGGAGGGCCTCTGATCCCCCCCAGGCTTTTCCGTGGTGATGTGAGATTACAAAAGTGGTTCCCTCCCCCGCCTCAACCATCGTTACCGCTAGACCCGCCACCCTGTGACGTCATCCCTCTCCTGGCGCTGAGCTGTCAGGTGCCGAGTGTGGTCACTGGAGGGGGGTAGGGGGCTGTGATCCCCTGCCTCCCCAGCACCCCTCCAGTGATCACCCCTGGCAGCTGTCATCGGAGCTCTGTGAGACAAGATTGCCGGAGGACACCAAATCGGAGGTGAGTGTTTATAAAAATAAATTTAATTTTTTCTTATGTGTGGTGTCTTTTTTTTACATTTAACCCTTTGTGAACTGGTAAGGGATCCATGAGAAAACTATACCAGTTGATAAGGCTTGGGGGCTGGCAAGTAACCTGCGGCAAGCTGTTGACTTGCCATTTACCCCCAGGCCCCCCATTACCTGCCTCCCCAAAGCCCAGGGAGGCAGAAGAGCCCAGGGCCATTTAGACTGTGCAGGCTTGTAACCTGCAGGGCGGGGTAGCCACTGAGGCTGGCCCCTGCGCCCTGTTTTACAAGCCTCCATAGCTGGTCCCCAGGCTGGTTACACTGGGTAGGGGGGACCTCACACCATTTATGGGGGATTTTTATGTTTTTTTAGGGTTGGTTGAAAAATTGCAAGGTGCGTGTCTGCAGAGCTCAAATTTTCAAGTAAATTACCATTACGCGCCTGACTTACTTTGGGGTGTTTGGCAACTCTTCCCTTGACAGTACCTATGCATGTTGGGTATTGTTCTGTTTGGGGGACCTTGCTTTTTCAGATTTAGCTTGTTTTTTGTTGTTTGCATATTGGTATTTTAGGAAAATGTGTTTTTGTTTCTGATTTTTATACACTTTTTAGGGAAACCCTGTATAACCAAAGAATTCTTTGAGAGATTACTTCCAGGAAGATGCGCCCACTACAACAAGCTGGATATGCTTAGAAAGCTTAACATATGTACCTTCAGGGAATATATGGTTTGTGGGGGGTATTAAAATGTAAAGGGTTCTTTTGGTTGAAGAATTGCAAGGTGCGCACTTTGTCTGCAGAGATGACATTTTCAAGAAAATTACTATTACGCGCATGCTTTACTTTGAGGTGTTTGGGAACTCTTCCCTTGACAGTACCTGCATGTTGGGTATTGTTCTATTCGGGGGACCTTGCTTTTTCTGATTTAACTTGTTCTTTCTTGTTTGCATATAGTTTTTTTTATGGAAAATGTGGCATTGATTCTGCTTTTTTATTCTTGTTTTAGGGAAACCCCATGCAACCAAAGAATTGATTGAGGAAATACTTCCAAAAAACTGCACCCACATCAACAAGCCGGGTATGCCTAGCAAGCTTGAGGTGTGTACTTTCAGAGAATATATAGTTTGTGGGGGGTATTACAAATGTAAAGAGTTGCTTTTTTTTTAAACTGCAAGGTGTTCATAGCATAGTTGTATTTTATGTGAAAATCTCCTAAAGCACTGTTTCAGTTTGGGGGAGTCTCCTGGGAAGGAAAGGGTGTCTACCAATACATATGTGGTACCGTTGTAACCGGGAGAAATGGGGCTTTTACATGCAATAAGATTTTTTCGAAAAACTTACATTTTTTATTACAAAATAAACTACAAATATTTTTGCACATTTTTCACCCCCAAATATCAAGAATACACTTGAAAAATGACAAATAAGATTTTTTCAGACTCAAAAAAAAACAATATATAATTTTTCTGGAAAATCCTTGAAAATCCCTTTAAAATCACAGTTGAACATGTGTAGTGCAAAATAGTGAAAAATGGTTTGGCAAAAAAAGGGTGACAAAAACTCTAGGTAGGCTGGCAGCTAAACATTAATGCAATTATTTTCTAATGATTGTGTCTTGCATGAGATTGTATATGAGATGCTGTACATTTTGTTGTATGTTTCTGGACATTTTTTTTTTTTATTTCTTTTGTGGGGAAAAAATCATTTTTAGATTTCGCAGAGTGAGCATGTCTGTTCTGAAAGACACTATTGAATCTCTGACCTATTCTGCATCCTTACAGTAGCCAAAACCCTCTTCAGTCTGAAGTCAAAAATACAGCAGATTTATCGACATGCTCACGTTACCGTAGTCCAAATGAGTTATCAAAACCATCTTTGAGAACAACAACTAGTTTACCCTTACATAATATGGAAATGTTGTGGCTGCAAAATTTCTGATCCATGAGTGCCATGCTTGCCCAAGTGTGGAGTCGAATGACCTCATCTCCCGTCCATTTATTTCTAATCCTCTTAATATGATGATCAATTAATTATCCATCCAATACGGGCCTTATTAAAAATCCCTGCAAAGCATCTATGAATGTGTTATACTGTGTTGCCCATTTAGAATAGCAGCAAAATTAAGAAATAAAGCGAGACCTTATGTAGGCTAACTGAATCTATTTTTAGGTGAACTTTTGAGGCAAAGTCCTGCTTTGTTAGCATAAAAATAGGTACCACCTTATTTCTTCTTTTTGCTGCAAAGCATCTAAGAAACCACTGAGAGATTTATCTTCTGATTATTCAGTTTTTCCTTTGATCAGTTTTTAGTCAGATTAAGGGTTTTTTCCTGAACCAGAAGTTACCCAGAGATAATGATATTGCTTCTGTTTCTAAGGAAACTATTAAAATGCTATTAAATAGGTCATGTTTTCAAATTTCCAGAGCAAAGCAGGTAATAAAAACCCCAGAAAAAGAGCCTGAAATGTCTCAAAAAAATTAGATCAATACTTTTGATCGTTCTTCACTACTTATAAGAGTGCCCCGCTGTGTGAAAATTCCAGCATCGCCCAGTAAACTCACCTCTTCCAGGTTTTTAAGCAAAACCAAATGGAGCCAAGCACGCCTCCCCACTTACCTCTTACTAAGGGAGTGCCCATGCTGGTCTAGTGTGGGTAAATGGGGAGATGTGGCAAGGGCTCTGGCAATAGGTGGGTGGATTTAGTGATTGGGGATGCCCCAGGGAGTGGGGCTCCAGGGAACTGATGTTCTTCGCTAAGGAAACCACAGCACTTGTAGGTCCTGTAAAAACACCAACAATATATTTCAGGTGCTGGCATCAGGCCAAGCTGTACATCTGTACTGATCTCTAAGGGATCCAGTTCATGGCTTGAAGACCTAGAACAGAATATTTTTAAAAGTGCTTCTTTGGATCAGGTATCTAAGACTTAAAGTGGACCAACAGTCAAAAATGAATTAAATCAGACCAGCACAACAGTGCTCATATGCATCCCTCTCCGTGGCAATTTAGATTGCTGCACATAAAAAAATAATTTACCTTTTTCTAACGCCTACTGGGATAAATTTTGAAAACAAGATGGCCGCTCGTGGATTTGCAGACCATCTGCAAACATTAAGCTATTCTGGGCTTCCTGTTATTGTGCATTTCAGTTATGTCAGTTGGGAGAGAAAGCTCCAAAATGGCTGCTACCTTTCTTTCCCAACTGTGGCAGGCTGTTGGTCCGGTTTAAGGTCTGTTCCTGATACTCTTTTTTAAAGCAGGTCAAAACCCTCTTAGCCGGACCCTGGAATCTAAAAAATTCCAGGCCGAGCCGCTAGCATGCTCCCTGGGCATCCTATATCGGGTGCCCCGCTGTGTGAAACGGGTGCCAGTGATCTTATCTGATGCCGGCGGGTCCCAGGACATGATCTCCACTGGTGCTGCATCCCCGGCTTCTCTTCAGCCATGCGCACTACTGTGCCCAGCCATTCTGAATGGTGTGCACACCTGAACAGCGTGCTGGGGATGCGGCCAGCCGGCTGCACCTCATCACAGCCAATAGCCTCTCTCCAAAAGTGCTGCAGCGCATGGCTTCAGTGGTGGAAAAGCTTAGTTTTCTTTGAAAACTGATCCACTGCCGAGCCAACAGCAGCACCCGGTAGATTGAGCAGTGAACCATTTTTTATATGAGGTTAAAGGAGGGGGGTGTTTTGGAGAGGATCTAGAGGCTTTAATTAAAGAAATCAATGGAGGAAAATACATTCTTTTTCCTCAAAGAAGTTATTCTGATGCTTCTAAAAAGGTATCTCCAACAGCTCAAATTTGACAAGCCCTCATTTTGCCAAGGGTTGCTTCCAAGTCTATCATGGCATGAAGAGAAGCTCTCACCCATGCGAGTGAGGGGGATGTTTGTGCAGGATGTGCAGGCAAACCAAACGTTTAGGACAAGGAAGTGATCCCCACAGGTTACAAGAAGTGTTGGTCACTCCCGCCAAATCGGTTCTTCGCCTTCAACCTGCTGCAAGGTCAAAATTGGCTGTTACAGTTCAATCAATTGATGCAAAGCCTTGTGCCAGAATGGTGTAATACTAATCTTAGAACTGTTTTTTATTCCAATCTATTTGTCGTGCCCAAAAAAAGATAGCTCCTATATTCCTATATTAGTTCTCAAGCATTTGAACATATATGTTTCCAACAGATGCTTCTACATGGAATCTGTAAGATTGGTTTCGGCTCCCCCTATTAAAGTAAGAGTTTTCTCACCCCTAGTGTTTATGCATCTATTGCATTATGTTTACAATCAGTCACCATGATCATAATTGCACTGGGCCAGCCAATACAGCATGGTACTGTATGCTGATATGGTGATAGTCAATATTGACTTTACAATCAGATCTATTCATTTAGCAGCCGATTCTGCACCCCAATTTGAAATCCCTTTTCTTGACAGCATGGCTATTAAAAGGTTGATTCTAGAGGATAAAGGGTTTTAATCAGCCATATCTGAATCAATCTTTAGCAAACGTCTGTTAGATACTAGAGAGCCTTTTTCAAGGGTAAACTCAGATTCTATTCCTAACATTTTAAGTTTTTTCAGACAAAATTAGACAATGGCTTGTCAGTAAGACAGAAGTAAAGGGTAGCTCATGTATTGCGTTTATTTCAAAATCAAATTGAGCCTTGAACTTCAATTTGTTTTTTTTCAATTCTTTCAATTCATCCCGTTTGAACCTTTAGATGTTTTGTTACTGTATTTATCACAAAATATTGTTTTTCTCATGGCAATTGCTTTTATTAGACAAGTTCGGAATTTCTGTTTGGATTTCCATTCACCTTCTACAGTACTTTTCTACCAAAGGTACTGTAGTTTATCCTTTTCATTTAAATTATGAGATTGTGTTACCTTTGTTCTGAATTTAGAAAGACAGTTTTTCTTTTTGTGTCCACTGACAGAACTATAAAAGGAGAGCTGGCTCCAAAAATGATCATTAGCAGATCAATTAGAATAGCTAACTATTGTGGATTCATATTGGCAAAGAAAAAAAAGAGGCTCTCGTGAAGATCTGTGGGGTACTTGAGGGCTTTTCGTCATTAGGCTACTGTTCTGCAGTTTGGACAGTTGGTCCTCTATCTATACCTTCTCAGCGTTTTATAACATTGACAAGCTGGCTTCTGCTGATGCTGCATTGTTTTGCAAGTTCTTGCAAGCTGTTGTACTTTAGTACTGTATCTTTGCAGCCATTTCCATACTGATTTTTCGTATATATACTGTACTTCCACTCTACTTCTTACTGCTTTGGAACATCACATGGTTTACAATAAAGAAGTCTCTCCCTGTTTTTTTGGCCGCATGTTGCTGTCTTTGGATACTGAGATTGTTTTTAATGGATTACTTTTTTTCCTACAGATGTTATCCTTTGTTACTACTTGTTATGAACTTGCAATCATTATCAAGGGAGAGCCTGATGCGCCTGAGACTGAAGCTTTATTTGTATTGTTCACATTGTCCTATGAGTACCTCATCAACAACCGTTTTATGCCTCTCCTGCCATATGCCTCCCCCACCATGTGGAGGGAAAAAAGGGAGCCCCTCCCGGTCCATAAATACCTGGTACCTCCCACTCATTCCCCAGTATTAAGACAGCAGTAAGGAAACAAAGGGACCAGGAAGAGCCAAAATAACCAGTCACAGTAAGAAAGGTTCACCATATAAAGGATCCAAAATACCAAAGGGCGGAGTGAAGCGGGGTGTTTGACATACTTATAATACCCATTTTACAGGTGAGTATTCACAAAATGGTATTATTCTAAGTATGTCACACACACCGCTTCAGATAGTCATTACACTTGGGACATCCAATAGCAGTGTCCATAAAGGGCGGGGATCCAAAACAAGGCAACAATGCACAAACCTAAACCACTGCAGCTTGCAGAACTTTGCGTCCAAAAACAGCATCCGCTGAGGCCCGCATGTCAACCTTGTAAAACTTGAAAAAAGTGTGAACAGAAGACCAAGTAGCAGCCTTACAAACTTGCTCAACAGAGGCCTGATGCTGGAAGGCCCAGGACGCCCCAACTGCACGAGTAGAATGAGCAGTAACACGAAAAGGGGGAACCTTCCCCTTGCAGAATAGGCCCCAACAATGGCCTGGCGAATTCATTTACTAATGGAAGACTTGGCGGGAGCCAAACCTTTCCTAGGCCCGGAGGGCACCACAAAAAGGGCGTCAGTCCTATGAAAAGAAGAAGTAGCCACCAAATAGTACTTCACACAGCGAACCACATCCAGAGAATGCAAAACCCTCTCCTTGTCATTGCTGGGCTTAGGACACAAGGAGGGTAGAACAATGTCCTGATTAAGATGGAAGGCAGAAACCACCTTAGGAAGGAAATCTGGCTTGAAGCGGAAAACAACCTTGTCCTGATGCCTCTCAAAGTAAGGAGCCTTGATGGACAAGTGATGGCAACCAGAAACGCAACCTTCTGAGTAAGCGTAGATAGAGCAATATCCTGCAAAGGTTCAAAAGGAGGACCCTGAAAACCAGAAAGAACCAAATTCAAATCCCAAACTGGGAGCAAAGGCTTCCTGGGAGGCCTCTCCCATTCCTTAAGAATAATGCCGTCGAAATGCCTTTGATTAGGGAATTCTAAGCGCGGCTTAGCCTCCTCAAAGAACTCCCCCTTCTGCGGAAGAGTCAATTCAGGAGGAGAGATTGCCAGAACCTAAAACATATGTGCCAGGACCTTAGGGGTATCCAAAGAGTCCCCCTGACCCCGCTCGGCATCAGCACCAACAAACTGCTGATCGTCAGAATCATCCGACTCCCCAAAAAGTTCCCCTTCCTCTAGCGGGGGGTAATCAGACCAGTCCAGTGAATCAAACTCCTCAAAATCAGAAGCCTGCGTGGCTGGGGACAAGTGCTTTCTCTTAGCCGGGACCTTTCTGGCCACAGCGCTAGAAAATAATTTTTCAAGATTGGACAATCTGGCACACACCTCAGATTGCGACTCGCCACTCGTGACAACATCACACGGGGTACGGGTCAGGCGGGGAGGGGTAGAAGAAGGGACCTGCGGCACAGAACCAGACGCATGGTATGCAAAGGAAAACATCATCCCCTGTAAGGGATGCCCCACACCCCAAACACTGCCGGGGTTGCCCCGAGGGGAGCCCGAGCCCGGTATCCTGGGAAGCCTCCATATGGTGATTTTATTGGTAGTCACAATACCCAAGGGAATTACGCAATATAAGCGACCCGGGATGCCCCTTCTGTCTCCCGAGTGGGAGGATTTATGGGGAGTTCTTAATTAACCAGGGACCCTAGGACCAGGAGGACCCTTTAGGATCCGACAAGGGTCCACCTGGAAGACAGAATACAGAGCTGTTCAGCACCTCAATCATGCCTATGCACACACAATGCAGATACACTCATATTGCAATATTAATTGGGGTTATGAACATCCAACACTATGCTTCGTATGACCAGCACTACCATTGACATAATAAAGAAACACATATATATATATATATATATATATATATATATATATATATATATGCGGGCCAAGAGGGTAACGGGGCCCCAAGGACCACTCACGTACGAAGATGCGTCCGTCCTGCCAGCAGCGAGAACCCGAGAGCAGAGGGAGAAGAAGGGCGGCCCGGCGCGGTTCGCGCGACAGTGGCCGGGCTCCACAGCGGCGCCAAGAGCACGGGGGCGGGCCGTAGGCGATCACGCCGAGCGCCCGGCCCCGCCCCCCACCGACCGCACCAGAGGGGAAGAAGCTCCCCCGCCGAATCTGCTATAATGGCCGGGGGAATCCACGTTGGAAGGTGGACGGGCAAGGGACGGGGCATCCCAGACCGGGATCACCAACTCGGCAAAACCGCCTACCCCTTAGCATGGGGTCTCACGGTGGAGCGTAGCTCCTAAGCACCATTAGGTGCTGTCTACCCTTGCCCGGACCAGCAGCCTAGGCTGGGAGGCAAGGTGAATACTAAGAAAGGGGGGTCCGGGCAGAAATAGACTAACAAGCGGGCCAGGAGTTACCACGGCTACCTGCAAGGAGGAGACATCCATCTTCTGACTTGCTTGCCGTCTGCAGAGATGAAAGACTGGGGAATGAGTGGGAGGTACCAGGTATTTATGGACCGGGAGGGGCTCCCTTTTTTTCATGACATCTCTGCAAGATCGCCCTCTACAGGTCGGTATAACCCAAGTGTAATGACTATCTGAAGCGGGGTGTGTGACATACTTAAAATATTTAAAATGGGGTTGGGCAAGCTTAAAGCAGTTGGTGGGTCCACCGCTCAGTGTCTGCCCCAAACCCCCCCAACCGCCGCCGGCTGCTGTTGCAGTGGCCCCGTTTTCAAAGAAAACCAGACTTTTCCACTGCCGAAGCCACGCCCCTGGCAATTTTGAGAGAGCTCATTGGTGGGGATGTGATACCGGCAGAGATCGCATCAAGGGACCTGGATCAAGGGACCCGGGATCAGGTAAGATCACCGATGCCCTGGGGGTGTAGGGTGTGCTGAGGGGTTCAAGTGAGCAGCAAATTAGATGAAGGATTCAGGTCAGAGGCTGGGGAGGTATATTAGTTTGGCGCCGGCGGAGATTGCATCAAGGGACTCGCCGCAATCAGGTAAGAACACTGGTGCCCCGGGGGTTTCACACAGGGGGGCATCTGGTGTAGGATGCAACGGGGGTAGACTAGCTTCAGTGAGGGGTTCAAGTGAGCAGTAAATTAGATGATGTGAGTAGATGATGCTCTGGGCATATGCTAGTGATTAATGCTAATATTTTCCACTATCTGGCTCAAAGAACAAGCAATGAAGATAAAAAGTCAGATGCCTCCTGCAGCATTTGGATGCCCCACTGCACATCCTCGCCCGCCAAGTCCCAAGACCAGGCAGCCAGTATCTACCACTTCCTCATTCCAGTGCTGGTGTTCACATTACGCCAATGACCATTCAGGTTTTCTGCTGATCATACATGTGCATCACTATATGTAGAGCAGTCACATGTTTACTGGAATGTGGAAGAAGTTAGTATCATGAAGCCGGATATCACCTCCTGACAGTTGGGAGGGAGCTTAGGTAGGATCGCTGTACATCCTTTTAGCATATGCACAATGTATTTCAATATCTCCTACCCTGCACCAAAAATACTTAATCAATTAAAAACACCTGGAAACAACATAAAGAAAACTATTATCAAAAAGCGCTGGGAAGGGAACTTCTATGGCTCAGCAATAAGCTGGGAAAAAAAGGTATCTTTTCCTCACGTTATCCAAAGAAAACTATAATGCTGTCAATTTACTTTAACATTACCATGTACAATACATTTCATATTTGCTTTATATAATGCTGACATCCCCATTGGCTGATAAATGGACAGTGCTGTAATTGTACTTGTTCCTTCAGTTTGGGTGGTAATTGTTATTGCATGTGTAACTCCATTTTCCCTGCAGCTCAGAGCCACTACATGGACTGCAATATATCCCAGCCTGGCCGTCGGCACCTCCTGCTTATGAAACATGGCCGCAGAGAACAGCAGCCGTCCACAGCCAAACTTCCACAATCTAGAAGAAGTGTAAGTATGAAAAGAGGGGAAGCGAGGAAATATCCATAAACACGACTGTGGAAAATGATATTTGGAGTGCACCCCAGCACGGGGAATTGCACTCAAACAATGATGCTCCAAACAAGGCATTTTGGCTGTCTACCTAAATGACAAAAATATGCACTGTGGGCCTAATTACGAACTGCAGCCCAGGAACTGCAAAATGTTTGTAAATCCACAAGGAGTTTGCAGCGTTATCATTGCATAAAACTTTTCAGCCAGTAAAACTGATTCAAACTAAAACCCCCTAAAACTGTAGCTTTAGGGACACATAGTTCTATAAACTATTACTTTCTCTGTCAATTACATATAGTTTGGTAAAAAAAAAGCTTTAGGTTTAGAAACTGGGCTTAGCAAAAGTTCTCATTTTTTAAAGGCCATTATTTTAACCTTGTAACCATGTTACAATCTCCACATTGCCATTCCAGCCAGGGCTGCCTTTAGTATTTTTGCACATATATATATACTTTATGTCTGCCTAGACCTTCTTCACCTTATCTCCCCCAAGGCAGCAGGTGAAATGTCCAGTGCTGCAAAATGAACGGGTCTTTAAAGTCATTTAGCAGCCAAAGAAAAAAACAAAAGGGTAATTACCTTTTGTCTGCACAGGTGATAAGTGCCAGTGGGCGATCAGATACCTAAGGCTGTAACTGAGCCCCCGCTGCAGCACACGGTCCCGTGCCATCCATGACTGCAAACTTCATTCACCAGTGCTTCCTTGCTGGACCACGCCCCCCGTCATCAGTCACAGGGACATAGCAATGCCCCCCTCCATTTACTACAATAGAGGGGGGGGGCACGTCAGGCCTTGGCCCTCCACTTTCATTGCAATGAAAGGAGAAAACAGGGCAGCACCGATGATAAGTCATGATCCTGACCATCAAACCCGGCAGCGGCTGGGGTATGGGTTTGGATCCAACAATCAGGTGAGTTACCGATCACCAGACTCTGGCTCTGATAAGCTGTGCTAGACAAAAGGTAAGTAACCATTTCATTTTTTTATTGCCTGCTGGATCACTTTAAGGTGAAGTCCCACAAACATACTAGCATGCCTCTGCTTTGAAGAACACAACAAAACAAGCACATTCTAAAAGTGAATTTGTCCTTTTTTGTTTGATTATAATGCCCATTTAAAGCCTGTTGGCCCACAAAATGGATCAACTTTTATCTTTACAGATGAGCCGGCAGGAGGACCAGGGGTGTATCAGTCTGTTATCATTTTCTGCCCCCACTGCCACTTGCATAGCTCTCAGCTGTCACTCTTGAAACCAACCCACATCTCATTTTTGTCCCTTTTTTAAACTTGATGTATAGGTCTGTATTTACATTTAACCTCAAATGTATCCATATAATAAATACTAATGTATTAATATAATAAAAATGCCATTACAGGAAAAGCAGCAGGTGCTTTGTTTTAGCTCCTTAGCTAGCACCTCATGGTCCATCTTTCCAGTCTTAGAAAGTAGTAAGGTATGCACTTACCAACCTAGAAACATAGAAGGTTGGCGGCAGAAGGAGATCATACGGTCCATCTAGTCTGCCCTTATGTAAATGTATGTACTCTTTATCTTAGGATAGATATGTGCTTATCCCAGGCATGTTTACATTCAGTGACTGTTGATTTTTCAACTACCTCTGCTGGAAGTTTGTTCCAAGCATCTACTACTCTTTCTGTAAAATAATATTTTCTAACATTGCTCCTGATCTTCCCCCCGACTAGCTTCAGGTTGTGCCCCCTTGTTCTATCATTAAGTTTCTTCTTAAAAACACTTCCCTCCTGAACCTTATTCAATCCTTTTATGTATTTAAAGGTCTCAATCATGTCCCCCCTCTCCCTTCTTTCCTCCAGACTGTACAAATTAAGTTCTTTAAGTCTCTCCTGATAAGTTTTACGTTTAAGTCCTTCCACCAATTTTGTTGCCCGCCTTTGGACCCGTTCTATTTGAATGATGTCTTTTTGCAGGTAAGGTCTCCAGAACTGCACACAGTATTCTAGCCTCACCAGGGCTCTATACAGCGGCATCACAACCTCCCTCTTCCTACTGGTGATGCCTCGAGCTATGCAGCCGAGCATCCTGCTTGCTTTTCACACTGCCTGGCTACACTGTCCACTCATCTTGCAGCTATCAGTAATCATACCCCTAAATCTCTCTCCTCCGAGGTCCTGGCTAACACAGTGCTGCCCATACAGCACTCAGAGCAGGGATTCCTTCTACCCAATGCATGATTTTACATTTAGAGACATTAAACTCTAGTTTCCACAGTTTTGACCATCTATCCAGAAAAGCTAAATCATTTTCCATGTTGCAGACACCTCCAGGAATATCCACCCTATTACTAACCTTTGTATCGTCAGCAAACAGGCAAACCTTTCCTACCAAGCCTTCTCCTATGTCACTTACAAATATATTAAAAAGAATGGGGCCTAGGACAGAGCCTTGTGGCACACCACTTGTAACTCGCCATTGTTTCCATTAATTTGACCACTATAGATGTTTAACTAACTGGCCTGTAATTACTGGCTTCTTCTCTACTCCCCTTCTTATGGATTGGTATGACATTGGCCATTCTCCAATCATCTGGAACCTCACCAGTTGAAAGGGAATGGTTAAGTAAATCAGTCAGAGGGGCTGCAATCACAAACCTAAGTTCCCTTAGAACTCTGGGGTGGATTCCATCTGGACCCATCGCCTTACTTACCTTTAGATGTTCCAGCTCGGCTAAGACATCAGTCTCCAGAAACTCCGGAGCTGTGCCCTCCCAGCTGGATGCTGTGCTATGGCCATGCCTGCTACTATCTGAAAATACTGAACAAAAGTAGCTATTCAGATGGTCAGCCACAGCCTTATCTCCATCAATATAGTTTTCCCTATTTCTAATTTTTGATACTGCATTGCTTTTCTTCTTTCTATCACATATATATCGGAAAAAGGTTGTATCTCCCCTCTTCATAGAGTCCTTATAATCAGCTTTGCTTCCCTCTGTTTAATTTTATACGCCTCTCTGTCAGCTACACATCCACTTACTTTATACTTCTTAAAGGCAGACTTCTTTTCTTTTATGATAGTGCTGACTTCCCTAGTAAGCCATAGCGGTTTCTTCTTCCTTTTATTCATGCTAGTTTCACATATTGTTTAGTTGCCTTTAAAGTGGACCAACACCCTCCACTGATCGGCCCGGGAATCTATAAGATTCCAGGACCGATCAGTCCCCTGACTGTGTGAAACCCCCCAGAAACCCCTAAATCCCTACCTGCTCCTCGACCCAGCGGCGCCCGCCGCCGCCTCCCGCGCGTCCCTCTGGCAGGACGCGCACCCACGCTGGCCATTCACAAACGGCCTGCGCGGGCGCGCGCCCAGTAAGAGTGACGCGCGGGAGGCGGCGGCGGGCGCACTCTCTTGTCCGTCGCTTCCTCTCGCTTGTCCGTCGGCGGGGATTGGCAGCAGCGGTCACGTGGGAGCGGGGAGAGGTGAGTTTTTGGGGCTTTCTGGGGAGTTTCACACAGCGGGGCACCCCCGATCAGGGTGCCACACCGAAGTGGACCAAAACCCAGGATAGTCAAAATCCTGGGTGTTGGTCCACTTTAAGATGGCCATTTTTAATAGGGCACTCACTTCTGCTACTCTGTTCCACTCACCTAATTCCCTTTCTACATAGTCCGCCATTTCCTTCAAGTTTGTTTTCCTAAAGTCTAACACTAAAGTCTAACCTAGCCCATAAGGTCACAGTTCCAAATATATAAACAACTGGGGATAAAGACTAACTCTGCCACAGGCTTCTTGATTACTGTGGAATAAAATGGTATTGGCAAAGCCCATCAAAACAGCTTCTTTTGGCTAGAGCTTATTCCTGCATGCCTGGCCTTTGGGTTCTTCCAATGGTGCAGCCGCATAGGGTGTAGTCATCCTAGGGCATTTCTTTTATTTTTATTTTTTTATGTACTAGCATTATTTGGTTTGGGTGAGGGCAAGGGGGAAACAGCCTCTATCTCCTATGCTCAGGTTCTTTCAGACTGCTTTTTGGAAAGGTAAGTGGGTCCCATTTGTGGGCAGACAATGCATTTTTATCCCAGGAGGGAAGGGGCGCCATTTTGCTCACTTTTTTTTTGGAGGTTCAAGATGCCCTGGTTTCAGCAACAGGCTGAGAAGCGGTTGTGGTGTGCAGACTTCCTGTAGGTCATGGTTGCAGGAGTGCTGGGGATTCGTTTAAATCCCCTTGCCTTGTTTCCTGTATTGTTTTCATTCCTATATCCAGCCTATACCATGTGACACCTGGTCTCCAGTCATGTTCCTTTCCCCAGTCAGCATCTAGTCTGTTCTGGTTTACAGCCAATGACCTAATTCCACCGTGTCCTCCACCTCCTGTTATCTTCTACGTATACCCCATGAAATCCGCTCTAATCACCCTTGTGTTATTGAGTACCAACCACTATTGAGACATGCTACATTTCCCCCTAGCACTATCCATCCTCCTTGTAACCTTCTTCCACAGTACCTGAACTCTTCTTTTGCACCTCTAAGCCCACTTCCCTGCACCTGCTTATTCACCGTTCCCCCAGCACCACCATACAATGTAATGATTCCTCCACCACACTGCATCCTCCATCACCCTTTTTTTTTTACTGCTCCTCCAACTACCCTGCAACTTCCTTTTTATCTGACTGTCATGCTACAGCTTGTACCTTGAGGATATAAGGACAGGGACGGGGGTGTGTTTTGGTACAAATTTTAGACAACATCCATTTGGACTATAGTTTGCTTAAAGCCTATAGAAGAAAAAAAATGTATATAGGTAAAGTAAACTGTATCCCAAAAATGGTCTAATAATAAGAATTGGCATCAGTATGCTAGATGGCAAGAGGAAGGGTCACCTATTTATCCCGAAATTTAAAAAAGCTCTTGCGCTTTTTACCTTTTACTAGGAGGAGAAATATTAAGGATGATAAGTTCACGTGCAGCTTTTCACTCTGCTTGTCTCCTGAGCTGGCCTGTGCTAGAATAAGAGCGGATCTCGACTGCCACCAGTGGTACTCGTGCCACTAGTTGTGAACCCCTGGTGTAGATGTTTTTGCACCTAATGCAATGATGGGTGATTAATGTGATTAATGCTGCTGTTTTTCACAGGCTGGCTGAAGACTCATGTTTATATGGTTTTTAAAGAAGGGCTACTGCGAAAAAATGGCCCAATGATAAAAATCCATATAAATATGTTGGCGGGGGGAGGTGTCACTTATACACCCAGCATCAAGAAATATTCAGCCAGGCTTGTTTCTTTCTTTTAATGGAAGGAAGAGGAAATAAGGCGTGACAGGCTCCCCCCCCCAATACACTCAAACCTGTCACCCCTGGATTTTTTTCCTACCAGGAGTAGAAAACCACAAGCTTGGCGGGAGTCTTAATTAGTTTGTACAAGTGACTCCTCCTCTCATTAGACGACATGTTTATATGGATTTTTAATATTACACAATTTAACAATACACCTCCTTTGAGCAATGCACTATTTTGCGACAGAGCTCCTTTAAGGTTTTGTGTGCCATACCAACTATAAGACTCTTTTACAACTGACTCATTTTTATTGACCTATTTTACATCAGACCTAGATTGGCAATCCTCGCTGGCCAGAAGAAGGGCAAGCTCTTGTTGCCTCCACCCCTGTGGTGACATTCTACACTTCAAAGTGTCCTGGTAGGCACAATAGATAGTGACCTACAGTTGCTATGTCACAATCCGGTTTTATGCATTCTTAGGATCTGATAAGATCGCCTAGTTTAGAAGGATTTGTCCCAATGCATTATGTCAATACACAAAAAAAAATAAACCTTCCCTCGGGGAGCTCCCACTACACAGCTGGTTTCCTTTAGCAACTTCAAGTCTTTTTCTATCAGTAGTGCTGGAGAGAAACAGTTGTGATTGCCACAGTCCCTGTTCTGTACAGAGGCACAGTCTGTGTCCTGCTAGAAGAGATTTGTAGTGTTTAGGCACTGCTTCTGAAAAGCAAACACAAAGATAAGGCAGAATGGAGACCTCTCACTGTCTCTTTCTGTCCCCAAGAGCAGTAGAAACACATATCCTAAGCTAGATAGAAAAAGCCTCCGAGAACAACAGAACTTTCCTAAAATTTATAGATAAACAACCTTCTATTGTTCCTAAAGCATGCCCATATCTGCTTGATGGATTGTTGATATGGGGCAAAATAAACTTGCCTAAAATAAAGTAAAATACCAGTCTGTACAGACCAATCTAAGGAATTATGTATTTTATTCATAATTTAGTATAATTGGTTGCACAGTTATAAACTCTATAATTCTCTATTATAAACCAGGAGAGGTAGTTTATACTATCAAGAAATGGATACTCAGAATGTCGGGGTTGTCTTACGTGGGGGAGGGGGCATCAGCAACCAGGCTGCCCCCCCCCCCCCCCACCCATTTTGTCTAAAATTATTGTTGGTATTCTTTAAAATGGAACAATCACTGGGATTTTTACTATCCCGGTGTATCCATCTAGACTAGTCTGTGTGCGGCCCTGCCTCCAATATATTGTTGGAGCAGCCGCACAGAGCTTGGAGGGATGCAGGGGTGCCACTGCCAATCACAAGAGCGGCAAAGGCCCCATTCAGCATCATATATATGCAGGACCAGAAAAGCTGATTAGAGGAGAGCAGCACCTGCGGTGTGTAATCAGTGGTGAGGTATGTATAACAAGAAGCCGTTTGTTGGGATTCACATGGGGTGTTTGTTCTGCTTCATCTTCTGCTCCTGCTGTTAAAGCAATGGTCCAGTGACCAGCAGTGGTCCAGTGCTTGCTCACCTTACTTCTGGATTCTACTCCCATTGGAAATTGGAGGCTAGAACATTACAAGCAGTTGCCCATTGTGGCAAATCAGATTAAACATTGCCCCCCCCCCCCTCCACATCAGACTTCAGCGAATCAGCTGATCATTGAGAGGCTGCAACAGCTATACATTGAGGACCCGTGTGAATATTCGTCAGTCTCCTGTTATGCATACCTCACCACCGATCTCACGGCTCAGGCGTGACTCTCCTCCAATCAGCATTTCTGGACGTGCCACTCTTGCGATTGGCGGCGGCACCCACTGCATCCCTCCCAAGGCTGTGTGTAGCTGCACCAGAAAGTTGAGGTATTGGAGCCCACAGACTAAACTAGACTAATGCAGGGGATGCCACTGCTGGCTATAGGCACCTTGGCAAGGTATGTATAACCGATGACTGTCAGGGTGTCACACAGCACAGATGGGTATTCAACCAGTTTTGGTCCATTTTAATGCAGGCCCCACCCCCAAATGCCCCCAAACTCAAACTGGTGCAGTGAGTGTATCATTCAAAACTGTCTGCACGCCTGTTTGCTGGAGGTCACCCAGGTTTACCAGACATGTGTGCTTGAACTCTATCGCCCACTGACAGCCACATAGGCCATGACAGGGAGTGAGTTTCTTTACCTGACTTGGGGCATATCTAATGGGGGATATTTGCCCACTTTTAAAACTGGTAATAAGAGGTGGTAGCTCTCTTTGAGGGAAGGTGCCCATCATTGCCTGTGTGTAACAGGTGATGACTGCCTACCCCCAGCCCCCCCCCCCCATTCCTGCTACATTTCCTTGACATTTTACACAACGGCCAGGAAAGTGCTGCCAGATACATGGCTGTCTGCCTGCTCCTCCTCCTCATTCTCCTCATAGTGTCCCTCTGCCTTTTCTCATCAAAAAACAAAAAGTGCCCAGACTCACCCAGAACTCTGTGCCCAAGCTCATGGCTCCTGCTGGTGGAGGGAAGGACAGAAAGGTCTGGGATTCGTTCCTGGAAGCCGTAACAAAGATGCTTTGTGGTTAATTTGTATAAACAGCGCTTTAGATGTCAGAATGTGCTGGTTATACAAATATTAACCACGGCTTTCCCTATGACCGGAAAGTCCTAACGGCGTATTATAGTGCAATTATAATGGATTAAGCGGCAGCTATTCCTGCTTGTGATGAGATTAATGCATATTTACATTAAACAGATTAGTATATATCGGAAAGCTAAAAGGGCAGCTGTCCCGACTAGGTGTGGAAAATCTTGACCTCAGTAACTTAGTGACCTCTCATCCTGCAATCAGATGTACCCTGAATAGTACAGATGTTATAAAATTACTTACAAATGTGCATGTTAGTAGGACCTCAATAACAAAGCACACTGTACAGATTCATTCTCTCAAAGCACTAATAATGTTAATGCCTATTCTCCACCTAGGAGTTTGTATTCTATCATTTTCATTTGCCATGTAACCATCCGCTCCCACCCTTTGTCTAATGGCCCATTTACGTGGGATGATTTGCAAATGAGAAAACACTAAAGCCAAAGCAATTAGACAATAACTGATCCGTAGAAATGTGGGCTGCGAGAATTCGTCGGAAGAGCGTCATATTTTTTTTGTTGACATAAAATGTCTCACTTGTTGCATTACCATCAACACGTGGAAACAGAAATCAACCACAAAGAGGAGGTGGATCGTACAGCATGGCCAATCTCAAGAACAAACACGAGTCATCACTCGCATACAAGTCGTTTGCGAACAGTCAGTTTATCTGTTGGTGGAAATGGGCCATTAAATCATAGTTTGGATTCCTTTGACTTTATTACACTACATAGTGGTGTAGGTAGTGCAATGACCCATTTCCATAAATTGACTGTTCAGCCTGTGATCAACCCACTTGCATTCAGATGCAGAAGATATGCCGCTTAATTGGTCACACCTCGTTCACTCATAACACTGTTTACCGACACTACTCACCACTACCACCACTACCAGCACTCATCCCCCATTTTTCTGCCGGAAACACTGTTGCTCCCCTTTCTCAGGAAGCATGAGTAACTTGTTAGTCATCCAATCAATGCAGCAGCAGCTGCCCCTGCTTGCAACCTAACTAACCCGAGAAAGTGCTGGGGCCTATGGTCCACTCACAGCTAAAGCAGTTGGCCCAACATCCAATCCCTGGGCGTGACTTTCCTTTGTCATGCAGAATGGGAATTCAAAAGAACAGCATGTGAGTCAAGTTTGTCTGGGGGTCCCCTTTGCGGCACTGTGCCGATATTAAATCTTGCCAACAAGTGCAGAGTTAATTCCCGCTTCCTTCGTCTCCCTATCGCTGGCTGCCCACTGGCTGTCTTATCAGGTGCTATAATGACTGGGTGAGTAAAATGTCTCCTGTGTCAATGTGAAATCACACATGGTTTGCCTTCCAGTGGGAGAAAGGACTATTGTCATAGGCCAGATAAATCATTGTTTTACTCTCAATATCTCAGGGTTTATAGGGATAGAAGATTGCTTATTATTTTTACTCTAAAAAGCATGATTTTGTTAGATGGAATGTCTAGTATCATATATAGATGTTTAGCTATAATTGAGCTGGGAATTCTTATTGTGCACTAAAAATACATTATCTGTAAAAAGAAACTTTCAGGATGATATACAGACGTTATACATTAATAAAAGGAGTCTTCTTCTTTCACTCTACAAAACAACACTAGTTGTGGCAGCACTGAGAAAACTGAGGCATAATGATTATGATAACCTCTCGAACCTTAAGGTTATATTAAAGGCAAGGGTAATTGTTATACCATTGTGTTGGGCTACCATTGTGTCTGTTTCTGTTTTTAAATTGGAGAAGAAATGGCAGAGAAATCGACAGTTACAGTTTCACCTTATGATTTCTCTTCTGAAAAAGTGGGTGCGGTCCTTGGAGCTGTGATGCTGCATAATAATTAGCAGGGTCTATAAGATTCCCAGAACTTGCATAAGACACCCTGTATGTGCTTCCCCCCCCCCCCTCTTCCTATTGCTTGGTGGCATTAGACCCACACTCCTAAACACATTCCTGTACCCTCCTTCCATACACATGCAAGCACACTCGTGCTCCCAAACACATGCACGCACTCTCAAACACATGTCCACACGCCCAGCATATACACGCACTCCCAAACACATGTATGTACTCCCAACACATTCACACACTCCCAAACACATGCACATACTCTTAAACACATGCACGTACTCTTAAACACATGCACGCACCCCCATCCCAAACACATGCAGGCACCACACACTCCCAAACAGGGTAGGTGGGCAGGCTGACCTGGTATGTAGGTAGGTGGAGAAGCAGGCGGGTATCCAGGTAGGTGGGCAAGCTGGCGGGTGACTTGGTAGGTCGGTAGGTAGGTGGGCAGGCAGGGGGGTAGCCAGGTAGATGGGAAGATGGTGGGTGACCTGGTAGGTGGGCAGGCTGCTGGTTGAGCTGGCAGGTAGGTAGGTGGGCAGGCAGACAGGAGGAAAAGAAAGAAGAACTCTGCGGAGGTGGTGGCGATGACTCGAGCTGCCCCGGGATAGGCATTTCTACCAGCAGGTCCTGTGGACGCTTCTGTCGGGCTTGGCAGCAGACATCTCGGGCAGCAGCAGGTCATCTCTACCGGCTCTGGCAGGGCTCCACTAGCGGCGAGCAATGGGGGGCCCGGGTCTGCTGCCCGCACCTCCCAGTCCCAGCAACATTTGCCCCGCCACTGGGTTGGGGGAAGGGGCAGCCATCGAGGCGCTGAGAGAGAGCATAGGAGGGAGGAGTTAGCTGCACTTCATGGCTGCTGAGTGCCTTTCAAGCCAGAGGCGGGGGAGGGGGTGTAGTTCTGTTTGGAAACTTAAAGATGATTGGTGGTCCATGTCGGCAGGGTGGGGCCGGAGCCCCAAGTGAGGAAGGAGATTACCTCATTTACAGTGCTACACACACACACGTAGCACCACGCTATACCTACATATAATACATATACCTATAATCAATATTATTAGGGCCTACATCACTTTAAAGCTCCTCACAATAAAGCACCTCACTACAGAGCTCAGCGGTACTTGGGTACTTCGGTACAATTTTAGTTATATTTGTGAAGCAGAACACCCACACAACATTTCTTATTTTCCAGATGCCTCTACTATGCAACATTAGACTAAACATAAGATCACGATCCAACATTTGAGATGTAACAGGGCCCTCTAGAGTGAGAGGAGAAATCTGTCTCTTGCCCCGGGCATAATGAATGTAGCAACGTTACCGCAGCCGATCTGACAGAGCACAGCTTTCATTTCAGCGAGTCTATTCCATAGTGGTTCAAAAAAATTTAAATCATGTATGTTAACATAAAAGCGGTTAATTAAGTACTTTCAACTGCAGGCAGGAGGAAGAAAAAAATATCTTAACAAACAAATTATACTAATGAAAAATTCAAGTAAATTCGCCCTTTAAAATCAAGCCAGAAAATCAGAATGGGGTAATGGCGTTGAATAAACAGCACTGCGCTAAAATGTCGACAACATAGTATTCATATGCGAGGTGCAAATTAAAGAATTGCTCCAGTCCAAAGGAAAATGTTGATATTTTAAAGTGATGGGGGGACATTATTTATTAAAAGGTGCAAAATCTCTCAGCTTATTGGAGTGCCCCTCCAGCTTATATAGAAGCCCTCCTCCCTAACAATCCCAAAGGGGTGGCTATATATTACCGTATATACTCGAGTATAAGCCGAGTTTTTCAGCCCACTTTTTGGGCTGAAAAAAGCCGCCTCGGCTTATACTCGAGTCCAGGGGCGGACTGCCAGGGAAGGCCGCAACCCTGAGCCCAACAGATGCTGGAGGGTGAGGGGCGGCCGCTGCGGGTCCCTGCTGTACCCGCTGCTGCCGCCGCTCTCATTCACACAAACACGCACACACATTCACACACTGACCGGCACTTCCAGGCTGCTGCGCGCTGGTCGTCAATGGGCGGCGTCCAATGTTTTCATTGGACGCCTGCCATATGGGGCACGCCCACCGACGACGAGCGCGCAACAGCCAGGAAGTGCTGGTGTGTGTGTGAGAACGGCGGCGGCAGCGGAGGAGCGGAGGAGGGGAGGGGGACCCTGCTGCCCCTCTGCAGGGTAACCTCGACCCTGACCCCCGACACCTGCGCGTCTGAGAGCGGTGGCAGCAGCAGCAGGTACCCACAGTGTGTGTGTGTGTGTGTGTGTGTGTGTGTGTGTGTGTGTGTCTCTTTCTGTGTGTGTCTCCCTTTCTGTGTGTGTGTCTCTTTCTGTGTGTGTGTGTGTGTCTCTCTTTCTGTGTGTGTGTCTCTTTCTGTGTGTGTGTGTGTCTCTTTCTGTGTGTGTGTGTGTGTGTGTGTGTGTGTGTGTGTCTCTTTCTGTGTGTCTCTCTCTTTCTGTGTGTCAACTCCAATTCCAATTGAAAAAAGCCGCCTCGGCTTATACTCGAGTCAATAACTTGTTCCATTTTTTTGTGGTAAAATTAGGTGTCTCGGCTTATATTCGGGTTGGCCTATACTCGAGTATATACGGTATTTATAATTCCAGTGCATGACTAAAGGCTTCTTAAAGTGAACCAAAACCCAGGATTTTGACTATCATGGGCTTTGGTCCTTTCCCCTCAGGCACCCCGATCGGAGATACCCCGCTGTATGAAACCACCCAGATCACCAAGCGCAGCTCACCTCCTCCCGGTCCTACGGCGCATGCGCGGGAGCTCATCCAATCAGCACGCTTGGAGCTGACGCCACGGCGTCTAAACCTTCGTCTAAGGCCAGCAGCCCCGAGAGACTGGCGGCCGCATCCCCCGCTTCCCTCTTACAGGGAGCGTGCCCCTGCTGGCTATTCACAAATGCCTGGCACGGGCACGCACCCTGCTGGGGTAGCGAGGATGTGGCTGCGGCTCGGGAAGCAAGGTAAGTGAATGGGGCGACCTGGGGGTTTCACACAGCGGGGCATAAAACAAGACCTTACTTTGGGGATATAAGCACAAAACAAGTGCGGTAGATTCTTCAGAGCTTTTTGGAGTTTTTAAAGTGGACCAACACCCAGGGGGGATCGGCCCGGGAATCTATAAGATTCCAGGAGCGATCAGATCCCTCCCCGCGGGGCATCCGAAATCGGGATGTCCCGCGGGGAGGAACCCCCCAGGAGGCCCACAATCCTTACCTTACCGGCGATCCAACGGCACATGCGCGAGACGCGGCCGCGTCTCTCGCTTCCCTCTAGCAGGGCACGCTCCCGCGCCGGCCGTTTTGTGAATGGCCGGCGCAGGCGCGCTCCCTGTTAGAGGGAAGCGAGAGACGCAGCCAATGACAGCGCTCTGGTATGCGCGTCCAAGCGGGTTTGGACGCGCATACCAGAGCGGCTCTGAGCGCTGTCATTGGCCGGACGAGGTCACGTGGGAGCGGGGAAAGGTGAGTTTTCGGGGCTTTCTGGGGGGTTTCACACAGCGGGGCACTCCCGATCGGGGTGCCCCACCTAAGTGGACCAACACCCAGGATAGTCAAAATCCTGGGTGTTGGTCCACTTTAAAGAAATCCTTTGGACATTTTATTCACTTTTATGGGATCGCCCTTTTATTGGACCGAATGGGGATTGTCTGATTCCAGGATCGGTGAGATTACAACTGTATCTCAATGCTGATTATTTTACCTGTCTTGTGAGTGGATTTGGATCTTTTTATTAAAGTTATAGTTTTTGCAATATTACACTATTTTGGGCTTTCTGCTTCTCCATGTATGTCACCCCCTGAGCTTTGCCTGGAAAAGAGAGATTGCACAGCGGAGGGCTGTATGGAAATAGTACCTTTGTGACATCTGTAAATGCTGGAGGGTTGAAGTGTGGAAGCATTGCTGGATAAGCGTTTATTTAAAAGTGGATTACATCAGAATTGGCAACAACGCCGTGTAAAATCAATTCTAAGCGCATTGCCTACTTAAAGTTGGTAAGAGTTTGCACGGTTGGTGGAGGATTCCTTTGCACAATTTTGCGTGGAGTGCATGCACCGTGGGACATAGTTATATTGAGCACTATAGCACCTTTGAAGGATTAAATATTGGGACTTTTGTTTTGTCTTATTCAATCTAGCTTGCTCTGTGTTTATATTAACACAAAACAAGAAAAGGCATCATTTAAATTTAAAAAATGTTTTAAAATCTAATAAATAATAATAATAAAATATTTGAATTGCTTGGGGTGACAGGGACAAGATAGGGTTGCTGTGGCCTGCTGCAGCTCACCTTGTCATTCCTTTCCTCCCCAGTGTTTATTCACAGAGGAACTGTGAGATAGAGACCGGGAGCATGTCAGGCCACTGAAGCGAGCGGCGTCTGGTGCCAAGGCAGCTCAGCTAGTCATACATGCTGCATTTCCCAGACTTAAACCCGACCAACACAACAAACAGTGCTCATATGCACCCCTCCCCAGGGCAGTTTAGATTGCTGCATATAAAAAATAATTCAATTAAATTTAATGTAGTTCATTTTTCTAACTCCTACTGTAGTGAACTATAGATTTTTAGAAACAAAATAGCGATTCATGGATGTGCAGGTCACTTGCAAACAGTTGCACTTGCTGCTGGGCTTCCTGTCACTGTGTATTGTCAGTCATGCCAGTTGAATCCAGGCAGCAGCATTGCTGAGATGCTGGAAGAGGAAGCTCCAAAATGGCCGCTACCAACTGTGCCAGACTGTTGGTCCGGTTTAAGGACTGTGAAGAAAGAAGGAGGAAAGGCGCTGCATAAATATTAGTAGTATTCTTGGTGATTCTTGTGGTGAGCATGAGAGTGCAGTTCACACTCACCTCACTGAGGAGTGGCCTGCGATTTACCCTGCCAGGGACTTGCATGTCCCCTATCACCAATCTTAAATCTAAAAATTCTTTTTTATAAATAAAAAAATAATGACAAACATTTTCTGGTGTGTGGATATTTTGTAATACAATAATTTGATATCAGTATTTCATGCTACCAGTCCTTGCAGTCCCGCGCATATAGGTTTCACAGTGCCCAGTAGCAAAAATCACAGTGGGCCTACCCAGGCTGGCTCAAAGCCTCAATAAAATACCCCCCCCCCCCCAAACCTACACCATTAAATAACCCCCCATCACACACAAACACACACATACATATATAGCTCAGCCCTCAGACGGGGAGGCGATTCATTAATAGCGCCAGGTAGCGACAGATGAGCGACTGTAGCAGTATTTTCAGAGCGCCCGCTAGTAGTCGCTGTGCTTGGCTGTTGTTCGGTTGTTGACAGCGACTCAGTCGGTGTGCAGTAATGCTGAATACGGGGTGACGAGTCGCTATTTGACAGGTTCCGCGCTGTATGGGAGCGCATGATAGCGAATGGCCATAGCGAACGGCTCCCAGCATATTCATTAACAAATCACGCTCCAAAAATTCTTGCGCTGTGAAATGCTTGTTTAAACCCCAGAGTGCTGGCGGCGATGGGTTAAAAGTAGTTTTTTAACCCCCAAACAACCATATTTTTGGAAACCAAAAAAAACAAGTTTATAAAAACATTTTGTAATATGAATACAATAATATCAATTCTGCACAATTTTTTTTTTTATTTTTTTTTTACCTTAAAAAAAATATCTTACATTGCAGAAGTGGCAACAGAATTTTTCACATTAAAAAAAAAAAATTAATAACAATTATTTATGATTATTTAAAGATTGTTCCATTGAAATGCATTGGAGAGCGCCAGGTAGCGAGAGGTCATACCTGTCGCTGTTCAAGGTCGCTCGCTGGCGCTGTGGGGTGAGGCTGGAATAATGATGAATGATTCGCTATCTGGCGCTCTCTCAGTCGCTAAGCAGGATCGGCTTGATAAATGTGTGATTGTGGTGGGGAGCCGGCGTTCTCGTGGCGGTGACCGTCATTACCGTTCGCTCACCAGTCGCTACCTGGCGCTATCCCTTGTTAAATAAGGGCCTAAATCTTCTCACTGGATGCCCTCTCTCACAGGCATCCCTATTTAGAATTCCCCGCTGGATGAAATTCCACAGATCGCCCTGCAAAAACGAATCTTCTGGTGATCCCACAGTGTATGCATGGGTCACCAGCCAATCAACGCTTGTCCTCCATTCACACCTTGGTTAGCCAACCTGACGTCAGATCAGCTAGGAAAGATGAGTGTGTGTCCCTTTGCCAGGCATTTCTGAATGGGTGGCACGGGTACGTGGAGGCGCCTCAGCTAGAAGAATGTCTAGATGGCAACAGTGCTTCTCCAATCCTCTATTTACCAGTCTGAGCATTGCAACATGTGCTGCAAGGTGTGTTTGGCACTTTGAACAGGGCCCCTTCTGCCCGGGCCCAGTAGCAGCTGCCTATCCTGCCTCTATGGTATGTGTGCCCCTGAGTACTTGAATATCAGGCTAAAAAAACCAAGGCTACAATAGACTAACTAGACAAAGGGACTCCAATGTGCTTGTACCAAGCCAACCCAAAAGCAAAACAAAGAATCAAATCCCAGCAGCCTCTAGGATTTTCTTGATGGGCCAAGGGCACAGGAATAGGAATCTTAGGATAAGGCTCAGCAATTCCATTCCACCTCTAGGAATAAACTGGAGGCCTGCTGGGCCAAGGACACGTAAAAAGTAGCTAATAACAGGGATGACTTGGAGAAGCAATACCAACAATCAAAAAAGATGAGGTTGTGTGAAGTATTTATCACCTTCCAACCAGGTGCAGCAGATAATACACATGATGGCCAGGCAGTTTTGCTAGTTATTTAAGAAGGGATAGCGCCAGGTAGTGCCTCGTAGCGGCAGGCAGCGTCTGGTGAACGCTGGGCGCTGTAGGGGAAACCACATTTAGGGGCTTATTTAAGAACGGATAGCACCAGGTAGTGCCTCATAGGGGCAGGCAGCGTCTGGTGAACGCTGGGCGCTGTAGGGGAAACCACATTTAGGGGCTTATTTAAGAACGGATAGCACCAGGTAGTGCCTCGTAGCGGCAGGCAGCATCTGGTGAAGGCCAGACAAAACCACATTTAGGGGCTTATTTAAGAACGGATAGCACCAGGTAGTGCCTCGTAGCGGCAGGCAGCATCTGGTGAAGGCCGGGCAAAACCACATTTAGGGGCTTATTTAAGAACGGATAGCACCAGGTAGTGCCTTGTAGCGGCAGGCAGCGTCTGGTGAACGCTGGGCGCTGTAGGGGAAACCACATTTAGGGGCTTATTTAAGAACGGATAGCACCAGGTAGTGCCTCGTAGCGGCAGGCAGCATCTGGTGAAGGCCGGGCAAAACCACATTTAGGGGCTTATTTAAGAACGGATAGCACCAGGTAGTGCCTCGTAGCGGCAGGCAGCGTCTGGTGAAGGCCGGGCAAAACCACATTTAGGGGCTTATTTAAGAACGGATAGCACCAGGTAGTGCCTCGTAGGGGCAGGCAGCATCTGGTGAAGGCCGGGCAAAACCACATTTAAGAAAGTGAATCTGGTGAGCACGTCTAACATCACCATGTAGCGTGACATGTATTAATCCAGGCATGTATTGTTGTATGTACAGGTCTGGCACTAAAGTGTCATTGTCCCAGTGTTATAACAATTCCATGTGTTTTCGCTTTGTTACTGGTGTATATGTTCACAAAAACATACTTTCATCACATAGCGTCTGTCGCTCTATGCTAAAGCGCCAGGCTTTAGAGCGCCGACGCTGTGTGTGTCTAGTGTTTTGTTAAATATGGTGTGGACAGCTGAGTGCCAGATGCACTGAGCTGGCGCTACCTCTCGCTCACTGCAGCCTTATACTGTTGTTAGAGTGCCCAGCACACATCACATTCATCAATGCCGGCCAGGTTACTACAGGGACAGAAACACTAGGTTACAGCGCCCAATACCCGCTTACAGCGCCTACTAGCGGTCACTCTAATTACCGCTATACAGACGCTCATCTGGCAATACCTGGTAGTGAATCAGCCTCCATGTTAGACTCAGAACTACCCGACCTTGACAGAGAAAAAGTTCAGCATTTTCTTTATAACGAAAGCATTTTGGCAGCATCCTGTAGCTTGTTACTATTGTGTGGTGTACCATTGTGGGTCTATGCCTCCCTAACCCTTACTTTGCACCTGATATTCCTGGCAGGTCCCAAATGATATCTGGAATCATTCACTTGAATCTTTTATCTATAACTATTTTTACAACATGGCTGCTAATCAAGTGTTTTAGTGTCTGCTTCTCCTCTAGAGCACCCCCTGCTGGCTGTCAGTAATAATTATGATATTCCTGTATAATATTTCTAGTGCACTGAATGGTACACAACAAATGTTCTAAACACTATACACTTTCTGTTTATACCTCCCTATATTTTTGTTATAGCCACTGCACGTCTCATTAACAAAATTTGCACTGATGTTGATGGGATTTCTAAGCTGTCTTGCAGAGACATAAAGCACTGTGGCTATGGCTTCTTCTTATGGGGAGATGCTAAAAAAAAAAAGAAACCGCTGTGAAGGTAAATGCATAGTGTTCAGTTTTAATTTGCTGAAACAAGTCATGCATTTGTCCTACCTAGAGGATATTCTGAAATAAACCTGTATCTCTTCTCTGCCAAAGCATTTGATTGAAACCGGGACAAAGCATCTTAGGCAGAATATAGGTTTAACCCGTTTGTCGGTACCAGACCAATTTGTCAGACATTAGCGGAAATTAGCTTGCAAATTAGAAGACACAGCACCAATAACACTGCATGGAGTAAATGGCTTATGGCAAAGCACAGGGGGAACGTACTGAAAGGGGATCATATACCGAGAGTAACAGAAATGTAAGGGTGGATAACCACCGAGTGCTGGAGGAATATACGTAAAAAAGATTTAAAGTCTCTGTCCAGGCACACACTAACTTCCTCCCAACTTATCCCCCTGGGAACAGTGTAAAATAAGCCATTTAAAGCGTCTCAAAATATCTGATTATATATAAATACCTTATGTATTCTAAGCAAAGCCCCTTTCTTAGCATCAATTTCCTGGTGGTGCCGAGCAGGAAAGGACAGGTGATGGTGCAGCTTTAGTCTTAAAGTGGACCAACACCCAGGATTTTGACTATCCTGGGTTTTGGTCCACTTCGGGGGGGGGCACCCCGATTGGGGGTGCCCCGCTGTGTGAAACCCCCCAGAAAGCCCCCAAAACTCACCTCTCCCCGCTCCCACGTGACCGAGCCGTCCAATTCCCGCTGACGGACAAGCGGGTGACAGCGACGGACAAGACAGTGCGTCCGCCGCCGCCTCTCGCACGTCATTCTTACAGGGCGCGCGCACGTCTAGTTCTCGGATGTCCCGCGGTGAGGGAGGTGATCGGCTCGGGAATCTTATAGATTCCCGGGCCGATCACCCCTGGGTGTTGGTCCACTTTAAGCATGCTCTGCTGTTGTCAGAGCCAGCTATGGGACCACTGTGATATGCTCTGCCATTATCAGAGCCAGCTATGGGACCACTATGACATGCTGTGCACACTCACGCTGAAAGCATCAAGGGACAGTATACTGGAGGAATAAAAATGAAAAGAGAGTAAACTTTGGAGCCTTGCCACGGCTTCTAAATGACTTTGTCGGAAATGAAGGCTGAGCACATGGGACAGGCAGCAGATAAGCTATTTACTGCCTTATTATTGTTTTTGGGTTTACAGTCTATTTAAAATGGAACAAAACCCAATGAGCTGGGCTTCGCTGTGTGAAACCCAGGGGAACGCACACCTAACCTTCATTCTGGCTCCCTCGGCGATGCAAATAGCAGGTGGCCACATCCCCAGCTGCTTGTGTGCTCCCACCCCAGCCATTTATATAGGCTGGGGCAGGCCTGCTGCTGAGGATATGCCCACTCGTGCCCCCAATTGCCATAAACAGAGCCATTTGCCAAACATTACATATGCATGGCAAACAGCTCTGATTGGACAAGAGCACGGTCAGGTGAGTTTTTCTGTGTGACATGTGCAATGACATGTGCAACTGGGATTTCAGTAAGGTGGACCAAAACCCACGGAGATCGGGCCTGGAATCTATAAAATTCCCAGGCCGCTTGATTCCCCCCCCCATCCAGGGCAGGTCCAGAATTGGATGCCCCACTGTGTGACACCTCTGAGGCCGGCCAAAAACTCACCTTCTTTCTCAGTCCAATGGCACATGCGCAAGCAGCAGCCGCATCCCAGATATCCCTTTAGCAGGGCGCGTACCCGTGCCAGGCATTTGTGAATGGCCAGCGCGGGCACTCTCCCTGTTAGAGGGTAGCGGAGGATGCGGATGCCAGTGCGCTTGGGCATTGTCCAGCTCCCTCGCTGCTCCGCACAGCAGCTTCTCCAGCTTAGAGGGAACATTGTTCCAAATGTAAAGTGTTGTTTTGGTTGAAAAATTTCAAGGTGTGCATTTTGTCAGCAGTGTTGAAAATTTCAAGTAAAATTACCGTTATGCGCATGCTTTAATTTGTGGAGTTTGGCAACTCTTACCTTGAAAGTACCTATGCATTTTGGGTACCGTTCTGTTCGGGGGATGTTGCTTTTTCAGATTTTACTTGTTTTTTCTTGTTTGCATATAGTTTTTTTTTAGGAAAATGTGGCTTTGATTCTTCTTTTTTATTCTTTTTTAGGGAAACTCTGTGCAACCAAAGAATTGATTGAGGGATTACTTCCACAAAACTACACCCCCATAAACAAGCCTGGTACGCCTAGAAAGCTTGAGCCGTGTACTTCCAGAGAATATATCATTTATATAAATGTAAAGGGTTGTTTTCTGGAAAAACTGCAAGGTTCGCTTAGCGCATAGCATAGTTGTATTTTATCTGAAAATCTCCTAAAGCGCTGTTTCAGTTTGGGGGAGTCTCCTGGGCAGGAAAGGGTGTCTACCTATACATATGTGGTACCGCTGTGACCGGGAGAAATTGGGGTTTCACACACAATAAGATTTTATTGACAAACTTACATTTTTTATTACAAAAAATACTACAAATTGCAAAAAATAGATTTTTTTTTTTATTTTTTGCACATATTTCATACACTAAAAAAAGGCCAAACAAGACATTTCATGTTGAAGCTCAGACCCTGCTGAAAAAAAACAATATATAATTTTGCTGGAAAATCCCTTCAAAAATCAGAGGTCGAACATATGTAGCGCCAAATAGTGAAACGTGGTCTGGCAACAAAGGGTGACAAAAATTCTAGGAAGGCTGGCAATTAAAGGGTTAAACTTCACTCTAAATAAGAGTCTATCTTATATGTTTCCCCCGCCCTGTACATACAGATTGCTCACATTAAAAATCATCCTACCTGCATCTAATGCATGTTATAAGCTTTTAAACATCCAAGATGGCGGCTCATGTAACATCAGGCAGCCTGCAAACAGGAAGTGCCTTCTGACTGTGCTGCTCTGCATTCTGGGATTGCTGACCTTTTCCTGACCCCAGCTCTGCTAGTGTCTGAGTAAAGCACAGCTATAACCCGCCCCCTGTATTTATCCCACTCTCCTCAGTAAGTGTGATGCTTCTGAGTCAAGATGGCGGCGCCAGTATCCTAAGGTCCTGAACAGAGTTGCAGCCCAGTGGGGGAAAGAATAATAAGTAAGTGACTTAAAATATATTAAATTTTAGATGCTGGGGAATCATGGTGAAGGTCCGGTTTAAGAGATAAGAGATCATTAGCTCTCTAGTGCTCCTTGTCATAAAGCCTAAAGAAAGAGGATTCGCCTGTGCTCTGCAAATGTACGGTTCTGCACTATAGCCAGACCACTCTCGGCCATTGCTTTACTTCTCCAATTGGGATGGAGAAGGGGAGGATAAGTATTTCGAGATTCACATGCCCTGCAGCAGTGTAAATATTTTACCTGATTTCCAGCCTCACAGGCTTTGCTCTCCGAATCAGAATGCCCAGTAGGTGGTAAAGTAGGATTTTTGACTGGAGGCCTGCTTTAAATAAACCTCAGATAAAGCCAAGTGCAATCAGCAAATTATATGATGTTACCTGAAAACAAAATGACAAGACTATGCAAAGAAAAAAAACAGACCAGCCTTCTGTGGTATAGAAATACAACATGGAACATAAGTTAGTAGGAGGTGGGTAGACTAGTCAATACTGAAGAGTTCAAATTGAGTGCTCTGCCCCTGTTACTTTCTCCTGCTGCATGTTACATGGTGGTTCTACAAACTGTTACACTGTATCACAAACTAGGCCAGCTCTAGGAGAATGTAACAGATTTATCAGCTGAAAGGCAGAGAAATGTCTGTAATGAAAATATATTCAGCCCAATGATGAAAGACCTGGCAAATGATAGTTGTCATTTATTAGCCTGGCTGCCACATCTGATGACACTAATGGGCATTGCCGACCTACACTTTTATCATTAGTAGGGTATAAATAATATATCAGCGTATAACTACCTAGATGACTTTGATATTCGTGTCTGTCATGGTACAACCCTATCTCTTCAGTTTTCCTTCATGGTGGAGGAGTACTGCAACAAAATGTAAATTTAACTCAGAACAGTCAACCTATGGATTACCACCTACAGCCATATTAAAGGTGCCACTGCAGGTAGCCCTTAAGGTAATAAAATAAATATTACCTAAATTTGGAAACATTTTGTCTATCCTGGTGATTGATCCCTGCCCCAGGGAGCATCCCGATTTGGCATGTTCCACTGTGTGCCATCCTTTTTGCCATTGCCACATCATATAGGCGGGCATTCGTCTAATCAGCCCTTTACACTGTGCATACTAACGCACGGCATAAACCTATTGTTTTGGACTACGCGTCGGCATAGGATACGTTCACCTGTGGACTGGCCGGCCATCGGAATGGGAGCACTCACAGCTGCAGGGATGCCTGCCATGCGGTTGTGTCCTTTGATCACAGCAAGGCAAAAGTAAGGAGTTTGCAGGTGATCAGGGGGGTTCACACAGTGGGGCATCCTGAATCGGGATAGTCGGCTGGCCCCTTTAGACATAGGCCCTTATTTAAGAAGGGATAGCGTCAGGTAGTGGCTGGTTAATGACAGGTAGCGACTGGTGAACGCCGGACACGGCACGCAATTACACATTTATCAAGCAGAATCTGTTTAGCGACTGGGATAACGCCATGTAGCGTCTGATTCATCATTTTCACAGCCTCAGCGAACAGCGCCAGCGTTCAGCCTTGCACAGCGCCAGGTATGACCTCTCGCTACCTGGCGCTCTCCCATACATTTCAATGGACGATCCTTTTCTTCTCTTTAAACGTTTTTTTTTTTTTTTTTTTTTTTAAATCACAAATAATTCTGTGACCTCTTCTGGCATTGAAATATCAGTTTTTTCATAATTTTTACATTTGTTAAATATTTCCTCAGAAATGACATTACAGGTCTGGCATTAAAGTGTTCATGTTACAATGTTGTTACAATGTAATTCCATATGTTTTCGCTTTGTTACTAGTGGATAGATGCTTGAAAACACACTTTAAACACACCGCCTCCTGCGCTCTGGGATTCAGACAAATATTTTTCAGCGCCAGAGATTTGTGAGGCTGTTTTTTTTGCTGAATATGGTGTGAGTCGGTCGCTATGAGCAGTCGCTAACATGCGCTCCCATACAGCGCTGTACTGGTCAAATAGCGACTCCTCACAATGTATTCAACATTTCTGAACAGCGACTGAGTCGCTATAAAGTAGCGACTCACGGCCGAGCACTGCGACTACTAGCGGGCGCTCTGAAAATGCCTGTTACAGACGCTCATCTGTCGCTACCTGCCGCTAATGATGAATCAGCCTGTTAGTGATTGGTCCACTTTGAACAAAGGACATGACAGTAATGGATCATCTACATTTTACCTAGTGGAGGTAATCTTGGTTCTCCTGCCTGTGGTTGGTCTAGAAGCCCTCACTTCCTTTTCCCTTCCCTTCCCTAGGTCCCAATCATTAAAGTGGACCATCACCCTCCCGTGATCGGCCCGGGAATCTATAAGATTTCCGGGCCGATCACCTCCCTCCCGATCTCGGATGTCCCGCGGGGTGAAACCCCCCCAAACACCCCAAATCCCCTTACCTTGTCTGTGAATGGCTGGCGCGGGAGGTGGCGGCGAAGGAGCCGCTTGTCCGCGGCTGTCAAATCTCTTGTCCGTCGGCGCTGGGAGCGGGGAGAGGTGATTTTTTCGGGTGATCGGGGGGGTTTCACACAGCGGGGCACCCCGATCGGGGGTGCCCCACCGAAGTGGACCAAGACCCAGGATAGTCAAAATCCTGGGTGTTGGTCCACTTTAAACAGGACTTTCACCCTGAATAAGAGTCTATCTTCTATATTTCCTACACCCTGTACATACAGATTGCCCACATTAAAAATCATCCTCCCTGTTATCTATTACATTTTCCTTGCCTTTAAATGGTGGCACATGGAGTCTCAGGCTGCTTGCAAACAGAAAGTGTCTTCTGACTATGCTGCTCTGCATTCTGGGATTGCTGTCCTTTTCCTGACCCCAGCTCTGCTCTGTCTGAACAAAGCACAGCTATAACCCGCCCCCCTGTACTTTTGCACCCCTCTCCACAGTATGTTTTGCTTCTGAGGCAAGATGGCGATACCCGTATCTTAGAGTCCTGAACAGAGTTGAAGCCCAGTAGTGGACTAAAAACAACATTTTCTATGCTGGGGAATAGTGTTTTAAAGGTTTGGGGTTTTCATTAAATGACGCTAAAGTTCCAGTTTAAAGGAGCACTATCACGAAAAAATGGCCCAATGACAAAAATCCATAAAAATATAATAATATGCTGGATGGCGGGAGGAGGCGTCTCATATACACCCGGCATTAAGAAATATCCAGCTAGGCTTGTTTCTTTCTTTTAATGCAAGGAAGAGGAAATTAGGGGGGGGCAGGCTATGTCACCCATGATATAATCAAACCTGTCACCCCTGTTTTTTATTCCTACCAAGAGAGAATAACCCACAAGCTTGGCAGGAGTTTCATTCAGTTTGGGTGTATAGGTGACCTCTCTTCTCAGTAGCCGACGTGTTTATATGGATTTTTAATATTACAACATTTTGCGATACACCTCTTTTATATAAGGGAACAATGTAGAATATTGAGTTCATTGAGTAATAGCGGCCCATTCTTGGCTAGGAGGTAAGTTAGAAGCTATGAGAGGTAGGTGCTTTGGTCTGGAAATAGTTAGCTTGCTTACAGGCTGATTCATTAATAGCGCCAGGTAGCGACAGTAGCGTTATTTTCACAGCGCCCGCTAGTATTCGCTGTGCTTGGCCGTTGTTTGGCTGTTGACAGCGACTCAGTCGGTGTGCGGTAATGTTGAATACGGGGTTATGAGTCGCTGTTTGACAGATTCCGCGCTGTATGGGAGCGCATGACAGCGAACGGCCATAGCGAACGGCTCCCAGCATATTCATTAACAAATCACGCTCCAAAAATTCTCGCGCTGTGAAATGCTTGTTTAAACCCCAGAGCGCTGGCGGCGATGGGTTAAAAGTAGTTTTTTAACCCCCAAACAACCATATTTTTAGGAAAAAAAAAAAACATGTTTTTCAAAACAGTTTGTTATATGAATACATTAATATCAGACCTGTAATATTAATTCTGCTCAAATTTTTTTTTTTTTTTTTTTTAGCTTAAAAAAATATCTAACATTGCAGAAGTGGTCACAGAATTTTTGACATTTAAAAAAAAAAAAAAAAAAAATAAATATATATATATATATATATATATATATATATATATATATATAAAATAGCAATTAATTATGAATATTTAAAAATTGCTCCATTGAAATGCATTGGAGAGCACCAGGTAGCGAGAGGTCATACCTGTCGCTGTTCAAGGTCGCTCGCTGGCGCTGTGGGGTGAGGCTGGAATAATGATGAATGATTCGCTATCTGGCGCTCTGTCAGTCGCTAAGCAGGATCGGCTTGATAAATGTGTGATTGCGGAGGGGAGCCGGCGTTCTTGTGGCGGTGACCGTCATTACCGTTCGCTCACCATTCGCTACCTGGCGCTATCCCTTGTTAAATAAGGGCCTTAGCATTTTGTAGCCTTTGGCATGACATACAAGTTTGTGTGTCTGTTTTTCAACATAACTAGTCAACACAAGACTGTCATTCATACAAATAAGGAATGTGAAAAAGTGCAACACAGGCATTTTAAAAAAAACAGCGAGAATGAGGCAAATGAATGCCGGGACATCTAACTAAAAAAAAACTGCCATTTTCAACATACTGGACTTGAAAGCTTCTAAAAGTCAGCTCTTTGCTTCAGAATACTGGCCCTGTGTCATTAAAGCGGACCAAATCCAGTGACTCCAGGGCCGGGGGGTGCCCCAGGGCGATGGACCAAGACTGGGGATAGTAAAAATCCTGGGTTTTGGTCCACTTTAAAGAGGAACTATTGCCAGAAATAACCATAGTCCCTCTTAACTATGCAGCAGTGGGGCAGACTGAACTGGGATCCCCTGCTGTGCATTGCGCAGCTAAAACAAAGAACCGTACACCCGGATACTCACCTCTTCCAGGATGAGCCCCACGTGACTGCAAGCAGCCTATCAGTGTGGTCGGGGGCCGGGCCTAACAGGGCGCAATGCAAGCTGACAGGCTCCACGGCAGCCGTAGAAGGATCTCGGAAGAGGTGATTACCCCGGCAGCTGGATCTTTCTTTTAAAAGCAGGGTCTGCCCCGCTGCTGCAAATTAAAGAGAGACTACGGTAATTTCTGACCATAGTTCCTCTTTAAACTTTAGCTTGTATTTCTGCTTTATATTAGAAGGATTCAGAGGTCCTAAAGTCCCTAATCCTGACAAGCCCCTATCATCCCACGCCTGGCACAATTATGGGCATTAAAACAAAACAAGGCTCATCTGGTCCTGGCCGTGTGCCTGCTCCCATGGGGGGGAACAGTGGCCCTCTTGAGTGGCTGATGCTGCTAGTAATGGCTCTTCAACCATTTGCTACTGCCATTGTGATTGGCTGACAAGACTGTCAAGGTGGAAGACCAGAAACAGGGAGGTCAGCATAGATCTTCTGGCATGGGAGTGAGCAAAAGCTGTGTGTGTGTGTGTGTGTGTGTATGTGTTTTTTTTTTTTTTTTTTTTGTTTAAGGAGGCCAAGGGAAAAAATAATACTTCAAACTATTAGAGATGCCCTGGGGCAAGAAACAAAAACCGAGATTTTTTCAGGTTTTGTTCCAGTTTAATAATTAACATATGAGTATTTATAAACAAGCCTGCTTGCTGAATATTCTATAGTAATGAGATGGTTATACTGGGCTGTTAGTTGGTTCCCAGGCTCTAGGTAAAGTGTATAAATAGTAGCAATGGAGCAACTTCCTCCCCCTTACCCATGTATAAACTAGTGCAATCTTCTCTCTACTTTTAAACTATTTGTATCTCATGTCTTTTTTTTTTTTAAATAAAGCATAAATACAAGTCCCTATTTTCAGGATACATTTCAAAAAGGTTTATTGAATCAGATCCAATCAGATCCACTAAATTAATAAAAGAATATGCAGCCATGTTACAATAAAGGACTAGCTCACCACTAAAGTTAGCTCTTTCTTGAACTCCTGTGTTTTCCCGAAAATAATGGCATTCATTTTTGTTCCAAAAGAGATGCTAGGGCTTATTTTCAGGGAGTGCTGTATTTTAGCATAAAACATCTACATTTATTCTTCAATTTCATTCCAAAATAATAATACTGCACCCCAGCTCCTGCCCCCCCCCCATGTTCCTGGTGGTGCCACTCCATAAAAATGTTAATATTTGCTATGGGCTCCACTGTACCCACTGTATACTTACATGTGCAGCGTGAGACATGTATCCTGCATGTGGCCCCCCACCATTTACATGGCTCCACATTATGACACAGGCCTGGGTCATACTGGCATTGTGGCACTGGCACTCCTTGATAGTGCCCATCTGAGGGTCTCATTGGCTGGCAACGGAAGTATCAGCCGATGCTTCGGAGTTAGCGCTACAGCCACAAAAATAATGCTAAAAGACGCACATCATAAAAAAGACCCTAAGTCATACTAAAGAACTATTAAGAGGAAGTTTGGTCCTATGTATGATTCCCCTCAGCACTACAGATTGTAGTCACACCTCTACTTACTTCTAGTTTGTGAAGACCAAAGAAGAAAAGGTTCATGTAACAGATAAGCAACAGTATGGGTTTAAAATAGACCAACAGTCACTTTTGCTTATTACCAATGCCCCCCTTCCCCTGCAGATACCCTCCTACCTGAGGCTGCAACATTAAAGGGATCTCAAGTAAATAAGAGTGTCACTGAACTAGGCAGCAGGAGTCCATCCGCATACTGGTGCTGGAAGCCCGCGTCCAGTGCTGAATATGTCCTATTCTGACCTCTGATGGCGATTGTATTCATATGCGACTGCCCACAACCAGTGAGGTTTAGTGGCCGCTGGCAGCGGATGGAGGTGCGCGAGTACTGGGGGATTTTACCGTGGGTATTCAGAGCAGGACATCCCTCATCTAGATGCCCCCCTGCTGCCTAGTCCAGTGACCATCAAGTCTTACTTGACATGGTTTGGGATATCTTGCATGGGGAGGTAGTGTGGGGCTTGGTACAAGGCAGGGAGACTCAGGAGGCATGGAATGGAGGTGAAAAAGGTTAGAAGCTCACTAACAAGAGAGTGTGAATTCCTGATATTATCTATGCCACTCTTCTTTCTAAATAATACAGCCAAGCTCCACAATTATCTTTTTTTGTAACCAAGCACCTACCTCCTAATAACTCTCCTTCCTCTATCCAAACTCTACCTTTCCACCATAAAGTGGACGTCCGCTTCCTCCAGCAAGACACACTCTCATTTGTCTTCACTCATCGGGATGCCCCACTTTGTGAAACCAGGGTGTTTGCCCACAATGCTCTCTTCATTGGTGATCCACCAGGCCATGTGCAGGTCACTGGAGACATCCTGTTGTGACTGTGTGCACCAAGAAAATCTGGGTAACTGTCTTTGGTACACACAAATGGAGGGAAGTGGACAGTGCCTAGCCTGCCAATCTGGTTTCCTAGCAGCACATTTATATGCACAGCTCAGAAACTTGATTCCTCTTTAAAACAGAAGTTAACAGAAGCTAAGCACATGGGTTCACTGTCTCCCCTGACCCCAGTAGGCCACATGGTGTGGCCCACTCACTGCCTTCCCAATAGTAGGTCAGCCAGCAGTAATCACAGCCCTATGCCCACTGGTGAGAAGTGGATAACTGTCAATGCCACAAGACTCAATCTCAGTATCCAGTGAGTATTTTCTAACCGGAATAGGACAGAAGAGCTGCAGTGGAAAAAAGGTGAGTATTATCAAAAAGCAGCGAAAAGGGTGCTCTCTGTATCCTGACCAATGTACTTATAGATGGCAACAGGGAGGCCATTCTGTAGGGTGATAAGAGGTGATGCAACACCTGGAGTAGTTTTGACAACTGGTCATGTGATGTGGGCCATGATTTATCGCTGAAAAATGGACTGGGGCATATATACATACAGGAAAACCATAGCCAAGCCTTACAAAGTATGACAGCTAACTAACACAATCACAGTGATACTCTCTCAGGTCAGGTCTCTGCCAGGTGGGGGTGGCTTCCAGAGACGCGGCACTAAACGGATGAGCTTTGTGGGGCAGAAGTGAGGTTTAGCACACATCACTCCCTCATTCAACCAATGCTACTCACCTATTACACACAGGCTATCTATGTGATGAAGGACTAGAAGCTGTAGTACACGCCAGGCCTACGATACAGGCTTCTGGTCCCCCCTCACACAGAAACCCAATGGCTATCCACTGCAGGGCTGAAACAGGGACAGACATCCCTTCTTGGGTGTAGGACTGCTTTACCATGACAGACAGCCATGTTAGAGAGCACACTTCCACGGCACATGCACAGTTATTGCCATGTATATTAATACTGAACGAATTGCTGGTCTCCTCTCCCAGACTGCTCCCTTCAGATTCGATTTTTTATCCCTTTAAAGTGGACTAAAATCAGCCCTGGAGTATATAATACTTCAGGACTGCCTGATTCCCATTCCCTGGGACATCCAGATTTGGGATGCCCACTGTGTAAAACCCCCCAAATCCGATCAAAGGGCGCACTACGCTATACCTTTGGTCATTTGTGAAAAGGCCGGCACAGACACGCACCCTGCTAGAGGCCAGGGGTAAGCAGCTGGCTGTGCACTTAGCTCCATTCAGCCCTTAGCCGACAAGCCAGCTAAGAGAAGTGAACACATGCACAGTTGTATGATGATCACGTTTTACCAGCGATTAGGGGGGGGTTCACATAGCAGAGCAACCCCAAATCGGGATGCCCCAGGGGCAAGAACCAAAATCTGGGATAGTCAAAATCATGTGTTTTGGACGACTTTAACAATTGTCCCTGATTTAGGATACCCGTACAAGATCAATAGAAAAACAAAATCAGACATGGACCTCAGTATGATAGGGGACAGGAAAGAGCTATGAAGTAAGGCTCTTACTGGAGTATGTGCACAGCAATTTCCTGTTCTCCATTGGATGGAAATTTTGTGCTGGTGTCCATTTTGCCGGCCCGGGAATCTTACAGATTCCATCCCCCCCGGGCATCCAAAATCGGAATGGTCGCCCATACACTTACCTTCTTTACCAGTCCAAAGGCGCATGTGCAAGCCACAGCCACATCCCTGCTATCCCTCTAGCAGGGCACGCGCCCACACAAGGCCTCTGTGAAAGGCCAGGTAGCGGGGGATGCGGGCGTCAGCGCGCTCGGAGCTTGGGGCAGAGCCATTAGCGCTGCAAAACAGCAGCATTTACCATGCAGAAGGCGCAAATTGCCTGTCTCCCGTGTGCTTGCCATTTGGTGCGATTGGCACGTGTGCCCAGGGTGCGCGCACAGCCTTGAATCATGCGCTTTACGAGCATGCAAAATCGCTTGCGCTCCGGCCTGAGCGTTTTTGCGCACTGACCATATATCGACTCTTATGCATACCTCCCAACTGTCCCTGATTTGGAGGGACTGTCCCTCTTCTGAGTGCAAGTCACCCTGTCCCCCGTTGTCCCTCTTTGAGGATGTAACATGCAGATCTGCAGCAATAAATGATTCCTTTGCATATTTGAAGTGTTTATATTGTTGTAACTGTTACATCCTATCTCCTATCGGACTAATTTAACAAATGTCCCTCTTTCTCAACCTGAAAAGTTGGTAAGTATGCCCATACCTCCCAGGTGTCCCTGATTTGGAGGGACTGTTTCTCTTTTGAGTTCATGTCCCCCTGTCCCTCATTGTTCTCATTTGTCCCTCTTTGAGGTGTAACATGCAGATCTGCATCAATAAATCAGTCAATTGCCTAATCATAGTGTTTATATTGTATCTGCTATCATCCCTCAATGAGGGGGTGTGACCTAATTTAACAAATGTCCCTCTTTCCCACCCTGGAAAGTTAGTAGGTATGCCTTTATATCACTGATGGCTTGTGGGGATAGGTGAGACTAGTTCAGTGCACCCTCCCGGGCACACATTAGAAACTGTGGGTCAGAGCACTGAGGTAAAAGTGGCGCCTAACAGGGACACCGGGGAAGTTCGGGGGCTAAAGACGGCAGCGCCATCCATCCATCATGTACCGGCAGACAGGGTGTCAGCGCCCTCAGGTGGCCCCGGGCGGGAATTGCACCCTCCCTCCCTGTGAGCACACAGCGTCCCCTCTGATGCCCCCAAACCCTCGCAGCCGGCGCCTGGCTTTTCGCTTCCATGCTGCCCCGTCACGAGCTGTCCCGGCACCGGTGCCCGCCTGACCCGCAGACACCACCATGGTAAAATAACAACACAAAGTCTCTTAATGCCCCGGGGCGAAATGTGCAGCTACACAATGGCGTCCATGACACAGCGAGCGAGGGAGCTGAGTATAGATAGAAGTGGGGCTGTGCTGAGGGGACGGGACAGCGGATCCAGCGCGAGTGTTCTGGAGAGTTTATCAGGAGGCGCCTCGATCACCCCATGTCACCCGCTGCACAGAGGCAGGCAGGAGGCTGCTGCTGGCACATGCGTATAAGCGGCATACATACATACATAGATAGATACATAGACAGATAGAGAGGGCGCGCTTACCTGGCAGCGGGCGGCTCCTATGGCGGCAATGGTGGCAGGCTGCGATGTGCTCGGCTGCTCGGCCAGAGGAGAATGCGATGTGTGGCCGAAGGTAGAGAGAACAAAACCCAGAGAAGGCTGAGTGCTCCGGGGCCCCGGGAGCCCCCCGGGCGAGGATCAGGAGACAATTAGCTGCTGCGCTGCCTCCTCTACCTCCTCTGCCACAAATCAATGTGACTGCTGCCGCTGCTGGGCTGCCCCTTCCTTCCCCACTCACTCACACACACACATACACACACACATATACATATATACTACTCTATATACTGTATATACAATATAGAAGCCTCAGCCCCCCACCCACATCCTAATGGCTGTGATTAGCTTTGATGTGAGGTCCCCCCAGGCCATTGCTGCCAATGGATGGAGTGTCTCTCTCGCCCCGGAGACCAGCATTCTGCTTTCCCATTTATTTCTCTTTGTTGCGGATCTCACTACTAAAGTCGGGCGACTTGTTGGCCACCTCCTGCATCTGTGTCTAATCGGCCTAATCCGTTGTTTCATATTATTTTTGTACCCCCAGGCTACAGAGAAAACGGCGAGGCTGATGTCTCTCATCGAGGGTGGATGGTGGCCGCGGGGCGAGGCGCGCTCCTTTCAGATGTTCAGCCATGCAGAATTACAAAGCCATGGAGAAACTGATTGCTATCAGAGACACAGAGAGAGAGGGGTGCGCATCAACCCCACTACAGCCTATTGCGGCTAGATACCGCACATCAACCCCACTACAGCCTATTGCGGCTAGATACCGCACATCCACCCCACTACAGCCTATTGCGGCTAGATACCGCACATCAACCCCACTACAGCCTATTGCGGCTAGAAACCGCACATCAACCCCACTACAGCCTATTATGGCTAGATACCGCACATCAACCCCACTACAGCCTATTGCGGCTAGAAACCGCACATCAACCCCACTACAGCCTATTGCGGCTAGATACCGCACATCAACCCCACTACAGCCTATTGCGGCTAGATACCGCACATCAACCCCACTACAGCCTATTGCGGCTAGATACCGCACATCAACCCCACTACAGCCTATTGCGGCTAGATACCGCACATCAACCCCACTACAGCCTATTGCGGCTAGATACCGCACATCAACCCCACTACAGCCTATTGCGGCTAGATACCGCACATCAACCCCACTACAGCCTATTGCGGCTAGATACCGCACATCAACCCCACTACAGCCTATTGCGGCTAGATACCGCACATCAACCCCACTACAGCCTATTGCGGCTAGATACCGCACATCAACCCCACTACAGCCTATTGCGGCTAGATACCGCACATCAACCCCACAACAGCCTATTGCGGCTAGATACCGCACATCAACCCCACTACAGCCTATTACAGCTAGATACCGCACATCAACCCCACTACAGCCTATTGCGGCTAGATACCGCACATCAACCCCACTACAGCCTATTACAGCTAGATACCGCACATCAACCCCACTACAGCCTATTGCGGCTAGAAACCGCACATCAACCCCACTACAGCCTATTACAGCTAGATACCGCACATCAACCCCACTACAGCCTATTGCGGCTAGAAACCGCACATCAACCCCACTACAGCCTATTGCGGCTAGATACCACACATCAACCCCACTACAGCCTATTGCAGCTAGATACCGCACATCAACCCCACTACAGCCTATTGCGGCTAGATACCGCACATCAACCCCACTACAGCCTATTGCAGCTCGATACAGCACATCAACCCCACTACAGCCTATTGCGGCTAGATACCGCACATCAACCCCACTACAGCCTATTGCGGCTAGATACTGCACATCAACCCCACTACAGCCTATTGCGGCTAGATACTGCACATCAACCCCACTACAGCCTATTGCGGCTAGATACCGCACATCAACCCCACTACAGCCTATTACAGCTAGATACCGCACATCAACCCCACTACAGCCTATTGCAGCTCGATACAGCACATCAACCCCACTACAGCCTATTGCAGCTCGATACAGCACATCAACCCCACTACAGCCTATTGCGGCTAGATACCGCACATCAACCCCACTACAGCCTATTGCAGCTAGATACCGCAAATCAACCCCACTACAGCCTATTGCGGCTAGATACCGCACATCCACCCCACTACAGCCTATTGTGGCTAGATACCGCACATCAACCCCACTACAGCCTATTGCGGCTAGATACCGCACATCAACCCCACTACAGCCTATTGCGGCTAGATACTGCACATCAACCCCACTACAGCCTATTGCGGCTAGATACTGCACATCAACCCCACTACAGCCTATTGCGGCTAGATACCGCACATCAACCCCACTACAGCCTATTACAGCTAGATACCGCACATCAACCCCACTACAGCCTATTGCGGCTAGATACCGCACATCAACCCCACTACAGCCTATTGCGGCTAGATACCGCACATCAACCCCACTACAGCCTATTGCGGCTAGATACCGCACATCAACCCCACTACAGCCTATTGCGGCTAGATACCGCACATCAACCCCACTACAGCCTATTGCGGCTAGATACCGCACATCAACCCCACTACAGCCTATTGCGGCTAGATACCGCAAATCAACCCCACTACAGCCTATTGCGGCTAGATACCGCACATCCACCCCACTACAGCCTATTGCGGCTAGATACCGCACATCAACCCCATTACAGCCTATTGCGGCTAGATACCGCACATCAACCCCACTACAGCCTATTGCAGCTAGATACCGCAAATCAACCCCACTACAGCCTATTGCGGCTAGATACCGCACATCCACCCCACTACAGCCTATTGCGGCTAGATACCGCACATCAACCCCACTACAGCCTATTGCGGCTAGATACCGCACATCAACCCCACTACAGCCTATTGCGGCTAGATACCGCACATCAACCCCACTACAGCCTATTGCGGCTAGATACCGCACATCAACCCCACGTCAGCCTATTGCGGCTAGATACCACCGGGTAAAGGCAAATGTCTCATTTGTTTAAGAAACCACACTTAAAGTGGACCAAAACCCAGGATAGTCAATAGTTTTGACTATCCTGGGTTTTGGTCCTTTCCCTGTTGGCACCTCGATCAGGGGTGCCCTGCTGTGTAAAACCCCCAGGTCTCTGAGCCCAGCTCACCTCTTCCCACTCCCACGGTGCGTCTAAGAGCAGCAGCTCTGACGGCCACATCCTCCGGTTCCCTCTAACAGGGAGCGTGCCCGCGCCAGCTTATTTGTGAATGGCCGGAGCCGGCACGCTCCCTGTTAGAGAGAAGCGGAGGTTGCGTCCGTCAGAGCCGCTGCTCTTAGACGCGCTGTGGGACCGGGAAGAGGTGAATGAGATTGGGTTATCTGGGGGGTTTCACACAGCTGGGCACCCCGATCGGTATGCCCCAGGAGAAATGACCAAACGGCAGGATAGTCAAAATCCTGGGTTTTGATCCACTTTAAAGTGGAACAAACCCCAACTTTGCACCTTTCAGATTTCAGGGCTGGCTGCTGGCCCCTCCATCGGGCAGCCCAAATCCGGCTGCCCCACTATGTGAACCCTCTCCCACCAGGGTGCCGTAAAATCATTTCATCCAGCTGTAAAGTCTAAAAGGTTGTGATTCTCTTTTTGAAGCGGCAAATGTCTAATTTGTTTGAGAAACCACATTTAAAGTGGACTAAAACCCAGGATAGTTAATAGTTTTGACTATCCTGGGTTATGGCCCTTCCCCGGGGGCACGCCCGATCGGGGGTGCCTTGCTGTGTGAAACCCCCCAGTATGCAGAGCCCAGCTCACCTCCTCCCGCCGCTTCCTCCGGTTCCCTCTAATAGGGAGTGTGCCTCACCTGCTCATTTGTGAATGGCCGGAGCCTGCACGCTCCCTGTTACAGAGAAGCGGAGGATGCGGCCGTCAGAGCCGCTGCTCTTAGACGTGCTGTGGGACTGGGAAGAGGTAAATGAGATCGGTCGATATGGGGGGTTTCACATAGCTGGGCACCCCCGATCGGTATGCCCCGGGGAAAGGACCAAAAGCCAGGATAGTCAAAATCCTGGGTTTTGGTACACTTCAAAACAGAACAAACCCCAACTTGGCATCTTTCAGGGCTGGCCCCTCCCTCGGGCATCCCAAATCCAGCTGCCCCACTATGTGAACCCTCTCCCTCTAGGGTACCGTAAAACTCACCTCATCTAGCTGTAAAGTCTAAAAGGTTGTAATCCTCTTTTTGAAGAGGACCTCCAGCCACTCATGAATGGAGTGCCCCGTCCCAGTGCAATAAACACCAGTCTGTGTCCAGTGGTTAGAGCAGAACCCACATTGTGAATGATTAAGTAAGTAAGGCGTTAGTAGAGATGTCGATAGGGTCGAGATTTTCTTTGCGCCATGTGAGATCCATTTCACATGTGAAGATTCTCTCTTCCTCATTTGATTCAAAGACACATGTATGTCACTGGAGGAGAGAGGTATGGAGGAGATTTTTCTGGGAAGAGCCCTCCACCCCCTGCGGGAGAAGGCTTTTTATACTACATTTTAGGCTGGTTAGAAGGCTTTTAAATGCCTCAGAGGTAGAACCCTTGAGGATCCTCTCCCACATGACCAAAACATTTCTAGAAGAAAGGGATACTGAAGGGCTTTCTCCAGGAAAACCCCCTCCTTACCCTTCCCTCCAGTGATATACTTGGTCACGTGGGGGAGGGTCCTCAAAAGCTTTCTCTTCCAAAACCATGGGATAATGCATTCTCACAGTGTGTTGCTGTAGTATGCCAGAATTTTATTGAGAGAAGTGAGATAGGGTTGTAACTGGCAAGGACAGATGTTCCAGGGAGGGTATTTCTAGTATTGTGCAAATTACCACAGCCTTGATTTAGAGCTGAAAACATTTCTCATGATAGTAAAAATGAAAAAACATAAGAATTTCAATGTTGCTGAATCACCCGCAAGAAAGACAATAAAAGTTGACTGGTACTTTTTACTACAGTGTTTAAAATAATAAAATGTTCACTACTTAGGAGTCAAAAAGTATCATTGCCTTTCATTGTCTTCCAGCTGGTGATTCAGCAACAGTGATATTTTACTTTAAAATTCCTAATCTGGACGACATACTCAACAGACCAGTGCCACATTCCATCTGAATAGTGCCTGGTGTTTTTCGGGATGCTCAGGCTGATATGGCGGTTCTGCGGGAAGCTGCTATTTCCTGGTACCTTGTTGGAAGACAGGCTTCAACAATATATATTTAGGTCTGACTTAAAGTGAACCAAAACCCACAAAACAAAAAAAGCCACAACACATTCATAAGATCTTAATTTTTGATGTAGTTAATCGGCATCCACCTGTTGTTTTTGAATAGAAATCTTCAAAAACATTGTTTTTAGATATTAGCACAAGGATTTGTTTAATTAATTAATTAATTAATTAATTAAACTATGTGTTACACATGTTTTGAACTCATTAGAATGGTATTTAGGGGTACAATAGTTGAGCAGTTACTGTGAACTAGTCCACACGGCCCTCTCAATACCATAAAATGTATTTGGGCCTAATAAATGATTTAGATTTCAAGATATAAATTTGCAACACAATTTAGAATTTTCTTCAAAATAACTATGCCCGAGTTCAAGATCTGCAGCATAGTTGGTGGAGGTGCCGGCTCTATGATGCCCTGTAAAACAGTTATAGGTGGAAAGGAATATAGAAGTAACAAGGTAACCATGGGACTAAACAACCACAAAAAGAAATGCATTCACCAGGGGATGAGCTGCTGCTGGTATCCCAGGGAGGGCTATGAGGTGGAGGCATGGAGCCTCCAATCCTCACAATGGGCCCAGCAGATCGCAAACCCGATGGGCCACCCTCCTCCCTCTCACTCCCTGATCCTTGAGGGAGTGTGGGCGAGTCCCTTGGCTCCTCCCCACTGGGACTTCCCACTTGAGAGTTGCCACAGGGGGTTTGGAAGCTGAGTCCGACTGTGAGGAGCTGAGGCTCCATACTGCCCTCACCCCAGCAGCACGCTCCACTGGGGCGTCATCCCCTTCCTCCCCTGGGTCCTCGAAATGAGATCTACGAGAGGGACCCTCCCCCGCAGACTCATCTGAGTCCAACACTTGTGTGCGGGGGAGGATCCCCTTCCTGTGTTTCCACAGGGGAGAACGCTTATCTGTGGAGAGGAAACAAATGGAAAATATTACATTACTCAGCCCACATTATAGAAATAAAAATTATTTAGTTAGTTTACACTTACCAGATGTGTAGGCATCATAGAGCCGGTATATGCCCTCATTGTCCCGGCACTTAAAATTGGACCATTTCTGTATTATTGCCCGTTTGCTGAGCTTAGTTTTGAAGTGCCTTGTGGCTTGCACCTCCATCACTATGCTGCTCTTCGCACTAAGGTCATAGTCGTACTCCTTACAGCAGAAATCCTATGAAAAAAAATACATAAATATGCTATTCGACAATTTATACATTTTCGCAAAAAAACAAAAAAAAAAAATGTAAGAAAATGTGAAACTAAGGCCTTTTTTAATTTTAAAATCACCAGACAAAACCCACAATTAAAAAAAAAATGCCAATTTAAAATCCAAAATAAAGGTTGCCCTGAACATACTAACACACTTTATTAATCAAAATATATTCGAGATTTAGGTTTAGCAGCTAGAAGAAAAAAAAAGAAAACTATTCCCTAAAAAAACTTTTGTCACTTTCACGACCTGGCCATTTACCTGACGATCCACCCTCTTCCTGGTCTTCTTGGGGGAGTCAGGGGGGGCAGGGGAGGCTGAAGGGGCAGGGGTGGTGTCTGAATCAGAGGAGGAGCTGGAGAGACGTATTGCTGATCTTCTGAGTACACAAAACGAAAAGAAAACCTTTGACCCTCCTCGCAAAAAACGCTAAGAAACGCCTATTTTACCGCTATGAAATGCAAAAAATACGTACGCGTATCAATGTTCGGCGCTATAGGCACACAAGCAAAATCCATATTTATCACCTGTGGAGCGCTGCATGCTGCGAACGACAGCGACTGCTCAGTGTGAACGAATTTCTGAATCCTACCGTATTCAACAAAATTTGACAGCGGCGTTCTAGATTGTGTGGCTGGATGACATGAGGGTTGATTCAGAGCCCCTTTCTCGACATTTTTTTGCGTGAAAATTTCCGTCTTCGTTTATTTTTCCTCCTTGTGTGATTCAGCAGAGCTTCTTTTCTGCATGAATATTTGTGTGAAATGTTTTAATTTTTCTGTGATTTTTCGTTTGGTAGCAATACCTCCATGAAAACGTTGTGAAAGGGGCTCTGAATCAACCCTATAGCGCCAGACGATGTGTGAATAAAATGATTTTTTATACACATGAACAACGTTAAGCAAGTGAAATACACTGGAATGACATTGTTGGAGGGGTGTGACACTAACACTTTACTGCCAGACAAGTAAATATATTTAAAAAAAATGAAAAAAACCTACATACTGGTCAGGATACATGTGTGAAGCATTTGTATTATTTCAAAAATTGAAAAAAAAAGGACAGAAATGGGATTTAAGGATCGTCCATTGAAATGTATGGGAGTGCGGCAGGTAGTGAGAGATATGACGTGGCGCTCTGAAAGTTTGAATGCTGTACGCTGAGGCTGAGATAATGATGAATCGTACGCTACATGGCGTTATCCCAGTCGCTCAACAGGATCGGCTTCATAAATGTGTAATTGCGTGCTGTGGCCAGCGTCCTCATGGCGATACCTGTCGCTAAATAGCCACTACCTGTCGCTATCCCTTCATGAATAAGTGTGAATCAGTGTGAAGTTATTGATTTATTGCTGCCCAGTGTCTGTCGTCTCACATGGCTTCACCATGGCCTTTTATGTCCCTCTCCGGATGCCTTTCCAGTTTACCAACAGTGTAAAAAAATGACAAAATAAATTTAATGTTCTAAATGTAACTACTTACTGGATCTGAGGAGGACGCCACAAGAAGACATGGATCAGTAAGCAGTTAAATTTCGTATGTTATTTGTTGTCATGTCGTTATTTTTTTTACATTGTTGGAGAAGTGGTATGGGAGCCAGGGGATCCTTATACCAGGTCACTGGGTAAAAGGGCCAAAATGTCACCTGCCGGCACTGGCGGGTGACATACAGGTACCCCTATCCAATTGCTGGCACCCATAGGGGTGTGGAAAAGCCTAGTGCCCATAGGTATGGGTTCAGTGTTTTTCCAGGAAGAGCAACAGACCCATGCGAAGGCAGTAGGGGCTGGTAAATCAGCATGGCCTGGAGTTGGCTTCTGAGCCCTGGGTTACCAGCGCTTATGCCTGGTACACATTTTTTAATTTTTTTTTTTAATCTTTTATAAAATAAAATTCCATTTCTCATTTTCTTTGAAAGAAAACTATTCCGGGATTTGCGGCATGGCTTTTTTCAGTAAATCCCGCTTTTCTCCCTTTCCTGGGAAAAAGAGCTGGTTAAGAAAAATTAAACATGCTTACAGGCTGATTCATTACTAACACCAGGTAACGACAGATGAGCGTCTGTAAAGCGGATTTCAGAGCGACCGCTAGTAGTCGCTGTGCTCCGCCATGGATCATTGTTTTAGAGCGCCTGAGTCGCTGGCCGGCTTGGATGAATATGGTATGTGAGTCGCTGTACTCCCCTGTATGTGACCAAATGGTAGCGCCAGCTCAGAGCGACTGACTCACACCACATTCATCAAAAAAACAGTGTAATGTGTAATTGCGTGCCGTCCCTTGCATTCACCTGCCGCTACCTGGCGCTGCCTGCCGCTGTACACTACCATACCTGGCGCTATCCCTTCATGAATAAGGCCCATAGTTGTTAAAGAAATCATTAGAATTTCATGTTAGATGTTCCCACATTGGCAAGAGTTTCCTGCATGAGAGAAAAAAATAGGGAAACTCTTGCAAATTCTGTAAAAAAAAAGCTTGCACAAAAAGGGTCTGCTGAATAGAGAGAGAGGAAAATAGGGATGTTGAATTAGGAAGAGGAAAGGCGAAAAAGGGGAGACAGGGAAGTAGAAAGGAGGAGAGAAGAGAGTAAAAAAACAATACAAGGGGCATGCTGGGGAAAAAAAGTAGTGTTAGTGCAAGTATGTGAATACTATAGGTTGAGAATGCATTCTTGCAAAGTTTTAGGAGAGAAAAAACTGATATTCTTATTATACAGTACGTCCTGCTCCAAATAGAATACTTACAATCGTGTATTACTCCGCCAGATGGCGCTGGACTGCATAGACATCGAAAATAGGCTCCTCCCGGCCCCTCAAATACCCAGGGACCTCCCACAATCCCCAGATTTTCTCTGCAGTCTGGACTGTGAAGGACAAGAAGATGGCTCTCTCTACTCGCAGGTGAGCGGGGCTATTAGCCTGCGGCGCTGTAGGACTATTCCCACCCGTTCCATCAGTAATTGCCTCCCAACCTTGGCTGTGCTGGTCCGGGTGATGGTAGACAGCACCACTGTTAGGTGCTTAGGAGCGCTGCTCCACCGCAATCCCCCACCAAAGGGTAGGCAGTATAGACATATGGTGAGCCTCTATGGGATGCCCCTCCCGCACTATTGCCCCTTGCCCCTGTCTATCGGTGGCCCTATCTTAAATCCTCCCTCATCCTCCTTGTAGCATCGGGGGAAAAGAGGGGGGGTGTGTGTGTATGTATGTATATACATGTATTGGCTTTATGCTTTATTACATTATGCTTTGTGTCAGCCGCCGCGCTGACTTGTATTACATTTATTATACTTGAAATTGCCGCTGCCGCCGCACGCGTTTTTTCCCAGTGCTCCGCGCTTGGCGGCGGTGTTACCTCAGGCGCCGGTGCGCTGTCATTGGCTGCTTGTCACGTGTTGGCTTTGCGCTCTTCGGGGGGGCGGGGCCTGTCTTTGGCGTGTTCCGTGTCATTGCTCATGCGGGCCCGCCCCTCGAGGTATACCGACGCCATTTTGTCTGCTTGTTCCGGCTTCTGCGTGACGGGCTTCTACCTACCGCAGTCCGTAAGTGCCCTCGCGGGCGGCTTTATTACCATTTTTAATTATTGCTTGCTTATGGCTCCCTTTGATTATGTCTTTCAGACGGGCGAACCCTTTGGCTTCTCCCGACCTTCTATTAGTTGGTTAACTTGTGAGGCCTAGTGTACTTACTTCCCTAGTGGGTTATTGGGGCATCCCAGGTTGCTGTATAGCGTTAATCCCTATCGGCCTATTGTGCCGCTATTATCACCATATGGAGGCATCTCAGGATAATGTGACCGGGGTTCCTTCAGGACAAGCCCTGCTGTGTGTAGCTTGTGGGGAGTCTCATGTTGACGCTGACAAGGCGCGGGTCTGCGTACCCTGTGCCAAACAGGTGCTTGAACTGCAATCTGGTCTTCCAGTGGCTGACTCTGCGATTCGCTTCGCCTTACCTACTCCCCCAAGCTTAAATCTCACTCCCATTGAATTACATACAAGTGGGGATTCTCAGCCTGATGTGTCTTCTAGACTGGCTAGGGTTGAGAAGTTAATTGCTAATACCTTGGCGCGTAAGGCCCCTGCAAAAAAGCGGCACTTAACGCCTGATGTCACTCTTTTCCCTATGGAAGCTGATGAGTTTCTGCATCTATCTGGCTATACCCCTTTGGAGGAAGGGGAGCTATTCTCCGACTCAGGGTCATCTGATGAGAGGCGCAGGGGTCATGACGATTCTGGCTCTGACCCCTGGGCCCCGGATGATACTGATAGATTATTGGCCCAGATTTTTAAGGTTCTGTCTATTTCTCCCCCGGTTGCGGCTCCCAGGCAAAGGGGGGAACTTTTTCATACTGCTAAGTCGCGCTTGAAATTTCCTGAGCAAACACATTTCAATAACCTTGTGCTTAAGGGCTGGGAACGTCCCAGTAGACTTCCCGGTGTACCTAAGAGTTGAGATAGGAAGTAACCCTTTCCTGCTGATGTGGTAAAGTGTTGGTCATCCCCTCGCGAAGTGGATGCCCCTGTCCTAGGGTTATCTAACACCTCTGTCATGCACTCCCCTGACTCTACTACCCTGCGGGATGCTGAGGACCAGCGCATTGACCAGCTAGCGTCCCATGCCTTTGCATGTGTGGGGACGGCGCTGCGCCTGGTCTGTGCCTCGGCCATTATTGCTGTGGCTATTAGGACCCTGCTCAGAAGTATCCTTGATAGTGCCCCTGATGATTTGCCTTGTGAGGAGTTTAATGCACTCTCTAGTTGTGATGTTTTTGTTAAGTTTGTCAGGAGCAGGCGCTTTCGCATGGAAACTCTGCGCTCTGCCATTAGTTCCCTGCTTAATTTCCACCACCAAACACCGAGCACTCGAGCTACTTACCAGACCACTTAAAGAGGAACATTGCAAGTATTGGGGAGTTAATAAAAACTCTCCCAACCTGGCATGCTCACCCCTCCGGTTTCACATTTTACAACTTTAGATTTGCACTCCGGCATCCCTCGGTCCCGCGCCATTTCCGTCGGGCAGCACCATCTTGCCATCCGTCATGCACTGTGCCTCCCCTCAGATCTTGCACATGCACGCAGTGTCACTGCATAGGCTGCAATGGCACTCAGCGCAAAAGTGCAGGAGAGCTGAGGAGCGGCACGTGAGTTTTAAAAAGAAGACGGCTAGAGGGAAATATGGCTAAGCCCACTGCAATCAGTCAGCGATATCTAAGGGGGGAATGCTAGGGGACAAGAATGCTGCCGGATGTCGGCATTTAGATAACGCAGGCATCCATATAAATCCTCTAGAAGATTCCCCTTTAGCTTTGAATAGCTAGTGCTGCTCCTTTACTATAGTGGCAGATTTCCTCAATAGACAATATTCATAACAACTCCAGTGTTGCTGTCCTGATACCACTTACACCAGCATAAAAATAGAAATAAAGCGCATATAGCTTATTTCCATTTAGGTATAAACGAGATGCATTTAATACAGTAGATTGCACTTGCAAGAAAACTTCTTTGACATAAAGCTCATCCATATGCATATGAAACATCCGCCCTCGTGGCCCCGCGCCCATTAGGTAACAGGAAAGCGCTTTAGATGTTCTTCACAATGTCCAAATATTGGTAAGCACACATTTTTTCTTTATTGCACGGCCCGCTTCGGTATTCATGGGTTAGTCCGCCACAAGGTGGCGCAGTGGTACTGCAGAAAAGCTGTGGCTTGTCCCGCCCCCTTTAAAAACGGGCTTAACCATAGAGTTCCCCAGTGTTTCCTCTGGACTGCGAAGTTAGCAGATGGCACTCTCTCTTGCGCAGGTAAGCGGGGCAACCAAGCCTGTGGCCCTGCAAGGTTGTTTCCATCCGTTTCTGGACCCTCACTGCCTCCCAGCCTTGTCTGACAGATCGGGTGAAGGTAGAAGAGCACTAGGGTCAAGTGCTCCAGGAGCGCAGCTCCAAGCCGCAGACCCTCTAACACAAAGGGTAGCCGGCCATAGGCTTTATGGTGAGCCTATTAGGGATGCGGAGTTTCTGTTCTAGCTTCTGAGGGGGTAAGTAGTTTGGGGACTGTTTCCCCTATTTTTCCTTTGGGTCCCCCCCGCACCCCCTCCCCCCCTCTCTCTTCCCCCCCCCCCTCTAACTTGGTTGGGGGGGAAGGGAGGGGGGTGGGTGGTGGCGGCGAGTAGTCATATCTGTGGTGTTTTTATGTTTTTTGGTGTGTTTTCTGGTGTTTTTAGCTGCGCGCCGCTTTGTACTGCGTTTCCGCGGCTGTGGGCGCTATAACCTGAGGTGATTTTGCTTTGTCATGGCGCCAGCCAGGTCATGTGAGCGCAGTTTTTCGCGCTCTTCGGGGGGGGGGTTGGTTGGGCGGTTGATGACGTGTATCGTGCCGTTCACCTAGCGGCCCGCCCCTTGAGGTACCTCTGCCGCCACCATTTTGGATGAGCGACGCCTCTGGATTTATCCCTTTCTGGCGGCAGCGCTGCTTCCTCCGGCGGGTCGCCTTATTCAGCGGCCTGTGCCTGTGTGACCCCGCGGTGTCTTTGGTCCGTGAGTCCCCCTTGGAGGGTTTTTAAATGAATGGGGGTATTTTGCTGCGGGATGCTTATGTGTGATTTTACTTATGTCTTTCAGGCGGGATACCATTGGGTTGTGGTTTCTCCTGGCTCCACTCCTTTTCTCCCCCTCATCCCCCCTTTATTAACTTCTGGGGGCATCCCGTGGGAGGGCATCCTGGGTGGCCTCTGTATTAAGCCTGTACCCACTGCTGGCCTATTGCGCCTGTGCTAATCACCATATGGAGGCTTCTGGGGATAGTGCGCTTGGGGGCTCAAGGTAAGCACGGCTGTGTTCCATGTGTGGGGTATCCCCTGTGAGTAACAGTGTCATGGTGTGCGTGCCGTGCGCTGAAAGTGTCCTTGTGCTTCAAGCTGGTTTGCCTGCTTCGCTCTGCGGGTGGCTAACATTGAAAAGCAGCTTGCCAGGAATGCTCCTAGGAAGGCCTCTGGCAAGGAAAGACACCTGGACCCCAGGCCCGCTCCCCTTACTGAGATGTATGTGGGGATTGATGAGCTTGGTGACTGTCACCCCCTTGAAATGGGGGAGCTCTCCCAGGATTCTGACTCCTCTGGGAACCAGCAGGAGGGTTGCGATAGTGACCCTGGGTCTGTGTCCAGAGAGGAATCATGGTACCCTGAGGACACTGATAATCTGCTGTCACATATTTTTGAAATTTTGCACATTGCTCCCCCTGAGGTAGCTAAAAGAAAGCAGGGGGAGATTTTTTGCCCTGGTAAACAGCGTCTAGAGTTCCCTGAGCAGGAACATTTTACCACCTTGGTGCTTAAAGAATGGGAACATCCTAACAAGTTGCCTGCGGTGCCCAAGGGTTTGGATAAAAGGTATCCCTTTACTGTTGATCTTGTTAAGAGGTGGTCATTTCCCCCTGAAGTGGACGCTCCCGTGCTAGGCTTGTCAAATACTTCGGTCATGCCTTCCACTGACACTACCACTCTGAGGGACGGAGAGGACCGGCGCATGGATCAAGTGGCCTTCAATGCTTTTAACTGTGTGGGGGCTGGCTTGCGCCCTGTATGTGCTGCCCCCATTACTGCTGTTGCCCTTAAGAAACTGCTTAAGCGTCTCATTGATGGCACAACAGCTGGTAGTGTGGGGGAGGAATATAGGACTCTATTACTTTGCACTGATTTTGTGGCCTTTATCCTTACTGCTATGGATGATGCTGTGCGGCTGTGTGAAAGGACCTCTGCACTCTTGGTGGCTATGCGCCGCTCTGTCTGGTTGCGCCAGTGGGCAGCTGACGCTGCGGCTAAGAAAGCTCTCACTGGCCTCCCCTTCGTGGGGCTGCGGCTGTTTGGGTAACGTCTTGATGTTCTAGCCAAGGATGGAAGGCTGCCTCAGTGTAGGAGGCAGTCTCGGCCCTTTCGGGGGTCCTCTGCCCCCCTCCCTTCCTTTCGCATTCCCAGAGGGGGCCGTGGCTCCCTCCTCTCCAGTGGTCGCAGAGATTCTTGGGGCCATGGCAGAACCCGTGGTCGTCCAAACGCTCTCCCAAGCCCCCTCAGGCATGAAGGGGCGCCCTCACCCATTTGGGTGGGGGGACAGCTTCGGCTCTTTGCTCATGTCTGGAGGCTTCATGTCTCAGACCGGTGGATTCAGGAGGTAGTGTCCTCAGGTTACAAGATAGAGTTTGCAGCCTGGCCCCCCCCCAAGATTCATCAGACCCTGTCTGCTCAGGGATTGCTTCTGGCTGTTCATTGCCCGTTAGAGTCCGGAGTCATTTGTTTGGTGTCTCATCAAGAAAGAGATCAGGGGTACTATTCCAATATTTTCACGGTCCCCAAAAAGGACGGCTCTCTGAGGCCCATTCTGGATCTGAAGGGCCTCAACAAATTTAGATTCAAGCATTTTCGCATGGGCAACTTCATGACCACTGTAGACATAAATGATGCTTATCTTCATGTGCCTATCTTCCCAGGTCATCAGAGATTTCTAAGGTTCGAGCTGCAGGGTCAGCATTACCAGTTTGTGGCTCTACCCTTCAGTATCACCTCGGCACCTCGGGTGTTCACCAAGGTGCTGGCGGAAGTGATGGCTCTGCTAAGGAACCAGGGCATCCGCATCATTCCTTACTTGGACGACATCCTGATTGTGGCCGAGTCTTTTCCTCAGGCCGAGGGGGACACTCAAATTGTGACATCCACTCTGGAGTGTTTCGGCTGGGTGATCAACTATCCCAAGTCTTCTCTGTCCCCGTCATTGGTGAGGACTTTTCTGGGCATGACGCTGGATACCTCTCAGGTCAAGGTGTTCCTTCCTCAGCAGAAAGTGGAGGGTCTTCAGCTGCAGGCTCAGGCTCTGCTGTCATGTCCTCATCCCTCCATCTGTCAGGGGATGCAGTTGGTGGGCCTGATGGTGTCCTGCTTCGAGGCAGTCCCCTTTGCTCAGTTTCACATGAGACCTCTTCAGTTGCACCTCTTGTCAATTTGGGATCGGGACCCTGTGTCCCTGGATCAGGAATTTGTTCTGTCTCCCCTGGCCAGACAGTCTCTCTCGTAGTGGCTGGACTCTTGGAACCTTCTGGGGGACAGGTCCTTCCTGTCCCCGTGCTGGGAAACGGTCACCACGGATGCCAGTCTGACCGGCTGGGGAGGCTTCTGGAAGTCCCTGAGGTTCCAGGGTCGGTGGGGCCCACAAGAGGCCCGTGCTTCCATCAACGTCCTGTAACTGAGGGCAATCAGGTTGGTTCTTTCTCGCCTATCCACTCATCTCTGGGGTCGGGCTGTTCAGATCCGCTCAGACAACCAGACGGCGGTTGCCTACATCAACCATCAGGGAGGGACTCGGAGCAAGCGAGCCTTCAAGGATGTGTCCCTGGTTCTGTTTTGGTGGAACAGCCTGTTCCCTGCATCTCAGCGGTCTACATCCCAGGGGTGGAGAACCAGGTGGTGGACTCCCTGAGCAGGGAGATGTCTCGTCTGAGGGAGTGGTCTCTCAACAACCAGGTGTTTCTCTCCCTCTTTCACCGCTGGGGTCAGGCGGGCGTGGACCTGTTTGCGTCCCGTCACAATCACAAACTTCCCAGATTTGTCTCTCTGTCTCAGGATCCTCTGGCCTTCGCCACGGATGCCTTGGCAATACCTTGGACAGAGTTTCAGCTTCTCTATGTGTTCCCTCCGTTTCCTCTCCTGGGCAGGGTCATGCGCAAGATAGCCCAGGAGCAGGTACCAGCCATACTGGTGGCCCCTTGTTGGCCAAGAAGAGTTTGGTTCGCAGACGTCTGCCGTTGGCAGTAGACCGGCACGTCTTGCCCAAGGATCCAGATCTTCTCACCCAGGGGCAGCTACGCCATCCCAATTTACAAACTCTGGCTTTAACGGCTTGGCTGCTGAAACCTCCATATTGATGGAGAAAGGGTTGCCTGCTTCTGTTGTTGATACCATGATTCGGGCTAGGAAGAAGTCCTCGTCCTTTATTTATTACAGGGTCTGGCATGCTTACATTGCCTGGTGTGAGTCCAAGTCTCTTCCCTGTCGGGTGTTTTCTATTCCCAGGATTCTGGAATTCTTGCAACATGGTTTGGATCAGGGCCTTCAACTTAGTACCCTAAAAGGCCATGTTTCAGCTCTGGCAATTTTTTTCCAAAGATATTTTGTCAATCACCGGTTGGTTATAACCTTTTTTCAGGGTGTTTCTCATGTGCGTCCACCCCGTAAGCCTTTGCTACCAGTCTGGGATTTGGTGTCTGCTCTGCAAGGGCCTCCCTTTGAGCCTATCTGAGATGCTACCTTGTCTATTCTGACCCTTAAGGTAGCCTTTCTGGTGGCTATCACTTCTGTAAGGCGAGTTTCTGAGCTAGCGGCACTTTCCATCAAACCTCCTTATTTTGAGAGACGTCAGGATAAGGCGGTGTTCCGTCTCAAGCCGGACTTCCTGCCAAAGGTTTTGTCTGCCTTTCATCTTAATCAGGACATTGTCTTGCCTTCATTGTGTCCTAATCCTGCTATTTCCAAGGAGCGGACTCTGCATTCCCTAGATGTGGTTAGGGCTCTGAAGTTTTATTTGGTCGCCACTGAGCCTTTCAGGAAGTCTGACGCTTTTTTTGTTCTTACCTCTGGACCTAGAAAAGGTTTGCCTCTGGCTAAATCCACTATCAGCAAGTGGATCCATCAGGCGGTGGTTCAAGCCTATTCTGCTGAGGGAAAGGAACCTCCCTTTAGGATTACTGCTCATTCCACTCGTGCTATTGGTGCCTCTTGGGCTTTTCAGAACCAAGCTTCTGTTGAACAAGTTTGCAAGGCTGCTACTTGGTCTTCTGTTCATACTTTTTCTAAGTTTTACAAAGCTGATCTTAAGGCCTCAGCGGATGCTGCTTTTGGCCGCAAGGTGCTTCAGGCGGTAGTGACTTGAACTACTGGCCGTTACTCTTTGTGGATCCCACCCTACTCTGGACACTGCTTTTGGATTTCCCAACTGTTATGAATACTGAAGCGGGCTGTGCCATACAATAAAGAAAAAAGCAATTCCGTGAGTACTCACCTGTAGAATTGTTTTTGTTCTTGCATGGCACGGCCCGCTTCGCCCCACCCTTGTTATCGTTATTCTTGGTTGCCCCTTTATGGTGATTGTTCCAAGTCAATTGGGGTTTTTTTTTATCTTTTTCAAATTTTTTACTTATTCTCTCCCGGCTTCTTGTCTCACTGCTTGTGTACGCTGGGGAACTTTATGGTTAAGCTCGTTTTTATAGGGAGCCGGGACAAGCCACAGCTTTTCTGCAGTACCACTGCACCACCTTGTGGCGGAATAACCCAACTGTTATGAATACCGAAGCAGGCCGTGCCATGCAAGAACAAAAACAATTCTACAGGTGAGTACTCACAGAATTGCTTTTTTGCAAAGGCAACTTTAAAAATACTCTTGTTAAAGTTGCCTTTGCAATGAAATGCATTGAGGAAATCTTCCGCTATAGTAAAGGAGCAGCATCAGCTATTCGAAGCTAAATAGGAACCTTGTAGGGGATTTCTCTGCATTTAACCCTTCAGGTGGTCTAGTGAGTAGCTAGAGTGCTTGGTGTTTGGTGGTGGAAATTAAGACACGAAGACCTAGGGCCTTATTTAAGAAGGGGTAGCGTCAAGTAGTGCCTGGTTAATGAGAGGTAGCGACAGGTGAACGGCAGACACGGCACGCAATTACACATTTATCATGCTGAATCTGTTGAGTGACTGGGATAACGCCATGTAGCGTCCGATTCATCATTTTCACAGCCTCAGCGAACAGTGCCGGCGTTCAGCCTTGCACAGCGCCAGGTATGACCTCTCGCTACCTGTCGCTCTCCCATACATTTCAATGAACGATCCTTTTCTTCTCTTTAAACTGGGTTTTTTTTTTTTTTTTTTTTTTTTTAAATCTCAAATAATGTTGTGACCTCTTCTGGCATTGAAAAAGCAGTTTTTCACAAATTTTTAATTATATATATATAAATATATATTTCTGCAGAATTGACATTACAGGTCTGGCATTAAAGTGTTCATGTTACAATGTTGTTACAATGTAATTCCATATGTTTTCGCTTTGTTACTAGTGCTGAAAAACAGACTTTAAACACACAGCCTCCGGCGCTCTGGGCTTCAACGAAGCATTTTTCAGCGCCAGAGTTTTGTGAGGATGTTTTTTTGCTGAATATGTTGTGACTCCTCACAATGTATTCATCATTAATGCATAACGACTGAGTCGCTAGGAACTAGTGACCCACGGCCGAGCACAGTGACTACTAGCGGGCGCTCTGAAAATGCCTGCTACAGACGCTCATCTGTCGCTACATGACGCTAATGATGAATCAGCCTGCTAGCTTTAACAAGCATCTCAAGATTTTATATAGAACCTTTATTGAGATTTTATAAGGTTTTTTTTTTGCTTCATGCTCTTTTATACTATTAAATGTATAAAACACATTTGATAATAACATTTAAACAAAAAATAGTTGATAGTCAAAGCCACCCTAAGAATTTAGGTTAATTTCTGAAACAGAAACTTTCTGTGTTGTGTCAGATAGATGCGGCCATGTCATGTCTACAGGAAAGTGTGTGTGTGTCTGTGAGGTATCCATATTTAAAGTCTGCCCAGCGAGTGAAAAGGAAATTGCCAGATTATCAGAGCATTAAATTGGAGCTCCCGCTGTAGTTTCCTTGAGTTTTCATTTAAAGTTCAAAGTGAACCTTCTAGAGGGTAGATCATTAGTATGCTAATTCTAGATAACTGTGTTTTTCAGTGTAATCAAGATTTTTGGGGAGAAAAAGAAGGAAGCTTTAGAAGACATAAATCCGTGACTTTTTAGGAGATAGTTCAAGCTTATAATATAACCGAGGTGAAATTCTTAGGCTGTTTACAGGTCAAACTAGACCCAAAGTCTAATTGACTCCTTCAACACCCACTAAGCCCCATTGGGGAGAAAAAAACTCACCTGGTCCCAGTTATTCTCCCTGTCCCAAGCCAGAAGTGGTAAATTGGATCCTCAGGTCCTGTAGTTCTGGAGTACATGGATAATAGACTCCTCACCCAATCAGCCATAGCCCAGCTTAGACCATAGTGCGTGTATAGGAAACCTATCATAAAAATAGTCTACTAAGTATACAATGCTTTAATTACAGGCTGCAACCTATGTTGTATTTTTTTTTTTTGGCAGTAAAATCAGCTACCGTATTTTTCGCCCTATAAGACGCACTTATTTTCCCCCAAAAGTGGGGGGAAATGGCAGTGCGCCTTATCGGGCGAATGTAAAAAAAAAACAAAAATAAAACTCACCCGTTCCCGGCACTCCCACGTTGCCTGCCGCACTGCAGGAGGCCAGAAGAAGACAGAAGAGCGGTGGGCTCTGTCCCCGCCACTGCTATTGCTGAGGCAGTGATAGCAGCGGCAGGGATGGAGGCAGCGCCTGCCCCTCCGCCATCATCTCCTGCGCTCCAGCTGCTGCCTCTTCCGGCAAGGGCAGGAGTGAACAGCCGGGTCCATGCAGCAGGTGGGCGTGGCCTGCATCGCGTAGGCGCAGGTCACGCCCACTCGCTGCACGGACCCGGCTGTTCGCTCCTGCCCTTGCCGGAAGAGGCAGCAGAGAAGTTGCGGAGGAGAGGAAGGAGCGGCTGTCCCTGTCCCCGCCGCTCCTTCTTACTGGCCGGGCCGCGCAGACACCCGGCTCCATAGAACGGGTGGGCGTGGCCTGTGCCGCGATGCACGCCGACGCAGCGCAGGCCACGCCCACCCGTTTCACAGGGCCGGGTGTCTGCGGCCCGGCCAGTAAGGAGCAGTGGCGGGGACGCGCCTCCATCTTCAACGCGGGAGCGCCATGAACATGTGAGTTTATTTTTGTTTTCTTTGTTATTGTGTGCCTATGGTGAACGGGGGGAGGGTGCCACACTGCTCTATGGGGAATAGGAGGGGGGTGCCACACTGCCTATATGGGGAATAGGAGGGGGGTGCCACATTGCCTATATGGGGAATAGGAGGGGGGGTGCCACATTGCCTACATAGGGAATAGGAGGGGGGGGCCACATTGCCTATATGGGGAATGGGATGAGGTGCCACATTGCCTATATGGGGAATAGGAGGGGGTGCCACATTGCCTATAAGGGGAATGGGAGGGGGTGCCACATTGCCTATATGGGGAATAGGAGGGGGTGCCACATTGCCTATATGGGGAATGGGATGGGGGGAATGCCACACTGCCTATGGGATGGGTGGAATGCCACTCTGCCTATATGGGGAATAGGATGGGTGGAATTCCACTCTGCCTATGGGAAGGGGGAATGACACACTGGCTATTGGGAATGGGAGGGGGAATACTGTAATTGGAGGATACTGCACTTTGCCTATTATTTGGTTAAAAATATTATTTTTCTTATTTTCCTCCCCAAAATCCTAGGTGCGTCTTATAAGCCGGTGCGTCTTATATGGCGAAAAATACGGTACTAATATTTGAATAATAATTGCTCAGTATCAAAGGGGTCTTATCAATAGTAAAAATTTTGCTGAATTGCACTAGAAGATAAGACTCCTTTTGCACAGTGGTACTATCTATACATAAACATCAACAACATCAATATTCTCTGTTAAAAGTTATCATTTTTTATTACATTTAACATTAATTATAGAAGATACATGATTAAGATTGAATCCAGATGCCAGCAGAAATTATTATTATTAATGTTTATTTATATAGTGCTATCATCTACCGTAGCACTTTACAAGGTATGATTACAGACAAGGTAGAACATATAGTAGAGGTAACTATACAAAACAAGATGCCACGAGGCTCAAACCAAGTGTTGTGAGCACAGGAGATAGTAGGAAAGAGAACCCTGCCCTTGCGAGCTTACAGTCTAAAGGAATGCTCCACTGATGCAATGAGGGGCTTACAGGACACAGGAAAAACCCAGCTGTAGCTGCTGGTATCCCGCCATCTGCACCATATGAAGAAGATGAGGTTCCCCATCCAGTTATATTGTTCACATAGCTGCGGAATGCCAGTCATCATCATTGTGCTGCCTGCATATGCATATTCCCTGAGCTAGGCTGTGGAAAACAGTAGCATTAACCACAATACTCATTAAATGATGGGTAAAAGCAACTGGTACTGGTAGGTAAGTATCCGTGCATGTGTGTCATTCAGGTGAGATAACCACACAGAATTGCTGTAGCTGTAGTTGACATGCATCCAATATAAACAGACTCAACGCTCCTGCAACACACATGGCAAGGCACAAACGTTAATTACCCAAATTTCCTGCAGGTAGGGGGAGGTGGACAGACAAGACATGATTGTCAAGACTGAGGAGGAGGAGTTGTCACAGATTTGAAAATGTTGGGGACTTAAAGTGGCTGTAAAGGAGCATGCAGGCAGCTTCAGAGATGGCACCTCCAAAACAGTCCAAAGGACTACGAAAGATCGACCTTAAAGGCTAGGAGGTGCTATATATGCTGTTTTTATTTTTGCCTTTACACACTGTCAAAAAATGCAGGTCATGTGATCCAACTAACAATTCAGCAACTACAATCACGCAGCCCACTTTCCCAAAGCACCGTCTGTTCGCCCGCCTAGCAGGACTACAAGGCCCAGCAATACCCCGGACATACAGATTATGGGCTAAGGCAAAAAGATGGCTCAAGTTAAATAAAGGTTTAATGCAATAAGCACACTAATCAGTGATTACAAACATTTGGCTCTGATGGAATATGAATGAATACAAATGCCGTTCTGAGAAGTGAGTAACAGGTTACAGTGAGTTACACATAGGGATACAACAGTCAGAGTTACCTTAAAACGCAGATGTAGAGTGGTGATGATGAGCTCCCACATGGAGGTGAGCAGAGAGCTGATAGACGATTCGGGCACCTCCAGCACGCAACCTCCCCAGAAGTGACAACTGTGGGCCCAGGGTCATCCCCCTTTATGCCTCGGGACTCTTTCACCCTTCTGTGGGGTGGACTCTTCTCTCTCCCTGCTGTGGAACTTGCTTTAGAACCTAAAACCCTTTAGGGGGTTATTCCTTTGGGCAGGGGGTCATATGGCTCTGGATATGGCACCAAACGATTGGGCTGGATGCCGGGCATCCAATGAGCCCAAAGATGGAGTTACCCTAGATGGGTCAGAACCCGAGATCTCCATTTCTTTAGGTTCCCCTGGTCGCATGGCCCTGAGAATTGTACGTCGACGTGTGGTTTTCTGGGCCTGTTCTGGTTCTGTATCTGTCTTGGTGCTGGGACATACAGTGGCCCAGCTAGGGTCCGATTTGTGTTGGTGCCAGATGTCACCAACATGAGGTTGTTTGATGCAAGAGAGTTCTCTCCAGGGGCCTCCTTTGCTTCAGACTCAGCAGGGCCTTCCCAGCGCAGAGGTATAAGAGAAGCAGCAGGGAGCCTGTGATCTGAGATTGGCTTAACTCACAGATGCTAATTCCCCTTCCTGGAGAGATTAGGTCCGGTGCATGTTTATGGCTAGAAAGCCTTAATGCTACAGGGGAAAATAAAGGGTGACATTTGCTAAGAACAGAGGATTAAAGGGAGAAGCTGGGCATCAACAATAAAATTACATATAATATTTGCCCTATTCCTCACACACACCAATTAACTGTACTAAAAGTGGTGTATAATATATGTAGGTAGGACTGACAGCTACAACGGTTTTGCCAAGTAAGCAAATGCAAAAAAAATTCCCATGTCTTAAGGGGTTAAATATTCATGTAATAGTTTGCTACAGCTCATTTACATACCCGGTGTCATATTTTCAGCTTCATCACATGCTGGTTAATCATCTTTCTGTGTGCTCTGGCTGTCAGTATGACTGCACATCCCTGGCATACCTTTAGGCGTGCTATCACCTTTTATGACCATGTTTTGCTAGTTTTGCAGGTCAGCTTCCCCACGGGTATTGCTGGGGCTAAGATCGTGAGCTGACTTTGGCCTCTTGTCCTGATTGGCCAGTGGCCACATAAAACCAGGCCTCTCCCAGCATGCATGGCACATTATAGCTTTTGGGTGCTGGGTGCTATGGTACCACTGTTAGCTGGATTCTGATTACCTGTCGCTCTGTCTGACCCTCCTCTGATTGCTGCCTGGACCAACGCCTGCCTGACCTTGAGCTTGTCTACTCTTCTGTACCCTGACCCTCTGGCAACCCGGCTTGACCCTTAACCATTCTCCTGTGTATCCCCTTGGAACCTTGAATCGGAGGGACTGTCATTCTCATGTATGACCTCAGCCGGCACGACTTCCTCCCAGCCTCATCCCTGGTTCATCTGCCTTCACCCTGTAAGTCCACATCCTTTGTGCTATCTAATTCCTGGGGACAACCGTGTCTGGTGAGGTGTATCAAGCATCCCAGCATAGCTAGAAGCATCAGCGGAAATTGGGGGTTGCAGACTCACCTGTAGGCGGGTGTCAGGCACCTGTTATTTGTTACTCAGACACTGCTTAACTGAGTCATGAGTTTTGTCTATGGGTCATTGGTACATTTCACCTGAATTTGGTTTGGCTCTGTCAGACCATATGGAAACAACATTCAGGTCAAACTTGGGCCCTTTTTCATCTTAGTGACTCACTGTGGCATTCTTCCTCCCGGTCCTCATCAGCTTTCTTAATGATGAGGTAAATTCCAAGAAGCCATGCCCTTGAGAATAAAAGGCTCTTTCCACAACAGACACAGCCATGGAACACTGCAGAACACCACCCTGTAAGCATAGATCTTGACGCCAGAGACCAGGAGAAAGACGCTGGTGGTAACTAGGGATGAGCGAATCGATCCGGACGAACCCGGATTCGTTCCGAATTTCATGAAAAATTTGATTCTGAACGAATCCGAATTTCCCCGCGATTCGATCGATCAAAGTTTTCCTTTAAACTCCATTTATTTCAATTACAGGCATTGTAAAATGGTAGATGGACATGTCTGGACATATCCCCTGGGGCAAGTTATAATGGGAAGGTCACATGCAGCCTATCAGCAGCCAGGAGCCCCGGTGACGTCACAGCGCTATATAAAGCGGCGGCCATCTTGCTTGTGCGCATTTCAGACTTGCATTCGTGAGAAAAAGGTGGCTGCTGCAGCTAGGGAGAGAGAGTTAGCGATAGGTAGGGAGAATAACATGTAAGGTAGGGAGATTTACAGATAGGTAAAGAGAGAGACAGATAGTTAGGGAGATTTAGAGTGGTAGACAGAGCTAGGCAAAGATAGTTTTAAAACCGGAACAATCCAGCAGCATACAAGTCACATTGACAGGGTGCCTAGTGCTGGCTATGATTCATATTTCATAATTACTGGGTTACTGTTAATATATTTGGTTTGGTTTAAATACAACTGCACACTGTGCATGCAATGCACATGCTATTTAACCCTTTCTGCTATTTAGCCCTGAACGCTATTTTAACCCTATCTGTTAAATACAGCTGCACACTGTGCATGCAATGCACATGCTTTTTAACCCTTTCTGCTATTTAGGCCGGAATGCTATTTTAACCCTATCTGTTAAATACAGCTGCACATTGTGCATGCAATGCACATGCTATTTAACCCTTTCTGCTATTTAGGCCGGAATGCTATTTTAACCCTATCTGTTAAATACAGCTGCACATTGTGCATGCAATGCACATGCTATTTAACCCTTTCTGCTATTTAGGCCTGAACGCTATTTTAACCCTATCTGTTAAACAAAAGCATTTCTCATACTTGGATTAGTGTTAAATTTTTCTGTTCAGCTTAAAATATACCAGGCCACACGGGCATCCCAAGGCACATGCTATTTAACCCTAACTGTTAAACAAAAGCATTTCTCATACTTGGATTAGTGTTAAAATTTTCTGTTCAGCTTAAAATATACCAGGCCACACGGGCATCCCAAGGCACATGCTATTTAACCCTATCTGTTAAGAAAAAGCATTTCTCATACTTGGATTATTGTTACTTTTTGGTCAGCTTAAAATATACCAGGCCACACGGGCATCCCAATGCACATGCTATTTTAACCCTATCTGTTATACAACATAAGCGTTGATCAGCATCAGCTGCTTTATTAAGCTACTTCAGTTTGCACTTGTTTTTGACTGCTTTTAATAAACCAGGCCGCAGGGCACCCCAAAGCTGCACCTTGAACCCTATCTGTTATACAACATAAGCGTTGATCATTATCAGCTGCTTTATTAAGCTACTTCAGTTTGCACTTGTTTTTGACTGCTTTTAATAAACCAGGCCGCAGGGCACCCCAAAGCTGCACCTGGAACCCTATCTGTTATACAACATAAGCGTTGATCAGCATCAGCTGCTTTATTAAGCTACTTCAGTTTGCACTTGTTTTTGACTTCTTTCAATAAACCAGGCCGCAGGGCACCCCAAAGCTGCACCTTGCACTCTATCTGGTATACAACAAAAGCTTTGATCAGCATCAGCTGCTTTATTAAGCTACTTCAGTTTGCACTTGTTTTTGACTTCTTTCAATAAACCAGGCCGCAGGGCACCCCAAAGCTGCACCTTGCACCCTATCTGTTATACAACATAAGCGTTGATCAGCATCAGCTGCTTTATTACGCTACTTCAGTTTGCACTTGTTTTTGACTGCTTTTAATAAACCAGGCCGCAGGGCACCCCAAAGCTGCACCTTGCACCCTATCTGGTATACAACATAAGCGTTGATCAGCATCAGCTGCTTTATTAAGCTACTTCAGTTTGCACTTGTTTTTGACTTCTTTCAATAAACCAGGCCGCAGCGCACCCCACAGCTACACCTTGCACCCTATCTGTTATACAACATAAGCGTTGATCAGCATCAGCTGCTTTATTAAGCTACTTCAGTTTGCACTTGTTTTTGACTGCTTTTAATAAACCAGGCCACAGGGCACCCCAAAGCTTCACCTTGCACCCTATCTGTTATACAACATAAGCGTTGATCAGCATTAGCTGCTTTATTAAGCTACTTCAGTTTGCACTTGTTTTTGACTGCTTTCAATTAACCAGGCCGCAGGGCACCCCAAAGCTGCACCTTGCACCCTATCTGTTTATACACATAAAAATGTCAGGCAGACAAGTGCCAGGATGTTCAAAGAGGAGTGGCAGAGGCCAAGATTCAGCAGGCAGAGGTCGCAGCAGACTAGGGGCGAGTGGCAGCAGGAGTCACGGTGAGAGACCTGATCTGCCAGTATCTGCTAGCGGTCGTGTCTCCACCAGTAACGCATCTGCCATGGTAGATTGGTTAACGCGCTCATCAACATCATCACAAGTTACGTCTGGGTGTGTCAGTCAATTTTTGGGCTCCTGCTGCTGCCAACTCCAATGTCTCTTTAAAGCAATGTTTGGGCTCCTGCTGCTGCTGCTTGCAACTCCAGGGTGTGATTTAGCCAATTTTTGGGCTCCTGCTGCCAACTCCAGTGTCTCTTTCAGCCAATGTTGGGCTCCTGCTGCTGCTTGCAACTCCAGGGTGTGATTCATCCAATTCTTGGGCTCCTGCTGCCAACTCCAGTGTCTCTTTAAAGCAATGTTTGGGCTCCTGCTGCTTGCAACTCCAGGGAGTGATTCATCCAATTTTTGGGCTCCTGAAGCCAACTCCAGTGTGACTTTCAAGCTATGTTTGGGCTCCTGCTGCTTGCAACTCCAGTGTGTGATTCATCCAATTTTTTGGCTCCTGCTGCCAACTCCAGTGTCTCTTTCAGCCAATGTTTGGGCTCCCGCTGCTGCTGCTTGCAACTCCAGGGTGTGATTCATCCAATTTTTGGGCTCCTGAAGCCAACTCCAGTGTGTCTTTCAAGCTATGTTTGGGCTGCTGCTGCTGCTGCTTGCAACTCCAGGGAGTGATTCATCCAATTTTTGGGCTCCTGCTGCCAACTCCAGTGTCTCTTTAAGCCAATGTTTGGGCTCCTGCTGCTGCTTGCAACTCCAGGGTGTGATTCATCCAATTTTTGGGCTCCTGCTGCCAACTCCAGTGTCTCTTTCAGCCAATGTTTGGGCTCCTGTTGCTGCTTGCAACTCCAGGGTGTGATTCATCCAATTTTTGGGCTCCTGCTGCCAACTCCAGTGTCTCTTTCAGCCAATGTTTGGGCTCCTGCTGCTGCTTGCAACTCCAGGGTGTGATTCATCCAATTTTTGGGCTCCTGCTGCCAACTCCAGTGTCTCTTTCAGCCAATGTTTGGGCTCCTGCTGCTGCTGCTTGCAACTCCAGGGTGTGATTCATCCAATTTTTGGGCTCCTGCTGCCAACTCCAGTGTGTCTTTCAAGCTATGTTTCGGCTGCTGCTGCAGCTGCAGCTGCTTGCAACTCCAGGGAGTGATTCGTCCAATTCTTGGGCTCCTGAAGCCAACTCCAGTGTGTCTTTCAAGCTATGTTTGGGCTCCTGCTGCTTGCAACTCCAGGGTGTGATTCATCCAATTTTTGGGCTCCTGCTGCCAACTCCAGTGTCTCTTTCAGCCAATGTTTGGGCTCCTGCTGCTGCTTGCAACTCCAGGGTGTGATTCATCCAATTTTTGGGCTCCTGCTGCCAACTCCAGTGTCTCTTTCAGCCAATGTTTGGGCTCCTGCTGCTGCTGCTTGCAACTCCAGGGTGTGATTCATCCAATTTTTGGGCTCCTGCTGCCAACTCCAGTGTGTCTTTCAAGCTATGTTTGGGCTGCTGCTGCAGCTGCAGCTGCTTGCAACTCCAGGGAGTGATTCGTCCAATTTTTGGGCTCCTGAAGCCAACTCCAGTGTGTCTTTCAAGCTATGTTTGGGCTCCTGCTGCTTGCAACTCCAGGGTGTGATTCATCCAATTTTTGGGCTCCTGAAGCCAACTCCAGTGTGTCTTTCAAGCTATGTTTGGGCTGCTGCTGCTTGCAACTCCAGGGTGTGATTCATCCAATTTTTGGGCTCCTGCTGCCAACTCCAGTGTCTCTTTCAGCCAATGTTTGGGCTCCTGCTGCTGCTTGCAACTCCAGGGTGTGATTCATCCAATTGTTGGGCTCCTGAAGCCAACTCCAGTGTCTCTTTCAAGCTATGTTTGGGCTGCTGCTGCTGCTGCTTGCGACTCCAGGGTGTGATTCATCCAATTTTTGGTCTCCTGAAGCCAACTCCAGTGTCTCTTTCAGCCAATGTTGGGCTCCTGCTGCTTGTAACTCCAGGGTGTGATTCATCCAATTTTTGGGATCCTGCTGCCAACTCCAGTGTCTCTTTCAAGCTATGTTTGGGCTCCTGCTGCTGCTGCTTGCAACTCCAGGGTGTCATTCAGCCAATTGTTGGGCTCCTGCTGCTCCTGCTGCCAACTCCAATGTCTCTTTGAGCCAAATTCAATGTTTTGGCTCCTGCCGCTGCCAGCTCCAGGGTGTGTTTTTCAGGCAATATAGGGGCCCCTCATAGTGATGCCACCTCAACTCTCTGTAATTGTGCCGCTCTGCGATTCTAATAGCGATGCCTCTGATCTGCATGTCCTAATTATTTACAGTATTATTTCAGTAACCCAGCACGCATCCTATGCGTGTTACAGCAAGGCAGAATGGTTTACAACCCTATTGAGGCTCTAGGAAGCTCAGAAATAGCCATTTTTAATAGCGATTCGTCGCAAATAAATTCGGGTCGAAAAAATTTTTGTCTGAAAATTCGGCGAATCAGTCGAATCGAATTTTTCAAAAGTTCGCTCATCTCTAGTGGTAACGTGACCGTGTAACTTATGTGAGCCCACGATCTGGCTCCCGGTCGGGGTTCTGGCTACAGCCGGGGCCACAGAAAGATGGCTGTTGCTCCCAAGAGTAAGAACACTCCTAGTTCCAGCTGCCAGTGTCCTCACTCATGGGAGCAGCAGCCATCTTTCTGTAGCCCCGTCCATAGCCTTTTTGACAGCCAGAATGCTGACCAGTGATCACATCACAGGGCTCAGGTAAGTTACAGCTGCTTCCTGCTGCACACTCTGCATAGGTAAACATCTTTTCCATGTTTGGGCCGAACGCCAAACTTGAACACGGACTTCTGGCTAAAGTTCGGGTTTGGGAACCTGAACTCGCAAAGTTTGGTACGAACCCGAACTCGCAAAGTTCAGTACTAGCAATTTATGAATTATTCATAGTAAAAGTTAAGCATTACAAGTGGTTGTAACTTATCTGAGCACCACAACCTGGTCCCTGGTCGCATTCCAGCTGTCAAATGGGCTACAGCCGGGGCCACAGAATAATGGCTGCTGCCATTTTTTCCATATTTGACCCATATTTGACCCATATTCTAACGCCAAACTCGAACACGGACTTCGAACCCAAACTCGCAAAGCAGTTCAGGTTCGCCCAACACAATTTATGAATTATTCATAGTGAAAGTTAAGCATTACAAATATTTCTAAGGAATTGAATCTGGCCCGGGCAGAAAACTATACAAGAGGTAAGGCTGCAGTTGGGGTAGCGTGGTTCTCTACTATTCTTGGAGTTTTACCCTATTCCCTGGTAGAAGAAATAGGCGTTTTGAGGAAACATTGCTACACTGAATAAGATGTGCAGAGGGGCACAGAGTAATTTTTTAATGATATTTATACAGTGTAAGTAAAAATAAGCACTGCACATCTGAGTGTCATGCGAAAGACTTGAAGCAAGTTCAACTCTGGGTGCACATTTGGGTGTAAATTGCCGTCTGCATCTCACCTCTTCCCGGTCCTACGATGCATGCACGTCCAATCAGTGTGCACAGATCCACTTGAGCCCCTTAGGGTTGGCTCGGGCACTCTCCCTGTTAGAGGGAGGCAGGGGATGCGGCCATCAGAGCCACTGCTCTTAGACGCGCCGTGGGACTGGGAAGAGGTGAGCTGGGTTTGGGCGATTTGGGGGGTTTCACACAATGGGGTGCCCACGGGGATAGTCAGAATCCTGGGTTTTAGTCCACTTTGAAGAAAATATTCTTAGCTCACTGGAAAAATGATGTACCTAACCTGTAAAAATGCTCTATTGCAGGAACGGGTGATTTGTTTTGATAAGATTAAAACAAACATTTTTATTGCACTTATTTGCATGTTAAATTCCCTGTGCAGGCAAACACTAACTTCCCTTGTGTCTCCCTTGAGGTAAAATGAGCCATTTCATAGCATCTCCATTTATATGTTATTAACTTTATATATTCTAAACAAAGCTGCTTTGTTCAGTTTCTGGGTCATGGCTGAGCTGGGAAGGGCACGTCATGGTGCAGTTTTGGTCAGAGACAGCGGTGGGACCTCTGTGGCTTGTTACTGCTCGTTACAATGAGATCCCCAAGGGCCATAGTGACTGTCAGACCACATGGGACAAGCATCATATAAGTTACATAGTTAATACGGTTGAAAAAAGCCATATGTCCATCAAGTTCAACCAAGGGTGTTGGGGTACGGGAAGTTATTTTTTATTTTATTTTATAGGTGGAAGTTTTTTTATTTTATTTTTTTTACTGATAACTGCTAATAACGTTTTTTTTTAACCTTTTTTGAAGCTGTTGGCGGTTGATGCTGTAACAAGCTTCTGTGGGAGGCTATTCCATAGATTTATAGTTCTTAAGGTAAAAAACTTTTGTCGTCTCCGGAGCTGCTTCCTGCCTTATTATTGACACTGAGTCCCTTTAAAGAGGACCAAAACTCACGCCCCATCTGCCCTGAAATTTATAAGATTCTGGGCCTGCTGGATTCCCCCCCGGGGCATCCAGAATCAGGATGCCCCACTGTGTGAAACCACCCAGGTCACCTGGAAACTCACCTTCTTTTCTGGTCCAACGGCGCATGAGCAAGCTGTGGCCGCATCCGCGCTATTCCTTTAGCAGGACATGTGCCCGCGTCAGGCATTTGTGAACAGCCGCCGCTGACACGCTCCCTGTTAGAGGGTAGCGGGGGATGTGACCACCAGTGTGCTCGGATCCGCTCGCATTAGACGAAATCCTGGATGAACAGGCTTGAGCTGATCCGAGAGAGTTGATTGGATGAGCGGCAGCGCATGCGTTGTAGGACCAACAAGTGGTGAGTTTGTTCGACCACCTAGGGGGTTTCACACAGCGGGGCAAGGACAAAAACCCAGGATAGTCCTGGGTTGAAAAGCTCACTGATATGCAGGTGGCAATTCACACCCAAAGGTGCACCCAGAGTTACAATTACTTCATCAAATCTTTTGCATGGTCACTAATAGTGCTTTCCTGATCACCAGGGACAAAGGAGAAGAAAACTTGGACAGTGATGGAAGTGATAACGTGTTATAGCGTGACTATCCTTTCTTTGCTACAGAATACAAAAAAAATGCTAATCAACAGGTAAACATTCCCAGAGGATTAACCACGTCACGGGACAATGATTGGCATAAGACATGTAACACATTCCATAACAGTTGCCATCACGTTTCTCTTGTTCCCCCCCATCAGACTTCTTGCATGCGGCTTTTCAGAGGATTAAGAATATTCTCCCATTGTCTGCTCTAAGGTGCAGGTAGAGGAAATGTTGTGACCTTTCTCTAAAAGGCATTGTGTACTCACATAACGTAGGCTGGCTTAACGTGTCAGTATATTTCCACAGCAGTTTTGTTGTGTCAGCCATTAACCAGGGAGCAGGATCCCCCCCGGGGTATTGCTATAAGAGAAACAGCAGATGGTTGAGCCCGGAGGCAGATTCCCTCTCTGTTAACTCACCCTTTGGAATTAACTGAGCTACAGAGAGTCATTCCTGGCTGCCGTTTTCTGCTCATTAGCTGGCTTTGTGTATACAGCTCCGGAGCACGTTAATAAGAAACGCATGATTCCGCAGTCACATGCATGTGGACACACAGAAAACTAACTTGTTATGTGAACGCCATCAAAGCGAATACAGTAAATACCATGATTGCTGGATGCTGCCGCTTCAGTTTTAGTCTCATCATTATTTTTGACACACAATTTTACATGACTTTTTCTTGTTTCCATCCAGTCCGATTAACTATTTTAAAGGCACATTTTAGGAACAACATCCTGGATGTCCACTCTTCTGGGTATTTCTCATGGGCCACTGGCCACTCCCCTTCTCTTCCACATACCTAGGCCAGCTATTTAGAAATGCCTGGGGCAGATGGAGGGTAAAGGGGATGCAGCCCCTGCATACGCTGTAGGATTGCTGCCAAGGTGAGCATACGGGGCAATCATGGGGGTTTCACACATTTCATATTATTATGCAAATTAAATTAGGGGTCATTTAGATGCATTTTTTTGTTTTTCTATTAAAGTGGACAAAAACTGTCCTGGATTTTGGTCTTTGCCCTTGGGGCACCCCGATTGGGGATCGCAAACTCGCCTCTACCTGTTCCAACGCGCATCAAGCGCACTGGTGGCGTACCCTCTAACATTCACAAATGGCTGGTGTGGGCATGCGCCTTGCTAGATGGATGGCGGGGATGCGGCTCGCGCGTGCGCTGTTGGACCAGGAAAGAAGGTGAGTTTATGGATGACTTGGGGGTCTCACACAGTAGGGCATCCCAATTTTGGATGCCCGGGGGGAGGGAATCAATCGGCCCCAGGAATCTTATAGATTCTTGGGCCAATCTCCGTGGGTTTTGGTCCATTTTAAACTCATGGATGGTTTTGTGTTCAGCACTTTTTTGATCACCAAAATCATAATGTAATAATTAGTTTGCCAGACGAGCCTAATTAAAGTAAAACTACTTAGGAAAAGCATTTCACATGCCACAGGTTTCAAGCAATATTAGAAAGCAAAAGAATCAAATAGCACTGAATAGTGTAATGCCTTGGCCAATTACAACAAGAAAAAAATGACCTTGCACCACCTAAGAAATATCTAAACAAATGTGAAAGGTGTGCCAAAAAGGGATGCCCTATTGACCAAGCAATTCAAGAAACCAGCAATTGTGGCCCCAATAACCACAAAAATGCAATCCCAAGTCAGCACCACCAACCCAAGGAAAAATCACAAGCCAAAAATCTACATAATATTTACAAATTTATTTACATTAAAAAGTAAATCATGACAACATCCCCGCAGGGACATCAAAGTACATGAGTGAAACATATAAAAATGCAAAAACATCCCAATGCTGTGTAATCAATACATCCATAATATATGACAAAAAGTGCTGGTGCCTATTTAAAGTGCCTAAATAAGGTGCTAGTATTAATCCAGAAAGAGAAACTCTTCAAAGTGCATAGAAAAGAGAAAACAACATGGAATAAAATCACCCTTAGTGTTGGCCAATGATGTCCTTCTGGTATCCTAGCACTCATGATCTTACTGTCAAAATATTTGTGGTCAATTCAGGGCACAGACGGGTTCATGCAGATAAGGCAGAATGAGAAAGGTTTCAGCCAGACCAATACATCAGGTTAAAAGAGCAGAAGCTAAAAAGCCATTATAAAGCAGAAAACAAGCAGTTAAAGCTGCTGGGGTCTCTGGAGTCCTGCAAACCTCTAGGTATAGAATCCTCCAAAAGCTTGCAGTTGTGCATAAATATACTATTTGGCCACCTTAAAAAAAGTGCTTCATTTCCAGTCTTGTTTACTGATAAGTGCCGTGCAACCCTGGATGGTCCAGTAGTAGGAGTAGTGGATGGCCACTGCAACCCAACAAGGATGCAACTTCAGCAAGGGGGTGGTGGTGGTGGAATTTGGGCTGTAACTATGAGAGAGCTAACAGTGCCTTAGCATGTCCCTTCCATTGCAGTTATTGGCGGCTGCTGTGCATAGGCACAATGACTGATGTGAGGAGCGGGAACAGCGCTCAAGGGCATGAGGTCTATAAGAAGCTATGTCCAGTTAGATACCAACCCCTGGCATGTACCGCTTTGGGATGTCCCACTGTGTGAAACCCCCGCCAGTTGCCCATCTTTTCTTATCTCACCAATGAGCCCACACAATGGCGAATGGCGACACCCCTCACAACTTTAGTGTATTCTACATGAATTGCTATTTTAAATAATTTTCAATAAATGATTTTTGTACCTTTTCAATAACTGTTTGAATCAAGCTTTAAAAAGGGGGTCCCCCTAAAAGACTTTCTTATTTTTGTTGGGTGCTGTCCACACCGAATACCCAATTTTTTCTGTATTACAGTCTTAAGGGTGTACCAGCAATTTTCACAGGGTAGAGTCACAGCATTAGACTGTGTTGTCCCCCAGTATCCCTACTGGGTATCCATCACAATCTATTTTGTTCTCTCTTCTAAACATAAATCTGAAACAGCCAGGTTCCTTGAACAGAACAATACCCGACGTGCATAGGTACTTTCAAGGATAGGGCTGCCAAACACCCCAAAGTAAAACATGTGCTTAAGTATAATTGTACTTAAAAATTTCAGCTCTGCAGACAAAGTGCACATCTTGCACTTTTTCAACCAAAACAACCCTTTATATTTAAAATTCCCCTCCGCTCCCCCTGCAATATATTGCCTTCATCTTTCTAAGTATACCCAGCTTGTTGTAGTGGGCTCTTTTTTCTGGAAGTAATCCCTCTTTGGTTGCAAAGGTTTCTCTGAAAAATGTATAAAAAAAAGCAGAATTAAAACCACAGTTTCCTAAAAAACTACTATGCAAACAAGAAAAAACACAAGGTCCCCTGAAAAGAACAATACCCAACATGCATAACTAGGAATATTATATATTGTTCTTTTTGGGCTTTAACATGAAATGTCTTGTTTGCAGTTTTTCCATGTTTTCATAATAATTTTGTCTATAAATAAAAAAAAATATTTTTTAAAATGTTTAGATTTTTTCTGAAATATATATATATATATATATATATATATATATATATATATATATATATTAGAAAACAATATTGCCTCCTATGTATCGGTAGTCTCCTGTTCCTGCCCAGGAGAAGAGCACTCTGACATTTTCAATTTTAAAAAAATGGGCGTGGGGTCTCCGCTCTTCAGTGGGTTCCCCCAGTTTTTATGGGTTAAAGCCTTAAATGTTTTTAAAAAACTGATCAGGTCCCTCCATCCCAGTAAAACAAGCCTAGGCACCAGCTATGGGGGCTTGTAGACCAAGGCACGGAGGCCAGCCTCAGTGGCCCCGGCCCTGAAGGCTACAAGCCAACATAGCACAGGCTGCAGACTCTTCTGCCCCCCCCGGGCTTTGGGGAGACAGGCAATGGGGCTGGGGGTTAATGGCAAGTCACCCATTGCCACAGGTGACTTGATAGCCCCTAAAGCCTTGTGAACTGGTATAGGGGTCTCATGGACACCTTACCTATTCACAAAGGGTTAAATGTAAAAAAAAAACACACACACACCACACAGCAGAGGAAATGTAATTCATCCAAATAAAATCTTATTTTTTCTTTACATATCTCCGATCCTCTGTCCCACGTCAATCACTGCTGTTATTTGATAGCCAATACTGATTGGTGGAGGGGCAGAGGATTGGGGGTCCCCTGTCCCTCCATCAGCCCTCCACCGATCACTATCGGCATCGGTCTCGGTGGGGGCTAGTGGCAGTGTTGTCAGAAGTGGAGGGCCGTCTTTCTGTCCCTCTGTCGCCGAAGGACCCCGGGGTGATCTGGGGGCCTCCCCAGGTGAAGGGAAGACCCCTCCAGATCGATCCCGCACAAAGGTGACCATGTTGCTTTTTCTACAGGGTAGAAGTGCCTCGGATGTCACAGAGATGTAAAGAGCTGATTTTGATTCCTTTACACAATGCAAGGAGGTATTGGTAAAACGTATTATATTAGTTGGGAACTGTGTACATACTTTCCATTCTAGGAAAGCCCCTCTTTTCCTTAACCACAGATTGTTGACCCTCCTCTAAAAACGCTTGCCACAATGCCACTTTCCATCTGCCATCTGTCACTCAGTCTGTGCTGATCTAGGGAAACCTGCTACATTAGGCTACAAACTTTTTCTTCTTCACTTCTGTTGGACTCAACAGTCATCCTTGGCTCCAATCTTCTTCACAGCTGCTCTGGGCCTCCTCCCTATGGCTAAAGAAATGCTGGTAGCTTTTTCCAGTACTCCCTCTATGGAGCGTGGGGGGTGGGGAGGGCTGGAACAGGCTGCCAGCATTTTAGTTCCATACCCAAAAGTACACACTCCTTGCTCCCTGTACACTTCTAGCCAGGCTAGAACAGGACACCAACAACGTAGATGATCCTGGCCCACCCATTTATAAACTTGTTAACCTAGAGAAGTTCTAAATGTAAACTTTACTAAATGACAACTAATTGTCAAGTCAGTGCATCGCAGACAATTACCCCAAATAATCATCCAAATAAAATCTTATTTTTTCTTCACTTATCTCCGATCCTCTGTCCCACGTCAATCACTGCTGTCATTTGATAGCCAGTAGTGATTGGTGGAGGGGCAGAGGATTGGGGTCCCCTGTCCCTCCATCTGTCCTCCACCGATCACTATCGGCATCGGTCTAGGTGGGGGCTAGTGGCAGTGTTGTCAGAAGTGGAGGGCCGTCTTTCTGTCCCTCTGTCGCCGAAGGTCCCCGGGGTGATCTGGGGGCCTCCCCAGATGAAGGGAAGACCCCTCCAGATCGATCCCGCACAAAGGTGACCATGTTGCTTTTTCTACAGGGTAGAAGTGCCTCGGATGTCACAGAGATGTAAAGAGCTGATTTTGATTCCTCTACACAATGCAAGGAGGTATTGGTAAAACGGATTATATTAGTTGAAAACTGTGTACATACTTTCCATTCTAGGAAAGCCCCTCTTTTCCTTAACCACAGATTGTTGAACCTCCTCTAAAAACGCTTGCCACAATGCCACTTTCCATCTGTCACTCAGTCTGTGCTGATCTAGGGAAACCTGCTATCTTAGGCTACAAACTTTTTCTTCTTCACTTCTGTTGGACTCAACAGTCATCCTTGGCTCCAATCTTCTTCACAGCTGCTCTGGGCCTCCTCTCTATGGCTAAAGAAATGCTGGTAGCTTTTTCCAGTACTCCCTCTATGGAGCGCGGGGGGCGGGGAGGGCTGGAACAGGCTGCCAGCATTTTAGTTCCATACCCACAACGCACTCCTTGCTCCCTGTACACTTCTAGCCAGGCTAGAACAGGACACCAACAACGTAGATGATCCTGGCCCACCCATTTATAAATTTGTTAACCTAGAGAAGTTCTAAATTTAAACTTTACTAAAGACAACTAATTGTCAAGTGCATTGAAGAAAATTACCCCAAAAGAGGCCATCTAACAGGGATGTCTATAGCTCCTTCACTCCACTTGGGTTCCCCTCAACCAGATCTTGTTTTCTGCTTTTGTATAATATACGCCTTTTGGTATTGGATCTTGCTGTTGTATACTACTCTTTGCATGATAGGTTCATTTATCATCTTCTAGAATGAATCGCTCCAGGACACTCTTTGCAGAGGCAGCCCCTGTAGCTGCACGTTGGCCTTGGCAGTTAAAAATGTCAGGACTGAATTGTCAGTGTGTATTGTTTTAACAAAAACATTGATGTCAACATGTGAACGTTGGGCATTGTTCATGTTATAAATAATACATGTAATGTATTTTGTTTTGCAGATCCAGACTGATGTTGCTGGGCTTAACACTTGCTCCCAGTTAAAGCCAATACTTTCTCCCGTGTTATCCCCCTTGGAAACATTTTAAAATAAGCCTTTTCAAAACATCTCATTTCAGATTATACAATTTCTTTTCTTCAGTTTCTGAGTTGTGGCTGGGCTAGGGTGTGTCACGGCAGCACTGCTGTGATCAGAGACAACTGCGGGGCCACTGTGGCTCCCTTTTACCAAGGGAGAAAGTGGCTGTTAGACTACTTTTTTGCATTGTGAAAGTGAAAGGAGGGGCACATTTTGGAGCCCTACTACGTAAGCTGACCATTTTTCCAGAGGGACAAATTTGGGATGCTTAAATTGGGACAGCTTAACAAATCGCTGGTTAATTTTCGATCATTTGCGATAGTAACAACAAATATCTACAAACAGGAAGTTACATAGTTAATTCGGTTGAAATAAGACATGTGTCCATCAAGTTCAACCAAGGGTGCGGGGTTAAGGAAGTGCTTCTGGGTTTCCTGTTACTGTGCATTGTCAGTAATGTCAGTTGAATCCAGGCAGCAACATGCTGAGATGCTGGGAGAGGAACCTCCAAAATGGTTGCAACCACTAGAAAATTGGCGAGATGGTGTTTCAGCTTTGAGTGGATTCAGGAGCAAATGTTAGTGCTGAAAATGTTTTACTATCATGCATGCAAATGGGACAAGTGAGTTTTGTTGAATTTTCTGTTTCAGCTGTGCCAGGCTGTTCTATCAGAACAAGGGGTTCTAGGTTTTATCTTAAAAACAGTTTGTCCTCTTTTCATATATTTATAGGTCTCAATCGCGTCTCCACTCTCCCTTATTTTCTCCAGGCTGTACAAATCAAGTTCACCCCCCTAAGAGTCTTTAGGACTCTAAAGGGTGTGATGGTCTACACCTGAATTGGGATGTCCCGCTGTGTGAAACCCTAGGGGTCACCTGATCCACTACCCTTTTTCCCCAGACCACATCACACCTTGGTTTTGCAGCTGCATCCCCAATCTACCGTTAGATGACGTGCTTACTCGCAATGGGTGCCGCACTCACTGCCGCTTTTAGCTCAGAATGGCATGTTAGGTCTTCACAGGCTCTTTTCCATTGCAGTGAATGGAGAGGAGCATGCCAGTTCACAGCGATTATGGGGGGGGGGGGGGGCAGGAAGAGATATACGATGGGGTGTGCGGGGAGGGACCTGGATCAGCATTCAGCTAAGAGCTGCGTCAACACTGTTTGTCCTGCAGCACCACATACTATCAGATGCTTTGTGGCGTTCTCACATACACTTCCATTGTATTTCTTAGTGATGTTATCTGTACAACTTCTGCATAATGTTTGTATTTGTCTATAATCAACTGACAGTGTATCATTGGCCTGCTTGGGATGTATTTTAAACACAATAACTTTTTTTTTTCCTTTTTATTTTAAAAATCTGCATATTTGTGCCTGCCCTTCAATCGTCTGTGGTTTTGCATGTTCTCAATGTCAGCTTATATATTTTTGCTGGGTTCGAGTGTCCTCTGGCTGTTTTATAGTGGTCTTAAATCCTGCATCAGGCACTGTACGCCTTAGCACCCAGTTCTACAGCGCCCACACTAGCACTGTGTTCGGAAATCTAGTCTCCAGCACCACATTTCGGTTGTTCAGAAATGACTCTACATCTCGTTCTGTGCAGCATTCTTTCTATGTTAAATGTTTTGGCTGCTTTCTAGCGTTCACACCTAGCGTTCTTCTAAATACAGGGAAATAGCGTCGCTTTCAATGGTTTGAGAACTTTCATTTATGCTCCGCTATGTCTGTTCTGCTTTCGGTTTTGCTTGTGCTCTCTGGTTTGCCTCTGCGGTGATAAGATGGCCCCCACAAAACGCAGGCACACCCGCAGCCCCAGCAGCACTCCGACGCTTGGGCCAACGGCCAGGTTATTAAGGTAAGTGTATTTTGTTGGTGTACCTGTCATTTTTATGTGTGCGTGTCTTTACTTATGTTCCCTTTTTCTTTATTTTCTGTTCCTGCCTTATGCATTTTTGTCCTAGTTGTTTCTACATGTAATCTGGCTATGTGTATTTTGTGTCATGTCCCTTTCAACTTGATTCCTGACTCATCCCTATATTTTGTAAGTTTAGTTGCCTTGCTGATCTTTCTATCAGTTTCAAGAGAAACACACCCAATTTTCACTTTTGGGGGTGTTGTTCCTCTCAGTGAGGACATCCCAAATTGGGATACCCTGCTGTGTGTATCTCCCCCAGGTCACCCCATTCACTCACCTTCCTCTCCTCCCGTGGCACTGACTTTGGATGAGAGTGAGAGCACTGATTGGCTGTGCTGTTCGCTCAATCAGCATGCTCGCTTTCACTTGGCTCCCTTCGTCGCTGCTGACAACTAAGCCGTCTGAACGGCTAAGCAGCTGAGCGTTGCTGAAAGGAGTATGCTGCCCCTCAACTCCTAGCTTTCGCATACCTTTGCTGCTGTGGTAAAGTGTATGGGAAAGTGCTGAATGTTGTATATCTCTCCCTTGCTTTGCTCAGTCAGGCACGATCCATGCCGGGTTTAAAGGACCCCAGTCCACATTCCCAGTCCTCAACGGGTGTTTCCCCTAATCCCAGTTCTCACACAGGTGATGAGGCTAATTGCGGGGAAGCCTAATAAAAGGAGCCGATGAGGCTTTCAGTTGGCTGGTGAACAGCCTGGGATGAGGAGCCCAGGCCGTACTGCTCACAGATACTGACAGAACTGAAGGCAGCCGAAGGCCTTTGTTTGTGTCACTCGAACTTGGACTTGTGGATTAACAGCGTGGACTTGTATGCCCTGTAAGAGGACCTGTTACAACAAGGACTTGCAGTTTGCTGTATGATCCTACCCTGTACTAGAGCTGGTGAGGTAACCGTTTGCTGTACTGCATTGTAGGCTGCAACCTTCTCTGAAGTTAAAAGGTTTTTGGCTGTTGAATATTTTATTTTCAATAAAATTCCTTTTTATTTGAGGAACTGTCGTCTGAGTCACTGTCGTTCGCCCCAGATCCTGAAACCACCCATTCAGAAAAGCGGGGCGCGATTGCGTGCATGGCTAGGAAGCATCAAGGGCTCCAGGACAAGGTGAGTGAAACAGAACTTCTGGGATTTACACAGTGGGGTATCCCATTTCGGGATGCCCCAAGGAGTGGAACTTGGATGGCCCTGGACTGCAACCGTTTGCTGTACTGCATTGTAGGCTGCAACCTTCTCTGAAGTTAAAAGGTTTTTGGCTGTTGAATATTTTATTTTCAATAAAATTCCTTTTTATTTGAGGAACTGTCGTCTGAGTCACTGTCGTTCGCCCCAGATCCTGACACCACCCATTCAGAAAAGCGGGGCGCGATTGTGTGCATGGCTAGGAAGCATCAAGGGCTCCAGAACAAGGTGAGTGAAACAGAACTTCTGGGATTTACACAGTGGGGTATCCCATTACGGGATGCCCCAAGGAGTGGAACTTGGATGGCCCTGGAGTCTTTTAGACTCCAGGGCCTCCAATGTTCCTCTTTAAGGAAACAACGTAAGGATTAATTTTGTTCAATTAACAATTATGCACACATTTCTGTAGCTTGATTAATGCTTGTGTCAGTCCCACATTTTATGCATTTTTATGTATGCAGGTAGAAGTGCTAAATGTTTATACATTCATTTATACATAAATCCTTAATCTTAATTGTACAATTGTGCAAATAATAATTTTGCTGCTGTGAAGCCACTTTTGCAAAGTTTTGATCATGATGGCCTTTGATTTATATTTTTATTTGATAAAACTGATTGTAGCGATAACCCTTATCGCCGGAGGGCTTCACCGCCCGAGACGTCCTTTTCCCAATCGTAAGAGGTGCTGCTGGAATTCCAGAGTCGTCCGTGAGGAACCAGGAACAGCTCTTACAAGGGCTAGTGAATTGTAATATAGCGTTTCCCCCAATAAGAGACAGAACTTCAGTATTGAGGGTGAAGGTGAAGTGTACTTTATTAGTGCCACACTGGGCCTTATATGCAATGCTCCATGCAATGACAACCACACTGACCAATAGCAGCAGGGCACACAATCCCTCAACTCTGCCGGTGACGCAATCAGTAGAACAATAGCAGGCCGTAATACAATCAATCAGGACAATGCCATTGACTGTGACGTAATCAACAATACACAATGGCAGTCAAAATACAATGACATTGCCTGTAACAGTATCAAAATACAATTACATTGTCTGGAACCTAATTAAGAAAAGGCCAGTGAATGACCCGGTGGGCAACTGAATAGTGATGACATCCAAAAGACAGAGCCTCTGTCACAATGCCCCCTTTTTGTGGAACACCCGGCAGACCCGGATTGACCCTGTTCGGGTTAACGTGGGGCTGTCCGGACTCTTGTCATGGGCAGAGTTCTGTTTAAGGACAAGTCTGCAAATAGTGAGTAACCGGACTAAACATTGACGTGGGCTGTACATAGGAATCGGTCATGGGTGGGGTCCAAACACTGGGATATTGTGGCGTTGGTGAGTTCAGCACCAAAGTCCTTGGTTGGATGTGTGCACAGGTGCTTTGCTTTCTTATAGCTGGTGCAAGTTTCAATCTCTTTCCATGGAAGCTGATCGGAGAATCCACAATTTTCTGCACATCTACATCATCGTAAAAGTAGACAAAACCATAACCCTTAGAAACGCCAGAGGCATCCCTAATAATTTTGACATTCTTTACAGCGCCATACTTTGAAAAAACATCCTTAATTTCAGGCTGATTAATCCGACGGCCAATGCCCCCAACAAAAATAGTGTTTGGCATAAGTTTCCCTTCTGGAAGGACGTAACCTGACGGCTGATCCTCTTCTTGACTTCGTGTAACAGACATGACGTGATGCAGACGAAACCCCTGGGTCTCCCCGACCAGTGGGCTGGAGTCGGCAGCTCGGGCTGGAGCCTGGGTTGTAACAGGGTTGACGCTGGCTGGTCCAGAGGTAGCGTAGGCAGAAGTCATTGGTCCTAGATCATTTCCCAATAGTACTTCTGCTGGTAAGTTGTCCATAAGTCCCACCTGTACCCTGCCGGATCCAGCGCCCCAGTCAAGATGTACTCGGGCGGTGGGAAGTCGAAACACAGCTCCTCCCGCCACCCTTACTGCAACGGTGTGTCCAGTGCGGTCTTTGTTCTTGACCAAATGAGGTTGGAGCAAGGTAAGTGTGGCTCCGGTGTCGCGTAATCCTTGCGCGGTGCGCCCATTGACTCGTACCTCCTGGCAATGGTGCTGTCGGTTGTCTTGGATGGCCGCTTGTACGGGATCAGCTTCATACAGTACGCCCAGATACTCTTCCGAACTGCTCTCAGCTTCCAAACAGTGTGCCACAGGAGTACGGGAGGTGGAAGGTTGCTTTTGCCCCCACGTGTTTCGGGGAGGCTCTAGGGCGCAATCACTGCGATAATGTCCCCATTGTTTGCAACGATGGCACTGAACTGTGGAGAGGTTCGGTTGCTGCGCTGGCCTATGTGGCCCAGAGTCACGAGTTGGCGCTGAAGCCACAGGTGCTTGAAATTTGATGGGAGGTGGTGGTTTTGGAGCGGACTGTTCTGTCTGGCGAGCATCGGTGTACTCGTCGGCTAGACGAGCAGCCTCAGGTAGCGTTAGAGGCCTCCGGTCACGTACCCACTCTCTTAGCTCTGGTTGCAGGGCATTGAGAAAATGTTCTAGTAAAAAAAACTGTAGTACCTCCTCAGCGGTCGTGGCTTTGCATCCAGTGACCCAGTGTGATGCTGTACGATGGAGGCGACATGCCCACTCCGTGTAAGAATCCCCTCCCTTCTTTTGGGATTCCCGAAATCGTCGCCTGTAGGCCTCCAGGGTGACAGCTTACCGGGCTAACAAAGCCTCCTTTACCAGATGGTAGTGTGGTAAGTCCACATCAGGGATGGCCCGGAAAGCATCGGAAGCTTTCCCAGATAGTTTCCCTGATAATATGGTGACCCATTCCTCGGTGGGTACCCGGTGTAAAGCGCACTGCCGTTCAAAATCGGTCAAAAATCCGTCAATTTCGTCGTCACTTTCCTGGAAGGACTTAAATGCTGCAAATGGAATCTTTCTCCCACAGTGTAACTGAGGCTAAGAGGCTGCTGGGTTGAAAGTCGCCGATCTTCCCTTCGCTTACTGGCCTCTGCCTCCGCTGCGGCAAAGACTCGGTCGATCAGTTCCTGTGATGGATTCGGGCCATAGACCGACAATCTGTTCCGAACCGCTTGAACGAGAGCAGCGTCTTCATCGATCTCTATATTGGTTTCGGTCCTCACTGCTGCATGATCCATTTCGATCAGCTCGGCTATCAGTTCCCGACGTGGGCGGTTGCTAGCTGACCTCTCGAGTAGATCCTTCAGGGTCAGCCTTTTCAACTTGTCCTACTGACTCTCCATCAGGGTAGCACTCTCTCTGGGTACAAAGGACCATCCGACCGCTTGCCACCAATTGTAGCGATAACCCTTATCGCCGGAGGGCTTCACCGCCCGAGACGTCCTTTTCCCAATCGTAAGAGGTGCTGCTGGAATTCCAGAGTCGTCCGTGAGGAACCAGGAACAGCTCTTACAAGGGCTAGTGAATTGTAATATAGCGTTTCCCCCAATAAGAGACAGAACTTCAGTATTGAGGGTGAAGGTGAAGTGTACTTTATTAGTGCCACACTGGGCCTTATATGCAATGCTCCATGCAATGACAACCACACTGACCAATAGCAGCAGGGCACACAATCCCTCAACTCTGCCGGTGACGCAATCAGTAGAACAATAGCAGGCCGTAATACAATCAATCAGGACAATGCCATTGACTGTGACGTAATCAACAATACACAATGGCAGTCAAAATACAATGACATTGCCTGTAACAGTATCAAAATACAATTACATTGTCTGGAACCTAATTAAGAAAAGGCCAGTGAATGACCCAGTGGGCAACTGAATAGTGATGACATCCAAAAGACAGAGCCTCTGTTTTAGTATGTGACTTCACTTGCTCTTGTGTTAGTGTTTTGTCCCAAATAATACAATGTTTTCAAATACCCAGTAACACATAAACCTGTTATACTGTAAAACTGTTTAACTTACAACATTACCATGCCCCATCATGCCCATATATAGTCAGACCATCATGGTTTACAACAGCCGGGTTTGACACCCTGGAGGAACAAGTGGTATGGTTGTGGTGGTTGTTTGGCCATTGTGCGCTTGCGCAGGACTGACACCCGATCCAAAATGTGCCTGGAAAAAAATGCTGTTGCATCTGTTGGTTAAATACTTGCAGCAATTTTGCCATTTCTCTTGGACTGATGCTAGTATAGCCACATGCTGGTCCTGTGCATGTGCTGCCTGCTGTTGTAGCTGTGCCCATTGTTCCTGTGCCAGTGCTGTCTGTGTTGCCAAAGGATTATTTTCACCTTGAATTTGTTGGAGTTAACGCTCAATGTCGTGACCTTGGTGCCTATTGTATGCATCCAGCATTTGTGTACCCAGCTCATATAGTTGCATGCTACCGGGTTATCTTTCTGCTCCCAGAGATACCACCACCATTGAATCTTTCGGGTACATCAAGCTCTGCTACATGAGTGGCCACAAAGTGTCTTGGATGAGTTATGGGTAATACTCAAATCACGTACTAAGGCTGATCCTGATTGCTGGGTGGCTGGGACACCTAAATCATCGAATGCCCCCCTTACCGATGGTGTTTGTGTAAGGGCACGAAACAATGGATCATCCTGGAAAGCAACACATGTCCATTTGGATGGTACTAGTCAAATAAGGGGGAATTGTATACCACAGTTCTACATTCTTCAGTTAGGGGGAATTGTAAACCACATTTGATCAACAACATCAACAACAACTTTTGATTCTGCTTGTTTCCACACAGAATGTTAGGAGGAGCTTAGAATTTTGCTATAAGAAGCCCACACTAAACTGAAATAGAGATATTTAACCCAGAAATAGGATCAGCATGCCTGTCATGTTGCATAAACTCCCAAACTAAATTAACAGCTGCTGGAGGAAAGAAATGTAACTATGTATCAATGTATGTTAATAGCCTCAGCTGCTGCAGAGCATTGCAACAGCAATGCTTTTCCATGTTTGGGCTGAACTCAAACCTGGACTTCTGGCTGAAGTCCATGTTCGGAAACCAGAAATCAAAGTTTGGTACGAACCGGATCTTTGTGGTTCAGGCTCACCCAACACTAGTGATGAGTCCATACAGCTGATGACATTTTACTTCTGGCTAGAAATAAAGCATTATTTCAATGAGATTTAGGATAATTTTGACTGTTGGACTAGGTTTTTCAGGAGTAAGCCTGTCAGAATTGTGGCAAGATGGCCACTCCCATGCAATTCAGTAGCACAGAATCTGCCTGCTATTCTGCAACATCTGAATAAAGTTAAGCCCTCTCAATTAGCTTACATCTTTGTGAGAAGGGAAGTTTAGGGGAGCAATGTCAATTTAGAGCAGTCTCCATGAGAGTTCTAAAGGGCAGGACCTTCACATGAACTGCCTATTCTCTGTTTCTTCTGTAGAAACGCAAGATCTAAAAACGTTCCTCTACAGATGTACTGTACATCCCTTCATTGTATAGAGCTGCCGTCCTTTTTTTCTGAATGTAAAATTTTAGTTTAAATTTACCAGCAGTTAAGTTATACATTTCTGGGAATACTTTCTGTATCTTACTATGTGCAACCTGCTTATCATGAAAAGATACTTTCAAACTAGAGATCCCCAGAGCGAAATAGTCAAAAGTGACAGGAGGATTTCTAGTGGCACAGCAGCCTGCAGATATATATTTATGAGAACATCACTTTCTATTTCTTTACTTTATTATTTACAAGCTTCCTGATTGCTGGGAGGCACGCCACATCAAATTCATTACCACTCCCACATTTTTTCCAGTCCTATTCTTTTTCTCTTTTTGTCTGTCTTGATAGCTTGTAGGAAGTTTCAGAATTTTCTACAAACCTGAGAGCTATATGGGATGTTTATATTTTTCTTTGCTTGATATCCATCACTATTAATATTTGTTGTTATTTTTCTAGTTTAATTAAATGTGTAAATAATGATTTTTGTATATTGATTGATTTAGATATGGATACTTATTATTTACAGTATAAAGTGGAACAAAACTGGCATTTTGATTATCCTGATTTGTGATGCCCCGCTGTTTGAAACCCTCAGATCACCCATACAAACTCACCATCCCCTGGTCCTACGGCACATGCACTCATCCAATCAGAGCCATTTGTCATGCATATTAATGCTTCCGCCAAGAGTTCTGTTTATGGCAATTGGCAATGAGAGCAGCCATATCCCCAGAAGTGGTGCCCTCCCTAAGCCTTAATCCGCCCTAATCTGAATGGCTGGGTGCAGGAGCATCCTTCAGCCCATAGATTCTGGGGAAATCACCTCTTCAGTGCTCCTCTTCTAGGTTCCAGACACAACTTGATTGCTGTCACATGGATCTGGTCCGACTACCAATGGAACCAGTTCCAGTAGGGGTACATTTTCATGTCCTCATTTTTGGCCTTGCAGGAGGGGGCCTCACCAATGGGGATGGCCCCCGACTTTAAGTGATCTATATGAGATAGATGCTATCTTGTATATCCCTTTAAGTGCCAGCCTACCTGGCGTTTTTGTCACCCTTTGTTGCCAGACCATTTTGCACTATTTTGCGCTCCCCATGTTCAAATGTGATTTTTGAAGGGATTTCCAGGGATTTCCCAGGAAAATGATATATTGTTTTTTTCAGCAGAGTCTGGGCTTTAACATGAAATGTCTTGTTTGTCATTTTTTAGGTGTATTCTTAATATTTTTGGGTGAAATATGTGCAAAAAAAAAAAAAAAAAAATTTTTACATATTGTAGTTTTTTTTTGTAATAAAAAATGTAAGTTTGTCAATGAAATCTTATTGCGTGTGAAATCCCAATTTCTCCCGGTTACAGCGGTACCACATATGTATAGGTAGACAACCTTTCCTGCCCAGGAGACTCCCCCAAACTGAAACAGCGCTTTAGGGGATTTTCAGATAAAATACAACTGTGCTATGCAATATGCGCACCTTGCAGTTTTTCCAGAAAAACAACCCTTTACATTTGAAATACCCCCAACAAACTATATATTCTCTGGAAGTACACACCTCAAGCTTTCTAGGCGTACCAGGCTTGTTGATGTGGCCATAGTTTTCTGGAAGTAATCCCTCAATGGATTCTTTGGTTGCAAAGAGTTTCCCTAAAAAAAGGATAAAAAAGCAGAATCAAAGCCACATTTTCCTAAAAAAACTATATACAAACAAGAAAAAACAAGTTTAATCTGAAAACGCAACATCCCCCGAACAGAACAATACCCAACATGCATAGCTACTGTCAAGGGAAGAGTTGCCAAACACACCAAAGTAAAGCATGTGCGTAACGGTAATTTTACTTGAAAATTTCAGCTCTGCAGACAAAGTGCGCACCTTGCGATTTTTCAACCAAAACAACCCTTGACATTTGGAATATCCCCCATAAACCATATATTCCCTGAAAGTACACACGTTAAGCTTTCTAAGGGTACCCAGCTTGTTGTAGGGGGCTCATCTTTCTGGAAGTAATCCCTCAAAGAATTCTTTGTTTGCGCAGGGTTTCCCTAAAAAATTTATTAAAAAGCTGAATAAAAAACACCTTTTCCTAAAATATAAATATGCAAACCAGAAAAAACAAGCTAAGTCTGAAAGCGCAAGGTCCCCCGAACAGAACAATACCCAACATGCATAGGTACTATTAACCCTTTTATTTGCCAGCCTACTTGAGATTTTGTCACCCTCTGTTGACAGGCCATTTTTCCCCATTTTGCGTCATGTTTTGCGCCATGTTTTGCACCATTTTGCTGGAACTTTCAGGAAAATTATATATATATTTTTTGCAGCAGAGTTTAGGCTTTAACATGAAATGTCTTGTTTGTAAATTTTTTTTTTTTTTACAATATTATTAAGTAAAAATAATAAATAAATAAATAAATTTTTTTTTTTTAAAATTGACTCCTTTATTTTAAATAAAAAATGTATTTTATTAAGGAAAATCATATTGCATGTGAAAGCCCCATTTCTACCGATTAGAACGGTACCACATATTTATCGGTAGCCCCCTGTTCCTGCCCAGGAGACCCCCCTAACTGAAACAAGTATTTTATAACATTCACAAAAAAAATACAACTACCATCCACACTACAAAGGGTTAAATCGAGAAAAAAAATGACATAGGGTCCCCCCTCCCAGGGGAGGGAGACCCCATTATTTTTTTGATTTTTAAGGGTTAAAAACCCTTAAAAATAAAAAAAAAATTGACGTGGGGTCCCCCTTACCCAAAGTAACCAGCCCGGGACCAGCTATGGGGGCTTGTAGGCACAGAGTGGGGGGGCCAGCTTATGTGGCCCCCCCACCCTGCAGCCTACGAGCCCACATAGCCCATGTGGGCCCGGGCTCTTCTGCCCCCCCCTGGCCTTTGGGGAGGCAGGTAATGGGGGTGCCGGGGGTTAATGGCAAGCCACCCGCTAGCGCAGGTGGTTTCCCATCCCCCTAGCCTTGTGAACTGGTATAGGGGTCATGGACCCCTTACCAGTTCACAAGGGGTTAATAGTAAAAAAATGACACAGACACAGAGAAAAAAAATCTTTATTTTTCTTATTTTACACTGTACTCACCTCCGATCCGACGTCCCTCGCCGCTGTCCCGCGCCGATCATCTCACTGACAGATGCCGGTGGTGATCGGCGCAGGGCGGGTGACAGGTGAGGGGGCTCCGATCGGAGCCTCCTCACCTGACATCCGCCCTGCGCCGATCACCACCGGCATCTGACAGATGCCGGAGCTCGGAGGGGGTATAGGAGGAGCGGGATGACGTCATCCCGCTCCTCCCACAATGGGCGGAGCTAAGCGGCGGCCGCCATTACAAGAGGTGAGGACCCGGAAGAGGGTCCTCACCTGAAGACTGCGCAGCCCAGGGGGGGGATCGGACCCCCCCCTGGTGAAGAGGAGACCCGGACAGAAGGCTCGGGCGCGGAGGTGACTAAATGACAGTTTTTTTTTTTTTTTTTTTTACAGCGCCGATGTCAGCGCTGGAAACGGGGGGGGGGGGGGGGCGGCTGGCTTCGGGCCCCCCCCTGAAGACGGAGGACAACGGGGGGGGGCGATCGGATGCCCCCCCCAGGAAGAGGGGACCCCAAGCTTCACGGGGATACCGGAGGTAAGTGTTTTTTTTTTTTCTATTCTTTAACTGTTTGGGGGAAATGCCAGGCACGTAGTTTCTACGTGCTTGGCACTTAACGGTAGGAGAAGCAACCACGTAGAAACTACGTGCTTGGCATTTAAAGGGATATAGGCTTAACCTACCAGGAGGTTACATGCTTTCAGATTTGTTTTTTCCTTGGGTACAGGTGTTTATCATCCAGTCACTACAAAAGATGCTCTGCGGGACAGGACGGTAAATAACATGATGCTTATCCCTTTCTATTCTACGTGCTCGCTTCCACTCCACTTAAGTGCCAAGCACATAGAATGTACGTGCCTGACTTTCCCCCTGCTAGTTAAAAAATAGAGAAAAAATAAACACTTACCTTTGGTATCGATGTGAAGCTGGGGGTCCCCTCTTCCTCCGAGGGGCATCCGATACCTCCCCTGTCATCTTCCGGTTTCAGGAGGGGGCCCGAAACCGGACGCCCCCCCCCCCCCGTTTCCACCGCTGACAGCTGCGCTGTAAAAGAAAAAAAAAAAACAATGACAGTCACTCACCTCCCCGCCCAATCCCTCCGTCTGGCTCTTCTCTTCACCGGGGGGGGGGGGGTCCGATCCCCCCCTGGGCTCTGCAGGCTTCAAGGGAGGACCCTCTTCTGGGTCCTTCTGGGCGAGAAGGCTCCGATTGGAGCCTTCTCGCCTCTCACCCGCCCTGCGCAGATCACTATCAGCATCTGACAGATGCCGGAGCTGGGGTGAGGGTTAAGAGGAGCGGGATGACGTCATCCTGCTCCTCCCACAAAAGGCGGGGCTAGGGGCGGCAGCCATCATCGCCATTAGAGGAGGTTTGTGTTTGAGCACACAAGGGGTTACAGATTGTGTATGTGCGGGGAGCAGAGAGGGGTTCAAAATTGTGTGTGTGTGTGTGTGTGTGTGTGTGTGTGTGTGTGTGTGTGTTTGTGTGTGTTGGAAGGGTTTCATAGGAAGGGTCATAGGTGTGTGTGTGTGTGTGTGTGTGTGTGTGTGTTGGAGGGGTAGCAGACTGGTGTGTGTGGGGCCCCATAATAATAATTTTGTTGCTGGGGGGGGGGGGCTTGGTCCAAAATTTGCTTTGGGGCCCAGCGGACTCCAGATCCATACAAGACAGAAATATCAGTGGTCGTGACAATCTTAAGGATGCATATGTGAAATGTGTAGCCAATAAAATATGAGAACTCAGAACGTTGCTCTGTTTCCCGTGTTATATCAGCAATGGCTTACAGCTTTTTGTTTTTATTTTTAGCTGTGGTGTCAATGTTTTCTCTCCCAGCCGTATATGACAAGTACCAGGTAAGGACATCTTAGTTTGGTGTAGTTAGTGGCATGCTGATTCATTCTAGCTTTTATGATTTTTGGGAGTGTCAGTGGTAAGTTCTCTTCTTGGGAATTCTCACAGTATGACTAAATTAGCTATTACATAATAAAGAGTAAGTTATAATGTGCTGTTTGCTCTATTGATTCTCGTTTTGAATAATATACCCAACTGGTGGAACACTTTAGGTGGTACATTGTAATAGTATACTTCGATAAATAGGCCCATCAAAATCTACAGCACCAGGCCCGGGATGCTCTTAATCCGGCCCTGCTGGCAGCGAAAGGGTTATTCACATTCAGAATTCTTTATAGGGCACCAAGTATATAGGTTTTTATACATACAAGGAATAATTTTGGAAAGATAGTAAGGGGGTAGATGGGACAGGGAAAAAAGAGCAAGAACAATATTTAAAATAAATAATGCTAGTAACTAGGATTTGAACCCTTTTTGGTTTCTGCTAGCCTACTAAATTAAACCTAACATTGGTCTCTCGCAAAGTATCTTGCCCCCTCATACAGCCCTCATACAAAGGGAACTAAATTAATTTGTGACTGGTGGCCTGCTTTCATCTCTAGCATACTCCAGTCCCATAGAATGTAGGGGGTGTGCTTATACCCTGATCACATGCAACCCTTCCTAAACATTTGGGGGGAGCCTGGTGTTCATTGGCATGGTGCTCTTTCGGGGGCAGTGCAAGATACCCTGTTCTACTGCAACACATGGGTGTGAAAGAAAAGTTAGAAAGTTATGTTCAGTTACTAGTTAAGGTGGGCCAATCACCAGGATTTGGACTATGCTTGTGATTGGTCCCTACCCCAGGGGGCATCCAGATGTAGCATGCTCCCCCTGCAGACTCGAACTGGCCCTCAGGGTTACCAGGAAAAACCCTGGTGGGCCCCTGGTTCCCTCTGAATGCCTTCATCAACAAAACTAGGCTCCAACGTGGGGTAATCCAAGTGTACACAAAGAGACAGGTTGGCATAAAATGTATGAGCATGGGCCCTGAAAGTAAGCTGGTAATATTTGCAACTAAATTAGAGGTGGTCCCCCAGAGTCAATTCTATGCTTGGGTCCCAGTCTGACACTGCCCCCCCTGTGTGAACCCCCCCCAGCTCACCCACTTTCATTGACCTTTTCCGACATTCCCATTTGCGGCCGCTCTTCCAATAAGTGCTTCATGCAGCTTTGCTGACTTCAACTCCGCTTCAAGCATAGGTGAGCCTGTGCCTGCATACCTGGCTCCCCTGTGGAGTGTGCGTTCCTGCGTGCCTGGCCTATCTGACTGGCTGGGCACGGGGAGGGCACAGTGCTACAGGAAAGCCGGGCATGCGACCAGTGGCGAAGACAGCGTCTTGGGAGCCGTCTGGATCAGGTAAGGTTACCTGCACCCGGGGGGGGCTTCACACAGCGGGGTGTGCGGTATAGGATGCCCCGGCGGCAGGCAAACGGCAGGCCCCGGAATCTTTTAGATTTCAGGGTGGCCATAGGGGGTGATTGGTCCACTTTTAATATAATGATATAATTATGGGTATCAAGGTTGAGGTAAAAGAAAGACACTAGACTGTGGTTTACCAGAAATGAATAAAAACATTTAGAAAAATCACCTGGCTTTCATAGGCCTCAAACTTCTTGGTGACTATAGAGTTATCAGAACGTCATTCTGATTATGGGTTAATAAATCTGTTCAGTCCGCTTTGTCATTTAAAGCTAATGTTATATCTGTACGAAACCTCAGCTTCAACTCCAGGCATGTATGTTAGCATTTCTAATCTTTGTTCAACAACTCCTTCCTCACCTTCATTTGCTACTAGATAGAAATCATGCAAAGTGACATTAGATGTTATACAGATTCAACACAAGGCTAGAAATTCCATGGAACATCATTCCTAGTTTATTGTTTGATAGTTGTGTCATATAAATGCTATTCCTGACATAAAGACTGAATCTTTTTATAGGGTATTCTTATTAAACATGCTAAGCTTTCATCTACAGTATGCATACCTTCCAACCAAAAACAGAAAAGAGGGACATGGAATTTTTGTTTGCAATTAAAACATGCCCCTAGCCACCCCCAGCCACGCCCTTAAAGGGAAATACCACCTAAAAGTTACATAATACAGACAAGCCCCTCCCCCCCACACATACATGCAGGCAAGCCCCCAACCAGGGGCAGACTGGGGTTGAAAAACAGCCTGGGCATCCCTCATTACAGGCAGTGTGTGCCATCTCCATTACAGGCAGTGAGGGGCATCCCTTATTACAGGTAGTGAGAGGCATCCCTCATTACAGGCAGTGTGGGGCATCTCCATGACAGGCAATGAGGGGCATCCCTCATTATGGACAGTGACTGGCATCCCTCCATTACAGGTAGTATGTGGCATCTCCCATTAGAGGCACTGAGGGGCATTCCTCATTACAGCCAGTGTGATGCATCTCTCATTATAGGCAGTGATGGGCATTCCCAATTACAGCCAGTGTGCACCCCCTCCATGCCTGCCCGCCACTGCTGTTCCCGCTGCCCCCACTCACACACAAAAATTACTTCGCTCCCAGGTTGCTGAGCCGATAATTTCCAGCGGCCAGTGGGTGTGGCCCATATGACCGGTGTCTAATGAAAAACAAAGGCCACGCCCACCATCCACCAAAACTACTTTCTTAGCAACCAGGAGCTGCAGTGGGCAGCCAGCGTGTTACCCTGCCCTGCCACCACCTGCCCTCCCGCATGCCCCACCATCTGCCACCTCGCTTCCTCTGTGTCCGTCCCAGGTGCCGATACAACCCGTGATGGCCACGGAGGAATTGGAACGGTTGGGAGGTATGAGTATGCCTCTCTGCCCTTAAAGCGGACCACACAGTGACATGCCCCAGAGAAGGCCTGGAGTCTTAGAATCCATGGACGGCCACAGTTGGTTTTGTTTTGCTTTAAATAACATGTATGGTGTACATATGACATATATGATTTAACACCAAATACCCAATAGAATAAAAAGGGTAAAAGCTGAGGCCTATATCGAGGACTTCTTTCTGCCTGTCAAGTACCCTTTTTCTCTGGTTACAACACCTCTGTGATTCCCCACAAATTTAGCTTCCGGCCTGTAGAGGAAGTGTGCGGTGGGTAGTAGTTCTTATCATTTACTGCCCCTGTCTCTATTTATGATTATGTTCTGGAGATACATCAAAGATCCTGACTGCAGTGATTTTAGACAGTATTACACTAAAGTGGACCAAAACTTTGGATTTTCACTATCACAGGTTTTGGTTCGTCCCCCTAGGGCATCTCGGTTTGGGATGCCCAACTGTATGAAACCCTGCTGCTCGCCAAATCTACTCACCTTTCCTTGGTCCAAGGGTGCATGCTCTGCCGCTCGTCCAGTCACCTTCTCCTGCCACGCAAATGAATGTGCGGCAGGAGAAGCTGAATGGAATCACCAGCCGCATACATCGGTGGTGCGTAGCGTCACTTGCCTCCCTTGGCCATGCACAGCCATTCAGTTGCAGCAGGTATGACTGAGCACAGCCGAGAAGGGATACGAGTGATGCCAGCGCCGACTGCGTATGTGCTGTGGGCTTGGCGGAAAGGTAAAACCTGGCAGTTTCATAGAATGAGATGCCCTGAGGGGAGGGAATAAGCCTACCCTGGAGTCTCATAGACTCCAGGGGCAGTTTTGATCCACATTAAGTGCTATTATAATTAGTAAATCCAAGGCAGTCATGCACATAGTGTTATGTATTAAATGTAGAAAGCAATATGTCGGCTGTACTACTGAAACACGGACAGGCTGCCTTTAGAGTTCAAACCCCCCTGGAGGCTCTTTAATCATAACCCCACGTCATAACAAAAAACACCTATTACCACACCACTGAATGATTACTGGCCAGAAATGGAAATTCAGTGCCCTATAATGCACCATATACTGAAGCTAGGGATTAATACACAAACTAAAAAGAAAAAGGTAATTCAGGAGCCAGGATTTTAGCAAACTGCTTTGAAAATGGAGATTTACAATGGGTCAACTGGTGGGAACTTACCGTTGCACCCACAAATTTTCACACTGGATTTAATAACAAATGTCTAGTAGGGTAAGGCAAGTATAACCCAAAAAGAAAAAACAAGACAACCATAGTTAAGCTTTCACTTAAAGTATTGCTGTCCCTCTGCACGGGGCCAGCTCCAGGTTTGTGGGGGCCCTTGGGCAAAAGAGTCTTAGTGGGCTCCAAAGCAGTGTGTCACATTATGTCCCCTTTCAGCTCCACTGCCACAAATCTGCTGCTGATCACCCTCCAATCCTTATTGCCTTCCCTATAGCCACCAATCGTCCTCTAGCCCGTGTTGCATTCTCAATTGCCACCAAGCACCCATCAGCCCTTACTGCTTGCTCCACTGCCTCTAAAGACTCCATCATTGCTGTCAGATGTCATCTGGTTTTCACCACCTTCTGAGCTTCCATCAAATGACTCCATTCCGTTCACTGTAAAATAATAACATGGCCAAGTGTGAGCCAGAGGGGTCCCCTGAAGATGCCAGTGGCCCTGGCAATTGCCCAGGTTTGCCCTATGCTGGCACTGGCCCTGCTACCCTCTGTTGCCTAATGAAAAATAGGCCAGAACATAGAAGAAACATTCCGGAGATCATTTTTGTGTCTTTTATAACTTGTCTATAGTGTAGTCAGATATTGCCGTAGCTCATGCAGGCAAAAAAGTGCCTAGACAGCCAATCAAATTAAGTTCTTTGAGGCTAACATTGCTTCTGTACGGACCAAACAATTATTTATACTATGTATACTTTTGTATGTTGTATGGACTATTCATCCTCTAGAGCAGTGATTCTCAAGCTTTGTATGTTAAGTACCCCCTTGCTATAAGAAGTTCCAACAGAGTGACCAAAATAAGTAGGCCACAGGCCTATAAGCACTTTAAAACAAGAAACCGTAATGTTTTACTGTTATAAAATATCAGACTAGTCAGATCGCCGCTGTTGCTGTACCCCCGAACATCACCGCGTACCCCCTGGGGTATGTGTAACGCAGGTTGAGAAACACTGCTCTAGAGAAAGCAAGAATAAAATTCGAGTCATTAACCCTTCTCCTTTTTTTAGATGTTTACTTACACAGAAGTGTGTAAAAGGCTTACAATGATTACGCTGAATGTTTCATTATACAAGAGACTTATACAAGAGAGATGTGCAGAAACATTTTTATGCTTCAAATGTGGACGACTACCTTTACCTTATTCATGTTTAGCTTGCATTTTACAATGACATGTGCCACCTAGTGTCTAAAAATGATATGACACTTTGCAATAGAAACCAAAGAAAATTCAAGGTACAAATATATATTGTTTATGTATATAATTTGTCATGCTGAAATATTTTAGCTTACAAGGTGAGAACTGAAAAGTGTTTTATGTAACAATTTATGTGAGCTTTGCTTTTCAGTGAACTTTTTGTTACAACTCAACAACTTGTTAAACTGTCAATGCAGACCTACAGTCTTTTTATAAAACCTATACCTGTCGCTCAGGCTTGACAGCCACTGTGGAAATGCACCTTCATCGCATCCACCGGGTTAAGGGTGTAACTTGAAGGGGTGCGATAGCACCGGGGTCCAGGAAGTTAGGAGGGCCCATCATTGTTGTTCTTCCACATTATTTATTATATTTGTGCTCACTTGGCATCATTTAGCAAAAGGAAGCACCGTTTGTCTCTGTTTCAGTATTAAGAGGCTGATTTATTAATAGCGACATGTAGCGACAGTTGAGCGACTGTAGCGGTATTTTCACAGCGCCCGCTAGTAGTCACTGTGCTTGGCCGTTGTTCGGTTGTTGATAGCGACTCAGTCGGTGTGGCATAATGTTGAATACAAGGTTATGAGTCGCTATTTGACAGGTTCCGCGATGTATGGGAGCGCATGATAGCGACTGGTCAGAGCGACCGACTTCCACCATATTCATCAAAAAATCATGCTCAAAAAATTCAAGCGCTGTGAAATGCATGTTTAAACCCCAGAGCGCTGGAGGCGATGTGTTAAAAGTAGTTTTTTAACCCCCAAACCACCATATTTTTGGAAACCAAAAAAAAAGTATATTTCTAATTTTGTAATATGAATACATTAATATCAGACCTGTAATATCAATTCTGTACAATTTTTTATTTTTTATTTTTTTTTCCCTTCAAAAAATCCCATCTAAAATGGCAGAAGTGGTCACAGAATTTTTCACATAAAAAATAAAAAAAAAAAAACATTAATAACAATTAATTATGAATATTTAAAGATTGTTCCATTGAAATGCATTGGAGCGCGCCAGGTAGCGAGAGGTCATACCTGTCGCTGTTCAAGGTCGGAAGCTGGCGCTGTGGGCTGAGGCTGGAATAATGATGAATGAGTCGCTATATGGCGCTATCTCAGTCGCTAAGCAGGATTGGCTTGATAAATGTGTGATTGTGGTGGGGAGCCGGCGTTCTCGTGGCGGGGCCCGTCATTACCGGACGCTCACCAGTCGCTACCTGTCGCTATTCCTTCATTAATAAGGGCCTTAGTTGTCTAGGTGCATCCAATTAAGTTAAAAGACAGAAATATTGTGACTGTATAAGCCTTGAAAGGTCTGCATTTAATGTTCACACCAGGGCCCTGGCACATTTAGTTATGCCACTACTCCCGGTCTCCTTTTCACCAGTTTACAGATTAAAATAAAGGCAAAGCCGCTCTTCACAAGAGGAACCTGTTGGTTTCCATTGAAGGTCATTAGGCAGTGAGGAGATCATCCAGGAGTATGGGCTAGCTGCAGAGGACTCTCAAAAGTACTCACCTAGCTGGACCATTTGTGACTTGCTCTCTTTAATTCGTAAGCAGGAGGGAGGTTGCGGAAAGAAAGCATTCAACTGCTTCTTTACAAATAGGCAGATACACCACTACATTTGATTGTTGAAACCAAAGAAGAAGAAAACCATTTAAATGATGTGCTTACATGACCATTCTAGGCTTGCTTGAGCACATGCCCACAGTGGTGGGCTTCCCTAGCTATGGCTAGGTACCTTGCTCAAGAGGAGTTCAGTCATGCCCCAGCTGGAAACTGAACCTGCAACCCTCCGGTCACAAAATCAGTTTCCTAATCACTGGACCATGGCTGTCCCTATTTCCAACTTTAAATGGACAGTTGCATCTTGGTGTACAGGTGTACAGCAGTGTATGAAGCTTAGCTGAGAATAGCCCATAGAGAATAATGATTTGGTCCACCTGGCTCATTCCATGCATTGACACTGCGGGACCAGGTGAAGGTATTCAGGGAAGCCTAGTGCCCCTATGACACTCTTGATCTGAGGGCCTTTTAAAGAATGTCACTCTATTTATTGTACACATTGTTTTTTCCCCATTTTTAAAGCAATGTTAAAGTCCAATCAGATGTAACCCCCTCTCCTGTCCCCTTCCCTGGAACAAAGGGGGTTTACAGAAAAATAAACCTTACCATGCTCGCTATTCAGAGGTGTCACCAGTGCTCGATTAGAGGTCACACAGAGGCAGCATAAAGCAGACTCCCCACTAAAATGGAGATCAAGGCCGTACACAGAGTGAGGGATGCATTTCTGTCCAGTCTTTCCAAGCTGGCCCTGACCAGGGCCAAACTTCTTGAAGGAAAGGCATTCGGGATGAAGTTCCAACAGTTCCAAGAGAGCAGCACCCCCTCCACCACAATTAATAAGTTCAATCAAATCTCATGAATTTTCGTGAATTCTCGTAATTGTGGTGGAGGGGGTGCTGCTCTCTTGGAACTGTTGGGGTGGTCGCAGGCACCACCATTTTTCTTGATGTATCTTAGGAATCATGTATATGGGTACCAAAAAACAAAAACTACAGGAATCCATAAAATCGGGCACACCAGCAACAATTATTAGAAAATCTAATGAAGTTTATTAAAGGCATATAAACAATAAAAACATGCAAGGGATAAGACAAGGGGACTTAAAAACAGAGGGTCTCCTAATAAATATTGTTATGGATAATTATCTCTTATAATGTGCAAAAGTAGTTAATCTATTCATAAATCTTAGAAAAACAAAATAATAATTTCATAATTCAAAAATGAGGGCGGTAAGAATGACAAGGAATATATACTATAATAAGTGACTATAACAATGCCAATAAATAACCAAAACCCACCAATTAAATACCCCAAATCCTTGTAAAAAATGTATGTATTAATATATAACTATATGTATACAGAATATAATAAATAATCTGAATACTAAACTAAGGTGCCTATTCGTGCAAACATAATATAAAGAAATAAAACTTGTAAGAGAAGTGGCCTGCTGCAGACGCAAGTGAATAAAATGCCGTCTGCAGGAAGTTTACAATGTGTCTAGGTAACCCGTGAGGCTGCAAAGCCTCATTGATACATTTAATAACAAACAACAAAAATACATACACTCCCCAAACGGCGCTCAGCGCCCAAATGTCAGACCCATGTTACAATGAATATAAAGTGCAGTGCAATAAAGACAGTCAATGTGATCAACAACAATAAAGATACAATACCGCCCAAGTAGATATATATAGGAGACCCAGCTACCCCGCGCGCTCCGCCGTCTCTCTCACGGCTTCTGACAGGGGTGCTTGTGACTACTGAACAGAGCTCTTTTGTAGTGCTGGAGCGCGGGCCGCCCGATGCGCCCCTCCTCTTCCTCACCCTGGAGACAGGTGGACCGCGTCATCCCCACACCCCCCGGGTGGTCACGCCTCACTCGATGACCCGGCCGCCGTCATCGCTGCAAGCGGGAGGCGCGATCAGCCAGGGGGGCAGGGAGGGCGGGGGAGTGAAAGCGCATCAGATGGGCCCTGCTGCCCCACACCTCAACAAAGCCCTGACATGTAGGTATTACAACATTTATGATTAATAAGCAATATTGTGCCTAATTTAAACAATCAACCATATAAATCCAAAATTTATGCAGAATAATTAATTATTTATTTAAACAATTTATAAAAATAAGAAAGTCAACATATAATGTTATACATATACGGCGGCTGTAACCACCAAATCATGTAAATCAATAGCCCATATAGCAGGGCTACCTTGGCAATTAAATATACTTATTGATATAGATCCTGTCCTAAAGTGATAAGGGGCCCAATCATGAGAACTTCATTGTTGTAGGTGGTCGTAAGCTGCCCATATGGATATTTAGCCCATATGCAGGGTTACCCATATGTCGCTGTGAAATGTCCTTCACCATAGTTCCTATTATTTTCAAAAGGCCTAATTATGGAGGCATCCTTGCTGTTCTCCACCATTTTCATGTTTAGCCTGGTCAGATATTCAATAATCCCTGATAGGATCAGATTGGGGTATCCCTGGTAGTCCCTCCTCGTGCAATCTATTCCAGGGGAAGGGCCATCCAGGTCATCAACCTCTTTCCAACAACCTCTCAAAGGGCCATATGCCCATTCCCAATGCCGGTCAGACGATCTTGATGGCTGAACCGATAGGGCATGCGGCCCTCCCGGCCCGTGCAACTTCAAATGTGTATCCTTCATTTCACCATGCAAGCTAAACACAACGATGATTCCCACAAGCGATGTTCTTATGCAACCATCTCGCCCACTCTCATGTATTCAATACCTAGTTAGATAAAGAGGCATGTATTAAAATGTGCAGACCTAAACAATCAAACAAATGACCTGCCAAGATTAGTCGTCCTTGAAAAACTCCTCAAATGCATTAATGAAACCATCATACTAATAGTGTAAAATTCCAACTACAGGTGAAAATAAAAAATACGAAAAACATATGACCCTTTTAAGGGATAAACATTGTCCAGATCACTCAAAAAATGTGAATATAGTAATAACCTCCCTTATGAAAAAAAAAAAAAAAAAAAAAAAAAAAAAGGTGAAAAGGCCTCAAGGTGTCACCCAATGTGCAGCATTGCACCCCCCACATACCCAAATTACCACCCACCCCTAATGTGATGTATGCCTCAAGAAGGTATGATATGTGGTGGTAGAGTATGGTGGGTGTATTGCTAGTGGGTATATATGCGCGCTGCGCCTCATATGTGTAGGCGCGCTGCGCCACGTGTGTTATTGGTGTATGAATGGTCCACCTCACCCCATAAGGGGTGTGCATCTAGCCACCTAACGCCTGGTGCCAGGCTCTACAGGCTACACAGGTGCCCTGGCACCGATGAGACGCTGCTTAGATAAAGGGAGTATACGCTACATCCTCATTTAGCCCACATGGGGCCGCTGAGTCTAGATTATAGATCCATCGGAGCTCTTCCCTCAGGAGTTTGTTCTTGAGGTCTCCCCCACGTGGACCAATGGATACCTTCTGTAAGCCTATAACTGTGAGACCAACGGTGCTCGAGTTGTGTTTATGTAGGAAATGTCTGGCAACTGGTGTCAATAGCTTACCTTGTTCGAAGTTCGGCCTCCTTGATGACAATGTCTCTCCTCCGTTGAAGGTCTCGGAGGGCTTTCTGCTCACCTTTGCTAATGTTAAAACCACCACCCCGGGTAGAGAGATGTTTCACATCTTCACTCACCATATGGAAAAATGTTTGTATCGCGGGGTTGGTGGATAGTGGAGGGGAAAAAGTAGATTTTTTCTTATGTATGTTTTTCCTGGGCAGGCCACCTGCTTCGGCCTGTAGTTCTTCCAACGTGGCCAAGGTCCGTACCTCCTCAGGATCCCAATTAATACCATCCTTGCGTCGCTGGAAATTTGCAAAATGCTTCTTGAGGAGTAGGCGTCTGCAGAATAGAAAAACATCTTTGGTGATTCTATAATCTAGACTCAGCGGCCCTATGTGGGCTAAATGAGGATGTAGCGTATACTCCCTTTATCTAAGCAGCGTCTCATCGGTGCCAGGGCACCTGTGTAGCCTGTAGAGCCTGGCACCAGGCGTTAGGTGGCTAGATGCACACCCCTTATGGGGTGAGGTGGACCATTCATACACCAATAACACACGTGGCGCAGCGCGCCTACACATATGAGGCGCAGCGCGCATATATACCCACTAGCAATACACCCACCATACTCTACCACCACATATCATACCTTCTTGAGGCATACATCACATTAGGGGTGGGTGGTAATTTGGGTATGTGGGGGGTGCAATGCTGCACATTGGGTGACACCTTGAGGCCTTTTCACCCTTTCCTTTTTTTTTTTTTTTTTTTTTTTCATAAGGGAGGTTATTACTATATTCACATTTTTTGAGTGATCTGGACAATGTTTATCCCTTAAAAGGGTCATATGTTTTTCGTATTTTTTATTTTCACCTGTAGTTGGAATTTTACACTATTAGTATGATGGTTTCATTAATGCATTTGAGGAGTTTTTCAAGCACGACTAATCTTGGCAGGTCATTTGTTTGATTGTTTAGGTCTGCACATTTTAATACATGCCTCTTTATCTAACTAGGTATTGAATACATGAGAGTGGGCGAGATGGTTGCATAAGAACATCGCTTGTGGGAATCATCGTTGTGTTTAGCTTGCATGGTGAAATGAAGGATACACATTTGAAGTTGCACGGGCCGGGAGGGCCGCATGCCCTATCGGTTCAGCCATCAAGATCGTCTGACCGGCATTGGGAATGGGCATATGGCCCTTTGAGAGGTTGTTGGAAAGAGGTTGATGACCTGGATGGCCCTTCCCCTGGAATAGATTGCACGAGGAGGGACTACCAGGGATACCCCAATCTGATCCTATCAGGGATTATTGAATATCTGACCAGGCTAAACATGAAAATGGTGGAGAACAGCAAGGATGCCTCCATAATTAGGCCTTTTGAAAATAATAGGAACTATGGTGAAGGACATTTCACAGCGACATATGGGTAACCCTGCATATGGGCTAAATATCCATATGGGCAGCTTACGACCACCTACAACAATGAAGTTCTCATGATTGGGCCCCTTATCACTTTAGGACAGGATCTATATCAATAAGTATATTTAATTGCCAAGGTAGCCCTGCTATATGGGCTATTGATTTACATGATTTGGTGGTTACAGCCGCCGTATATGTATAACATTATATGTTGACTTTCTTATTTTTATAAATTGTTTAAATAAATAATTAATTATTCTGCATAAATTTTGGATTTATATGGTTGATTGTTTAAATTAGGCACAATATTGCTTATTAATCATAAATGTTGTAATACCTACATGTCAGGGCTTTGTTGAGGTGTGGGGCAGCAGGGCCCATCTGATGCGCTTTCACTCCCCCGCCCTCCCTGCCCCCCTGGCTGATCGCGCCTCCCGCTTGCAGCGATGACCCTGGCCGGGTCATCGAGTGAGGCGTGACCACCCGGGGGGTGTGGGGATGACGCGGTCCACCTGTCTCCAGGGTGAGGAAGAGGAGGGGCGCATCGGGCGGCCCGCGCTCCAGCACTACAAAAGAGCTCTGTTCAGTAGTCACAAGCACCCCTGTCAGAAGCCGTGAGAGAGACGGCGGAGCGCGCGGGGTAGCTGGGTCTCCTATATATATCTACTTGGGCGGTATTGTATCTTTATTGTTGTTGATCACATTGACTGTCTTTATTGCACTGCACTTTATATTCATTGTAACATGGGTCTGACATTTGGGCGCTGAGCGCCGTTTGGGGAGTGTATGTATTTTTGTTGTTTGTTATTAAATGTATTAATGAGGCTTTACAGCCTCACGGGTTACCTAGACACATTGTAAACTTCCTGCAGACGGCATTTTATTCACTTGCGTCTGTAGCAGGCCACTTCTCTTACAAGTTTTATTTCTTTATATTATGTTTGCACGAATAGGCACTTTAGTTTAGTATTCAGATTATTTATTATATTCTGTATACATATAGTTATATATTAATACATAAAAAAATTTTTTACAAGGATTTGGGGTATTTAATTGGTGGGTTTTGGTTATTTATTGGCATTGTTATAGTCACTTATTATAGTATATATTCCTTGTCATTCTTACCGCCCTCATTTTTGAATTATGAAATTATTATTTTGTTTTTCTAAGATTTATGAATAGATTAACTACTTTTGCACATTATAAGAGATAATTATCCATAACAATATTTATTAGGAGACCCTCTGTTTTTAAGTCCCCTTGTCTTATCCCTTGCATGTTTTTATTGTTTATATGCCTTTAATAAACTTCATTAGATTTTCTAATAATTGTTGCTGGTGTGCCCGATTTTATGGATTCCTGTAGTTTTTGTTTTTTGGAACCCATATACATGTCTTGGAATTCAGGGAGCACCCAGGCTGAAGTGATTGTTCTGTTCATATAAATTAGTAGTGCCCCTGATCAGGTGGTTTTCTATCTTAGGAATCATAGTTTCTATTTCCGATTGCAAGCACGGCTACTACAATACTGATTACTAGTTCTCTTTATTTATTGATTGATTGTGTAGTGCGGAGAATGAATATAAATTTATTTCTAGGCAGTTCATACATCTTAAATGACTGTTTTGTGTGATTATCCAATGTTTTAGGTGACCTCCAACCCATACATACCACCTAGGTGGTATTTGAGATACATAGAAAATGGTAATTGATGAAAAATGGTTGGAAACCCCTGCTGTAAAACAATTTTTAGGATCATGAGCTCCCCTCACCTTTCATTTTCTCTATATTTTTCTATATTGCACCATCATGTCTATTTAACCTCACCAAAGATTTGACAATTTCACCTTTAAGCATAAGGTCATACTTTCATATCTCCAAACAACTCTCCAGGTACCTTTCATCTCTTGGCAGAACTCACTTGTAACATTTCTATCGCGGAGGCCGATTCATTAATAGTGGCAGGTAGCGACAGTTGAGCGACTGTAGCGGCATTTTCAGAGCGCCCGCTAGTAGTCACTGTGCTTGGCCGTTGTTCGGTAGTTGATAGCGACTGAGTCGGTTTGCCGTAATGTTGAATATTGGGTGAGGAGTCGCTATTTGACAGGTTCCGCGCTGTATGGGAGCGCATGATAGCGACTGGTCAGAGCGACCGGCTTCCACCATATTCATTAACAAATCACGCTCAAAAAATTCTTGCGCTGTAAAATGCATGTTTAAACCCCAGAGCGCTGGCGGCGATGGGTTAAAAGTAGTTTTTTAACCCCCAAACAACCATATTTTTGATAACCAAAAAAAACAAGTTTTTAAAATAATTTTGTAATATGAATACATTAATATTAACATCACATTAATATCAGACCTGTAATATCAATTCTGTACATTTGTTTTTTTATTTTTTTTACCTTAAAAAAATTATTTAAAATGGCAGAAGTGGTCACAGAATTTTTTACATTAAAAAAAAAAAAAAAGAATAACAATTAATTATGAATATTTAAAGATTGTTCCATTGAAATGCATTGGAGAGCGTCAGGTAGCGAGAGGTCATACCTGTTGCTGTTCAAGGTCGGACGCTGGCGCTGTGGGCTGAGGCTGGAATAATGATGAATGAGTGGCTATATGGCGCTATCTCAGTCGCTAAGCAGGATCGGCTTGATAAATGTGTGACTGTGGAGGGGAGCCGGCGTTCTCGTGGCGGGGCCCGTCATTACCGGCCGCTCACCAGTCGCTACCTGTCGCTATTCCTTCATAAATAAGGGCCTAAATCTTTTGAGGAAAACATTAGGGAGGGCAGTATTGATACCTAATAATGACGCTATGGCTTTTACTCCAAATACATTATATTTCACTTATTACACCTAGTGCTTATAGAGGAACATCTAAAAGGACTCCAGGGCCATCCGAGTTCCATCCTGAATTGGGATGCTCCACTGTGTAAAACCTCCCAGAAGCCCTTGTCCTGGAGCCCTTGCCCCGTCTCTAGCTGTGCGTGCACCTGGCCTTGCTGTTGGGTGGTGTGGGCACGCGACGGCTAGGAGGTGAGCGGGGGATTAGGCCAGCGGCGCACTTGCCTCCCTTCGTGCCTCTCGGATAGGCGGCTTAGCTGTCAGCTGAGCCAAGCAAAAACGAGCGCTGATTGGTTGAACGAGCCGCTCAGCTGATCAGCACACTCATTAGTGTCTTCGTTTCTGTCATGGGAGTGACAAGAAGGACCTAGGGGCATACACACTGAGGAACAATGCCCTGAAAAGTTAAAATTGGGTGTGTTGTTCCTCTTTAAAGTCATATTGTAGGCAAAGCCATTGTGTCCGTTTACATTTGGCACTGTCCCAAACAGTTTTCTTTTTTTAAATTGAAGAAGAAATGGTCAAGATATCAAGGTTCACTGTACAAGGTTATGCACTTGATACATGTACAGAGGCGGGGGGGGGGGGGATTTTAGGAAATAAATCAAATGTCAAACCCAGCAGCAGCAAGTTTTATATGATAGACTGGTATTTGTGTTACAAATATTGCTTGCTCTTCTCTAAAAGTGCCCTAACTAAACTCGCTTTAACCGGACCTTTACCATGATTTATTGAAAACCCTTATAAAACGATTCCCCAGCATCTAATATTAATATATTTTAAGTTTTTAGTCACTTACTTATTATTCTTTCCCCCACTGGGCTGCAACTCTGTTCAGGACTCTAGGATACGGGCGCCACCATCTTGACTCAGAAGCATCACACTTACTGAGGAGAGGAGACTGGGATAAAGTACAGGGGGTGGGTTATAGCTGTGCTTTGCTCAGACAGAGCAGAGCTGGGGTCAGGAAAAGGTCAGCAAAAATGCAGAGCAACACAGTCAGGAGACACTTCCTGTTTGCATGCTGCCTGATGCTCCATGAGCCACCATCTTGGATGTTTAAAGGCTCATAACATGCAGTAGATGCAGGTAGGATGATTTTTAATGTGAGCAATCTGTATGTATAGGGTGTGGGAAACATATAAGATAGACTCTTATTTAGAGTGAACGACGGCTTTAAGTCTACCCTCCGTTGTTATTCTTCTTGACCTGAAATTAACCTTTGTCCCACACTTTTCTACATTTCAATGTCCATTACTTTGGCACTACTTCTACTTTGGTCTCTCTGTAAGTATGTTGCATGGCTCTCTCTGAGAACCTCTAATTTTTAGCTCTATCTGGCCCCAATTTGCCCTCCCTAATAACTCATGTCCCTCAATGTCTAACAGTAATCTCATCATGCATATCTTTTTGGATCTAAAACCTGAATTAACCTGAATAGGCAAAAAGAAAAAATGTTATAACATTTCTGTTGATGAATTCCGATAGCTCTTGTTCCTCATACTTGCTTTCAGTTTTAAAGTGAAAGATTATACTGTATGTCAAATCCAGGGTTCGAAGGGTTTGCAGCACAGGGGACTGTTTGGGGGTTCAAGTGGATCTTAGCTCACACAAAAATGCATAACTACCTTCTACCAAGCATTACTTTAAAGCATTTTCACTACAGGCCGACTTTTAAAGGAAAACTCAATTTTTTCAGGTCTTTGCTGCTCTACCTTTGTTTTCCTCTTCTGTAATGTAAAATAAACATTTGCATTAGAATTGTTCCCCTAAACCTGTGGTACTTCCAAGTTTCTTATATTCCTGTGGCTCTGTGTTGATCAAGTAGGAGTAGCCTTGAGTAAAGCCCTACAAATCCTGGAATCCTTCTAATGACAAGGGTAAACTCCCACGAAGCAAGCATAGAAAAACCAGGCAGCAGTAAGGACAGGTGAGAACACTACCAGCGTCCCTTATAACTAATAGACTGTGATCCCATCATCTGAAGAGGCTGAATTAGAGCAGGAGAGGTTAAGCCTATGAGGGCAGGAATGTGGAGCATCATCTCTGCCTCGGCCAATGATTCGCAAGCCAGAGTCAGGGAGTCTCTTTTTTGTATACCAAACACAACAGTTTGTGTACATTGTTGCTAGGGTATACACATTGTTACTAGAGAAAATGGTTTCTTTTATAGCACAAAAATGCAAACAAATAAAAAAAGAAAAACAATGAACAAATAATTACCCTTTAACTATAGCTATTTCCGCCATCCTAATCTAGATATGGGGAGGCTGATTTATTAATAGCGACATGTAGCGACAGTTGAGCGACTGTAGCGGTATTTTCACAGCGCCCGCTAGTAGTTGCTGTGCTTGGCCGGTGTTCGGTTGGTGACAGTGACTCAGTCGGTGTGGCGTAATGTTGAATACAAGGTTACGAGTCGCTATTTGACAGGTTCCGCGATGTATGGGTGCGCATGATAGCGACTGGTCAGAGCGACCGGCTTCCACCATATTCATCAAAAAATCACGCTCAAAAAATTCAAGCGCTGTGAAATGCATGTTTAAACCCCAGAGCGCTGGAGGCGATGTGTTAAAAGTAGTTTTTTAACACCCAAACCACCATATTTTTGGAAACCAAAAAAAAAACCAAGTTAGTTACCTGGTAACTCTTTTTCTAAACATCCGTAAGGGCAGCATACGCCTGAGACCTCCAGGCTCCTCCCCTCAATTGGAACACATGACCACCGGCATGAAATAAAGTCTTGGCTCCTCCCTCCCTTCCCCAGTTGTTGTAGAGATCTGAAAGAGAAAGAGGAGACAAGACCTACGACTCCACACAATAACACAAAAAAAACAATAACCCTCAAATACATACACAAGGGAGGGAAATCGGCATATGCTGCCCTTACGGATGTTTAGAAAAAAAGTTACCAGGTAACTAACTTGGTTTTTCTCAAAACATCCTTCGGGCAGCATACACCTGAGAGATAGGCGAGAACTACCTCATAGGGTGAGAAGTACAGCGCGAAGAACACTTCTGCCAAAGGAAAGATCCTTCTGGGAAAGGAGATCCAAGCGATAATGTTTTGCAAAGGTCTTAGCTGATGTCCAGGTAGCCACCTTGCAGATCTGATCTATGGAGACCCCAGCTTGCTCTGCCCAAGATGTGGAAATACTTCTTGTTGAGTGAGCTGTAACACCGCATGGTGTTACCGCATGGTAACATCACCATAAGCCATTCTAATAGTATTCTTCATCCATCTTGCAAGCGTGACCTTGGAAACCTTCAAGCCTCTTCTATAACCCGAGAAGGAAATAAACAAACTGTCATCCTTCCTGAAATCCTTAGTTTCGTGAAGATATCGTAGCAGAAGAGACCTAACATCCAATGGTATCAGTTGTGGCTCGTCTTCTGTGACGGAAGGGATAATAATCTCTTGAGTGCGATGAAAATCCGAAGCTACCTTTGGAAGATAACAAGGATCTACTTTTAAAACGACACAATCCGAAAAGACCTGGAGAAATGGATGTCTGCATGATAATGCTTGAATGTCGCTGACCCTTCGAGCTGAGGTAATGGCTACTAAAAATAGCACTTTCCAAGTTAGTAGCTTGATGTCAAGGTTCTTGTTAGGATAAAAGGGCGAAGAACTCAGCATGGATAAAACCTTCGCCAAATCCCATTGTGAAATAATCTTGCAAGGGATCGGCTTAGATCGTTTAACTGCTAGAAGAAATCTTCTAATAATAGAGATAGAAGAGAGCTTCTTATCCAAAAAGACTGACAGAGCCGCTATTTGAACTTTAAGTGTATTAATACTAAGGCCCATGTTTACACCATTTTGGAGAAAGTCCAAAATAACTGGAATTTTGGATGATGTCCTACCATTCTCCGACTTCCAAGACTTAAAGGTTTTCCATACCTTAAGGTAAATCTTCCTGGTAACCAGCTACCTACTGGCGAGCAGGGTATTAATCACTGGGCCTGAAAATCCCTTCCTTTGCAGCAAGGCGACCTCAGGGTCCAAAGCGTCAATCTCCACCATTGCGGATTCGGGCAGATGACCGGACCCTGTGACAGAAGAAGAGGAGTCACCGGGATTACCCAGGGATCCTGAATTGACAGCTCTACTAGCGTTGAAAACCAAGATCTCTTCGGCCATCACGGAGCTATCAACAGAACGGTAGTTGGTTCTTTGACCAGTTTCTTCAATACCAATGGTAACAGACGCACCGGAGGGAAAGCATACGCCAGGTTGAAATGCCAAGCTTGAGACAGAGCGTCCACACCCAATGACCGATCTTTCGGGTTCAGAGAAAAGAAGCTGCTCACCTTGTGATTCTCTGCAGACGCAAATAGGTCTACTTCTGGAACACCTCTCATGTTGCAAATTGTTTGAAACACTTCCGGATTTAGGGACCACTCTGATTCCCTTACCTGTGACCGGCTTAGGAAAGCCGCTAGATGATTCAGAGTCCCCTTTTAAGTGAATCGCCGAAAGAGACTTTAAATTGACTTCCACCCATGACAGAATTTCCATTGCCACTGTCATTAATCTTGAGGATCTTGTTCCTCCCTGATGATTTATGTAAGCCACCGCCGTAGTGTTGTCCGTTCTGATCTGCACATGTTTTAGGCGTACCAGCGGGCTCAGGGCAAATAAGGATTCCCTTATGGCTATCAATTCCCTGAGATTGGATGAGGACCGACTCACGCCTTTCGACCATCTTCCTTGGACTGTACTTGCGTCGCAATGAGCTCCCCAGCCCCAAGCTGAGGCATCTGTCGTCACCACTACTTCACTTGGGTCCTGCCAAAGAAGACCCTCTCTGAAGCGGTTTGCCTCCAACCACCAGGCCAGTGAAATCATCACGTCTTCTGTGATTGGTAGTTGATGGTCTAACCCCAGCTGAGTCCCATCCCATTTCTATAGGATATATTCTTGGAGAACTCTGGAATGTAGCTGCCCCCATCTTACCGCCGGGAAAGAAGAGGTTAACAAACCGAGAGTCCTCATAGCTTGTCTTACTGATGGAATTTCCACTGAACATAACATCCGGACAGCATTCTGTAGAACCGTCACCTTGTGATGAGGAAGAATAATGACCTGTCGGATCGAATTGATCTCGAATCCTAGGTAAGCCATGACTTGCGAGGGCACCAGAGAGGATTTGTTGAGATTGATAATCCAACCTGCATGAGACAAAAGGTTCATGGTCAAATGAAGGTTTTTTAGCAACCTGTCTTTCGATTGGGCGAACAACAGAAGATCGTCCAGATAGGCGATCACTGAAATCCCTTTGCGTCTTAAGACAGCCAAAAGCTCTGCTAGAACCTTGGTAAATATCCTTGGAGCAGATGCTAGGCCGAAGGGAAGGCAAACAAATTGGAAATGTAAGGTTTGATCTCCGTCCTTTATTGCAAATCTCTTAAAGGATTGAGCCAGAGGACTCATTGGGACATGCCAATAAGCATCTTTCAAATCTATGGAGGCCAAGAACGCGTTTTTGGGGAGCATACTTCTTACAGAAAAAATTGTCTCCATTCTGAAATGTTTGTATTGGACGAACAAATTTAGACTCTTTAGGTTCAGAATGAACCTGAAACCTCCTGAATTTTTCCTGACAAGAAAAATGGGGGAGTAGAACCCTGTTCTCTGTAGATGCAGAGGCACTGGAACAATAACTCCCCTTGACTTCATGTCTGCCAGACTCAAAAACATTGCCTCTCTCTCCTCTCTCACACATGGAAGAGGGGAAATCAAAAATCTTGAAGGGGGATCCCGGAAAAAATCTATATGGAAACCTTCCGTAATTCCCCTTAAAATGAATGGGCATACCAACATGTCTCGCCAGACAGTGCAATACCTCTTGAGCCTGGCGCCAATTATGACATTGGCGTCATTGCTTCTTGGGTTTTGCCTGATAGGTCCCAAAGAAGGTGGAACCTTTAAATTTGCCCCTTCTGGAAATACTGGCAGAGGAAGAGGCCGCTCTGGATCTCTTAGGTGCTCCCCTATTAGGGAAGGGACGCCTAAAGTAGGTTCTAGGAAAAAGCATTTGATTAAATGAAGGCCTAAAATGAACAAGAAAACATTTATTCCTGTCCGCTGTGAAATCTAACACCTTGCTAAGATCTGACCCGAACAGATATTCGCCTCTAAAGGGCAACGCACAAAGCCTCATTTTTGAACCAATATCACCAGACCAGGTCTTTAACCAAAGAGTCCTGCGTATGGAATTGGTCACAGCTAAACTCCGTGCCAAAAATCTGATCGACTCAGCCATGGCGTCCGTCACGAAGGCCGTAGCGGAAAAAAGAATGGGCAAAGCCTTAAGTATTTTATCTAAACTAGTTTTTTCCTGGAGACAGTCTTTAAGCTGCTGCAACCAGAATCCCAAATTTCTGATAACACAATTGGATGCTAAATTGGTTCTCAGAACATTAGATTGTACCTGCCAAGCCTTCTTAAGGAGAGATTCCATTTTCTTATCTAAGGGATCATTAAGAACCCCAAAATCTTCAAAAGCTAAACCTGCTCCCTTAGAAATTTTGGCAAAAGGTGCATCCAACTTGGGACATTTTTTCCAAAGATGATAATCTTCTTCTGAAAAAGGATATCTGCGTTTAAGACCCTGTGAGGTAAAAACCTTCTTAGTTGGATCTCCCCATTGTTCCAAAATCATGTCCTTAAGATAGTCATGAAATGGAAATGTATAGCAAGAATCTGGAGCTAAATACTGATAAAATTTATCCTGTGTAGATCTAGGCCCTGAGACCTTTTCCTCTATACCCATAGACAAGTAAATCATGTGTAAGAGGAAGGGTAATTCTCCAGGAGGGAACAAAAATTTTGTTTTAATATTAGCGGAACCAGAGGCCTGATCCTCCTCATCCTGGGAGGAAATCTCTCCCTCTTCTGAATCCTCATCAGGAGCAAATGAATCCTGAGGGGAGAAGAAGGGAGAATTCACCAATTGACCTGAATAAAAAGAGGTATCAAAGGCTGATGAAGGTTGGGAAGGAATACTTTGATAATTGGTACACTCTGGAGCCCTCCGAGCCATAGAAGAAGAAGAAATCTGGTCTTTAAGCTCTCTCATCATTTTCATCAGGTCCTCATTATGCTCCTTATTCACCACCTTGTTCGTGCAGACTTGACAAAGGGGCTTAGTATAATTATCCTGAAGTTTCACATCACATAATGGGCATCTTCGACTCTTTTTACTGGATTTAGATCCAGAAGAAGAGGATTTAGATAAATTCTTGGAAGTTTTGTCCGGGGTCTTTGACTATAAGACAAAACAAAAAAGAATGGGATTGAGTATGCCCTAAATGTGATATAGTGAAACCATATAAAGAAGAAAAAAATTGGCTTACCGGAGCAGAGCTGGGCCTCCTCCCCCCAGAATCGGCAGCCGGCGGAATGTTGGAAGATTCTTGCTCCACATAGGAAATATCAGTGGCAAAATCTCCCATGGAATCCAAAAAACCGTCCAGCCCTTGTTCTGCCATATTTCTGGATAGAGGCACTGAGCAATCAGTATACTAGACCCACTAAAATAGGGTAGGAAACAATTGCCAATAATTCATATTAAACCTTCATAGCACAGGATGAAGGGGAGGCCAAATAGTGTAATTCTCAGAAAACAGCGTGTTGTTCCTTTAATTAACAGAACACGTGTTTCTGGCAACAGGCAGGAAATTCCCTTAGGCGCCGGGATGTGACATCGGCGCCTGGGAGGAAGAGACCAATTCACAATTTCCGGGCTTATAGTTTTAAAGTATTTGAACAGCGCGTGCGCGTGTACCTGCGAGAAAGGCTATATTCCGCCGGCGCGAGCTCCGCCGCGGAATCCCCAGCTGAAGCCACTCTGAAGCCGCAGCCGTTGAAGGCGCCATCGCCGCTGAAGCCGCAGCCGTTGAAGGCGCCACCGCCGCTGAAGCCGCCGCTGAAGCCGCCGCCGCTGGAGCCGCAGCTGCCGCCGCTGCCGTCGCTGAAGCCGCACCCGACCATCAGTAGGTAAGGCGAAATGCGGAAGAAGTCGCCGACGGGGCAGAGACGGGAACGGAGGGAAAGTCACTCCCCTCCCTTCCCCGCCCCTTAAAGGCACAGCGCACATTGAAAAAATGTCTTCCTCTCTCTTTTTTTAAGATACAAAAAAAGCCCAACATAAACTTAAGGGTCCGGTAACCCTGGTCTCTTCCTGTATATTCATCCTCAGGAAGAGGGAAACGTTAACTTACCCCACTTTGTAATTGATACAAAGAAAGATACCTTGGCCACAAAATCTCCTAGGGTATCCCGGGCCCCAGACATAAGTTAAAGTCTTCGGGACCGGGAAATGCCCCTCCTGCTTAGGCCCATAGTACCGGATAATACTCACCTGAACCCATCGGTCCAGGAGCCAGTGGTCATGTTCCTACTTCTGGAGGAACACGGAAACAACTGGAGAAGGGAGGGAGGAGCCAAGACTTTATTTCATGCCGTTGGTCATGTGTTCCAATTGAGGGGAGGAGCTCGGAGGTCTCAGGCGTATGCTGCCTGAAGGATGTTTTGAGAAAAGTATTTTAAATAATTTAGTAATATGAATACATTAATATCAGACCTGTAATATCAATTCTGTACAATTTTTTTTTTTTATTTTTTTTCCCTTAACAAAATTATCTAAAGTGGCAGAAGTGGTCACAGAATTTTTCACATTTAAAAAAAAAACAAAACACATTAATAACAATTAATTATGAATATTTAAAGATTGTTCCATTGAAATGCAGTGGAGAGCGCAAGGTAGCGAGAGGTCATAATGATGAATGAGTCGCTATATGGCGCTATCTCAGTCGCTAAGCAGGATTGGCTTGATAAATGTGTGATTGTGGTGGGGAGCCGGCGTTCTCGTGGCGGGGCCCATCATTACCGGCCGCTCACCAGTCGCTACCTGTCGCTATTCCTTCATAAATAAGGGCCTAAATTCCTTTACTCCACTCTGCTCCTATGCCCCTTCACACTCCCCCTTCTGGCTTTTTGACATACCTTTTCTCTTCTTTGGATTCCTCTTGCATATACCATTAAATCTCAAACTTTACAAATTCTTAAATATATATATATATATATATATATATATATATATATATTTGTATATATCATATAACTTACCTTACCTCCCCAGACAAGCATACAGTGTACATTCATTCATTCAGTTTCAACCAAATTGTTTAAGGTTAGGGTTACATAATTTCATCTATTAAAAATGGAGAGATACAGTATCCTTTGGAGTATAAAAGTCATACCCCCCTTTTGTCCCCTGCAGCACTTCCTACTCATATCAAAAAACTCACCATGGAGTTCATGGTCACCGGCGACATTTGGGACCAAAGGCGACCCCTCCACATCAGTCACAGTAACTTAGGCATGTCCACTCCAATGAAAGGGGGTGATAGGGTTTGCCCCCTGTCCATTGGAGTAAAGGTTGTGAGTGTGGCCAGTGACTGTGACTGCTGCAGGGGACAGATGATGCTCGTTATTGAGCAGTGGACTGCTGTGGACACTACAGGAGCATTTCATTTCTTTTTTCCTATTCAACACATTGCTGTCTAGTTTGCAACACCAAAAACCACCGCGTCTTCCTAAACCAAAATCCCAGAGCCAAATCAACCCGTTTTGTACATATAGTTTTAACTAGGAAAACTGCATATTTCTAAAGCTAAACAGTGGGCTTCTGCTGTCCTGTAGCTGCATGTGAGATTTATTGGAGCGCTGCTTTATTACCAGTCGCTTGTAATGATGCAATGAAGACAGTTCATTTTTTCTGGCACTTTAGTAGATGAGGCCCACTGTGCTTTGTTGTTGGTAAAAGCGGTGGGTGTCTATGGAAAGTGAAGTTATTTATCCCTGGAGCTTGGAGCACACACAGGAATACATACATCTTCCACCAAAGTAATACTGAAAGATTAGCTTTGCGTTCTGTTTGTATTTTATTATTTTATATTGTCTTTCCCCCCACAGGCAAGGAATATTTTGTTTCTTAAATTCTTTGTAGCTACATAATCCTTTTCTTTTTGGCACACTATGTCTAATTTTTATTAGTAACAAAATAGATCTTGCGTTCACAGCATGAAGAAGACAAAAGTATAACTTACTCACATTTTTTAAGTATTAAAGCCTTCTGTGTGTCAAAAACCAATGTTCTAAACAACATTACCGTGGATGCTAAGTATCTATGTTATTCAAAAAGGAAGAGTCCTGATATATCTAATAAACCATTATTTCATTAATATTTATACCTAAACAGCTAATTACATTTAAAACCAATTCAAAATATGGAACACAACAGACCTACTTTCAGATATATAGCTCAAAATCAGTGTGTGAAATATCCAAGAAATGTATGTATTTTTATTTATCACAATGTATATAAGGTAATGCGTAAAGAAATAAATGAGTGCTAAAAGATTGAATATATAAATATATATATATATATATGTCTACAAAGTATTGAAAAATGAAAGTAAAAAGAATGTGACAATTTAACCCCTAATTTATCACTGTATTAACAATGAACAGTCTGTCTACTTAAAAAAGTATATTAAACCACTTGTGTGAAGTAAAAAATTAAAAAATCACCTAATCAAAATATTTATCCAAAATAAATAATCACAATATATGATGCTAGTGGCCAATGATAATCACAAAACTCTTTACATTCTAAAAGATTTAGATATTTATTGCAAGTGAGACCTCTCTTAATATATATATTAGTGTTCTTGCCTTTTATCTAAACCACTTACCACTGATTTGCTTAAACCGGACCTTCAGCATGATTTATTGAAAAGCCCAAAACCTTAAACGATTCCCCAGCATATACAATTAATATATTTTAAGTTTTTAGCCACTTTCTTATTATTCTTTCCCCCACTGGGCTGCAACTCTGTTCAGGACTTTAGGATACGGGCGCTGCCATCTTGACTCAGAAGCATCACACTTCCTGAGGAGAGGAGAGTGGGATAAAGTACAGGGGCGGGTTATAGCTTCGCTTTGCTCAGACAGAGCAGAGCTGGGGGTCAGAAAAAGGCCAGCAATCCCAGAATGCAGAGCATTACTCTTTAAAGGAGCACTATCCCGAAATTGTGTAATGCTAAAAACCAATATAAACACATTGGCTAATGAGAGGAGGGGTCACTTATACACCTGAACTGAATAAAACTCCCTCCAAGCTTGTGGTTTTCTTCTCCTGGTAGGAATAAAATTCATGGGTGACAGGTTTAGTGTATCAGAGGTGACACAGCCTGTCACCCGATTTCCTCTTCCTTCTAATAATAAAAATAAAAAACATGCTTGGCTGCATATTTCTAGATGCCAGATATATAGATGACCTCTCCTCCCGCCATCCAGCATACTTATATGGATTTTTATTATTGGCCTATTTTTTTGCAATAGTGCTCCTTTAAGTTTCAATAATGATCCTCCCCCTACAACTCTCTATTGCCAAAACTTTTTCTTAAGTCTCTTAATATTTAATGTTTTTGGCAGTAGTCAGATCTTAGTCCAATCCTATTAACCACCAAACCAAAAAGTGTCTACATAGGGGATGGGCCCTCGCAAGAGACCTGCATCATGTGACATTGACAGATCGATGAGCTTGTGGGTGACCAGTGTGACGTTATATAGGAAAAAGAAAAGAGAAGATACTTTAGAGTTTTAAATATCCATTTGCTTTAAATAAAACTGAGCTTTAACCATTATGCAGGAAAAACAAACATTAGATCATTCATAAAAATGCAACATGTACAAGCTATTATCTTATCACTCAATGTACCTCTCTTGTTTTTTCAGCAGCATCTAGAAGAGTTAATTCTTCAACCTTGGGTATAATTTATACAATAAACAAAGTCACACGTAGCCCCTATATTTTAGATGTAAGCAAATGTTGATTTATTCAGGAAGGCGAAAGCCAGAAGCGCAGCCCACGGGCTCAAATTGTGAATTAAACTAGGACAGGAGCAGGCTAGTCTATAATAACATTTGTATAATTTTATTTTCCCCTTTGGCTAAGTTCATTTCCTTTTACAGTAGACACATGAAATTGGCTGCTCAGCCACCTAAGCTGATGCTCAATGTTAAACGACCACAATAAAAAAAGCTAAATATTATAACCATCTTAGACTTTGTTCCTTTAATCAGTAAAGCATGAATTCTTGGGTCAGTGCTGACAATAAATATCTGCCTCGAGAGTTTAGCTGCCTTAAAAGTTCTAGAGCAGCTCGGTTTAACTTAAAGATACACTTAGAACTTTTGATTCTTAAATAGATGCAAATGTTTAGCTGTTTTTATTCTTCTGTTTTGGCCCCAGGGGTAGCTCAGACTTGCTCTGCTACCCTTACAGCACTAAAGTAAAAGACCATATGAGAACAGCAACACTATGTGGTAAATCTTGTAGACATTGTGGTAACAAATAAACACCATTGAGCAAATGTATCTAATGAATACCTCATCAGCAACTTTCATTAGTCTCCAACCTGATGGATTTTACCCAGAAACACGTTAAAATGCTAGATTCCTTTAATGGTTAATTATTGTTTTATAAACCATGACACGCATGCATTGATTTATACAATGCATATTCTATTTAATTCTGGAAGTAAAAAATAAACCCTTACATCAAAGTACATTCATTAAAACAATTGGTTTGCGAATTTTAAATACTTCCAGCACAAGTGCCTAAATTCTTAAAAGCAAACCCTTAATCTACAGAAAGCTGATGACCCTCTCCCTGTGAGCTACCTCCCCCTACATGATGTGTTTCCCCCCTCATTAAAGGAGCAGTATCGCAAATTCTTCTTGGTAACTTAATATTTAAATGGTACTTTGAATGTAGGTAAGTGTTGGAGTAAGAATTACAAATTTAGAAAAAAATGATGTGTGTGTCGAGCAGCTGGAGACTAATAGCTCATGTTTATGTCTTCTGAGTGTCGGAGCCCGACACTTTGGCCTGTTCCATGCTGAGGAGAGGGTCTATCGGCAGATTATTTATACACATGTTAGAAGCTATTGTGTGGCTATTTAATTATTTATCTTTTTTTAATGCAAATTTCGCAATACTGCTCCTTTAAATAGTTACTGGTTGGCTCAGGAATTTATTCAGATATGTTGCTGGCCACCCAATGGCACAAGAACAATAAGCCAATAAAAATGCTGATAGTCATGATCAAGAGCACAGTGCTGATCACCATGCAGGTCGGTCCGAAGAAGAGAAGTGGTACACCTGTTCCTAAGGACTTTTTATCCCCTCCTTTCCTAATTTGGGATTTCCATCTTCCTAAAACATTATGGGAAGTCCACAACATGGTCAATATACTCAACACTGTGGTTGTTGCAGCCATATTAGCTTGTGTGCCACTCATGCTTCCTGGAAACCCTATTTTCCTGAATAGGTCACATGGGACATGGTATAAGCGATTCTGGTACTTGGAACTTTTGGGCGAACTTTTGGGCTTTTTGCAAGAGCTGTAGCCAGTGAGCATCCAAGTTCAGCATGGCCAGGAGTGGGGCTGCTGCAGTTATCATTATCACACTAACTATTTAATGGGGTGTGAACTCCATTTTGTGACAGATTAGATTGCCACTTTTCAATAGCATTTAAGGGAACAAAGAAAAAGCATATGTTATTGACCACAACTGTTTCTAAATTATTACCCAACAGAAAAGATAGGCTCATGGGACAAAGCCCAGAAACCCAAATAGCAGGAGCACCAATTAAATTAATTAGAATAAACTACCTTTTATTAAGAATTACATGAATCCAAACAAGGACATAACACACAAGACAAAATACAAACACATTAAAAATTACTGTGTATCCCCAAAATTCATCCAGTGCTGCGCACACAGCAAACAATATCTGGGTAACTCCTGAAGTATAAATACGTGTAAAAAAGCCTGAGAATTACTAATTTTGTGCCGGCACAAAAACCCCCACCTCCCCACCTTCACCCAGCGAAGCGGCACGGGCGGCCGCGTTCGAAGGTGTCCCTGCTGGTTATCCCCCACTCCTTACTTTACGTGATACACCCTGTTGCCTGGCTGAGTATTTCATTCTACCTTCTTTTTTATGCCTTGATGATTTTGTGGATTTAGATTTTGAGATGTTCCTCTGCAATGGGTATTTGTGTCCATGACCAATATTATTAAACACTTGGATCTCAGCACTGTTTTAAAGCACTGCCTAGAGGTCTGGGCATTGCTTTAAAACACTGTACTTTTAATAACACTGTTTACATTTTATATTTAATTTTCACTGTGGTTTATACTATATGTATTCATATTCACGTTGTTTATAGATTATTGTTCACATAGATTAGTAGTATAAGTGTTTGTTAGTTTAATTGATGATTATTAGCAGTTATGTTTATTATGCACTGTCACTTTATTATATCTTATTAGTCAGTTGGAGGTTTCTCCCTCCTCCTCTTTTTTTCTTTCCCCTTGTTGTGTGGCAGAGGAGGTGGGGGTTTTTGTGCCGGCACAAAATTAGTAATTCTCAGGCTTTTTTACACGTATTTATACTTCAGGAGTTACCCAGATATTAATACGTGTAAAAAAGCCTGAGAATTACTAATTTTGTGCCGGCACAAAAACCCCCACCTCCTCTGCCCCACAACAAGGGGAAAGAAAAAAAGAGGAGGAGGGAGAAACCTCCAACTGACTAATAAGATATAATAAAGTGACAGTGCATAATAAACATAACTGCTAATAATCATCAATTAAACTAACAAACACTTATACTACTAATCTATGTGAACAATAATCTATAAACAACGTGAATATGAATACATATAGTATAAACCACAGTGAAAATTAAATATAAAATGTAAACAGTGTTATTAAAAGTACAGTGTTTTAAAGCAGTGCCCAGACCTCTAGGCAGTGCTTTAAAACAGTGCTGAGATCCAAGTGTTTAATAATATTGGTCATGGACACAAATACCCATTGCAGAGGAACATCTCAAAATCTAAATCCACAAAATCATCAAGGCATAAAAAAGAAGGTAGAATGAAATACTCAGCCAGGCAACAGGGTGTATCACGTAAAGTAAGGAGTGGGGGATAACCAGCAGGGACACCTTCGAACGCGGCCGCCCGTGCCGCTTCGCTGGGTGAAGGTGGGGAGGTGGGGGTTTTTGTGCCGGCACAAAATTAGTAATTCTCAGGCTTTTTTACACGTATTTATACTTCAGGAGTTACCCAGATATTGTTTGCTGTGTGCGCAGCACTGGATGAATTTTGGGGATACACAGTAATTTTTAATGTGTTTGTATTTTGTCTTGTGTGTTATGTCCTTGTTTGGATTCATGTAATTCTTAATAAAAGGTAGTTTATTCTAATTAATTTAATTGGTGCTCCTGCTATTTGGGTTTCTGGGCTTTGTCCCATGAGCCTATCTTTTCTGTTGGGTATTTATTCCTTGCAGTGTAGCACAAACATTGTAATTTACGGGCGGTGCACCACTTTGTCACATGACGTTTCTAAATTATTATGCGCTGGAATTATTACTAAAAGAAGCCTGTTTGGAAGATATTCTGGAAAGTCATCACTACTGCTGGCAGCTTGCAGTCTATATACATGACTCAAATCACAGCCAGAGGAAAATGCCGGTGGCCTTTTCTTTGATGTTATTGATAAGCAGCAGTAATATGGTTGTAGGCTTCTTCCAGACAAACATGCAACTGAACTAAAATTCACATATGTTAAATGTTTTACCAGTCACATTACAGTGGACATAAAGTCAAAATTGATTTTCCACTCCACAAAATGCCAAAATCCAGGGCTGTATTTAGGGTTTATGCTGTCCTAGGCACTTTTAGTGCTCACCCCTCATTTATCCTGATATGCATACTTACCTAAAAATAACCCCCCCCCCCCCCCCCATTTTGCACCTGCAGTCCTTTCCCTGGATAGAAGCCCATTCATGCAGATTTGGCTGCTGTGGCTGAGGCAGTGATTGCGAGAGAAAAGTGTCACTACATCCCACCAATGCATTGAAAGATACAGGCCCAGGCTTCAGGAATGAATCAGACAGGTATATTTTTAAGATAAGTACGCAAATGTTCTTTTTAATCGGTTTCAGGGCGGCTCTAACTTGGGAGGTGTTGGCAAGATACTCATTAAGCTGTAATAATGTTTGAATGTAGAAAAAGAAAACAAGAAAATGTGGAAAAGAGAAAGATGGGGGTGAAATGAGATATAGGGATGGAGAAAAGAAGGTAAGGTATAAAGAGTGAAAAGCATAGAGAATGTGCATAATAAAAAATGTACAAGTAGGTGAGAAACACAGAGCAAACTGAAAAGTCTCTGAAGAGGACTGTCCAAAACAGTAATAAATCCCACGGTGCATGCACTCAAAAGACCGTGTGTTGGTATCCTCCACCTTTCAACAAAACTGCTTACCAGAAATAAAGAGATGAAAAGCCTTTCAGATATAAACTGGATTTCCAATCATGGTAGCCATAAGTTGAAAAAATGCACTTTTTGGGGTGGTTTTCTTTAATAGAATACCAATCCACCTAATTGTCTCTCAATCAGAGGCCGGGCATAAAAAAGTGGAAACAGCAGAAACACAAACCTAGTGCAACTCTGTGTAGACAAAGACTTAACTATTTTACTTTCAATATTTTTATTTATTTTAGAAGAAAAAAGAAAGTGGTACAAGTATAGTGGTCAGCCAAACAAGACCGTCCCGCGCAGGGGAGGCGAGCAATGACTATGACAATCTACCTTAATTTGACAAGAGAGAACAGGACATAGTAAATCAGATCATCTAAGAAGTAAATGTCAATGCAGTTACAACGCAGTTGAGACATGAATAAACAATTGGTATATAAGATCAGTCAGTGTTGTGTCTTCAATTATATCACCTCCCGCGTCGGAGGACGGTAGCCTCAAGTAGACCTTATTAGCGTCTCTCCACTGCCCCCCCCCCCGCCACTCAACCCGAACCACAACCGCGACCGAGGCCCATGGCCCAGGAGACCGGCGAGAGGTGAGCCGCAGAGTAAGAAACAGGAGACAAAAAAGAAAGGAAACCACAAAAAAAAAAAAACAAACAAACAAGGAAGAAGACCCAGAAGGCGAGGGGATAGACCCAGAATAAAAATGAGAAAGAGAGCAGTAAGGGGGAGGGAAGGGGGGGGGCAGAATAGGAGGGTATAAGGGGGGTGGGTCCTCGCAACCCAGCCCATACCAGTCATCTAATTAAGCATTCCTGGTGGCCTATTAGGCCATACATATTGTGTCCAGGGCTCCCAAATGGAGAGGAACTTATCTCATTGACCAGAAATCCGTTCATCCTGGATGAAACCTCCGGATGTCATTAATTTATATTTTCTTTTGTAAGCAGTGAATTGCTTCTCTGACTACCATACTTATGCCATTTGCGTTTTTTAAATCAAATTCTTTTTGGAAAATACATTTTCTAGTTTTTGGGCACTAAGGCATGCCTTTGGCCTTTGGCTAAGCACCTGGCCCTGACCAACTTTTTCAGTCCTTATGCTTCCATTTAATTTTTCTTGGTATTTCCATTATATTGCACCACCTTTTGCCATTACTGAGCCTTTTTTTAACATCTGGGCTGTTGTTCTTAACCATTGTTTAAAAATTATGTTCTTGTTTGACACAGTTGGGAATGGGAGGTTTTTCCCATTTACATAGATTCAATATTAATGTCCTGAATATACCGGGTCTGATTATTTGCTGCTATCTAGAAACGGCGCAACAACCCCTCCCTTTCTATGATGTGTTGCCCAATTATAGAATCTTAGTTGTGGCATGGTAATCCCGCCCCATCCACTGACGAGTTTATTACCAGGTCGATTATTGGACCTGTCTTATTAACCCTTTGGCTGTGTGTATGGAGGATTACTGAGAAGCAATTCACCTGCGGTTTTCAGTGTACCCGTTTTTATGCCTGTATCTACTGATGTTTTGTAAGTGCAATTTTTTATTAAAATAGTTAATTCTTTGTCTACACAGAGTTTCACTAGGTTTGTGTTTCTGCTCTTTCCACTTTTTTATGCCCGGCCTCTGATTGGGAGACAATTAGGTGGATTGGTATTCTATTAACCCTTTAAGTGCCAGCCTACCTGGAGTTTTTGTCACACTCTGTTGCCAGACCATTTTGCACTATTATGCACTCCCCATGTTCAAATGTGATTTTTGAAGGGATTTCCCAGGAAAATGATATATTGTTTTTTTCAGCAGAGTCTGGGCTTTAACATGAAATGTCTTGTTTGTCATTTTTTAGGTGTATTCTCAATATTTTTGGGTGAAATATGTGCAAAAAAAAAAAAAAATGTTTACAATTTGTAGTTTTTTTTGTAATAAAAAATGTAAGTTTGTCAATGAAATCTTATTGCGTGTGAAATCCCAATTTCTCCCGGTTACAGCGGTACCACATATGTATAGGTAGACACCCTTTCCTGCCCAGGAGACTCCCCCAAACTGAAACAGCGCTTTAGGGGATTTTCAGATAAAATACAACTATGCTACGCAATATGCGCACCTTGCAGTTTTTCCAGAAAAACAACCCTTTACATTTGAAATACCCCCAACAAACTATATATTCTCTGGAAGTACACACCTCAGGCTTTCTAGGCGTACCAGGCTTGTTGATGTGGCCATAGTTTTCTGGAAGTAATCCCTCAATGGATTCTTTGGTTGCAAAGAGTGTCCCTAAAAAAAGGATAAAAAAGCAGAATCAAAGCCACATTTTCCTAAAAAAACTATATACAAACAAGAAAAAACAAGTTTAATCTGAAAACGCAACATCCCCCGAACAGAACATTACCCAACATGCATAGCTACTGTCAAGGGAAGAGTTGCCAAACACCCCAAAGTAAAGCATGTGCGTAACGGTAATTTTACTTGAAAATTTCAGCTCTGCAGACAAAGTGCGCACCTTGCGATTTTTCAACCAAAACAACCCTTGACATTTGGAATATCCCCCATAAACCATATATTCCCTGAAAGTACACACGTTAAGCTTTCTAAGGGTACCCAGCTTGTTCTAGTGGGCTCATCTTTCTGGAATTATTACCTCAAATAATTCTTTGTTTGCGCAGGGTTACCCTAAAAAATGTATAAAAAAGCTGAATAAAAAACACCTTTTCCTAAAATATAAATATGCAAACCAGAAAAAACAAGCTAAGTCTGAAAGCGCAAGGTCCCCCGAACAGAACAATACCCAACATGCAGAGGTACTATTAACCCTTTTAATTGCCAGCCTACTTGAGATTTTGTCACTCTGTTGACAGGCCATTTTGCGCCATGTTTTGCGCCATGTTTTGCGCCATTTTTGCTGGAACTTTCAGGAAAATTATATATATTTTTTTTTGCAGCAGAGTTTAGTCTTTAAAGTGGACCAACACCCAGGATTTTGACTATCCTGGGTGTTGGTCCACTTAGGTGGGGCACCCCGATCGGGGGTGCCCCGCTGTGTGAAACCCCCCCGATCGCCGCAAAAACTCACCTCTCCCCGCTCCCACGTGACCTCGTCCGGCCAATGACAGCGCTCAGAGCAGCTCTGGTATGCGCGTCCAAAGCCGCTTGGACGCGCATACCAGAGCGCTGTCATTGGCTGCGTCTCTCGCTTCCCTCTAACAGGGAGCGCTCCTGCGCCGGCCATTCACAAAACGGCCGGCGCGGGAGCGCGCCCTGCTAGAGGGAAGCGAGAGACGCGGCCGCGTCTCGCGCATGCACCGTTGGATCGCCGGTAAGGTGAGGATTGTGGGCCTCCTGGGGGGTTCCTCCCCGCGGGACATCCCGATTTCGGATGCCCCGCGGGGAGGTATCTGATCGGTCCGGGAATCTTATAGATTTCCGGGCCGATCCCCCCTGGGTGTTGGTCCACTTTAACATTGTTTAAAATTTTTTTTTTTTTTTTACAATATTATTAAGTAAAAAAAAAAAATAAATAAATAAAATTTTTTTTTTAGAAAATTGACTCCTTTATTTTAAATAAAAAATGTATTTTATTAAGGAAAAGCATATTGCATGTGAAAGCCCCATTTCTACCATTTAGAACGGAACCACATATTTATCGGTAGCCCCCTGTTCCTGCCCAGGAGACCCCTTTAACTGAAACAAGTATTTTATAACATTCACAAATAAAATACAAATACCATCCACACTACAAAGGGTTAAATCGAGAAAAAAAATGACATAGGGTCCCCCCTCCCAGGGGAGGGGGACCCCATTTTTTTTTTTTTTAAGGGTTAAAAACCCTTAAAAATCAAAAAAAAAATTGACGCGGGGTCCCCCTTACCCAAAGTAACCAGCCCGGGACCAGCTATGGGGGCTTGTAGGCACAGAGTGGGGGTGCCAGCTTTTGTGGCCCCCCCACCCTTCAGCCTACGAGCCCACATAGCCTATGTGGGCCCGGGCTCTTCTGCCCCCCCCTGGCCTTTGGGGAGGAAGGTAATGGGGGTGCCGGCGGTTAATGGCAAGCCACCCGCTAGCGCAGGTGGCTTGCCATCCCCCCAGCCTTGTGAACTGGTATAGGGGTCATTGAACCCTTACCAGTTCACAAGGGGTTAAAAGTAAATAATCAGACAGACACAAGAAAAAAATCTTTATTTTTTTTTTTTTTTACACTGTACTCACCTCCGATCCGACGTCCCTCGCCGCTGTCCCGCGCCGCTCATGTCAGCGACAGATGCCGGTGGTGATCGGCGCAGGGCGGGTGACAGGCGAGGGGGCTCCGATCGGAGCCTCCTCACCTGACACCCGCCCTGCTCCGATCACCACCGGCATCTGACAGATGCCGGAGCTCGGAGGGGGTATAGGAGGAGCGGGATGACGTCATCCCGCTCCTCCCACAATGGGCGGGGCTAGGAGGCGGCGGCCATCGCCGCCATTACTAGAGGTGAGGACCCGGAAGAGGGTCCTCACCTGAAGACTGCGCAGCCCAGGGGGGGGATCGGACCCCCCCTGGTGAAGAGGAGACCCGACAGAAGGCTCGGGCGCGGAGGTGAGTAAATGACAGTTTGTTTTTTGTTTTTTTTTACAGCGCCGATGTCAGCGCTGGAAACGGGGGGGGGCGGCTGGTTTCTGGCCCCCTCCTGAAGACGGAGGACGACGGGGGGGGCGATCGGATGCCCCCCGCAGGAAGAGGGGACCCCAAGCTTCACGGGAATACCGGAGGTAAGTGTTTTTTTTTTTTCTATTTTTTAACTGTTTGGGGGAAATGCCAGGCACGTAGTTTCTACGTGCTTGGCACTTAAGGGTAGGAGAAGCAACCACGTAGAAACTACGTGCTTGGCATTTAAAGGGTTAAAGAAAACCACCCCAAAAAGTGCATTTTTTCAACTTATGGCTACCATGATTGGAAATCCAGTTTATATCTGAAAGGCTTTTCATCTCTTTATTTCTGGTAAGCAGTTTTGTTGAAAGGTGGAGGATACCAACAAATGGTCTTCTGAGTGCATGCACCGTGGGGTTTATTACTGTTTTGGACAGTCCTCTTCAGAGACTTTTAAAAGAAATTCAGTTTGCTCTGTGTTTTTCACCTACTTGTATGCTTACATTGCTGTTGGAATAAGACAGTCTTTTTACACACCTGAGCAATATCAAGATTGACTTCTGAAAAGATTCTTTGGTTTAGCGCTGTGCTTCTACCCTTGTATAATAAAAAATGTGCAAAAAAATAGAACCGATTGGCTTTTGACAAGGCCCAGTTGCTTCCTCTTCAGTGCCCGGGAGAACGAGGCCCAGCTACCCTAGGAGGAACAACAATGCCCAGCGCCCTTGAGAACAACAAGGGCCAGCTGCCCCAGGAGGAACAACAAGGCGCCAGCTGCTTCCCCTGGAGGAACGACAAGACCCAGCTGCTTCCCTTGGAGAAACTACAAGGCCCAGCTGTTTCCCTTGGAGAAACTACAAGACCCAGCTGCTTCCCTTGGAGGAACTACAAGGCCCAGTTGCTTCCCATCCCCATGCCTGGGGAACACCAAGCCCTAGCTTACTATGGAGTAACTACAAGACCCAGCTGCTACTCACCTCCAACCCTGGGGAACTACATGTCCCAGCTGCTCACCAGCTAAAGGCCCAGAGAACTGCAAGCTCCAGCTTGGCAGATGCCCCCTGCCACAAAAAATCAGCAGCACCTACTTGAGTTTAGTGCAGACAGATTGAAGGACAGAGAGACCAGCAGTCATGCAGAGGCTGAGCTGATAATATCCTTCTTGGCTAGGCTCTCTTCCTTGTAAATCTTGGGTTGCATCAATGCCCCCAGTGGTGAAAAGACAAAACTGCAGTCTGTATGCAGCCTCTGTGAAAGACCAGCCCTGTTCACATTAATTTTTCAATTTTAAAGTGCGCCCCCTAGCGGCCATGCACCCCTAGGCATGTGGCTACAGGCCCTATAGCTCTGTCTGAGCACTAATTACTTCACATATGCAACTGTGTGGAGATTTGCAAAATATGACCTGTTGGTGGCCCTTGGGAGACGGATTAGGGAGCACTGCTCTAAAGTACTGAAGGGGGCCCTTGGGACTCCTTACCCTGAGATCACAGTGCATCAGTGGGCACTAGGGAAACATGTTGTTTTGATCTGACACAGGGCCACATTAAAGTCGAGCAAACCCCCCCCCCCCCCCCGGTCGTTGTGTGAAACCCCCAGCTGTCCCTTGCACTAGTTTTTTGTAGTCTTCTGGCAGACTGATATGACATGCTATGCAGCCAAGCATCATGCTTGCTTTCTCTACTGCCTTACTACAGTGTCTATTCATATTGAAGCTGTCAGTAATCACTACCTATAAATGACTCTCTGCCAAATTCCTGGCTAACACATTACTGCCCATATGCTACTTCTGGAGGAGGTTCCTTTTCCCCAAGTGCATCATTTTACATTTAGAAATATTGAGCTGCAGTCTGCATTGGATTGACCATTTGTCCAGTAAAGCCAAATAATTTTCCAAGTTTCAGGAATATCCGCCCTATTACACACTTTTGTATCATCAGAAAACAGGCCAACTTTAACTGCCAAGCTTTCTCTTATGTCACTTATAAACATATTAAAAGATCGGGCCTAGGAATGAGCCTTGCAGTACACCACATGTAATTTTCCTGTCTTCAGATTGCACACTGTTAACTGCAAAACTTTGATATCTATCCTAATTCACTGAACTGTCCAGGGTTTAAATTTAGTCAAATTTTCAACAACTTATCTATTAGTAGGGATGGGCGACCCACTGAAGTTTGGGGGGCCAAAAATGGCTATAAAATGGGAGTAGCAAGGGCAAGAGTGCTGCAAATCGAGGGGACCCCCAGGGTGATTAAAATAAAATACTAAAAATAATAAGAGAAAACAAAACAAACACATAAATGAAAAAAAACAAAATATTATTTTTTTATAAATAAGGGGAGGAGGGACACCTGGGCGATTGCCCTGCAAAAAATGGACTAGTGAAAGTACTCAAAATAATAACAGAAAACTAAAAAATTAAAGAATACATAGATACATGAATAGAAAAAACAAAATTAGTTTTTTACAGTTGGAGGCCAAATTGGGTGGGCAGGGACGGGGGAAAACCTGGGCGATTGCCCTGGACAAATTTGGTAAGAAAAGTACTCAAAATAATAATATTAAAAATAGTAAAAAACGGAAACTAAAAAATAAATACATAAATAAATATATACATATATAAATATATTCATAAACAAATACATATTACCATCGATAAATAAATATATACATAAATAAAAAATGTATACATAAATAAATACATAAATAAATTAATAAAAGTAATACATTTTTTCCAGGTGTCAGAGGTTTGGGGGAGGGGGTGTAGGAGTTGGATGTGGCGTTGTAAGCATAAGAGACAAAGGAGGTGGATGTGGCAGAGGTGGAGGAGGCAGAGGTAGCAAACACTCCAAGTCCCACAGCCAAGTCCCATGGGATTCACGCCTTCTTCATCTTAAGAAATGTCAGCGTGTCCAAGTTGGTTGTGGATAGGCAGATCCTCCTGTCAGTGATGAAAACTCCTGCGGTGCTGAACACACGCACATAGAGGGCGAGCTCGGGCAGTTACAGTTACAGCAGCCACAAATGGACAAATAAAAGAAATTAACAGGAAAATGTCCATTAAATGCCCTGAACCAGTGGATACTCCACTTTGGAGTCAATAACAATTGGTATTAAAGACTTGTGACCCCAAGGGCCTGAACAATTGGTATTAAAGAGCAGTGACCCCTGAGTGGCCTGAACTATTGGTATTAAAGAGCAGTGACTCACAAGTGCCCTGAACAATTGGTATTAAAGAGTACTGACACACAAATGCCCTGATCCAGTGAACACTACACACATTTTGTTCCAAGAGGGCTTTAAGTGCCCTGAACCAGTTGATACTTCACTAACAATTGGTATTAAAGAGTACTGACACACAAGTACCCCAAACAATTGGTATTAAATAGCAGTGGCCCCCAAGTGCCCTGAACAATTGGTATTAAAGAACAGTGACACACAAGTGCCCTGAACAATTGGTATTAAAGAGCAATGACCCACAAGTGGCCTGACCTATTGATCTTTAAGAGCAGTGACACACAAGTGCCCTGAACAATTGGTATTACAATTTTCTGACACACAAATGCCCTGTTCCATTGGACACTTCAGATAAAAAAAGTTTTTTTTGTTTCAAGAGGGCCTTACGTGCCCTGAACCAGTGGCTACTCTACTAACAATTGGTATTAATGTAGTAATGACTCACAAGAGGTTTGAGCTAGTGGTATTAAAGTGTACTGACACACCAGTAATTGGAGCAAGGGGTATTAAAGAGTACTGAAAGACAAGTGGTTTGAGCCAGTGGTAATTAAAGAGCATTGACACACAAGTGGTTTGAGCCAGTGATAATTAAAAAGAACTGACACACCAATGGTTTGAGCTAGTGGTATTAAAAAGCACTACACCCAAGGGGTTGAGCCAGTTATATTAAAGTATAAGCACACCCAGGTGGTTTAAACCAGTGGTATTAAAGAGTACTGACACACTAATGGTTCTGGCAAGTGGTAATAAAGAGTACTCTCACCCAAGTGGTTTGAGCTAGTGGTATTAAAAAGTACTGACACACCAGTGGTTTGAGCTAGTGGTATTAAAGAGTACTGACACACCAGTGGTTTGAGCAAGTGGTATTAAAGAGTATTCACACCCAAGTGGTTGGAGCCAGTGGTATTACGGAGTACTGACACACCAGTGGCTTGAACTAGTGGCATTAAAGTGGTTTGAGGAAGTGGTATTAAAGAGTACTAACACCCAAGTGGTTTAAGCTAAAGCTATTAAACAATATTGACACACCAGTGGCATTATTAAAGAGTACTCACACCCAAGTGGTTTAAACCAGTGATATTAAGGTGTACTGACACACCAGTGGTTTCAGCAAGTGGTATTAAAGAGTACTGACACATAAGAAGTGGTTTGAGGCAGTGGACACTACAGAAAAATGTTTTTTTTAAGGGGCCTTAAGTGTTCTGACCCAGTGGATACTCCAATAACAATTGGCATTAAAGCATACTGACACCCAAGTGGTTGGAGCAAGTTCTATTAAAGAATTCTGACACCCAAGGGGCACTAGAAACAGAAAAAGAAAAACTGCTTAATCATGGAGCAAATCCAAGAAGGTTGTGCACAGAAGAGAGTCTGGGCTCCTTATTGTGGGAAAACTTGTAGAGGATTCCAGCACGAACCTGTCCTGAGCTGACTGATAAAATGTATCATTTATTCTGATTACTTAAATAACATCCATAGGGTACAAAATGAGCAGGTTCCCCCCATAGCCAAGTGACACGTTTCAGGTGTTAGCGCTTCCCTTAGTCATGCGAGAACCCAAGGGACACTACTCAAACATGTTTTTTTTCAAGAGGGCCTTAAATTCCCTGACCCAGTGGATGCTCCAATAATAGTTGGTTTTGAAGAGTACTGACACCCAAGTGGTTTGAGGCAGTGGACACTACACAATTTTTTTTTTTCAAGAGGGACTTAAATGCCCTGACCCAGTGGATGCTACATTGAGCATTTGCCTTGGCTTAATCCAATCTTCTGCCAGTCTCATGTGAAGTCTCATGTGAGGAAGTGGTGGCTTTATAAAATTGACTGGCAGGGAAAGTCTCATAAAGTCAGACAGTCATGTAACCCAGACCTCTGAAATCAAATTGGGCAGCATTCCAATATGCTATGATAAAAAGCAGCCACAGTACCAACCTAGATATTATCGATGATCAGTACTCACCAATGCATACTTCTATTTTCAACTCTTGCTATGTTCAAACTCTTGCATATATAGGGGCTGATAATCCAGGGCTACGAGGCCAAGCAATCGGCATTTATCCTTGCAAGGGTACCACCACCTCCAGGTCCGGTGCATGCTAATGGGTCTTGGCACTCCCGTAGCCCATGTCTTTCAGTGTCCCCAATGGCCTGTTTATAGATCTCCTATGGCTGCTACCTTGCTTTTATATTATTTATATATTGCTATTTTTTTTACTTTTTTTTGTATTGAAAGGAGAAGTTATGTTCACAAATGTGAACTAGTAAGGGAAAGTATCAATTCAAATGGTATGGGGAATAGCAAGCGACTTGCTTGGCATAATTATGGGTGTTTTTTAACAGGAATTACACTTTAAATGCAAAATATTAATGCTCAGAAACATGTTCATGTTCATGTTCAAAAACATATTTAATTTTTCACCAAATAAAACCATCTGTAATGTGCCTACTGGAGTGGTTTTCAGTTTTTACAGCCATTTAGAAATGAATGCTTTTGCGTGCACCCTAATTAGTCATGTTGCTGTAAAATCCCAATACGAGAAATGTTGTTATACTGTAGAAAATGCTGCATTAGGATCATCTTGCAAGTTAGGGAATGGCACCTAATGAGTGTTTAAATGGCAGCTTTGCCATTCAGCAATAATGGTCCATCTGGAGGGCTGAATGTGTGAAGCAAAGAAATGTTTACAGATTTTAAACTGCTAGTTTTTTTTATATCTCCGAGCAACATTGCTTCAGTTTGACAAAGTGTTATGTGGTTAGAATATACTCATTAATGCAATAAAAATATGACTTGATTTTCCACTTGTTTTTGGCGATAAACATGTCTAGCTGTGTTGAAAGACAGAGATTTGGTTGCACATATCTGCAGATACATGTGGAAGCCACACTGCCTCGGCAAGGCACTCTGTGTTTAGTGTGGTCCCTACTCTTATTTTTGAGTCCCCAAAGTTGGGACATACAATGCAGCCAGAGCTACTCACCTGGGAAGCTGCCAGCCTCCCTTTAGAACACTTCACAGGGAGAGATCCATAGTGGCTGAATCCCTCCCTGTGTGTGTTCATGGCAATTCAAACTGAGCAAAGGGGGTGGGAGTAGCTCCATCACTATTATTTATACAAAATTATCATAATTATAACCTGTATGTGTATGGTACATCATCCAGGTGAGTTTTAAGCCCTTGCTGACATATAATGTATTTGGGAATGGGTTCCCGCAAGTTGACGGAATGGTAGATCCTGCAGATCAGTCATTGTGTCTTTTAAACTAATAGGGAATTGGGGCCTAAATGGCGATTGTGTGTTTTTAACCCATCCGTGCAGTGAGACAAACCCAAGCAGTGAATACACACGTGGCTGAAGATGGGCTGTCCTATTCATTGCACCGAGGGAGGGGGTTTGGTGCCTTGCTCAAGAGCACTTCAGTGCATGTATTGGCCAGAAATCTAACATGTAACTTTCTGGTCACAAGATCACTCCCTTACCTCTAGGCCACAATTGCCCCTTTAAGATGAATACTGTCACTGACTGGGGCCAAGCATCACTTAGGATACTCCAGAGACTGTGCCTCAGGAATTTAAAAAGTCTGCCCCATGGCACCATGGGTATTCCTCTGGTGGGATGCCATAGTAGGAACATTATTTTTGCTTTGGCTGCTCCTCCTGCCAAGAGCACATTCCCCGCAGTGTGCATGCCCCTGTCCCCCCTTTCGGGCAGTAGCGTGCACAGCGCAGGGAAGTGCTGTTGGTCGCAGGAGTGGCTGAAACAAAGATGACGTCCTCCCCAGCGCTTGACTCGCCCGATGATCAGAACTCGAGTGATGGGTATTCACATAAGCCATTGTAGGCCAGTCGAAAGCCTATAGTAACACTTTTTTTTGATGCTGACATAATTTTCCGGTTTTGCTTAATACAAATATTTATGATATATATTTTTTTACATAATGCACCATTTTGGCATATATCTTATAATGCCAGCTCAATGTTAATATTTTCAAGTACAGAAAGGCGTGTTTAATAAGTTATCCACTTCAGTATGCTCTGTGTTTTAGAGAGCTGAGCTTGTGTGTACACATTGAGACATGTCTGCACATGCAACACACTCAGTTCAGTTTGATGAGGAGTGACAGGATGGCAAGTGCATACAGTGCCAGGTCTTCAAAGAAAGTGAGGGATTTGGAGCTTTGTTCTGTGTTGACTTTCCTTACAAGAGAAAAAAGAAGCCTTAAAAAATCCATGAAATGTTTAGTGCGCTATATGGTGATGATGCACCTTCCTACTACCAAGTAAAGTTTTGGGCCAAGCAGTTTAAATGGGGTCCATGATTGTTGGAGGATTGTTGTATTAAAGTTAGTGCTATAGCTCATGGACTATTTCAGGCTGCTTCAGGCTGACTTGCACACTTTGAGTGTCTGGGCATCCACTTGGAAGTCTAGGTCTAATAAATTGCAGGCCACATAAGTTCTAGAGGGAGTAACACCAGGAGAGTCACTTGTTGAGAAGGATCTGGGGGTACTGGTAGAACACAGGCTAAACAACAGAATGCAATGTCAAGCAACTGGCCTTCCAAGGCCACCAAGATATTGTAATTCATTAAAAACAACATTAAATCATGAGATAGGGATGCAATATTGCCATTTTACAAGGCACTGTTGCACCCTCATCTGGAATATGTGGTCCAGTTCAGGGCCCCAATTCATAGAAAGGACACCCTGATTATGGAAAAGATGCAGAGGAGAGCCGCCAAACTGAAAAGAGGAATGAAGTATCTTAGTTATGAAGAAAGATTACAGTAATTAATTCTATGCTGGCATATTGCCAGTTTTTGAGCTCCGTTATCTCTTTCTTTTTTGGCGCTGCTTTGTGGACAGTATGGTGCTGGAAGTCACAATACAAGTTCAGAACAGAAAATGTGTGCAATATTAATTATAAACATAAAACTGGTCAATATAGTCCTGCCTATTGTGCTCTATGAGATCTTAACCTACACTGTAAACCGGCGCAGCTGAAACAAAAGCATCGGCACTGTGAACTATATGGCGCTAGTGATAAATTAGAAGCAGGCTGACGGCACCTCTGCAGCTTGTTTTTTGTTTGATAAAGTGCTGATGAAACATAAATATTGGCACTGATTGGTATTTACAGGCACTGATGCTTGTTAAATGAGGCTCTCAATCTCCGGAGGCCACAATCATTTCAAAGCTTCACAAACGAATTAGATGTTTTTTAAATGAAAATAAGATTGAAAGTTACTATTAGCTGTTATCACTAAATATTGAAAACTCCCCAACCCTTACCCTGGTTGAAATTGATGGACATTTGTCTTTTTTCAACCGTATTAACTTTGTAACTAGGCATTTCAGTTGACATGGTTTCCAGTATTATTATTGACGACTGAGCTTAGAGAAAATCCAGGAGACTTTTATTCTTGAATTGTCATGCTGGTTTTACACCAGCGTGGATGCTGAGCACTCGCTCTTTTTCGTGAGTGTCCTGCAGCCATCTGTGAAAAGCTGCCCATAGTTAGCTATGAACACTTTCACATGTACTTCAGGCTTTTGTGGGGAGCTCAGAGCATTCCACAAAAGCCTTGACAACAACGTCCTGAGGGCACAGCGCTAGCGATTCCCTCCATGTGAGTGGAGAACACTGAACGCCTTGCGATTGTGGGGAGCTCGTCCGCAATCGCCCTTGTGTGAAACCAGCCTCACAGATGAAGATACATGGGTCTATCACCACAATCCGGGAACCAAACAAGAGCCCATGCAATGGAAGCCCAAAGGGCCACCAACTCCAAAAAAAAAAATGCATGCAGCAATCAGCTGGAAAGGTCATGGCAACAGTTTTTTGGGATATAGAAGGAGTTTTATTACTAGAATTCATGACACAAGATAACAATTACTGGAGACACCTATGCTTTAACAATGAAGGCATTATAGGAGGCAATCAAAGAGACAATCCATGAGAAATTGTTCAGTAGGTGCGTTGCTGCTTTATGGCAATATGCCAGCTTGCAAGTCTGAAAAATCACAAGCTCTAATCTGGGCATGCAGCATCATGGAGCTTAACCATCCACCCTACAGACCTAGCTCCCAGGGATTACTTTCTTCTTTTTAATCCGATTAAATGTCTGCATCGTAACATAGTTCCTGCAGTAGCAAAAAGATTCCTTCTATAAGGAGGGTATCAGATCACTGGAGCCAAAGTAGAATAAATATGTGGATGCCAAGGGGATTACACTGAAAGTAGAAAGTTACATTTTCTTTTGTTTTTATATTTTGGTAGATAACTTATTGAACACTCCCTGTATACTTAGATACTGAAATAAAGAATGAAAGAAAAAAGTATTCATCAATAATAACTTCATTTCATGATGAATTTAAGCTGCCATGAGAGCAGTGGGTTGTTGTTCCAAAAGTATGTGGGCAAAGGCTAATAAAATGGCCATCTGTACTGTCTGCTCATTAAAGTTGCATCTTGTGTCTAAATAACAGCCATGCACTGTAACAGACCATAGGGGGTAATGGCACGGATCTGTGCATCTGCTGCCCTAGGTAAGAGAAGCAAATATAATAAAATCATGTTTATTCCATCACTATCAGACGCAGAACCTGCTGAGTAGACAGGTGCTGCCTATGCTCATGTCCATAAGCCATGGAGCCTGGCTGTCCGAATAACAGTGACATCTATATCTGTACATCTTTACAGAGCCTATAACCGATACAACATGAAAAATGTCACTCTGTGTTATACCCTTATATTTTACTTAGCTACTGTTTGCTGGAAGCGATTGGCTTTGCACCAGAGAACTTATCGTTTCATGTTTTTATTATCCCTGCTGACAATTGACTTTATGACAGGCTAGTCTTTGCCTAGCTTGCTTGGATAAAGCATTTTCATCTACATTGCTATGACCACCTTTATAGTTTTGACAGAAGTACTGTTATAGGTTTGAATAATAGTCACAGTCAGCGGACATAAGTGAAGAAGGATCATAGCATGCCATGCTTTAGTGGCTTTATATACTATCGTTATTCCAGGGTCCCTTTTATGCTAGTGTTACAAGGTGTTGTAAAAGTTAATTTTTTGAAAGTGTAACGATTTGGAAATGTCATAAAATATTAAGTTGCAATCAAAACAATACTAATAATAAGTGGGTAATATTTGGTGAGCTAATGGCAATCTTTTTTTTATTATTGTTTGGTACATTATGGGTCTTAATTCAAAGTTACTCATGAAATCACATAGGACAACTTGAATAACAAAGACCTCTAGCCAGGTCATAAATGTATATTATGTCTATAAACTTGGAGCCAATTTCATCTGCTGTCTGCTGTGCATGTGCATCCTGTGTGCCACAATGGTAACTTAGAATGCAAAAAAGCCTTTTCAGTTTCTATACATTAGATAAAAAAGATTTAATTTCATAGCATGTTTTTTTAGCCTCATGGTTATTTTTTAAAAACTCCCTTTGCTATTCTAGTTAAACATTAATATTAACTATTCAGAAACAATTAAGATATACATTAATGATTTGATTAAACAGCTAAGTTATATAATTATGGCCACTTTCAATGTCGGCATCATGTAGCAATTGAAGGAAGTCACGTGTCGTTGGGGATATAAGGTTTATGATAGTGTGTTCAAATTCCTCACTGTTGTCATTGGTAAAAAATTAATGATTATTGGCTTATAGGCCTAGGACAGAGCAGGGTTAGAAAGCACTTGGGACAGGCTTTCCCTGCCTAAAACTGGGTGCTTACTTGTAGACATCTCTTTCTGTTTGCCATCTTAAATTGGACCTCGAGCAAAATGTCCCACAGCATCCGTTGGGCCCACTACATGCCTCATCCTTTACGCATCTCAATTTTAGATAGTTGTCTACTAAATAAACCTTTAGTTCTGATTTTTAAAAAGTGCCTTTGAGAGATGATTTCCAACACTCTGCTCTCATAGAAGGAAGGAGTTGGGAGGATTTCTTCTCTCCTGTTATACAACCAAACCTGTGGATTTCTGTGTGTCCCTGTGAATTGCAGTCTCACATTGCCCTGAGTGTCTGTGAAGGTGGTGGTTCTTTTTTTCATGTTTGTGTTCGTAAAACTACTGAGCAGCAATATACTTCCAGCATAAAAGAGTACCACATTTTTCACCCTGTAAGACTAAGACGCTCTTTCCCCCCAAAAGTGTGTGTGTGGGGGTGTGAGTGCATCGTATATTGCAAACGAAAAAAAAAATACATTTATATGTACTTTCACGCCGCTGCCATTGGAAGGCCTGCTGAGGCAGGAGGAGTCCCTACTCTTACTGCCGCCACCACTGCCGCCTCTCGGACCGGTGCGTACACAAACTTGGGACCTGTGCAGCAGGTAGAAGTGGCCTTAGTCCTTGTCCAATAAGGGCTATAGACACAGACGCAGGCCACACCCACAGCTACACGGGACTCAAGTGTGTGCACCGGGCGGTGGCGGTGATGGCAGTCAGAGTGGTCACAGCGGGCATAATTTACCCTGCCCACCAGCCCACCGCTCCTTCATCGGCATGGAAGCAAGGCTTTTGTGAGTTGACTATTCTCAGCATCCGGGGGGTGACTCTGCCATACTGCCTATGAGAATAGCATGGGGGGAATGCCACACTGTCAATGGGGAATGGAATGGGGGGGATTGCCACATTGCCTATGGGAATAGGATGGGGGAATGTCACACTGCCTATGGAAATGGGATGGAGGCAATGTTCCCTGTAAGCTGGAGCAGCAGCTGTGCGGAGTAGCGAGGGAGCCGGGCAATGCCCGATGAAAGGTGGGCAATTGGGAAAAAGTAAGATAAAAACACTGGTACATCTACTATAAAAAGCAAAGCGCATTAAACAAAAAGATATAACATTATATTTAGTTTAGTAGATGCAATAGGACAACTAAAGTCTAAATGATGTCAAGTGAGCACAAATATGATAAATATTGGGGAAAGCAACAATGATGGGGCCCCCTAACTCTCTGAGCCCCAATGGAGTCGCACCCCCTCAGCACGAGGTTGCCTCCTATTGGAACCAATGGGACTGTCTGACTTTGGGCCTGTCAGGGCCTCATTTGAAAAAGAAACAAGAATAAAAATGCAGATATTAACTGTGCATTAGAAGGTTATGTGCTGTTTTTTATAGATCAGATTTATTGGAATGCCCTGCACTTTCCATTTCCAGGCTGCACTCCTTACTTACCTGAGATAAAGGATCCACCTGTGTCCTTATGCTGGACCAAGAGGATGGTGACAACATTCTGTGTGAGCCCAGAGCTGGATTTAAGGTTCATGCTGCCCTATTGATGCTAATGCCCCCCATAGGCAGTTGGGGGCATGGCACTGTGACACATAGCACAAACTGAGGGAGCCAGCACTAGAGAGAAAGATGGAGGGAATGTGGAAAAAGAGAGAAAGATGGAGGGAATGTGGGAAAGAGAGAAAGATGGAGGGAATGTGGGAAAGAGAGAAAGATGGAGGGAATGTGGGAAAGAGAGAAAGATGGAGAGAATGTGGAAAAAGGGAGAAAGATGGAGGGAATGTGGGGAAGAGAGAAAGATGGAGGGAATGGGGGAATGAGAAAGATGGAGGAAATGTGGGAAAGAGAGAAAGATGGAGGGAATGTGGGAAAGAGAGAGAGATGGAGGGAATGTGGGAAAGAGAGAAAGATGGAGGGAATGTGGGAAAAAGGTGGAGGGAATGTAGAAAAGAGAGAAAGATGGAGGGAATGTGGGAAATAGAAAGATGGAGGGAATGTGGGAAAGAGAGAAAGATGGAGGGAATGTGGAAAAAAGAGAGAAAGGAGGGAAGGTGGAAAAAAGAGAGAAAGGAGGGAAGGTGGAAAAAAGAGAGAAAGGAGGGAAGGTGGAAAAAGAGAGAAAGGAGGGAAGGTGGAAAAAGAGAGAAAGGAGGGAAGGTGGGAGAAGAGAGAAAGGAGGGAAGGTGGGAGAAGAGAGAAAGGAGGGAAGGTGGGAGAAGAGAGAAAGGAGGGAAGGTGGGAGAAGAGAGAAAGTATTGTAGAATAGAGAGAAAGGAGGGGATGTGGGAGAAGAGAGAAAGGAGGGAAGGTGGAAAAAGAGAGAAAGGAGGGAAGGTGGAAAAAGAGAGAAAGGAGGGAAGGTGGAAAAAGAGAGAAAGGAGGGAAGGTGGGAGAAGAGAGAAAGGATGGAAGGTGGGAGAAGAGAGAAAGGAGGGAAGGTGGGAGAAGAGAGAAAGGAGGGAAGGTGGGAGAAGAGAGAAAGTATTGTAGAATAGAGAGAAAGGAGGGGATGTGGGAGAAGAGAGAAAGGAGGGAAGGTGGAGAAGAGAGAAAGGAGGGAAGGTGGAAAAAAGAGAGAAAGGAGGGAAGGTGGAAAAAGAGAGAAAGGAGGGAAGGTGGAAAAAGAGAGAAAGGAGGGAAGGTGGGAGAAGAGAGAAAGGAGGGAAGGTGGGAGAAGAGAGAAAGTATTGTAGAATAGAGAGAAAGGAGGGGATGTGGGAGAAGAGAGAAAGGAGGGAAGGTGGAGAAGAGAGAAAGGATGGAAGGTGGGAGAAGAGAGAAAGGAGGGAAGGTGGGAGAAGAGAGAAAGGAGGGAAGGTGGGAGAAGAGAGAAAGTATTGTAGAATAGAGAGAAAGGAGGGGATGTGGGAGAAGAGAGAAAGGAGGGAAGGTGGAGAAGAGAGAAAGGATGGAAGGTGGGAGAAGAGAGAAAGGAGGGAAGGTGGGAGAAGAGAGAAAGGAGGGAAGGTGGGAGAAGAGAGAAAGTATTGTAGAATAGAGAGAAAGGAGGGGATGTGGGAGAAGAGAGAAAGGAGGGAAGGTGGAAAAAGAGAGAAAGGAGGGAAGGTGGAAAAAGAGAGAAAGGAGGGAAGGTGGGAGAAGAGAGAAAGGATGGAAGGTGGGAGAAGAGAGAAAGGAGGGAAGGTGGGAGAAGAGAGAAAGGAGGGAAGGTGGGAGAAGAGAGAAAGTATTGTAGAATAGAGAGAAAGGAGGGGATGTGGGAGAAGAGAGAAAGGAGGGAAGGTGGAGAAGAGAGAAAGGAGGGAAGGTGGAGAAGAGAGAAAGGAGGGAAGGTGGGAGAAGAGAGAAAGGAGGGAAGGTGGGAGAAGAGAGAAAGGAGGGAAGGTGGGAGAAGAGAGAAAGTATTGTAGAATAGAGAGAAAGGAGGGGATGTGGGAGAAGAGAGAAAGGAGGGAAGGTGGAGAAGAGAGAAAGGATGGAAGGTGGGAGAAGAGAGAAAGGAGGGAAGGTGGGAGAAGAGAGAAAGGAGGGAAGGTGGGAGAAGAGAGAAAGTATTGTAGAATAGAGAGAAAGGAGGGGATGTGGGAGAAGAGAGAAAGGAGGGAAGGTGGAGAAGAGAGAAAGGAGGGAAGGTGGAGAAGAGAGAAAGGAGGGAAGGTGGGAGAAGAGAGAAAGGAGGGAAGGTGGAGAAGAGAGAAGGTATTGTAGAATAGAGAGAAAGGAGGGGGTTTGAAAAAGAAAAAGGATAGAATGTGGAAAAGAGACAAAGAATGGAAAGTGGAAAAGAGAGGGATGAGAAAGGGAATGCGGAAAACGAAAAAAGAAGGAGCAGACACAGAAAAGAGAAAAAGAAAGGGAAGACTGAATAAGGCAATGTGGAAAGGTGACAGAGTAGAAAATATGTGTTAAGTGGGGGCTGGAACTTAGGATAGATATGACCTGTGTCCTCCAGCATTACATACACACATTTAGCTGAGGCATGCTGCCTGCAACATGGCTGCCCACATTCAGTACCTGCTGTTGCTGGTGTTGGTGCCTGACACAGCCGACATGCTGCATGATGAGCTGGGCAGGGGAAGGGGCTGCAAGGAAGCTGCCATCCTGCCAGACTCCGTGCACTGGCCACCACGAGGTCTCATGTCGCCCCCCCCCTCCTTGATCAGGGTGTGAGGTGAAGAGGATGCCGTGTTTATTTAGCCTCTCCCCCGCTGCCATCCTCCTCCCCCTCTCTTCTCAGTGCAACTCGATACATTTGACAGTCAAGCACCTGGCTGTCTGTGTGGATGGCTGCGCTGAGGCTGTTCATTAAATAAAGTTCTAGCAGCGCGCTGCTCCTCGTCAGAGGCAGTAGACCAGCAGGGGGAATGGGGGCGGGGACTACACGCCGCTCCGCTCAGCCAATGCTGCGGCGGCAGTGACAGATGGGGGAGGGATGCAGGGCCCCACTGAGCCACCAATGGAAAAAAAAAATGACAGCTGCGCGATGTGCGCGGACGCCGGGCAGAGCTGCGCGCCCGGGGAGCTGGCGGTGCGTGGCCGCGCTCCCGCGCACCTTACAGGGAACACTGGATGGAGGAATGCCACATTGTCTATGGTGAATAGCATTGGGAGGCATGTCACATGGGAATTGGAAGGGGGTACCACACTGCCTATAATGGGAATTGGGAGGGGGGAGTGCCACACTGCCTATGGGAATGGGAGGGGGAATGCCACATTGCCTATAATGGGAATTGGTAGGGGGGAGTGCCACACTGCCTATGGGAATGGGAGGGGGGGAATGCTACACTGCCTATGGGGAATGGAATGGGGGGGATTGCCACATTGCCTATAGAAATGGAATGGAGGAATGCCACATTGTCTATGGTGAATAGCATTGGGAGGCATGTCACATGGGAATGGGAGGGGGGTGTCACACTGCCTATGTGGATGGGAGGGGGGAATGCCACATTGCCTATAATGGGAATTGGAAGGGGGGTGCCACACTCCCTATAATGGGAATTGGGAGGGGGGAGTGCCACACTGCCTATGGGAATGGGAGGGGGAATGCCACATTGCCTATAATGGGAATTGGTAGGGGGGAGTGCCACACTGCCTATGGGAATGGGAGGGGGGGAATGCTACACTGCCTATGGGGAATGGAATGGGGGGGATTGCCACATTGCCTATAGAAATGGAATGGAGGAATGCCACATTGTCTATGGTGAATAGCATTGGGAGGCATGTCACATGGGAATGGGAGGGGGGTGTCACACTGCCTATGTGGATGGGAGGGGGGAATGCCACATTGCCTATAATGGGAATTGGAAGGGGGGTGCCACACTCCCTATAATGGGAATTGGGAGGGGGGAGTGCCACACTGCCTATGGGAATTGGGAGGGGGGAATGCCACACTGCCTATAATGGGAATTGGGAGGGGGGGGAGTGCCACACTGCCTATGGGAATGGGAGGGGGAATGCCACATTGCCTATAATGGGAATTGGTAGGGGGGAGTGCTACACTGCCTATGGGAATGGGAGGGGGAATGCCACACTGCCTATGGGAATGGGAGGGGGGAATGCCACATTGCCTATAATGGGAATTGGAAGGGGGGAGTGCCACACTGCCTATGGGAATGGGAGGGGGAATGCCACATTGCCTATAATGGGAATTGGTAGGGGGGAGTGCTACACTGCCTATAATGGGAATTGGGAGGGGGGAGTGCCACGCTGCCTATGGGAATGGGAGGGGGAATGCCACATTGCCTATAATGGGAATTGGTAGGGGGGAGTGCTACACTGCCTATGGGAATGGGAGGGGGGAATGCCACACTGCCTATAATGGGAATTGGTAGAGGGGAATGCCACACTGCCTATGGGGACTAGGGGGGCGGCATGCCACACCACCTATAATGGGGGATTCTGCACCTTGCCTATTATGTGGTTCTTGGGTGGACATTGTTTTAGCACAACAATTGGTTCAGAATATTTTTTTATTTTCCTCCTCCAAATCCTAGGTGCATCTTATGAACTACACTAGATATTTTCTGTCAGTTATCTTTGAAGTATAGAAAGAAAAATGGAAAATACAAACAAGCAGAGAAAGAAGTGGCAATCCTCCTCTGCACACACACGGGTTGGTGTGTCTCTCACAGTCTGGTCATGAATAAATAAAGCCCATGAACTGGTTTGCATGGACTGGATCTTATCAACAACATCTTTATTCAGCAACACATCAGGATTAATCCTCTGCATGTCAGGTAAGAAAACAATAATTTGTTTTTACACTTAGCCTCAAAAAAATCTGCCCCTCTCCCATCCTTTAGTGCTGCTGCTGTCCCATACCATTATGTGTCATGATTTGCATCTTCATCAGCAGCAGCCAGTGCCCCCTAGCCAAGAGTTCAATATGGGATAGGGATGAAGAGCCTGGTGTATGGCTGACACCACCAATGGTGGTCCTGACCTATCTGCAGAAAACAGGATGGCAGGGATAAACGCCTCCCCCCGCATGAATTAATACCCAGAGAGATTAATCTGTTCACCCGCGCCTAGAAACGTCCCTACCTCCAGCCCATAGCTGCCAACATAGTCAGAAATAAGACATGGGTTGTTATTTGATAGCGGACTCTTTTCCCAAATGGCAGGTTGGGAAGTGACTAGCCCAATTCTAAACTGGCTAATGAAGGCTTAGCCACATAACAATATGTTGGGAGGAAACACAGACACTTCCTATTAAATGTTTCCTTCTAAAAAAATGTGCTGTGGCCCCTCTCACCTCTCGCACAATACTCATAGCTAGTGACCTGGAAGAAGCTTAGAAGCTTGCTGCCAGTGAATCGGAAAGTGTCAGCCCTCCTGATCTGCATCCCAGTTCCAGGTAAGCGGATCAGTAAATATTGCAGCTGAAAGAGCAGCAAGATGTCCAGGCCTCTGGCATTTTTTGAGGGCACTTATGTTATTTTTACCTCCTCCTAACATGTTGCTCTCCTGATCTGTTTTTTTTTTCTTTTTCTAAAAAAGTTGTCTTTCTTTGTAAAAAAAAAAAACATTTGTGTTACCATCTAATTTGTTGTTAAGCAATGCTGAAGCGGTTATAAAAAATAGTCAAATGATAAACCAAATTAAAGCTAGAAGTGTCACAGCCTGAGAGCCGAGATAGCAGGTGGATGTCTTCCGCAAGATCTGCACTGGGTTCATTGACAGAAACACTTCAGGGCAGCTTTGCTGGTGAGGACATCTGTACAGGAATTTAGGCATGTAAATACTTACTCGCTTATTTAATTTATGCATTTTTAAAATATCATTGGCAATAATAATAAGTACACAGTCTGGAGCCTCAGAACAACATTTATTAGGATGTCATACCAAAAAATACTCTGCTGTGAAAGATTTTCTCTGCCTGAGAAGTGTACTGAACTGATGCACTTGGCAGTTCACTGATGCAACCTGTGTTTCATATCCCCCACCAGTCTGACTTCACGCAATATATATATATATATATATATATATATATATATATATATATATATATATAAATTTAACTCAACAAAATCACGGCTTCTATTGCATTCTGGTTACATACCAGAGATTAAGAGATTAAGGAAGTAATTCACTAAAACTTTGTCACACACTTTACTTAATAAGGTTGATTCAGAGCCTCCGCATAAAGAGGCTTGTTTTTGCGCGAAAGCAAACTCGCAGGCAGGAAATTCCCAAATGCTTGTGTGATTCAAAACTGCCTGTGAGATTAGTTTGAGGCAAGTGTGATCGAAATTGCTGGGCCTAAGCTTTATAAGGCTTTACATTTTTGGCCTGTGAAAGTGCTTAAAGTCTTAAAGTGATACTGCAGGCAAAGGTTATTGTTACACCATTGCATTGGGCTACGTTTGGCAGTTTTCTGCTCTTAAATTGAAGACAAGCAATGACTTTCTCTTTTCATCCTGTCCTCCAATCAGCTCAGCAGAGCGGGACAGGATTGCTGGTCCCTCACTCCTCCCACCCCCTCCTCCTCCTCCGCCTCCTCCTTCAGATTCATCACATTGCTGATTATTATGCGGCGTAACAGATCCAAGGGCCAAGCCAACTTTTTCAAGAGAAAAATCATAAGCTGAACCTGTAAACCTTTATATCTTGGCCATTTCCTCTTCAATTTTAAAATGGAAAAAGTTTAGGAAAGTGCCAAATGTAGATTAACGTAATGGTGTAAAAATGACCTTTGCTTGCTGTAGCAATTACATTTTTATCTAGCGAAAAATAGCCAGATTTTGTATTTGTATTTTTCAAGTTTTCATTGTTTAAATAAATGCCGCTTTCATCGGCATTCAATTTAACATTGAAACTGATTGCAGGTTTTATTTATTTTTCCTTGGCCACTTTTCAGCATTTTTCAATCCTTTTTTTAATAAAAAAATGCTTGACTTTTGTTTTTTTATTTTATTTTTTACAGTTTTAATGTTTTTATAAAAAATGTGGGGTTCCCCCCCAAAGCCATCCAGCCCAGGCACCGAGCATAAGGACTTGTAACTCAGGGATAGAGTCCCTACCCAGAAGTTACAAGCCCTTATGCCCTTTGGTATGGGCTCAGAACAAAATAAAGACAACACAGACATGAAGTTTGAGCCGCTGGTGAGCCAGCTTTTATACTTGGTTGCATAGCCTCTTGGGAATCTCCCCCATGTGAATTATGATGTCACAAAAGAGGAGGGGCCTGGGTGGGTTGCACAGAAAAATCCCATCTAGACCCCATCCCTTCTATATTGAGAATATAGACCCCATCCCTTCTGTGATGTCATACATGAGGGAGATTCCATGGGGCCACATCTCCAAGTATAGAAGCTGGCTCCCCAGTCCAAGCCCATGTTCCCCCTTCCTCCAAATGGCGATGCAGCCATCAGCTTCAGAAGATGATGAAGGGGGCTCAGAAGGGCCCCGAAGACCATAGGAGACCACCTGGGGACAGAAAAAGACCCTCTGGACCCGAGGAAGACTGTGCCCCACAGGAAAGAGAAGAAGAAAGACTGGGACCGGTGAGTAGTGAAATTTAGAATAATAAAGAGGATGTGTCATTTTTTATTTTTACTACACTTGGGACGAACTGGTAAGGAGTCCGGAGGGTATCAGTTCACCAAGCTCAGGAGCTGGCATGGCATCTACTGGAGTCAGTGGGTGACATGGCGGTAAACTGACATAGTTAACTGCATCCCCACTTTGGGGCATCAGGGGTGCGGAAGAGCCCAAGCCACCGAGCCCATACCAAAGGGTTTAAGGGCTGGTAACTTCCAGGGACAGGACTGCCCAGGGGGCGGCCTTCAAGCCCTGGGTTACAAGCCCCTTGCTTGGTGTTTAGGCTGGTTGGTTGGGAGGGGTTGGGACATGTTTTTTTAATAAATACAAAATTAAAATAACCTAAAATAAAATAAACGTTAAAGTGGATCAAAACCCAATCTTATAGATTCCCGGACCAATCGATTCCCTCTCCCCGGGGCATCCAAAATTGTGATGCCCCGCTGTGTGAAACCCCCTAGGTCGCCCCGTTCACTTAACTTGCTTCCTGGTCCAAAGGCGCATTCGCACGGGCCGCATTCCAGCTAACAGGGCCCAACCCCTGTTAGAGGGAAGCGGGGATGTGGCCGCTAGCACGCTCAGAGCTGCTGGCCTTAGACACCATTTTACATGGCGTGACATCAGTGGCTTTGTGCGCGCTGATTGGACAAGTGGCCACAGGACCGGGAAGAGGTGAGTTTCTTCAGGCGATCTGGGGGGTTTCACACAGGGGGACACCCCCAATCATGGTGCCCGGGGGAAAGGACCAAAACCCTGGATAGTCAAAATCCTGGGTTTTGGTCCACTTTAAAAACTGTAGAACTACATACGGAAAACCAGTAGACAGCAGTTCTCCCAATTGTTAGGACTCCTAGATTTGCTGATCACGTCTTCCAAGCTAAAGCTTGTGTGGGCATGGATGTAACTTGCTAATGCAATATTTGTTAGTATATGTGTTTTAATGATATTCTTATTTTATTTTTTTGCATCTTTAGTCAACAAAACATATATATATATATATATATATATATATATATATATATATATATATATTAATTAAAATATACTATATATTTTATCATTTTCAGCTTCAACTTTGGTGTATAGGCCTCTGCTCCCCAGCCAGTCAAGCAACATAACAGTTGCAGCAGTAAATGAGGAAGCCACCAAGAGGAGCAAGGAAGGGAGAGAGGCAAGTCACAAAAGGGAATAGATACTGTAAATAGCTGGAAGGCTTTCCTTCCCACACATATGATTTACTATTGTTCAGTGTCTCTCATGGGAGAATGTTGTCCTACTGACAATATAACTCAGAGGCAGACATTCCATATGCATTTTGATAACATGCACTTTGTTTTGCCTGGAGTTGTTTTTAGCATAGAATGCTTAAATGTACCAACTTGTATTTATATCCACTCTGGTAGCCTTGGATGATATAAACGCTTGGTGGTCCTTGCTGTTTCGAGTATTACGTGCATCTTCCCAAGCAAACATGTCATTTGCATTGGAGGCTATAAATGTAATCCCATATTCCATAGAAAAGTAAAGTAAAAATAAATGGCAATTGTTTACATTGCTACTTCTGTAATATTTTCACTTCTAAAATTGCAGTACATATAATGTTTAAAGAGGAGCAAGTCTAAAAGACTCCAGGACCAGTTGATCCCCACTTGGGTTGCCTCGCTGTATAATCACCACACAAATTCCAATGGCGTATGCATTGGCCGCAGATGAGGACAACCCTATACCTTAGGCTCAGTGCGTACCTGTACCATTCATTTGTGGCTATGTCCCCCAGCTAGAGGTGAGCGGGAATGTAGTTTCGCTTGGCTACACTCAGCTCTCTAGCCGCTTTGAAGCTGATTAGTCCATGATCGTGCCATAGGAACAATGTAAATGTGAGTTGCCCCGCCTATGAGGAACAGCACCTGGGAGAGTCAAAATCCAGAGTGTTGTTTGGGCAAAAGGGAAGAAAAAAGCAACATTCAGCTTTGATTACACAGAACACAGGGCTCCTTATGCAGATCTTCCATAATTAGCTGATTGGAAGATACAGTTCAGGTGTGCACCTGTCCACGGGTTTTAAGCACAAACCTATGGATGGAACTTAGCCCTGGTGACATCACAAGTTAAGATAGTGCCTACAATGTTCAAACCAAAAAGTGGGCAAAATTAAAATATTTTATGATGGGATATTTCTGCATGGCTGGTATGCAACACTTACATGGCACACAGGATACACAGACACAAAAAAACTATTGGGTTCCTCACTCCACAAGCTGCAAGTCTGAAAGAGAAAAAAATGTACTGTAACCTACAAAGGTCTCTTCAGCCAGGCTCCTCTCTACATTCCTACATTTCATCTCCTATCCAATTATATCAACCCAGAGACAACCTCCTATCTGCCTCTGACCTTCTCTTTTTTTTTATTTATTACCTACCCTCTACCCCACCTCCAGGGTTTCTCACGTGCCTCAATACAACTCTGGAATGCCCACCCCTGCTCAACTATACACTCTCCAAGTATTCAAACATTCCTTCAAAATGTACCTCCTCAAACAAGCATACAACCTGGTTTAAGTAATTCTTAAAGCCTCCACAGATGCCAAACTCAATGCCAACAGTTTTGATCTGCCCCCTTTTGTCTCCACCTCCCATAGACTGTAAGCTAGTTAGCGAAATGATCTTTTGTTGTGGCCTGATTTCTTAGCATTCGCTTTAAACTCGCATCATCGTAATGCCCCAAATCTGTCTCTATTCTGTTGTGCTGAAGTTCTGCCAAATAGTTTGTAATATTCTGGTTCTGCAACACCTGAATCAAAAAGCCATTAATGTCTATGGGGGAGGGAATGAAAGGAATTTGGTTTAGGGGTGTATGGCAGGTAACGGGGAGCCTGATTTATCAAGCCTCAGCACCTGTTAATATCACTAAGCGCCAATATTATTGCCTCAGCAGCTCTCAGTGTGTGATTTATCAAACGAAAAACAGGCAGTGCCGATGTGTCCGCCAGCCTGCATCTCATCTAACACTAGCGCCATATAGTTGACAGGGCCTGGACGCTCTTGTTTAAAGTGGCTTGAAACCCAGGGGGGATCGGCCCGGGAATCTATAAGATTACCGGACCGATCAGATCCCTCCCCGCGGGGCATCCGAAATCGGGATGTCCCGGGGGGAGGAACCCCCCAGGAGGCCCACAAACCTTACCTCAGCCCTGTTCCATCGGCGCATGCGCACGCTTCCCTCTAGCAGGGCGCGCACCCGCGCTGGCCGATTGCGAATGGCCGGCGCAGGCGCGCTCCCTGTTAAAGGGAAACGCGAGACGCGGCCTCCAGCGCTCAGAGCCGCTGAGCTGCTATGCGTGTCCAAGCGGCCTTGGACGATCGGGGTGCCCCACCGAAGTGGACCAAAACCCAGGATAGTCAAAATCCTGGGTTTCGGTCCACTTTAAGTTGCACCGGTTTATAGTGGCTCTGTAGGCTAAAATCCCATAGAGCACAATGAGAAGAACTGTATTGAAGTGTTTTATGCTTACAAATAATATTACACGCATTTTTTTGTACTGAACCTGCATTGTGACTTGTCAATAATGTAAATGCAGGACCTAGATGCCGCGAATTGTAATTTTATTTTTTGTCTTGTAAAATCATTTTCATGGCTTCTTTTTCTTACCAATGTGTAATCTGGACAACTAAAGCAAAGCCAAAATGCACTGTAAAGTTTGTCCCTAGCAGTGAAATTCTGTAAGAGTAATGATGAAACACCAACCAGCGCCCGTAAAATACAGCACCAATCTTTTCAGCATGCAAAAAATTACATTGTGCAGCGCCTAAAAAACATATGTCGCACACCGACGCTGACACGGGATGGACAATACCTAATAATCAAAGCTAAATAAGAGGCTGATTCACTACTAACGCTAGGTATCGGCAGATGTGCGTCTGTATAGCGGTCCTTAGAGTCGACCACTAGCAGACTCTGTAAGAGCGCCTCAGTCACAATAGTAACCTGGCCCGCATTGATGAATGTGATGTATGTTGGGCGGTCTAACACCAGTACAGCGCTGCAGGGATCGAAAGGTAGCGCCAGCTCAGTGTGCCCGACTCTCAGCGATCCACACCATACTTATCAAAAAAGGACACACACACATAGCATAGAGCGCCAAACGCTGTGTGATTAAAGTCTGTTTTTGAGCACATATTCACCTGTAACAAAGCGAAAACACATGGAAATACATTGTTTTAACACTGGGACAATAACACTTTAGTGCCAGACCTGTAATGACAATTCTGCATAAAAATATAAAAAGTCAAAAAAGTTTCTAAAAGTGTTTATTTGCAGCCAAGAGAGGTCACACAATGATTTGAGCAAAAAAAAAAAACTAAGGCCCTTATTCATCAAGCGATAGCGCCAGGTAGTGTCTGACGAGCGCCAGATAGCGGCAGCTAACGGCGACTACCGACTCAAGTACGCCCGGCGGCGGTCACAATGACGCATTTATCAAGCTAAATGAGGCTAGCGCCGGCGAGAGCGACGGCTAGCGCGTCATTCATCATGAAGTCGGCTGGCCCGAACAGCGCCGCTGCAAATTCCTTCACAGCGACACGTATTACCTGGCGCTACCTGCCGCTCTCCCATACATTTCAATGGCAGACGCTGCAATGATTGTTTTTAGTGGTTTTTGGGTTTTTTTCTTTGGTACAAAATTCAACACATGTTTATATTGATATGTTTTATGAATCTGGCTGGTTATTTATATGTGTTTTAAGTTTTTATTATTTTTCACAATGTAATGTTGTGAGTGACATGGGAATTGCATCTCCTCCACCCAAACTCATTGGCATCAAAATCGCTTGTTTTCCACACAAACGGGGCTTGTAAAGCTATTTTGTAGCCTGTCAGGTTGGGCGGTCACGTTCGCTCTTCGAAATTGTCAGCGCCCAAGCTATTCGGCAGCCCTGTCCTTGATGAATCTGTGTTGGTCAGTGTTTGTGCAGTCGCTGTTTTAATTCGCTATGTGGCGGCGCGAGCGTCGCTGTGCCTCGCTGCGCTGCGTTGTGCGGCGCTGTGCTGTTCATACATGTGCCCTTCTGCCATTTGCAAGGAATTCACTTCCCGCGACCCCAGTCGTTGTTAATGAATACACTGTAGTTGTGAGCGTACCTGGCCACATATTGCAGGATTAACATTCAGTCGTACCAGCTCATAACAACCCGTTATGCATTCTCATGTGTGCCACATTTTCAGGTAGTTGTCTAGTTTGATTGTGTGATGACTTTGGGAAGGAATAAGATTTGTATATTTAAGCACAACGGTGTATGCTTTAGAAGGACCTATGCATTACAATATGTAGAACCCCCTGCTAAATCAAGCTAATAATTCGTGGCGCCTTGGGCCCTAGCTTGTTTTCAAGCGTCATTTTAATGTTTTGCCGCCACTTAGCTTGCACATAGCTGATATTAGCTTGTCCCTGTTGCGCGCATCTTTGTTTTTGAATTTTGAAGCACAGTTGCTTGCGTCATATCCGGTTCCGGGATCCTCCTTTGCGTTTCAACGCCACCTTAAGGTAAAAATGTCTAGCGCTTATGCCAATAGCTTGTTTTGCAGCATCATTTTAATTTTTGGCCGCCACTTAGCTTGCACATAGCTGATATTAGCTTGTCCCTGTTGCGCGCATGTTTGTTTTTGAATTTGGAATCACAGTTGCTAGCGTCATATCCGGTTCCGGTATCCTCCTTTGCGTTTCAACGCCACCTTAAGGTAAAAATGTCTTGCGCTTATGCCAATAGCTTGTTTTCAAGCGTCATTTTAGTTTTTCCGCCACTTAGCTTGCACACAGCTGAGAATAGCTTGTTGCTGGTGCGCGGAGCGTTTTTTTTTTTTTTAACTTTTTTCCAATGTCGCTTGGGTCATTTCCGGTTCCTGTTTCCTCCTTAGTGTTTCCACAATGCTGCCCAGACGGCGAGTTATGCGCCTCCCCAGCTCCTCCTCCGACTCTGACCCCACCACCCCTCCCCCACCTCCCCCACCTACCTTACCTTCCCCAACTAGCACCCCTCCCACCCCTTCCCCTCCTGGGCCTCCAAAGAAAAGGCGCAACCGGGTGGATAGCCGCGTTAATGGCCAGGTGGTCAAAGTGAGTATTTTGTTTGTGTATTTGTAGCTTTAAAGTTGCAGAACACACAGGGGGGATTGGCCCAGAAATTTCTTTGTTTTCTGCCACAATTGGATCACTCCCCGTGGGGCATCCCCATTCTGGATGTCCTGCTGGGATGCCCCCCCCTGGAGGGCACTAAAAATTACCTCAGCCCCGTCCCATCTGTGCATGCGTGAGCTGCGGATGCCTATTGCGCTTACCTCTAGCAGGGTGTACCCCTGCGCCAGACATATTTTAATTTTGTGTGCAGGCGCACTCCCTGTTAGAGTCAAACGCCACATGCGTATTTTGCCGTGCAGACCCAGCTGAGCTGGTATGCACGTCCCAACGGCCTTGTATGCGCATACCACAGCGGCGCGAAGCGCTGTGCTTGGCTGGCGCAGTCACGTGGGAGCGTCCTCAGTGGTGTATTTGTGGCCTTCCAAGGGGGTTGCAGACAGCGGACCACCCACAATTGGTGTGGCCCACCAAAGTGCACACATACCCAGAATAGTGATAATCCTGGGTGTGGGTCCACTTTGATCTGGTCTCTGTATAACTGTTGATGCCATTGTTCTGAGGTCATGTATTGATTTTTGTTTGTTTTATCATTTTTCATAGGACTTCTGCGTGGCCGAATACGACTATGCCCGTGGAGGAAAAAAACGCATTGCCATGGAGGTGAAGGCCACAGTGTCCCGGCGCTTCCACACCGAGCTGTCCATAAGAGCCATTCAGCAGAAGTGGTCAGATTTCAAGCGCCGGGACCCTGAAGGCGTGTACCGCCTATATGATGCCTACGCATCAGGTAAGTTAAAGCTTATGCTCTGTTTAGACTTTTTGCAGAATCATCTGCTAAGCTGTGTCCATTTGTGCTCTTTATATTAATTATTTTCTTTCACCCCCTCCACACAGATAAGCGTCCTCCCCTGGGGAAACGTGGGAAGGGATTCCTCCCCCGAACCAGGCAGGCGGACTCGGGGGAGTCATCGGGGGAGGGTCCCTCCCGCGGGTCCTATTTAGAGGACCCAGGGGAGGAAGGGGATGACGCTCCAGAGCAGTGTGCTGCTGGGGGGCTGGCAGGATCAAGCCTCAGCTCCTCACACTCTGAGTCTGAGGACTCTCACCAGGCAAGGGGCCACTCTCAAGTGGGGAGTCCAAGTGGGGTGGTAGAAATGGACTCGCCCACACTCCCTGAAGGAGCAGGGAGTGAGAGGGAGGAGGGTGGCCCTTTGCCTGGTGGATCTTCTGACCAGAGTGTGAGGAGCCGAGGCTCCCCGCCTCCTCCTCAGAGCCCTCCCTGGGCTTCAAGTTGCGGTTCATCCCCTGGTGAGTGTCCTTTTTTTAATTGTTAGTCTGTGACAGGTTTCATCTTGCAATTTGTACTTAGCCCTTGCCATTCCTCTCTAATTTGCAGGGCATCATATAGGCGGCACCTCCATGGCCTTTTGGCGAAGCATTCTCCACGGGCATAGTCGTGGTAAGTGTTTGTTGTTATCCATCACATTCCCTATGTTATGACATTCATTAAAGTGGACCCACAAACATTGATAGTGCTTGGATTCTCGAAGGTTCCCTGAAAAATCACATCCCTCACCCAGGGCCCCCCCCCCAAAAAAATACCCCACAAACTCCTTACCTCTTTGGGGGTTGCCAAAGCAACCGTCCCAGCCTCCTGTGTGACACTCTAGATGTGTGTGCGCCTGCGCTCTGTTTCCTAATGGGCTGCGCGTGCGCACACACTGGAGGAGTGATGTGTGGAAGGCAGTGGCCGAGGAGTACGTTGTCTCACTCAAATTGTGGTGCTCTGCCAAAGCGGACCAAAACCCAGATTTGATGCAATCCTGTGTATTGGCCCACTTTTAACAGACACATGTTTCCTGGTCCATTGTCACAGCTGGTTTGATAAGGTACCTTAACCTCTCAAACCCCACTACAGTGCTAGCCAACTAGCAACCACCCCTATGTTTCTGCCCACACCATGATGGTTGTTCTCATTTCTTTTCTTGGGTTAAGTTGTTCCCGCTCAAACATGTGGCCCACTAGTAACATTAGCCAATCAACTGCTAATGAGTCCTTTACATAGCACTGTCTATGTTATTTGCACATTATCTTTAGGGATACATGTTGCAACCCTAACTAATTGACATTAATTCATGGACCAGGAAATATGCTAATTTTGGACAACCTGTATGTAACCATGCAAGCCTTTGATTTTTCAGACTCAATAACCAGATGGATGTCAAATAGTCAGGTGTCATTGGCCCACTAATTGTGTTTTTGTCTTTTGCTTTCTGTTGACAGATGTTGCTACGCAGACGGAGCCAGAGAACCTCCTCCCCCACCCCAGCTCCAGGGACGGCCAGAAGCATGGGCCCCCGCCACAGCTGCGATGGTGAGTACATCCCACTTCATATGCCTAAAGACTTGTGAAACCTATGTCTTCTATTCACATCTGCAGACATTTAAAATGTACCTATGTGTTAATTTCACACACATCTAGATTCCATGTGTTTGTACAATAATCCAACATGCCTGTTTGCATGCTTGATTGTTGCCTCACATTCTTCATTTGGCCACATTGAGACTATTTTTGCCTTAGACACAACCAGGTCTGGACCTCTAACATTATAGGGCAAACTCGTGTACTCGTTAGGACTTCGGCCCTGAGGTTTGGCTGTGACTAAACACAAAAATGGACACACTGGGACTTATACCTTCTTTGCTTCCCCAGAGTTAAAGTGGAACAACAACCAGGAATTTGACTTTCCTGGGTCTTGGTCCACTACGGTGGGGCACCCCTGATCGTCACCGCTGTGTGACAACCCCCTGAACTCACTTTTACTCCAGCAAACGTACAAGCCGCGGCAAAGTGGTTCCTTCTCCGCCTCCCGCGCGTCCCTTGTTACGCGCACGTGCCTGCGCCGGCCATTCACAGATGGCCGGCGCAGGCACACACACGTCTAGAGGGGCGGCAGGGAGGGCCCGGCGGCCATGCCCAAACGAAACTGAGGTAGGGATTTAGGGGTGTTGGGGGGGTTTCACCCCGAGGGACATCCGGATGTCCCGCGGGGAGAGAGGTGATCGGGCCGGGAATCTGATAGATTCCGGTGCCGATCACCGGTGGGTGTTGGTACACTTTAAGAGTAAATGTATGCTTGGGATGTGTTGTTCACATTCCTGCCAGTCAATAGTACTCATATCATGTTAACCAATAAGCGCACAGTGGTCAACAATGTTAATGTGAGTGTCACCTAATTGGACACACTGACATTACATTGCTACATCTGTGTCTGTTGAGATCACATTCAATTTATTAATAATTTGTTGTTTCTACATCTCTACAGCTTGTGAAAACCAGCATCGCAGACTGTGGCGGGAGATCAGGCTCCTGAAGCTGATGCTGCTGGCCAAGAAGAGGCGCCGGCGGCGTCGTTAGGGTGGGGGGAAGGCTGGCCTGTTGAAGCCCTTTGTTGGGCAATGTTGGCCCTGTTGGCCCCGTTTTTTAATTAAAAATTTTGATGATCATCATTACAGTGTGGTGCCTTGCAAAGCATAGTTTAACTGTCTCAAAAGCCATTTGTGTGTCAATTTAGCCATACCTTTGGAGCCATTTCATGTGTTAACCATAGTAAGCTAGGGTCTCAAATGTGTGGCCTAAATTTACAAATACATTGACATATCTAGATAAAGATACTCATCCCTGACTGTGTTATTAGCTAGGTCTCAGGAAAAACACAATTTAGAGGTGGGTTAAGCAAATATATTTACACAAACCAAAACAAACAAAATTAATATTCTTGGCTGGGTGGCCGGGGAGGTTGGGAGTCATTGCTAGGGGCGGTGTTGGGGGACAACAGTGCAGTAAAAAATATAGACCGCTGTTGTATGAGCTGTTGTATCAACAACAACCTTTGGTCCTGCCGCTGGATCGCTTGCTGCTGCTGGTGTATTGAATCGTCAATTGCATTGGCCAGCCGACCAAGTTGCTGGTTTTGATGCAGATTGTGCATCAATAGGTTGATCTGGCGCTGCTGGGCCTCATGTTGTTGCTGACACATCAGCACCTGCTGTTCCAACGCCGCAATGCGCTCATTAGTTCCATCACGCGGCTGTTGGCGACTGTAGTCCTCCAGCATCCGGACCCCTAGCTCATAAAAATCAGCACTGGTTGGTGCCACACCTCCTCTTGCTGTGGTTGGAGCCTAACAAAATAGAAAACAACATTTTAGTCAAACCAAACCAATGCAGGTATGCCCCTCAAAATAATTATCCAAAACAGTCACTATACAACTTACCCTTGTCTGAGCCTCGGAAGCTTGGCCACATGGGACTTGGGAAGAGGTCCCAGCTTGGGGTTCTGGTTCCGCCTCCTGCAAAAACAACAAAGAAAGGAAATGTGACATGTTGCTTCATCTACTACCCACGAACATGCCAATGTGGTTATAGGTCGTCTACATCAGCCATGTTACCTGCGTGTCCTCCGGCACAGGTAGGCTCGAGGTATCGCTGCCAGAGAGTGGCAATTCCACATCTGAGATGTCCGGCAAGTTGGCATATGCTAAACAGGAAAGTCAGGTTAGTAGGTCAGTGGCCCAAACTCAAATGTAACCTGGCTAGGCTATCGAGGCCATACCTCAACAAAGTGCAAAATTACACACTAGACCAAAGGTATCTGTTAAACTCAGATTGTTAACATGTATGTTACAGGACTAAGAGGCAATCATTTTGGCAAAGAAGATCAGACATATTGCTAAAATTACACATACCCCCAATCTCCCAGATGTCTGGAGTAGGGCCCTCACTCGAGCTTGGACCTTGAAAATACATGTGGACACACAAGTTGCCAGAAGCAAGTGCAACAAAAGTAGAGCCAAAATACAGACTAGAGCAAGGCAAAACAACTTACCCTCATCTCTGGCAGCCTGAACTTGAGGGGCCCTTTCTGGACAGCCACTTCCGATATTCGGGTCAACTAAAAAACACAAGTAATGTCTCTAAATATTCCTCAAACTACTACGGGGAATGTTTGGCCAAAAATATGTCCTCCAAAAAACATTGCTATCACTCCAATAACTATTAGACTGACCCTGGGGAGGCAACAAGCACTCCCAAGAGGCATCTTCAAGTTGACAAAGCAAACATGTAGATTAGTAGACTAACCAAATTGAACCAGTGTAACATAAACAGCATAAAGGATACATTATGTATTGCTATACACACCAACAGGGTCCTGTTGACCTGCAACATCGGAAGTGGGGTCCAAAGATGAACCAGTCACTTGGCCTACCAAGAAAAAAGAGGAATGAGACACATGCACTTGGGTAAAAGTGGATAAAGCAAGGTGGACACATGCACTTACCGACATCCAAAGAGTAGCTTGGATCCGGAGGAGATGCTGGGGCCAATGGCATGGGAGCTATGCAAAAATCAAGCAAACATTGAGCCATAGTTAATGTGCGTGCAAAAATACTACATGCATTAAGGTGTGTGTGAGCAGCTCTTTCACTAATATTCACTAATCAAGGCCAGTGTGGCTTCCACATTTATATGCCGATATATGGCCACACATCTCTGGCTTCAAACATATCTACACATGTTAGGGCCTTGTTAGTTAGTTGCTGTGAGTGTTACAGTGGGCGTTAAATTAGGCCGCAGGCCCATATTATTAATACTCCACAGTGCAACACTCGATTGTTTGAGCTGCTCCCACACCCATTTGTTCCCCAAACAACCAGCACCAAAATTAGGGGTAAATACCTTCAATGGCAGACTGGGGTAGCCTTGAGGTTGCTGGAAGGGCAGGAGTTTGGGTGTCCTGAGGCACATCCCGGACAGCAGCATGTGCACCTATGCAGAAAGCAACAGACAGAAAAGTAAAAAATGTGTGAGCTCTAATGTACTACTTCACAGGTCCTACTGTTAGTTGGTCAGAATGAAAAAATGCTAATCACATACATTAACAGTAGCTTTTGAAAAAAGGCAGAAAATATGTACCTTCAGTCCAACCTGTGGTGTCATCCCCAGGATCCACACCCTGCAGCCGAGCCAGTGGGATTTTGGCCTTCAGCATCTCCTCATACGGCCTGTAGGTACTCTTTGGAGCCTGGATGGTCCCACTGTCCACATCAAGATCGTGATTCATCTTTTTCATAAGGGCCCCTCGCAAAGTGTAGAAGCGTTTCCTGCAGGATGGGCCACTACGTGGGTGTTGAGCAGTGCTACTAAGCTCCACACCAATGGCATCCCACAGTTTGCTTCTTTCTTGTTTGCCTATGGACTTGCTTTGGGAGCCAAATATCAGCTCCCATTTAGCAAGTGTAAGGCGCACAAGATGATTATTCTCAGCCAAATTAAATTCAGGCTCCCTCTTGGCACCTGGGCGCTTAGCCTGGGGTGCTGCCCCACCTTCAGGCTGGGCCCTTTTCCGTAAGGGAGGTCTGCGCACAGCACCCACCAAACTCCTACTTGGGCCTGCTGTGGCCGGCAGATGTCCTGAATTTGGCTCCATCCTGTAGCTGCACACACACACAAATACACACCCAACAAGCACGCATGCAGACTACAGAATGGCATCGCAATCTGTTAGGGTTGGGCAGGTTTTATGTGCTATAACAGCCAATCAAAAAGCAGGCCACTTAATTGATTCACACATACAGCCCAGTTCCTTCTAGCCACACCTCCACTGCACTGACTGAAGCATGTGTGTTAGCCAATTAACTCATTACAGACCTCATTAACCAAACAACACACACCAAAATACAACAATGGACTGATGTATCTCAACCCCTTGTGACATGTGGCTAGCCTAACGGCTATTTAAAAAAACAGCAGCTTACCTTTCATTGGGCCACCACTGATTTTTGGGCCATGTCCATTATTTCACGCAAGTTTCGGCTCACGTACGCTAGTAGCGCTACTAGCGTGCGCGTGCACACTCTGTTTTACGCACACCTGGGTCGGCTAATTGGCGCCCGGAAATAGCAGAGCGACGCAAAAGGCGGCAAAGCGGACCTGTCCATTTTGAAAGAGAAGTATAAATGGAAGGAATTTTCAAGCTTCTGGTATTCTTACACTGTGGCAAAGGCTGTGGTGTGGTGCGGTGCTCGCTTGCTTCCCTTAGCTCATTTGAGCCTCTGTCTGGTTTCTGTCCTCACTCTCTGTGGCTTGTTGGGTGATTTCTGACATCAGTGCTGTTTCTTTAGGAGCTTGTTTTTGGTGGCATCTGCAAATATTGTGTAGCATACAGCAAGTGAGGCTTGATTTTGGGGCCTTTTGTGGGCTGTGCAGCAACTCCCCTCTTGGTTGTGCCTAACTTAGAAAGCTGGTTTTCAGCAGGCTGGTGGTTTGGACCACTATAGTTCTGGTTTTGTGGTGAGCTGCATTGTAGCGGGTGTGTGTGGAGTGTGATTGTTTGTGTGTGTGTGGTGTGTTTGTGGTTTTTTTTTTTTTTTTGGTTTATTTTGTATATATCTTGAGTGTGTGTGATGGATAAGAGGGTGATGTATGGTGTCTGGGTGGATGGATGTATGTGTATGCTGAAAGAGCAGGAGGAAAGGGAGCGGGGTGTTGTGAGGCTTAGGGCACCCCGCTCCTTTGCAATCCGCCTTTCAGTATGGGACTTAAGTGACGAGCAGATCAGGAGCCGCTTCCGTCTGAATCGTGCTACACTACAGTCCCTATATGATCAGATTAAGCACAAAATCGAGCCATCCACCAAACGCACTCAATCCATTCCAGGCATAGTACGCCTGTGTGCCACTCTTAATATTTTGGCACGAGGGACCTTCCAGGCAACCTCCACCCTCCTCAGCGGGATAAGCCAGGCTACTATGAGCCGCATACTAATCCAGGTAGTTCTGGCGATTTGTGATTTAATCCCAATTTACATCAAGTTTCCTGAGGATGAGGAAGAGGTTGCCAAAATAAAACATGCTTTCTATCTGATGGGAGGGATCCCGAATGTGCTAGGGTGCGTTGATGGTACACATATCCCTTTCCGCCCTCCCCGTGCACAGGAGCTGTCTTACAGAAACCGGAAGCATTTCCATTCGCTAAATATAATGGTTGTCTGTGACCCAGACACGAGGCTGCGGGCGGTGAGATCGGGGTTCCCCGGCTCATGCCACGATTCTTACGTCTTGCAGCGGACAGTCCTGTGCCGGAAGTTTGATAACAACGAAATGCCAGCTGGCTACTGGGTAATAATTAACCATGTCAATGTATTTAGCAAATATGTGGCCTAGTAAGCCAAATTTAACAAAACCCCCCCAAAAAAACATGTACTAGTACTAATTGCTGTCTCTCTCCTTGTGTTTTTTCTACAGCGGACAAGGGATATGGGCAGAGAACGTGGGTCATGACTCCGGTCAGGAACCCACGGACCTCTGCCCATGAACGCTACAATGCAGCGCATCGCAAGACCAGAAGCATTGTGGAAAGAACCATCGGCCTGCTGAAAGCACGCTTTCTCTGTTTGGCACGGCCAGGAGGAGAGATGCTCTACAGCCCACAGAAGGTCTCCAAGATCATCCTTGCCTGCTGTGTGCTACACAACATTTGTATTTGCCACCGAATTCAAGCCCCCGAGGAGACAGCACTGGTGCCAGAAATCCCCAACATGCCCGCAGCAAGAAGTGAGGACACCCAGACTGGCGATGAGCTAAGGGAAAGGATGATCACTTCTTTTTTTGCGGTAAACTAACTACCCTTCACTCTAATGCAAGTACTGCACTACTGGCTAAATGTATTTGAACTCCCATCAAAATGAGCCCAAAAAAACACTAAGGGGGGTGTAAGATGACCCAAACCACTCTAAGGGGGGTGTAACATGACCCAAACCACTCTAAGAAGGGTGTAAGATGACCCAAACCACTCTAAGGGGGGGTGTAAGATGACCCAAACCACTCTAAGGGGGGGTGTAAGATGACCCAAACCACTCTAAGGGGGGGTGTAAGATGACCCAAGCCACTCTAAGGGGGGGTGTAAGATGACCCAAACCACTCTAAGGGGGGGTGTAAGATGACCCAAACCACTCTAAGGGGGGTGTAAGATGACCCAAACCACTCTAAGGGGGGTGTAAGATGACCCAAACCACTCTAAGGGGGGTGTAACATGACCCAAACCACTCTAAGGGGGGGTGTAAGATGACCCAAACCACTCTAAGGGGGGGTGTAAGATGACCCAAACCACTCTAAGGGGGGTGTAAGATGACCCAAACCACTCTAAGGGGGGTGTAAGATGACCCAAACCACTCTAAGGGGGGGTGTAAGATGACCCAAACCACTCTAAGGGGGGTGTAAGATGACCCAAACCACTCTAAGGGGGGTGTAAGATGACCCAAACCACTCTAAGGGGGGTGTAAGATGAGCCAAACCACTCTAAGGGGGGTGTAAGATGAGCCAAACCACTCTAAGGGGGGTGTAAGATGAGCCAAACCACTCTAAGGGGGGTGTAAGATGACCCAAACCACTCTAAGGGGGGGTGTAAGATGACCCAAACCACTCTAAGGGGGGGTGTAAGATGACCCAAACCACTCTAAGGGGGGGTGTAAGATGACCCAAACCACTCTAAGGGGGGTGTAAGATGACCCAAACCACTCTAAGGGGGGGTGTAAGATGACCCAAACCACTCTAAGGGGGGTGTAAGATGACCCAAACCACTCTAAGGGGGGTGTAAGATGACCCAAACCACTCTAAGGGGGGTGTAAGATGACCCAAACCACTCTAAGGGGGGTGTAAGATGAGCCAAACCACTCTAAGGGGGGTGTAAGATGAGCCAAACCACTCTAAGGGGGGGTGTAAGATGAGCCAAACCACTCTAAGGGGGGTGTAAGACGCCAATGTTGGTTATCAAGTAATGCATTTTTTTATTTTCTACAACAAAACTACTTTAAAGATATATACTAACTGCACTTTTCTTATTTTTTCAGGCACCAAGAGATGCACCCTGTTCCCTATTTTGAACTTTCCTAACTTTCATGCACTTTACTTTGCTTTTTCATTTCTGTTGGACTTTTGAATTTCAATTTCTTTTCTGTTACTTTTTTTATTGTTTTTTAGTGTTAAAATAAAATCAACTATATATAGATACATGTGGCTATGTGTTTAATTCTGTTGTAAGTTTCCTTTGCATTCTAATTCCTATTTTAATTTTCCTTTTCTTTCTCAGTTCTGTTTTTATTTTCCTTTTCTTTCTCATTTCTGTTTTTATTTTCCTTTTCTATTTTCCTTTTCTTTCTCTGTTCTGTTTTTATTTTCCTTTTCTATTTTCCTTTTCTTTCTCAGTTCTGTTTTTATTTTCCTTTTCTTTCTCAGTTCTGTTTTTATTTTCCTTTTCTTGCTCATTTCTGTTTTTATTTTCCCTTTCTTTCTCATTTCTGTTTTTATTTTCCTTTTCTATTTTCCTTTTCTTTCTCAGTTCTGTTTTTATTTTCCTTTTCTATTTTCCTTTTCTTTCTCAGTTCTGTTTTTATTTTCCTTTTCTATTTTCCTTTTCTTTCTCAGTTCTGTTTTTATTTTCCTTTTCTTTCTCATTTCTGTTTTTATTTTCCTTTTCTATTTTCCTTTTCTTTCTCAGTTCTGTTTTTATTTTCCTTTTCTATTTTCCTTTTCTTTCTCAGTTCTGTTTTTATTTTCCTTTTCTTTCTCATTTCTGTTTTTATTTTCCTTTTCTTTCTCATTTCTGTTTTTATTTTCCTTTTCTATTTTCCTTTTCTTTCTCATTTCTGTTTTTATTTTCCTTTTCTATTTTCCTTTTCTTTCTCATTTCTGTTTTTATTTTCCTTTTCTATTTTCCTTTTCTTTCTCATTTCTGTTTTTATTTTCCTTTTCTATTTTCCTTTTCTTTCTCAGTTCTGTTTTTATTTTCATTTTCTTTCTCATTGGTGGTTTAATTGTATTTCCTTTTTCTTTAAAAAATAAATAAAATAAAAAAAAATGTGGCTATGTGTTTAATTATGTTTTATTTTGCATTTACATTCTAATATCTGTTTTAATTTAATTTCCTTTTCAACACAAAATAAAAACTAAAAAAAGTAAAGAAACATGTTGCAATGTGTTTTATTCTGAAGGTACTTGATTCCCAGCCCACAGCAAAGCAAAGCGCAGGCGCTGTGTAGAATAGCGTGGTCACACTGACTGACAGCGCCTACAAAGCTGAGGGCCAACATCATATTCAGCAATGTAGGCGTTGTTGGGAACAGGTAGCGACTGAGGAGGCCTGCTATAGCGAATCGCTAACGCCCGCGGCTGACGCTAGCGGCGCTCATAGCGCCATACTTCAGTCGCTCATCTGTCGCTACCTGGCGCTATTGATGAATCGGCCTCTAAAACAAAATTGTCAAACACGCTGTTTAAACACAAGCAAAGGAACGGCAATTGAAATGTATGGCAGAACGACACTGAGCGAAAGGTAATACCTGGCGCTCTGGAAGCTAGAACACCGGGGCTATACGGTGAGCCACCTGTAATAATACATCGGAAGCTACATGGCGCTGTTAGAGTCGCTCACCAGATTCGCTTTCATAAATGTGATTTTGCCTACAGCGCCCAGCGTTCACCAATCGCTGCCTGCCGCTATGAGGCACTACCTGGCGCTATCCTTTCTAAGCCCCTAATTAACCTTTAGCTCCATTCTTTCAAAATAGCAGCATCGAAATAAACAGAGATGCCAGGGCTCAAAAACTGGCACTATGCCAGCAAAATGCCGCTAAGCGACACACGTCTTAAATAAGGCCCTAAATCATCCAAACATCCCCAGGCTGCATAATGGCAACACGTAAAGAACATTTTTATAATTATAACCACAAATATCAGAGGTGCCTTTAGCTAAATGTAATATCACCCTTTATTGTGTTTACAAGATCTGTAAGTAAAACAAAAGAATAATGTAAATTAAGAGAGAAATATTAATCCCTCTTTTTCCTTTAAAACACATGTATGTAATGCTAGAAGACCGGAATTAATATTTCGTCATAAAAATACATCTTTCTGTTGAAAATGTATTCAGAAGTTTACTATAGTTCAGGGTTGGGCAATTATTTTTTCCATGGGGCAACATGAGAAACTAAAAATATTGTGGAGGGCCGGGCCAAAAAGATGAACTCAATTCTGCATAATATTAATTGTATTTTTTTATAAAAAGCAGTAAATTATTTTGGAAAACCCTGTGTTCAGCATCTACCTTTCTTTTTTAGCGGCCATTTTGAGGGCTAAAGTCCTCTTGTGACAAGGATCATGTACAACTGGAGGGGAGGGTGATACCGGTTGGTAGGATCCACAGAAAGGGGAGATATCGCCCCACAGATGTCAGCAACTCACTCTTCCACCACACTGCAGCCCCACTTCCCTTACTCTCCTTTCCCTTAAACCGGACCCAAGCCTTAAAAAAACTATTCCCCAGCATCTAAAGTTAATACATTTTAAGTTTTTAGTCACTTAATTATTATTCTTTCACTCACTGGGCTGCAACTCTGTTCAGGACTTTAGAATATGGAAGCCGCCATTTTGACTCAGAAGCATCACACTTACTGAGGAGAGGAGAGTGGGATACAGTACAGGGGGGCAGGTTATAGCTGTGCTTTGCTCATACAGAGCAGAGCTGGGGTCAGGAAAAGGTCAGCAATCCCAGAATGCAGCGCGGCACAGTCAGAAAGCACTTCCTGTTTGCAGGCAGCCTGACATTACATGAGCCGCCATCTGGGATGTTTAAAGGCTCATAACATGCAGTAGATGCAGGTAAGATGATTTTTAATGTGAGCAATTTGTATGTGCAGGGTGTGGGAAACATATATATTGCCCCTCCACCCAGGCAAGATGGCGCCGGAGCCTACCGCACCCGTGTACAGTGTGGGAGGTGCCGATCTGCTGCGAAGAGGGATGGCCGGGCGCCTCGCAGACAACATGAGTGGAGGGACTTCGCCAGCCAGCTCAGCCCGGGCCGGTCAGAGCCAATCAAAGGGCTGTATACGGTCCCCTGGCCTTACAATGCCCTAGTCTGCTATAGTTAAAGGTTTTTTTCTTCTACCTCTTTCAGATATATTTGTTGACTAACAGTGATCTTTTTTATTATCTACAGACATATTATTGCTATTTAAACCCTTTTTACCCAGAGTTCACCAATTTTCTGCTTTGGCTGAGGCGAACTGGCAAAATTCTGGTCAATTTTAACTCTGGCCCTTATTTATGAAGGAATAGCGACAGGTAGCGACTGGTGAGCGGCCGGTAATGACGGGCACCGCCACAATCACACATTTATCAAGCCAATCCTGCTTAGCGACTGAGATAGCGCCATGTAGTCACTCATTCATCATTATTCCAGCCTCAGCCCACAGCGCCAGCGTCCGACCTTGAACAGCGACAGGTATGACCTCTCTCTGCCTGGCGCTCTCCAATGCATTTCAATGGAACAATCTTTAAATATTCATAATTAATTGTTATTAATTGTTTTTTTTTTTAAATGTGAAAAATTCTGTGACCACTTCTGCCATTTTAGATAATTTTTTTAAGGTTAAAAAAAAAAAAAAAATTGTACAGAATTGATATGACAGGTCTGATATTAATGTATTCATATTACCAAATTATTTTAAAAACTTGTTTTTTTGGTTTCCAAAAATATGGTGGTTTGGGGGTTTAAACATGCATTTTACAGCGCGAAAATTTTTTGAGCTTGATTTTTTTAATGAATATGGTGGGAGCCGGTCGCTAGGGCCAGTCGCTATCATGCGCTCCCATACAGTGCGGAACCTGTCAAATAGCGACTTCTCACCCAATATTCAACATTATGGAAAACCGACTGAGTCGCTATCAACTACAGAACAACGGCCAAGCACAGCGACTACTAGTGGGCGCTCTGAAAATGCCACTACAGTCGCTCAACTGTCGCTACCTGCCGCTATTAATGAATCAGCCTCTTTGTGTAGCCGGCGGAAAGTGTTCAGCCATTATCTTTGTGGTTCTTCAGTGTGGGAGTTCATATCTGTCCTGCAGTTGCGCTACATCACCACAATGTGGCACTGTTGGATAGCTAATGGATTGTGACACGGCAGGTCTATCAAACTGTTGGCTAAAACCTAACCACATAGGAGTACAGCTGAGCTGCCATTGGCTAAGGTGAGTAAAGCTAGAGAAGGTTCTGGAAGCAGTCTTAGGGAATCTATATAAGGAGGTCACGAGGAGAGTCACCTCAGAACTAGAACAGAACATAAGTATTTCTCTATTGTAGTAACAGGGAGTGAGGAAGGTACCAGCAGGGTCAACTGGTAGCAGTAAGCAGTCACAGGTGTAAGAGAGAGCAGAGGAGCCACATTCATACCTAACAAGTGACCACAGGAAATGTGAACCATTCAGCCCGAGATGCTGATGAAGGAAGCTTAAAGTGGACCAACACCCAGGATTTTGACTATCCTGGATTTAGGTCCACCTTGGGGGGGGCACCCTGATTGGGGGTGCCCCGCTGTGTGAAACCCCCCAGAAAGCCCCAAAAACTCACCTCACCATGCTCCCACGTGACCGCGCCGTCCAATCCCCCCGACGGACAAGCGGGTGACAGCAACGGACAAGACAGCGCGTCCGCCGCCGCCTCCCGCACGTCACTCTTACAGGGCGCGTGCCGGCCATTCACAAACGGCCGGCGCGGGCGCGCGCACGTCTAGAGGGGTGCGCGGGAGGCAGCCGCCGCCGATAAGGTAAGGTTTTTTGGGGGGGGGGGTTTCACCCCGCGGGACATCCCGATCTTGGATGTCCCGTGGTGATCTTATAGATTGCCGGGCCGATCACCCCTGGGTGTTGGTCCACTTTAAGGCCTCAGTATTCTGCTATGGGATAAGGATGAGTGCCCACCACCTGTTGAAGTCGGATGTAATGCTGTGCTATGGAAACTGCTAATGGAACTGTTATGGATAAAGACTGTATGACCTGCTGTGAAGTGTAAAAGTGTAACTAAAGTCCAGCTAATAAAGTAAGTGCCCTTTTCATAAAGTCGGTCTCATTTGGAGTTATTGGAAGCAAGCCCACATCAGGAGTTTCCCCAAGCCCGTTAACAATTGCTTCTTTTACTTACCAATGTGTAATCTGGACAACAACTAAAGCAAAGCCAAAATGCACTGTAAAGTTTGTCCCTAGCAGTGAAATTCTGTAAGAGTAATGATGAAACACCAACCAGCGCCTTTAAAATACAGCACCAATCTTTTCAGCATGCAAAAAATTACATTGTGCAGCGCCTAAAAAACACACGTCGCACACCGACGCTGACACAGGCTGGACAATACCTAATAATCAAAGCTAAATAAGAGGCTGATTCACTACTAACGCTAGGTATCGGCAGATGTGCGTCTGTATAGCGGTCCTTAGAGTCGACCACTAGTAGATGCTGTAAGAGCGCCTCAGTCACAATAGTAACCTGGCCCGCATTGATGAATGTGATGTATGTTGGGCGCTCTAACACCAGTACAGCGCTGCAGGGAGCGAAAGGTAGCGCCAGCTCAGTGTGCCCGACTCTCAGCGCTCCACACCATACCATACACATCAAAAAAGGACACACACAGCGTTGGCGCTCTAAATCTGGTCGCTATAGCATAGAGCGCCAAATGCTGTGTGATTTAAAGTCTGTTTTTGAGCACATATCCATCTGTAACAAAGCGAAAACACATGGAAATACATTGTTTTAACACTGGGACAATAACACTTTAGTGCCAGACCTGTAATGACAATTCTGCATAAAAATATAAAAAGTCAAAAAAGTTTCTAAAAGTGTTTGTTTGCAGCCAGGAGAGGTCACACAATGATTTGAGCAAAAAAAAAAAACAAAAACAAAATTGTCAAACACGCTGTTTAAACACAAGCAAATGAACAGCCATTGAAACGTATGGGAGATACAAATATGGGTTTTTTAAACAACTTCATCTTGGAACTGCAATAAAAAAGGAGATCATAGGAGATTTAGCATCATATTAATACATACCGCAGTATATTCAATGTGATGTTTGGCAATGCTTCAGATTTTATTGTTGGACTTGCTTTATCAATGATTCAGGTTCCTTTAAGCTTTTCTTTTCTTGCTCAGGACTTCTAAACTTCAAAATGAAATTCTCATTTTGGATTTCTTTTAACAAAATATATTGATGAGCCCAAGATAAGTTAAGCAAGTTACTCAATATAACCACAAAATAAGTACTTTGATGTGCGTGATAGCTGTCAGATGCCACCTTTATTTAGTTTTTTTAATGAATCAGTATGTATTATATTCTTCTTTATATACTGTACTACCTACAGTAGCCAGAGCAACCAGAGAGAAAAACAGCTGTCCAGTCAGGATAATAAATTAATATGGCTCTGAGTTAACCGAGCTTCCACGCTTCAATAATGCACTGGACAAAAAACTGTTGGAATTTCCTTAAAGTGGACTTGCACTTTCCCTAGCAATTATTTATGGTCCTGGTGCACAGGTACCAGGACTGGCACCAGCACTGGACTTATTTGAGCAAGTGTCAGGGACCCTGACATTTTAGGCTCATCCTGGAATACAAAATGATGGGTGTCCTGTGTGCAAACTTGTTCATGACTGGCCACAGGATCAGAGGACACACAGTGGCAATGTAGAAGGTAGTGAGGAATGCATGGCGATTAATGGCAGCACAGAAGGTAGTGAGGGCCAGAGGACAATCAGTAGCAATGGAGAAGGTAGCATGGAATGCATGGCGATTAATAGCAGCACAGCAGGTAGTGAGGGCCAGAGGACGATTGGCAGCAATGATGGTCCATCAGGAGCAGTGGAGAAGGCAGCAATGACTAGATGATGATCATCAGCAGAAGCAGAGGAGGTGGCAAGGACCACATGACTATTAGTGGCATCGAAGAAGACAGTGAGGATTGGAAGGAGATGAGAGTCCATCAGTGGTGTGGGGCTGAATGTTGACATGATGTGACATGTGGAGTGACACACCTTCAAAGAAGACCACAGAGACTTTCTCATCCAGGGACCCTTATAAGACATGGACACTAAACTAACACAGCCCCATCATCAGGGTGCCCTGCATCAGAGATACTTATATTTTCATATCAATGCTCTGTATGTTGTGGGCCAGATAGCAGAGCTATGCTTTCTTGCAGTGCACATCTATTTCCTGTTCCCCATCACGCAACGTTCCATTCTTTTGGTTTCCTAAGGATCTTTAACTGCAGACTAGAGGTCTACTTCATTTCATTTGATCACTCATACTTGTCTCTGTATATGGAGGCACGCAACAAGAAACACAGACACAGCGGAATGCCGTTATTCGCGGTACCTATCCAATCTGTTTAAGTGATCTCAAACCCAGATATGAAGTTTATGTCATCACCTTTTATTCCCAGCCCAATGCCCCAAAACAGCCTGTGTTGTTTTTTACTAAAGCCTTTGCCTAATATTCATAAAAACACTAACAGAGAGCAGTATGATGTTCATATGGCAGCCATATGCTTATTTGTTTAGTTAAAAGCTAAACCTTCACATAACAACAGTTTAGCTTGTAGTGCTTTCAGATTTATTGCTATTATTATAACGATTAGGGCTGACCTGCAATGCTGAGCTGTGTCTAACTGAATGTATCATTGGTGGAAAGCACCAGGGAGTGTTGTTCTAAGGTGAGGGTGCCATATGGACGACCATTCAATTATATATGCACCCTAACATAACTAATGGCCTTATTTAAGAAACAATAGCGCCATGCAGTGACACATAGCGGCAGGTGTTTTTCTTCAGCACCACCAGCAAGTCATATTTATGATGAGAAAAAATGTTTAGCGCCATGTAGCGTTCCATGTATCAAGAGTGCCTGGTGTTTGGTTAGCACCGGCGATGTGTTCCCTACAGCGTCACATCACATCAGGCGCTTAGTGTCATTGTCCCATAGAATACAATTAGCCATTCCAGTCCCGTTTTTTTTTTTTTTTTGGTGACTTCTGGTTAGCGTATTTATTTTTTTTTTGTGCTCAAGTGACATGGGATTCCTGGCCTATTCAGAATGTTTTTTTTGGGTTAATTATTGTACTTAGGTTACCCGTGGCTAACTTGTATGTTCCCAATGTCATTCCATGTGTTTACGCTTGGTCACTGTGCAGCCATCATATGTTAAAGCCGTTTTCTGTATTGCACCTGAGGCTGTATGCCTTAGAGTCACAATTTCAGAGCGGCAGTGCTGGCGCTGTGGTTTTACATGTTAAATACAGCATGGCGTGGTGGAGCGTCAACAGCGCTACCTGTTGCTATCTCCATTGAAAAATAGATCAAGCAAAGGTACAACTCCACATCGCCTTCGGAGCTAATGGCGTCTCTTGGCAGACACTTAAAGCGGACCAAAACCCACGGAACTTGTGGCTTAACTCCATGCCAATGTTCTGGAACAATAAGCTGATTATTTTCTGCAGAACTGAATGGGAGTGCCCATATTGTCACACACACATAAGCATGAGGGAAGAGCTGTGCCAGCAGCAGCCCACACCAAACTGAGAGTGATAAATGCCTCAGAAACACGCACTAAATAACCAGTTGCTATAAGGCTTGTGTGTGAGTGAGAGGAAAGCTGCGACAATGTTTCTTTATCACTATTCACTGCATAGATTTACGACACACCAGTCATTCAGTGTAAACATAAGTATCTTCTAAAATTCTTTCAGCTGTGCAGCAGAGCATCACAGCTGGTGACTTTTTATTAGAAATAAATGAGGATTGCCATGATATGTGAGGCAATTTTGAATGTAGAACTGGGATTTTCATAGGCTGAATTCTATGTGGCAAGATGCCCGCTGCCATGCAGTTAAGCAGCCTAATCTTCCATAACATCTGCATGGAGTTAAGCCCTCTCAAATAGTTTAGGTCACTGATTGCCAGGGTGGGGCTTTAGAGGTGCAATTTACTGAACTTACTTTTTTTTACCTTTGGTCCACTTTAAAACATATAGAATTCCACCCATATGACTACCCCTGTAATTTGCACTTGGCGTATATGGCCTATTATTTTCCCTTAGCGACAACATGTACCTTTATGATGCTGGAGCCTAGCATGCTTGTCAACAAGAGGTCATACTGATTTTGTATAACATTAGAGCTTTGCAGTTGCCTTGTGTGACTCTTCCAGTCACCCCAAAATCCAGCTCTGTTTTTGAATCTGGAACCATCCTAGGCTGGTGTCTAGCTGTGCATAGTGTGAAATCCAGGCCTGTTTTAGGCTGGAACCATCCTAGGCTGGTGCCTAGCTGTGCCTAGTGTGAAATCCAGGCCTGTTTTAGTCTGGAACCATCCTAGGCTGGTGCCTAGCTGTGCCTAGTGTGAAATCCAGTACGGTTTATGAATCTGGAACCATCCTAGGCTGGTGCCTAGCTGTGCCTAGTGTGAAATCCAGTACGGTTTATGAATCTGGAACCATCCTAGGCTGGTGCCTAGCTGTGCCTAGTGTGAAATCCAGTACGGTTTATGAATCTGGAACCATCCTAGGCTGGTGCCTAGCTGTGCCTAGTGTGAAATCCAGTACGGTTTATGAATCTGGAACCATCCTAGGCTGGTGCCTAGCTGTGCCTAGTGTGAAATCTAGCCCGGTTTATGAATCTGGAACCATCCTAGGCTGGTGCCTAGCTGTGCCTAGTGTGAAATCCATCCCTGTTTATGAATCTGGAACCATCCTAGGCTGGTGCCTAGCTGTGCCTAGTGTGAAATCCAGGCCTGTTTTAGTCTGGAACCATCCTAGGCTGGTACCTAGCTGTGCATAGTGTGAAATCCATCCCTGTTTATGAATCTGGAACCATCCTAGGCCGGGGCCTAGCTGTGCCTAATGTGAAATCCAGGCCTGTTTTAGTCTGGAACCATCCTAGGCCGGTGCCTTGCTGTGCCTACTGTGAAATCCAGTACGTTTTATGAATCTGGAACCATCCTAGGCTGGTGTCTAGCTGTGCCTACTGTGAAATCCAGTACGGTTTATGAATCTGGAACCATCCTAGGCTGGTGCCTAGCTGTGCCTACTGTGAAATCCAGTACGGTTTATGAATCTGGAACCATCCTAGGCTGGTGTCTAGCTGTGCCTATTGTGAATCCAGGCCTGTTTTAGTCTGGAACCATCCTAGGCTGGTGCCTTGCTGTGCCTAGTGTGAAATCCAGGCCTGTTTTAGTCTGGAACCATCCTAGGCCGGGCCTAACTGTGCCTAGTGTGAATTACAGACCTATTCACAGGTGGTAAAAAAGCCAAGGCACGGGCAAGGAGGTTCACAGATGATAGACCTGCCAGATGAGGAAGAATAAGCAAGGGAACCAAGGTATTATTAAATTCTGTTGCTTTGGGAAATCAAGGCAACAAGAGGTCATCTAAATATAGGCTTTTAATTTCTTGACTCAGACAAAACCTTAAAAAAAACACAGCTGCTACAGCACATTGTTTTCACTATGTTTGCCAGGAATGGTGATGAATGTGATGACAGTTGTGTTGTCGTATTTTTTCTTTACTGCTACTATTTTCTTTCTTTTTCATGTCTATCTACCTATGAATCCTAAAAATTAGGCATTTACAGATCATATACCAGAAAAAAGTGAAAATATTCCTCAGTGACTTGGGTCTGTCTTAGCTAGTGACCTTTTCTAGTTTGAGTCTTAAGAAACAAGCGCTTTATGGAGCATATGTGCTTTCTTTATATATGAAAGGCATTGCAGCTGCCTCAGTTGTTTCTTGGTGGATTCAGTGCAGCTGTTTCTCTGAAGCTTCACCTGGGGCAAGGAACAGCAAAGCCCATCACTTGTGTACATTTCCTGATCCTTCCGGTCCACTTTGTCTACAGGCTGTCGGGTTTAATCATTAAATGTTACTCTTTTGTTGACACCTTTCTCATACTGTAAAACCAGTGCCTTCTTATTTGCAAGATAAAGGGACAAGTTAGACATCTTGGTACAACAGTACTTTCATAATTACTTTCCTCAGAGGTCACAGAACTTGAGGCTGACATGCAGCATTTCCTTTGCCCTAAGCAGTCAGATTTGTGTATTTTGTTTCTTACCCGTGGACATATGTAATTTCTTTTGACTGCTGATGAACTTTCATGGTTAAATACATTGACTACAAAACTGTCTAGAAAAATGCATCATATAGCATTAAAAAAAAAGTTTAGTAAACTGCGGGTTTAAAATGATTATTATACTATTACTAAATTTAATAAGTGGCACAGGCAGTATGCAATTAAAACTGGCACTGGTTAAACTTATGCTCCTCATAAAACAGGGTTTCCCAGCCTTTATTCATGGGAGTATAACTTCCCATTTTTCACATCTAGCTCAAGTACCCTTCAAATCAGACCAAAAACCAGGATTTTGAATATTCCGGGTTTTGGTCCTTTCCCCCTGCTGTGTGAAACCTCCCAGATCGCCAAAGTCCACTCCCATCTTCCCGTGCCTACGGCTTATGCGCGGCCGCTCGTCCAATCAGCATGCTCAGAGCCGAGCGTGCTGACGGCCGCATCCCCCACTACCCTCTAACAGGGAGGGTGCCCGCGCTGGCCATTTACAAATGCCTGGTGTGGGCATGCACCCTGCTAGAGGGATAGCAGGGATGTGGCCATGGCTCGCATGTGCCATTGGACCGGGAAGCAAGGTAAGTTAATACAGGCTTTGCCAGGAGTGTGTATGTTGCACCTATACTGTAGGTCAATGTTTTCCATCCCTCTCCTTGAGAGCCACCAACAAGCCATGTTATTCAGATCTCCACACAGATGCAAAGTTGAAATAATTATTGCTCAGACAGAGCTATAGAGTCAACTATGGGGTTTATACATAAAGGGATAGCGCCAGGTAGTGCCTCGTAGCGATAGGTAGCGAACGGTGAACGCCGGGTGCTGTACACAATACCATATTTATCAAAACGATTCCGGTGAGCGACTCTAACAGCGCCATGTAGCGTCCAATTCATCATCATCATAAACGGCTCAGCGTATACCACCAGTGCTCTGCCTTCCAAAGCGCCAGGTATTACCTGTCGCTACCTGTCACTCTCCCATACATTTCAATGGGCTTTCACTTGCTTGTGTTTCAACAGCGTGTTTGACATTTCTTTTATTTTGCTCAAATCATTGTGTGACCATTCCTGGCTGCAAAAAAACATTTTTAGAAGGTTTTTTACTTTTTATATTTCTATGCAGAATTGTCATTACAGGTCTGTCACTAAAGTGTTAATGTCTCAATGATAAAATAATGTCAGTCCTTGTGTTTTCGCTTTGTTATTGGTAGATATGTTTTCAAAGACTTTAATCACACAGCGTCTGGCGCTCTTTGCTATAGCGACCAGATTTAGAGCGCCGACGCTGTGTGTGTGTCCTCTGTCACAGCGCCCGCTACCCGCTTACAGCATCTACTAGTGGTCGTTCTAAGCGTGGCTATACAGACGCTCATCTTACGATACCTGCCGTTAGTAGTGAATCAGCCTCAAAGCATTGTAACCCACCTGGAAGATGCCCTGTGATCCCTATGGCAGTTTGTGCTTAAAAATAAATCCTGAGATTAGGTTGTTTCTGGAATTCCCTATAGAGGAAGGTTTATTACCCAACCAAAATGATTGCATAGTTGCTTGGTAATTCACTTTGTAGCATCTGCTTTTATTATCAAGTCTTTCTTCCCTGCTCTTTAGTTGTTGAGCAGCAAGCTTTCTGGGACTCGGGGGTCAGGTCTTACTTTCTGCAAAGCTTAAAATAAACAACAACAATACAAACAGACCAAACAATATAACCAGAATTGAAATGATTTGGAGAGATTCAGGTAATTAGGCTGATCTGAGACACGACACACTATGAACCACATCAATGAAAAAGCAAAATGAAAAATAATTGCGACAAAACATATATTTAGTTAAAGACTTTTGTCTGGAGGGAAACTGATAAGCTAGACATAACTGCATTCCTCCTTGGAAAGCCATACAACCTGCTGCCTCTGCAAGTGATTTGAAGGTCAGGGATAGGTGAGACATGTGCCTAAGGTGTACAGTATGTTTCCTGGTGTATTTTCAGAAAGTGCATATCTGTTATCACGCACAGACCCTCCAGAGTAAAAAGTCCAATATAATAGTGTATTGAATTGGGCCAGATAAAGTATAAACCACTACCAGCAATACAAATACATATGGTTTTATTAAATGGCTAAGCAACACAATTAATCATCTAATTTAAGAGTAACTAAAGTTAAATCAACCAATACATACCACTTTCTCATTCTTTCATATGGCTTCCAATCGTGGGATGGCTGGTGTCCCATCAGGTTGGCCTGGGTTAATTTGCTCATCACAGTGTGTTTGCACAGCCATTATAATATTGGGCTAGATAAGATAAAAATCACTACCAGCAATAAATATACATATGATTTTATGAAATGACTAAGCATTTCAATGAATATATTTAACTAATTAAAGAGACACTGAAGGTAAGTCACTGGTGTCCAGTCAGGTTGGCCTGGGTTAACTTGCACATAATGGTGTGTTCGTGCAGTCTGCATGAATGATTGTCAGCAAATCTGACTGACAGTCATAAAAGGAAATGAGAATTTGGTAAGCACTGGCTAATGACTTTTGTTCCTCAAAAAATGAATAGTTTGACCAAACATATATACAAAAATTCATCACTGAGAGTTTAAATGTAATATAATCAAATTTTATTGGTTTTCAGGAGCATAGCAAGGGGCGGGAGAGGGATATAGAAAGGAAGAGGAAGGGGGAGGCATAACATTTATATTGTGTTGTAAATAAGTTCACAATTCGGAGCAACCATTCACTCAAAAAGTGTGCAGTTGTAAAGAGCCTTTACTGGGAGGAACACAATAATTCAACCCTAGGCCTATGGTAGGACACAGGACCCTTGACGGGGCTCTTGGGTAGGCAATGCCCACCTGCGTTACAAGTACCAGTGGGGAAGAAATCCTCGGGCTGCCATAGGAGTGTGAGGGGCGGATGGTGAGGTATGAACCAAGCTTTGCTAAATGGGGGTTATGCCTCTAGCAGGAGACAAAGTATAGAGAGGAGGAGGTGAGATGAGGAGAAAGAAAGGTGGGAGGGTACAGTGGGAGCTTAGGAGGGTCTAATACCTTATCATTTAAACTTGCCTAAGGTATGAGGAGCGTGTTCATACCTAAAGATCAATTATCAATTGAAGTAGGGAAGGAAGTCACGGTAAATAATCCAGCCCGACCAAGACCGCTGGTATAGTTCAGTGGTGCCTTTCATGTCTAAGGTCAGGTGCTCCATGCCGCGAATTGATTCTAATTTCTGCACCCACTCCATCAGTGTGGGCACATCCCGTGTCTTCCAATGTCTGGGGATGATTACTCTCATGGCTAAAATAAAGTGTCGTAGAACTCCTTTCTTAAGGGCAGCCAGGGGGCCAGGGATGAGTGACAGGAGGGCCACCTGCGGCATGTTGTTTATCCTAACACCAGACACTTGCTAATAGATAGTTAGGATAAGTTGCCGCAAAGCTTTGACCGCAGTACATTCCCACCAAATGTGAGTCATGTTGCCCACTGCTGTCAAACATCTCCTGCCCGACTGGGAGGGCGCGAAGAGAGTTTAAATTTATCAACATTCCTACCATGCTCACTGACCTCTTGGCAGGGAGACCCCCCTTACGATCACCAGATGGAGAATACCACTTGGGGAGTGATGAAAGGCAACATGCACATTTCACTACATGGGTGGGGTCTGGACTAGCGGTGATCGGGCTTCTTCATGATTCATGGTCATCAAAATGGGATGCGCATTTGTTTTTTTGCCTATTTGAGCACTAGCACCTGCGCCAATTTGCACCTGAACTCTTTCGCTAGCACCAATTTGGTGCACAAAACTGTGTACGGCGTCTGATTTATGGTATGTTTGGAGGGCAGAAAAGCATTTCGAAAAGTGGTAATTTGAAGAGTGAATTTTCTCCAGCAAATAGGTGGAGGAAACTGACGATTCCAATGAGTAACAGGCTTAATTCATTCAGAAAAAACATGCCAGCAGCGCCCTGCATGTTTTCTGCTTTTGTTGGGAAAAGAATGATAAAAAGTTGTCAAAGATCACAAAAAAATGTGGATATTGGGCCCCAACGTTTAGCAGAAACACAAACAGTAAAAAAAAAGAATAGTTAAAATATTAATCATTATGCAAATTAAACGGGAGGGAGGGTTAAAGAGGGTTAATAACATCTGGGGCAAAACATTGGTCAAAAAACGCTAAGGGTTAACTGGAAGCAGAATATGCCCCCCTACCCCCCCCCCCCCCCCCCCCCAAAATGGAGAACACAGGTTATTCAGAGAACACACTCCGAAATGGCAAATAGAGCTTCACAGAAAACACGGAAGCTGGAGAGATCACTATGGAGAAAATGTAATGGAAAGGGGAGGACCATGGGGGACCATCTAGAGCTGTTCATCACTTAGCGGGCCAAATGCGTACATTTGGGCTTTAAAACAGCGTATTTTCCCAGCGGAAAGCGCAAACTGGTGCAAGAAGCGTTATATATGCTTCTCCTATGCGCTTGCCATTTGGTGCGATTCGCACGTGCACCCAGCCGTGAATCATGTGGAATCGCTTGTGCTCTTCTTCTTTTGCCCACCGACCATGAATCGACCCTATTGAGTTGCAAAATTGTTTATAGCCTCTGGTGAGCAAAGTAACTAACACACAGGTTGGAACAATATGTAAAATGTAAATAAAGATTTGATCATAAAATATAAATAAGTGGCCTGGACGGATAGCAGTGATAATCCATCATCTATGTTTATTTATGTATAGTAGCCTACAACCAACATTATCAATGTGCACAGTGAATAACAAAAAAGGTATACTTATATCCTTGGTCTAAGGAAAAAGGGTTGTTATTAGGGATGAGCAAATCGGTTCTAAAGAACCTGAATTCGCTCTGAATTTCAGGGAAAATTCGATTCAGCACGAACCCGAATTTTTAGTGGTTCGTGCTGACCAAATTTTCCCTGAAATAAAAAAAAAAAAAAATGCTGGCATGGTGGGAGCGGGGAGACCGGCTGCTCTGTCAGCGGGCGTCAGAAGCCGGCTTCTGCCACCCGCTGACAGCGCAGCCGGCCTTCCCGCTCCCACCAGAGATGAGCGATTCGTAAAAGTTCGATTCGGACGAACCTGAATTTCTTTGAGAAATTCTGCGAATTGCCTGAATCGAATTTTTGAGAAGTTCGCTCATCTATAGTTGTTATAATGTATCAGAACAAAAGACCGCACTCTGTGTATGGTATCAATTACCTGAGTGTGCAACACTGAGGGTTGGCCAAAGGTAACCCCTCTCGGGGCCAAAAGTACAAGCAAGCAGGAGTCCCACACACTCCTAAATTGCCAACCTCATCTAGAAAGTGGCACCACTACACTTAGTTAATGAAAAAGTACAAAAATGTATTTATTACATTTTTGGACATACAATCATAGACCAATTAAAACCAATTTAAAAAACACAAATAACATGATAAATGAATCAAAAGGGGGCAAAGCTAGACCTTGTAAGGCTGGACAGGGGGACACAGTCGTAATAGATGGAAATATAAAGTGCTACTAGAGCAGATCTATGTGATTAGTATCTATTATCCAATTCATGAGTGGTGTCTGTAATAAAGGCAGGTAATCAAAAAAGTGTCACAAAGGAAAAAAAGAAACTATATAGTGTATAGATATACTATATACTATAATAAATAACCATATAACTAATGTCATAAATCCACACAAATCATGAAAAAAAAAAAAAAATCATTAAGTATAATTCCTAAGAAAAATAAACAAAAACCTCAATCAACACCCTGCATAATCAATAAAGTGCAATATGCTTAGACACTGACCTAACCCTATAAAAAACTGAAATACCATAATAAATAATCAATAACGTGCAATGTGTTAAATAATCCAAATAATCCAAATAATCCACAGCCGTGACGACGGGGGTGAGAGACCTGCTGGCTGGGGGCTTTGTTGCTGCTGGCCTATGGGGATCCAGTAAGTGTGTGTTACATGTCGTGAGTGGTCTGTGTGTCTCCATCTGGCTGGTCCTTCTGCCTTAGTTAGACTGTATGCGGATAAATAGATATTATTTGGATTATTTAACACATTGCACGTTATTGATTATTTATTATGGTATTTCAGTTTTTTATAGGGTTAGGTCAGTGTTTAAGCATATTGCACTTTATTGATTATGCAGGGTGTTGATTGAGGTTTTTGTTTATTTTTCTTAGGAATTATACTTAATGATTTTTTTTTTTTTCATGATTTGTGTGGATTTATGACATTAGTTATATGGTTATTTATTATAGTATATAGTATATCTATACACTATATAGTTTCTTTTTTTCCTTTGTGACACTTTTTTGATTACCTGCCTTTATTACAGACACCACTCATGAATTGGATAATAGATACTAATCACATAGATCTGCTCTAGTAGCACTTTATATTTCCATCTATTACGACTGTGTCCCCCTGTCCAGCCTTACAAGGTCTAGCTTTGCCCCCTTTTGATTCATTTATCATGTTATTTGTGTTTTTTAAATTGGTTTTAATTGGTCTATGATTGTATGTCCAAAAATGTAATAAATAAATTTTTGTACTTTTTCATTAACTAAGTGTAGTGGTGCCACTTTCTAGATGAGGTTGGCAATTTAGGAGTGTGTGGGACTCCTGCTTGCTTGTACATCTATAGTTGTTATAACAAGATACTATTGTATTAATTAATACAGAAATATGTTAGCAATGTCAAGCCAGTAAGGCTCCAGGAACTATCCTTTGAGCACCCCACAGGCCCGATCAGGGCTGGCTCCAGGTTTGTGAAGGTCCTTGGGCAAAAGAGTCTTAGAGGCCGATTCATTAATAGCGCCAGGTAGCGACAGATGAGCGACAGTAGCGTTATTTTCACAGCGCCCGCTAGTATTCGCTGTGCTTGGCCGTTGTTCGGCTGTTGACAGCGACTCAGTCGGTGTGCGGTAATGTTGAATACGGGGTTAGGAGTCGCTGTTTGACAGGTTCCGCGCTGTATGGGAGCGCATGACAGCGAATGGCCATAGCGAACGGCTCCCAGCATATTCATTAACAAATCACGCTCAAAAAATTCTCGCGCTGTGAAATGCTTGTTTAAACCCCAGAGCGCTGGCGGCGATGGGTTAAAAGTAGTTTTTTAACCCCCAAACAACCATATTTTTAAAAAAAAAAAAAATGTCAAAACATTTTGTAATATGAATACATTAATATCAGACCTGTAATATCAATTCTGCACAAATTTTTTATTTTTTTTTTTAACCTTAAAAAAATATCTAACATTGCAGAAGTGGTCACAGAATTTTTGACATTTAAAAAAAAAAAAAAAAAAAAAAAAAAAAAAAAAAACATTAATAGCAATTAATTATGAATATTTAAAGATTGTTCCATTGAAATGCATTGGAGAGCGCCAGGTAGCGAGAGGTCATACCTGTCGCTGTTCAAGGTAGCTCGCTGGTGCTGTGGGGTGACGCTGGAATAATGATGAATGATTTGCTATCTGGCGCTCTGTCAGTCGCTAAGCAGGAGTACTCGTGGCGGTGACCGTCATTACCGTTCGCTCACCATTCGCTACCTGGCGCTATCCCTTGTTAAATAAGGGCCTTAGTGGGCCCCAAAGTAGTATATCACATGAAGTCACCTTTCAGCTCTGCTGCCTCAAACGAGTCATCTTCTGCTGCTGATCGCCCTCCAGTCCTTATTGCCTCGCCTATAGCCACCAATTGTTCTCTAGTCCTTGTTGTATCCTGTATACTGCCAGCAAGCACACATCAGCCCTTACTGCTTGCTCCGCTGCCACTAAAGACTCCATCATTGCTGCCAGATGTCACTGGTTCTCACCACCCTCTGAGATTCCATCAATTGCCTTCCATTTCATGCCACCTTCTCCAGTGTTGCTGATAATCACCTGTTGCTGAGGGCAGCCATGAGCAGGTCTACACACAACACCCGGCATAAAATAATACCATGGCCAAGGGTAAGCTTGAGTGTGTCCCTGAAGATAGCAGGGGTCCAGGTTTGCCCTGTGCTGATGCCGGCCCTGCGTACGATGCTTTTTAGACTGCAGCTCACGCCGGCAGACTGCGGCAAGCACCTCCCCTTACCCCTTTTTACCCTCTCTTGCCTTATGCACCCCAATGGTTATCCAAACAAAACTAGTTTAATCAAATCTAAAGAAAACAAAAATGCAATGGGTTGGAAATGTCCTATAACCATATTTATTCACAATTAGACATTTTTACATTTCATGTGAAATTGATGTAAGAAACACGTCTTTAAAAAGTTCAGATAGGCACTCTGTATGCAATAGTATTTATTCTGTGGTGCAGAGAAGCAAACCAAGGGCCGCTGAGCAGCTTATCTTGGTCCACATTGGTATTGTTGCAATTGTCTGCACTATGATGATACTTGCCAAGTAGTACCATGTAATGAGAACCATGGTCCTATCTGGCACTGTAGGGAACTGGCACTCATCCCATCGCTGGCGCTGTTGATAGATGGGACACTACCTGGCACAAAGGCGCTCTGGATATTTGACTTGATAACTATACCTTTTACACTGGGACCTGACATTCACCTGACATTCATCTGGCACTACCTGACACTACGTGGCCTTAGAGTTTCTTAAACCGGACCTTCAGCACCATTTAATAAAAAACCCAAACTTTTAAGAAACTATTCCCCAGCATCTAAAATGAATACATTTTTTAAGTTTTTAATCACTTTTTATTCTTTTCCCTGCTGGGCTGCAACTCTGTTCAGGACTCTAGGATACGGGCACCGCCATCTTGCCTCAGAAGTATCACATACTGAGGAGAGGAGAGGGGGCAAAAGTACAGGAGGCGGGGTTATAGCTGTGCTTTGCACATACAGAGCAGGGCTGGAGTTAGGAAAAGGACAGCAATCCCAGAATGCAGAAGAAACTTCCTGTTTTCAGGTAGCCTGAGACTCCATGTGCCGCCATCTTGGATGTTTAAAGGCTCAAAACATGCAGTAGATGCAGGTTGGATGATTTTTAATGTGGGCAATGTGTATATACAGGGTGTGGGAAACATATAATATATGCTCAATCAGGGTGAAGGTCTGGTTTAAATTAATCCCTAAGGAAAATCTAAGAAAGACTCCGGAGGCTTCAAGTGGAGGGCAGTCTGGGGGCTCAATTACTGTATGTCAGATCCTGAAGAAATATATTGCATGGACTGTGAGAAATGACAGCGACCAGTGTCTAGACTCAAAAGACCTAAGGAGAGAGGTCAGTGAGTTTTGGACTTTTAAATGCATTCCTGACAGCTTAGGTCTAGCTGTGTGTTAAAGATGGCTGCTTTTAGAAGCTTCAGCATCTGCATTACAAATTTAAATATTAACGATAAACTGAATCAGGCTGAGATGCGTTCCAGGATTCCCATGCAGCAGACGTAATGTGATCTGTACCATGGCCAGCCCTGTGAAATATAAAGCAATGCACTACAGATTGTACCTAAGGCCCTTATTCATGAAGGGATAGCATCAGGTAGTGGCTGGTTAATGAGAGGTAGCGACAGGTAGCGACAGGTGAATGCCGGACACGGCACGCAATTACACATTTATCAAGCAGAATCTGTTGAGCGACTGGGATAACGCCATGTAGCGTCCGATTCATCATTATCCCAGCCTCAGTGAACAGCGCCGGCGTCCAGCCTTGCACAGTGCCAGGTATGACCTCTCGCTACCTGTCGCTCTCTCATACATTTCAATGGACGATCATTTTCTTCTCTTTTAACTGGGTTTTTTTTTTTTTTTTAAATCTCAAATAATGTTGTGACTTCTTCTGGCATTGAAAATGCAGCTTATTTCAAAAATGTTTCATGTTTTATATATTTCTGCAGAAATGACATTACAGGTCTGGCATTAATGTGTTCATGTTACAATGTTATTACAATGTAATTCCATATGTTTTCGCTTTGTTACTGGTGGATACATGCTGAAAAACAGACTTTAAACACACTCTGGGCATAAGAGAAGCATTTTTCAGCGCCAGAGTTTTGTGAGGCTGTTTTTTAATAAATATGTTGTGAGTCGGTCGCACTGACCAGTCGCTAACATGCGCTCCCATACAGCGCTGTACTGTCAAATAGCGACTCATCACAATGTATTCATCATTGCTGCACAGCGACTGAGTCGCTAAGAACTAGCGAACCACGGCCGAGCTACTAGCGGGCGCTCTGAAAATGCCTGCTACAGACGCTCATCTGTCGCTACCTTGCGTTAGTGATGAATCAGTCTGAAGGTTACTGTATACATATATGAACATGATCCTTTGGGTTAAAACTGAAAGTTGTTAAACCAATATATTTTGTGTATTTCCTTTTTTGGTACAACACATCGAAATATGTACTGTATTTTTACAACATATTAAAAAGATATTTCTAGCCCTGCCATTTATATGTTGCTATCTAATTTTCTGAGTTGTTTTAATATAATTCAAATGTGTTTCCATCTGGATTAAGAGAACAGAGAGACCACATTCCGAAGAACATAGTTTATTTTTGTTTAAATTACATTATATATATATATATTATATGTAATAAACTTTAATATATGCACACATTCATGTAAAAAAATACAGCACTATACTGTTAACAATACTATGCTATACCTGAAAGCCAAAATACTGGTCTATAATCACATTTACACGCAGCAATTCCTGCTTTTATTCTTGATGTGCGATTTCTTGATTATTTTAAAATGTAAAAGCCCAGCAACAGAAAATATTTTTTTGTAGTTTATAATAGAGTGGAGAAGGATAAGGGCTGCTTTAAAGTTTCTTCTTATTGTCTGTAACCACATTGGGAAATCTAAGGCCCTTATTTATGAAGGAATAGCGACAGGTAGCGCCTGGTGAGCGGCCGGTAATGACGGGCCCCGCCACGAGAACGCCGGCTCCCCACCACAGTCACACATTTATCAAGCCAATACTGCTTAGCGACTGAAATAGCGCCATATAGCGACTCATTCATCATTATTCCAGCCTCAGCCCACAGCGCCAGCATCCGACCTTGAACAGCGACAGGTATGACCTCTCGCTACCTGGCGCTCTCCAATGCATTTCAATGGAACAATCTTTAAATATTAATAATTAATTGTTATTAATGTTTTTTTTTTTTTTTAAATGTGAAAAATTCTGTGACCACTTCTGCCATGTATCAATTGTACAGAATTGATATTACAGGTCTGATATTAAAGTATTCATATTACAAAATTATTTTAAAAACTTGTTGTTTTTGGTTTCCAAAAATATGGTTGTTTGGGGGTTAAAAAACTACTTTTAACCCATCGCCGCCAGCGCTCTGGGGTTTAAACATGCATTTTACAGCGCGAGAATTTTTTGAGCATGATTTTTTAATGAATATGGTGGGAGCCGGTCGCTAGGGCCAGTCGCTATCATGCGCTCCCATACAGCGCGGAACCTGTCAAATAGCGACTCCTCACCCAATATTCAACATTACGGCAAACCGACTGAGTCGCTATCAACAACCGAACAACGGCCAAGCACAGCGACTACTAGCGGGCGCTCTGAAAATGCCGCTACAGTCGCTCAACTGTCGCTACCTGCCGCTATTGATGAATCGGCCTCTAAGTTTGATCTAGCGTCGCTTCCTCTTAGATCACTAGAAACGGGAGGTTCGGTTAATGAAAGATAATGAGAGTAATCCAGGCTAAAATATAGTGCCCAGCACAAATATGAGCCCCCAGATCACCATCTGTACTCACCTTTCCTGGCGTTCATCTGCCACTACGTGGCTTTAGCGTTTCTTAAATAAACCCCATAGCATATAGGCTTTGCAATATCTGCTTAGCTGGTATGAATTTTTAATTATAATAATATTAGCTTTTTTTTTATTAATAAGCAGTACATGTCTTGCCGATTTGTTTTCTTATGGCTCTATTGTCAATGTATTTCTATTTTAGCTTATTTGTGACTCGTACATTACCATGAAATCCTTCCTATCAAATATAAAACTGTATACAACTGTAGCCATCTGTATAAATGTATGCTGATCAGAAAGAAGGGAAGCAGGGCCCCCTACTGCTCATAACAGAACATTACACCTATAAACCCATAACCCCACATTCTGTAGTATTGTCTTTTAGATATGCTGTTTTGAGCACACTTTAAAATAATGGTCTGTCGCTGTCAATTTTCACTGCGATATTTCCATTATGTGATTGCATTTAAATATGTAAAGTGATTTACTTTACATATTTAAACGCTCAAATTAGTGACTAAAAGCAGTTATTATAATTACATTGTAGCTATGTCTATTTATTTATGTACATGCTTCTTAAATAATCCATCCTGCAGCGCAGCTCTACTCAAGATGCACTCGGTGTTAGGTCACTATTACAACTGCATCTGAAGGTTCTTATTCATCCAGGTCTTGGTATAGCTGTAGAAATAAATCAAGGCAATTGGACTTGCTGTTTTCCACTAGTCATCTGAATGGCTTTCTCAAGTACTGGCAGCAACAAAGGGTAAAATGATCGGGAAGTTTGCATTTTTGATACTGAAGCAGAGTGGTTCTAAGGAGGCCATTAATGTGGAAATGAAGTAGCCAAGCATGAACAAAGTTGGGGGCCTGCTGCGCTTATTTTCTGACTTACAATGGCAAAGGCAGCTAATAATACCTCATAGCTCTGGTGATGCTAATGAAATCAACATCTTACCTCCATATTATTTATAGTAAGACATAGGATATAGATTGTAGTTATCATGTATAATAATAATCCTAATTTATACAGCACCGACATATTCCTCAGCACTTTACAATCAGAGGGTTCATGTACAGAGTATTAAACTACATAGTAACAAAATGGGTAAGCCATTGAAACAATAGGCAAGGGGGCCCTGTTCGCTAGTTTACAATCTTACAGAAAATGTGGGGTTACACATAAGGTAATCATTGTTTTGTACCATGCCCCAGCTAAAATAAAAGTATATACAAGCTGTATGGGCCAGTCACCAGCTTATTTAGAGGCTAATTTATTATAAGAGGTGCAGGCAGCACTCGTCCGAGACGCTCGTCAGCGCCTGCACTGCGGTGCCAGCTTCAGGTTGCCGGCGCTATCGGCTGTAGCACTCCCGGCCAGGCCGTGTTCGCAACGCACGGCTTTTATATGCCTATGCGCTATTGACACCTAACGTCGGCCAGGAGCACTGCAAGTTAAAAGTATGCAAGAAAAAAATACATAGCACTCCCAGAGGCGCTAAAAAAACAGGATACTGGGCACACAGCACCTGTTGGAATCCCAATTTGTATTTATTAGGGTCATGGAATTCTTTATTTTTAAATGGGAATTGCATTGGGGACACTTGAAAAACATGACACAGCTTTCTAATGGCCCGAATCCAAGTTTGCAGCGCAACACAAAAGTGCTAAAAATACATCCAAAAATATTCTCAAACAGACCAGGGATGCTGTGGCACATGCACCCCCCCCCCCAAAATAAAAATGACTAAATAATTGTAATCATCCCAGCCCATTGAAATGTATGGGATCAGGCCACACAGTGCTGGGTGAGCTACTGGTCCTATCTGGCACTGTAGGGAACTTAGTGCTGGCACTCATCCCGTTTCTGCGCTGTTGATGGGACACTACCTGACACTATCAGAAGCACTCTGGATTTTTGACTTGATAAATACACCTTTTGCACTGGGACCTGACATTCACCTGATGCTCATCTGGCACTACGTAGCACTAGGTGGCCTTAGCATTTCTTAAATAAACCCCCCAAGCACCAGCACCAACACTTGTTTTTTTTAAGTAAAAAGTGGAATTGCCTTTTATTTTCTACAGGTGTACTTTTTATTCCTTGCACTAAATCGAACCCAAGTGTAAATTGATACATAAGAAATGGGCACGACAAGTGGCAAATGCCATGAGTCAGGAGGATGCGTCTTGATGGTCATTATGAAGCCTTTTCTTTGAAAATCAGAATGCTTATTTTTAATCATGACCCTAATAAATTGCGTTAGCTTTTTGACAGATCAAGGATACATGGTCCGGGCTGGATAGAACGGAGCCCAAATATTTGCTTTCACTCTCTTGCCATTAATGAGGACCTATGGATGCCCAGGTTATGGAGGACGAATTGCTGTAAGGGTATAGGTCCAATTTAAATATACTGATATACTGATTCTTTTTTTTCATCTGTAAGCTACAGTACATTATAATACATTTAAAGAAGAACAATGGAGGCCCTGAAGTCTAAAAGACTCCATGGCCGTCCGAGTCCCACTCCGCCCCAGATCCCCGGTTTCACTTACTTGATCCCAGAGCCCTTGCCACATCTTGGGTGCTGTGGGCAGAGGATGCAGCTGGTCGCGCACTCAGCTCCCTTCGGCTCAGACGGCTTAAGCACCAGGAGAGTCGCACAGGAGTCGCGCAAAATCAAGCACGCTGGGGGGATACGCACATTCGGATGTCCCAAATTGGGATGCCACTTCTGAGAGGAACAAAACCCGGGAGAGTGTTGTTCCTCTTTAAAGGGAAAGTCCACTTTTTATGGAATTTTTGGATGTTTTTAGAAGAGAGACATGATTCCTGTACACATAAAACACTGCTGCTGGACTCCCTCACATCAGCAGAAGACATATCAGCAATGTTCTTTTTATTCTTGTAGATCTTGGTGCACAGTTTCAGTGTACAGTTTCCAATACCAACTGCTTCCATAAATCACACATTTGCTAATATGAGAAAAAAAAGATAGATTTTTGGAAGTGGAATTTCAAAGTTATTATGAGAAAATGCATTGATAGGAAAAGTATGTTAAATGGTAAAAGTTGCTTGTCTGCTGCTGCAATTTTTTCAGACATTTCCTCAATGAACGGAGGGGTCGGGGGGGGGGGGGGGGGTAAGGCAAGTTTTTATCGGTGCTGACAACAGACAATTACATGCCAGAGGAAAAACCATTTGTTTAAATTTGCCAGCAGCTCTTTGAAACTAATGTGTGCTGTCAATCTAGATGCTAAACGGGCAGATTTTGAACTCAATATTGACTTCTTGTTAAATTAAGAATCACTTTTATTTACCTTTCGTCTGCCAAGAGGATTTTGTACAAAGATCTAATGTGTAAATAATTTAAATAGTGTTCACACTCTGTTTTGTTTTTTGTTTCTATTTGATAATATGTATATTATGGTATATGTACATTTCTTTAGTTGCTTTTATAATATATCCGTTTCTTTGATTAAAAAAAGTAATGGTGGTAATGTGGTTAATTTTTCTTTAGCTTCCGTTACTGGTTCTAGTCATACCGAAGATAATACTTCACCCGACGGATCTTTTCCTTTTCTCTCCTCGAACACATGAATGATGCCTGGTTTTAGTAACAAATCATCTGACTCTATCTGGCTTTTACTTTCCTCTACTTCACTGTATTTGGCTTTAGTTTGCTGCGATGCTTTATTTAAGACGTCTTTGAAACGATTCTTTAGTTCGATATCTGGACAGAAGACATATTCATAGAGACATGCTGCAAGCACGGCACCAATGATGGGTCCAACCCAGTAGACCTAAAGTATTTACAAAAGACAACAATACAAAATAGGCTCTTATTTTAGCTGGTCTCAGAAATTGATAACATTTACAATTTTGTTTTACCAGTAGTATTGTAACAGGCATGGGATTCACATGTTTAAAGTGGACCAAAACCCACCTCGTTCCCCCCGATCGGGGTGCCCTGCTGTGTAAACACCCCCAGGTTGCCAAGAACTCACATTTGTTCCCGGTCCAACGGACGCATCCCCACTCTCCCTCTAGCAAGGTGCGTACCTGCGCCAGGCACTTGTCAATGGCCCGGCACGGGCATGCTCCCTGTTAAAGCGTAACGGGGCATACGGCCGCCAGCGTGCTCAGATCTTCTTGCATTAGAAAAACTCCTGGGCGAAGGGGCTGGGGTGCATTCGAGCGTGCTTATAGGACGAGAGGGCTGCGCATGCGCCGTAGGACTGGAGAAGGGCAAGTGAGATTGGGTGACCTTGGGGGGGGGGGGGTTCAGAAAGTGGGTTCCTGGGTTTTGGTCTACTTTACCCACAGGTTCCCTATACCTAAATTGATCAAGTGGTGCAGTGCCAGTTGTACACCCATTAAATGTTACTGTTATTATACCATGAATGAGGTTGGTAATGGATATCAGGGATTATGGCATGCTACCCTTTAAAAAGTCTCCACTAGATAAAGTTAAATCCCATGGGTTACATGTCTTTGGCCTTGGCCATGGCTCAACTCTAATGAAGAGGAAGGGAGGATGCAAAACCATTAGCGGCTTTGTGTCAACAGCAGCGTTTGCCTTTTTTAATGTCTTAATTATTTTAGGTACTATCAATTTTTGTTGCTGTACAAAGGATAAAAGTTAAACTCATCCGTAACTGATGCTAATGTTGCCATGGCTAATGACTGTAATTGATGATAGCAAATTATGTGGCTTACACCTAATCTGCTGTTAATTTGTTTGTAGAGGGGAAAATGACTAATAGCCAGTGAACATCAGTATTATGTAGCCATGGTCTAAGTCTGCATCAGCAGGCATAAAAACATTTCTACTGTATATAGACAGACTGAAAACCCTAAAGTAAAAATAAAACCAGCTTTATAAAGAGCAAAGTATAATGAGGATCAACATCCCTCTTGGATAGACTATTTCTTTACGTAAACACCCTCCTGTTCAGATTGCACCCTATTCATGCAGGAAACTGAAACATAAATATTGCTCACCAGGTCTCTATCCAATGGTGTATCTGAAGCAGCAGCCCACATTGAGGAAACCAGTACCTTCTCTACCAGCTGTTACTATGTGCGATTACTAACTGCTTCGCTGCATGCAGAACAGGACGTACCAGTTGCTGCCATGCTGGCTGATGTGGCTTTCAAGCCTCCCCTGGATAGCGACCCTACAGGGAGAAGTTTCTATCAACTGGAACATGACTGAGAAAGCATGTTCCTGTGGCAAGTTTTTAGGGCTACTTTTTATTTCTGATGCCCACATGCTTAAACTGTTTGTCATTAATCATGCCTGAGCGTGAGTGAGGCCTGAGCATCTTTAAGAATCTCCTGTAGTGGGGAAAGTGCCATGGGAAGACATGGAATTGATGCAGTTACAAATTAATAAACCATATCTTAAGGTCAGAACATTAGGGCAGGTCAGCAGCCAAGCCAAGCCTAGCCTAAATGTGAAGCTATGATATTTTTATATATTTTGTTCCCCCAAAAATTGTAAAAAATATTTTACAATCAAAATTGCACTGTATATAGGATGCCCCCCCTTTTGTTTAGTCAGCAGGATGGTTATGCAGCATGGTGGGAGACCCTCCTTTGTTCTGAAGACTGGCCTGAGCTTAGTTTCATGTGTGTTTTCACATGCAAATTAAGTTGGCCAGCAGAAGACTACCTGTGATAGTTTTATCTGAGCCAGAGTATCACCTGGGTTAGTTTTTCTGGGGCCAATAAGAGATCACCAGCGCTATTTCAAATGAAATCAAAGGGGTCAGTCTGAGAAAAAGAGCTGGGTGGTTAGAGACAAAAGATTTGCTTGGAGGGCAGCTGCAGAAAGGATGTGTTGATGAGACTGACTGGAGGATGGACACAGGTGGACAATGATGAAATTTGCTTTGGGACAGAGAGACCTACATTGCGAACCCAAATACAACAGCCATGTTGTTTGGAGATCGGATGAGGCCTGCTGATTTCTGTCTGGACTAGATTCAACAGATGAGTAATCAGTTGTAATATATATATATATATATATATATATATATATATATATATATATATGCTTTTGCCCAGTTAGGCTTTCTATGTTTTAACACTGCTTGTAACATTTTTGTATTTGTACATTTTTGCAAGCAAGTTACAAAAATAACTCTTTAAAGTGCGCCTAGCTTTTCCTTGGGAATTACTGACAAATGAACTTATCAGACGATGTGTAATTGTTAGAGATATATATACATTTGAGCTTTTAAGTTGCCTTATATATTTAAGGGCTGCAAATATACTTGTGAATTTCAGCTAACTTACACCTAAGCAAAACACTAAACCAGATAATACATTTTAAAAGAGAATACAGACCTGGCAAAGATTGGAATAACTAGGTTTCGGGAGACAAAGTAACAAGGACATGGATCATGAACAAGTAACAGGGACAGATACAAAGATCTGGAATGGCTAATAAGAGCATGGAGCAATGGTAGTGGCAATGCCGGCCAGGGAAATTAAACAGGATTAGGGGTCAGTAACATACACTGGCAATAGTAACATCCATTATTACAAAGAGGAAGGCTAAGACAGATAAGATGGAAGTAAAATATTAGCAAGACAAAAACAGACACAACAGGAATTCATGCTCACTAAAGACACACTGCAGGATTCATATCCCCTGACCCTTGACATCATACTAACACCAGCCAAACCACTAGGGTAGCAGAGATTAGTCATTTTTGTGTTATCCATGAAGTGGTGAAGCGTTACCAATGCAATATTCTTTTTGCACAGAAGAATTCTTGATTTTGGGATTGTGCTGGTTGCTTTTGGTAGTTTGTACTCTAAAATGAGCTCCCAAATGTTTGGAATAAAAAAGGAAATAATGAATATATACTAATGACCCCTGCTTACTTTCTTGTAGCCGATGATGCTCAGTCCCTTTCTTATAGTCCTCTCTGCTGATTTATAAGGCATATTTCCCAAAGTAAATTATAGACCTTTTTTTCACAGTTGCAGCAAAGTTCACAAAGTTCTGAAACTAAGGATGCCAGTATCTTGAGAAGGGCAGCATGTAGATGACTGTAGGTTAAGGGCCAAGGGTCAGAGGGGCTTCTCCCTGTCTTTATTTCAATACCAATTTGGAATTTTAAAGACTGAACAAAAACATTATTTATAATATATTGCAAAGTGCAAAATATCTAATTATTGTAATTGTCTTACCCAATGGCTCTCCCATTTGTTCATAATGACAGCTGGACCAAAAGATCTTGCTGGATTCATGCTTGAACCTGTATAATTAATCTGTAAAAAAATAAAAATACAAGAAATCAGAATGCCTCACATTGCATGCAGCATGTATGAATGCAGATTATGTGTTTCACAAAAAAATATATGCTGTTTTTTTGCACTGCAAGATGGGTTTAGAGGTGGAGTATAAGAAAAAAATATTCTGAACCAAATGCTAAAATACCCCCCTCCCAATCACCTCACAAGAGGCAGTGTGCAGAATCTCCCCCAAATCACCTTAAAACAGCCAGTGTGCAGAATGCCCCCATTACAGGCAGGATGCATAATCCTCCTGTGAGGAATAGGTCAAATATTATATTGCACCTTATCGCTGAGGTCGGCATTCCCCTTTAAGAAACCTGACATACCCAAGGCTGGAGCACTTCTTTAAGGTCCCTGATTACAAATGTACAAGTATTTCAGCAGATGCAGGAAGGGATAATTACCATGTATATGTGAACAGCTCAGCTCACAGACCACCTGGGATGTTGCTTTCCTGCCGTTTGTCACACCTAGGCTGAGAGCATGCAGCTAGGCCGCAGATGGCCGACCCCCTGCGGGGAGTTTGTCATAAGCAGAATTTAAACGTCAGATTCCCAGCACCGATAGAATTTGGATCATATCTCGGCATCCATGTATCCTAGCGCCAAACTGGTTACAGAATCAGAACCGGCTCCCAAAACCGCATCAGGGCATAGTAAATTGCGGTCATAAAAACACAGCAAAAGCCTGTAAAAGGAGAACTAAGGTTCTGGACAAAATAGAAACCCGATTCCAGGACTTATCGCAAACGTGGCGTCCTGCCCGACAGTTTGATACTACTTGCAAGGCCCTGTGACCCCCCTGCTCCGAGTTATAGCCTCTAAAGGGTTTTAGGGCAAAATCCCACTCTAAAAAATGGGAGGTAACATCCCCTCCCACAATGGGGAGGGGAGGTGGAGAGCCTGGCAGCATAAATAGGGTGGTCTGGAACCAGGTAACTGTCACTCAACGGGAAGGGGGTTATGCAGCCGGCGTACCCAGGGGTGTCCATCACTATAACCATCATCATAAGCTCTTGACACACCCCCTTGTGGGAGCTTCCCTCATCACGACTGCATGCCAAGGTAACTTATGCTTATTGTTTCTCTGTGTAACTCACTCTGTTCTGTAACCATCTCAAGAATAGCATATTTGTTTATCACCTGTAACATTTGATATTACTTCATAGTTAAATGCTTGTTAACTCTGCCTAGTGTGCTTATTAGCATTAAAACTTATATTTAATTTGAGCGGTCTGCTTTGCCTTAAACCAAGAATCGGTGTGTCCGAAGGCTGTGAGCCGGGTATCCCTGATAGGAGAGGGATCGGACAAAGGGTTTTTGGGAACGCGATCGGTGTGCACGGAGGTCCCTGGTTGTAGTCGGACCTCGTGACGCCCGGTTCCCTGACACCTCCCATTTCAGGCAGCGTTTAGAATCCCCCCATTATGGGCAGTGTGGCAGAATTCCCCCATTACAGATAATGTGGCAGAACCCCCACCCCAACCCCTCAACACAGGTACAATGGCAGAATGACCCTCCTTTCCCATTACAGGCAGTGTGGCAGAATCCCCTTATCACCCATTACAGGCAGTGTGGCTGAACCCCCCATCTCCCCATTACAGGGAGTGTGGCAGAATCCCCCTATCCTTCCCATTACAGGCAGTGTGGCAGAATCACTCTAATAACCCAATTAAAGGCAGCATAATTACCCCTCCCTCTGCCTGCCCATCCACAGATGCAGCTACACACATGCAGACACACACACACACACAAACACACTGACACACTCTTACTAGCTCTTCCCGTATTGCTGCTTATGCAGCTCTGGTTCCGGGTGGTGGGTGGGGGTGATCTTTGTCTATGGTAGATGTCCATTCTTTTAAATGGATGTCGATCATACAGGCCCCACCCACCTGCTTGAACCAGGGCTGTGGGAGCCTGATCAGCGTTGCAGGAGCACCAGTAATGTAAGTTGTCTTTTTTTCCCTTTGCATTTGGTCCATAATACGCACTAACATTTTCCTCCACTTGGAGGGGGGGTGGTGTACTGCGTCTAATGAAGCAAAAGATACACTACTTTATTTGGTTTTCCTTCAATGCAGCATTGTTGTACACATGCTTATACTGTGTAAAATTACAATAATCACTCCAGTTTTCCATAGATTCATTATACAGGCAAAACTCAGCTGGTTAAGCTTGGCTCCTTCATTTCTAGTGGTGGACCACGAACATTGCTGCCCCCCAGGGCTGTGCCCTGTCACTGGTTATATTTTCACTATACACCAATGACTGCATCTCCTTTGCCAATGATACCACAATCATGGTCCTGAACAGAGTAGAGAAGGCATATCAGATCATAATCGCAGAGCTTCATTGATGGTGTGTCACAAACGGGCTTGTGATCAACTCCTTCAAAACTATCATGGACTTCCGAGATCAACCTGAGCACAAAAGTGGGGCAGAGATACAAAGGGAGAAGGACACCAAATTTCTGGGCATCAATATATCGTAAAACTTAAATAAAATGTCATAGCCATTCATTTAAAGGCAGTTGAAGAAGGTGGTCCTTTCTAAGAAGATCCATGCTACATTTAACAATTCAGCTATTACTGTGTTTTTTCCTCTCTTGCTGATTTGCAGGCATGAGCAAGATCGAAGCCCTTCTTCCACCACTAGCAGATTTATACAAATGGCGTGTTGTGTCACTGGCTATAAGGAATATCCTTCCATGTTGTTTATGGATTGGTTGTTGCCCCTTCCATTGGGACGGCACTGCCTCTATGCAGGACCCCTAAATCTATAAATGGCTTCTACTCCACAGCCATCCATTTACTCAATGAAGACCACTCCATTGTTTGGGTTCCCAGATAACAGTTCCACCAAAGTTACTGCTGTACTGTACTGTTGGGTTTACTTTACTGACTTCCATAGATTTGAGCCCAATTTGTTTCTATGTCATTTTGTCTCCTAGTCTAACCCACTGTATGGGAATGCTGAAAACTGAAAAAAATAATTACTTGCACCCTGTGAACTTGGTGGATAAAGCTATTCTGTTTTATTCTTTCACATCTGACTGTGCAGGACACACCAGTGCTTGTGTGTGCAGGAAGGATAGCTGCTAGAGCTTGTCTTGTATTTTCCCTGCTTCTTTGTATAGGTCAACCCTTCAATGCTAAAAAAGGTCATGAAAAAGTAAAATCTAGGGGCCGAATATTAACAACAACAGCAGCTCACCTGAATGACTCTTTTGAATAGCAGGTACGGAAACAATTATTTATTTTTACACTTATCCTAAACCATCCGTTTAACACAACTTAAATAAAAATTAACGCAGAAGCAAAAATAGATTCTGCACCCCCAATATACATCATATAATGATATGAACAATTTTTGTCTTTTAGTTTAATTACAAAAATTGCATAGTATAGTGTATACTGGCCAATTTGTTACCACTAGAGATGAGCAAATTATTCCCCAAAATAGTTAAAATTGTTAGAAATAGTTTAAAAAACAACAAGCTCGCCTCTTCCCTCGTCATTCCTCTGGCGCTAGTGTCCCACGCGAGGTCAAAATGAATTTTTAACAAATTTACTCAAATCTGGGCACCACATATATATGGATATATATATTCTCCAAGATACAGTACACACTGAGGTTAAATTCATACTCACAGCAAACAAATGTCCTATTGCTACAGAGAAGCCAATTGCTAATGCAACAGATCCAGTGATGTCATTGCGCTTTGAGTCACAACTTGCACAAATGGTGAAAAGCAGCTGAAATGTAATTAGCAATTCCACAAGAAGGCCATGGCCCGCATTTAACTTTGTATTAACCTATAAGTAAAAATTCATATTAAAGCAATCAGGCAATAGTGTGTAATCGTAAGCTATAATAGGTGATTAAACATTCATTGCAAACATTCATGGCTGCTGTTACATAAGGACATTGGTCGACGTAGAATCGCACTAAGCTGAGCTTCCAGTACACTAGTATGGATATCAGTGTAGGTGGGTGATGCTTTTTAAAAGGCTTATTTTCTTTTGCGGTCTAAGGAGGTTTTACTTTCTTCATACTTACACTCCCTGGACACTGCTATATGTCATTAGAAAAGGTGCCACATATACAGAAACCCAACCTCCCACTCTACTAGTAAAAATGTAGCCCCCATACACCACGTACATCACACCCAACCACTATGCCAGCTCCATGAAAAATATGATTGTGCAAAATTTATGGGAGTCACCAAAAATTCAAAGGGGAGTTAATTGGAAAGTCAGCAGACTCTTGATAAGGTGTAATGTGAATTCTGTTTCATGGTGTCACCACCTGTGCCCCCCTCCTCCACCACCTCAGGATTTCCCATCACTGATACAGATTTCATGCATCTAGTATGCTTTTGGATATAGCTCACACCTCACACTGGTCATCTAAAGTGACTTGGGCTCTGCCCACCTTGCTTCCCTGGCTTGTTTGTTCAATTATCCTTTCATAGGTCGGGGGCACAATGGTTAGGACTTGGTTCTTGCACTGAAACAATGCTGTAACTGCACCAGTAACAATCAGTTCAAATATTCCAAACAGCTGCAGTTAGGTAAAAAAGCAAAAAAAAGACGACCCTTATTTCCAGGCCGCCTGCAAAGAGGAAGGGCTGTTGGGTCTCCTGCTGCTGTGCATTGTGGGTTATGTCAGTTGAATCCAGACTGGGATGCTGGGAAAAGGAAGCTCCGAAATGGACTCTCTATCAGGAGAAAATCAGTGAGATTGCATTTCTGCTTGGAGTGGATGTAGCAGCAAATATAAAAGCTAACAATGGTTCAATATAAAATATTAAGATGGGGCAAGGAAGTATTGGGGATTTTTTTTCCAACTGTGCAAACCTGTTGGTTCAGTTTAACAGTAACATTCTTCAAGCCATTATAAATGTATAATTTGGTTCATATTTTTTTATGATTTATTGGAATACAGGATGTATTATTATATAAGTCATAATCACATTAAAGTGGACCCAAACCAAGGTTTTTAACTCACCTGGATTTTGGTCCACTTATCAGGAGCATCTAGATTTAGGATGTCCTTCTGTGTGTATCTCAACGGTTTGCCATTAAAACTCACCCTACGGGCGTTCTCAAAGCGGGTGCAGACGAGCAGCCAATCAGAGTGCTATTTCCCCAGCTGGGGGACATGCTCATATCAGCCATTCACAAATGCTTCAAATGGGAAGATGCTTAGCTAAAGGTATAGTGCATGCAACTTGGAATCGGCGGCTAGGTGCGTTAATGCTAGGATTGCACACAGAGGGGAACCCCTAATCAGGATGCCCATTGGAGAGGGAATAGTTTTGAAGACTGCAGGCTTTGGATGCACTTTAACTGTTTGCTTTGTGGGTTTAGTATACTAGTATAGTATACTAAATCAGTCTTTGGTTCATGGTTAGCCATTGATCGGTATATTTTTTAGCAACATCAATTTACACAAAACAGGTTATGTGCGCCATAATTCTGTAGTTGGAATAAAATAATATAGAATGATATAATTACCTCTGTAATTCCCAAGTTTCCTGCAACATCGGATGGAGTGACTATGTAGAGGATTCCTGCCGCTGAGATGGCCCCTAGGCATTGAGCAAAGATATAGAAAACGGCCTTAGCAAGGCTGATCTTTCTTATACAGACCATTGCAACAGTGACAGCTGGATTAATATGACCTCCACTTATATGTCCAAAGCACTGCACCATGGTTGCAATGCTAAGTCCAAAGCAAAGCGATATAAGAACCAAGTCAGCTGGGTGAGGGTCTTCTTTTGTACTCCAATTAATAGTTGAACCAAGGCTCAGCAAAACAAATATGAACATAGCCAGAAATTCACCAATGACTGCCTTCCAAAAGGGTTGGGTCCAGACTCCTTTACAAGCTACCATGATTGGATTGCACGAGCACCGAGGTCCACACTTGCTAAAGAAAAGAGAGTGACCCTTTAATAACACATAAACCAAATACTAAACTTGTTTACGATTCTTTACCTACAGGCTTATTATGAATAGTGCCAGGGCTGGTGAGGAATAGTTCCAGTTAGTAAGCATACTTATAATTAGCAAACTTATAAGAAATGGGCTTTGAGAGAGAAGTTATGCAGAACACTTGTAGTGATGGGAGATGGCCACTAGATTGTGCTCTAGGATAAGAAATTGAATTAATCTGTTAATTAGTAATAGCTAATATAGGAGGCGAGGAAGGCAGTTGGAGAATAGTTACTTCTGTAGATAGTTGGGGTGCCACAGGATTGGTTGGAGCATTGGGAGGGAAAAGGGTTAGCAACAAGGTCAGTGCAGGGGGTGATAAAAGGCAGAACTCAACCAGATGAGTGTTCTGTTTTTCAGAGTAAGGCGCTATTAGAGAAAGAACCAAAGGCATCTGGAGGATTGGAGACAAGCCAATTAACTGAAGCCTGGGGTTGATACAATATTCCCTGGTGGATCTAATCTGGCATAAAACCTGCCGTGACCAGTATTGCCTGTTTGACCTAAAGTGGATGCAATGCTGATTGCCTAAGTGGACCTGAAGAGTGGCTTCATCTGGAGTGAATAAAGTGGAACTTGCTTTTTTACAATGGAGTTCAGCCCGCTTAATCTGAGCGGTTGAGCCTGCACAACCATGAGCATCCAGGGGTTCCCTGTCATACCCTACACTGCCCAACCATGCACATGCAGATACCCTCGATACATCTCCTCTGCACCTCCACTGACCTGTTGCATGTGGGCAACATATAGATTCATATTTTGATTTGTCATGCCAGCTATGATTAAATCCCCAAAAATGACCTAATGTGACCTTAAATGGACATTCCAGGCAATGTCAATAATAAGCCAACAAGTAGCTCATCTGAAGCCTGCCCGTGTGCCTTTCCTCCATTTCCTGCAGCATGCTGTAGATCCTGTAACTGTAAATGTGGTTACATGCCCACCCCTTTCCCTCAGTGAGTGCTACATGCCACAGTGGTCTCACTTTGCTGGGCTTGTGAGCTCACAAATGTGGAGCCTCATCTCAGCCTCAGCCAATCACATTATTATGTGTATCTGTATGTGTATCAATACAGAGTCAGGAATTCTCTGCTCCATACACCAGACACACACGTTTATGTACAGCTGCTAATGTAAAGACATTGGTGATAGAGAAAACGGTTTCTTTTATAACATAAAAAATGCAAACAAATAAAAAAGATAAAAATAGCAGATGATCTTAACACTTTGAGGACATCATTTTGGCACACAGTAATAAAAACGTTTTAAAAAGTAATCTAAAGTAGACTTTTCCTCTAAAGTGATTGTATACCCAGTTAAGAAGTTTTGTGTTATCCTGGGCATCCCAACTATCTACAGTAGTAACTATTCTCCAACTGCCTTCCTCTCCTTTTACTAAAGGAGGCGTCTTAACAGCTATCACTAATTAACAGATTAATTCTATTTCTTATACTAGACTACAATCTAGTGGTCATTTCTCATCACTACAAGTGTTCTGTAAAACATTAAATTCTCTCTCAAAGTTTAGTTACATTTGCATATGGTTGCCATTCGGACATCCTACTGCTTCCTCCTCCAAACATCAATGCTATTAAAATATAACTATGAATGCTTGAAAGTAATGGAAAGATAATTACATGTTTAAGCAAGGCCGAGAAATTTGCACAGACATGTTTCTTTCATCGTTTTAAAGCAAAAACTTCAACTTCTCTCTTATGACATCCACCATTGTACAACAGATAGAAACATCTGGGCATAGTTATGTAGTGATGTTATCAATGAGAAGATAACCAACTGCTAAACTGAATGCAAAATAGTGAAGGGAATATAATGAGAGATGGTGCATACAACAATACAACCATTAACAGACAAATCAGGAAAAAAATTGGGATATAGCAGCCGAAGTACAAGAAATGACCTCTAGGTGGTGTTGTAGTAATAAACAGCAGCCGAAGTGTAAGCACACCTATAAACCAGACTATGATCAGTAATTGACCAGGTAGAGAGCTTTCCCTCTTGATAAAGGTGAAAACCGAAATGTTGAGGGTCATCTTGTGTCCACCTAGTAACACCTTTGTAACACCTTTGAATAAGTGAGGTTGTCTCACGGAACGCGTGGGGGATCAGGACTCCAGTCTCTAGCAGGGACCCCTCTAAGCCTTCGATCTGGTGATATCTTTTGCACTTTAACCATTTATAATTAATCTCTCTTGGGGCAAGTTGATTGGCTATTTGTTCTCTCTTTCTATATGGGATAAACATATATTTTTTGATTGTCATATTATAGCACTGTAGCACTTTTGTAGATTAGTATCTAGCACTTTAACATTGCACTAGTCACTTTATTCATTTTTGTACTATACATTGTGTGATAGGGATCTATCTTTCATAAGGGGGAAGAGGGATAATTGTCTGTGTCCCTGCTATTGGATTCTTGTTTTTAAAAATATATATGTGATGGTGTATATATAACCATTAATAAATATTGATTATTTATGATATATTTTTGATTTATGTTATTTGATTTGGTGGTGCCTGAGGTCGTCCCCGGTGGCAGCTGGGGCCACATATATTGTGTGCTTGTATTTGGATATACTCTTTTGGGGATTCCTCTAAGGCACACCTACACACATATATTGTAAATATACAAAATTTAGTTAAGTGGTGCATTGAGAAAAAACCTTTTTTGGATTGCACCTAGTAACACTGCCTGTAAGTTTTTTCCTCATTATGTACATGTGTAATCACTACTTTACTGTGTAATGCCTATGCCTGATAGTGTTGGGGTTCTGGGGATTTATGCAGACCATTCTTGACTATTACTGTATATGCTGTATTATCTAAGATTAATGTTTTGACTCCCTGGTCAATTACTGATCATAGTCTGGTTTATAGGTGTGCTCACACTTTGGCTGCTGTTCTTTACTACAATGCCACCTAGCGGTCATTTCTTGTACTCCTGTTACTATATCCCGATTTTTTATCCCGTCAATTCTTATATTGTCTTGTATTGTTGCATGCACCATCTCCCATTAAATTCCCTTCACTATCTTACATTCAAATTAGCAGTTGTTCGTCCTCTTATTAATAACATTGTGTAGTTGTTATGTGTGTGGCTTGGACACACGTATGAAAGGACTGAACACTATCTATAATACTGTGAAGAAGTTCTATTGTCTTAAACCTAGTGGGTGTGCTTTGAGCATTTTTTTATTTATATAACTATGGGCCTTATTTAAGAAGTGTTAACGTAATGCAATGACACACGCCGCCTGTAATTTTTCTGCTGTGCCACCTCAGTGCTCCATTTATAAAGCAAAAATCCTGGCGCGCCTAACAGAACTCCACTTATTTAACTTATCAATTGCCCCAGTTTCGGTTTCAGACAGCGCCAATTCCAACAGGCCCTCAGTGCCGTTCTACCATAGACTTCAATAGGCCTTTCTAGGTAATTGTTTTTTTATGTTTTTTCAATAGAAAGCTCACTGTCTTTATCTAGTTGATAGTACATTATAGTTACCATGTTACCAATGAAGTCCATCCCCATCCTTGTGTTTTCAAACGTGTCTAGAAACACATCTGTGGTCAACTGACATGCACATTCACAAGTTCTACTTTACTCTGCATTTTTTCTGGAGTATTTTCATTTGCATATTGGCGCTCCATGCCTCAACGCCGAGATGACGCAGAGCTAAGATGGATGCTGGTGTTCGCATGTTAAATTCAACCTCATCCACCTCAGCTCCCGGGTTCACAACTGACGCAGTGTGTCACTGTACATGTGTGCCACTAGATAATGCCATTTATCAATCACAAGGTATAGCGCCAGATTTGGCGCCACACAGAGTTTTGTCTGCTCCATTTTGCACTTTGGGGCGCTGCTGCTTTTGGTGCATTTTTTCTGGAGTATTTTCATTTGCATATTGGCGCTCCATGCCTCAACGTGAGATGACGCAGAGCTAAGATGGACGCTGGTGTTCATGTGTTAAATTCAACCTCATCCACCTCAGCTTCCGGGTTCACAACTGACGCAGCGTGTCACTGTACATGTGTGCCACTAGATAATGCCATTTATCATTTACAAGGTATAGCCCCAGATTTGGCGCCATACAGAGCTTTGTCTACTCCATTTTGCACTTTGGGGCGCTGCTGCTTCGGTGCTGTAAACGCTGCTCGGCAGCAACCGAAATGGAGTTGACTGGCATTCTTTATAAATTAGGCTCCCCGTTTGAAATCAAGTTTTACAAACTAATGAACAGACATTGTTTCTGGTTCTATGCTGGTGCCACTCCTGGCTGCCCAGCAGAGGCTGAGAAATCTGGAACCCAATATTCTATTCACACAACATGTTTTGTAATGATAACCTCTTATATGAACCACCCTCTGTTATGTCATTCTTTTTATCCCTTGTTGAGACCTGGCGGAAGGATATGTTGATGACAACAGGGGGGCGACACAGTGGATAAATAGATGGTGGCAGTAAGAGGACCAGGCCGCAGAAGCACCTAGCAGGCAACGGAAGAGCTGAGAATCTACCTGCACAGCCCCTAGATGTCAATGCTCTGTTACACTTAAGTTTACATATATGAGAAGAAACTTGTTGCTTTCAGTGGGCAGGATTCTCTTCCCATGTATATTGGGAAAAGGCGTGAATGGGCACTATACTTTACTATGCTTGGAAAGGGCAGGGGACTGGGAGAATTCCCAGTGGGCCACACTGAGTTTTGGGCTGGCTGAACTGTTGGTAGCTCACAGCATGCAGCCCACCTCACCTGCACTCTGGCCAAAATTTACTCTCCCCTGTGCTTTGCTGATTCTTACACCTATCTCTAGTACCTGTTTCCAGAGTCTCCTCACAGCCTCTACCACATATCGGACCATAAAGTCCCCCACAGTCAAGCCCCCCCCGCCTTGTTATGCTCCTGCAATGCAATAGCCTCAGCATCATATCTGTGGCAGGCCATGTCACATTGCCCATACAACTGCAGATCCCACCAGTTGATCGGTTAGGCAGGACAATGAGGCCAGCACTCAAAGATGATGTCATGAGCACAGGAAAGTCCTGGGCTGACTCCAGTCCATCCCTGATGCTTGGGGATACCATTAGCCAAGTAAGGTATTTTTAAAGTGAAGGGGAAAAACCCTCCTGTAAACCATCTAAATCAATCTAAAACATCTAAATATGATATAAATAAAAATGATATACCGTAAACAAAATAAAAACACCCTTTAACTAAAGCTAAGTCATTTGTATATAAATATTGACCCTATTTATCATCTTACCAAGTTTCCAGTTATTGTGTTTATCAAAAGCGACTAGTGCCCTTTAAAATATTTAGCTGTCTTCTAGAGACTTCCATTTTTATTGACGGAGTACAACTGTCCGCCAAGAAAGTAAAATTATGCAGTTGGTAGACAAATTCATCTCTTGCAAAATGCTGAGGGCAGTGCCACCGGGGGAGTTTAGTTTGGGGGCACCATGGAAGATTTATCACCATAAAACATACACTGAATGATGCATTTCCAAGCTCTGCTTAAATATAGATGAATTTGTGCTTTTTGAATTTTGGATGCATATCAGCAGTGTGTGTGTATTGGAATCACTTTGATTAATACTTTAGATGCTGCAAAACTCAATATTAGACCAGAGTGTGAATCAACATGGAACCATTCCAGCCTGTTTCCAGGGCTTTGAAGAAAATATCTCTGTGACTGTAATAAATAAAATAGCGTATACTGATGTTAATGTGCTAGCAAGCAATCGCCAACTGAAGCAATTTATAATTTGCATGCCAGAGCCATCGTAATTAGATAACCTTACTATACTGGGGTCGATTTAGCACAATTTGTAAAACAGTGAACTTTACATGAAAAATAAAGTAGAAGTACTCTTTTTAAATCTGCTGAATTGATCAATAGGTAAACAATGAAAGTGATTGGCATATTTTTCTCCCCAAAAAAGTACTTTTTTGGCCCTATAAGATACACTTATCTTTCCCTTAAAGTATACTTACATATGGCGCTTCTGCGTTGCTGGCCAGTAAACCAAAGGCCGACTCCGACTGCTTAATTTTATCAGGTCCCGACTTTAACTCCAACTCCTTCATAAAGGGCCAATAATTAGTAAGAAATTTCCTGTAGTAAAATGGTAACATCAGGCTTTTTCTCATCACTATATAAGCAACAGGGCTACTTATATAGAACATAAAGCATAATACAAATTCAGAACAAATAACCTACAGCTCAACTGTCAGACCCCGAGAATACGTGTCTTTGTTGTGAGCCTGCAACCCCCAATCTCCACAGCCATCTTCACCTATAGACAAGCCCTCGTTTGCCGGGACACTATACATGCCTCACCGGACACGGTTGCCCCCAGGACTTGATGGCTCAAAGATTGTAGGCTCACGTGGGAGTGAAGACAGATAGGCCGAAGGTCAGACTGGGCAAAGTAGGTAAATACTGGAACAGTTCAGGTGCTCTGGAACAGGTAAGTACTGGAAAAGTTCAGTTAAGTACTGGAACAGGTAAGTACTGGAACAGTTCAGGTGCTCTGGAGATTTCAAGCAAGGTCGAAAGTCAAGCCAAAGGTCACACCAGGAGGTCAGAGAGCTGCACAGTACAAAGGGATGAGACCAGGGGCGGACTGGGATTCAAAAACGGCCCGGGACTTTTTTGGTCACATCGGCCCTTCTGTACTGTGCCCGGCCCCATAAAGTATGTTACATGACATGCAGGCAGCGCCACTTCTAGCCGGCCCCGTAACCGCAATGTTGCTATCACTACCGAGTGATGTGTCGTTAGAGTCCGGGAAGAGGCGAATTATTTAGGTGATCTGGGGGGTTTCACACAGTGGGGCATTCCCGATCGGGGTGCCCCGGGGTGCAAGGACCAAAACCCAGGATAGTCAAAATCCTGGGTTTTGGTCCACTTTAAAGTAGACCAATCACCAGGATTGTGCCTATCCTGGTCATTAGCTTTTGCCCCGGGGGTATCCCAATTTGGGATGCCTAATTGTGTGAAAGCCCCCCAGATCTCCTACTTCACTCACCTTTCAGCCTTTCCTGCGCTCACAGCGCTTGTCCAATCAGAGCTTTAGGCCATTGTTTTGGCTTGTGTGTTGGTATAGGGAGCGGGAGCAGCTGCACCCCCGGTTTCCTTGTAGAGTGCTTCCGCACACACGGCCGATTCAGGGATTAAGCAAGGGAAATAGGGAAAGGTAAGGGGTTTCCTGGACGATCTGGAAGGGTTCACACAGTAGGGCATCCCAAATCACCCATATGGCCAGCCGTGGAGGTGATTGGTCCATGAGAGTGCATACCCCCAGCATGCCAGAGCCCAGAGATGCCAGTGCCACAGCTAAAAAAAAAAAAAAAACAACATAAGAATATGGTACTTACCACACAGAGATGATCAGTTTTCCAGCAGTCGCCTCTCCTCACCTCTGCTGTGTCCCACGAGCCCCGCCGGGCCGGAGACTCCCTGCTTGTCTGCTGAGCATGCGCAGAGTAGTAGCAGCTTCTTCTCTCCCCGCCTGGTCGGGGACAGCGTGTGTGGGAACTAAGATGATGCAGCTCTGTCCCCGCCTGGCGGGGAAAAGAAGTTGCACACAGGCCACACACCTCGCTGGCCGCGTCAGGCGGGAAGGAAAAGGAGGCGATCCAGGGGCCGCGGGTACAAGTAGGTGGGCGAGGGGCCGCTAGGACTTCGCAGCAGGAGCCGCAGTGACTTCGGTGTGGTGGCCCGGTGGCCAGATGGGAAGCAGCGGCCTACCGAGATTTGTCCCGGTATGCCCTATGACCAGTCCGCCCCTGGATGAGACGGAGACGTAATCGAGATTCATGCAATTGGTCAATAACTATGTTCAGGAAAAATCACAAAGACAGCTAAACGCTATCACAGGCACTGACACACTGAAGTGGTAATCCCTTTATAGGACTGAACCCGACCGGATTGAACAGGGGGAAGTGAATGTGATTGGTGCACTTGGAATCTGTGGGTTGATTGGTGTACTTGGAGACCTCTGGGCTGATTGCCCCATCTGAGCTTTAAAGGCATTCTGCCCAGAACTGGACCTCCTAGTTTTGGCTCCTTTTAACAGCCTCCGGCGGCTGCGCTGTGCTCAGCGCTGCCGGAGGACATAAGCTGTCTGTGCTCGCGCGAGCATGAGCCTAATGACATATGAGCTGCTTGCTGCATGCTGAGCTGTCAGTGGTGGCATCTTTCATTCACCAGCACTTTGCATTCCCTGATAAACACTGCTGAACTTGCTCCTTTCTACTGACTTTTCTTTCTCAGTCCCCAAAATGAATTCACTTTGGAAAGGACTGTCACATTAAATAATGCATGGATAAGTCATGCTCTGCTGCTGAGGAGGCCCAGCAGGAGGGAGGGAGTGCAGTAAAAGATATAAAGCAGGCTGAATAAAAGATGCAGCCCCTCACATTCAAAAGATCAGAAAACAGGCTTATTTATTGTGGAGGTCAGGTCAAGGCCGCTGTGCACCGACAGCATACAGCACACCCTGATTTCCACGGAGCCACTAATGAGATTGTAATATAATGCCTTGGAGCAGCTTAAAGACACGGAGTATAAGGGGCAGGGGAGACTGGAGAACTCATTATCTATCACCATTAGAACACCCAGCTACTGCTGCTTATCAATGATTGTTATACACAAGGGCCTTACATTGAGAAAACATCAAATGTATGTATGATTATTGTTACTAAACTTCCTATGAAAGTTACATTCATTATACAATATTAGTAGAGATTTTTTCTTTTATGTTGGAGTCGGTACCTTTTATCCGACTCTGGCCTCAGCCTAGCGGAGTAGCTAGGCTTTCTGGCACCTGGGGCAAAGATTCGAAATGGCGCCCCCACCTGTTCTCAGGCCCACTTTTGGCGCCCCCCTGACCTGCTGCACCCGGGGAAAGTGCCCCCCCGCTCCCCCTAGCTACGCCCCTACCCCAGCCAAAACAAGCTCTGACTCTTGTCTCCACAGCCCTGGGCAAGAGGATGTATGAGTGGCGGCCCATTGTCCCCATTACTGTTGCTTCTCTTCTCAGACACGCCATGTGCCCTACACATACATCCAGTCTATGCAGTGGGTGGGCGTGGCCTGCATACGCTGTCCTCATTGGATGATAGCCGCAAGCCTCGCCCACCCGCGGCAGAGAAGAGAAGCAGCGGCAGTGGCAGGGAGACCTGACCACCGCTCACCCATCGTCTGGCCTCCCAGGCTGCCAGTACCGTGGGAACGCCGTATGTAAGTTTCCATTTATTTTGTTTATCCAGCATCAGGGAAGAGGTGGTCAGGAATGACTCTAAACTTACCTTTACTGGTGGCTACCACATTCCTGGCTTCTCTGTAGCTGTGACGCTCCCCCGCTCAGCCTATCTGAATAGCTGGGTGCTGGAGCACGCATGGCTGAATAAAAAGCCAGGGATGCAGCCAGTAGGCAACTGCAGCGTCATACGGCAGCCTTGAGATCAGCCAGTCTGCAATCTCAATTTGGATGTGGATTCGGTGGTGAAAAACCAGAGTTTTATTTGAAAACCAGCCCCCGCATCATCTGAGGTACTCGGGCAAGGAGGGTGCATGGGGGGGACAAAATAAGGGGTTTCATCTGTCCCCTCCAAGCACAGTGCGGCTGCAGCAGAGAGCCAGGTGGAAGGTAAGTCCTTGACACTAATTTTTTACTATGCTTTACTATATCCTTTTCTTTTGGAACTGCTTTACACATTTATGAAGCCGAATCTGGTGAGCAACTGGAACAACGCCATGTAGTGTCATCATTATCCCAGGCTCAGCGTACAGCGCCGGCGTTCAGCCTTGCAGAGCGCCACGTCTTACCTGTCGTTACCTGGCGCTCTCCCATACATTTCAATGGACGATCCTTAAATCCCTTTCCTGATGCCAATTTTTTTTCCCTTAAAAAAATTCTCAAAACTTCTGACATGTATCCTGGGCAAGAAAATTACATTTTTGAAAACTTTTTGGATTAATAACATTTTTATGCAGAATTGTCCTTACATGTCTGGTATTAAAGTGTTCATGTTACAACGTAATAATGTAATTCCATATGTTTTCGCATTGTTACTAGTGGATACATGTTCAAAAATCACACAGCCTCTGGCACTATGGGCTACAATTACATGATTTTGAGCGCCGGCGATGTTTTTTTGCTGAATGTGGTCAGTCGCTCTGAGCTGGCGCTACAATTCGGTCCCATACAACATAGCACTGCGACTCACACATGATATTCATTAATGTCGGATAGCGACAATGATCCATGAAACCATGGCCGAGCACAGTAACTACTAGCAGTCACTCTGAAATCCGCTCTACAGACACTCATCTGTCGCTACCGGGCGTTACTAATGAATCAGCCTGTAAGTATACTGTATGTTTTGTAGTTTGTTAGTTTGTACTATAGATATTACAAATCTGTAAATGTGAAGGGTTTCACTATTATAAAGGATTATTCTAGATCCTTGTTTTCATTTTGCATCAGGGCCCAAAAGAGTTACATGTCTACAAGTAAACCATGCTTGTTACACTGTGCAGTACAAGTACTATACACAAGTATACTGAATACTGAAACAGTACTACAGTACCACAACTTAAACCAGGCCAACACCCTTACAAGAAAGAGCATTTATATGTATCCCCCCCCCCCCTCCCAGGCAATTCAGATCGCTGCACATAAAAATTAATTTGTCTTTTTGTAAGTCCTGCCATTACCGATTCTACCCCCAATCTGACAAAAATATTGCATGTGCACCAAAGTTAAACTTGCCAGAGACCAGCATGTTACCCAAAAATGAGCCCCAAACTCTCTAACACCAAAGCAATATAGAAGGGGAACCCTCCCGGAGGAAAAGAGGCTAAGCACCATGGTGCTCAAACAAATTGTAAAGACGTATTCACAATTTTATTGATTATCTATCTATCTATCATCTATTTATCATCTATCTATCTATCTATCTATCTATCTATCTATCTATCTATCTATCTATCTCCAAATAACAACAAGACTGATAGAAACAAGTCAGTGCTGGCAAATATGAACTAAATGGCACAGTAACCACAAAAGAGTTAAATCTGCGATATAGGTGGAGGGAATATATAAAGTCTGAAATAACCAGCTATAATCCACCCACACAGGCAGCATCCAGTGAGTGGCATCCCCCAACTCACAATACTGCGCTGCAAAGATGCAGATCAATGCAATATAAATACATAGAAAGATACATGCCTGTAAATGATTGGTTTGTCTGCAAACCCATGCGTTCTGCAACCTTGTTGTCACTTCACCCGGGTAGATTGTGAGTGTGACAAGAGATTGGAGGCCGTGCACACACCCCATGTCCCGTGTCACTCAGGCCTTGTGCGTCCAATGTCACATGGGCAGCGTTGCAGGGAAAGCCCACAAGCCGATCAAGGAGCACTGTCCCAAATCTGCCCCAGCACCAGTCAGCTGAGCGTGTGACCCAGGACTGCGGGCATGAGGATTACTACCATTGAACGTGATAAAGTTTGCATGCTGTCCTAATAGCCTACACAGGGGGGCATATGAGCACTGTGTGTTGAATAGGTCCGGTTTAAGCCATTTTTGACTGTTAAGTATTCATAGCATTTTATGAAGGTCAGCATTATATAAAAAAACATTGCAACAACATTTATTAATACATCTTGTAAAAGACATTACGGTTTGGAAATGTCAGACTTCTTTTCTCACTTTAATGTATGAAGGGAGATACAGTAACAGCAAAATGTATTATGATGTTTACCCAGTAAAACATTTTATTGCTGACAGCGAGATTGCACAATCTTGTTTAAAGAGCAAAAAGAAAACTATTTTTCTCGTAACTGAACAGGACATGCAGTGCTCCAGTACTACTATCCTTCTTCCACGTACCTTCATTTTTTAATAAGGAAAAATGTCTTAGGGAATTTTCTACCAAATGTTTACAGTTGATATTGCTTATTGAAGTGGAGAAATATTAAAGGGTTTCCTAGTCTGTCATTGCAATCTAAAAACTGACTAGTATATGGGGGACAGCATTGTCAGTACACTCCTTTGACAAACATTTGAAAACTACAGAACAAAGAGGTTAGTAGGGCATGTCTCAATAGAGAAAGCAGCTTCCCCATCAGCTCCTAAATATAGACAAGCTCTTAAATAAGAATTGCACACCACAAAATAATAAAAAATGTGTAATAAATTAAAGATATCACAGTAGCGTACAACATGGGGGACACTATAGGGTTGATTAAGTCCAGTTGAGAATACAGTCCCACATTACTTTCTGCCTCAGAAAGTAGTGAATGTTCTCTTGACCAATGCAGCAAACCTGTTTTTTGGTTATAAAACTGTAATCTTTAGGTTGGGATACATTGGAGAAAGCTAAGCATGTGCAGATCATATAATAACCCAAGAAACACCAACAAAATGGGTTTGGAATTCAACAGTACTGTCAAAGGAGCTGAGCGACCAAAAGTGCACTGAGAACTTGGAAAACAGTGCCAATCAGGGCTCTATAGTAAGTTAAGAAATAAAACCGACCATGTTTGCACCCTTCAATAAGAAATATTTCTTTGGTGCCGATAAAAACAAATACATTGGCATAAATGTTACAAGAAACCAAGGAAATCTTGCTTCAGACAGGGCAGAAGTCAATCTTAGTAACAGATAAGTCAGAACTTAAGGCAAAGAAAGATGCAGTTTACCCTTTGTAAGAAGTCTGTATATATACACTGTACTGTATGTATCAATTAGTCACCACTTTCTCACCTCGAGTTGATTTTCACGGTCTGTCTGGTATTACAATATTGTGATCTGAAGCATATTTTCATGTGTGCCGCTTATATTCTTCTCCTTTCATCTCCTGCTGCTGATGCTATATTCACAGCTTTTTAGGGTGGGGACACAAGGGAAACAAATGCCAAATACCACCCCCACCACCACTTGTCTTTCATTTGTCCTGTCAATGTATATTGCGAGTGCGTAACCAAGAATACATACAAAGGGGAGATCAGTGTTTTTGATCCCATATAGTTAACAGTATTTTATTTTAAACATGCACAATATTCTCATATATAATCCATGATCATAACTAATGTTGAAACTTGTTCATGCAAAACATGTTTTTTCAAACTCTGGTTCTACTTTTTAAATTGTGTTTATTGTGTTTTGGGCAGCTTTATTTATCTATTGCAAATGCAGTTTTAGAAGTAGAAGTGGAAAGAAGCTATTATTGTTAATTTGTATGATTTTGTCATCTTACATGCCAGCACAGCCACTGTTGCTGCTACTATTTAACCAGGGACTAAAAAACGGGGAGAGGTTATGGTGGGCAAGACACACTGCTGACAAGCTACTCCACTGGGGTGTGGTAGAAGGAGATAGTATAGGTCCACTTTAAGCGTTAGAATACCCTTTTTTACAGGGAGGGTAGAGGTCTGTTTAAAAGGCACATATATTGTATTGGAGCATATACCAAACTCTGGGGTTTGTAACCCCCCCCGCTCCTCACTGAATCTTAAAAATGGTGGTACTCCATCTCCACCTGGTCCAGCATTGATGGTTCTCTCAAAAATAATAAAGGCATCCTAAGAAGCTCCTCCAACAGGATCCCATTCATCGCCAAGCAGCTGGATGCAGCTTCCTAGTTTGGAGCAATGCAAGCTTATTACCACTCGGAAACAAATGATATGTGTCAAAATCTAAAAAACCTTTAAAATCAAGAACACCCAAAGTAGCAGCGTACAATAGTACTATGCTTGAATTTTAGTTCACAAATTATAATCATACAAAAACAATGTAACCACTGCACAAAGGCAGTGCAAAGTACGAAAACAATTAAATTTGAACCTCGATCTACACGATCAAGTGGATGTGTGGCACAAGCCACTAATGAGAAATACATTAAAAAATAAAGATGATGCTAATATGAGACAATATTAATAAGACAAGGTGACCAACAGAATAATTAACGAGCAGCCAATACTATTAAAGGAATCCATCATGGGACAAAATCATGCCAATGCTAAGTAAAAATAAAGATGATATTCTCACAGTCAACCTATTTAGCTAATATACACCAAAAAGGGAAATGCAGCTCCAATAATCCTGATATCAGTATGGTGCAGAGACCCGGGGCATGAAAAGAGAGCTGCTGCTAAGCCCATTCAGAAACAGGTAACACCAAGGGAAGTCTTTCAGCACAAGAGCTCCGGAAGGACAAAGTTAAAACATAACTTTCACTAAGCAATTATAAAACCATCTCATGCAGGGACCGGCTTTCCCATTTCCCAAACCCCCAGGTGGGGGCCGCTTGATAAAGGGATGTCCCCCTTCTGGAGCTCATGTGCTATTTATATATAGGCCCAGCACTCATGTGCATAAATCTTTCAGGGGAAGTATGTATTGGGTGGCACTTGGGATGGTTTGGATAATTGGGTTGATACTTGGCATAATTGGGGTATGGTACACCATCAAAGAGGTTGGGAAACCCTGGACTTTATGCTGCTCAGAAGTTCATAAGACTAATTTTATATAGTGTTATACTTTTCCATTGCAAGCTAAGTGGGACAAAAAGGAGTAATACAGAACATGTTAACAAATCTATGGTATTTATACACACCCCTCGATTCAAAGAGCAAAAGTGAATTGATTTCGGATCGAGAATCGTAAGTTTGGGTGGGTGTTAGTCATTTTTTCCTGTTTTTTTGGCCATTTCCGACTCGCACGAGCCTACGTTCGAATGCGTATATGCTCTTACGATCATCGCAAGTTCGTTCCTAAATTTTAGGATCAAAACGTAAAACTTAGGATCAAATCCTAAAACTTAGGATGAAAACCTAAAACTTAGGATAATCGAATGTGTTTAGGTGTGATTCAGAGAACAGTTTTCAAACCTCTAAATACGTTTTAAAAGAAAGCCACTGCCGACACCTTTTAGCAGTCGTATTGCTGTTCTTGAACAGGTTTTTTGGCTATATGGAGGAGTCTGCGCGTCTTGAGCTCCAATGAACTGCATGTATCAGCATGGCCGAGGCCATAAATTGTATGGCAATGCATACCTGATTCATGTATGCCTTATAAAAGCATTTTAATGTGGACCTTAATTAGTCCTTTGCATGTAAACCTTTATTTTGCAATATATTTGCGTTAATTAAAGAAACTTATGTCCTTTGTTATTTATTTTTAAATTGATGTACTAGAATAATATTTTTAGATTGCATTTATTGGTGTAGTTGTTTACCTTTGCTTTGTTTAATTATTTAAGCACATCTTTGGTCACATGCATCACACTTACTGAGGAGAGGAGAGCGGGATAAAGTGCAGGATGTGGGTTACTGCTGTATTTTGCACAGACACAGCAGAGCTGGGGGCACGGAAAGGTCAGAAATCAAAGAATGCAGAGCAACACAGTCACAAGGCCCTTTCTGTTTGCAGGCTGCCCGATAATACCTGACCCGCCATCTTGGCTGTTTCTAGACTCATAACATGCAGAAGTTGCTGGGTGTTTTTTTATATTTGAGAGCAAATCTGTATGTAGAGGGTGTGGGTAACCACACACAAAATTTTAAGTTGTACCATTTGAAGCCAAAATATTAAAATTAAATCCACAAGTAAAAAATGCAAGTTAACTAAAAATTAAACAAAGTAAGATTTACTTATGCAAATGCATTCATTAATGGTTGGTTACTACAAAATGAATGAAATAAAGAAAAATAAGACCAAATATTTAGAATGCACTTTAATGAGGTAAGTTTGTAGTGCGCAGCCGCAAGATCAGAAGGATTTACGTCCAGACAAAAAAGGAAAAAGGGCAAAACCAATGTTGCAACCTGAGAAATGAAACAGAAAATTCAGGATGGAAACTGACATAGGTCTGATTCCCGAACTGCCATACGAACGGACGTATATTTTAGGATAGAAACGTATTTGCTTATAGAATCACTCGCAAGTTCATACGAACGCACGAGCGTACGGGAAAAATAGGATGATCGGCACCAAAATCCAAGCTGTTACATGTTTCTTTGAATCGACCCTATAGTCTACACAGCATATTGCCAGAATATTCCTCCCCAATGTACAGACATGATTACAGCCCTGTGCTTCTATGCCACACATGGGCTTATAATACCTTTCTGCACACGCCAATCCCTGACCCTCAGTAGCGTAACTAAATGTAATGGGACCCTGGTGCAAACAGATGGTGCTTTCTTTCTATATTTTAATGCCAAGAGAGTACAGATCTTATGAAAAACGTGGAGGCGCTAATGTACAATGATGGGGCCTTCCTGACCTTTTGAGCTGCGGTGCAGTCACACCTCCTGTGCCCTCTAGAGTTATGGCCCTGCTGACCATAATCCAAGATCCCCCACCACCATGGTGTTCACCTATGCTATCTGTTTCTTATCATGTATGTACAGTACAAAGCTAGACTCTCCACTGAATTTAATCTAGGTAGCTACCTCTAAAATTCCTCAACCTTGATGAATACATTACGTGGGGTTTAGTTTGTATTCATCTAAAAATATAAGCCTCTTTAATGTGGAAGACCAAGACCCTCCCTGATACAGAGATGCCAGGGGAGGGTTTAGATGAGTGTAGCACCTAAAGGAGAAGCTAAGTATCTCCTTAAATTGGACCTAAAGGCCTTGATTCAGAAAACTTGATTCACAAGATCAAATAAAGTGTGAAGAGGAGAGAGCATTCCAACAATCAACAGGTGTGTGAAAGTGCTTATATGTTGGTTCCTGACACCTAAACTTTTACTTTACTTTAAGTGTTTTACTTCAAAGTTTCAAAAGCCGAACATACAGTTCTTGGCTACTGGTGTGTCAGATCAAGGTAGGATTAAGGGGTGAGGTAACCCCGAAATGCGTTACCTTTGAATGGGGAGCCCAGGATATTCACTCCACACAGGTCATGCTATATTTTAAAATGTTACATTAAATGTTATGTTTTATCATACTTGGTGAGCTGGACCTGCAGCACATTACCACAATTGGGATTTCTGAGCTGTCTATCTTCTTGGAACTACTAGTGTCAGATCAAGACCCTCCCTGCTACAGAGCAGCAAGGGGATTGTTTTGATCTGCTTTGTCCCCTAAGATAACTTCTTACATTAATATCTAAGTCTTGAAATGTAAAAATAATCCTGACCTTTAACCTCACATAAGCTTAATAAAGTGAAGACAAACCAAAACGTGAAATTTCATGAAAGAGTTAACCGGTAAAGTAATGTAGATGCTCCTTTGATGAACTTCAGGCTGTAATCTTTTGCCTTGAAATGCAAGAAAGTAGCTAAAATGCTGGCAATAAAGTTACAGTACCTGTTCACTAAAAATGTTTTCTGTAACTACATGCTAATAATCTCACAGAGTACTATATTTTATACTGAAGTTTCTCAATCTGTATTGTGCAGGTACCTAGGCAAAAAAATTCATGGACAGGGTGAGTGTTATAGAGCAAGTCAAGCTCCGGTAATAGACAACTGTTCATGTCTCTGAGTGAGACAAGATAATCTTGTGATTGATGATGAGTTCCATATCCAATAATATTATAAAAATAAATACTAGTCACCTTTGTCTATCATTGTCTTGAGTATATATATATATATATATATATATATATATATATATGCTTATATTAAGCATAGTAACAGATTATGGCAACATTTTTCTTTGTACCATACTGCAAAGAATTGTGTCATGCACTTTGTGATTAGCACTTGTGTTAATTGTTTCTAGATGGTCACTTAAGCTTTTATTGATAATTGTTTCACTTAGGAAAGCATGAATAAACATTTCTTTGCTCAAGGAGGTTTTGTTTTTGGCGCATAGAAGTCACCTGAATAAAGTGAAATGAAATGTGTCTGCTACAGGTTACTTTAGTGTGTTTCTTAATCATTGCTCTGCAATCCTGCAAGTGTTTTATGATTATAGCTTTATTCTATTTAGTTTTCTGTGTAAGTCAAACCATAATTGGAGACTATTTATTTTCTGCTCTTGGCTTGTTTTAATTTTTTTTAGGTGGAGAAAAAACAATGAGAGATAGCTGCTGTAATGAAATACCATCTGCAAGGATGTACTGTGTGTAAAGGCAAACACAACTTAAAGCACTTACCCCAGAACCCTTGACTCAGGTCTGCCAGTCATTCCTCCTTAGGATAGAATGCAATGTTCAGTTAGCTCGCACTGGAAGGACAGAGGAGTCAGATTTCATCAAGCTGTCTGATTGGATTCTGCTGGAGTAGAGGTAGAAATGGTCAGTGCTGTTGCTGTTCGGATGCCAAATATTACCCATGTATATATAATTATTTATACCTAGCCTGCTCTGTTCCCTAGCTCAATGACTTGATAGAAAACGTTCAAGCAAAATGCACTCAGTACATGAAAACCCAACTATGCAACCTGCATTTTAGTCTTTCCTAATGGAATCGAACTGACACTTTTATGTTGTAAAGTTTTAGGTGAAATACTTTTCAGTGGGTAATTCAGTTAGGTAATCGGCACAGAAAAAAACTTTCTAGCTACAATACACATTACAATACACAATACCTAAGACACATTTCCTTTTTTTTTCGAAGGCCACTTATGCCAATAAAAAGTTGCCGTAAACCAGCTTCACTCAGATGAGATTGTTGAAAATCATGCAGCTCGAGATGGCACAATTCTTAACAATATGGTATTTTTTAATAATTTAATCAATGAAACTCAGCGGGGCCCCTGTTTACAAGCCCTAATGCCCTTTGATATGGGCTTGGGTTTACCCTAAGTGTTAAAAAAAGAGACCACACAATAAAGTTTAATATTCTCAATGTAACTACTCACCGGTCCCATCTTTTTTCTTTATTCCCATGCCAGAAGACATCCTATTCCTTGTCTGCTGATGCTTCTCCTGTCCCATGCCGTTCTCTGCTGGCCGGATGAAGTGGGCCTTGTAACCCACGGAACGCGTGGCCATTTGTGAGATGGTTGGCGGTGGGGAGACTTTTGTAATGCTTTTATTGGAATGATCATTGGGATTTATTGGTTGTTATACACATAATAAGAATTTTTGTAGATTTTGATAGTATTGGATTTGTTTGGCTTTTGCAGGGCACTTTGTAGGGATATTGTTGTATATGATGCCCCAGTATATGATACGGGGATGTAGCTAATTAGAGATATATACATTATATATAATTTTTTCCTTTGCTTCATATAGTTTTTGTATTTATAGTTTCATTTGTTGACACTTTTGTATATATTTTTGGCACTTTATTGTTTACCTTTATAGGTGTAGGCTTTTATGTGTTTATTTATTTATTTATATATATACAATTATTGTAATTTTGTATTGTACACCTAGGACCCAGATCATAGGTAGGGGCTATTAGGCATGATTTGTTAAATTGTTATGCCAGTGTGATTTGACATATATATATATTATTATTCTCTCCCCCCACCTGTGTGTTTGTGTATTGTGTATGTATTTATATGTATTTTAAAGGTTATTATTGTGTTATGTATCATATGTAGTTGTGGAATAAAGGTTGTATTTTCTATGTCGGTTGTGCCTCCCCTTGATCCATGTTGGTCGAAATTTGCTTTCAGGGCCCCCCTCCTTCATATTCTTGTGGCGGTGCGGGGCTTCAGAACCTGATGCTTGTGCCGCCACTTACACGGGGGGACATCCCAAGGGATCCACCCTTCTGTTTTGCAGATTTTTCCAGCAAGGGTCTGGTGTGAGGGCCGGGGGAGGCACCTTTTATACTAGGAGGGGGGGCCTCCATGTCACTAACCTCCATGTCACTAATGATGCCACAGGAGGGGAGGGGCCTAGAGGGCATTTTACTGAGAATTACTCTCTATGCCCCTTCCCTCCTGTGACATCATTAGTACCCTAAGCACTATATTTTTAATATAAAAAACCCTAAAAAAGCATTTACAAATAAAAAACAAACAAAAAAATTGCCCGCACCATTCCTTTTATCAATGAAAATTAGTACAACTCGCTGACATTAAATGATTTAGCTGTCATGCAAGTTGTAAAATCATGAACTGAAGTGAAAATCCTCACATGAGTTCTCGTTTCAACATGCCTCAAACGAAAAAACCTCAGAAGGAGCTTCGATTCAGAGTTTGGGAAAATTTACACTGGCGACTTTACTTTCTCACAAAAATGAAATTTTACACTGGGTTTTGAATTTGTCTGACTGTAAATTGTTGGAATTCAAACTCTTAGAGACGGCCTTGTAATCTTTTACAGTCTGATGAGCATCAACATCTCTTCTTCTGATGTACTCAGATATCGTATTCATGCCATGATATACTTCGAGAAACATGGTGTAAAGATAAAAATTCGATATATTCCTGTTCTTTAAATAAAACTGGCTGATACCCCATTGATTGAACACCTCTAATTTCACCCTTTAAATGACCTGCTAATCCTAAATTATCACGCACATTCGCCACTCGCAGATCTGTGATATTGGATCAACAAATAAATTACAAACATCTAATATTTTTTACTCATTTGTTGGCTTTGCCTATCTTGACCTACTTTTATGTATTTCAAATCTGTTGTAGTTTTAGGTCAAATTTATGCAAAAACACCAACATTTGGAAGGGTTCACGTTCCAAAGTAGGCAATACAAAAGATACAGAGGTGTTTCCCTTTCTCTTTTGTAAAAATGTGTTCTTTGCTGCATGTGCAATGTTTTTATGTTAATATTGCATAATCATAAATGAATCAGGAATGTTTATAACATTTGTATGTCAATATATGAAAATATGAAAGTACAAGACGTTGATTTAAAAGGTAAGTGTTAGCTTAGTGTTTGTGTTGAATATTCTGTGATTAGAAAGGTACAGTACACTACGTGGGTTTAGGATATCCCTCTGCTAGTTGTATTTTGATATGACTAGATTAATATGCCTCTCCTGACATTCATAGCAAGTAACCCCTGCTCAGTCATTCAAAAAATGCTTAAATACATGGCCCATATCCAAAGGTTCAGTTGACACCTCCAATCAAGTTAACTTGACTTTTCTTGGCGTTGTGTGCCAATGATCTGGAAACTGTGCATGCCTTAAAGAAAATGACTTGGCACCACAAACCCTTATTGTGTTACAAATCACAGTCGCTACATTTTGTTTTCTAAAGGAATAGTGAGAGTAATACAGGAGTTGCCTTTTATGCTGCCAACTGTACCACATACACAGCTTAAAGACTTTTATTCTGGGAAAGCTAGCATGAATCAGGCAGCTTAGGTATATCAGCAAATATTCTATTTTATTAATTCTAGGGGTTATTAGAAGCAATAATCTTACCACAGTGTCATGAATTTTCAGGAATTGTTTGAATATAATTTCTGTTTGAATTGTAATACTTAGGGGGTTATTTAAGAAAGGATAGCGTCAGGTAGCGCCTGGTTAATGAGAGGTAGCGACAGGTAGCGACTGGTCAACGCCAGACACGGCACGCAATTCCACATTTATCAAGCAGAATCTGTTTAGCAACTGGGATAGCGCCATGTAGCGTCTGATTCATCATTTTCAAAGCCTCTGCGAACAGCGCCAGCGTTCAGCCTTGCACAGGTATGACCTCTCGCTACCTGTCGTTCCCCCATAAATTTCAATGGATGAAACTTTTCTTCACTTTAAACGGGTTTTTTTTTTCTTTTTTTTCCCCTAAAAATCACAAATAATTCCGTGACCTCTTCTGGCATTGAAAAAGCAGTTTTATCAATTTTTTTACATTTTTTAAAAAATTCTTCAGAAATGACATTACAGGTCTGGCATTAAAGTGTTCATGTTACAATGTTGTTACAATGTAATTCCATATGTTTTCGCTTTGTTACTAGTTGATAGATGCTTGAAAACAGACTTTAAACACCCCGCCTCCTGGGCTATGGGCAACAAACAAGTATTTTTCAGCGCCAGAGATTTGTGAGGCTGTTTTTTTCCTGAATATGGTGTGAGTCGGTCGCTATGAGCAGTCGCTAACATGCACTCCCATACAGCGCTGTACTGGTCAAATAGCGACTCCTCACAATGTATTCAACATTACAGAACAGCGACTGAGTCGCTATAAAGTAGCGACCCACGGCTGAGCACTGCGACTACTAACGGGCGCTCTGAAAATGCCTGCTACAGATGCTCATCTGTCGCTACCTGCCGCTAATGATGAATCAGCCTCCCCATTTACAATTAATTGCCACCTCACTGAAACTCGAAAATGCACAGCATTGCATTTCATATTTTCCAGGAGCACTGTTGCATAAATCTGATGGCTGGGCTTTAGGCCCTAATGACATGAGTAATCCCAAATGTGAGTTAGTGGAAGCTGATTTGTAATTTTTCAGGAATAGTGGCTTCTTTCCTGCCCTTATTGACACCAGATGAGCCTCTAACATTTGTCAGCTCACAGCACCTTCTTGAACAAGCTCCGCACTGGTGTTGAACTCATTTTGAGGCAGGACTGAAATTCAGTGGAAAAAGGTTTTCTGTCACTAGGTTCATTTTTATGGCATGGAATTACTTACTGAAATGTTATAGAGTTAATCTGATTAATTTTCATAACAATCTAGAGGTAATACAAAGTGCCAATACCAAAACTGAAGTAGCAAGATTTGTCGCAAAACTCTTGGCCATGACTGTATGGAGAAGGTTTGTGCAGGAATACTTTCCAGTCTTTATAAGAACACTATTCGTCAAGGATCCCTGACCTTTATCACATTGAAAGCCAGGTACCATGTATAAACATACAACAAAATGGAGTACTCTTGAATAATTCAATAAACCTTTATTTTTTGCATATTTTATCTGGTCTAGTCTCTGACTAGTGAATAAAATATACAAAAGTTAGTAAACTCTCTTCAAAACAAAGTCAGGGGAATTAGAGTGTGTTTTTACATTTTATTTGCATGTTTTTCTAATTACTTTTTACCCCTGCCAAGAGCAAGAGTAAAAAGTACGCTTTACAATCTTGCATGTGTTTTTTCAATGAAAAGGACATGCAGTGCCCCTACTCTCTGAGCCAACCAGCCTGGGCACCAGACATAATAGGTTGCCCCTGGCCCTTCCATTTAAATGGCCCCTATGCCCTTTGGTACAGGTCCAGTGCTTTTCCAGGGTTGTCAGGGTACCTGGCTCTTCTACACCCCCAGTGGCCAAGAGAGGGTGCGAGTAGTCAGACATCGCTATCAGCCGGACCCTGTGATTTGATATGAGGAGGACCCTTACTAGTTTCCCAACAGTAGTCTTCAAAAAAACACACCACATCAAAATACATTTAATGGTCTAAATTAAACTATTCATGGATCTGCATGTCCTTTCCCAACCTTCAGTGTCCTCTTCTTCCCCCGTGTTTTGCCAATCGGACAGTCAGAACCAGAAGTAGCCGGAACCAGAAGTAACTTTCCTGGTTGGTAAGGGGCCCGTCAGCCAGGACCCTTGTTCGGATTCCCTCCCTGAAGGAAGCACAACTCCAAAATGTTGCACAAAATATAACTTTAAAAATTTATACAATGACATCTTAAAGCACAAGAATAACATGGAAATTGTATAATAGCAAAAACATAAAAACATTTCATAACAACTTCAATCTTCACTGCTTAATGGTTATTCAAACTCTATCCTATATCCTTCAGATACAACAACCACATTTATCCTATATCCTTCAGATACAACAACTAAAATCTATGGCTAGTTCATGGAACGTTGGCTTACCTACCCAGCATGCATATGGTTAATCATGGGTCCTGTTCGCTGAGGAGCTCCACGGCCGCACAGCAATGTCAGGATCAAGCTTCGTAGGTTGGTGGGTGCTTTTCTACAGGGGTGAGCTGGTTCCACATAACTGTTCGTAGGTTGGTGGGTCTTCAGCCCCACAGATCACTGTCCATGACGGGCGTCATTCGTCAATGGCTCCCAAGCCTCCTGATATCACAGTGGTTTTTCCCTCATATTTATATCATTCAAGATGGTTATCACACCCAAGAGCTGGCCGAACTCCAAGGGGTGCAAGCAACTTGTTTTCTTGATAAGAGTTTATCTATTCTTCCGTAACTATTTCACCCAAGAATTGGCCAAATTCCCAGGCAAGATAAGCAAGGAACGTAGGTCATAAATCTGTATGCTATACTGATAAGCCCCCCATGCCCTGTCATAGTTGTTTTTGAAGCTGTATATTTTGAAAAACATATTTTCAACTTAAACTTTGAAAAACATGTTTTGTAAGATGGCGTCCATTCTCAGAGCCCAAAATGGCAGAGCAAAGTACAAAATGATGGATGAGATCCAGACAAAATGGTGGCCAGGTTGCCACTTTACCTAATAATATCACACCCTGCGGGGTCATGCGGGGTCACTGTACACTTACATGAGCCAGCTACTGCAGAATCAGTCTGCTCAGCTCCATTCAGTTATGCAAGATGCTGTAACATCACAGCAGCTAGCGAGTTTAATAGTGCAGCGTGGGCCACTGGTTGCAAGGCATGCTATGCATCATTGAAACAAGGTTAGTTAAATGGATGTCCTTCTGTGTAAAACCCTCTGGGTTTGCTTGCGGTTCCACAGTGCATAAGTGGACCGCAGCTACATCCCTGACAAGGTGCATTAATAGTGTATTGGGGCCCCCAGACACAGCTTTGCATGGGGCCCCAAGAAATGATAGCCTACCATTGGACATATCCAATGGTGTTGGATGTGGTGGAGAATTGAACAAGTTTTTCCATTATGGCAATGCTTACTCTACATTCTGAAGTGGTGCTGGTGCCCCTGTTGCATTGGCGACTTCCTTCTCGGCCTCGCGCCACCACTGAGCCTTCAATGTCAGATGGGAACTTTGCCAGTAGTGCCTCCACCAGTGTACATTTGTACTCTCTCATTTTTCTATCACGCTCCAGAATCAAGGAGGCGATGTTGTCCTTATAGCGGGGATCTAGCAGGGTGGCTACCCAGTAATCGCCACTTGTGACTGTGGGCAACTCTGTGGTCATTCCGCAGGCTCTGGAGCATGTAGTGGCTCATGTGAGCCCGGCTGGCCTGAGTTAAGGAGAAGCTGTCCTCAGTGGGGGTGTCTCCTTCTCCTCCTCATCCCCCCAGCCACGCTCCAGTCATACCCTGCACTGAGCTGCACTCGGTGTCACCCTGTTGTTAACAAAAGTCCTCCCACTCCGAATCCTCCCAAACTATCTGCTGGCTGGAGATTTGAGTATTTGGCTACTGTCAGTCCAGCAGCCCACCCTGTGAGCCATGTGTTGACTGACCTGACACATACATACCCTTTACATACCCTTTCCAGCAAATGTAAAGTGAAAATCCACCTGGTTGGCAAATCACATATGAGGCAGTGGGTGGGCAGTCCAAAGTTCCTCTGCAGTGCAGATAGGCCAGCAGCAGCATGGTGTGAATGCCGAAAGTGCGCACCCACAGCACTCACTTGTAGCAGCTTCGGCATGTCTGGATAATGGCTTAAAACTGCTCATCAGAGACTCCAGACTTAAATATCTACTGCTGCTGCTGCTTCTGTTCCCCATAGCAGTCATGGGTGTGGACAGTGAGCGCACAGGGTCCCCCTAACAACCTCTTAGTGATGATGCTGAATCACGTTGGTAGGCCTCAAAAAGCTACTACAGAGTAATTCATGTTAGTAGTCCATTTTTTGCATCCCTCTTGAAAAGGGGTAAAAAGGCACATTTTATAGTGAAGCCGAGGGTCTACCACTGTCACCAGCCAGTAGTCATGTAAACATGTAGCCATTTCTGCTGGGGTCCTCCTCATCCACCTCCTTGTCCTCCTGCTCCTGATGCTTCTCTTCACCAGATAAGCCACCCATTAGTGTGAACAGATTCTGTGCATTGAGTTCCTCCTCCTTATCATCATCATCCTCCTGCACTACTTTTCCCAGCTCCGGGCTCAGTTGTACGTAATAAATGTGAGAACTTCGCTGGGTCCCCTCACCAATGACGCGTGCCATCCTTGAATGCTTTCAGCAATTGGCAGGCATCATGCATCATCTGCCAGAGGCTCAGTTAGAAATTGCACTGTAAAGCTGTCAGGCAGCTGCAGTAGCTCTTAACTGCCATTCTCTGCTTGTTCAGCTGGTCCAACAAATGGAAGGGAATAGGTTTTGGCAGCTTTGGCAGCATGATACGAGTGGCTAAAGTATGTGCAAAGCTTGTGGAACATTTTTAGCCACTGCTTGGGTCCACTGAAGAATGTTAGTAACCTGTTTTCAATCACATTGTAAACATGCGCCCTCCCCACTGCAGTGCCAACAAGCTATTTCTCCTGTTGTATGTAATGATGGTTCCAATGTACAGTTGACGAGGGGGCGAGTCAGCAAGGAGGAGATTTCCTGGCATATGCAGTCAAGCAATTTCTGGCTGGTGTTCACCAAGGTCATCAGGTGCAGGGCCGAGTGACAACAATGGGCCTGGCACTGGTGATATTAAACCAGAACATGGTGAACTCTTGATAGATGGGAGGATGAGGACAAGGTGGAGGAGGTAAAGGATGCTAAAAACCCATGGTTGCAACGCAGAGGAGCCGCTGACATGACCTAGCCAAATTGTTGCAGTGTCTGGCCAGGAAGGAAGTTTATCCAGTGTGCTGTGACATATACTGACCCTGCACACTGACCTTCTGCACCTAGAGAGCGAGTACTGTCTTAATTTAGGAGGAGTAGGAGGAGTAGAAGCAATGGAGGAGATGAAGGTGGATGGGACAGACAGACTGCTACTTGCTGTAGAGGCTGAGGAGCCCTAATAGTGATGATAGTGTGTTGCATGTTGAGAGATGCAGTGGTTGCTGGATATTCCTGTAAAACAACATGTTGGCCATGGCTCATCCAAACAGCACAGTGGTGGCAGTCCAGCTGTGCATACATTCACATGTTCCTGACAGATGGTACTCCTGCAAGCTTGTCAGCTGACAAGCAGATGGTGTACCTCTCTTACATTTTTTTTAAAATGTCTGACAGCTGCCGTCATGCAGGGTTGGTGACACACTGCCACATCGCTGGATTTGTGGCATGCTGCTAACCTTGTACACTGATGCTACATTATGACCTGGGGGTACCATGAGTGTTCGGAGACATCATCTGCTATGCAGGTTTCACTGCTTCTCTCTCAACTACCTGGTAATTTGTTCCCTTGGCTCCACCTTAATGTGCACCCCCTGGCTCTCACGAGGAGCATTTTGAAGCCCAATGTTCCCCTTATGATCACTGCTAGCCTCCAACCACTGACTATCCTTTAAACATTCTTTATCAGTGAACAGAAGTTGAGAGTAAGAGTTGAAGGCTGCCAATATCTGGGGTAGATGGTGCAGCAAAGAAGAGAGGCAAACTCAGGACAGGAGAGGGCCCCAAGCAATGTAGTTGCCCAAATAGTGGTGTCTGAGGAACTACCCCTTGCCTGGCTGCATGCTTTCTCAACACATGTTCACTGGATATGCTGACAACACCTGTTCTGCCACTGCTACTGGACTTACGGTCAGGTTTGACATTGTGAGTAGAAAAATTGGGCTACACAGACTACTGCTATGTATAAAAGAGCAACCTATATTTCACTGTAATGTTATCCACACTAAGAGAAGACTGTGGGTACACAGACTGTACTCTACTGTATACCAATGTGTCTAAAAGAGCGAACTGCATTATACCGTAGTGTTATTCACATTTACAAAAACAGCTAATTACACCCAAAACCCTGGAGGTACTTAGAGGGTTATGTTTTACTCTTTGTTAAGTAAATGTCAGTGTTATTAGACCACCAGTACCAGTAGTAATATTCAGGCCCAAAGAAGAGTGAGTGAGGAACAGGTGACTGACAACTTTAAGAAAGAACTAGGGATACTCAAATGGTTCTGTTTAACTCTTTGTTAATGCTTATTCCCAGTTGTTAAATCCCAGTACTAGTGTTGAGCGAACATGTAGAAATTCAGGTTCAGCAAGTTCACCCGAACTTTGAACAAAATTTCGGTTCGGGTACCTGTATTGGCGCAAACACCATTAAAATCAATGGTGACCCAAAAGTGACACACAAATACATATTAGGGGTGACTGGCAGGTGGGTGAGGAATAGGGTGCCCACCTGTCAAGAGACCCCCAGAGGCACAATCAGACCAGAGGTGTTTAAAAACAATTGTGGTGTTGGGCGGGTGGCTGCTGCCAGTGTCCTTACTCATGGGGGGAGCCATCTTATTGTTGCCCCGGCGATTGACAGTGAGATGAAAATAGCCAACCCTGATAACCGGCTCAGGTAAGTGTACAGTCGCTTCCTATCTGCTGCACACCCTGCATTATGTTGAAGGGCACCCCTCACTTGCCACCACCACTATGGATTAAAAGCTGGTTGTTGGACTGCTGAGCAGCTTTGATATCTTTATGGAGAATCTGATAAGAAATCACAAATAAAAAAGGTTAAGAACCCAGTTTGAGCTAGCAATTTATTTTCTGTTTTTCTGTTTTCTGTTTTTTATCATTATAGTGAATTACACTCAATATTTTACTATGAGTTAATGTTGAACATTTAGAAAACAGATGCCTATGTATACTTCTGTGATTTAGGATACAAACACACTCATTATCTACTTACCATGGAAGTGGTGATAAAGCTTTTGGAGCGTATTTTATTTTGGTCCACGAGACTTATTATGGTTTATATAGCACATTGTCTTGGTGATAATTAGGCAGCAGTAATTTAAAAAGATTAAAACATAAAGACAGAATTTGCTTGCTCTGTGCTATGAAATGCACCATACATTTTATTAACTTGCTCTCAATGAAAAAAAAAACTGCTTAATAAAACCAGAAATTTAAAAATTATTATTTAATAAAATGACCATTTCCCGGTCTTTGAATTTTACTTATGTCTATATAAAGTATTTTATTAGCTGTTTAAAATTCAACATAACAATTTAACCAATCCCGTAAGTTAAGTAAAAATAAGCAAAATAGCCTTCATGATGAAGTATGCTATTATCATCTTAAAGCAGAAGGCATTTGTACAGGCAGGAGTAATTGAAACCTCATATATGCCCAGTCAGAAGTGTTCAAGGAGCTTTTTGGGAATTGGTGAATAGATTTAAAAACATGCAGCAAGTCCAGGCAAGGACATTTTTAGGACTGATGTTCCAGTACACCTTGGAGAAAATATTGACAATACTGGTAATTCATTCTTTTTTTTCCTCTGTATAAACCAACATCAGTGATTTCTGAATCCCCTTTCCACATCACCACTTCCCATGGCACCGATTTGTCCTATGTCATGAATTGTATTTCCTTATTTCAAACACTGAATCTTGTCTGCTGCTGATCTGTTGCTGCTGGTCTGTCTACATGAATGCCAGCTGACAGTCACCCTCCATAAGTCAGCAAAGCTGACAAACACTACCTACTACAAAACTCACAATGAATCCAACTTTATTAATACAAATAACACACAAGACCCTTACAATGAAGTAAAAACACAGGACCAAACGGTATGAATATATTCCCAACCCTACCTACTGTATAGTATGTACCAAATGATTATGCATAACTAACAATTGTGTAAACTGATTACCTTCTATATAAAAACAATGAATTAAATGCTGCTGAGTAAAAGTGCATAGGCAGTTCAGTTCCTGTATACAATTTAATCTAAACAAAAAAACAATACAATGTGGAGCACAGACTATCAGCAAATAAAGAGCTTAAATCACTTTTTTCGCACTGAAAAGTACTAATATGTGTGTATCACAGCATTGTAATGAGCTGCTTCATCAGAGGTCCTGACAGTTGACAGTCAACACACAGCACCTGCCACGTCTTTGGAGCTCCTGCTGCCTGGTTGCCCCAGGGTCCATTTGTAGATCGATTACAGATGAGAGATGGAGCGATGGACAACTTTTTAGACGTCTATCCACCTATTCCTGTTCCTTACACTCCCCCAGTCATTTTTGCCAATCACCCTCACGCAAATAGCATCACTGATTGTCAGAGGGGTGATCAAGGGGAATCGTTTATTAAGCTTTGAATTTTTGACTGGAGGTCTGCTAAAAGCAAATGCCCATTGACTAAAGCAAATGTAAAATGTAAACCTTCTTTGCAAAGGCTAAGTGCAGTAACTATGTATGCGGGGGGGGGGGGGGGTTTAGCCCTAAACTTCTACATGACCTGCTGCCTTTGTGGTAAGATGCCAGAAGTTCCTCATGCACAGCTTAGAGGGAAAGTCTACTTTAATGGACATTCCCATGAGATCGTAGACCAGATTTAGCTTTAACCACAAGACACCCCACTTACCTGGCACCCACATCCTCACAACACATCTCTCGCATGTGTAGCATACTGTTTTTAGCCTGTGGTCTGCCAGTACCTCCAGATCGTTCTGTTTGGAAAAATAGGGAGAGAGATACAGAGAGAGATGAAATCTCTTTCAGGCTAGATGCTCTGATTGTGAGTAAGTTGACAGCTGAGCTGCAGTGTGTCTGGGTGCTGGTAGAGCCTCTCCCCCATCTTCCTACTCGTGCTCATATGTAAGCTGCGATCACAAGTGTGTAGCAAGATAGCTGTTCCTATGGAGTCCAGGAGCACAGAATCTGCAAATATATTCCTCAACATCTGCATGGGGTTAAGCCCTTACACACAGTATACACCAATACTCATCACATAGTGTGTGTGTGGGTGGGGGGTTCAGAGGAGCAATTTACTAAACTTTTTTTTTTTGACTGGATGTCGGCATTAACCATGCATTGAATCAGTTGTGCTACATAAAAAAAATAAAGCATGTAACTTTATAAACAAGCTTTTATTTGAAGCAGTGGAATGTGCAGACAGAACACTAACATTTCTTCAAATTTCCGTCACTTTAATGGTTCCCAAAGGGATTCTGTTATTAAATGTCAAGATGTCACCTAGTGGTAAGTTTTAGCGGGTTGGTTCAAATGACCAAGGGGACAATCCAGATATATCATTCAGTCAAGGAAATTAGGAGACGCTCAAAGCCTGATGTGTTTCAGGTTTTAGGTTGAGACACTTGGCTGTTGTGAGTATATGCTGCTCACATAGTGGTCTTATGGGCATCATTTAAGAGGCACAATGGGTAATGGCTAAACAGCGGCCATATATTTAAGGCTCTAGTACAGGTGTATTGGCGGATTGGAAGCAGGCTGGCGGGCATGCATCAGCAAGGTTCTTTCCCAACCTGTGTATGTTGGTGCTGCTGTTCAAGGGGGCTTCACAGTATACAGGTATCCAAAAAGCATTAGCACTAGCAATTTGAACCTTTCCTTGCCAAATCCTTTGGATTACCTCCTCAAGTTAGGTGAATTTTGATTCATAATTATTACTATTATTTTTATTATTTTGTTTATTTTAGAATGACTTAATACTTTTCATTGAAGGCACATTTATATATATTCCATATATATATATTCTTCCAGACAGAATTATGCTAATTCCAGGGCCATTCTACTGAAGTCTAGAATTATAATATATATACTAAACTTCTTCTTTTAAAATATGTATTTGCGGAACAAATCATATATGACACAGCTCCAATCTACATCCGGAAGCTTCTGACTATACTATGAAGCTAAAGTGGAGACAAAATTCCCAGTGGAGACATTTTCAGCAAGAACAAAGATTTCTGATTAATTTATGCCCAGGGCAGAATTACCAGCTTGGAGGTTCGGGTACAGAGAGGAAGCTACACACATCAAATGGACTGTAAAACTTCCAAAATAACATAACTTATTTTCCATTTTAACATTCTTAGTCCTGCATGCCATTAACATTTTTAGAGTTGCATATTCTAAAGTTTTAAAATGTTAGTTCCTCCTCTTACTTCTTGGAGAAATAATGACATGCTGTTCCTTATATTTCCTTTGGCAAAGTAAAACACATTTTTCTTTAAATTGATATATTTTTTTCTTATTATGGATTCTAAAAAATGTTTTCCTGTATAGGAGTAATAGAACTGACCTTTACAGTGCCTGCGTTCTCTTATTTTATTAGCTACAAGATTTCATAATGGAAATGTGTAATATATGGCCAGACCTAAGAATAAAGTTCACTCTATATTATGTTAGCGATAATTTCACAATACATAAAGGGACCACACAGTAAAATATTTAATAATAAATAGTTATGAGGTTACTTGGTATGCAAGTGGCTAATAAAAAACAAGCATTGCTGTAGTTGAAATTAATATAGGTATTATACCTTAAAAATAATTTGCATTACTGTCTGCTTAGTCTTGTAAATGTCCCTGTCACCCTGTACAGCCAGTGAATTGAGAGTTCAACTTCTAAATTGCAGTTTCCTGTTGTCCTCAAAAACATATCATGTGACCAGGGCTATATTTGGTGTTCTTATTGTCCTAGGTACTTTTAGTGCTTGCGCCAACTATTGTATGGTCAGGTAGCTGTTTATAATGCATCCATGTGAGCATGAACTGTACTCTCATGCCTCCAATATAAATATGCATCATATGCGCATGGACCCACCTCCAGCACTGAAAAAACCCTCTACTGCAGTGCAAATCAACCCATTAGTACTCAATATGAAAGAAGAGTGCGATACCCCTATATTAAAATTAGCAGTAAGTGCTCTGCTCCTGACGGCCACCCAAGGCCTGCTCTTAATTGGAAATATAATCCAGTAGAACCCACCCTGCTTTTTTACCTCACTGTGCAATAACAGTGCCTGGTTAAAAAGTGGCTTTTTTTCAAAGTGAACTATAACTGGAAAAACACCCCTGCATAGAAAATATCAGTAAGTGCACCCCTGCTGCCTGCCACCCTAAGCTTAGGCTAATTTGGAAATGCAGCCATGAATCCGTTGGAAGAAGTAGAGCCCACTCTGCTTCACTACTTCATTGTGCAATAGCAGTGCCTGGTTAAAGAGCAGCTTACTGACAAACTGTGTTCCTAAATACTCTACTCCTTTGTTTCCACACCCCTCCTTTGTTTCCTTTGATATTGTGCAAGCACATGGGGTGGGGGTCTGAAGCTGTACTGCAAGGCTTTTGACCCTTCCACCTCATGTTTTGCACTGGAGATTATAGGGCAACCTCAGGTAAGCTGCCCCCAATTTATCTATTGCATTGTATGTCCCAAAGGGGGTTCTCAGAGATTAGAATTGGGACTGTCCCTCACAGAGGCACCGTGGCATTTGGTGGTGCAGCTTTCGCATACTTCTGCAGATGTTTGTGGACTAAGACTTCTGTTTTAGAGACAGATTATAGGTTTGGCTGCAAGCTAAAAGGGTTGAGTGCTGTGGCCCCTTAAGATTTGTGCATCCTAATTGCCCTACTCACATGCACCTCCCAGGTTAGTTATAAATTGGTCTAAGTGGTTGCCACCCCTCCTTTCGCCCCCTTAAACTGTAATTACTTTCCAACTTGAAACACTATAAAGTGCAATAATTAAATAAAATCTGAGACCTGACAGGCCTGCAAAATTGGAAGTGATTCAAAACTGAGGTCCTGATTTAGCATCTGCAGTTTGTTAGAAAAAGTACCTTTTTAGTTTAATGTGATATGTTTACACAGTATCAGCAAATCTCAGAATTAACTAAAATAACAAAATGATAAGTGAACTTTAAGGAGGGAGGGCATAAGTAAATCAACTGGTTTTACAAACCTGTAAGTAGATTGTCAAGTGATTTGGTTAAAAAAACACTTGAGCCTTGTGAACTGTTGACAAAGGTAATTTGGCACAGTGCTATCTTAGAGGTTCACATCTATTTACTGGTAAAGACAATAAAGCGTTACTTAAAAGCAAAAAAGCATAGCAAAAAATGTTCCCTCAGGACTTCCTTTGTCAAATTGCAGCAAAATTATTGTGGCATCAAGGATGAAAATTAATCCAATATTTGACGCTTTCCTCATTGTGGCTTCCTAAAGTGGATCAAAATTGTCAATTCATTGCATTTGTGTGTGTGTTAAAATTGTTGAAATAATATATTACCTGTAGGACCATTAGTGAAGGCAAAATAGAAAGTTGGCAACAGGTTGTGGGAATTCTAGCTTGCTAATCTATATAATATTGTCACGGACCGGGTGGAGCGGACTCAGGTGTGGATCCGCTTTAACCGTGGGACCGATGGCGGGTACCGTGTCAGGGGAGCGGAGTCTAAGGGGCCACCGGTATTCACCAGAGCCCACCGCAAGGCAGGTTGGTCTTGTGCGGCGAGTGACCCCCAGGTCGCTACCCCCCAACAGCGGCCCAGTCCCACAGTCAGCCGAGGTTCAGCGAGGTACACAAGTGGCAGGCAAAAGGCGTAGTAAGTACAGGCAGAGGTCAGGGCTGGCAGCACAGGTTCGCAGTAAAGGTGAGTAGCCGAGGTCGGGGCAGGCAGCAAAGGTTCAGAATCGGGGACAGGCAGAGGTTGGTACACGGGTGAGCAATCCAAGAATGTCTGACTTTCAACAAGCATGGAGAGACCAAGATCCGGCACTGAAGGAAGGAAGTGCCTCTTTAAATAGGGGAAGAGGATGCAGGATTGGATGACCAACACCAATCAGTGCTGTACAGGC